>CM075764.1:71447824-73847824 GCA_037974665.1 Ehretia macrophylla
ATATGCAAGACACATAAACCATCAAAACAATAAATCAAACTATTAATCACTTTAAAAAGGATACGGTTCCACTTCCAAGTCTTCGATCACGAGCCACGAACCACGAGTATCACGATTATGCCGGCAAAACCCAAACACCACACTTGGGATACTCCGGATGTATCCCGATCCTACGACCCTTTCTCCCGAGGTAGGTCCATGCCCAGCAGGTGAACCACGCCTCTGGGGTAGTGGAGTATGCCTCAGCGAGAAGGGAATAGGCACCATGGTAGTCGAGGGAGCACGGCAAGCCCGATGCCGCCCGTGTTTCTCGACGCTACCATGTCCGATATAGGTTGCGCAACCCAATACAAGTCACAAGCAAGCAATAATATCACATAACACGTAAGAGGGACGACAAAGTAGGCCGCCCTCACATATATGCACGATAAGAGCTCATATATGCAAGATATTAACTAATAGATGCCAAAAGAAAACAATCAACATAATTAATTCCAATAATCTTCTCAAATAACTTAAATACATCCTAAATATCCTATGCAAGGCACTACTAACACACATCAAGTTCCAATTGCAACTAAAAAGGCTAAAAACTACTTTTCCCCTTTCTTTAATCGAGCTTTCTTTCTCCTAAGCATAGTTCGAGATTCTCAAACCTACCCTAGTCTTTCTATATTCCTAATTAAGCTTAAAGGTACCCTTTAAAGTCATGAAAACTCATTTTCGAAGCAAAAGTTCGGGAAGGCCCCGAACGGGTTTGAACTATAGCCATACTAACCGAACCCCAATTTCGCGAAACGAAAGCACCAAAGGTGCTTCCTTAGCTCAAGGATACCCAAATCGATGCCCAAATTTGCCCGGATTGCCTAACGTGCAAAACCCCCTTTTTAAAGTAAGCTATTTATGCACTAAAGTTCGAATTCGGGTGATTCAACCTAACGTGGCTTTTCAATTACCTTCCCTAGGGTCTAGAGCACCTAATTGAGGCATCAATTCAAGTCAATTATCAAATTTTCTCAAAACCCTAGTTTTAGGCACTATTCATCGTCTCTTTGATCAATCTCAACATTCAACCGTTTAATTTGTTATCACACCACAAAAGTTAGCTCTAGAGACTTTAAATAACTCATAGGAAGCATTCAACACAAGATATATTGCTATAATTGACAATTCAATAATTTGAACATATGCAAACAAACTTTAACTCAAACAAATAAGACTCCCTCACAATTTTGAAGATGTAGAAGCTTTGTTGAAGGTCCTAAGTTGCTCAACAACCTCCCAAGATCAAACTAAGAGCTCAAAGTGCTTGGATGAAGAAGCAAAAATCTCTCTTTTCCTCTTTGAAGTGGACGGCCAGCAGGAGGGACAAGGATGGAATTTCTGAAATTGTTTTTGATGACTAAAATGCTATGTTCTATTTTATTTTATGAGGTAGTTGTTTTATATGTTGTAGACAATTAATTTCCTAAGCTTTGTAGTCTCAAATATTGACCAATTAAGGCTAATTATAATTACAAATGCTCTCTAATTAAATACTATCACTATTCTAACGTAACACTATTCAAAGTTCACGGAAATTATTTTTCAAACGCATACTCCTAAGCTCGAAAGTTCAAAACGAAAATTTCTTGGCTCCTTTTAAATGTCGAGTGACCTAGGAAAAATTTAAAATCAAGCTTTCGAAACAGTCAAAAATTTTATGAATAGTGACCCACAATAAAAACAATTAAACAAGAAAAAATGATGCACGTAGAAATGCGCACATAAGTATGCAACGATTATAATAAATTTAGGGTGAAATTCTCGGGTGTCACACTGCCACATGTCAACGAACAATTGGTCCATAGATTAAAATTGAAAAAAAATTAAATAAGCGACAGACCAACATGATTCATCATAATTTTTTTTTCTTTATGAGTTAGTGTCTATATAAAGAAATTATAATTTCGTTCAAGTACCCCAATTCTCACTTTTAGCATTCATGCTCTTTTTTTCAACCATGAGTTAGGAAGAACAACACCCTTCACAATTTCTTTGTCTTAGTGAAGATAAGGAGATCACAACTGGTAAAACTGAGTCAGATTTGAACAAAATTGTAAAACCGCAGCTTGATCTAAATATGAAACTCAAGGACGTCAACTTGTTGTTTCTCAAATGTTAAAGATTTATTTAACCAAGTTCTTCCCCTAATATTTATGTTCAGTTGAGCATCTTGGAGGTCAAGAATATCAACTTAGTTTTCTTTAACTACATGATGCTAGTGCGTTATTGTGATGATGTAGATTAATAGCTATTATGTACTTGTGATGATGTACGTTGTTAGGTATTATGTACTTGTTATTTCATATTCTGTTATGTCTCAGATGTAATCTTTAATTATCAATGGAATTACAAGTTAATGTTTTATTTGCATTTTATTTTATAATAATTCTTTTATCATAATTTCAATATTTTACGATTTCTTTTAAAGGACTAATTGTTTAGATTCTGCATTACGTTAAATAATTTATGTTCTTATTTTTGGATCGAGCAATTTTTTTTTTCAAAATTAATTATTTATAATTTTATTTAATTAATCCAAAAATTAAAAAAAAAAATTCAGTGTTTATTTTAATTGTTTATCTTTAATGTTTCACGTAATGTCAAAGCTAAAAATCATTAATTTAGAGGTCAAGACGACCCAGATATATTGGTTATAAGCTCATTGGGAGATGTATATGTTGTATTTAGAGGTCACGGCGATTTTGAGATAACCTTTCTATGTCGTCTCCAAGTAGTCTCCAATTGGAGATGATTTTGAGATAACTTATCTATGTCGTCTTCGATTAGTCGCAAATTGGTGACAGTTTGGAGACGACTTGTGATATGTCGTCTCCAAGTAGTCGCCAACAGGAGACGTTTTGGAGACGACTTATCATGTCGTCACCAAATAGTCACCAACTGGAGACGGTTTGGAGACGACTTGTGATACGTTGTCTCCAAGTAATCACCAATAGGAGACGTTTTGGAGATGACTTATCATGTCGTCTACATATAGTCGCCAACTAGAGATGGTTTTGAGACGACTTGTGATATGTCATCTCCAAGTAGTCGCCAACATGAGACATTTTGGAGACGACTTATCATGTCGTCTCCAAATAGTCGCCAACTGGAGACGATTTGAAGACGACTTGTGATATGTCATCTCCAAGTACTTGCCAAATGAGACGTTTTGGAGACAACTTATTATGTCGGCTCCAAATAATCGCCAACTGGAGACGATTTGGAGACGACTTATCATAAGTCGTCTCCAAGTACTCGCCAAAAGTAGACGTTTTGGAGACGACTTATCATGTCGTCTCCAAATAGTCGCCATTGGGAGACGGTTTGGAGATGACTTCTCCAAATAGTCGCCAATAAGAGACGTTTTGGAGATGACTTATCATGTCATCCCTAAATCGTCACCATTGGGAGATGGTTTGGAGACAATATACCTATGTCGTCTTTAAACCATCTCCAAATTGTCACTAATCATGCATCAAAATTTTCATCTAATTTCCGTCGATTTCTTAGTCGGAATGGCAACGGAACGCTTTTGACAGTTTTTCTTGTAGTGAAAGACTTCATCGGGTGAGGAAATTTAATTGGCGAACAAAGATTGTTGATTGTGATTTAAGGATTGTCATTACAGGATCAAAGAGTAAGTGAAATTCATCAATCTTTCTCCAAATGCATCTCTGTTCATCTTAATTACAAATTCGAGATTTGTTCTCTCTTGTGTTATATTATTCGGTTAGCGTATGTTTAATCCAAAAGTGAATTTTATATTTCATACCTTAAGATCTCTTATTGTTAGTCTTCCCTTCAAAGATGACTCTGGACTTTGAGTTTTTTAGTAATTAACGTGTATAACTTGGTTTTGAAATCTTTCATTTTCGAACAAATAGTGGAATTGTTGGTACTTCACCTTCAGAGCTTAAAGATCAAAAGTCTACTGTAAGTATTTGAAGCGTTCATATTTTTTCTTTTTTCTTTTTTACTGAGTAAGTAAGCAATTCATTGATAAAAAATATTTACATCAGTCAACATCTAGACCAGTATGTGTCTTCTCCGTTCCAAGATTGCCGTATAGCCCTATTAAGCTGGTTGTTTTTGTATTTCTTCCCTATACAACTTGTGTTTGATATCAAAAGAGATACGACTAAATAGGTGATCCTCATTAGTTTTCAAATTCTGATGGAACGTTCCAGACATATTAGGTTCACACTTTTGATTAATTTGGTGTGTGTGTTGGGGCGGCCATTGCACCTGAAGATTTATCAATTGGTGGTCGAGTTTCGCTAGCTAAGTTTCCACGACAGCTAAAAAAAAAAAAAAACCCACACTCAAAATAAAGATGATCATCTCTAGATTCCATACCATGGCAACAAAAAATACAAAGGGGATTGATCAGTAGTCCCAAGGAGATGAGTCTAGGCGTTGTGGGTAGTTTGTCCAACCAAGCAATCCAGGAGCTGAAAGCATGCTTCGAGGTATGATGTTTGAACCAGAAATTATGATGCCAGTGCAGAGTATGGGAATTTATCTCTGCATATTTTCCTGTCTGAAGTTGTCAAAAACGTACCTTTGTATCACCAAGCCATATGATCTAGTAAGCTCACTTACAATTTGGGATGGTAGATGTGGAGTGCAACACGATAAAGCTGAACATAGAAGAGTTTTGTTTTGAAGGAAGTGGGAAACCTATTGGTGGAACCAGATTACCGGATTATCCAGTGGAACCGAGCATTAATGGGTAAACCCTAGTGTAGCGGTGCGCTTCCATACATACATCAAGTCAGTCAAGTTAGTTAAAGGTGAAACTCCAGAACAATGAGGAATGTCGAACCTGCGACCTCGCAGGACTGATTTCACCACCACTATCGTTGTACCATACCCCTCGGGGCAGCTGAACATAGAAGAGTTAAATGGCTAATTCCATTGATAATTAGCAATAAACTCATCCTCCCTCGTGTTTATTGCATAGCCAGTAGAACACAATGCCGAAACTCCCAAAAAATCTTCCAGGGACCGTAACAGGTGCCAAGAATCAGTCCAGAAAAGCATAAGGCTAACTTTACCTATTTTATGCAGTGTATAGTTGTATACTGCTTGAGGGTTTTCTTCCAATACCAAGCTGCCTCACGAGTGCAGCCAATCCCACAAAGGACTACCCCTTAGTAAGTTGGCGTAGATCCATCTCTCCCAAGCAGATTTGTGTCCGATGTGAATCAACCAGTGATACTTCATGATCAATTTTGTTAATAACCCTCTTTGGGAGAATAAACATTCTGCCCTATCACGCTTGGATATTACTCAGGACCGAGTTCAAGGGCGGATCCACGATTTTTACTTAGTGGATTTAAAAACATACAATTGAAAATTCATATATGATAATTTTTTTTTTTTTCCAGTGAGGGCTAAATTGATATTTTAGCCTAAAAATACCTTAAAATACGCACATTTTAAAAATAATACAATTTCAATTCACTCTTTAATAGCACCGCTTTTAGGGTCGTCCCCGTTGGCCCTCAAGTAGATCCGCCCATAACCGAGTTGCTGAGAAATTTCCTTCCAATAGTCAATTTTCTGAGTGATCTTCTCAACCAAGCTATGGTGGTCCTTGATATGAAGATTTCCAATCTTATAGCCAAGCAAATTAGAGATTTGGGGTTGCAGCTACCAAGCAAGACTGCACTTTGGTGACTATTCAATTCACCTGAAAGCCGGAAAGGTTATGGAAAATTGAGGCTCTGATCATCACCAAAAGAAAGGTGCGTCAGTCGCGTCCTTTGGCATCTTGGGTGGAACCAGCATTTGCTGATCTTTCTTCTTTGAACTTTTTTCTTTTATTTGTTTGGTTCCAAAAAGGTGGTCAAGTCATTTACTTACGAAAGACAACTATCGTGTATATTCCATTCTTTACAAATTGCAATGTTAGTTTGATAATTCTCTATTCTTAGATACAATACAGAATTGTAAGTTCCAATCAATAAAAAGATGGCACTTCAAAAATAGTTTAATTCTTTAAGTTGCAATCAAAAAATGTCATTTTCACCTCATTAAGCCTAAACCAACTATTCACCTTCTCAGTTCATATCCTACTTTTAATTACTAATATGTTTGCATAAACATAGATTCTTGTTACTTTGGACTAGAATTGAGTAGGGGCCGCGCGAACGCAGGCCCCCACTACCACAAATTATGACGTAAGCTCAACCACTTGGGCTGACCTTAGGCAGGCACCCCTCCCAAGTGCAATAGAGGTCACCAACCTAGGCCATGGACCTTCTTGATCGCCCATTGACCCCGTCCAGGTAAGTAAGTTGTTTGTTTTACTTTCTTCCCTTTATACCCGTCCCCCATATCCCACCCACCACATGCCTATTCGATGTGGGACAAAATAAAATTTTTCAAACATTAAGCGAACACGTATTGCAGCTATGGTTGCGATTTCGAGAGGCTGTTTTATCTGATAATTACTTCCAAGAGTGCTTGGCACCAATTTTCACCAACAATACTTCCTATTTCTTCCATTGAACTTACAGGAGATCTCACATACGTATCCTGAGCCTACACAGCATCTTTTTGTAATCTTCACATCAATAAGCATCTGGTGTATATTCTTTTCCAACGCAAGTTCTTATGTCAAGCAAAGGCGCATGACTTGTGAGCTAGGTTGAACATGCCAACTTTTGTGACCCAAGACAATTGTGGGAGTATTTCTCATTAAGGTGTTGCATGCTTGAGTAGGAGTAATATCACTACTAATTTTCTTAGTAGTGGCTAATTTAAGTTTTTATATAAAAAACATACATATAAAAAAATAGAATACATGTAGAACTTGGATAAGTGATGCTTCCCATATGTATCCGCCCTTGATTAAAACACCAAATAATATAAGTGTTGGTGAGATAAATAATCTTGGCCAACTTTCTAGGGAATAGAATGATAAAATCCAAATCCAAATCGAACACTACAAACATAAAATGATAAAATGTTGTATAAAATCAAGAACCTTATAAGATCTTGCTTTATTCCTTTTAATATCAGTAAATTCTTGTTTTAAGATTTGGTGGGATGCGCCAAGCCAAGGCTTTAGTGCAGCAACAAAGCGACGCTTGAGAGCCCCAGTAGCAAGCTACTGCAGTGGGCTTTCCCCCTAAAAAAAATTAATTTAACATCTTGCGAGTCGATGACTCACGTATCAGATATTAAACTGATAAGAACAGATACTACACTTGATCTTAGCCAAAAGGCCGAGAAAGGTATGCTTCTTAATGTGCTTCCTTCTGATTTTTATAATTATCTCAGTTAGCATATCTTCTAATGTGGAGCCGATATGGGATTCTCTTTGACTATAGTGTATTGCATACTATAATACATGCAAAGAAAAATTTGTGACAAGTCATGTTAGGCTTAATTTTCTTTAGCAAGAAAACGTTCCAGATTCAATGACCTGGTATGCACTTCTATCATTTTATTTTATTGTTTTTTAATTTCAAAGGATGTCTAGTTGATTACCGTGGTTTAAACTCAAAAGCTGACTACTACACTCAATTCTTGGGTGGTTGGTGGTTGGCTTCGTCGGATAATTTGATAGTCGGATTCCGTCAACTGAATTTTTACGTCATCCAAAAAACACTTTAAGTGTAGACACATTTTTTGCTACATGATAATTAATTTAGTCAACAGAGGGTTAAGTCATAGCCTAATACTCTCTTCTCTCATATTCACTCTCGCATTCTCCTTAAAACATCTTTTTCTTGGAATTTTTATGTGGCCATCTTTTTAACTTAAATAATTGATTTCGTTAAAAAGAAATAAAAAGATATTTCTTATTAGAAAGATATTATACCTTATATATAGATTATAAAATAGGTGGATTTTTTACTCTTACAAAAAACAATTCGAATTGTCTGCATATTTGTAACTGCTATCTTTTTCTCTCTATTTTTCAAACTATAATTTTACTACAGTTCAGAACAAGTCAATGATTTTCTCATTCTTTTACTTAAAATTGAATAGTATGTGTGTCATTTCATTTGCATTGACACGATTGATATTACTATCAGAGTGAAACAAGGAATCTAACAAAAAACATATGCTAGACTATATTAGTAACAAGTAAACTTTGTCTGTATTTTCCAAACTATTTGGAAGGATAAATACCAATTGTAAAGTATGGAACGACCCACAAAGCACTTGATTTTTGTGTTTTAAGATTCATCAAGATCCCAAAAATCGTCATTTATAGAGTTTGCCCCTTATTTGACGTTGGGAGGAGAGCGGTTACGTCATTCTAGATTCCTTTTTTCTTTTTATGTATCTCAAACTCTCACCAATTATTTGGAGTTTATTTGTCTCAAAATTTGTAAGGTTCATTTTGTCGATTTTCGCTACTAAGGTCATTAATAAATTGTGAGTTCCAGTGTTGGATCTTGACGATTTCGATCGCTTCAACAATTAAGAAGTAAAAAAACAACCTTTTGAAATAAAGAGCGTTTTTTTTTTCTCGGTCAATAAGTAATATATTCATTCACTATCAAAGAAAATATTTGGCAAAGCCCTTACAAGAATGTCGCCATGTACAAAAAATCACGACAATAACTACATAAGAATATCACTAATATTTATTTGGGTGCAAATATCTCTATTTCGTTGGTTGTTCCTATACTTTTTCCTGTCATTAATTTGAATCGGACATCGTTAGTGATTCTTTGAACAGTATGCTCCACATTTGAATACTCATTGTTAAGAAGCCTTGCATTGCATTCAGGCCAAAGATGATACACACTTGAACTGAATAAAAACTTGAGTGCAGTAGCTGGTAATGATTTTCGCTGCCCTAGATTGCAGCTATTGTAAACCCTCAGATTCTACAATTAAGGTTAAGGAAATCCTCAACTCCTTTTTCGTTAACAAGATCCTGACAAGCGAGAGGTACTAAAAACCCAAGATGGTGTAGGGGCTCAATGTAGTGAAAAATAGGGGGCAATATTTAGAGTATCAATGTCGTGTCCTAAATAAATCTCTTCCTTTCTTTAAATAATTTTCTCCCTCATGATCTTTGCAGCCTTGGGCATTAATATTACCATAACGGTTCTCAATCAAATCTCGTTTATTGTGTAGTCCCATAATTCAGGCACGAATCTGCCTCTTTCCTTTCCAATGCTGATCCCTTTCCCACGAGTGCCTTTTGCCGATTCCGTCTTTTTCGATTGAGAAAAAACAAAATAAAAAATAATATTAATTAAAAATACAGTAGAAAATGATATTAGTAATTAAAATGGAATATCATCGTTAACAAATGAAAAATATAAATAAAAAAATAAAATGGTGTGTTTAATCAAAATAGAGATATATTAGATTAAAACAAAAATAAGGAACCCCAAAAATAAGAAAGTTGTTGAAGTAAAACTAAAATAAGAAGTCTCTGAAATAATGATAGTTTAAAAGTAAAGAGGCTATTGGAGTGAACTGAAATAAGGGTGCCTAAAGCTAAGAAGACAACTCTAAACTCCCTATATGTGGAGAAAAAAATAGGGAGACTGTTAGAGTTGGCCTAAGAAGCCATTCAGATGGTCTACATACTTGTAATTGTACTATCTTTTTTTTTTTTTTTTTTTGCAAAGTAAGCAAAACTATATATTTTTTAGGAAAAAACAATACAAAGAGTTTATACAATTAGATGAAGCAAGGAAGCTTGCCAAGCCACCCCAAGAAATATCAAGCAACAAACAGGTATTAGTGATGAACTAACACTTGCAACAAGCAAAGCCAACCTATAAGTACAAGTAACTAAACAACCCACGATGGGGTCAAGCAATCAAGTGAAGAAAACAAGCAAAAAGAGACTAATTGATGCTCAAGTGAATTCTATTGCGAAATGTCGGTTGATGCTTGTGGTGACAAATCTCATCTCTCCTTGGGTCTTTAGGAGCACATCTACACTAATTTTCTCCAAGATTTGCTCCTCAGTATGGGTTTCGAGCCGAAAAATATGTCTATTCATTTCAGTCCAGATATGATAGACAACAACACATAAGAGGAGACGGAACATGTAACTTTCAAGGTCTTTGTTATTTGCAAATGAATGACTAAATGTGAGAATTAGTCAAAGGAAGGAAAAGAGAGATCAATTTTTAAAATGTTTAAACTTTCTTTCCATATATGCTTTGTAAAGCTCCAATAAAAAAATAAACGATCCCTAGATTCACAACCAAGATAATAGAAGATGCAATTGGCTCTATCAATAGTATCCCAAGTCATAAGACGGTACCTAGTGCTAAGCCTATCCAAACTAGCAAGCAATGTGATGAAACTATGGTTAGGAATATTATGAGAAAACCAAATTAAATGATGCCATGCATAATCTTGACCTTTAGCTCTTATGTGATTCCAAGTGCTATTGAAGGAGAAAATGTCATTATTAGCGACAATCCACACAAATTCAATGTTCCTTTCATCACAAACGGTAATTTTAAAACAAGTCAAGTTGAGCCAAAGATGGTGGGTAGACAAGCCTAACCCACTGGTCATCTCTACTATCAAGATAAGGGTAGAGGACTAATGTTATGCAAATGGAAAAGATTAACAGTAGGATGCCAAATATCATGCCAGAAGAAAGTGTCATTACTATTCCTAATTCTATGAGAAATAAGGTTACAAGCAATAATGTTAAGCTTAAGAATCTTTCTCCAAGACCAACAAACATCATTAAAAATCTTAATAGTCCAAATGCATTTGCTTTTAATGTAGTTAATCCAAATCCAAAGACTTCAAGTATAATTCGTCATAGAGTAAAGTCTCTAAAATAACTTCAAGAAAGCCACTATGTTAATATCAATAAGTTTTCTAAGCCCAAGACTCCCTTCCTGAAATGGCTTAGAAACTTTCGCCCAAGTGACTTTTGGTCCATGTAATTGTTATATTTTTTGTCTTTATTTTTTAACTACCGATTTGCATCAGTTGAAAACAAGCCAATGAATCTTTCATTTACAAAAATCTTTTTTTAGGTTGGGCGCTAATAACATTGTATATATTGAAGAAGATCTATGTGTACTTGGCTTGTCTTACCTGGTTTGTTCTCCTTTATATAGGCTTCCTTCACGCGCAAAGGTAAAGTCCCCTCTATTGTCATAGGGCCCATCTCTGACTCCTATTGGCTATTAATTTCCTATACATAACTAGTCATCTTATAAGACTTCACGTGCATCCCTGAACGGATATGATATCGTGCATTAAATGCACATGGCTAGCTAAAGAGTCTTCCTTCACTCGCCTCCATCCTTTCACTAGTCATTTTTTGTATCTGGTCCTACCCATTTCGAATCGGTTATGCTCAGGGAGTGATGACCTGTTGGACCCATGGCTTGATGCCCTAATGGTTACGTCCGATATTCTAGGTCACGAATTTAGAACATATGTTCGAGGAAGGCTTACTTGGTAGTGCTCTCCTCTTTAGCTTCTCATGGACAACTTCCACATTACTAGATTTGATCAGTGATTTACTTTACTCATTTAGTCCTGCCAGCAACTCGGCTATTCCCGCCTTTACGCTGTGAATGTTATCTCTCTTGCGTGTTGGCTAATCTAACAAGGGAGAAATAAAACAATTTTTGAAGGAAAACAACATGATCTTGGTTATCTCATCTCTGATCTTCACTACCAACTAGGAGAAGTACCTTTTACCGCAACCCTTGATCATCGTCCAAATTCTAATTCCACACCACAACCTCAAATGACCAGCCTTGAGGGAGGCGAAAGGATTTGTAATGACCCGATCCCTCGTGGAACCAAGTCCGATAGTAACAACCCGATCCAACCCAAATGCGATATATGAGAAAAAACGGACGAAGTTTCTCCTATACTATGGATAATCTAAAACCTGGTCAATCAAGCTCAACAACAAGCATACAACCACAATATTCAAAGTCTTGTTTCACATGCACGATAGGCCCACATCTCTTTATATTTTACAATTCAAGTCTTCCACATTACACATTCAAACTAAACTAGTTATGCATTTATTACATTTCCGCTATAATTGATAAAACTCTCAACATTCTCTTGATAATAGCAAAATAAAACTATGAGTTAACACGAGCAAAATGAAACCTCGTTGAAAAGTAGGCCAAACAACTTTCAAAACTCTTCAAAAGCTACCTCATTTTACCTTAAATTGATAAAGAAAAAGGGGTCAGCAACTATGTGCTCAGTGAGGGGGGAATACGGGGAGGTTTTGAAAACGTTTTCAATGATCCAATGCATGTAAATCAAGTATCATGTATTAAAGGGAAGATACACAGTAGATAGGTATTAATAAGACACATAGCTAGCAAGTAAGCATTAAAGCCCAGTAAACTTAAGCAAAGTAAACACAACCCTTTCATGAGGCACGTAAGCCAAGTAACATGTATCAACAATAGATAAACTTGAGATAGACAATACACGCTTATGTAAAGCAATAAGTAACTGTATAAACACTTATGAAAAAGATATGATTCCACTTGTTGTAGCTGCTCTTCATTGCGTTTCCACGAACACTTTAACGCTTAAACGTTTGTCGGCATCCCCTTATCACTCCTACTTGGGTACTCCGGATGTACCCGAAACCTATGACCCAATACCCCAAGGCCTTCAATAACCAAACAAGTGAGGGAATAGGATGCGGAGGTTGTGAATCCAATCACTGGCAAGCTCGTTGCCGCTCAGTGAAGGCACAACACTTTCGTGCCTCGCTTAAGGTTGCAACCTTTGTTAACGCTCATTAAATCACTTAAGTAACATTTAAGTAACCATTTGATAAGAACGTAAAATGAAAGGACAACAAAGTAGGTTGCCCTTCAAGCAATTAAGCAAGAAATAGCACTTTATAACACATTCCTTAACAGTAGCATAATCAATTCACATGCTACAACCAATAGAACATCTAACTTATGCATTTTCTCACTTTCAATGGATAGTACTTGCACTTGTAAGTAGCTTGTCAACAATTTAACATTTAGCTAGTTAACAACACAAAGATAGGTGCATTCCATTAGAAATCTATAGCTAAGTGCAAGCTAAATATTAAGCATGATTTAACTAGCACATAAACACATTTTATTGCATAAAAGGGGAAAGGGGAAGGGGACATGCAGCAGCCCCACGCCGGCGACTGACCAGAGCTAGTTGGTAGCCAGCCAGCACTGGCACTGGTCAGCCGAGCCATACACACTCACACACACATAGTGCACTTAGCTCACTTAGGCTCATTTGCTTGTATTTTCATTTATCTAAAAGCTTTGTATCACATTCTTGAGCTAAAACACCCTCATAGACATTCTTACAAACATCTAAACTACATAATACACATTCATGTTCAACTATCAACACCAACAATTAACACACATAGCATCCAACATTCTAAGGCACACAACACTAGCAATTCACATTTTCTCCATCATAATCACTTTAGCATATGAATATATAGCTTAATCTTCCATTTACAACATATACATAAACTTACCAACAATAAAACTACAAGAAAAATGCACAAATCATGAACCCCTCACCTATTCTTAGTTGAATTTGCACTATAGAGCAAGACGTTGAGCTAAGATGGCCAATTTTCTCTCTTTTTTTTTTTCTTCTTCTTCTTCTTCTTCTTCTTCTTCTTCTTCTTCTTCTTCATTTTCCTCTCTTCTTCCTCACGGGTCCAAGCCCTAGCTTGCTCGCTATTTTTTCTTCTTTTTTTCCCCTCTCTCACCCGACCACATACTCTCTCTTGCACTTGTTTTTATTTTGTTTTGTTTCATCTAGTTTTAGTGGTTATTAAGTAAGTCAAACTAAGCAAATACTATGTAGAATGTTCTAATGCCAAGTGTTAGTTTGCTAGCTCACTAAATGTAATTTGTTCACTAAGTAACTACTAGAATACATTTAATCATCTACTTACGATAACATAAAAAAAAAATGCACTTAACAATTCAATTAGCAAAAACAAGTCACTGAATGCAAAAGAATATAGGCAAGTTAATAAAATAATTATGTCATCTGGTCCAGGCGTCACAGGATCCTTCCCTGTTCTGAATATACCACACTTAATTGTGATGCGTCATTTGTGGATCCTAATCAACCAGCTGGTATTGCAATTGTTTGCCGGGATGATAATGGTCACATCATTGCTGGTCGGGCATTCACTACTCGTTGTTCTTCTACTTTACAGGAAGAGACTATCGTATGCCAGACTGCATGCACCCTCTTCACAACTTCTGACTCTCAATGACCCGTTATTATCGTATCTGATTCTACAATGGTCATCAACACCTTCATAGGCTTCTCTTTATGTGACTGGATGATTACCTCTATTATCCATAATACTCTCTCTACTCTATCCTCAGTTTTTGACTACTCATTTCGATGGATCAGTTGATCAGTCAACCGAGTAGCAAACTGCGTTGCTCATTCAGCTAGGATAGACAATCTCCCTATAGATTGGTTTAGTAACCTAGCCCAGCTTTAACTTTACTTGTACTTCATGATGTTAATCCCACAGGGATTGGCTAATTATTTTTGGTGACAATAATAATAATACCATCCAATTGACAATAAAAAAAACTTACTTGGTAGTGCTTAATTTGGGCACTTGTCGCATGGGTCTAATTTGTTCTATTCTTTTTCTTGAATTGTGGGCCACAATACCCATACCCCTTCAACTTAGATTCGCCTGCAGAACTTTTCTCCTTGCTGGGAAAGAGGGCCAGCCCAACCTTGTAGGACTTGGGCTTTGACAAATGTTTACATATTCCCAGAGTTCACCCAATACTTTGATATTGGGATAGAGAGATTTATGTGATTCTAGTTTTTACTTTCATGATTAGGTATGTCAAACTATCCACTTATCAGATCATAATACTCCACAGAACTTTTGGAACTTGTACTGCTTTGTTCTCCTTCTTATGAAAGGTTTTTTTTTTCACCCCACCTACCCCCACTCCTACAAGATTCGAACTTTGGTCTTTCAACTGTTAGGAGAAATAACCCACCAATAGACTACTCCATAATCTCTCCTCTTTTATGAAAAGTTATAGTAATTTCGTTGCGGTTTTGAGAAGATTAATATTTGATTCTTTAATACATAGTTTCATAATTTAATGTCATATTTAGTTTGCTAACGTATTGATTTATACTCCTTTAACTTTTCTGATCTTCCAATTATACATATATACAACTACGTGAAGCTCCACTTCTTGCAACCACAAGAATATTGAACCTGTTATTTTGTGGAAAAGCAAAGGTTAATCGAATATGTAAATTAGCAACTTAGATGTCTATCAATAAATTTTTTTGATAAGCGTGCATATAACAGAGAATTCCACGTGATGCATTCAGTCAGTCATCAAATTTCTACATATCTTACATAATGCCTTATTTTCTATGGTTGTTAATGAGAAGAATATTGAGTCGGTTTTTTTTCATTCTTGAGGAAATGCATATATTACTCGGACTTCTTCCATAATAGTACATAGCAATAGTTTCGTTGGAGTAGATACTCCAATCACTTTAAATATAAGGGCAACCCCAATGGTGGTTTGCTGCCATGCATGGCGAGTCATGGACTCTTGCCTGATTAATACAGATCTGAGCCTCAACTCTCTCTTCTTTTTGCTCTTTTTTTTTAAAAAAAAAATTGTTTGTATCAAGTTGTTTTGCTTTGTTTCTAATCTTGCTTAAGGACAAACAAGTGATAAGTGATAAGTTTAGGGATGTTGATATGTTTGTATTTTTTGGAGTTTTATTGCATGCATTTTAGTTTAGCATTTATCAAGTGATAAGTTTAGGATGTTGATATGTTTGTATTTATCGGAGTTTTATTGCATGCATTTTAGTTTAGCATTTATTGATAAAGTAATGTTATTAATTATAATGCTATAAGAAAAGAAAAGGGTTATACGATTTTCTTTTTAATTAACCTGACATTAAATTAAACAAATACAAACTATAAATTTACTAGAGAAGGAAAAGTATTGGACATGATGGGGTGCACAAGGCCAAAGATATAGTGCAACGCCAATACAACATGCAAGAGCTCCATCGGCAAGCTACTGTGGAGAGCCCTCCCCCTCAAAATATGAATTTAATATCATGTAAACCAATAGACCATGTATTAGCTATTAAACTGATAAAAACAAAAACTACATTTAATCTTAGCCAAAAGACTGACAAAGGCATGCTTTGATTTGTGCTCTCATTCTTCTTTTATACCCAAAGCAGCAAACGTTTGCCTCTTGCAGTATCGATGTGGGATGCGTTCTGGAAAAGGAATGTAAACACGCTGAGGTTTGCTCTGGTCCATCGTGTGTAACAGAAGCAAAAGTAACTAAAGCAAAAAGGGCCATATTTAGAGTACAATTACAAAAATGCGGAATAATAATAATAATAATAACAAAGATAATAAATTATTATAGGAAGGTTTTAAATTGAAGGTGCGAAATACCCCTCGAAATATCTGTCATCTTAGTTTTATTTATATGATTGTTACATTATGAGAAATTTTCATTTTAATCAAATACAAGCAACACAAAATCAACCAGAAGATTTGCAATTAAACAAAACTAACTTTAAATGCTCGTTTTACTTAAATTACCAACTCCAGTTGTATAAAACCTTAAAAATTAGGTTAGGTGGAACGGTTCAACAGTGACTCATTGCGTTCAAATATCTCAAATTTGAACTTATACCCTCAAATATCATATGATTCTTGACTGACTTATAACATGTATTAGGCTCCTCATCGCCACACGAAATTTTTAGATTCAAAATTGATCCAATATAATTATGTCTGGTACGAGTTTCTCATCATCCGAGAAAGAAAAAAGATGTTTAAGTTCGAGAAGTTTGAAAAGTCTACAGAACACAGACGAAATTACTAGCCTTTCATACATTTCTACTAATCCAGAATTCAAATTTCTTAAAAAAGTCAAAATGATATAACTTGTGATACCGGATCGCATAGAATGGAAAATATAAACCTACTCGCTTGAAGTCTAATGTTCAGAAATTCAGTCTCTTATAGACCGCGCTCTAGTTGTCAACTAAACAAGTTGGGACCAGACCAGTGCAGGGCTTGAAAACAATGATGATATCTATTAAATTTGGACATAGTCTTAAGCTACAATATCTTAAAAGCAAATGACTTTTCTGCGCCGGACGCGAAACTGATATCTTTCGGCTGGCTGCCTGCCTTTTTTTTTTTTTTGGGTCAATGCTGGCTGTCTACTAAGTATGAAGCTTTTATGCATTTCTCTATGTGAGCTATAACAGTAGCCTTCGGTGGTGGCAATGATGACAAGCTGCTAGTTAACCCTCTAGCTATACACCTTTTTGATCACTTACATTTCACTTTTTAAGGGTATTCTTAATGAAATCTTTAAACAATAATAATTATTATTTTAAAAATTTTATTGATCAAAATTTATTATTAATGGAGGTCTTTAAAACATTATTTCATAATTTTTGGTAAAATAATAACATCATTCAAATTTTGAGTCTCTAAAATAACACCTAGTTTCTATTTTCTTCAACAAATTTGTTAAAGAAAATTGAAACTATACAAGAAAATAAAAATAAGTCTCCAAAAAAAACAAATGTCAGATCTGAAAAAAAAAATACAAAAAAAGAGCACAAACAACAAAAAAAAAATTAACAAACAGCAAAAAAATTATTTTTTCAACAAACAGCAAAAAAAAAAGAAGGTAAACACATAAAAAATAAATAAATAACCCATGTGGTGGTGGTTTCGCCGGTGGTGGGGGGGCAGCGGAGAAAAGGGTAGGGGGTGGGATGCAGCGGGCAAGCAAAAAAAAAAAAGCAGAGTGGCAAGCAAAAAAAAAAAATTTACAGTTGACAACAAATATAATGTCAAATCTGATGATTTTAGATCGTTAGATTTGAAATCTAAAAAAAAAACATTAAACAAAAAAACTGTTAAATGCCAGATCTGACCAAAAAAAAAAAAATAACAGTGACGGTGTGCAGTGGGGAAGGGAAAGGGGGTGGTATACAGCGGGGAAGGGGAAGGGAAAAGGAAAGGGAGTGAAGTGGGGAAGGGAAATGGAGGGGTGGTGGGGTGGGGTGGGGGGGTGGTGGGGTGTGCAGCGGGGAAAGGGAGTGTTTAGGGAGGGGCGGGGGGGCAACAGCAGGGATGGGGAAGGGGGGTTTTATAGTTAAGTTTATTATTATTATTTTTAATTAAATTATATATATATATATATTTATTTATGGTTTGTTAAAAGGGATTTTGTAATTAAGTTTTTTTAATTAAGGTTTTGTATTTAGGGTTTTTTAATTAGACTTTTTTTTTTTAAAATTATGGTTTTGTATTTTATTTTTTTATTTTAATTTTTTAGTTTAGTTTTTTTGGTTTGGTAAACTTTTTTATTGTCACTTTTTTTTTTGAACCGATATTGCTGCATGTTGAAAAAATAAACTTTTCTACTTTATTTTTAGTTTAGGTTATTTTATTAATTAATTGAATAGAATAAAGAAGAAAAAACAAATATAAACGTAACACACATCAAAAAAATTAATTAATGGATAAATTTAATTAAAAAAATTTTATGTATGATTTTTTTAATTAGAGATTTGTAATTAGTTTTTTTCATTCAATTATGTAATTAAACATAATCCTAATTTTTTTGAATGTTATGTTCGTCGCAATTTATTTATTTTTTGGTTGAAATATTTGTTAAAGAAGTTGAAATAATCTAAATAGCAATTAATTAAAAAAAAAAAGTAACACACGAAAAAAAACACATAATCAAATTATTATGTAAAATTAAAATTAACACAATATAGAGACTCGATTTTATAGAGACCGTCACTGGTGATATATATTTTTTTTAATCTAAATGGGTCTTTAAAATAGTTTTTTTGCCTTGGTCTCTAAGTGGGTCTCTAAAATTGATCTTAGTCTTTATATGAGTCTCTAAAATGATGGATAGTCTTTATATGGGTTTTTAAAATGATGGATAGAGACCCATTATAAAGACTCCATTAAGGATAACCTAATTTATTCTTTTGTTCAAAAATGTTAAAAAGAGAACGAATTCAAGGAAAATATCAAATATTTTGGAAGCAAATGAGAAGAAAAAAGAAATGATTCGTTGTTATTCCCTCTTTCTTCAAAAAAATTTGCTGCATTCCAAGGAAAAGAGAGAGATTGAGATTATGCAAAGGCTAGAAGAAACGCCAAATCTCTACACGTGGTTTATTATAGTTTTTGACAATCTTTGTTGCAAGTGCCATGTTGAAATAATTATTAGAAGAGGAGTTTGACTTATGAAAACAATCTCTTTTAATAATATAAGGTCAAATTGCGTATAACAGACTCAAAATAGGTTGACTCTTCTCCACACTCAATGCATAATAAGAGTTTCATGCTCCGTATACCATATTCAAATAACTCCTACCAAGTTCTCACAAAGTCCCAATAGTAAAAGGGAAAATATTATCTTCATGGAATAGGAAATAAATCAACGATGGCATACTTCATATCCTATGAATATTTATTATCACACATTTGGTCTACAATGTGGTTGTTTTGTGGATAAATTATCATGGTCAAGAGCGGACCTATGTATTAGCCATCCCTTAAAGGCTTCCACAAAAAAATTACATTTACTTTATTATGAGTATTTCTAATTGGTAATTCATTCCACTAGTCTACTACTTTTATTTTCAAAACTACATAATTACTATATAACTTTCAACCGTGAATAATCCTAAATTTGTCCTTACCTATAATGTGTTGCATTTTTGTCATGTTTTCTAAATAAATCTCTTACAAAAAAATCTATCATTTGGCACCGTCAAATGATCCGGATTTGAGTAGAGGATGAACTCAACTACTAGATGTGAGTCTCCCATCTCTGAGAATCAATTTTACCATACATTAAAAGTAATTAATTAATAGGTCATTATTTCATACATCAACAGGCCGTCAGACCCTCTCATATGGGGTGTAATCCTTACCCTCATAGAGAGGACCAAACGTCTAACATGATGGATGGAACATTTTTTCCCCAATTAATTCATCATCAGAACCACTTTTCATTAAGAGCAAACCAACCAATCCTTTTTTATGTCTTCATAACCAACAACCCTATCACGAGAGCTGCCTATATATATATAAAACCCAAAAGCGGCCTTCTTAACAGATCATATCTTTCATTTACCACTTTCGGCATAGACATAACAATTATCCACAACCACGGGTATCAGCAGAACTCACAAGACTCAACAACTTGGCTCAATCAATTCTCGTACAACAATGAGCCTCAGGAGTTGGAATAAATCTCGCAGCACATCGGTGCGTTTAGGCCAAGAATACATTCAGAGGGAATGTGATTCTCGGCCAAGCTGGCTAACCTTCTGGAAAAAGATTACGAGACAAAAGAAGAAAACTTCAATGCCTGCTCCTTCGTATGATCGCGAAGCTTATATGAAGAATTTTGATGAAGGGTCAAGGAGGGCAGAGCCTGAATATTTTTCAAGGTCCTTCTCGGCTCGATATGCTGATCCATCAAGATTCTCACGCAGAAAGGAGTTGATAGATGGTTGAGGATGAAATTTTTAAGTAGAAATTTGCTCTCTTTTTAAGCTCTACGTGAATGTTTTTATTTTTATTTTTTTTGCTAAGTCAGCAAGTGTGCGTTTCATTCCACCAAATTTACACGCGTTTAGTCAGGCTCTATGTAAATGGTTGTGATGCATATGTATGTGCACTCTTTAATATCTGTTCACCTATGGTTTTTGTAAATGGATCTTTCCTTCTTCTGCTTCATCTTTGTTTACCTCTCTCTTGTGATGATCATTTCTAGCTTATCGTAATTTCTGAACTATGCATCTTTGTAATTGAGTAATTTGGTAGCATGAACAAATAATCATAGTGTTTGTTCTCACTGACTCAATTAATATTTGATGATATTCAATTCTGTCCAGAGAAATTAAATTTTCCTTCTTTTATATACATATATATATATATATATATATATATATATATCGTTCTCAAGTATATTTATTACCACAATATCAAAAGGTATAGAAAAAATCTAAAATGGTAAATTGCATCAGACCCCCCTATGGTTAAACATAAGTGCACACAATCCCCCTATGGTCTCAAAATTGCACCAGACTCCCCTATGGTCCGACTCTTGGTGCACACCGCTCCCCTCCGTCAGACATAAGTGTACACGAACCCCCTGTGGTCTCAAAAAAATTTGACCGAGGGGGGCGGTGTACACCAAGAGTCGGACCATAGAGGGGTCTGGTGCAATTTTGAGACCACAGAGGGGTCGTGTGCACTTATATCTGACCATAGGGGGGTCTCCTACAGTTCACCCAATCTAAAATGAGTTAGATAGAGTTACTTAAGTATCACATATATATGACCATGGAAATAGCTTTCAAAAAAAATGAATGACATTGTAAAATTCACAGTTAACCCTCCTAGTGAAACAAGGGTTGATTTGTTTGATTTGATCGTTAAAATTTGAATGGTTTAACTTAATGCAGCAAGAAGATATTATCGGATTGATTTCACTGTTTACTGCATAGTACTACTTCAAGTGCTTGATTTCTAAATGTTAATTTCAGTCACTTAACAGGCTCTTTCCTCTTTATCTTTTTTTAAAGCTGATGAAAGATGACACTTTAACTCTCACAAGCAAAAATTTGAGGAAGTTCAAGATCGCCAGAGAATCTACTTTTCTTGTGCATTCACTTTCGTTGGTCAGTGTTTACTTATTACTGAAAAGGTGGGGCAGGAAATATCAAACAAATGGGAAACTCTTCAATTAATTAGGATTAATATTAGTCTCTTACATATTAGTGAGACTTACATATAAAAAACTCACCAACATATGATTATGAGAGATTGATCTATCAATCCAAACTATTGTAAGAATTTTCCCAAACTAACTTGTTATAATTCCTATTAGGGAGTGGATTCATATTAGCTATTGTGCCGGATATAAAGTCAATAATCCTACATAAATGTTTTAAAATCAAGCTGACTTGTTATAATTTATTTGGTCTTTAAATTATATAGAAATTTTTCAATGAAAAGTTACTTAGTCTTTACAGACCGGCTAATTTTGATCTAAAAAAAAAAAACTTAGTCTCTGTGGATAAAATAATCTAGATCGAACCCTACTTTGTATAAGTAGCTCATAATGAACACGAGTCTGTGTAAAATGAAGGCAACCTCTCTTTTTGGCATCTTCTTCGGGCAAGTTGCCTAGAAAGGCCTTCTATGCTAATTATGGAATTTTATTATCAAACTCCGATTATAAAAAAGAACATAAAGCATACTTGAGAATAAAAGTTTGTAAAATCATTTGCTCCCACTGACTTTTTTCCCAAAATCACTTAGTCCCCATTCATAAGATATTCTAGTTCTAACTTCGGCATGGATGCCCTTTTGTTTACTTAGATTTAGCCTTGCTGTTTGAACCCTAATTTGATAAATATGTGCACTAATTTGGCAGGCTTGCTCTTAATTTAATTAAATTGCAGGCTGTTTATTCTCAAATTGACTCTTGAACTTTAGGACATAAAAAAGGGTATCCTACCAACTTGTTCCAATCTAAGATAATAAGTTTATGAGCTTGGTCTTACTTCACTATCGAGAAACGAAAGAAGACTTCTAGCTGCAAGTTTAACTCATACGTAGCTTTTTTTTTTTTTTTTGAATGTGAAGTAGTATCAAACCAAAATACCCAACAAGCAATAGCTTTCCTTGAAAAGGAGGTGATCTAGGTGTACCTTCCAGTACGGCTACCTTGTTAGTCCGCACGTCCTAAAATTTTTACACATATATTCTCTTTCCTGCTTCATTTTACTCCTTTTGGCTTTCCTATAAATCTGAAGGAATACATAGATAAATTGATAAAATGATTTTAAGAGCATCAATTGGACTTAATTTATCAGACATGTTTAATACATCCTAGCATTTATCAGACATGTTTAATACATTCTAGCTGGGCACAAATTGAACTTCTAAATTTCATCAAGATCAACACGTTGTACTCTTTTTATTGTCTCTCTCTCATGTCTAGCAATGTCTTCTCAAAGATGTACAGTAGAGTAAGTTCTAGCTAGTTGAGAAACAAAACCTCCTACTATATGAGTTCACTATGTAGGGGAAGGTTAACTGTGACAAATCAGAAGAAAGATAGAGAAGTCATATTTCATACATTCAGAAGAGTGTCAAGTTACAATGGAAAACATGAGTTAACTAGGTTTATAACTTAAAAAGAATAAAAAACTAATCTACCCTTAGTACTAAATAAATATAATAATATACAAATTCTAACATCCCCCTCAAACTCAAGATGTAGCTATAAAAATCATCGAGAGTTTGCCGACCAAAAATAAAAAATGAAATATAGGATGAGCCTTTGTAAACAAATCAGTAAGTTGCATGGCGGAAGAAATAAAAGGCAAAGTAAGAGTGCCCTGCTGAAGGTGATGTCTAGTGAGATGACAATCAATCTCGATGTGTTTGGAACGCTCATGGAAGACGGAGTAGTGAGCAATTTGAATAGCACTCTTGTTATCACAATACATAGGAGTGGATGCAGAAGAGAAACATCCATATCTACAAGTAACCAGTGTAACCAAACTATGTCAGTAGTAGTAGATGTCATAGCACATACTCAACTTCTGTGAAAGATCTAGAAATAACAATTTGCTTCTTCTTTTCCAAGAAATAAGAGAATCACCCAAAAATATACGAAAACCATTGACAAACTTGCGATCAATAGTATCACTGTTAGAAGTTTCACATGGTGAACTAAGGAGCAAGGAGACAAGTTTTTCCCACATGAAAAAGATTAAGAGAATAATGAATTATTAATAAACATGTATAGGCTCAAGACCTAATAGCTTAAACTTTTGGGTCAATAATTGAGTTCTACATATGAGTGTTAAGGCCCATTTGTTCTCTGATTCTTTAGGGCTCACCGCATCAAACTGGTATCAAAGCCAATGGTTTGACGATCTTGGCCCAGATAGACTCTCAAAGAATTATGATACACTATCGTGACGGACTCTCAACGGAGCTTGGCAGTAGGGCTTGGAGGATGGAGTAGGGTCACGATAAGCATAATTCTTGGGTTGTACTCTCAAAGTTGTATGAGGTTATGGCAACACGATGGAGCAGGCAGGGTGATCCCAAGCGGGCTTGTACGAGAATAAGATCATGGTGGCTCATGGTTGATCAGGGTGCACGGGGAAGAGCTACTGAAGCCACCACGGTATCTAGGGTGCATAGGAGATCTAAAAAGCTTATGAGAGTGGTAGATGGATCCATCGACAATGAATATGGATCAAGGGTGATATGAACCGCATCAACATGCGACGAAACCGAACTCCAAATATGGTAAAACGAACTCAAGATCTTTCCAGAATGGTGGAAACCGCGACCCGTTACTTAGCAAAACAAGAACTTTGGTCTGGTGAAGACGCCACAAATGGGAATGGGGAATCCGTTTGATAAATCGTGTTGAATGCCACAAGAAATTCCTTGATAAGTTCGGAAGAGTTTCTTCAAGATCTCAAGAAGAATAATCTCACAATTTTATGAATCAAGAAAACGTGTATTGCATAATCTCGAAAGTTAGCCTTATTTAGGCAAATTAACAAAAAAGTGTTCTACTTGGAAAATAACTCATAATCCTATCCTAAGTAGAAGAGACGCCTAAAGTAATTAGGAAAAAGGAAGTAGACTTGAGTCAAGAAAGACCCCTTCCTCTTACACGTTTGACTCAAGATTGGATTATAGTTGGACTCAAGATTCCAATCTCCTAAACTCGTCCATATTGGACTCTAAACAAGATACTAGAATTCAAATTAAACTGAAACTTAAAACTAAGATAAAATTACAAAGAAATCAAATATTGACCAAATCTTCCAAACTTTTTAAAACTTCTTGAAGAATCTTGAATTTTGTGAATCTTAAAAACATAATCTGACTTGATTATTTGCTGGAAATACGCCCAAATGGCTCAATAGATGTGTATGGCTGGTTCTTGGATCTCTTTTGGATCTACTTTGATGAGTAAAACCAGCATTTGTCCACCCTTATTAGCGAACACGTTTTCTTCTTGTTATAGAACTCTTTGGACCAAGTTATTCAGCTCTTCTTCGAACCTTTTAGCGTGAGCCCTCGTCACTGGACCAACTCGAACTTGAATTGGATCATTAATATTCCTTGCAGCCTTGATGTCCTCATCATTGGGGGAATTAAGGCCCAATGTAGAGTTCATATGTGAAAATGGGGAGATTTGTTAAGAGTTTCACATGGTGAACTAAGAAGCAAGGAGACAAGTTTCTCCCACATGGAAAATATTAAGAGAATAATGAGCTATTAATAAATGTATAGGCTCAAGACCCAATTGCTTAAGCTTTTGGGTCAATAGTTGAGTTCTACATATGGGTGCTAAGGCCCATTTGTTCTCTACTTCTTTAGGGCTCACCGCATCAAATTTGTATCAGAGTCAATGGTTTGACGATCTTGGCCCAAACTCTCGAAGAATTATGGTACACTGTCGTGACATACTCTCGATGAAGCTTGGCAGCAAGGCTCGAAGGATGGAGTAGGGTCACGATAAGCATAATTCTTGGGTTGTACTCTCAAAGTTGTATGAGGTTATGGTAACGTGATAGAGCAAGACAGGCTGATACCAAGCGGGCTCATACGAGAATAAGATCGTGGTGCCTCATGGTTGATCTAGGTGCACGGGGAAGAGCTACTAAAGCCACCACGGTAGCTAGGGTGCATAGGAGATCTAAAAAGCTTGTAAGAGTGGTAGATGGATCTATCGGTAATGAATATGGATCAAGGGGGAATTAAGGCCCAACATGGAGTTCACATGTGAAAAGGAAGAGATTTGTTAGGAGTTTCACATGGCAAACTAAGGAGCAAGGAGACAAGTTTCTCCCACATGGAAAAGATTAAGAGAATAATAAGCTATTAATAAATATGTATAGGTTCAAGACCCAATAGCTTAAGTATTTGGGTCAATAGTTGAGTTCTACATATGGGTGTTAAGGCTCATTTGTTCTCTGATTCTTTGGCTCACCGCAACAATCACTAACCCAATCAGCATTAGAGTATACACACAACTCTAAAGAAGAGGTTGATAGAAGTAAAAGACTACCTCAAAGATACCGTATAATACGAAGAACAACAACCCAATGAACTATGGTAGGGGAAACAACAAATTAACTGACAATGTGAACAACATAGGCAATGTCTGGACAAGTAATGGTAAGGTAAACCAACCTACCAACAATAGTATGGTACAAAGTAAGATCGGACAGAGGGGTACTATCAGAAGAAGAATAATGAACATTAAGCTCTAAAGGAGTAACGCCCCGATCCCTCACGAGACCGAGGCTCTAATAACCAAGCTATTCTCAACCCAATTCCAACCCAGTCTCAAAATTTTAGAAAAAAACGAACAGAGTTTCCTCTGTACCGCGGATATTTTTCAAACCTATAAATGCTCAAAATAGCCACAATATACTAAAACAAGCTTTTATAATTAAAATTCAAAGGTTCAAGGCTATCCAAGCCAGGAGACAAACAATAGCTCCAAATCACACAAGCATGCACCCAACTTAACTTTTCATTAAACCTTTTTAACATGCCATTCTATGATAACATTAGAGCAATCTTAGAAGTTGAAATTAACATACCTCTAAACATACACCCCCAAGCATGCAAGAAATAAAAGGAGAATTAAAAATTATTACAAGCCATAATATCTTAAAGCTAACATTACAACCAACAACTTTCAACTTGCAACTACAAGAATATACATAGCCTTAAAGCCACAAAATAGATCATGCTATAGCAATACAAGTACACCATGTAACAACAAAAAGGCATATCCACCTTAGACAACAAACACACAGCAACTAGGGAAAAGGCTCAACCTGAACTTCTTTTTCTTCCACTAGCACCTCAACTAGTTGGGGTTCACCCTCAGCACTTCCTGAAACATATATCGAGGTATGAGCAACCACTGTTGCCTAGTGAGGGATAAGGTCTCCCGGGGCGTGCAATGCAACAAGTAATACAATTAAGAATTAATAGAAATGAAAATCGTTCAAGGAGAACAAAAGATTGAATACTACACATTAAAAATGATACATTCACATAACCCCTATACTTCAATCTTCACTTGGTCTTCATTCACGATTCACGAACCACGACCACGATCACGATAAGCCGGCATAACCCCAAACACTCCAATAGGTGTACTCCGGATGTACCCCAATAATCCTACGACCCAATATTCCCTGGCAATCTCTGGACCAGGCGAATGAGGGACTAGGGCACAGAGTTTGAATATCCACTGGCAAGCCCTCTACCACCCAGCCGATATTCAACACATCCGCCCTTGACACTATGGTTGCGCAACCACTATGCAATGCACTTAACAATGACAAGATATCAATAACAATATAAGCAATAACACGTGGGAGGATCAACAAAGTTGGTTGACCTCGCAACAGATAGATTAGAAACAGTTCAATATAAGCAATTAAGAGGTTTACAAAGGGAAAAATCCAAGATACACATAGAACTACACTAAAAGCTTCAAAACAACTTGAAACCACATTTAAACACATATAGAGACATGCCAAGGTCTTAGATGCAAGTGACAAGCGAATTTACCCTTAAACCCCTTAGTAATTCCATCCGTTTTCCTTCCAAACTCACATTAATGATTTAAATTCGAGGGAAAGCTATACCAATCTTCTAATTAACCCTTAAGGTACCCTTACAACCCCCAATTACGTTCAATTACCCGCAATTACCCCGAAAGCCCTAATTTTTCTCTTATAGCTTTGAACTACACATACCTCAACCGGGCTTCAACCAAGGATTTGCAAGGCTTCTATAGCACCTAGGTAGCCTAAGAATTCTAAAAGTGAAGCCCGAATCCACCCGGATTCACATTAACCCCGAAATCTCTTTGTTAAAGTCTGCTAATTCACGTTCTATGCAAATTTAGAGCAATTCAATTGCACGGGGCTATTAGACTACCTTCATTAGCACCTAAGGCATCTATTAGAAGCATTGAATCAAGCTAATTCGCGCAATTACACAAAACCCTAGAATTTCATCTCTATTCACCTCATAAATCAAATTAACGATTCTAACCATTTAAAATGCGAATCAATGGCTCAAATACGTTCTCTAGCACTTATATACAAGGTATAATAGCATAGGTAAGTATTACATTAGCATTGGAACACATTTCTAACAAATCAAGAAAATAGCAACAATTTTAAAATGCGCAAAAAGTCATGAAATCCCTCACCTAAAGCGCGTAGGAGCACCTAGGAGGCTTGCACACACGCTAAACTACTTGCTCTAGGCTTGGAGAGGCTTGGATTGAAGAATTGAAGAGCAAAATCACTTCTCTTGGCTGCTAGAGGGCTGTTCGGTTTTTGAACAGTAATTCCTGCACTTTTTTTTTTTGCTAAGTTATGAGCTAAATTGTATGTGGGGTGAGTTTTATTAAAGGTGGGGTCAAGTGGGTGCTTAAGTGGTCTACTAAAATGCGCATAGTTAGCTTTAAACGAGTCTAAAGTGAAGAAATGTAAGCTAGCTAATTAAAACTCTAAAGTTACGTAATACTATTCCTAGTTTGCTAAAAAAATATTTCCCAAACTAGTGCTTCTATCGCTCTTAGCTCAAAAGCATATTTTTCTCATTCCTAAAACAATTAATATGATTTAAGAAAAATGCTAATTCATGATAATTAAGTAGTTAAAAAACAGAATGAATATTGATTACATAAAGTAACACGTATTGCACAGTGAAAATGCACAAATAATAGATGCAATAGTTAAAAATGTGTACAGTAGAATCTCGGGCGTCACATCCTCTCCCCCTTAAACAAATTGCATCCACGCAATTATTTTTCACAAGAGAACTCTGCATCAACTGAAAACCAACTCCGATTATTCGTCATCAGTTGTTAAGCAAGAATACCATATACGAATTCTCGTGGGAGCTCATTAAGAAATCCCAGTAGTATTGTCTGCAAACCTCACGTAATAAGGCCAAATAAAGGCTCCAATAGAGATGCTACTTCGAAATCCAAATAAGAATCCCGCTGGCACGAATACCATAGAAGAATGGAATTCCAACTAAGAGCGGCGAGAAAATACCAATAACAGTTCCGAGCAGGAGTATTGTAAATAATACCAGATAATAAGGCTGAAAAGAATCCCATATACCAATTTTTCCGAGAGATGCCGACAAAAGAATACCAAAAGAATACTTGATAAAAAAATACCAAGAATATGCTCCAGAGAACTGTCATATAGAAACCCCAAAAGAAGCTACTCATTTATGACCGCTAAGCACTAAAGAAGGCCTTAAAAGAACCCCAATAACTGAGCTTTGCCCACAACACCAACTCCCAAATAAAAGAGCTGATCAACCGCTTCACGTTCCTACTAATCCACATAACTTGAAAGGCTAGCCACTAATCACCTATCTTCAGGGGAGGAATAAGTTTTTCTTTCCATTCGACGGACTATGTATGAATGCCAAACTATTGCATATATATAAACATTCTTTAAACTATTATGCAAGCATGATTATAAAAGAACATATAAAATAATGTAAGCAACAAAGTCATTCAAGTGCGAATCATAACAAAACCAATTCAATTCACAACAAAACTTAATTCAAAATTCTCAAGTACATACGTTACAATCAATAATTCAAGCAGATAACGATTCATGAGGTCAATTCGATGCAACTTCACTTCACTCAGCACACATTTAGCACATAACACATAACTATATCACATAGGTGCACACATTCAATTCAAGACACACAATCACACATTCAAGCACACACTTTCAAGACACACTTAACAAGCATACACGCAAGGGTTACTACCCGATAGGTTGAGGACCCTATCACGGTTGAGAGCTAACTAAGCTCTGATACCACCTGTAACACCCCGATCCCTCACGAGACCAGAGGCTCTAATAACCAAGTTATTCTCAACCTAATTCCAACCCAGTCTCAAAATTTTAGGAAAAAACGGACAGAGTTTCTTCTGTACCGCAGACATTTTTCAAACTTATAAATGCTCAAAATAGCCACAATATACTAAAACAAGCTTTCATAATTAAAATTCAAAGGTTCAAGGCCATCCAAGCCAAGAGACAAACAACAGCTCCAAATCACACAAGCATGCACCCAACTTAACTTTTCATTAAACCTTTTTAACATGCCATTCTATGATAACATTAGAGCAATCTTAGAAGTTGAAATCAACATACCTCTAAACATACACCCCCAAGCATGCAAGAACTAAAAAGAGAATAAAAAGTTATTACAAGCCATAATATCTCAAGCTAACAATACAACCAACAACTTTCAACTTGCAACTACAAGAATATACATAACCTTAAGGCCACAAAATAGATCATGCTATAGCAATACAAGTACACCATGTAACAACAAGAAAGCATATCCACCTTAGACAACAAACACACAGCAACTAGGGCAAAGGCTCAGCCTGAACTTCTTCCTCTTCCACTAGCACCTCAACTAGTTGGGGTTCACCCTCAGCACTTCCTGAAACATATATCGAGGTATGAGCAACCACTGTTGCCCAATGAGGGATAAGGTCTCCCGGGGCATGCAATGCAACAAGTAATACAATTAACAATTAATAGAAATGAAAATCATTCAAGGAGAACAAAAGATTGAATACCACAAATTAAAAAGGATACATTCACATAACCCCTATACTCCAATCTTCACTTGGTCTTCATTCACGATCCACGAACCACGATCACGATCACGATAAGCCGGCATAACCGCAAACACTCCAGTAGGTGTACTCCAGATATACCCCGATAATCCTACAACCCAACATTCCCTAGCAATCTTCGGACCAGGCAAATGAGGGACTAGGGCATGGAGTTTGAATATCCACTGGCAAGCCTTCTGCCGCCTAACCGATATTCAACACATCCGCCCTTGACACTATGGTTGCGCAACCACTATGCAATGCACTTAACAATGACAAGATATCAATAACAATATAAGCAATAACACGTGGGAGGATCAACAAAGTAGGTTGACCTCGCAACATATAGATTAGAAGCAGTTCAGTATAAGCAATTAAGAGGTTTACAAAGGGAAAAATCCAAGATACACATAGAACTACACTAAAAGCTTCAAAACAACTTGAAACCACATTTAAACACATATAGAGACATGCCAAGGTCTTAGATGCAAGTGACAAGCGAATTTACCCTTAAACCCCTTAGTAATTCCATCCGTTTTCCTTCCAAACTCACATTAATGATTCAAATTCGAGGGAAAGTTATACCAATCTTCTAATTAACCCTTAAGGTACCCTTACAACCCACAATTACGTTCGATTGCCCGCAATTACCCCGAAAGTCCCAATTTCCCTCTTATAGCTTTGAACTACACATACCTCAACCGGGCTTCAACCAAGGATTTGCAAGGCTTCTATAGCACCTAGGTAGCCTAAGAATTCTAAAAGTGAAGCCCGAATCCACCCGGATTCACATTAACCCCGAAATCTCTTTGTTAAAGTTGGATAATTCACGTTCTATGCAAATTTAGAGCAATTCAATTGCACGGGGCTATTAGACTACCTTCATTAGCACCTAAGGCATCTATTAGAAGCATTGAATCAAGCTAATTCGCGCAATTATACAAAACCCTGGAATTTCATTACTATTCACCTTATAAATCAAATTAACTATTTTAACCGTTTAAAATGCGAATCAATGACTCAAATACGTTCTCTAGCACTTATATACAAGGTATAATAGCATAGGTAAGCATTACATTAGCATTGGAACACATTTCTAACAAATCAAGAAAATAGCAACAATTTTAAAATGCGCAAAAAGTCATGAAATCCCTCACCTAAAGCGCGTAAGAGCACCTAGGAGGCTTGCACACACCCTAAACTACTTGCTCTAGGTTTGGAGAGGCTTGGATTGAAGAATTGAAGAGCAAAATCACTTCTCTTGGCTGCTAGAGGGCTGTTCGGTTTTTGAACAGTAATTCCTGCTTTTTTTTTGTTTTTGTTTTTGCTAAGTTATGAGCTAAATTGTATGTGGGGTGAGTTTTATTAAAGGTGGGGTCAAGTGGGTGCTTAAGTGGTCCACTAAAATACGCGTAGTTAGCTTTAAACGAGTCTAAAGTGAAGAAATGTAAGCTAGCTAATTAAAACTCTAAGTTAGTTACGTAACACTATTCCTAGTTTGCTAAAAAAACATTTCCCAAACGAGTGCTCCTATCACTCTTAGCTCAAAAGCATATTTTTCTCATTCCTAAAACAATTAATATGATTTAAGAAAAATACTAATTCAAGATAATTAAGTAGTTGAAAAACGGAATAAATAGTGATTACATAAAGTAACATGTATTGCACAGTGAAAATGCGCAAATAATGGATGCAATAGTTAAAAATGTGTATAGTAGAATCTCGGGCATCACAGTATCAACTGTCTTAGTATCTGTGAGGTAAGCACATTTAAGAATGTCAGTTGTATACTTAGACTGAGAGAGAAAATAACCTTTAAGAGAAAAGGTTACTTCAATACCGAGAAAGTAGCGCAAAGAGCCCAAGTCTTTCATTTCAAATTGATGAGATAATTCTGACTTTAAAACTGTAATCCCATCAATATCATCACCAATGATAATCATGTCATCAATATATATAATAGGACCTGGAATGGTGTTCTTGATTAAAAGAGCCAAATCATAAACACTAGGAGAAAAACCAAGAGAGGTAATTACAATAGAGAACTTCTCAAACCATGCGCGAGGTGTTTGTTTAAGACTATATAGAGTGTTCTTTAGTTTGCAAACTTCTCCAAGATTATGAGAAACACCAAGAGAGGGAGTCATGTAAACTTATTCGGGAAGATCGTCATTCAAGAAGGAATTTTTAACATCCATTTTCCAAAGAGAACACTGACAAACAGAAGCAACTACAATGAGAGTACAAACTGTAGTCATTTTTGCAATAGGAGCAAAAGTCTCCTCATAATCCACACCATACTATTGAGAAAATCCATGGGCAGCCAATCTAGCTTTATATTGCTCAATTGATCCATCAGACATAGTTTTGATTTTGTAGACCCAGCGGGAACTAATTATACATTTTCCAGGAGGTAAAGGGACTAAGTCCCAAGTATCTATTTTGTGCAAAGCAAAGAGTTCCACATATATAGCCTATTCAGTGTAGGCTACAATGTATGCTTGCATGCAATGGATTGGTTTTGATTCTTCAATTCATATCCATCTATGAGAAAGAACGCAATGTGCCTAATGAAATGAGGATATTTAGAACACATAAATCACTAGAAATGTACAATATCAAAGCCTACACTGATAATGAAGAAGTATTTAAGGAAATAATGTGCCTAAAAAAATTTATCATCTTCGTTTTGGAATCAGTATCAATATCCGAAGTCCTGTCTAATATTTGTTACATATGGTGCAACCATCTTTCTGCAACTTTATGAGTGACAGAAATCGGGTTGTGGCGTCCAATCAGAGCAGGATGGCCTACAAAAATCGAAATGGAACAATCGGTTAGTTTTGTGATTCAACAATTCATAAATAACATAAAGAAGAGAATTATAAATGGAAGAAATCATATAAATTAGCTAACAATATCAACACGGCAGCCTAGAAATTCTGAGGCCCTAAGCCTTGCTGGAACTACTGCCAAACATTAATAATTAAAAGTAGAGTGAAATACAATTTACCCCCTTGTATTTTATGAAGTTGCACCGTAGACCCTATGTTACAGAAAGTAGTATTTAACATTTCATTTTAATACAAAACATTGCATACTCGCCCAACGTTAATTTTTGTTAGCTTTGACTAATAGATTTTGTGGGAAGACTATAATGCCCTTATATAAAAAAAAATAAGACAACTGTTTCTTTACCAAATTCTAAACACATTCTAATTATTCCACAAACCCTAGAGAGAGAAACTCTCATCTTCTAGAATGAAAAACTCCAGAAAAACACATTTAATCTGCGATTTTAACCGTGAATCGCATGGTGTGCAAGATTCTTTGTTGGATTATTGCATATATTGCGACTTATGTTGCATTTGTTGGTAAGGTACGTATCTATTCAAACTGAATTTACGGAATTTGTTAGATTGTCTTGTATCGTGACTGAAATTGCAAATTTTTGTTATTTTTATTGTGTTTTTTTATTAGAATATGTTATATATCCACTCTATTTTGCTTTTTTGACTATATTTTTGCATGGGTGTTCCACTTTAAGTTAGTTTTTTGATATGGTCCCCAAAATTGACTTCAGTTCTTGTCTTTTTCATTTTGGAAGCATTATTTTTTTTGCATAATCATTTTGGAAGCATCATTCTTTTTAAAGATTTATGGGTGTGTTGTCATTCCTTATCGTGTGTAAATCCAACATCTTTAAGCATGTCGGGTGCACTTTATAGCATGTGAAGAATATTCCATAAATTGCTTACTATGTTATGCACGTGGATTGTTAAAATATCATGTCTTTTATGAGAAAGTTTATTTTTTTGGAAGCATTGAAGACTTTTTTGGCATATTATAGTGTAAATTATTAGGGTTTTTGACTTCTTTTACTTTAATACAGTCATTTCGGGTCCACCTTGCTTTGAATCAGCCTATACAATATTAAGACATGAAATTAGTGTAATTAACCCCTTGTCAATATCATTTCCTTGCAAGAATAACCCTTTTATTTCTATCATGCTCCTAAATAGATAATGATATTGATATGGATGAGACCTTTGTAATAAAAACTGGTTGTGTTGAGTTTAGAGTATGGGAAGTTGACCAGTTAGTACATCAACTTGAGATAAGATACATAGGGCAGATGTTAGACCTTCAACGATAATTTGTTTGATGAGCTATGCACTTTTGACTTTGTTGATATATATAAGGAGATGGGGGAAAAATAGAACCCAATTACATATTATCTACTGCCAAATTATTCCCTTGAGCAAGACCTTAGACTTAAACAAGATCCTATTCACACTACAAGAAAAACTGGTTTTAGTGACGGTCCGTCGCCAATTCGTCTTCAAATTGAATTAGACTGAAATTTTTGTTGCCAAGAATTGTGACAAATTAGAGACGAAATGGAGACGACATAGCTAGGTCGCCTCCAAATCGTCTCTAAATGGTGACTATTTGGAGATGATATTATAATCCGTCTTAAAAAATGACCAATTGGTGACTACTCGGAGATGACATAGATATACTGTTCCCAAACCGTCTTCAGTTGGTGATGGCATAGAGATGACTTATCGATGTCGTCTCTAAATCGTCACTAATTTGTAACTACTTGGAGATGATCTAGATAAGTCGTCTTCAAACTATCTCCAAATGAGACGAATTGGCGACTACAGAGCTAAATCATCTGCAATTCGGCTTGAGTTCTAAATACAAAATATTCATTGTTGATCGAGCTAATAACCAGTATCTTTGGGTTGTCTTGACCTTTGTATACACCATATTTAACTTCGTCATTACATAAAACATAAAATATAAGCAGTTAAAATAAACACTGATATTTATTATTTTGGATTAAGCGGACAAAAAAATATATTTTGAATTAATTTTGAACAAATTTAAGTTGGTGCAAAACAACTAACATAGAGTATTTAACGTAATACATAATATAAACAATTAGTTATTTCCAAAAAAAAGGAATTCCAATAAAAGCATTTTATTATAAAAGTTAATGCATATCAAACATTAACTGAATATTACATTCATAATTAAGGATTATATATGATCCTAACGAAATACATCAACACAAGTACATAATACTTAACAACGTACATCATCACAAGTACATAACGAGCGGATAAAGTATATCATCACAATTTTATATTAGCATTATCTAGTTTAATAACTAAGTTGAACTAATGTCTTGACCTCTAAGATGATGTTCTTAATAGAGATATTAGGGGAAAAACTTGGGTAAATAAATCTTCAACATTTGAGATTCAACAAGTTGACCTACTTGGGCTTTAGAAATATAACCGTAGTCTTTTGGCCGAGCATTTAAATCAAACTGGGGTTTCACAACTTTGCTCGAATCTTGATAATTTTTTATTATTGTATCTTTACTAAGATGAAGAAAATGTGAATGATGTTGTTATTTCTTACTCATGGTTGAAACAAAGAAGATGAAAGCTAAAACTAAGAATTGAAGACGGTATGTCAAATGCAGTTTCTAGTTCTTTATATAGACACCAAGTGATCGCGTTGTTTTACGATAAAAAATAGTAAGAAGGTTAAATGATTGAAAATATTGCTTACCTTGAATTATCTCTAGCTGTAGCGAGTAGAGGGTCGATCCACGGAGATTGGAGTTATCAAATTAAGTTCAATCTTTAACTTAGAATTGTTTGACTATCTCCTGTCACGGATAAGTTTGATTAAGTCCAAATGTCCAAATGTATGGAAAATTAAGTCCAAAAATCCAAGAAATGTCCAAAGATACGGTAGTGACGAGATCCAAAGGTACTAAATTGAAGAATTACAACACTAAACAACAAAATAAAAATCCAAAGGGTTAATGATTTAGGGTAGTTATAGCTTGGTATACGCAAGTACAAAGTTATTGTAACGCCTGGGAATTTCATCACATCTTTTTAAATAATTGTTGCATATCTTTTTGAGCATTTTTATGTGCATTTCTTTTCTTACTTAATTGTTTTATTTAGAGGGCACTATTCATAAGAAATTTAACTCTCTTAAATGCTCGATTTAATATTTTTTCTAAACCACATGACATATAAAAAGAATCGAAAACTTGTCATTATGGACTTTAGAGGCCGGGAGTATGCGTTTAAAAAATATTTTTCACCTCGTTTGAATAGTGTTACGTATGTAAAAATATTAATTATGAAGTAGTTAGCAAACAATTGAAGTTTAAGCTCATTTGACCAAGATTTTAGTAGCATTTGACCTCAATTAATTGCACATGCACATATATATATTCAAATTATCACCTTATAAGCCATTTACTCAACAAAACAAAAGCAAAAAAAAAAAAAAAAATTGCCAAAAAGCCCCCCCTTGAACCTGACAACCCTTGGAGCCAAAGAGGAAAAAATTTCTTCAACTTTTGAGCAAGAATTTGGTCCTTTGGCTTGGTCTAGGAGGAGTTTAGAGCACTAGGGAGTATCAACCACTTGTCTACAACATCATTGTGAGGGATTTTTTGCATTTTCATGGAGTTTTAAGCTTATTTTCAATTTTTATCTTTTCTTGAATTGTTGTTATTAGCCTATGTTATGCTCAAATATTGCTTGGGACACCTCTTACATGTTATATATACCTTGTTTAAGTTGTGTAGTAGTTATTTCCATGTTTGGAACTTGAAATGCACGAAAGAGATGATGAATAGTATCAATACTTAGGGTTTTGATGTAACTTGCTAATTAGAATGAATTGAGGCTTCCTTTAGGTGCTTTAGACATTAATGGAACTAGTTAAAGGCTCACGTGAGGTTGAATTACTCAAAAATGAGTTAAAGTGCAAAATTGGCTAACTTTAAAAAGGGGATTTTTCGCATAACGCAATCCGGGCTCGTTTGGACTTTGGATTAGGCATCCTTGGGGCATAGAAGCACTTTTGGTGCTTTCGTTGCGTGAAATTGGGGTTCAGATAGGGTAGGTGTCACGCCCCGACCCGACCCCGCAAAAGGCCAAGCCCGGACCCGACACACGGACGGAGTCTCCTCTGGACCGTGGACGTTCCGAAAACCCTAAAATCAACATAATATTTGCGAATGCCATAAAAACAATTAAAACAAGCCAACTTTCTTTCAAAAACGTACATCCTCTTATTAACCAACTTCCCAAACCAAAATGCCATGCATACTACACAAGTATTTATGCCAATAAACATTTAACCATTAGTATGCAATTCTTTACTAGTCATATGAGTATAACTTTACAATCTTTAAACCTTTACAATAAAAACCATTAAGGTCTCAAAATAGAACTACATACAAGGCTATAAGCCCCAAAATAAAGCTACAACCAGGCATTAAACACATCAAGCATGGCTCGCACAAAAGTCTGGCAACCAACCACCAGCAAAGCAAAGAAGTGCTATCACGAAAACACCTCCACCTGCTCCTCCTCCTCTATTACCTCAATAGGGTCTGCTTCAACTACTCCTGTAAAAAATATAGTATAGAAAGGAATGAGCAAAAACTATTGCTCAGCGAGGGCAATTGGTCTCAAGGACGGAGATGAGAGGAGTATGCAATGCAATTAGTCAAGCAATTCATACAAATATCATATAGAGATACAACAAAGCCATCAATAAAGCAAAGCAAGCATTAAAACTATAAACACTCATTCAAAGGATACGGTACTCTTTTCACGAGCAACTTTCAATCACGAATTCGATGACGACGCGCCGGCCCAAACCACCTTATAACACCAGTTTGGAATACCCCGGAAGTATCCATCAATCTACGACCCAAATCTCCCTGGGAGGCAACCCAAGCGAGAAGATGGAATAGCCACGGAGCTAGAGCAACCAACACTGGCAACCCGAGGCTACCCAGAGAGGCCCATCACTCACGTGCTGGACACTATGCAATGCAAGACTCAATACAAGGTGATAAACGAGCAATAAAGCCACACATGGGAGAATAACAAAGTAGGTTACTCTCGCACGCAATAGCAACAGTTGATAAGCATTTCAATCAGAATCAATTCAAACAAGTATATCAAGCAACCCTAAGCATTCTATAGGCATAATATCAAGAAAACAAACAAAATCACAAATCAGCCCCAACTATCAAAACACTACCATTTCCAAACGAGCCACGAGTTCTGGAAACTGACTTCACCAATCCTCCTAGTTTACCATAAGGCACGTCTAAAGACCTCGAAACCCTACTTCACCCTAGAATTCACGCAAAGTCCCGATTTCCTCCTTTGCTCGTTTGAACTACAACTATACCAACCAAACACCCAACCAACGCCATAATCGCACCAAAAGTACTTCCATGGCCTCCCGAAACAATGCCAACACGCAAAATGAGAAAACGCCAAACTCGACCTAAACGACCCTGACTTTCACCAAGGCATATTTCTCATTTTTTCCATTACGCAACCTAAACAAACCATGCATTTAGGCATTCTAGCATACCTAGCACATTTTCACATCAACAGACAGCATAACAGTGCAACTTCATCGTTTCAAGGGTTTACTATTCATAAATTACTATTCAATTGACATTTAAATTACAATCTCAACATTTAACCGCAGAAAATGTTAAAAAGCTATAAATACATATTCTACAATTGTCAAGGAACATTCTAGAAGCATCAAAATGATTTAAACAACAATCTACGGATAAATCTCAAAAATCAAAAAGTTGACATACATAACATTTAAATGTGCAAATAACGTGCTTCCCTCACCTTAGGCACTCCTAGTCGCTAGAAAAACAATGCTGGATGGCTCGGTAACAACCCCGCACGAGCTCACGCGAAGATTGGAAGTTTTGAAAGTTGAAAATGATTTTTTTTTTCTCTTCAATATTTCGGCCAGCTCAAGGACTGAGTTTTCAGCTTTGTCTTTTATTTTTCTTTGTTATTTGCTTATTTAAAAGATGAGAACTTGGTCAAAGGTCAAACCCCCTTGGTCAACTAACTTAAAATTGGTCAAATAGCCTATTTTCATGCATTTTTATGCTAAAACAACTAAGGAAATGTTAATTCTAGCTAACAACAATTAAATTATAAAATTTAAGGCACTAAAATACTAGTTTCACTATTTGCTGAGGACTAGGATCCGCTCTCTAGCTATCGCTCCCTAAATGCAATACATTTTGCAACAACAAAGAAGTAACAATTAAATCTTAAAGAATTTTAGAAATATAATTTCCAGAAAGATAATCAAGAAATTCCACATTCCGGGCTCGGGTATTACACCCTCTCCCCCTTAAAACAATTGCGCCCACGCAATTCTTACCTGGTCAACAAACAACTCCGGATACTGATTCCGAACTTGGTCCTCTCTTTCCCAAGTCGCTTCCTCAAACCCATGATGATTCCACAGAACCTTTACTAACGGAATACTCTTCCTGCGAAGCTCCTGAATTTTTCGATCCACAATTCGAATCGGTTTCTCTTCATAAGACAACTTCTCCTCAATCTGCAAAGGCTCTGGTTCAAGTACATGTGAAGGATCTGGATGGTACTTCTTTAACATTGACACGTGGAAAACATCGTGTAGTCTCGACAAACTCGGAGGTAAAGCTAACCGATAAGCCAAAGGACCTACCTTTTCGGTGATCTCATACGGACCCACATACCTGGGACTAAGTTTCCCGCTCTTACCGTGCCGAATCAACCCCTTTCTAGGAAAAATCTTAAGAAATACCCAATCTCCCAAATCAAACTCAAGATCCCGACGGTGCTTATCCGCATAACTCTTCTAACGACTTTGAGCTGTAAGCATACGCTGGCGAATAAGGTGAACATTATCCACCATCTTAATCATCTCAGGTAACACAGTCGGATCAACTGTTCTCATTTCTCCAACCTCTTTCCAATACAATGGGGATCTGCATTTACGACCATACAACGCCTCGTAGGGAGCCATACCTATGGTAGATTGATAACTATTATTGTAGGCGAACTCCGCTAAAGGCAAAAACTTATCCCAATTCTTCCCAAAGTCTAGCACACATGCCCGAAGCATGTCTTCCAAGATCCTGATGGTTCTTTCAGACTGGCTATCAGTTTGTGGATGGTATGCAATGCTGAAGCTCAACTTAGTTCCCATGGCCTCTTGCAACTTCTGCCAAAAACGAGATCTAAATCTAGGATCTCTATCTGACACTATACTCTGTGGCACACCATGAAGTCTCACAATATTAGCAACATAAAGCTCAGCTAGTTTATCAAGGCTATCATGTTTCTTCACGGGAATAAAATATGTAACTTTAGTCAAGCGGTCCACAACAACCCAAACAGAATCACATCCTCTCGGAGATCTAGGAAGATCGGTCACAAGGTCCATTGTTATATGCACCCACTTCCATTGCGGAATCGACAACGGCTGTAGAAGCCCGACTGGCCTCTGATGTTCAACTTTAACCCTCTGACAAGTCAAACACCTGGATACATACCCAGCAATCTCCCTCTTCATATTGTTCCACCAGAAGTGTTGTTTCAAATCTCTATACATTTTAGTACTGCCCGGGTGAATCGTATATCTCGAATTATGTGCCTCGGACATAATCTCATTCTTCAAAGCCGGATCTCCAGGAACACATACTCGGTCCCTGAATCTAAAGATACCATATGCATGTAATTTAAATTCCGACTCTCCCCCTTTTGCTTTTTCTTGGATTTTCAAGATGTGAGGATCAGTCTTCTGAGCCTCTCTGATCTGTGCTAGCAACCCTGACTGAATCTGCAGACTAGGAAATCGAATCCCTACCTCAGTAGCTTCTGGCTTCCATGAACAAATTTCTTCCAAAGTCTCCCAATCCTTGATAATTAAGCTTACAACAGTAGCCTTTCGGCTCAAAGAATCAGCAACAACATTTGCCTTACCTGACACGTAGTTTATAGAACAGTTGTAACCACTCAATAGCTCTAACCATCTCCGCTGCCTCATATTCAAATCCTTTTGTGAAAATAAATATTTGAGGCTCTTGTGGTTAGTAAAAATTTCAAATCTGCCACCCCACAAGTAATGACACCATTTCTTCAAAGCAAACACAACTGCAGCTAACTCTAGATCATGAGTAGGGTAATTGACTTCATATGGTTTCAACTTCCTAGAAGCATAGGCAATCACCTTACCATTCTGCATTAAAACACAGCACAATCCTTCCTTAGATGCATCACTGTAGACAACAAAGTTTTCTGTTCCCTCAGGTAAAGCTAGTATAGGAGCTGTAGTTAGTCTCTTCTTCAATTCTTGGAAACTGGATTCACATTTGGCATCCCAGTTGTAAGTAACTTTCTTTCGAATCAACTGGCTCAAAGGTCCAGAAATTTTGGAAAAGTCTTTAACAAACCTCCGGTAGTAACCTGCCAACCCAAGAAAACTCCGAATCTCTGACACCGTCTCAGGTCTCTTCCAAGATGAAACAACTTCAATCTTAGCTGGGTCCACTGAAATTCCTTGATTTGAAATGATATGACCTATAAATGATATCTGATTCAACCAGAACTCGCACTTGCTGAATTTAGCAAAAAGCTTGTTTTCTTGCAAAGTCTGTAGTACAATCTTCAAGTGTTGTTCATGTTCAGCTTCGTTCTTCGAGTACACTAAAATGTCGTCAATAAAGATTACGACAAACTGATCAAGATAAGGTCGGAAAACCCTCTGCATCAAGTCCATGAATGCGGCTGGTGCATTCGTCAATCCAAACGGTAACACAACAAATTCATAGTGGCCATATTTAGTCCTGAATGCCGTCTTTGGTATATCGTCACTCCGAATCCTAAGTTGATAGTAACCCTGCCTCAAATCAAATTTGGAGTAAACACTCGCACCCTGCAACTGGTCAAACAATTCTTCAATCAACGGCAAGGGGTATTTGTTCTTAATCGTGACTTGATTAAGTCCCCTGTAATCAATACATAATCGTAGCGTGTCGTCTTTCTTTCTCACAAACAACACAGGCGCACCCCACGGCGAAGAACTAGGTTGTATAAACCCTTTCTCAAGCAAATTCTGAAGCTGAATTTTTAACTCCTGAAGTTTAGCCGATGCCATTCTATAAGGACTTCTAGAAATTGGCGCAGTGCCTGGCACAAGATCAATTACAAATTCAATCTCCCTATCCGGTGGTAAACCCGGTAATTCCTCGGGAAATACACCAGGGAAGTCTCTAACAATCGGAACCTCATTCAAATTCAACTTATCAGTAGGCTGATTGATCAAATAAGCTAAGTAAGCTTCACAACCCTTATTCAACAACTTAGAAATCTTGATCGCTGATAAAAGAGGAATTCGGGCAGCCCTGCAGTTCCCAACAATCTCCAATACCGGTAGGTCAAGAATCTGATGATAAACAATTTTCGTTCTACAATCCAACTGAGCATAGTATTTCCCCAACCAATCCATTCCTAAAATGATTTAAAAGTCACGGAATGGCAGTATAATTAAATCAGTAGGAAATTTACGGTTCTCAATGCATATATCACAAGATTTGCAAATAGACTCAGTAACAAATTTTGTACCCAAAGGCGTACTAACTTCAACTTCATGCGGCAGTTTATCAATGCAAACATTCACAAATCGTGCACATGCAGGAGTTATAAACGAATGTGTAGCTCCGGGATCAATCAAAACTTTAACTGGCTGAGTATTGAGAAGAAAGGTACCTTCCACAATAGCTGTAGTATCGGGTAGCTCCTCTGCATCCAGTGCAAAGACCCTAGCCTGCACCCTCTGTGCTGGACCTGCACCTGCAGCCCTATTCTGAACACCTTGGCCTCTAGTACGACCCTGAACATTCCTATACTTAGGGCAATCTTTCACCCTATGATCATCACTCCCACAACCTGTGCATTTACCACTCTTTCTCCAACAATTAGCCTCAATATGCCCCGATCGATTACAATAGTTACACTGCTGATTTTGCCTTACAACAGTGTTTCCCGTAGGTGCTGGGGCTCTGGCAGTGGTAGGAACTGTACCTCCCTGCTGAGGTCTAGTCACAGCTGGCCTAGCCTGAATCTGATGCTGTGGCTAATACGGACGATACTGAGGAACCTGTGCAGAAGTCTGATACTGCCTCGGCTGACTCTGGCTGCTCTGGCCCAAATACTGTTTCTTACTCAGCTGACTGCTCTCCGCTATCATCTCAGCCTTTCGTTTCTCAAACTTTGAGGCTGCTTGGAATGCCTCGGGAAAAGTAGTGTAGGTCTGCCCAGTTAAATGCAACTGAATATCTATTCTCAGCCCACGAACAAACCTATGAATCATCCTCCTAGCTAGCCGTACCAGCTCCGGCATATACCTCGACAGGCTGACAAACCTAGCCTCTACTGTGCAACAGTCATGTTTCCCTGCTTCAGGGCCACAAACTCATCATCCCGCCTTTCCATAGCCATCTCGGGAATATACTTGTCCCGAAACTCACTTACAAAATCATCCCATAAATGTGGAACATCCTCACAATCCCACCTCAATCTGACAGTATTCCACCACTGCTCTGCGTCGCCCTCAAACGGGAATGACGCATAATCTATTCTTGCCTTGTCAGTGTACCTCAAAGAGGTGAAAATATTCTCAACACGGTTAATCCATCTCTCGGCTGCCTCATCATCCGGCTCTCCGAAGAACTTTCCCGGCTTGTGCCTCAAGAATTTCTCCAATTGGTTATTCTCAACCTTATACCCCTATCCACCAGGATTAGCTTGATTTCCTTGGGGATTATTATTCTTGTCCTGCCTCTGCTCATGCAGTACCTATGTAATCCGGTCAACTGCTGTAGTCATAGTAGCCATAAACTGCTCAGGCAACGATTGCTGACCCTGTTTTGCTGCCTCTTCATCTGACCCTAGACCTTGAGTTCCACGACGTGGCGGCATAGTAGCAATTTCACAATAGCTGGCAACATTTAAAAGCAGTTTATAGACAGAAATATAGCACATAAGATTATATAACACTCAAGTCAATAACAATCTAATATTCTAACACGCAATTCACATAACACAAGATTGACATGCCAAACTAATTCACTTTAAACACATAAGTACTCTAAGTTCACAAGGTCATGCTATAACATTTTCTTTCCACTTAACAATCATACAATAACACTCTAACATTTTGGACCTTTACCCCACAGACCGAGAAACATATCCCGGCTCATGCAAGACTATCATGCTCTGATACCACCTAAAGATGTCACGCTCCGACCTAACCCCGCAAAAGGCCAAGCCTGGACCCGACACACGGACGAAGTCTCCTCTGTACCGTGGACGTTCCGAAAACCCTAAAATCAACATAATACTTGCGAATGCCATAAAAAAATTTAAAACAAGCCAACTTTCTTTCAAAAACGTACATCCTCTTATTAACCAACTTCCCAATCAAAATGCCATGCATACTACACAAGTATTTATGCCACTAAACATTTAACCATTAGTATGCAATTCTTTACTAGTCATATGAGTATAACTTTACAATCTTTAAACCTTTACAATAAAAACCATTAAGGTCTCAAAATAGAACTACATACAAGGCTATAAGCCCCAAAATAAAGCTACAACCAGGCATTAAACACATCAAGCGTGGCTCGCACAAAAGTCTGGCAACCAACCACCAGCAAAGCAAAGAAGTGCTATCACGGAAACACCTCCACCTGCTCCTCCTCCTCTATTACCTCAATAGGGTCTGCTTCAACTACTCCTGTAAAAAATATAGTATAGAAAGGAATGAGCAAAAACTATTGCTCAGCGAGGGCAATTGGTCTTAAGGACGGAGATGAGAGGAATATGCAATGCAATTAGTCAAGCAATTCATACAAATATCATATAGAGATACAACAAAGCCATCAATAAAGCAAAGCTAGCATTAAAACTATAAACACTCATTCAAAGGATACGGTACTCTTTTCACGAGCAACTTTCAATCACGAATTCGATGACGACGCGCCTGCCTAAACCACCTTATAACACCAGTTTGGAATACCCCGGAAGTATCCATCAATCTACGACCCAAATCTCCCTGGGAGGCAACCCAAGCGAGAAGAGGGAATAGCCACGGAGCTAGAGCAACCAACACTGGCAATCCGAGGCTACCCAGAGAGGCCCATCACTCACGCGCTGGACACTATGCAATGCAAGACTCGATACAAGGCGATAAACGAGCAATAAAGCCACACATGGGAGAATAACAAAGTAGGTTACTCTCGCACACAGTAGCAACAGTTGATAAGCATTTCAATCAGAATCAATTCAAACAAGTATATCAAGCAACCCTAAGCATTCTATAGGCATAATATCAAGAAAACAAACAAAATCACAAATCGGCCCCAACTATCAAAACACTACCATTTCCAAACGAGCCATGAGTTCTGGAAATTGACTTCACCAATCCTCCTAGGTCACCATAAGGCACGTCTAAAGACCCCGAAACCCTACTTCACCCTAGAATTCACGCAAAGTCCCGATTTTCCCCTTTGCTCGTTTGAACTACAACTATACCAACCAAACACCCAACCAACACCATAATCACACCAAAAGTGCTTCCATGGCCTCCCGAAACAATGCCAACACGCAAAACGAGAAAATGCCAAACTCGACCTAAACGATCTCGACTTTCACCAAGGCATATTTCTCATTTTTTCCATTACGCAACCTAAACAAACCATGCATTTAGGCATTCTAGCATACCTAGCATATTTTCACATCAACAGACAGCATAACAGCGCAACTTCATCGTTTCAAGGGTTTACTATTCATAAATTACTATTCAATTGACATTTAAATTACAATCTCAACATTTAACCGCAGAAAATGTTAAAAAGCTATAAATACATGTTCTACAATTGTCAAGGAACATTCTAGAAGCATCAAAACGATTTAAACAACAATCTACGGATAAATCTCAAAAATCAAAAAGTTGACATACATAACATTTAAATGCGCAAATAACGTGCTTCCCTCACCTTAGGCACTCCTAGTCGCTAGGAAAACAACGCTGGATGGCTCGGTAACAACCCCGCACGAGCTCACGCGAAGATTGGAAGTTTTGAAAGTTGAAAATGGTTTTTTTTTTCTCTTCAATATTTCGGCCAGCTCAAGGACTGAGTTTTCAGCTTTGTCTTTTATTTTTCTTTGTTATTTGCTTATTTAAAAGATGAGAACTTGGTCAAAGGTCAAACCCCCTTGGTCAACTAACTTAAAATTGGTCAAATAGCCTATTTTCATGCATTTTTATGCTAAAACAACTAAGGAAATGTTAATTCTAGCTAACAACAATTAAATTATAAAATTTAAGGCACTAAAATACTAGTTTCACTATTTGCTGAGGACTAGGAACCGCTCTCTAGCTATCGCTCCCTAAATGCAATGCACTTTGCAACAACAAAGAAGTAACAATTAAATCTTAAAAAATTTTAGAAATATAATTTCCAGAAAGATAATCAAGAAATTCCACATTCCGGGCTCGGATATTACAGTAGGTGTAGTTAAAACCCACACGGGGCCATCCCGAGCTTTTGTTTCCAAAGCGGGTTTTTAGAGCTTAGATAAGTGCCACTTAATATCGTTAGGAATGTGGTATGGTTGGTTTGTGGGATTAGAACCTTGAATCTCGTATGGAAGTAAAATTGCTTAGTTGTCAAAGGGAAAATAGTGTCAAAGTTTAATTAAATATTGGTGATTGCTTTCTAATTGATTGATTAGGTGCTTATATGCATTCGTATAGCATACCCTATTGGTGACGTTTGTGATTTGAGTTGCTTAGCTACCTTGTTGGGATATGAGCATAATTTGATTGTATTGTTATATTACTTCTAAATTGTAACTATATGCGAGGGCATTAATGAGTTAAATGCATGCTAGAGAATGAGAGGTATTGTATTATATTATAAGTTTAAAGTGTAGTCACTTTTTTTGCTATGAGGTAGAATGATTCATTACCTAGGCTGTTAGAATTCTAGTGTAGTGAATGTCATTTGTAAGATCAAAGAATGATTTAAAGTTACTTGTGTAGTATTATGTTAGAATATGTTGTATTTTGTCTATATGGTTGTACTGTTCTTATTACATGTTAGTGTCTTGGAATTGATTAACTAATAATTAATTATGCTTGTGTGGAGTGCTTATCTACTTCGAGAAGTTTGTGAGTTGAGCCATTAATTTCATTTTATTGTGTTGGTTACGAATGTATCTAGGAGATTCTTTGTGATAAGTATATGTTCTATTACATGCTAGGGTTGATCCATTGAGCCAATGCAAGGTGTTGAAAGTAGACTAATGCTAGTTCTTGTATCCTTTAGCTACCTGGTAGAGGTGAGGGAGTCTTCATCTCTTCTGTACATCATAACCTAATTTATTGTTTCTAGATTGTATTCATTAGTAATTGATAAAGTTTATATGCGTTATTTACTTGCTATCTTGTGTCTTTTCATGTTATCTGTGATTAATTATGAGGACAGCCTACTTTGTTGTTCCTCTTATGTGATATTTGATATACTTGGCTCTCGTGATCTTGACCCGGGGTTGCGCAACCTTTTCGGATATGGTAGCATCAAGAAACACGGGCAACCTTTTCGGATATGTAATGCAAAGTAAAAAGAAAGATACAACCTGATAAACAATCCAAGCAATGTTCCTCAAAAACTTTTGAAAGAAGAATTGTCAAACAAAATCTCAAAAACCAATATTAGTTGTGAGTGTAAAATAAAAAGTAAAATATTTCTAAAGAAAGATGAAATAAAAAGCATAAACGAAATAAAATAAAATAAAATAAAACACGCCATCCGAGTTACTGTGGTGGTGGCTGCTGAGGACTTGCTCCTGAACCTCTCAACAAAGCAACTTTTGCTTGTAAAGCAGTAACATCGTCTTTCAATCCATCTAATCTTGCATTGATGTTAGTATTCATCGCCTGCATCTCTTTGTACATTTTTTCCATCAAGGATTCTTCAGGCTGAGTACTCGGTTGCTGTGAAGAAGTGGTTTCCTCAATAGGTTGAGTGGAGGTCCGTGGGGCATTTAATGCTAGAGGCATTTTTTTAACAGCTCGCTCCAAATGTTTAAGACTCTTGGTGAAATCTGGTTCACCATACAGAGCAATAGGGAGGACCATGGTTGGCTCATTAGGTGAAAAAGGAAAATTAAACCTCTGAAGTAAAGAAACTATCAATCGAGGAAAACGAAGTATAGATGTAGCATCAAATCGTCGCATGTGGTCTATAAGACTCATCATATTTTCCCCAATAATAGCTCCAACATTGAAAAGTTCACCTTGATAAATCCAATATAACACTTGTAAGAAAACTCCCGTCCTATCTTGATCATGACCATGTGTGCAAAGATTCTTCTTAACAATTATATCAGTTAACCACATATCCCTCGGGAGAGAAGATCTCCTTATACCTATACCATGTTCAAGAACTGGACCCCCACACAACTGAGTAACAATCTCTAAATCTGTAGTTCTAGCAGTAAAGCCCTCATTTTTTGCATAAAACATATCATGCCCACACAGTATAGACATAATATCAGCAGTAGTAAATGTAATCTCAAAGCCATCAACTCTCGTATGAAATGTACCATCATTATAAGAAATATGCTCATAAAACCGTTAGATGAGACGAGAAAAAATAATAACATCATCAAAAGGTGGATGCAAAAGGCAGTCAATATAATATCCCTCAAAATAATCAAAAGCACGTGCCCTACCTTCGAGAGCCCTCAAAACTTCCGAGAAATCAGTTTCAGCCTCAATTTGAGTATTTTCAAGTCGTGCAGTCAATGACAACTTCTGTCTTTTTGGACCCATAGTCTAAATAAAATAAAAAACTAAATTATAAAAAAAAAACACACAATATATATTTTTTATTTTTCAGAATTTATTTATACAAACTAGATAACACAACCCCTTAAGGAACCACGAAACCACCCTCAACAACACACAATGTTATCGAATTCCCATTCTCACAAAATCTCCAACATCTACTCAATATGCAATTATAAACTATCCATGACAACTAAAATAGAGACATATATAAAGACGTATTGATATATACATAAATACATTAATCTGAAATTTTTATTTTTTTTATCAATTGTTCAGAATTTTATTTTTATTTTTTTAATCTAAACAATATGTAATAAAAAATAAAAAATTGAATTCTAACTAATATTTTATAAATATATATATACACACATATACATACATATATAAATACATATATACATACATAAACAAGAAAGAAAATCATACCTAAACGAAGATTGAAAGCTATAGAATAACAATAATCCATAAACAAACAGTAAAAATTATCCTAAAAGCTTCAAAAATGCATATATACATACATATATAAACATATACATGCATATATAAACTCGAAATGAAACTGAAAAAAATGCAAAAATAAGACATAAAGCATGAAAACATACCTTGGAGTGTAGATATGTGGTTGATTTGGGGTAGGGAAGGATTTTGGTGACTTTTGGGGATGATTTCCGTGGGGTGGGGGTGTTTTGTTTTAAAATATTGCTGCTGCCGTCAGGGCTTTGGTTATAAGCCCCGACTGTAATTGGGCGCTCGAGCACCTTGTTAAAATTTTCTTCTCTTTATATATATATATATATACATTATTAACAGAAATAGAAAAAACGAAATCCCTACCATATTCATAAATATATATATAGATATATAAATACATAAATTGGAAAATCAACCACACAATATTTTATTAAGCAAAAAATAGTACACAAGAAAATGAAAATTACAACATAAAATTATCTCCTAATCGTGGGAATGTAAGAACATTTTTTTCTACTCAACAAGCCTATGATCCCACTTGATAAAGAAATATATAAGAAAAAGGTAAATGATGAATATACTTGCAAATCAGTACAAAACCATGACAAATTGATCTTCCGTGAGAGTCCCAAACATCATCATGTTGAATGCAGCAGAGTAGAGAAATGAAAGAAGAAAAATTTGCTAGAGGGGAGAGTGAAGGTGGCGGTGAAGAAAAATGAAGGGGAGAACGAAAAAAGTCGGGTTTTAAAACACTTCTACTAGGGTTAACGGCGCTCGAGTGGGGATTAGGCGCTCTCGATCATGGTCTTCCCGACTTTTTTTTTTTGAATTTAAAATTAACGGACTAGCTCTTCGAGAGGTTTTTGTGTTCACGCCATCTAGTACTTTCATTCGGCACTTACATGGGGCCACAGCCAGCTCCACAGGGTCAAGGAAAAAATAATGGGGCTTTACGTTACAGACAATACCGTCTGGTGAATGCTCTCACTCCTAACTACCTTATCAAGTAATGCCCAAACAGACCCTAAACTACATTAAGTTGGTGGAGTGGCAAGTACTGTTAGACAGAGTTACACTGATCAGTCAACTGCACACAAAAACGTACAGTGACCACTAGTATCATGACAATCATACATGTATGAGTATTTCTCAGGGTTAAAACCCAAACTACATTAAGTTGGAGAAAAACTCATATGGTAAAGAAAATAAATGACAGAAAAATAACATTGAATCCAAATAGCCACGGGAATCTCTAGGTTGCCTCCTAGAAGCACCAAGTTTAATGTCTTCAGTCAGACAGAGTTACCTTGAAATTGTTACTCTGCAGGGATAGGGTCTTTACGTTCAATCGACTCTTCACCCCAATTCTTTAACCGGATTGCTGGTTTTAGCCTTTGTCCATTTACAAACATAGTTTTCCCAATTGTTTTATCTTTTATCTCGACAACCCCAGACGGAAAAACTTGTTCAACCTTAAATGGTTCATCCTATCTAGATCTCAATTTTCTTGGAAATAATCGTAACTTAGAATTAAATAACCACACATCTTCTCCAGGAATAAATGACTTTCGAATAATCATTTTATAATGCGTTCTCTTCATTCTCTCATTGTAAATCTTGGCATTTTTGTATGCCTCTAAACACATCTCTTCAAGTTCATTTAGATGGAGTAAGCTGTTTTTACCAGCTTTCTGCAAGTCAAAATTCATAGTCCTAATTGCCCAATAAGCCTTATGTTCTAACTCAACAGGTAAATGACATGATTTTCCAAAAACTAAACGAAAAAGTGACATACCTATGGGAGTCTTATATGTAGTTTTATATGCCCAAAGTGCATCATTCAATCAAGTAGACCAATCCTTTTTATCAGGTCTTACTGTCTTTTCAAGGATTGATTTAATCTTCCTATTAGAAACCTCAACCTGTCCACTAGTTTATGGGTGATATGGAGTAGTAACCTTATGACTGACTGAGTATTTCTTCAACAATTTTTCAAAAGTTCGGTGAATGAAATGACTTCCACCGTTAGTAATGATAGCTCTTGGAATTCCAAACCGACAGAAAATGTTTTCTTTTATAAATTTCATCACAACAGTGTGATCATTAGTCCTTGTTGCAATTGCTTCAATCCACCTAGACACATAATCAACACCAACTATAATGTATTAAAAACCAAAAAAGATAGGGAAAGGACCCATGAAGTCAATACCTCATACATCAAAAAGTTCACAAACCAAAATGGGATTTAAGGGCATCATATCCCTCTTTCCCATGTTACCTATCTTCTAGCATCTTTCACATGCCTTGCAGAACTCATGAGCATCTTTGAATAATGTAGGCCAACAAAATCCACTTTGCAGAATTTTGATAGCTGTCCATCAGCCTCCAAAGTGTCCTCCACATTCCTGCGAATAACAAAATGACATGATGCTTTGTTATTCAGGCGCTGGTATGTATCTGCGAATGATTTGATCAGAACAAATGCGAAATAAATGAGGATCCTTCCAAAAATAATGTTTTGCTTTTGAGAAAAAGCAATCCATCTCAGCCTTGTTCCACTCTTTAGGTATTTTACCTACTGCAAGATAATTCACAATATGAGCATACCAAGGAAGTTTAAGAGCAGAAATTAGCAATAATTTTCGTCAGGAAATGTATCTCTCAAGGGTAATTTATTTTCTGTTTCCTAATTTACAATCCTTGACAAATGATCAAAAACTACATTTTCTCGACCTTTCTTATCTTTAATTGTTAAATCAAATTCTTGAATTAATAACAACCATCGAATAAGCCTAGGTTTAACATCTTTCTTTTCTAACATGTATCTTAATGCCGAGTGGTCAGAATAAATGATGATCTTTTATCCCAACACATAAGACCGAAACTTTTCTAATGCAAAAACTATAGCAAGCAATTCTTTCTCTGTGGTGGTGTAGTTTTTCAGGGCATCATCCAAAGTTCGACTAACATAATAGATCACACAAGGAATGCGATCCTTGCGTTGACCTAATACAGCTCCTATGGCATAATCTGAAGCATCACACATAATTTCAAAAGGAAGAGAATAGTCCGGTGGTTGAACCACCGGAGCAGTGGAAAGTGAATTTTTCAGTGTTTCAAAAGCAGTGACACATTTTTCATCAAACTGAAATGGAGTATCTTGTGCCAACAAATTTGATAAAGGTCTAGAAATCTTACTAAAATCCTTTATTAATCGTCGATAGAAACCAGCATGTCCAAGGAATGATCTCACCTGTTTAACAGTTGTTGGAGGGGGCAGATTGGAAATAATATCAACCTTAGTTTTATCAACCTAAACTCCTTCCTTGGATATAATGTGTCCGAGAACAATTCCTTCTTGCACCATAAAATGACTTTTCTCTCAGCTAAGGACAAGATTAGATTCCTGACATCTTTTCAACACCAAAGACAGATTATTCAAACATATTTCAAATGAAGAACCAAAGATAGAAAAGTCATCCATGAAGACTTCCACAAATTTATCCATCATATCAGTGAAAATAGATATCATGCAGCGTTGAAAAGTGGCTGGTGCATTACAAAGGCCAAAAGGCATTCTTCTGTAAGCAAACGTGCCAAAAGGACATGTAAAAGTTATCTTTTTCTGATCTTCGGGGTTCATAGGGATCTGGTTGTATCCCCAGTACCCGTCAAGAAAACAATAATAACATTGCCCTGCCAACCTGTCTAAAATTTGATCAATGAATCGTAAAGGGAAGTGATCCTTTCTTGTTACAGCATTGAGTTTCCTATAGTCAATACACACGCGTCATCCAGTTGTGGTGCGGGTAGATACAAATTCACCTTTATCATTTGTCACCACAGTGATTCCTGATTTCTTAGGCACAACCTGTATAGGACTAACCCATTTACTATCAGAAATAGGATAAATGATACCTGCATCTAACAACTTTACTATTTCCTTCTTCACAACTTCCCTCATGTTCGGGTTCAGCTTATGTTGCATCTCTCTAGATGTCTGGGCTCCTTCTTCCAAATTAATCTTATGCATGCAAAAAAGGGATTTATTCCTTTAAGATCTGCAACAGTCCAACCTAACGCTTCTTTATTCTTAGACAACACCTCAATAAGTTTAGCTTCCTGGTCCAAAGAAATATTAGAAGAAAAAATAGCTAGAAATGTTTGGTCTGACCCTAGAAAAACATACTTGGGGTGACTAGGAAGTTGTTTGAGTTCCAACTCAGGATGAGATTGTATAGAAAGAAGCAAGGGCTCTTTATAAAGAGTCAATGATGGTTCTATTACACACACTTGAAGTTTTTCATCAAATCCTAGATTTCTTTCTAAAGTTTCATTATCTTCATCAGATTCTTCCTCAAACTTACTTAAAACTATTTCACCATGATTCAACGTATCTTTCAAAAAATCTTTTTGCATGAGACTAAGGAAAGACTTTTCAATTAATGGATCAATCTTATCAAGAATAAAACATTCAAGACCATCATCTCCATTTGCAAACCTAGTAGCATTAGCAACATTCAGCATTACCTTAATATCTCCAAATTTAAACTCCAACTCTCCAGTTACACAGTGAATTTTTGCATTAGCAGTTGCTAAGAATAGTCTTCCTAGTATGACTGGAGTTTGAAACTTCTGGGTTTCTCCTGGTTCCATATCTAGCACAACAAAATCCACAGGAAAATAAAATTCATCAACCTTTATCAAAATATCTTCAATCATGCCCCTAGGGATTCTAAGTAATCTATCAGCCAATTGAAGTGTGACAGGAGTAGGTTTCAATTCTCCTATATCTGACTGTTTAAAAAGATTAAAGGGGATAATATTTACACTAGCTCTTAATCAAGAAGGGCACGATCTACGTAGTGATTACCAATATAACAAGGAATGGTAAATGCACCAGGATCTTTCAATTTCGGTGGCACATGAGAAGTAAGAATGCAACTTATCTTTTCAGTCAACCTTACTTTGTTTGATATCAAAGATGAATTTCTCCTTTTCTGAGTGCACAGATCCTTAAGAAATTTTGCATAGGCAGGAATTTGCCTAATGATTTCTAAAAAGGGTAAATTGATTTTCACTTGCTTAAAAGTTTCCAGCATTTCTTCCCTTTTAGACTCTTTATTAGGTGGATTTCCTAATGCCTATGGAAAGGGTGCCTTGGGACTTACAATTAATGGAACTTTTTCATGTGAAGTTACCATTTCAGATTCATTTTCAACTTCCTTTGATGAATCAACAATAACTTGAGACTTGGCTTTTTGCTTTGCTTGCCTGGCATTTTTGTAAGCTTCAATGCTAACCTTGTTATCAACTTTCTTACCACTTCGCAGTGTAGTGACCGCTTGAAGATCCTCCACTTTCTAATTTGTAGTTGCTACATGGGCCTTACCTTTTGGATTCCCATCGGGTTAGGCAGGGAGTGTTCCTTCTTCTCTTTTCTGCATGGTGTTAGCCAATTGTCCTACTTGTCTCTCCAAGTTGGCAATTGCCTTTGCATGTGTACTTACTAGTTGCAAAATTGGTTCCATATTATGAAGCTTCTTCAAAACCTGTTCTTCAAAAGTAGTTCCATAAGAATTGGAACCTGAATTAGAGCTTGAAGGTACTTGTCCTTGTGGTACTGAATGAAATCCTAGTGGATAACCTCTTGTTCTTTGTTGCTGAACATCCTCTTGATTTTGATCCTACCACAAATTTGGATGATCTTGTGTACCTGGATTATAAGTGTTAGAGAATGGTTCATAATTGCGAGGGTATCTATAAGTAGCACAAGCTTGCTCTGAAATTGAATTGGGATTTAATGCAAGAATGCCTTCGCCTGAATCAACTACATGCAATGATTCTTTCCTTTTAACCATTTTTTTCCAATGCAAGAGTTAAAGTTTCAATCTTTGAGGTCAAAGAATTATAATCATTTGAACCTACACTTTCCTCCCTTTCTCTAGATGAAGATGCACGCTTTCATGAATTGTTACTCAGTTTTATGAACAATTCTGTGGCTTCTTCTGGAGATTTCTCAAGAAGTGAACCATTACAAGCTGAATCGAGCAAACTTTGATTATGCTCATTTAATCTTTGATAGAAATTCTAAGCTAATTGCCAATCTGGAATACTATGGTATGGACATTCATGAATTAAAGTTTCAAATCTGTCCCAACTCTCATGAAGTGCCTCTTTAGGTAACTGAGAAAAATTATTTAATTGATTCCTGCATTCATTGGTTTTTGAAGAAGAGTAAAATCTTTCAAGAAATTCTCTTTGTAGTTGATCCCAAGAAGTAATGGAACCAGAACGTAATTTGTAAAGCCAAATTTGTGCTTGACCCATTAAAAAATAAGGAAACAATCTCAATTTAACAACCTCTTCCTAGGCAGTTCTAGTATTGATCGATCTGTATGTATGGACAAAATTATTAATGTGATCATACGGGTTTTCATTAGAAAGACCGTTGAACATGTGAAGCATTGAAATCACGTGAGACTTGATTTTAAAACCTTCATCAGTTTCAGGTAAGGCGATAGCTCGTGGAAGAACATAATCTTGTGGTGTGGATAAATCTTTTATGCTCCTCCTCACATTTCCTACTTCTCTACCTTCAAATTGATCCTGATTTTGGTTTTGATTCAGATTTTGATCAGCCATGATTAGAAATTTATGTGCTTTGTTTCTGGATTTAAAAGTTTTCTCAATTTCTGTATCAAAAACAAAGATGGGTGACTTTAAAGATCTCCGACCATGCATACAAAATTAAAACATTAAAAAGAAATAAAATATATACGAAATAACAAAATTGACTTAAATAAATAAAAATAAAAATAAAAACTAAAATATCTACATATTAACACTTATACATATAAATCAAAGACTTACCTTATTTGATGAACACCGATCCCTGACAACGGCGCCAAATTTTGATCGCGTTGTTTTATGATCAAAAATAGTAAGAAGGTTAAATGATTGAAAATATTGATTAACTTGAATTACCTCTAGCTGTGGCGAGTAGAGGGTCGATCCACGGAGATTGAGGTTATCAAATTAAGTTCAATCTTTAACTTAGAATTGTTTGACTATCTCCCGTCATGAATAAGTTTGATTAAGTCCAAAAGTCCAAAGGTACGAAAAATTAAGTCCAAAAATCCAAGAAATGTCCAAAGATACGATAGTGACGAGATCCAAAGGTAAATTGAACAAAGGTACTAAATTGAAGAATTACAACATTAAACAACAAAACGAAAATCCAAAGGGTTAATAATTTAGGGTGGTTATAGCTCGGTATACGCAAGTACAAAGTTATTGATTCAGATTAAAAGATAAGTCCTTCAGAAATAGGGCTACAAGCTCCTACTACTGAAATGAGCATTTAGTTACGTAAGTGATAAGATTAATTGATTAACAAGACTAGATGTGTTGGTATAACCTAACGATATCCAATATCTCAATTAATCTTTCATTTATGTAACCTGGAAGTGTCGGTACAACTAGACTAAAATCCATCTGAAGTAGTCTCATATTGCCACAAGTTTACAAAACTGGGCGTATATGTATTTGCAATTAACTATATCATAACTACAAGTATACGTATAATTAATCAAAGAATACTTAGAAATAAAAATACGAGACTTTGATAAATCTGAATCAAAACATATGTACAAGAGTAACCTCACACGTACCACCCCGAATCTTGGGTCTAGTATGTCATGATATACTTTAAAGTACAAGAAATCATGACGAAAACCGAAATAAAAGAATACTTATCGTGTTATACAGATTTTGGTAGACCAGTATGATTTCGGTATGTTGATGGCTCACTAGACCCTCCCCTCGGGATTAAAAGTTTACACACAACTAAGAATAACAACTAAAACACTCAAAACTTACTCAAACACTCACAAGAGCAACATAAAATAAGCTAAGAAGAAGATGGTGTGACGCCCGAGTTTTAGCTATGCATTCAATTACTGTTGCATCCCTTGTTTGCGCATTTCCTTCTGTGCATTATTAACTATCTTATTAAATTACTATTCACTCCGTTTTTAACTTCATACTATTAGAGAATTATCATTTTTATTAAATCATATTAATTGTTAGAGTAGTGGGAAAAATGTGCATTTGAGCTAGAGGCGATAGGAGAGCTCGTTTAGAAAATGATTTTTGTAGTTGTATGAATAGTGTTACGTAACATAACTTAGGGAATGAATTAGCTAGCATTCATTTTACTATCTAGGCTCGTTTTAAGCTAACTAAGCGCATTTAGTGAACCATTTAAGCAAGCAACTTAGCCCCATTTAATATATAACTCACACAACCCACACATTAGCTCATAACTTAGCAAAAAAAAAAAAAGAGCATGCTGAAAACACTGTAGCAAATCCGAGAATTGCATAGGAGAAGAAATAGAGTTTTTTTGCTCAACAAATCCTCATTCCAAGCCAAGCCAAGCTAGGTGCAAGTGGTTTAGGGTGTCTACTAGCCTCCTAGGAGCTCCTACGCGCATTGGTGAGAGATTTCACGGCTTATTTTCACATTTTAAAATAGTTGCTATTTTCTTGATTTGTTGAAAATGTGTTCAAATGCTATTGTATTGATTATCTATGCTATTATACCTTGTATATGAGTGCTAGAGAACATATTTGAACCATTGTTTCGCTTTTTAAACGGTTGGAATCGTTAGTTTAATTCATGAGGTGAATAGTGACGTTTTTTCTAGGGTTTTGTATAATTGCTCGAATTAGCTTGATTCAACACTCCTAATAGATGCCTTAGGTGCTAATGAAGGTAATCTAATAGCCCCGTGCACTTGAATTGCTCTAAAATCGCATAAAACGTAAAATAGTCGACTTTAATAAAGGGGTTTCGGGGTTAAGACGAATCCGGGTGGATTCGGGCTCTACGTTTGGTATCCTTAGGCTACCTAGGTGCTATAGAAGCTTTGCTAATCCTTGTTTGAAGCCCAGATGAGGTAGGTGTAGTGTAAAGCTATAAGAGGGAATTTGGGGCTTTAGAGGTTATTGCGGGCGTTTGAATGAGTTAGAGGGTTGAAAGGGTTCCTTGAGGGTTAGTTAGAAGGTTGGTAGAGTTTCCCTTTAAATTTGAATCATTAACTTTGATTTGGAGGAGAAATAGCTTGAATAACAAAGGGGTTTAGGTGCAATTTCGGTTGTCTCGCGCTTCTAAGACCTTGGCATGACTTCTTGAATGTTTAAATGTAGTTTCAAGTTGGTGTGGAACTTTTGATGTAATTCTAATTATATCTTGTATATGCCCTTTTGTAAAACTGCTTATTTGCTTGTATAAACTGCTTCTATTCTAACTGCATTGAGGCAACTTCGAGCTTAAAACTGTATTAATTGGAGAAGTATTAGGGGTTGAATTATATACCATTAGAAAGCCTTACGAGTCTAGTTTCTACAGCTTTTTACGGTGCATTAATCGGAGTTGTCTAGAGCAAGTTATGATCATTTTGGTGAGATGTGTCGGAAATGCCCTGTTACGCGATAATCTGAATTTTGTTGTTATTTTGCTATAGTAATGATATAATTCAGTTCTAATTGGATGTATTCGATCAAGACCTTATTGTGTAGTGTCCTTGGATGATTAATAACGTAATGGGGCTCTTATAGTTATGTTGTTTTCATGAATTGTAATTGAAATCTAATTGCTAGTAAAGTTAATTTAAATTGAAAGCTATTCTATTCGACTGTGAATGAGAAATGCTAGTAGAGTTGTGATTGTCACCACCTTTAGACATAGGTAATGTTTCTATATATGCTAAACAATTCAACTGTTAGAATTAGTTGTTGTTATCAATGTGCAACTAGTGAACACTTAGAAAGGTCAAGTAAACTATGTGGAAGAATGTGTTTAATGCTTTTTGAAACTACATGTAAGGTTAATTGTAAGTTGATAGTTGTCTATTATATGTTAAATGTAATTAACTTAAGTTAATACTACTAGTGATATGTTAGAATCTTAGCTTGAAGTATAGTTATTTTACTAAAATAGTATGTTAGTTATTAAATGGTTGATAGTTAACTTTTCTATTAGTTGATAAATGCATTTATTTCCCTATGTGCTAATGTTGGGCTATCTTCATAGAGATATTACTAACTATTGTAAGTAAAGTAGAATATGAATTAGAAGTTCATTAAAGTAGTAAAAGACTGGGTAGTGTCATTGTGAATGAATGTGTCATTTGAACATTAAAGTAACCTAACCTTTATTATCTATATATCATTTGGAGAAATTCTTTGAGTTGAGTTAATGGCTAGTTTATTGTTATGTGGAGTGAATTAATTTCTTGTACAAGTTATTAACTAAAGTAAAATGAGAAATAGTATGAGTAACTGCAGGCTCATGTGTTGATTTTAGTTAAACTAAATTCTAGCTCGATTTATATCTAGTTATAGCATGCTGGTTGAATCATTCTCATTTAAGTTTTTGAACTATCTTCTTAATTAACTTGTAGACTATTGAAAATATGGAATATATGTTAAGTTAAAGTATATAAAAGTGGTGTTTTGTTAAAAATAGAATTCTAATAGATATTGTATATATGCTAAATAAGCGAAGTTATAAGTTAGCTAACTTAGAATGAATGTTGTAGTTAAAGAGTAATTGAAGTAATGTTTGCTCATAGGTTCAAGGTGACTGGAAATGATGTGATTCAAACTTACATCTTGGAGCTCGGTAGAGGTGAGGGACCTGCATCCTTACGTGCATCATAGTTTATTTTCTTTCTAAAAGAGTATATTGTTTAGTATAATTGCGTAATTGATATATGCTTATTATTGCTAAATTGTAACTTGGTGCGAGAACAACTTACTTTGTCCTTAAATGTGTTTCCTGATTATATTGTCATTGTTATCATTCTTGCATTGCATCGTGGTTGCGCAACTTCATTGTCGCGGCGGATGCGATGGCCTCGCTGGGCGGCATCGGGCTTGCCAGTGTTGGTTGCATTAGCTCCGTCTGCTATTCCCTCACTCGCCTGGTCCGGAGATTGCTAGGGAGTGTTGGGTCGTAGGATCGGGTACATCCGGAGTACCCATTGGTGTAAGGGATGCCGGCATATCGAGATTGAGATCGTGGTTCGTGGATCGGGGATCGAAGATTTGGAGTGATAAGGGTTATCGATTGTATCCTTTTAAAATGTGGTATTATAATTGTTATTCACTGTTTATCTATTGTATTAATTGTGTTAAGTTGCTGCATTGTACGTCCCCGGTAGACCTTATCCCTCACTGAGCAATTGTGATTGCTCATACCTCGCTAAACATGTTTCAGGAAGTGCTGAGGGTGAACCCCAACTAGTTGAGGTGCTAGTGGAAGAGGAAGAAGTTCAGGCTGAGCCTTTGCCCTAGTTGTTGTGTGTTTATTGTCTAAGGTGGATTTGCCTTCTTGTTGTTACATGGTGTACTTGTATTGTTATAGCATGATCTATTTTGTGGCCTTAAGGCTATGTATATTCTTGTAGTTGCAAGTTGAAAGCTGTTGGTTGTAATGTTAGCTTTGAGATATTATGGTTTGTAATAACTTTTAATTCTCCTTTTAGTTTTTGCATGCTTGGGGGTGTATGTTTAGAGGTGTTGATTTCAACTTCTAAAATTGCTCTAATGTTATCATAGGATGACATGTTAAAAAGGTTTAATGAAAAGTTAAGTTGGGTGCATGCATGTGTGATTTGGAGCTGTTGTTTTTCTCCTGGCTTGGATGACCTTGAACCTTTGAATTTTAATTATAAAAGCTTGTTTTAGTATATTGTGGCTATTTTGAGCATTTACAGGTTTGAAAAATGTCCGCGGTACAGAGGAAACTCTGTCCGTTTTTCCCTAAAATTTTGTGACCGGGTTTGGTATTGGGTTGAGAATAGCATGGTTATTAGAGCCTCCGGTCTCGTGAGGGATCGGGGCGTTACAGATGGTACGATTTTCGTTGCTGAAAATTGCACAATTTATAGATAGAAATTCAGGAGGGCGCTCGAGCGCCCTTCTACACTGACAATTTTTTATATTTTTTTATCTTTTTCCTTTCACAATTTGTTATCCATTTGTCCACCATTTTCAAAAAAGGGTGCCCAAGCGTGAAAAAGGGGCGCTCGAGCGCACTTCTGGCTGTAGTAGGTGAACTTTGACTCTGAACGTTGACTTTGACTAGCTTGTTGACTTTGATCATTGACCGTTGACTTTTACCATTGACCAAAAAGTTGACCAGGTCTATTTCAAAGTTTTTTTAGCGTCCTGAATCCATTTTCACACTCGGTTTGGCCAAATTCAATCTCAAATTGCTCGTTTTAAAGCCATTCTACCATTTTCCTTCAGTACTGCGCTGAATAACTTGTTCAAATGTTGGTTTTTGTGGCCATTCTTGCTATTTCTTCTTCAAAACCTATATTGCACTAAAATTGTGTAAAATATACATTTAAGCTTGAAATAATAATGCAATATACATGATTTGATAGATTAAAATTACATAAAATGTGGATTTATTACTAAGTCATTGAAAAAAAATTTGATGGATTGTGTTGGTTCATCGATAACTTTTTTTTTCAATTTTAAGCTATGGACCAATGGTCTGCTGTCATGTGGCTGCGTACCATTAGTCCATCGATGTGTCCCATCAGAATGGACATGGCATGCACGCTACATCCATTCAATTTTAGATCACTCTAGGTCCCATGAAAAGGAGGACCTGGCAGTCCATTGATCCTCCGCCACATGGTAGTGGACCACTGGACATATACATTAGTAGGTCTGATGGAGCAATAGTCCGTCTGACAGCCCGTGACAAACAATAGTAGTGACGGGACTTGACGGCATTGAAAAAATTGTTATACAAAAAAATAAATTAGATTAATTACAAACTAACTATTAAGATTATAGCCTATATTATTTATTGAATACCAAATTAGTTAATTATTTGTTTAATTCAATACTTTTATTCATTCAATAACTATTTGAATTAAATATTTATCTAATTAATTAAATAATATTTTTAGATAATCAAAAAATGTTAAAATTCAATAATTTAAATATTAAATATGTTCATTTAATGATTAATATATTATCTAAATTGAGAACTAATTAAAATATAATTAATATTATTTATTTAACACCTTGTTAGTTAATTATTTAATTAAATATTACTTTTGTTCATTTAATATCTATTAATTATTTAGTTATCTAATTTTATTTATTAGTACGTAGTCATAAATTTTTTGTTTATAATTAATGCTTAAGATTTATTAATGAATTAACTTAATTTAAATTTTGTTTATGTATTTATTTTAATTACAATAATTAATTAAACTATTAATATTAAGATTTATAATTTGATAAAAGGAAAAAAAATCATATAATTCTATAGGTATTTTTAATTAAAAAAATAAAAAAGTTTAAAATATTTTAAAATGTTATTTTTAAATTAAAATTTTTAAAGTACTTTTAGTATCCCTTAAACCAATAAAATAAATAATCAAAACCAAAAAAAAAAAAAAATTGCTTATTTGGAGACGGACTATAGGACTGTCTCTAATTGGAGACAAAACTATAAGCCTGTCTCCAAATAGAGATGGGCCTGTCCGTCTCCAAAAGGAGATGGAACTGCGGGTCCATCTCTAAATAGAGATGGACCCAATGGACCGTCTCCAAATAGAGACGGACCCGCGAGTCTATCTCTAACTGGGCCTTCTCCAATTGGAGAGGGCCTAGGGAGTCCATCTACAAGTAGGCCCGTCTCTATTTAGAGACGAACATTAGATTTGGGCGACGGCCCAGTTTGAGGCTAGGTCATCGCCTAGCCCATTAATTTTGATGAAGGCAGTTGTTAATTTCGAACGAAAAAAAAACCTCCCCCTACCCACCCGAATTGGTCCCCTCCTCCCCACCCCCTCAACACCCCTTCATACCTCATACAATTACCCCACCACTAAATACGCCCTACACCCTATACCACCCCTCAACACCACCTACCCCATTTTTAAGGTAAATGGGTATACTTTTTTTTTCTTTCTATATCTATATATATATCTATATATATATGTATAGTTATAGTTATAGTTTATGTTTTTGTTTGTAGTATTCATTGAAATTTTAATTTTACATTGTGTTTTAATTTTCAGATTTGTTTTAGGGTTTAATTCTATGATTTTTTTGAATTTTCAGATTTTTATTTTTTTATTTTTGGATTTATTTTTTATTAGTTTTTTATTTCTATTTTGTATTTTAATTTAAGTATTTTGTTTTATATTTAAATTTTCAGATTTTTTTGTTTTAATTTTTCAGATTTTTAATTTTTTTTAATTTTCAAATTTTTATAGTAGTTATAGTTAATTTGATTTTTTGACTTTTCTTTTGAAGGTTTAGGGCTTTGGATAAATTGTGCTATCGTTCAAAGATTCGAATGCTTAGATTAGTATGTTGATTGAGTTTTTGTTGTATAATAGAACTTTTTGTGTTTGTTAATCGTTTAGTTAAATTAAAGTTATTGTGTTTAATTGTTGTGTTCATGTTAATTATATTGTGCAAATTGGTTGTTTGGGGTATTGTGAAGATTGTGCTAATGACAGTTGTGAAGAGATATGTTGGTATTGGCAGTTGAAATGTGTTTGCAATTGTGAAGATGTTGAAAACGAATATAAGAATTTAAGATTATTGATTATTGATTTCAATAGAATAATGCCATCTTGTTTGGCCAAATTAACCTAAGAGGGGGTTGAATTATGTTAAAGGAAAAATACTACTACTTTTTCGGATATGTAATCAACTAGTTAATTCTATCAAGCAAATAATCAAACAGTTAATATGCAAAGCAGTAAATAGTGAGGAGAGAAAAGAGAAAAAGATCAAGCCAGCAATTTTTGAGTGGTTCAATCGCCTGCCTACGTCCACGGCATAAGTTATCCCCACTTAGGACTTCCAAAATCCACTATTGTGCTCCTTCAACTGGTGAAACACAAACCAGTTACAATCCCACTCTTGAATCCACAAGAGCAACAACAATCCCTTGACTTCACAAGAGATCTACCAAACTTTTTCACACAGGTGAAGCTCAAACCTACTCTCTCTATGCTAGATCGTCACAACCTTAGCTCTAGAGAGTTTACAATGAACTTTGAGAATAATATGTAAATACAACAAATATCTCATCTATGTGATAAATATAAACTAATGGAGCATAATAGAACAGCTCAAGATTTGCAAGTGATATCTCAATGAAGATTTGAAGATATGAAAGTGTTAGCACAAGCTCTCTCAAGTTGTTTTTCTCTATCTTTCAAGTTGTTTGATTCTCAAAAGTTATTTCGTTAAAAAACAGAGTTTGGCTTTTATAGAGAAATGATATAACAACTAGTTAACGGATATAAATTTCAAACACCGGTCGACGTTGCCAGTCGACTCCATTGGCCAGTTGCATCAGCCTCCACTTTATTTAAGTTGTCAGACGACATTGCCGGTCGACCCTCTCGACCGGCTTCCTCATCTTGCAGCTTCTGCCTTTGTTGGGTGAGCCTAGTCGGCTGAGGCATTCATCCGGCTATGCTCATCCGACTATGTAGTCATAGCCAGATGAAAAGAGCAACATTTTGAAAGTTTAAAAACATTTTAAAACGATCTTGATAGAGTTTCTTGACAATATCTTGAGATATAAAACTTTTCTTAAGATATCTTGAGATATAAAACTTTTTAAAGATATCTTGAGATGAAGCGGAGTTTTTGCGAAATGATTTGAGCTATCATTTTGCTTACCATGGCATGCTACAAGAAACACCTTATAACTCCCCTTCATGCCTCAATCTTCATTCTTCAGAGATGAGATCTTTTAGAAGTGTTGACAGTTTTGATTCAAAGATCTTCATCATCATGAGACTTGAGCATTGTGTAGCATTGTTCAACTTGTATAATCTTTGTAATCACTAGGTGCTAGCAAATTTCAAACTTCTTCATGCATGATACCATGATTTCATCATGTAGAGCTTTTGATAGAATCTTCTCGATTTGGTAAACACTTGAGCTTTAAAAGATCTTCATGTTTGATTGCATTGATTCAAATATCTTAATCTACATGAAACTTGAGCTTTTGTTGATTTTGTAACACTTTTGTGTTTGTGAAGTGTTTGATCATCATCCTTATGGTCTTGATGGATGGAACAGACAATGTTAAGATTATCCTTAGATCTTCAAGATTGAATCACCATTTAACTTTGATCAGTCTCGCTTGCTTGCTTTGACTAAATATGATTAGATGTTTTGATCATAGCTTGAGAAGATCCACTTGCTTCACTTGCTTGAGCATTTCTCTATCTGTGACTAATCTTTAAGCATTTAAAACTTATACAAGCATAGGATTAGTCAATGGATAAGTGTACAAATAAGATTTAGTTATCATCCAAATATAGGATAAAAGCCTTTAGGCTAACACATCTTTATTATGTTCTTCAAATTTAAAAGAAGCTCAATGAATAATATATGTTACATACATTTATCATGTCCTTCTATTTATCCTAGTTTTATACTTCTTGGATACTCTTTAACTCCTTAGTACTATAAGTGGAATTGTTGTGTTGTGGACATAAAACTCTTGTAGTGCTCTAATTTTGGATGGATTCATTATAACTAAATATTTTTGGGTCCTTGACTGACTAAGAAATATGCATTGGAATGTGACACTACTAATTAGAATTTGTAATTTACAGAATATGCAAATATTTGAGTCATCCGTCAGGCATTAACTAGCAAACCCTTTAAATTTACCTAAATGTTGATAGATATGGTTACCCTATTTAGTTCCGTTTATTTTTTTTATCCAAAGATTTGGCCTCAAAGGCGCCCAATTCTTTATGATTTATATCTCATGTTAATTAATACAGAGGATATTTTTCTACGATATGAAGTCAAGTCGCGAATGGATGAATCATCGACACAATCCTGACAGACATCTTAATGAGGCATTTATTAGAGGTGTATGCGAATTCGTTGCGTTCACATGTAGTCAAAGTTATTACATGGATGGTGAAAAAATAAAATGCCCATGTGCCAAATGCAAAAATCGTCATTTTGAAAATTCAGACGAAGTCATACTCCATCTTTATATGAAAGGTTTCATGTCAAACTACTATGAATGGACTTCACACGGGGAAAATATGTCCAATAATTTTAATCTATATCAGCAAAATTGTAGGAATAATGATTATGGGGAGCTTGAAGAAAGAAATAAATATAGGAAAATGGTATTTGACGATGCTGGTCCAGACTTAGTAGGTGATGAAAATGTTTCTAAAGAAGGATCTAACATGGAAGCACAAGAGTTTTTTGAGTTGCTAAAGGCTATTGATTTACCATTGTATGAAGGTTATTAGAATCTCACACAATTGTCTATTGTGTCTCGTTACATGAACATCAAGGCTGAGCAAAACATGACCGTACTATGCTTTGAATACAATAATTGCCCAAGTTAGGGAATCGTTGCCAAATACTCATACGATGCTTGAAAACTTTTACAAGTGTAAGCAACTAATTAGACCCTTAGGGTTAGGATATGTAAAGATAGATGTTTGTGCAAATGGTTGTACCTTATTCTACAATGAGAGAAAGCACCTGGATTTGTGTCCCCGTTGTAGTCACTGACATTTATAGCCAACAACATGTGGTAAAAAACGGAGTAAGTTTAAACCATATCAACAAATAAGGTTTTTACCACTACCCCCAAGGTTGAAAAGATTATACATGTCAAAGGTTATAGCGGAACACATGCAATGGCACAAGAATTACCAGGTTGAGGATGGAAAAATTTGTCATCCACCTGATGCTGAATCATGGAAATACTTCGATAGAGTCTGTGCTCAAATGGTTTTAATCCTCATTGTTCAAATGCTCAACCTTATTCTTGTTGGCCAGTAATAATGACACCTTACAATCTGCCACTGTGGATGTGTATGAAAGATCCTTTCACATTCTTAACTCTATTTATCCCAGGTCCGAAGAATCCTGGTAAGAATATTGATGTGTATTTAGAGCCTCTAATCGAAAAATTGTAAAATTTATGCTTATAAGGGACCCCCTGTTATGATGTGGCCACACAAAATAATTTTATCTTGAGGGCTACATGTAGACAATAAATGATTTCCCAACATATGGTATATTGTCTGGTTAGAGCACACATGGGAAGCTGTCGTGTCCATATTGTATGGGTAAGTCAAAAGCATTTTGATTACCAGCGAATAGGAATAATTCATTCTTTGATTGTCATCGTTAGTTCTTACCACAAAATAGTATTTTACGGTATGATAGGAAGAATTTTATCAAGGGTAGAGTAGAAAAATCTCATGCTCCGCCCAGATTAGATGGTACACAATTGTGGGAACTAGTGAAAGATTACCCTAAAATCAACGACATGAGAGCAAGCAAACTACTTGGTTTTGGGGAGTGGCACCATTGGACGAAAAGAAGTATTTTCTTGGACTTGCCTTACAGGAAGACATCTTGTCCGACACAATGTGGACGTAATGCATATAGAAAAAAATGTGTTCGATATTATTTTCAACACGGTGATGGCTATCAAAGGTAAGACAAAAGACAACCTCAAAGCTAGAGTTGATGTATTAAACTATTGTGACCGTCCGAAATTATGCGGCGAGCACAAATTAAAGATAAGTATTTACACATTGCCTGTGGCAAAGAGAAAAGCACTGCTTGAATGCGTTAGAGACCTACAACTCCTTGATGGATATTCCAATTTATCCCGATGTGAAGACATGAAAGAATGGAAGAAGAGTCATAATTGTCGTGTATTTATGGAGAGATTGTTTCCCATTGCATTACGTGAGCTAATGACGAAACATGTTTGAGAAGTTTTTGCTAAAACAACTTTTCAAAGGGCCGATTTGGAAAGGATGCAAGAAAATATTGTCGTCACACTTTGCAACTTGGAGAAGATGTTACCCCCTGTTTTCTTCAATTCAATGGAGCATTTGCTAGTTCACTTGGTATATGAAGCCATTAGTGGTGGTCCAGTACAATATATGTGGATGTATCCTTTTAAGAGGTTTTTGCCACGCTTGGAGAGGAAAGTCAAGAGTAAAGCACGTGTTCAAGGATCTATTTATGAAACTTATCACATCCTCGAAACATCTACTTTTTGTTCTTATTATTTTGAACCGCACGTGGTAACTAGAACAAGAAGTATTAGTTGGAATAACCAATATAACGAGGTGGCATATGCTAATGATTGTTTATCTATATTAACTTACTGAGGTTGTCCGATAGGGAAGGAAACAGAACAAAATTTAGATGATGAAGAATTGCATGCGGCACACATCTATGTTTTGATGAATTGACGAGAGGTTTACCCCTATATCAAGTACGGTTGTGACAATGTAAACATATTTGAACGCCCTATTCCTCCAACTGGGCTACAGGCTTAACATCTTGGCCAAAACTATCCCGAATTTTGTCTGACAGAAATTCAATATCAAATTTACAAAAATTTCCCGAGGTGGTTATATCACCATGTAAGCACATCTTCAGGGATTTTAATTAAATTCACCTTTTGCTTTGACTTCATATATTGACGATTTCAATGTTTGCAGCTAATAGGAACGAATGGTATAGATTCGTGTCAAATGTCTTTCAATGTGGCCTAGTAGAAGGGTACGCAGTTGGTCAAGATATTTGGTCAACGGATACAGGTTTCATACATTAGATTTTGGGAAATCGAAATCCACATACAATAGTGGAGTGTTCATTGAAGGGATTAATGATGGTAAAACCGAGGATATTGGATACTATGGAGTGTTGAACGACATTATTGAACTTGAATATCATAATCCAACAGTACAACATACAAGTGTCGTTCTTTTCAAGTGTGACTGGTATGATTCCACAAAATATAGAGGGGTGAAACACCATCTTAAGTCTAGATAGGTTGAAATGAACGTGAAGAGAAAGTATCAAAAATATGAACCGTTTGTTTTGGCTGAACAAGCTTAACAAGTCTACTACTGTATGTACCTAGGGACCAAAATGGATTAAGTAGATTGGTGGGATGTGGTTAAAATCCGACCAAGAAATTTATACGACCTATCCAAACAAGAAATAGTAGCGGAAGACCAAACAACTTTTTCATCAAATGACATGAATGTGGTCGTAGTACAACCAACTAATGCAAACTTACCTCCACTTTATCATGCATCGGGTGAAAACATAGAAATATTAGATGAAGATATTAATGATTTACATGCTCAACACGATGCTGAACAAGAGGACGAGAAAACTGAAGAAGAAAAAGAAAACGAAGAAGAAGATGAAAATAATGATCATTCAGAAGATGAAGATGAAGAAGATAATGATGGTGATGATAATGATGATGATAATGACAATGATGATGTTGTTGACGATAAGGATGAAGATGATGTTTAGTTACTTTATAAATTATGTAACAATCATGTTGACGTCTTGGACCTATTTACAGACAGATGATAATGACAATGGGTATTGGACATACTAATAATGTGCATATTAACTACTTTCATTATTTATTTGTATTTATCCAAAAACAGACATGCTAGCAAGTAAAGATCAGGATCAAAGTGGGATGAGACGATTTCTCACGATGGGGGCATTACGTGGGCACACAGTTAATGGACGTACACCCAGTACATCTGTAGGTGGTCATCTATCGAATGGTTGGGGATCCATCGGTGGTCAGCCTTTGACTAGCCGTGGCGCCACTGGAAGTCAACCAACGACTGGTCGTGGGTCCACAAGAGCACTGCTATCAGTTGGTCGTGGCTTTTCCGGTGGTCAGCCGTCGATTGGTCGTGGATCCTCGTCATCTTTGGTAGGTTTAGAACATAGGACTTCTCACGGTTCGTATTCTTCACAACAAAGGCTACATACTCATACTTGCACGTCGGGAGCTCCCGTTGACGTTGCACCAGGGCAAGTACCTATTCACGTTCTATTGTCACCACATGAGAGGTCTTCCCAATCCACTTCATCATCCGGGCTCTAACAAGAATTAGAGGATTTACAAGTCGACGTTGATGGCTTGCCTATGCCCAATGTAAGACCCCATACTGAGCCAATATAGAGCCCCTATGTATTTTATAACATTTCATATAATTTAGCATAATTTAATATGCATTTATATCAATTAATGTATATTTACATCATTTAACGTGCATTTGTCTCGATTTACGTGCATTGCATTGGTTAACGTGCATTTGGGTAATTAATATAGCGTAACTAGTAATTATAACATATCTAGTTCAATAACTAGTTAGAGTAACTAAACTAGAACTAAAACAATTAGAATTAACACTAGGATGGCAAACTAGTAAAACACAATCTAGTTGGAGGGCACTCTCGTCATTAGGCAATTTAGATTTTATCACTCAACACACACTACACCATATACATACACAAAAATACTACAACACACAAACACACTCCAATACACACTCACCTACACAACTCAACACACACACACATCAGATAACACACACACCCACACGACACATACACAACACACACTCAAATTTTCAACCATAGAAATAAGAGAAAGAAGAAAAAAAGAGAAGGAGAAGAAAGAGGGAAGATCATCTTCAAGCTTCCTAGCACCATTTCTTGCATTTAATCATAAAGCTAAGGTGAGGGATGTTTTCAAAATGTTTTGTAAAGATCATGTGGTTCATGATTATGTGTTATATATGTATATTGAGCATGATGATGATAGATACAAGCTTGTTTAGTGAATTTGAGTTTGGTATGTCCAAACTAGGGTTTCAAGATGTTGGGTTTGTGATTTCTTTGGCTTGAACTTATCTCCTATGGTTTTGATGATTATGATAAGTTGTAATATGAGTTCAATGAAGTATTATATGTGTGGAGTATGCTTGAGTTGTTGGTAGTTTGGAAGAAAAAAAAATGGAGTTTTGAACTTGGGTGCCAAGTTGAATGTTGAGAAGATTTGGTGTTGTAGTTGAGTTGTATGAGTTTAGAAGCTAGAAAACTTATGGTTTAATGTGGTTTATGGTTGAGTTTAGTTGTCTATTTGGAATGAGCTTGAAAAATTAAGTTTGGAACAAAAACAAGTCAATTTCGTGTGTAAAATGCTCCATCCGGTCGAGTAACTCGACCGGATGACTCGTCCGGATTTTTGATAGTTTCGCATAACGTTTTTCCGAAGGCCATATCTCACTCAATTTAACTCCGAATTCAGTTCCGTTTGATTCTAAAGTTATCTAAATTTGATAAGCTTCAATTTTATACCAAAATCAGATTAATTGGAGTTCAAGAAAGTAGGAAAATTTACCTCCTAAGTTAGGCTATTGCAAATGAGTTGAGTTTGCTTCATAGTTTCGTTCGTACTTGCATTTTATTATCGTTGTGAGTTATTTTAAGGTATCCTTACACCTTCCTTTGGGATATGGCTATGTTGTGTCCTTCTAAATGTTATTATTATGTTCAAGCATGACGGGTATTGGTTTCATGATTATCTAAACTATGCATATATCACTACATGTCCATATGAGTACCAGACAATTGATTGACACGTTTATATGATACGAAATATAGAAAGTACTCGAATATGCTATATGATTAACTAAAATTTCTTGCTTATGTAAATGTATATGTATACGAATCGTAAATGCGCGTGTCGGTTATAACCATTAATGAATGCGGTAGTAACGAGACCTCCGGGCAGCAATGGGCTCGCCGGTATATCTCGCGCTACCGAGGTAGAAACGAGACTTCCAGTCAGAGGTAGGGCTTGTTGGTATATCTCACCTACCAATTGTTATCACCCCTTCTCTTTCAAGACTCATTGATCCTCCTACGGGTTGGGACTCAATGATATCTTGGAAAAGCTAGGTTGTTAAAGACTCATTGATCCTCCTACGGGTCGGGACCCAATGATATCTTGGAAAGTTAGATTGTTAAATGTTACTAGAGTTTGATTGTATATCTTGTATTCTTGCCCGAATATCCTTGTGTGCATGACATGTTTTATCAAACTGATTATGAAATGATAAAACCTTTTCGAAAACCCTTCCTTGTTTACCTCATCACTGAGCTATATGCGAGGATCTAGCTCACCCCTCTTTTCCACCATCACAGGTTGTTCGGGCTGGAGCTTGAGTTAGTAGCTCGTTTTGGTTAACTTTTTGTTGTAATAGAATAAGTTAGGCATGTGAATTATTCGATGTAATGTATTAATCTCGTGGTCACTCAACTATGTAACTAATTTGATACATTACTATTTTGAGGCCTAGTTGTAGTGGTTGGGTCTGTGTGAAGTAATTTAGCGAATCCAGGTCTTGTAATTTGAACTTGGCGGTTGTAATATTACTTATTAGTGATGAAGTTTGTATAATGGGTATAACTAGAATTTGTGTAATATATGGTTTGATATTTTATTTTATGGTTAATAGTGCTCGGGCAATTATATTGTGCCTTAACGGACTTAGGCGGAGTGATCTTCTTAAGCCCGTGGCATCACGGCCCCAGAACGCTTGAGGATTCGTAAGCTTAAATTTTATTCTTTGTCATTATTGTGGTATCAGAGACCGTTTTAGCAATTAAGAAAAAAAGGGTCGTGATACCCAACCCTATGCTTGACCCTATACCATTTCCTGACCAGCCTGAGTCATCGAGCATAACTCAACCACGGCCTGCATGCATAGAGCCTTGGCAATATTATGGGTTCTTATCTCCAGAGGTCTATGTCGTGTGGCAGGTTGATCGACGCACGCATCTGACGTTCGACGACGGTGGGTAAATATTTTGTTTTATATTTTTTCCACGTCTATCCTCATCCCATTGTTCTCCCATTTCACGGCTTTTAAATATCCAACTTGTTTATTTTATCATGGGTAGATGGACACCATTCAGAGCCACTAAAGAGGTTACGAGAATACTCAACGCCAGGTATTCTGAGCCTTAGTCGCATTGGTCAGAGGTCCCGGATGAGGTTAGGGATAGATGGTTCACAAATTTTCAGGTATGAAAAGTATGTCTAAATATTTTGTAATGATATTTGTTATATCATTGTGTTTTATATGTTGAACTATTACTTTTTTAATTAATTATTGTTTGCAGAGGGTGTACAAGTGGATCCCCAGTAAGGAAGCCGCGCTTCGATGATTGTTCGATTTCAAAGCCCAAAATCGTATACGAGACCTCTTCAACAAAGGACAGATGCGTAATAAGAAGCCAAGGTGGATGGGCAATGTCGCATGGGATCAGTTGAAAGATAGGTGGGCCATCCCAGAATGGCAGGTGATTTCAGAGCGAAACTCGGCAAACTGACTAAACCGGCCATCTCTGCATCATTTGGGACATATCCCGTATGAAGAGGCTACGAGAAGATTGGTATGTATTAAGATAAATTTATTGAATCACATATCGTTATCATTGTTCAATTATTTCACCCATCATAAATGTTTTTGTTATGTTTTGGTGAATGAAAATTTGTAGGCAGACGAGCGCGGGGGACCAGTCACTAGAGCAGATGTTTTCGAAAAGGCTCATCACAAGGGTCCTGACAGGCCATTCATAAACACTCAGGCAGAACAGACCATTGTATGTACAGTTTATTTCAAATACTTAATAATATATCACATTTATAAGATACCCCAAAGAAATGTGTAAAGTTATTTTTTTTATTTTCATTTACAGGCTCAATATAACGATCTGGTCCAGCAGGCCAGGCAATCATCCAACGCAGATTCAACAACTACACCAATAGATTATAATGCACTATTTTTGCAGGCTGTCAGCAAACCAAACAGAGGCTGCGTATATGGGATCGGGTCTTCCGGTTCTGTTGGATCTACACACAACAACCCACCAGGCAAATACCAGATCACACAAATAGAGATCCAGGAGGCTGTTGCTAGAACTACAACACCCTTGCATAAGCAGATTGCTTTGCAACAAACACAAAGTGCGGAAATGCGTTAAATGCAAACAGAACAGAACGAGAGGTTAATTAATCAACAACAACATAATGAAGAGCTTCGCAGACTTCAACAAGAAAATAACGAAGAACTCCAACAATTACGAGCACGCACTCCTCACGAAATTGTTTCTGATGCCACCTGCACAGCATCCTCCGTCTCATACCGGTGATGGATCTGAAGATTAATTTTTCCGTTGTATGTTCTTTTAAGATAATTAAAGAGTTTGAAAAATTACATTTAGGATTTGTGTTTTTTATGGTTTGGTACAATATTAAATTATATACTTTTTTATTTAAATGAATTAAAATTTAAATTAAATGATTGATATTTATGTCTGGTTTTTACAAATAAATAATTATGTATTTTAATTATTAAAAATGACCAAAAAAATATCAAAATTGGCAACGGCATAAAGACTAAGTTGTTGGAGACAGAATGTAGTTGGAGACAATTTGGAGACGGAATAGGATGGAGACGGTTTGGGGACGGAATGTGATTGGAGACGAAATTGTTTGGAGACGGCTTGGAGATCAAATGTTATTGGAGACAGTTTGGAAACGGAATGTGGTTGGAGATGAATTAGAGACGGAGTTTTATTGGCGATAGTGTGGAGATGACAATTTTTTAGAAACGATTTAGAGATAAAATTTGGAGACAGACGAAAACACCGTCTCCAAATGAGATGATTTAGTGACTATGGGCCAAATGGGAGATGATGATTTTGGATACAGACGAATTTCATCCCTTTGTTGTCACCTAAACCCTTTTGGCGACGGAAAAGAGACGGAAATTGGTCGTCGCATTTGACAATTCTATTTGTAGTTTCATGTCATAAACACTCAAGGGGAATTGATAGATTTAAGTCTATTGTAGTCAAGGGCTACTTTGCAGTGACATGTAGATGGGACAAATGGGATTGAGCATGTAGATAAGGCAGATGGGATTGAGCATGAGAGAGTAGAAAATAGGACTGAGTGTGAGAGGGCAGTTGAGACTGAGTGTAGGAATAATTGCCAGAAAGCAGAAAAAACTAATTGTGAGAGGGTAGATAGGACAAAGTATGAGCGATGAACTGCATGTGAGAGTGATTGTAAAAGATGAACTGCATGTGAGAGAGCAACTGATTGTCAAGTTGGTGGTGGGAAACAAATGAAGGGTAAGGTTATTAGACCTACAAAACAGAAGGGTTAGTCTAGTAGCTGTGCAAAACATAAGGGCCAGGTTAACAGTAATGCAAAAAATAAGGGGTGGGGATTTACTTTTAATCCCTGGGCGATGGTGGGGCAAGGCGTGGGGATAAGTATTTACAGCCCCACATAACCCGTCCCGTATATATGTGTAGTTATTTTTATATTTTTAATTTTACATATGTACTAAAATTTTAAAATTATAAATATAAAAGACTTTTATAATCATTCTTTTAATCAAGACCACTGCATACCATTAATTGAGATTTGCTGTCATTTTACATAAATACCTTCATTTTACTATTGATCATAGTGGATTCAAGAAATTTGTTAGTTGTTTCCAGTTGTACTTCAAAATAGTTTCAAACAACGTAATTAAGGACGATATTTTTTTGTCATTAGGGCTTTGGTCCAGTGGTAAGACTACTTATTGTATGCGAGAGGTTGTAAACTCAAGTCTTACTGGTTACATTATACGATTTTAGATCTCCACTGAACAAAAAAAAAACGTATTATTTTTCCAAATATAGTTTTCAGACACAATAGTTTTAGATAAAAATTATTTTAAATGCTTAAGATTCAATTATGATAAATTTATTTTTACTATTTAACTGCAAATATAAGACTCAATATATGATTAATATTTAACCTTTATTTATAACCTGTAATTATAATTATAATTACTATAATTTTAATTTTATATTTTGAAGTTACGTGGTTCAAATTAAATTTAATATCATAAGATTTAAAAAATAATAAATAATCTGTAAATAATCTCTATTTTTCACGGAGATTCAAAGACGGGATGAGAATAGGAATGAGAATATAAAATGCGAGACAGAACGAGTATTAAAAGAATTTTTTAAGTAACGAAAAAAGACAGAAAAATAGGTTCTCACCTCAAATTCGTCCAATTGTCATTCTTACATATTTCAATGAATGTGGGGGCGCCACTAAAGAATCCGAACTTGTCTAGGTCTACAACCTTTGACAAAGCCAAGAGGATCCTCTACTCCATTGTATTCTCATGTCGACAATATTGTAAATTCAAATTGTGGGTCCTCTTGACAACATTTCTTCAGGAGTGTATTTCACTAATGAAGGCTCCGTTTGTTTGCTGTAAAATATTTTTTCGTAAAATATTTTTTTAATTTTATGATATTTAATAATATTAAAAAATTGATCAATCGAAAAATATTTTTTAATCAAAAATAGTGGATTACTTTTTGGAGGTTTTCCAGTGTTTGGTAACACTGGAAAATTAGTTAACTGTAAAATATTTTTCGGTAAAAAATGGTGGGCTACTTTTTAGATATTTTTCGGTGTTTGGTAACACCGAAAAATTAGTCAACTAGAAAATGTTTTCCTGTCAAATATTACGGCTAGTTCAAAGTTTGAAAAAATATTTTCATGTTCTTTGGGAGAGGAAAACATTTGCAGGAACTTAACAACCCCTATTTTATTTGTATTTTTTTTTTATAAATCTCATGTCGGAAATTTTTTTTCATTATACATCCAAACACTAAAAAATATTTTTCAGTATTGTATTTTCCTGTAAAATATTTTCTCCTAACAAGTTATTTTACGACAAACAAACGGAGTTCAGAAAAATATTTTCCTCTGAAAATATTTTTCAAGAAAATATTTTTCACTGATCCGTTTGTTTACCATAAAATAACTTGTTTGTGTAAAATATTTTACGTGGAAAATGTTTTCTTGGAAAATAAAATATTTTATAGGGCTCCGTTTGTTTGCCGAAAAATAACTTGTTTGAGGAAAATATTTTTCCAGAAAATAGATTACTGGAAAATATTTTCTAGTGTTTAGATGTACTGTGAGTTCCGTAAAATATTTTCTTCTCCCAAAGTCCCGTAAAATATTTTACAAAATTTTAAACTAGCCGCAATTGTTAACCGGAAAACAATTTACGATTGACTAATTTTACAATATTATCAAACACCGTAAAATTAAGAAAAAGCAGCTGCAATTGTTGACAGGAAAATATTTTACGATTGATTAATTTTCTGGTGTTACCAAACACCGTAAAATCTGAAAAATATTTTTCAAAAAAAATATTTTACGGCAAACAAACGGAGCCTGAAAATATTTTTTTACAAATAAATTATTTTACAGCAAACAAACGGAGCCGAAGATAGAATATATTAAGCGACAAGCTTAGCAAAAATATATTAACCAGACAAAAAAAAGAAGATAGAATATTTTCTTTTTCTTTTGCTTTGTGGAGAAGATAGAATATATTCGGGTCCAACAAATGAAAGTAGCAACGTGATGATGGTCCCCCCAGCCACCTTCTTTTTTTTAACTTAAAGAGAAGTTTAATTCACTTTGGGTATTTTTAATGGTAAAAAAAATAGTGTATTATTTATAAAAATTTATTATTTTTTGTAAATTTTAGAAATTCGAGTCTTTATTTTAACTCAAATTTTTAATAGAATTTATAACTTTTTAGAGATTTTTACCAAAATGAATACTTAATTTATTTTTTTACACCAAATTTAAATACTTAAAAAATGATTGGGTCTTTATTTTGGTGTAAATCTCTAAAAAATAGTAAGTCTTATTAGAGATTTGAGTTAAAATAATGACTTAAATTTTTAAAAATTATTAAAAATAATAAATTTTTGTGAATAATTATTACTATTAGAGATTCTGACATCATTTATAAGAGATATTTTATGTACCGAGAATTTATACAAAGCGAAAATTCATACCAGCAATGCCTAGTGGTCCCACGAGCCACCTTTATTCGCAACTTTTTATTCTTACTAGGTGGATAAAGCTCCCAACATTTTTTTTTTGTCGGTAACTTCACAAAAAATACTTATCCAATTCTCGTCTTATATAATATTGAGCCATTGAAAATTGATGCCCATCTCTAAACAGCAGCACACAACATAACATAACACAATTCATATATATTTTCCAAATGGGTGGAGCATGGAGTGGAGGAGGCGGAGGCGGTAGTGGAGGTGTGGGTGCAGGAGCAAAAGGTGGTGGTTGCTCTGGTTCTTCTTGCAAAGGCACCGGAGGGGGAGGCAGTGGCGGAATGATGAAGGCGCCCGGTGGTGGAGGTTCCGAAATATCAAGACAAGGTTTTGAGAGTAACCCACAGGGTTACTTTGCGGGTCTACGTGCAAGCCAGAAAGGCAAATAATATATGTTAGCATGCAGTAATAACTTTTGTTAGACATGTATTAACAACTATTATGTTATAGATATGTTAAGTCTTTTGATAGTACTTAATTGTGTTATGTGCATGTACTTATGTGTAATGACTAGCACTTCTCTTGCAGCTGTGCAGTCAATTGGAGAAAAATAAAAAAATGTTTTCGTTTGAAGAAATGTTCTATATCATCCCTTTTCTTATAAAACGTTCATTAATTTGAAAACACAAATTATCGGACCAACAAAAATACTAAGGAGTGAGTTTAACAGTTAAGAGTTCTTTTATTTTTTTGTGAGGAAAATTTTTAACATTAAAAGAGAATATAAACAATCCGTGGGCTGAAACACTAAAGTCCACACGGTATAATGAATTTGTTCATACTATTTTTCTTGTGATTTATATTATTTTAGAATTACTATATTACTTGTAGGAAATTGTGTACTAATGTTCTCATGGTACTGCAACCGAATGTGAGGTTGTCCCTGCTTAGTGTTACATCATTTGACACTAACGAATTGAAATAATTTTTGGCATTGCAAACATAATTTGCAAGTCCTTGCAATTCTTTGCCAAAATTATGCGGGCTCTACCCCAAAAATAAAAAAATGAAATTAAACTCAAGAAGAGATCATGGAATTAAAAAGACAAGCACGATGAACTCTGTAAATTTGGAGGTCAAAATAGAATTCGATATGTAGTCTAAGGAACTAAACATTTTTGTTGTCACCATAGACAATAATCAATTGATAATGCATAGTTCATTTAAAAGTTGCCAAGGAGAATAATAGATGTGGTAATAATGAAACTAAGATTGTAATTTTTGTTCTTAGCATCTTCTAACTTGCGGCTTGAAATATTCTATTCTCAATATTTTTATTTATAAAAGGCTTAATACTACTTTTGGTCATTTATCTTTAATCTCATTGACGATATGATTTTTTATCTTCAAAAGTAATACATTTCAATATCTTATTTTTCAAGTTGAGACACCACGAATTTTTTTTTTTTTTTTTTTTGTGTATTCGGTAAAACTTTGACGGCAAACGGACGTGTCCAATACGTGTGTCTTTTGCAAAAAATAAGACTGTCATCAAATTTTTAACGGATTCACACAAAGGGATTAACGGTATTCCAACTTAAAAATATAAGTGATTGAAATATTTCACTTTTGAAGATAAGGAACCACATCGTCAATAAAGTTAAATATAAAGAATCAAAAGTGGTATTAACCCTTTTATAAAAGCAATGTAAACTTTGATGTATTATACTTCAATCCTTGCATAAGCTCAAATGTCAAAGTTTATGTGGGCTCTTTTCTCCCTAAATGGATTAGGGTAAATAACTAAAATTCTCCCTTATTTTTGAGTTTTTTGATATTTTTGTCCCTAATTATTTACTAATTGTGACAAATTTGTCTCTTATCTTTAAATCTGTGACGTTGTTAATCCTTTTAACAAAATTCGTCAATTTTTTTTTACACAGATTGCATACGATCGGCACATGACTAACTTATGTCAGATTTTGGAGGGGTAAGGGACTAATTGGTCACGTGTTGGGTACATGTAATCTACGTTAAAAAATTAACAAAATTTGTTAAAAGGACTAACGACGTCACAAATTTAAAGATAAGGGACTAATTTGTCAAATTTGATAGATAAAGAACGAAAATGTTAAGAGACCCAAAGATAAAACACCATATTTTTTCTCTTTCTTTTTGATTCAAGGGAGTTCTAAAACCGTATAACGTAACCAGCGAGAGTCAAGCTCTAACTTTTTACATACACAGCGAGTAACATTCCCACTAGACCAAAGCCCTAGTGATGAATCTCTTGTTTTCCTCTTGGGGGTGTTTTATACAATCTTTTTTTTTTTTTGGGTTTATCTTTAATTTTCTTTTTTTGTCGGATGGGTTTATCTTATTAAGAATCAAGTCTAGTGTGACACTTCTGTTATGCACACACAATGTCACACATATTATATTTCTAAGTTCTTTTTTTTACCCCCACCTCTCATCCTCATTGATCTCTCAATTGTTCTTGTTAAGTTAAAGTCTCTCTCTAATAGTCTGTTTGGATTGAAAGGAATGGGGGGAAAGGGCGGTAAGGAGAGAGACTACAAAATTATCTCCCTTGTTTGTTTTAGAAGTTTTCAAGGGGTAAGGAACTAAAAGGGTCCCTCCCCCAAGACCACTTTGTCTTTCCCCCCAATTTAGGGTAAAATAAAGGAGATGCAGATTTTAACTCCTCTATAAAAGTCATTTTACACATAAAATTTATCCATCTATTCCATTTTCTTCTAATGTAAACAAAAGACACCTATAATCTTTTGCGAGCCTCTCTTTTCTTTAAATTATCCAATTCAAATATGATTTAATCATCTCTTCTCCTCTCCTTTATGATTATCTCATTTCCTCCTTTATTAAACTTTCCCCCTCAATCCAAACACATTGCTATCTCTCTCTCTCTCTCACTCTCTTAAGTCTTATCTCTCTATTAACTCTATTTTCTCTCTTATAACCCTATCTCTCTTTCTTATTCTCTTTCGCTCTCAAGTCTCTCTCTTTCTCTTAACTCCTTCCCTCTCTCTCTCTTTTTCCCCTTCTCTCTCTTGTCTTTTCTCTCTCTCTTTTTTCTCTCATCTTTCTCTCTCTGTTACTCTCTCCCTCTCTCTTAAGTTTTATTTTGGCCACTTAACATTTTTTAACCAAAATTGAAGCATATAAAAGACTAAATTGTCACTAAAGTTTCAATTTTTTTTCATTTTTCTCTTTCCCTTCACTTTCTTTTCATGTATTATTTCCTTTTTTCTATTTCATGAAGTCATTCCTCCTCTTCCTCTCTCTTTCTGTCCTCTTTTTGCTCTCACAAGTGAGTTCTGACGTATGTTATTGAGATGCATTACAAGTTGTTATTTGCGAAGGCACGTGGTATTTGAATAATATAATACTACTTCAAAATAAAATAAATTTCAGTATAAAAAAATCCAAATTCATAAGAAATTCAAACCATTTCTATTACCTTAACAGATAGGAGATAAAAATTTGCTTAAAAAAACCAACTAAATCTAATATCGTAATAAATTTCAAAATAGGGAGTTGAGGTATTAATTTTTCAGGAAAAAGAAGAGAGAGAAAGAAGTAGGAATAGGGTAAAGAAAAAGGAAGGGAAAAGAACAAGAAAGAAAATGAAAAAAGAACTCAAGCTCTATTGGTTTTTTAGTCTTTTTCATGCATCAATATATAGCTCATAAATTAAGTGTTTTAAGACTCTGTTTGGTCTAATTATGCAATTTTAACTATTAAACTGTAGACCTTTTGAGTAGTAGAATTTTGGTTAAAGGTTTTGTTGAATAGAAACCATTGACAATTTGACTTTGTCATATCAAAAGTAGTGTTAAAAAATATAAAGGGGGTATTTTTGAAAAAAAATAATAATAAAACAAAAAACAGCTTCCTACATGATGTAAAAATATTAGTTTTGCGAAAACTTTTTTTCAAAAGTTTCAATTTAGAGTTTCTTATTTTTAGCTTCTTTTAGCTTTGACTTTTATCTAAAAGTTTTTTTTAAAAAAATGGGTCAAACAGGTTAACTCCAATTTCTAAACTCATAGAAATAGTTTTTAAATGTCTAAAAATTAGACTAAGTAGGCCCTATTTAAAACTAGAGAAACTTAAGTTTTACGTTATAAGTAAGGAGTACTTAGTGATAAAACTCATCTTAAATTATTTATAATTTCTCAAATAATCTTTTCCTCATGAAGTTAAAAATAGTTTTTAACAATTGCATTTTGCCCATGAATTCAAATTACCCTTTCTTTTTATAATTGAAAACACTCTTGAGAAGTTTTTCTAAATCCTAAGACCCATGGCTCCTCGAGAAAATTTGATTAGTTAGACAAAATCTACCAAACCCAAGAAAATAAATGCTTAATAAAAAAAAGTTCAGCACTTAAGCAACTCTAAAAGTTTTTCTATTTTTTCTCTATAATAGAGAGTTAAATATGTAATTCCTTATTTTTATAGATTCATATTTTAGATTTACTCTAATAATTCTTCTTATTTTAGAGATTCTCTATTTTAATTTATTCCAACACTAGTTATCTACACAAAAAATAGGTAGCCACGAGTGGTTTTTTTTTGGGTGCTAAATAGCTCCCTAAACTAATTGAACCCATCAATAAATATTTAAGGAGATTTTATGGGTCTTTATTTTTATTGAGCCCCACACAAAATAAAGAGACTCCCTGAAATGGATAAAGAGCCAAGAAGGCCGTCGGAGATTTCTTGGTATTAATAAACTTAGGGTTTATTACCTCATAGTCCCATATTTTAACTGGTTTTATCAACTTAGTCTCTTATTTTTGTAAGTGACACATTTTTTATCATTTATCTTTTAAAACTACCCCTCCTTTACTACCTTCACCTCCACCACACATCCATTTCTCAACAAAGAAAAAACACCAATACTAAACTAACAAAATTTAGTGACCAATCATGCATAAAACATATAAATTTCCATATCCAACAGATTACCCGACCTACATTGAATTCTATATATAATACACACACACACACCATTGCAAACGCTAAGTCTCATTCCAAACACCAATTCCGAAATTCAATTCCATTTTGATTTGCGAATTTTCTCACCTCACCACATGCTTGCAACCAAAATTTTCAAACTGAACCCTTTGCCATTTTGATATTACGCATATTCTCAAACCCTAATTGAAACTTCTTCAACAACCATTAATATTCTTCTCTGGGTGAAAATATCAACAAAATGGTATCTCGAAACAAAGGGCCATAAGTGATACATACATATTTGTATATATGTATGAATGTATTACTGAAATTGGGGATTATGGATTTCAAGAATTGGGGACAAAATAGGGGAGAAATGGATGAAAGTGGGGAAAATTTTTATTGTACAGACCATTTTACCCTTGCTAGCTCGTTGTGTTCGTAGCCATGAGCGAATCACGTGACTTTTTCATCTATTTTTTAACAAGAACTCGCATAAGAATTAACGGTGGCACAATAAAGGACCAAAAAGTGTAACTTATGAAGATAGGGGACTAAATTGACAAAAGTGGTAAAGCTATGAGACAACCGAGTTATAAACCCATAAAATTACCTTTACATGTTTTTTTTGAATGATGTGGGAACCCAGTTGAAGGAGTCCGATCACCAAATTATCTGTTGGAGCTCAACCCTCAATTGGTGAATCCCCGAGTGCAGTGATGCGCTTCCATGTATGCATCAAGTCAGTTAAGAGTGAAATTTCAGAATACTAAGGAGTGTCGAACCAGCGACCTCGTAGGAGCGATTTCACTCCATTACTGTTGGACCATACCCCTAGAGTATTTTCAGAACACAAGATAATTTTACATGTTACTACAACAATTTTGTCAATTATTGTAATATTTTCCAAAAGTATAAGCAACTATTTATTTTATTCCAAAAAATTCTATTACTAATACATTTGAGTTCAAGATATATGACTATAATAATTAAATGAATAAATTTCTTAAACTTATGAATCATATTCACAATTCAGAAAATTTTAATCTAAACCTTTGTTTTTAGTTAGGCGCCAATAAAAAGAAACAAAATAAAACACAGATAATTGAGCTACAAATGATATTGCAGCAACACCAAATTTACAATTCTGCTTGATATCTTATCTCTCTTCCATATCTTCATAAGAAGTATCGCTATCTAGATTTAAAGTTGTTCCTACGCAAATAAATTAACAACAAAAAATCATAATATAATTAGCAAAAAATGAAACGAAAGAGTGCGTGAATCTTGACTTTCACATATTCAACAACATGAAAAAAGAGGAAGTCATGACTTTATAATAATTAAGGAGTAGAATATGACTTTTGTGTTATAAGATCACTTAGAAACGAAGAGACCCTTTTGAGATGTCAGCAAATGTTATCACAAAGCAGTATAAGAAACAATAAATAATAGAATGCTAGACCAAGCAAAAAAAAAAAAAAAGATTGGACTTCAGTATTTGGAATCAACCATTCCGTATTATTATTACCAAATAGTGTTTTAACTTCCAACGACTCTATTATAAGTGAGTTCCATGTAGAAGTTTCAACGCATACTATAAATTAGTTCTTTTTTATGGTAATCTATATCTATTTCTCTTGCAAAATTATAACATTTTATAATTTAATTGGATATGCGCTCTCCACTCTGTCTTCTAGGTGAGAGCAAATTCATAATGCCAAAGCCTTGTGTCAAATTTCAAAAAGTCTTGTAAATCACACAGTTGTAAACTAAAGCGTCGAGTATAAATTTAACACAGTGTGAAGTATAAATCATAATATTTAACAATAAATATTTAAAGACAATTAGAGGGCATAAAGAGCTAACTATAGAAGCAATAAGATGATGGAAGAAGCAGGATTAAACTTGTAATGATTTTAATACAAGGGATTAGATTTTTTAAATTTTAAAATCTTCTCACTGAATTCTCCCTCACGTGATTTAGCAATTTACAGACCAATAAAACGACAAGCAACAACAATTCATGCCAAAAGAACAAAAATAGGACAAAATTATCTGATTTGATATATAATTCAATTTTCAAAGAATAAGGATAAAAGTGGAGATCGAAGTCTCCAAATCTCAAACAAGAAAAAGGAATACAGACTCTAATTTCATTCTTTTAACAACATACATTTTTCAGTACTGAAAATCCAATTTAAATGGTAACCCTAACATACTGTTTGGATTGCACAAAGGAATGGAAAGGAATGGAAAGTAGAGGAAGAAAAATAAAGGAAAGGAAAGGAAAAAAAATTTCTTGTTTGGATTGTAATAAAATAATAATAGAAAGGAAATGAAAAGATTTTATAATTCTTTGTTTGGATTGGAGAAGGAAAGGAAAGGAAATGATAATTTTAATAAAAAAATTACTTAAATACCCTTTTCATAGTCAACTATAAAATTAACCTTTTTTAATAAGCAATTCTAAATTTCTTTTTGCTAAATTCCAGATTTTCCTTTTTGCTATACATAATCTCACAATCTGCTCATGTATAAGTATTGGCATGAAGCTGCTGCTACAAGTTTTTAGCCATGTCTTCATATAGTCTCCAAAAAAGAAGCTGCAACAACTAAAAGCACCAAAAAAGAAGCAGCCTAGCTCAAAGTTTTTGGTCATGTCTTCACATACACAATCGACCACCTGTATAAAGGCTGCACTTCTCGAGCAAAAAAAAAAAGCATTGGTTGTACTTGTATACACACAACCAACCTTTTCAGTAAAATCAACTATGACATATAATACAACATCATCAGAGACCAAAAAAATTGTTCCAATGCAATACATATATTACCAAATAGAAAATATCATCATCATAGGCTGCCAATATATAAAGAACCTATACATATATTATCATTATCATCAGAGACCAAAAAATATTTCCAATACACTACATAAGTTTAAAACAGTAGCTAGAAATACATGCTTACTCATGTTGAGATACATGTTATATACACCAAAAAGAACATTGAACAGAGAACTATGAGGGTAATTACATGTTCAATGCACCAAAAATAGCATTGGACGGACACAAGATATATGCTTACTATACCAAAAATAAGATAGGACAAGACACTAGAACTACTAATCAACCAACATCATCAGTAATATGTCCTTGCGCACATCCATTGGACATCCAAGTAGTGCTCACACCTTCTCAGGTCTCTCAACAAGAAATAGATAAGCTTTCTTCATCAAATCTTGATCGATTTTCAGATCTACTAAAAGTTTCCAAACCTCATCTTCTGGTATAGGAAGTCTTTGTGCAGATGTAGATTTATCCATCACAGAATTTCCCTCTTTAAGTGCATCAACGACAATGGTAAATGCTTCCTGTATATTATTAGGTTCTATGTCATTCTTCGACCTCTTAACCCTCTTGTTTTTCCCCTTGAACTTCACTTTTTTTGAACGAATCTCAGAAGACATCATAGGCTCAACATTATCAACATTGCAGCTGTCATGCCCCAACCCGACCTATAGAGGGTAGACTAGGGTATGACTTAATTTATTTATACTATTTGTATGACTTAGTCATTTTTTTACGATTAATGCTTAACGTTGATTTAGAACTCTAAAAGATTTTTCGAAAAACCGGCAGCATAATGGCTGTAATTAAGCTTTTTAGTTTGACCTAATTTCTAAATGCCTCAATTATTCCAATCATTAATCCGATTCCAATGAAGATTCCTATTTTGTCATCAACCAATATGCCTACTAGTCAATCTCGAAAGTTTCGTTTGATTAAAAAGCCTAGCATGATGACTATGTCCCGTTTATTTGTCAATTTCTAATGCGCAAGTACTCGTTATCCTTTAGCTTACGAATGAGCACCTAGGTAAGTTTAGATATGAGTTACATTATTTGATTCTTCACCTAGTGGATTAAACACCTACGATAACTACTAATCAAACGACAAAACAAACAACCAAATAAGAGTTCGTCCGAATATAGTTAGTACAAGCCAAAATTAGACCCCAAATTACAATGGGGGTCATTTACAACACATCAAAAATAGTCTTCAAAACAACATAACGTTCACAAAATAGCCACAGTCAAGCAAGGCACATAAAACACGTAATCACTCCAAGGAATCATTGATAGACACATTCTCTTCGGGTACCTGTTCCAAATCTTCTTCACCTGTGATGATAAAAGAGGGTGAGTCCTTATAAACTCAGCAAGGGAGAACAAGTGATAACATTTTGAAACTCTTTTCCGATTAATCTTATGAAAATCCTTTTGAAAACATGTCATATAAAACATGTAAGTTCATAACATAACATAAATATAAATAAACACATTTACCCGTCTTTCCTCCCCAAGGTCCTCTAGGAACTAAGTGAGAGTACTTAAATATATAGTAAAAGGATACGGTGAGCTTTTGCTCTCAAGTCCATTTCCAATATCCAATGTTGTAGCTGGCATCCATCATCCACTTATCACTCCAACGAGTATACTCCGGATGTACACCAAACCTACGACCCAACTCTTCGAAGAAGTCTAGCCCCCAAGCGAGAGAGAGAATTGGACCATGGTAGTCACGGTAGCACCGGCAAGCCCGATGCCGCCCAGCGTGCGTGAAACGCTACCATGCCACAATGAAAGGTTGCAACCTTGTATGCAATGCACAATTATACCATTTAACAATTCACATTAGGAGGACAACAAAGTAGGTTGCCTCCAAGCAATTATAAGATCACATATTGGCAAGTAAACATACGAGGCATGCTTTGACATATAAATTCACTTTGTAAAACACTTAGGAGTATGTGAACATTTAACGGACATCCAAGTAACACCATATAAAACAAGTTTTATAGCTCATTTTAGTTCACATATCAAGTGTTGAGATCATACAAGCATGCTACGACACTTACACAAAACCGGGTGCAAGAATAGTTCACTTATCAACATGCAATCATCGAGAATCATGTTTAGAGCTATAAAGACAATTCTGGGCAGCCTATTAACAATCCTCAACATCAATTATAAGTCACACAAGAGTGGTTTATGACTTCAGAATCTACGTGACCATTATGGTTCACAAGGCCGTGTTCGGGTGTTGATTTTGTTTGCTAAGGACCACAAGAAATACTTAAACCATTTCAAGCATACTTATCAATTATTGGACAGCCTACTAACCACTCAATTGAACACATTTAACGATAGGATCATCACTTAGCAAGTATTCATAAGCAATAGGGCCTCAATTTCGTGCTTACACATGTAATGATCCTAAGCCATGCATCAACCAATTTAAGCAATCTCAACCAGCAAAAACAGCCCACACAACTTCTAATTTCCACAATTCCAAGCATTCAATACCTCAAGTAAAGTTACAACATGATTTAAAGCATATTACCAAGCCAAAAACCTACTGCAATGGTCTGTCTTTCCTCATTCGTTTAGCCAATAAAATAATCTCCAAATTCAGTGAACCAAATTTCAAATTGAATCTTAATGAGTGCTTTAAATCTAGGAACAGACCTCGCTGCATTCCGAGTTCGGACTTAGGAGTTATGATCAAAACTGTGAGACTACGCAAAACTGTCCAGTTTTATACACATTTCGATATTTTCCATTTTTGAGGGCATTAAACTCAAAATTAGCCTTAGCATATTTCTTCAAAATATGTTTATAATTGAAAAATATAGTGACCTACAAATTTTCATTCATTTTTACATTCATTTACTAGGACAAAAGCATTTTGTTCTACAAGGTCAGAAATCTGCCAGAAAACATGTTTACATATCTCAAAGTTTCTAGCTATTCTCAAGCCATGCATGAGTAGATAGGCTCATAGAAATACATATACATGAACTTCAAGAGTAAATACATCTATATGAGAGCATGCATGTGAGTTTTTAAAGCATTTAAAAAGATTTAACCCTCACCTTAGCAACTTGATGGGTGAAAATGCAAGAATTCTCTTTGAATCGCACAAATAGCCCTTTTTCCTTGCTTTGGCCAAGAGGAATCTTGTTTTTCCTTAAATCCTAGCTTAGTTAGCATGTGTAGAAGGTGTTCATGTGTGTGAAACCAAACGACAAGGAAGAAAACCTATAAAACTTACCTATGGCCGAAAATGAGAGGTTTTTGAGGGAGTTGAGTGCTTCTAGCTTGGTTGCTTGCTATGGCCGAGCTTTGAGTGGTCTTGAGAGCTTGCTAAGAGTCTTGGATGCTCAATAGAATTCTATGGCTGAAGATGAGAGATAAGGAAAGAGTTTGAGAGGAAAAATTATGTTTGAAGTGTTGTTAAAATGGTGCTTGTGTGTATGTCAGCCTTGAGCTTTGCAAATCTGAATTATTTGTCATCTTTTGCATTTTTTTTAATTGTGAGAAGCATGGGCATTGAGAGGGCCAAGAATGAGGGCTTAGATGTTAGCAAAAGGGTGCATAGATGTAAGGAAAAGGCATGACAATGTGAAGTTTTTGTCTAGGCATGCATGGTTTAAAATATTTTGTTCAAACTTTGCTCAAAGGGCCTTGGTATGGCCGTCCATGTGGTGCTCAATTTTGAATTTTTTGAGTTTGTTTTAGGCTTAGTTTATTGTAGGTTTGGTATATTTTATTGCCCAGTAGTTTGGGTTGTAAGAGAATGTTGGGAATTTTGGGAATCTAGGTAGAATAAAATATATGAATGTTGAGATAGTTTAATATTATTTTAGTGTTAGTGGAGTTTGTAGGATTTCTTTATTGTCTAGTGCTTTGTGTAGGATTCTTTATTGATTAGCGTGCAGGCACACTTTTCTAGGTCTAGGGCACGCACTACGATGTAAGACATGCATTTCAAGACAAATGCACGGATTCCAAGGTAAATACATGCAACCCTAGGTGAATGCACGTAAACCAAAATAAGGCACGTAATTCAAGGCACGACTCTACATCTAAGTTAAGGCACGCATTTCAAGGTTAGTACACACGAATCAAGATAACGCACGTAAATCGAAGTCAGGGCACATAATTCTAGGTCAAGGCATGTATGACGAGGTATGCACGAAAATCAAGACATGACGCGTAATCCAAGGTCGGTCATATAATTCTGGGTCTAAGGCACGCAAATCGAGATAAGACACATTATTCGGGGTTGGGCCTCACAACAGCTATCAAAAGCATCTATTGTCACTTCATTTGTAGACACTATGTGTTCAATACCATCAATGGTTTTGAAGAACTCTTCTTCAAGTGTGGAGCTCATTCTTTTTCCCATCTCAATGGGTGTTTTAGCATGCTCACCGATGGCTCTATCTTGCCCATATAAAATCACCATTTTGTCATTATTTGGCACAAGCTTGGACTTCCATTCAGCAGCATGAGGGTGAGCCTATAATATAAACATATCACTATTAACACTTATATATGAATAGAACAATTATGTTGTCATTTGCAAAAGTAAAGAAAGCATACCTCAATTAGCCTTGCCCAAACTTCAGGTTCAGCACTCCACATATTTGTGATAGGGCTCCAAGCAAAACCATTCATCCCATTTTTGAATAAGTCAAAGCATTTGGCAAAATTTGCCTTTAAAGTCTTCCAACGATTTTTTACCTTGTCTTTATCAACTCGCTGGCCTATCTTTTCTTTTAATTCTTTTACTATTTGCTCATATGTTTTTGGTGTGAAGGTGCCATTAACTCTATTTCCTTCATTATGTTGATGCAAGAAAGCATCAACAAGGGCATCATTCATAGTAGGGGTCTACATCAAACTATCTTCATTATAAGTGTCAAGTGACTTTTTCTTTCTTGGCATGACTTAATCTACAAAGTTCTACATCAAGCCACAATAAAAACAAGTTCACGAAATCAAAATTATCAATGGAAAAAATAGTATTATAAATCAATAAACTAAAATAAGTTCATAATATCAACACAAAAGTAATAGTAAACAAAAACAAGTTCATAATATCAACACAAAAGTACATAATAAATAAGTTGATAAAATTTCTTGCAAAATAAATTAATAACATCACATATTATAGTTGTTCCACATATAACTAGCTATTGAATCCCTTATATACTCTCCTTGTGTAGAATCTTCAACCTCGCTAGTATGAGCACTTTGTTGTTGTGGAACTTGATTCATGATTTCTTCATCTACCTCAGCAATTAGCTCATCATCTAGATCTACACCAATTAAATAATTATGCAAGATGCAACATGCTACAATAATTACTTTTTGGGTTTTCACACCATATGTTGGCTCGTTTGAACTTGCCATAATAGGAAATCTCTTTTTTAAAACTCCAAATGCTCTTTCAATTGCATTACGCAAGGAAGCATGCCAAAGGTTGAACAATTCTCTAGAATTTTATGGTGGATTCCTTGAATATTCTTTCAAATGGTAACGGGCACCTCTATATGGAGCAATAAGTCCACTCCTCAACATAAACCCAGCATCAACAAGGTAATATTTGCCTATCCAAGAAATAATTAGCTTTTTATATCATGTATTTATTTGTCAAAAATGATGAAACACAAAGTTCTCCCTGATTTAAAGTAATTACCTGGAGGAATTCTAAGTTTATCTTCTCCTGTAAGTGCATTTTTTATTATTCTTGAGTCAGATGCCGATCCTTCCCTTCCGGGTAACACATAAGTGAACCGTAAGTCAAATGTACATGCAGCAAAAATATTTTGGGCAGGATAATCTTTCCTACCACAATATTTAGGAGCCTCTTGAATGGACACTTTTGCACGGACATGAGTACCATCAATAGCACCAATACAGTCCTGTAATCCTATCACTATATTAATCATTATATTATACAATACACTAATTATGTTTTATTCACAGAGTTTGTTCACCTTAAAGTATAGGTAGAATCTACTGCTACAAAGAATCTCTGCTGGAATCTCTGATCCACTAGGTTGTTTCATGTATTTATCTGCTAACTGAATTAAGGTTCTTAATACCCGATGAAAATGACGATTAGTGGTTTCTCCAGAACGTAGAAACCAGAATTGAATTTCACGATTTTTAGCATGATGACCTAGTGTATATAATGTTTTTGCAACTTGTTCTTCAATGCTTACTTGTCTAGTTGCTTGGAGTCCACCATCATTTTTCAGTATAGCACACAAGTCTAAAAAAGCTTTTGGACCCATGCTCACTATTTTGCGACCTGTTTCACTCCCTATAATTCGACCCATTACTTCCTCTTGAACTCTCTCTCTTTCGGAGTTTAAACTAGAATATGTAAGAAAATTACGGGACCTTTTTCGACGAAACAACCAGTAAACAAAAAAGCAACAAAAGTAACCTATAGTCATACGACACCTTTGATGCCATCTAATCAAGTTAAGGGTGTTATCACTTCCTGGATTTGCCATCTAATATAAGACAAAACAAATTAAATAAACTTAGTTGCTAAGAAGCTCATACTAGAAGAGTGTAAAAACATAAACAAATTAACATTACAAGCTATGAAGCTCAAACCCAATGTATGAAGTAATTCTCACTATATCCTATAATCTTAAACTAAATAGAAACTTACTGACCTAAAAAATTATAAATAAATATATAACTTGAACTTTGATATGAAGTACAAGAACATGGATGGTTTCACAACTACACAATCTTGCAATAAGCATCAAACAAGAAACTTAAACATTGAGCACTATAGAAACAATCTTCAACACCATATTTATCTGAATGATTTCTTTCATCAAAATAACTTCCATCTTTACTTAATCGTCATCACAAAAAACTCTTTATTTCATGTCAGCATGACTTAACACAAAAGAAGAATATGGGAGTTTTTTTTTAGAAAAAAGAAGAAACCTAACAGTAATAAACTTAATGAAACATCGTCATCAATTTAGAAATGATGGTAACTATTATTGCTAGCTTGGAAGTCGTAAATTTCGAGTTATATAAACAAATTTTAGCAAAATTACAGAATAAAATTACTTACAATATAACTCAAAATAAGTTCGATCATTCCCTGACCCATACATAACGGCACCCAACTGGCCTTTTTCTAGAATAGTAAAATCTAAAGAAAGGAAGAGAAAAAGGATTAAAATTACACCTATAAGATAAAAATTTTGAAACTCGTTACGGTAACGGAGGCACCTAACGGCGACGCACCAACCTCAATCTCAAACGAATCGTAATGGAGGAAAAACTCAACCAACAACAAATTAAAAACCTTGACAATTTAATCTAGGGTTTTTACACACAACCCAACTAATTTTTTTTCAGTTTCTAAAAATTTGATGCATGTATAACTGATTCTATGATCAACTAGCAAATATATTATTATTGATACAAAATAAACTTGTTTAGGTATTACGAATCAACTACCAAACAAAAGTAACAAAACAATAGTATTGTTTTGAGAGAAACGTATGAAGGTTGAGAGAAATGTATGAAGTATCAGGAAACAAGAGAAAAAAAAAAGTTGAGAGAGAGACATACCTTGAAGCGATAAAGATGGATGAAGAAGTGAGCAGCATAGGACAACAAAAGAAACGTATGAAGTATTAGGAAACAAGAGAAAAAAAAAAGTTGAGACAAAGACATACCTTGAAGCGATGAAGATGGCTAAAGAAGTGAGCGGCGCAAGACAACAAAAGAAACGTATGAAATGAAAATGATCAAACAATGTAGGTTAAAGTTGTAATAAGGGAAATTATGGAAATAAAAAAAAGTCAGGGCAATAAAAACTTTTTGCCTTTAAACATTTCCTTTCCCCCCAAAAAACCCTAAATTGGAAAGATTGTAAAATCCATCCAATTAAAGGAAATGGGGGGATTTTTGTACCCCTCCATATCTTTTCCCTTTTTTAAAATTGCAATCCAAACAAGGGGAGGAGTTCATTTTTCCCTCCCCATACTTTTCTTTCCTTTAAAATGTTGAATCCAAACAAGCTGTAAGGGTTTAATTTTCCTTTGAGAAAACCCATAGTCTATATGAATCGACTGCATGTCAGTCAACAAAAGTACTAACAAAAATTAATATGTGCTTACGCCAAATCAGATAAATGACAACGGGAAAAAAAAATTGTAGTTGTCAATGGTGGTGTATACGAAATCGTAAAGATAATCCATTGACGAGACACTTCACAATGATCAATCATAGTTGACTTGCATATAATATCCTCACTGGTAATTCATTTAAACAACTATCCAAAATAAAAAAATTTAGTGAAGCTTAATGTAACTAGTTATGACAACTTTGAATATAAAATAATAGAGACAAGTAATCAATAATTTCTTAAAAATTATAATCTTCATCAACAAAGTTTTAAAATATTTCAAATAGATCCAGTTTTATGAGTTCATAATGTTGTGCCTAAATCCATCCTTTGTCACGTGTTGTGTAATAAAATTGTTATGAACTTTCATACATTTGAGAGATTTCTTGCACTTTGCAGTCTTCCAGTGCTAGAGAGAAGGATTGGATGAGAAAGGAGCAAAAAAGAACAAAGAACGATTGAATTCGCACAACATTTAATGGCCCTTGCTTGAGCATGTGCGACTGCCGCTCGAGCAGCTTCACTACTTGCTTGAGGCTGTTTGGTAGAGAAAATCGAGCAACTCAAGAACCTGCTCGAGCAAGTTGGCAACCTGCTCAAGCAATTTCGGAATTATAGCAGTGCTAGAAATGTGAGTTATGGCCTAGTCAACTCAAGCTTTGACCAGGCCTATTTTCCTATTTAAAGGGTTTTTTAGCTTGTGATAAGTACTTTTGGCAATTTTTCAACCCTAAACATAAGAGAAAGCCTCTCTTCATACAAGGCGGAGGAAGAACAAGATTTTTAGTCGGGATTGAAGGAAACGAGATTCAAGAAACTTCAACCATCATCATCACCATCCGCGACACATGAGTTTTCTTGGACTATTTTACTATTTTATTGGACTACTTTTCTTTACCTTGTCTTTAATTTTCATTAGCATGTCGTCACACTAAATCCCATGATTTGGGGTGGTAGTTAACTGTTTACTGAATATTACATTGGGATTCGTGGTTTGATCTTATTAATTTGTATTGGAATTATTTAGTTCAAATTTTTTGATTTATCATCTATATACTTATAGTTATATATAGTTTCATATTTCAAGAGTTCCTATTTCTCTGCCTTTGAATCTTGTAGATTTTAGGAGTACAAATTAGGGTTATAATCTTGATTCATAATTGGGATTTAATTGAGATAGGTAATCTACTGCGATAACTTATGCATGTTAATTCCAATTAGAGATTAAGGATACTTTGGGTTAATTAGATTAGGCTAAGCGAATGATAATTTATGCCATAGAGATAGGTTATCCTTCAATACTCCTTAATTAATTTAATCCATTCGATTAGAGTTTGTAGCCTAGTCCGTGCACTTAATTGGTGAAACACAAATCCTAGAACATAATTGATAGTAATTAGGCGACTACCATCCCAAATCGCTTGCTCCATCTTATTACATCCTAAAGCTTTACTGTGTGTTTGAGTTAGGAATTTCCATTAGTTAATCTTTATTTTTCTCATCAATTAGTCACTATTCAACTCTCAATCACTTTCGTTTATTTTCCTATTTTTTAGTTCTTAGCAATAATATCAATTCTTTGTGAACAACCCTTGAGTAGTCATTCACATCATTATATTTATTGTTTTCTAATATGACAATTTTGAGTTTACTATTATTGCTTAATTTTTATACTTATTATTGATCGTACAACGACGCGATCAGAATTGTCATATTGGAAAACAATAAATATAACATGTTTTTTCAAACCCTTCATTTCTCACATATAGCTAGAAGAGTTGATAGTACTTATCTTCAAAGGCTAATGAAGAACAAAACTCTTACGTATTTGAAGCCTTCAAAGTTGGATCTCTACCTCAATCACTGTAGTCTTTCTCTCAATGTACCCCTAGTGTCTGCTAGTCTTTCTTTTCCAAATTATTATATTTTTTTCTCTCTTTTCTCACACTCTTATTTGAAGCAAATAGAAGAGTTAAACTGTAATAATCTCCTTATATTGTAGATTGTGTAAGATTAGAGAAAATTGTAATTGTCCCCCTTAGTAATTCCGAATAATGATACTTAAATGCAATTACAACTCTTTTCTAACTTCTACCTCACCTGTATCCTTGCACTATAAAAAAAACTGAATTTTGCGAGAGATGGTTCCCCTCATCGTGTTGTAGCCAATTTGGAATTTGCAACGGCATAGTGAAGGGAACTGTCCATCAGATACGAGGTTGTCGCCAAAATCGTTCCCCTCACCAAACAGTCACCAATTTGGCGAAGGCTACCAAATTGTCTTAATCCTTCTCCAACTCCTCCGTCACTAAGCCCTTTTCATCTTTTCTCGTCTCCAGGCCATCACTACAATTTGCCGTCACCGAGCCCTCATCTGCTGATGTCGTCCCAAAACTGTCACCAAATTTCCCATCACCAAGCCCTAGCCAATCTTTTCCCATACCCACCAGTCACCAATGATTGCTATCATCGAGCACTCACCAATTTTACGCCTCACCACACTGTCACCAAAATTTGTATCTCCAAGCCCTTGCCAACCTTTCCCCTGGCCAATGTGATACCCGAGAATTCTACCATAAATTTATTTATAACCGTTGCATATCTATCTGCGCATTTCTGCGTGCATCATCTTTCTTGCTTAATTATTTTTATTAAGGGTTACTATTCATAATATTTTTGACTGTTTTAAAAGTTTGATTTTAAATTTTTCCTAGGTCATATGACATTTAAAAGGAACCGAGAAATTGTCGTTTTGAACTTTCGAGCTTAGGAGCGTGCGTTTAGAAAATAGATTTCATGACCTTTGAATAGTGTTACGTTAGAATAGTACTAGTTGTAGTTAAAAAAAAACATTTGAGATCACATTTAGCCTTAGTTGATCAAGTTTTGGGATTAATTGACTCAAATTAATAGACATATACACACATATAATAAACCCAACTCATAAACTAAAAACAAAAGCTCATTCTTGTCATCAAAACAAAATAGAAAATGCCCTCCATGTCCCTTGAGATGGCCGACCACCTCTAGGAGCAAAAAGGAGATTTTGCCATCTTCAAAGCTTGATCTTGGATGCTCCCTAAGGCTTCTACAAGTGTTATCAACCTAGTTCAAGCTTGTTCTTGTCTCTACTAAGCTTGTTTATGTGAGAGAGCTTAATTTCTTTTAAATTAAAGTTTGTGCATATTGTTGAATTTCTTTTAATTGTTGATTATAGCTCTAAAACTTGTTATACATGCTTATTATATGCTTAATAGATGCTATAGAGTTAACTTTTGATGCTTGATAACAATGTTTATAGTTGAAATTTGAGATTGAATAAAAGAGATGATGAATAGTGTACGTTTTTAGGGTTTGAATAAAAATTGCTAATTAGCTTGAATTGAGGTTTCAATTAGATGCTCTAGACCCTAGTGAAGTTAGTTGAAAAGCCACGTGAGGTTGAATCACTTGAAACCGAGCTTAATTGCACAAATAGCCGACTTTAAAAAGGGGACTTTTCTCATTAAGCAATCTGGGCAAGTTTGGGCATTGATTCGGGTATCCTTGAGCTAAGGAAGCACCTTTGGTGCTTTCGTTTCGCGGAAATGGGGTTTGGTTAGTATAGTTGTAGTTCAAACCCGTTCGGGGCCTTCCCGAACTTTTGCTTCTAAAATGAGTTTTTATGATTCTAAAAGGTGTCTTTGGACTTAATTAAGAATATAGAAAGATTAGGATATGATTTGGAAATCTTGAACCACGCATAAGAGAAAGAAAACTCGGTTAAAGAAAAGGAAAAAGTAGTTTTTAGCCGTTTTAGTTGCATTTGGAACTTGTTGTGGGATTGTATTATATTGTTTTGTATTGAATATTCAAGATATAATTAAGCTATTTGAGTAGTTTGTGGGAATGATTTATGTTGATTGCTGCTTTTGGAATCTTATTGCTATGTTCGTGCTTTTGTGAACTTATATCGAGAATATATGTGAGGGCGGCCTACTTTGTCGTCCCTCTTACGTGTTATGTGATATCTTGATTGCTTGTGACTTGTCTCGGGGTTGCGCAACCTTTTCGGACATGGTAGCGTCGAAAAACACGGGCGGCATCGGGCTTGCCATACTCCCTCGACTACCATGGTGCCTATTCCCTTTCTTGCTGAGGCATACTCCACTACCCCAGAGGCGTGGTTTACCTGCTGGGCATGGACCTACCTCAGGAGAAAGGGTCGTAGGATAGGGATACATCCGGAGTATCCCAATTGTTGGTGTTTGGGGTTTGTCAGCATGTTCGTGAAGTTCGTGGTTCGTGGCTCGTGACTGAAGACTTGGAAGTGGAACCGTATCCTTTTAAAAGTGATTAATTGATTGGCTTGTTAACTTGCTGGTTTACGTGACTTATATATGTTTGCTTGTGTTTGCATATCATATTGCACTTTGGTATGTTGCATCACCTCCCTCGCTGGGCAACTTTGTTGCTCACTCCTTATTTGATATGTTTAAGGAGAAGCTAAGGTGAATCCCCAGCTGTTAGAAGTAGAAGAAGAAAAAGAAGTTCACGTAGATCAGAATCCGTGACTTTGTGTGCTAAGGTGGATTTTATATGCATTTGCGTGGAGTTCATGTTAAATGTTGTATTTTGAGACCTTGGGGTCTTGTTTATATATTTGGTAGTTGAAGTCTTGTATGATAAAGAAAGATGTTGGATTGTAATAATGAATTCTAGACTTTATTTTCTCTTGAATGTCTGGAGTATTTATTGTCCCACATATGGAACTTAAAATTATATTGTATCCAAGTACTTATGGCTAAAACCAACTTATCTCGCATGCTCGTGTGCTTAAAAAGATTGTTGTTGCTCCAAGGCTCGGATGGCCTTGTGATTTTGTTTTGGCTTTGGAGATATTAGAAGATAAGTTGTTGTTTATAGTTCAAATGTCTTGAGTGACTATTTGCAAGTAACAGTTTTGTCCTTGGTACAGAGGAGACTCTGTCCGAGTGACGGGTCCGAGCCTGACTTTAGTGTGGGGTTGGGTTCAGGGCGTTACACTTTAGGTGGTATCAGAGCTACTTGAATGCTTGAAGCCGGGTTAAATTCCTTGGTATGTGGGTAGTGGTCTATATGTGAAAGTGAATTATGTGAATATATGATTGTTAAATTATTTAAGTACTTAGATAAAAGACATGCTAGCATGAAAATGAATGATAAAGCATGACATGATAAGAATATGAAAAGTTAGAGTTTATTGTTGTTAAGTGTTTTATGTGTTTCTTATGTGAGTAAAATGGTTGAAAACAATGTGTGCATTATCTTTACATAGTTTATTTGCCTATTATAATATTATGTTCTTCTAGCATTGAAATGAGGAGACGGGGTAGACCACGGAGAGAGCTGGAGAAAGCTCCCAGACAGGATGTACCGGGGCAAGGTGTTGGGGCAGCCGGGGATGTACCGCAGGGTCAGGAACCGAGTAATGCCCAGATTTTGGCCACAATGGCCACCGCAATGAATATCATAGCTCAGTTTGTGGTTCAACAGGGTACAGCAAGTGTCGGCAGGGGTAATCAGGCTGCCAGAGCAGAGGGCAGTGGTACTGCAGGAGGTAACTTGTTTGATAAATTTCTGCATCACGGGGCATATAGTTTTTATGGCGAGCCTGATGATATGAAAGCAGAGATGTGGTTGAGTAAGTTTGAGAAAGTTGCTGTGATACTTGAGTGCAACGATGAAAGAAAGATTACATATGCTGCCTTTTTAATAGAGGGTGACGCCAAGGAGTGGTGGCGCACTATTAGAGAGAAATGGGATGCTAAGAGGGTCCAGCATGCATGGGCTGACTTTGTTCATGAGTTTCGAGATAAATATGTATCGGTTGTAGCCCGTGAGAGACATCAGGATGAATTCATAGCTTTAAAACAGGGGAACATGACTGTAGACCAGTATGAGGCTACCTTTACTAGACTATCTAGATATGTGCTAGCTTTGGTTCAGCCGGAGGATATGAAGATCCAGAGATTTATCACAGGGTTGAGGAGTGATATCATGCTTAACTTGTATTCGCAAGATTATCCGAACTATGTTGCAGTAGTTAGGGCTGCATCGAGATATGAGAAACGTAAGGCAGATGTGTTAGCTCAGTCTAGTCAGTCAAGCAAACGTCAGTTTTAGTCTCGGAGTCAGGGTTATCAGAGGCAGTATCAGCAGCCTGTTCAGACTCAGCAGCCTAGGCAGACCCAGAGCTATCCAGGACCAATTCAGGTACAGTCACAGCCGAGACCAGCTCAGAGCTAGCCACAGGGATAGTCACAGACCCGACCAGTGACTGCTAGATCTCAGCATGGTAGTTCTGCTACATCTACTTATAGGGCCCCTACAGGAGGAGCTGCTGCTAAGAAGAATCTACAATGTACTCATTGCAACCGTAAGGGCCACACAGAGGCTGAGTGTTGGAGAAAATTGGGTTGTTGCACAGGTTGTGGCAGTGATCAGCACAGAGTTAGAGATTGTCCCAAGTTTAAATATGGTAATGGTCAGACTTCAGGCCAGGGTGCCCAGACTAGAGCTTCAGGAGCAGCTACTGTACCACGAGGTTAGGCACGGGTATTTGCACTCGACCAGGAGGAACTTCTAGAGACGACAGTGGTGGTAGAAGGTACTTTTCTTATTAATAGTCAACCGGTAGTAGTTTTGATTGACACCGGGGCTACACATTCATTCATTACTCCTGCAAGTGCACAGTCTGCTACATTAAAAGTTGATAAATTGTCGTATATGATTGAAGTAGGTAATCCTATGGGTACTAAATTTGTTACGGAGTCTGTGTAAAGATTGTAATATTTGCATTGAGGGTTGCATGTATCCTATTGACTTGATAATCATGCCATCTCGGGACTTTGATATCTTGGGGATGGATTGGTTGGGGCGATATTATGCATGTTTGGACTGTAGGAGGAAAGTTTTAACTTTAGAAGTACCTAACCAACCTGTTATTAAAGTAACTGGGAGTCAGAAATCTACTGGGACTCGTATTATATCTTCCATTAAAGCTACTAAAATGTTGAGTAAAGATTATGATGCATACTTAGTTTATTTAATTAATCAGCCGGGAGATAAATTGAAATTGAATGAAGTACCTGTTATAAAAGAGTTTTCGGGGGTTTTCCCTGAGGAGTTGCCTGGATTACCACCTGATAGGGAAATTGAGTTTGTAATTGACTTGTTGCCGGGAACTAGTCCTATCTCGAGAACCCCGTATAGAATGTCTCCCCCTGAGTTACAGGAATTGAAAATTCGGCTACAGGGTTTACTTGAGAAATGTTTTATTCAGCCTAGTTCGTCACCGTGGAGTGCTCCCGTATTATTTGTGAAAAAGAAAGACGGTACTCTGCGTTTGTGCATTGATTATCGAGGCCTTAATCAGGTGACGGTGAAAAATAAATATCATTTGCCCTTAATTAAGAAGTTGTTTGATCAACTACAGGGTGCTGTTGTGTTTTCAAAATTTGATTTGAGGCAGGGTTATTATCAGTTGAGGATCCGGAAAGAGGATGTACCTAAGACTGCATTTAGAACCAGGTACGGCCACTATGAGTTTGTTGTTTTACCATTTGGTTTGACAAATGCTCCAGCTGCTTTTATGGATTTGATGCAGAGAGTATTTCGACCCTATCTTGATTAGTTTGTAGTGATTTTTATTGATGATATCTTAATGTATTCTAAATCTGAGTCAGAGCATGAAGAACATTTGAAAATTGTGCTTCAAACCCTGCAAGAACACAAATTGTTTGCCAAATTTAGCAAATGCGAATTCTGGTTGAAACAGGTCGCCTTTTTAGGTCATATCATTTCACATGAAGGAATTTCTGTTGATCCTGCTCAAATTGAGGTGGTTATGTCGTGGAAAAAACCTAAAACTGTCACGGAAGTCTATAGTTTCTTGGGATTAGCGGGCTATTATAGGCGATTTGTTAAAGATTTTTCAAAGATTGCAGGACCTTTGACTACATTAACTCAGAAGAAAACTGTGTTTAATTGGGATGATAAATGTGAAGCCAGTTTTCAGGAGTTGAAAAAGGGACTTACCACTGCACCTATCCTTGCTTTGCCTGAGGGGACTGAAAACTTGGTGATTTACAGTGATGCTTCGAAAGAAGGCTTGGGTTGTGTTCTTATGCAAAATGGTAAAGTGATAGCATATGCCTCTAGGAAATTGAAACCATATGAACTCAATTATCCTACTCATGATCTTGAGCTTGCTGCTGTTGTATTTGCTTTGAAGAAATTGCGTCATTATTTGTGGGGTAATAAATTTGAAATATTTACTAACCATAAAACTTTAAAATACCTGTTTTCTCAAAAATATCTAAACATGAGGCAAAGGCGTTGGCTAGAAATGTTAAATGATTATAATTGTACCATTAGCTATTTGCCGGGAAAAGCTAATACTGTTGCAGATGTACTGAGCCAAAAAGCTTCTGTGGCTAGTTTGATAATCAAGGACTCGGAGATTGTGGAAGAGCTTTATTTGTGGAAACCAGAGGCTTCTAGATCAGGTATTCAATTTTCTAGCCTACAAATCCAATCTCTATTGCTATCTAGAATCAGAGAAGCGCAACAATCAAATTCTCAGTTATTGAAGCTTTTAGAAAAGTCCAAATGGGGGAGTCCGACTTTAAGTTGCATGATGATGGACTATTCAGGTACAGGAATATAATTTGCATTCCTAGTGATTCGACTGTGAAAGATGAGATTCTTGCTGAGGCTCATAGTACTAAATACACAATTCATCCTGGAAGCACTAAAATGTACAGAGATTTAAAATAGAATTTCTGGTGGAACAACATGAAGAGAGAGATAGCTGATTATGTAGCTAAGTGTTTGACTTGTCAGAAAGTTAAGGCAGAACATCAGAGGCCGGCAAGATTGTTGCAGCCATTGGAGATTCCGATATGGAAATGGGATCAGGTTACTATAGACCTTGTATCGGATTTGCCGAGATCACCACGAGGTAATGATTCTGTGTGGGTTGTAGTAGACAGGTTGACGAAGAGTTCACATTTTATTGCTACAAAGAAAACAGATTCTCTCAATAAATTGGTCGAGCTATATGTTGAAAATATTGTGAGACTGCATGGAGTTCCATCTCAGATAGTGTCAGACAGGGATCCCAGGTTTACATCACAGTTCTGGCAGAAACTACAAAAGGCTTTGGGGACTAATTTAAGTTTTAGTACTGCATATCACCCACAGACGGATGGCCAGTCAGAGAGGACTATCAGGATACTGGAAGACATGTTGAGAGTTTGTGTTCTAGATTTTGGCAAGAATTGGGAGAAATACCTACCTTTAGCAGAGTTTGCTTATAATAACAGTTATTAGGCTACTATTGGCATAGCACCCTACGAAGCACTTTACGGGCGGAAATGCAAGTCTCTGTTGTATTGGGATGAGATAGGTGAGATGAAAACAGTTGATCCCGCTATTCTTTCTGAGTTGATCAAAATAGTGGATAATGTGAAACTTATAAAGAAAATGATGCTTACAGCTCAGAGTCGACAAAAGAATTATGCTGATAGACGTCGACGGGACTTAGTATTTTCAAAGGGTAACCGTGTATTCTTGAAAGTCTCTCCGCGCAAAGGTTTGATTCGACACGGAAAAGGAGGTAAACTTAGCCCTAGATATATGGGACCATTTGAAATCACTGAGAAGGTTGGGGATTTAGCTTACAGATTGGCATTACCTCCGAGTTTAGGTCGGATTCATGATGTTTTTCATGTGTCACTGTTAAGGAAATATAATCCTAATCCGTCGCATATCATTGAGCCAGAACCGTTGGAGATTGATGAGTCTTTAGCATATGTTGAGAAATCTCTTCGAGTGGTTGACCGAAAGATTCAGGAACTTCGAACTAAAAGTATTCATATAGTAAAAGTTCTTTGGGATCATCATGGGGTTGAGGATGCCACTTGGGAGCGAGAAGATCAGATCAGAGAGAAGTATCCGGAGCTCTTTGCCAAATAATGTAAGAATTGCGAGGACGCAATTAGTTTAAGGGGGAAAGGGTGTGACACCCGAGAATTCTACCATAAATTTATTTATAACCGTTGCATATCTATGTGTGCATTTCTACGTGCATCATCTTTCTTGCTTAATTGTTTTTATTAGGGGTTACTATTCATAATATTTTCGACTGTTTTAAAAGTTTGATTTTAAATTTTTCCTAGGTCATATGACATTTAAAAGGAATCGAGAAATTGTCGTTTTAAACTTTCGAGCTTAAGAACGTGCATTTAGAAAATAAATTTCATGACCTTTGAATAGTGTTATGTTAGAATAGTGCTAGTTGCAATTAAAAAAAAAATATTTGAGATCACATTTAGCCTTAGTTGATCAAGTTTTGGGATTAATTGACTCAAATTAATAGACATATACACACATATAATAAACCCAACTCATAAACTAAAAACAAAAGCTCATTCTTGTCATCAAAACAAAATAAAAATGCCATCCATATCCCTTGAGATGGCCGACCACCTCTAGGAGCAAAAAGGAGATTTTGTCATCTTCAAAGCTTGATCTTGGGTGCTCCCTAAGGCTTCTACAAGTGTTATCAACCTAGTTCAAGCTTGTTCTTTCCTCTACTAAGCTTGTTTATGTGAGGGAGCTTAATTTCTTTTAAATTAAAGTTTATGCATATTGTTGAATTTATTTTAATTGTTGATTATAGCTCTAAAACTTGTTATACATGCTTATTATATGCTTAATAGATGCTATAGAGTTAACTTTTGATGCTTGATAACAATGTCTATGGTTAGAATTTGAGATTAAATAAAAGAGGTGATGAATAGTGCACGTTTTTAGGGTTTGAATAAAAATTGCTAATTAGCTTGAATTGAGGTTTCAATTAGATGCTCTAGACCCTAGTGAAGTTAGTTAAAAAGCCACGTGAGGTTGAATCACTCGAAACCGAGCTTAATTGTACAAATAGCCAACTTTAAAAAGGGAAATTTTCTCGTTAAGCAATCCGGGCAAGTTTGGGCATTGATTCGGGTATCCTTGAGCTAAGGAAGCACCTTTGGTACTTTCGTTTCGCGGAAATGGGGTTCGGTTAGTATAGTTATAGTTCAAACTCGTTCGGGGACTTCCCGAACTTTTGCTTCTAAAATGAGTTTTTATGATTCTAAAAGGTATCTTTGGGCTTAATTAAGAATATAGAAAGATTAGGATATGATTTGGAAATCTTGAACCACGCATAGGAGAAAGAAAACTCAATTAAAGAAAGGAGAAAAGTAGTTTTTAGCCGTTTTAGTTGCATTTGGAACTTGTTGTGGGATTGTATTGTTTTGTATTGAATATTCAAGATATAATTAAGCTATTTGAGTAGTTTGTGGGAATGATTTATGTTGATTGCTACTTTTGGAATCTTATTGCTATGTTCGTGCTTTTGTGAACTTATATCGTGAATATATGTAAGGGCGGCCTACTTTGTCGTCCCTCTTACGTGTTATGTGATATCTTGATTGCTTGTGACTTGTCTCGGGGTTGCGCAACCTTTTCGGACATGATAGCGTCGAGAAACACGGGCGGCATCGGGCTTGCCATACTCCCTCGACTACCATGGTGCCTATTCCCTTTCTTGCTGAGGCATACTCCACTACCCCAGAGGCGTGGTTTACCTGCTGGGCATGGACCTACCTCAGGAGAAAGGGTCGTAGGATAGGGATACATCCGGAGTATCCCAATTGTTGGTGTTTGGGGTTTGCCAGCATGTTCGTGAAGTTCGTGGTTCGTGGCTCGTGACTGAAGACTTGGAAGTGGAACCTTATCCTTTTAAAAGTGATTAATTGATTGGCTTGTTATCTTGCTGGTTTACGTGGCTTATATATGTTTGCTTGTGTTTGCATATCATATTGCACGTTGGTATGTTGCATCACCTCCCTCGCTGGGCAACTTTGTTGGTCACTCCTCATTTGATATGTTTCAGGAGAAGCTGAGGCGAATCCCCAACTATTAGAAGTAGAAGAAGAAGAAGAAGTTCACATAGATTAGAATCCGTGACTTTGTGTGCTAAGGTGGATTTTATGTGCAGTTGCATGGAGTTCATTTAAATGTTGTATTTTGAGACCTTGGGGTCTTGTTTATATGTTTGGTAGTTGAAGTCTTGTATGATAAAAAAAGATGTTGGATTGTAATAATGGATTCTAGACTTTATTTTCTCTTGCATGCCTGGAGTGTTTATTGTCCCACATATGGAACTTAAAATTATATTGTATCTAACTACTTATGGCTAAAACCAACTTATCTCACATGCTTGTGTGCTTAAGAAGATTGTTGTTGCTCCAAGGCTCGGATGGCCTTGTGATTTTGTTTTGGCTTTGGAGATATTAGAAGATAAGTTGTTGTTTATAGTTCAAATGTCTTGAGTGACTATTTGCAGGTAACAGTTTTGTCCTTGGTACAGAGGAGACTATGTCCGAGTGACGGGTCCGAGCCTGACTTTAGTGTAGGGTTGGGTTCGGGGCGTTACAGCCAATCCTTCAGTAATCCTTCCTTTCACCAAGCCGTCACCAAAACTTCACTAACTTAACCATTTCGTATACTTGAACTTCCCATGACTCTTTCACAAATTTTGAACCCAGATCCCAAACTGAACCTGTTTGATATATGAAATTAACTGCAAATAATGCCAAAAATATGATATGATGTATATAATTAAAATCAAGACTACAATTTAAAGCAAGTTAAAAAAAAAACAAATTCTCTGTACATGGAAGTGTATTTAACATCAAACTAGAGGGTTAATATTATAACAAATTATTCTCCATTTTCATCACTATGTGAAGATGAAGAATGCTGCTCTTCAGGTTGAGCACAGACTTTTGCGTAGAGAACTTGCAACACATCATTCTGCTTCTTGATTTGTTGCTGAAGTTCATTGATTAACTCGTTTTGACTCTTGATCCACTTGTCCTTACTTGCTAATGTTTCGTTCAAAGTCACTATGGCTCTCAAAACGGTGTCATTCAGTTGTTCCTCTATGATCACACATCGAGTCTGGGTTGTAATGTTTGTAACAAACTCAACGGAAACTTGAGAACCTACCCCAGATATTCGACCTTTGTGTGGTGGTCTGACAGCCTGTAAAAATACTGCGTTCTGATCCACATGCGTGGGGTTTAAGTCGGATTTCGATGCATTCATTGCCGTTTATAGCATTTTGTCATAACGAGCCTACGAACATATTAGTAACAAGTTAGTATTACAGAACCGAATTACTATGCAAACATTAATTTGTCGTCCACACAAACATAATATTCAAACACGCAATATTAATGTATGACATCATTCTTCAATGCATTTACTCATCAATAAAAAAACGGCCAGCATCTCGTTTGTATTTTGGACTTTTTCTAATAACCTATTACAAGATAAAGCCAACAAAGCCGTACAGTATCTAAGTTGATACTGTACGACACTTAACCTCAACATAATAATCATTTGCTACGACAACAATAAGGAGACATTTTCAAACATTGTACAACACAAGAGTCTACAACAAGTAACCATGTTCTATTCGAGAAATGTTTGTTCACATCATAGCTACATTTGTGCTCCACACATCACTAAGTATGTTTTTTCTCTGGAATGTTAGCTTTAACAATTATAAATACTTTGTGGAATCTTATATCTTTTTTGCAATACTGTGAATCCCAAATTGTCTTCATCAACTACCCTATGCATTGCTGCCTCTACTAGACATTACATGAATAATACATACCATTGTCTACTCGGCCGAGAGTCTGTGTACGGTCTGTTAGCCCCCTTGCGATGAGCCTTCTGGAAAACCTCCGTATAGGTCACTGTCATCCCTAGTTCTTTTTCCTACAATAGCAATTCACCAAATCAACCTACATATAAATGTGTATTTCACATAATATTTGATTCGTTCGCATAACATATATAATTAACCAAGATTATATTTTCCGCATAGGTCACTGTCATCGTCTGGGATCTAATGCGGCATTCCTACTGATGAATTAGACGACCCACGCCCAACGACCAATGGGATATTGTCAGCTCCATGGCTAGCAGTTGTATGTGTCGTTGTAGATCCACGATCAATCACATGATGCGTACCTGTAGATCCACATTCACCCAATGACAGAGTATCATTATAGCTGGCCGGAGAGAATCGCTGATTCTCTGGCACCGTGGCCGGTGTATGAGTAATGGGCCTCCGTTTTCCCCAACAAGCTGCTCTGCTTCAGTTGTTTTTTCCCCTTGCGATTTGGATCTTCACCAACTCCCATTGCCTGTTTTGACACATTAGAATTAGAATATATAAATAAATATATATAGACTGAAAAAATATAATTATGCATACTTCTACCAAAACTGTCATATAACAAATAATATTTGGAGTCACTGAACAATAATTTGAAATATAAACATGAACAATATTTTTTCTTAACCTATGTTTTTTCAATAATCATCATTTCCCTCATTGTCACCGTCATGATTGTCATCATCATCCTCCTCATCCTCCTCCTCATCATCATCATCATCATTGTCATCATTATCATCATCATCATCATCATCATCATCATCATTATTTGGGTCACTATCATCATTATCATCATCATCCTCATCATCACCATCATCATTTGTTTTATGCTCATCTTTTTCTTCATCTACATATGCTTCTACATCTACATATGCTTCTACATCTCCATGTTCGGCATTAAGATCTTCTCGTATTATTTCAGTGTCTACAACCGAATTATTAATATGTGAATTAGAATCCAAATCATTCGGTTCCACTGTGGGAACATTCATGTGATCTGATTGAAAACTTGTGTTATCATCCACATTTACCTTTTGCATGTCCATGTCATAGAAATGTCTTGGCCGGATTTCAATGACGACCACCCAATCAACTCGTTCTCTCTTGGCCCCTGGATATACACAATAGTACACTTGTTGGGCTTGACCCGCCAAGACAAATGGTTCATACTTGGTATATTTTCTTTTCACGTTCACCTCAACCAAACCGGTCCTGTGATTGGATTTCACACATCTATCATTTGTGGTATCATATCAATCATACTTAAAAAGAACAACTCTTGTATGTTGCAACGTTGGATTAGGATATTCAAGTTCAATAATATCCTTCAAAATACCATAATACCCTATTTTCTCAGTTGTACCATCGTCTGTACCTCTTACGAACACTCAACTATTGTTCGTGGACTTTGAATATCCATATTCGAACTTAGAGAACTTGTATCTGTTTGCCATGTATTTACACCATCTGCGGGCTTTTCTATGTGGCTATTTGGAGAGATATTTCACACGATCGTCTACTTCATACCTATCTCTTAACTGCAATACGACTACATTTTGTTAATATGCAAATGGCAGTGCCTTTAATGAATAGGCGAAAATTGCATATGTACTGACTTGACCATATAACCATCTCGGGAAAGACCCCTCAATATGCAACTGGTTATCTCTTTGGTTCATAGGCCTGTATTGTTGTTCCAAGTATTTCTCAAACAATCTGCACAAAATTTTAAAGCTTCTCATTTAAAAAACTGTGTGTGATAATCCCAACGGATGATATTGCATACCCAATCGATGCAAGCATACCTGATATATGGCTGCACTTCAGGGCAATTCATGAGTACATATAAGTGCGCCAACTGGAAATCATCTTCCGATAGTTGAACCTCTGTATCCGTTCCAATTGGATAACCCAGATAAGTAAATATAAATAAGCAACCATCAGGATAGTCCACCTCATTATACTGGTTGATTCGACCTAACCTTCTGTTTTTAGTTGACATGTGTTGTTCAAAATAATATGAACAGAAATTTGAAGTCTCTAGGACGTGATAAGCTTCACAAATAGATCCTTCCACATATGCTTTATTCTTAACTATCCTCTTTAGGCCTTGCAAAAATCTCTCGAAAGGATACATCCACCGATATTGAACAGGTCCACAGCATATCGCTTCATACACCAAATGGACAGATAAATGTTCCATTGAGTCCAAAAATGCAGGAGACAACATCTTCTCCAGTTTGCACAGCGTCATGACTATATTATGTTGTATCTTTTCCAATTCAGTTCTTTGCAGAGATGAACAACAAAGATTGCTAAAAATAAGCTTAGTTCAACAAATGTCTCTGAAGCCTGTTTCGGCATGAGCTCACGTAATGCAATAGGAAACAGTCTCTCCATAAAGATATGACAATCATGGCTCTTCATGTGTGACATTTTCAAATCCTTCATGTAGACACAATTTGATAAAATAGAAGCATAACCATCGGGAAATTTTATGCCTTCAACCCATTGGATGAGCACTTTTCTCTTTTCTCTAGAGAGTGTGTATACACCGATCTTGTTTGTATTGTTATCACACAATTCTGGACGATTGCAAAAAGTTGACATGTCTTTTCGAGCTTGAAGGTTGTATTTAGTCTTATCCGTAACAGCCATGATTGTACTGAAGACATTGTCGAAAATATTTTTTTCAATATGCATCATGTCTAAGTTATGACGAACAAGGTGCGTCTTCCAGTAAAGCAAATCCCAAAAAATACTTCTTTTCGTCCAATTATGATCTATACCAAACCTATGTAGCTTCTTACAAGATCTCTCTTGGATTGTCAGGAAATTTTTCACCCATTGTCAAATTTGTTCCCCAAATAATCGTGGTGGAGGTGTAGATCTCTCTTGTCTATTCTTGATAAAAAAAATTTCCTATCATGTCTTAATGAGCTATTCTCTAGTAAGAATTGACAATGACAGTCAAAGAATGAAGGCTTCTTCCCTGCTGGTAAGCAAAAAGCCCTTGACTTTTCCATGCAAATAGGATACGATAGCCTCCCATGTGTGCTCCATCCCAACAATATACCATAAGCCGGGAAGTCATTTATTGTCCACATCAAGACTACCCTCAAACAAAAATTAGTCTTCATATCAATATCATAACACAATGTCATTTCCGACCATAGAGTCAACAATTCATCGATCAGGGCTCTAGGTAGACATCAATATTCTTACCGGGATACTTGGGACGAGGAATTAGTACTATCAAAAATATTATGGAATCCTTTATACACATCCATGGTAGAAGATTGTATGGGGTAATTATCACTGGCCAGCAAGAATAAAGTTGCGCATTTGAACTGGATGGGTTAAAACCATCTGAACAAAGGCCTAGTTGAACATTTCTTGGTTCTACAGCAAAATCTAGATACACATTGTTGAAATATTTCCAAGCTTCGACATCTGACGGCTGACAAATTTTTTCATCTTCCACATTGTGATTTTTATGCCACAACATGTGTCTCACTGTAACGCTTGACATGTACAATCTTTTTAACCTTGGTGTCAGGGAGAAATATCTTAACTACTTGTGGGCAATAAGCTTACCCCGTTTTCTACCACGACCTCTAGCCTTGAAACGTGCATGGCCACAGCGCGGATGATTTTCCATGAGACTCCGATCCTTGTAAAATAAGGTGCATCCATTTACGCAAACATCAATCTTCTGATATCCCAAACCCTAATGGCATGATTAGTTGCTTAAATCTATACAGGTTTTCAGGAAAGTTATAATTCTCAGGCAACACTTCCATTAATTCTTCTATAAACCTGTTAAATAGGGAGTTGCTCATATTATACTCGGACTTCATATTCATGTATCGAGCCACGGTTGACAATTGAGCAAGTTCCATACAACCATCAAATAATGGCCTATCAGCAGCATTCAACAACTCAAAAAATTCATGTGCATCCATGTTAGGTTATTCATTAACCTCAACATTGTGATCGTTGGTCAACTGCGGACCGGCAGCGTCAAAAACCAATGTTCTGTAATTATTTGTTTCACCAACAAATTGCCCTTGATTATACGTGAAAGTTTGTGCGCTTGGATCATAATTGTTGTACACATGTTCCCCTTATACAATCCATTAATAGTAAAAAGACATAAAACCCTTCTAATACAGATGATCTACCACAGTTCCTGTTGTTTGGAATTTTATGTTCCGACATCTTACACATGGACATCTTATCTTGTTGTCATCCATATAATAATGTTGTTTTCTTGCGAAAGATACAAAATCCGAAGTACCTTGGATAAAGGCCTCATTAAGATTACCATCAATTCATTTATGATACATTCATTTACGATTTGACTCCATGAAATGATGCACTGAGCAATTTGATAAATGTTATTGCATTTTAAAAATTACGTAATAGGTTATTAGGTAAAAGATCTATTACATTCTATAAGTGAGAATTATCATGCATAAGTTTCACAACATGACAAATATACAAAACAAAATCATCCAACACTCAACATATTATTCAACGCAGAAAAAGATATCTTTAAAAAATTGTGCAACTTAAAACTAATATGAATTTAACTTTGAATTATATTTGACAAATACTATTCAAATTGATAGACGGACACAAACTTTTTTATCCGGATAGAACAAATCCAATGTGAAAATTCTGAAAATTTTGAAAAATTTCCCATATTAGCACATTTCTCAAAAATATATACACAAAAAATATACGAATAAAATACATTATTGAAAATATTAGATGTTACGCCCCAAACCAAACTCCAATATAGAGGTAAAGTCCGGACACGATAAACGGACAGAGTCTTCTCTGTACCATGAATAATTCGATACCTGCACTCAAAAGATTTCCACAACAATAATACATTTTTAAAATTACTCAAAGACATTCACTTAGTTCCATTTATATCATAATGAACTACACATAATGCCCCAAAGTACAATGTAAAACGTTACGTAACATAAATATGTAACAACTCGACAAATATAAAGTTAGAATAATTCAATAAAATATTTTAATAGTTGATTCGGGCTCAGACGTGACATTGAAATTTTTAATTTTATGGTTTACGATTATTCGAATTTGAAATCAACAACCAAAAAAAAAAATCCGAAAAATAAATAAATCCGAAAAAAGAAACCTAAAAATGTTAAAAATAACACAAATTAAAAATAAAAATAAAAAGAAATGATAACAACAAAAAAAAGAATAGATATATAAAAAAAATTAAATCCAAAAATAAATAAAAAAATTTGAAAAATAAAATATCACCTAAATATGTAAAAAAAAAAATCAATTCAAAAAAAGAAATGATAATAAAAAAAAGAATAGATAAATAAAAACGAAAAAAAATCCGAAAATACTATAAAAAAATCCGAAAATACAAAAAAAAAACTAAATTAACATATTTAGGTTATGTGCATTATTATTTAACATCTTCATAACAACCACAAAATTTATAATATATACAAATATTATACATAGGTGTACATACATATATATATATATATACATATATGTATATATATATATATAACAAGCCAAAAACAATTTATTTTTGAGGTGGGGGAACAGGTAATAGGTTGAGAGGATGTATAGTTTCATGGGGGTGGTGGAGTTAGCTAGATCTATACATACATATACATACATTTACATACATATACATATACATATACATATATATCACATTTATAAAGAGCATAAAAAAAGACATCATTGCATAAAAAAAGACATCATTACCTTAAAAAAAATGGTGGTGGGGGTCTATAGAGGGGGGGGAAAGTGAGGGGTGGGGGGGATTGGGTTGGGTAGGGGTAGGATTGGGGGGTGAGGGTGGGGTTTATGTGTTTGAAGGGGGTGGGGGTAATATTCTGAAAATCGTTTTAACAGAGGGCTGTGCCCTCTGTTAAAACAATTTAATTGGGTGACGGCCTGGTGTGAACCAAGGCCGTCGCCCAAATAAAAGAGGCCCACAATGTGGGAATCTTATTGGAGACGGGAAGAGGCCCCATCTCCATTGGAGATGGATTGTGCTCGTCTCCACGTTGGAGATGGGAAATAGCCTGTCTCCATTGGAGACGGGAAATTGCCCGTCGCCATTAGAGACAGTCATGGTTTCCCGTCTCTAATTTAGAGACGGCCTAGGCCCCCGTCTCTAATATTTGGACAATCACGTGTGTACGGCTCCAATAATTTTGAGAATACCCCTCACTGTGCCGTCGTCAAATTTTCACCACTTTCAGTTTTATATAAAGAAAGCACAATCCCGCTTGTTGTCTTCCATCTTTGCATAATCCTAAACTCAGTGCATCAACATCTTATCAACAATGAGTAAGGAAGTTCAAGGTCAATGGGTTACCGTTCAAAAGGAAGAACACACAACGAAATGTTCTCTATCGAAGGCAAGCAGTAGCCAAGTTGAAGGTCAATTTTATCTGAACGAACCACCAAAAGAATAGGGTTACATTTTAAGGGCTCAACATCAACAAATGGTTCAAGATCGCAAGTATCGCATCCTTCTGCCAAAGTTGTTCGACTGAAAATTATGTAAAAAAATGGTAGTTAAGGTTAATAATATGTGATGTATTATCAGTCATATGTGTATTTTATCTTGTTAGGTACTTTTGTATGGTGATGACTCAAGTTAACCGTCAAATAATGTAATCCCTAGTTATCATATGATTATGAAATAAAATATCGTCCTTTGCATATTATATCGGGAAATTTGTCTAATATTGTCCATATATAATATATATGTAACAGAACATATTATTTTATTACTACCACACGACGTTTGTCAGTACTTCGTGTTAACAATCAACAAACTCAACTAGTACTGCGCCCATCATTGTTGTTGATATGATTCATTGTTGCTCAGTGTTTGAAGGCCTTTATGGTTAAAAAAATCATAGGAAATTGAGTTGTCACCTTAAATGGTGACGGCATAGCGACGGACTATTACTATACCGTCACTGTGCCATCTCTACATATCGGAATCGGGAAAATTGTCACCGAGCCATCACCAAATTCATGACGGTCGAAGCTTGGTTGTCACCGAATTGGAGACAACCAACTAATCTGTCACTGTTGGTGACAGCTTTTTTTGTCTGACACTATGCCCTCACCGTCCCATCACAAAACTGGCGTCGTCAACATTTCCCTTCACCGTGCCGTCACCATATTGGTAACGGTATGGTGACGGTCCGTCGCAGAATTTAATTTTTTTTGTAGTATTGTGATATACATTTAACAGTTGTAACTCCTAACTCAATCAAAAACCAATAATGGCATTTAAAGAAAACTTAATCCTTCAGTTATAACTCTTTATTTGTTTTTTTACTTACGTTTTTGGGTAAAAAATCTTTGATATTACATTCTTTTCATTTCTAACAAGCTCCTGCCCTTGAAATTTCAAACATTCTTGCTAAGTTGTTAGTTCTCTGTTAAGTTACCACTCTATTTAAAAGTGTAAGTTGTTAAAAATGAGCTTGTTATACTATTTATCGTCTTCAATATGCTTCCTCACATGTAAGCTAAATAGTTTTTAATTGAACCTTACACGTAGACTTAATTTTAGAAGTGGGTGGCGGTCAGTTTTGAACGCAAAATTATTTGGTATCGAGTCTTTGATAAAGTTATATCACCTTATCTAAAATCTTTAACTATTAAAGAGAAGTTTTCTATATTATTTATTATCAATCAACGTTTGCAAATGCCATTCTAATCTACATTCATCAATAATTTTGTATTCTAACATGACCAATAAACCAAAAAAGATGTCTAATCCATCTTGGTAATACTCTAAACAATATGGGTGTCGCAAAGAACTATAACTCAAATCTATAAACAAGTTAACTATCTTTTAGGATCTGTTAGAATTTTTAGTGCTTTGTGAATGGAAATTATTAATTAAAGATTAGTGGAACAACTTTGTGTTGCATGCTTGCTAGAATAATTGTGCTTTTATTTATATATATATTGGTGGGTAATGATGACTCCCACTATAAGTTTGCCTATATATTTGTGTGTGTTTTGCTGGTATTGTGTATGAGAAAGAACAGAGAGAACAAGAACGAAAATTAATTTCATTTTATCATTGTGTCCAATAGAGAGAGTTTGTCATATTCAGTTCAATAGTTTCGTAGTTTGGTGTGCTCCTACTACGAAGAAAATATCGTTGTATCCTGGGAGACTTACGTTAATCAACCGAAAGCACCGTAGCGGGACGTTAAAGTCTTAAGGACATCGAGTCTAACTCGAGCCTCGATATCATCTATATTTGGTTTATTTCTACATCCTTAAATTTTAATATTGTTAATTTTATATTCTGTTATTTTAATCTTTATTGCACATCTTGTATTTATATTTACAACATTTCTCTCATTTTAATTTGTCAACATTCTTAAGACTTTAACTTGGTATAATTCCTTTAATATGATTCTGTGAAGTATAACAAACTGGAAAATAAATTACATTTCCATATACCTCTTAATTTTCTGATGTTAATGGTGAAATTTTCATCAAATTTGGACTTAAAATGAGAAAGATATGAATTTTTTAAGGACCTAATCTTGAACTGTTCAATACCAATTGCACGTTTCTTTGTTATCGTTTTCTTGCTGTTACTGCATTCGCATACGCTTTGCTGAAAGAAGAATCTCGCATTATAATATATATATATATATTATATTAACATGCAGTGACTTTATATATTATAATATATACTATTTGTATATTAACTAATATATATTATTATATTAATTGTATATTATATTAAGTTATTGCTGAAAGACAACTTTGCATTATAATATATATAGCTTTTGATGCAGTAGCATTATATATATATATTATATTAGTTGCAGTAGCTTTATATTATTTTAGTGATATATTATATTAGTCATTGTAGCTTTTGATGCAGTAGTATTATAATATATTGTTCATTTGAGAAGCAAAATTTTAATTGTTCTTGCTGCTACATAGGTTTGATCCCAGGACCTCAAGGTTACTAATGAGAAGAGTCTACCACCGAACCAAATGTTACTTCTTGGTTCTTAAGTGACAAAATAATTTATTAGTACACTGTTCTCTAACTGATTCGAGAAAAGCTAATTTGAGTAACTGTTTTACTTATTTTGTTTGGATTATTTACTTGACTGTCTAATATAAATATATATATATACATATAGTAGACTGTGTGATTTTAATATTTCTTTTATTTTTGTATTAGAAGTATTATTTCCTTAATTGTTGATTTAAAATTAATGTTTAGTATTAAGTTATTTTGCGACTAACTTGATTTTTGTGTAGTGCAGCGTGTATAAACAAGTATTTGGACTTAAAACAAATAATATTAATCATGAATACCGAAACTGGAAATTTGAATTATGGACAATCATTTGGACCTAACAACCCAAACGTGCCCTTGACTGGAAGTGGATCAACTGGTGGATCTACAGGACATGAGAATGTACCTTTGGCTAGGCCATCGGTGACTGTTGCTTCGGCTGTGCCATTTGTGGCGTCAACTCCTGTTGGACATGGCGAGAGGCCAGAAAAATTCAACGGGAGGGATTTTAAGAGGTGGCAACAGAAAATGTTGTTCTACTTGACCACCTTGAATCTTGCTCAATTTTTGAAAGAGGATGCACCACAGTTGGGTGACGATCCTGATATGCAGACTGTTGCTGCTGTTGATGCTTGGAAGCATGCAGACTTCCTTTGCAAAAACTATATCCTCAACGGGTTGGACAATGCGTTGTATAACGTCTATAGCCCAATGACAACTGCTAAGGCACTGTGGGAATCTTTAGAGAAGAAGTATAAAACGGAGGATGCGGGCATAAAGAAATTCGTTGTGGCCAGATTCCTTGACTTCAAAATGGTAGATTCCAAGCCTCTGATGCCGCAAGTAGATGAGTATCAGGTACTCATTCATGAGTATCATGCAGAAGGTATAAATATGGGAGAACGTTTTGAATCTGGTGCACTTATTGAGAAGTTGCCTCCTAACTGGAAAGACTTCAAGAGTTATTTAAGGCATAAGCGAAAGGAGATGACTCTTGAAGATCTAGTTCTGAGATTGAGGATTGAAGCAGACAACCGCAAATCTGAAAAAAGAGTTGGTTTTCCGCCTTTGGAATCAAAGGTTAATGTGGTTAAGCATGGTCCGAGCAACAAAAAGAGAAAATTCTCCAACCAAAGTCAAAAAGGGGGAGAACATAAGAAGCAGCAGTTCGGTGGGAATTGCTTTGTCTGTGATAAGCCGGGGCACAAGGCAAGAGACTGTAGGCACCGCAAGAACCAGGGCAATCTGAAGAAGAGGAAAGCTCAGGCAAATGCTGTGGAAGACCTGGGCAATGATCTCTCTGACATTAATCTGTCAGCTGTCGTGTCAGAAGTCAATCTGGTGGGGAATCCAAAGCAATGGTGGGTGGACACTGGGGCCACTAAGCATGTTTGCTCTGATAGGAGAATGTTCACTACCTATCAAAATGTTTCTGAAACCCTTTACATGGGTAACTCCGCCACTTCGAAGGTGGAAGGAACTGGAAAGGTAATCTTGAAGTTTACCTCTGGAAAGGAGCTGACACTCAACAATGTGCTGCATGTCCCAGACATCCGAAAGAATTTGGTTTCTGGATCCTTGTTGAGTAAGAACGGATTCAAATTGGTGTTTGAGTCTGGTCAATTTGTGTTAACCAAATTTGGAATGTTTGTAGGCAAAGGCTATGAGTGTGATGGCTTATTTAAGCTCAATGTAATGACTATTGCCCCAACTGTTGTAAAGGCTAATGAGCCTACTAAATTTGGTATGAATAAGAATAAGTCTGTTGCTTATGTCTTGGATTCTCCTAATTTATGGCATGATAGATTAGGACATGTGAATTTTGATTCTGTGCGAAAATTAATCAATTTAGGTCTAATACCTAAAGCTGATTGGAACATAAATAAAAAATGTGAAGTATGCGTAGAATCAAAATTAATGAGAACTTCCTTTAAATCAGTAGAAAGGAGTTCAGAACCTCTGGATTTAATTCACAGTGATATTTGTGATTTAAAATTTGTACAAACTAGAGGTGGAAAAAAGTATTTTATTACTTTTATTGATGATTGCACAAGATATTGTTATGTTTATCTACTCAGAGGCAAAGATGAGGCTCTGGAAGTATTTAAACTATACAAAAATGAGGTAGAAAATCAACTCGGCAAAAAGATTAAGATGTTGAGAAGCGATAGAGGAGGAGAATATGTATATCCCTTTGAGGAATACTGTGCTGAACATGGAATTGTTCATCAAACGACGGCTCCTTACTCTCCTCAACAGAATGGTATTGCTGAACGCAAAAACCGAACTCTTAAAGAGATGATGAATGCTTTGTTGATTAATTCGGGTTTACCTCAGAACTTGTGGGGGGAGGCAGTGTTAACTGCGAACCATATTCTTAATAAGGTACCCCACAAGAAATTAAGCAAGACACCTTATGAGTTGTGGAAAGTTCGACCACCTTCCTACAATTACTTAAGAGTGTGGGGGTATCTAGCTAAGGTAGGAGTTCCAGCTCCTAAAATGGTCAAAATAGGACCAAAGACTGTGGATTGTATCTTCATTGGATATGCACACAACAGTGCTGCATACAGGTTTCTTGTGTATAAGTCAGAAATAACTGATATACATGTGAATACAGTTATTGAATCAAGGAATGCAGAATTTTTCGAAGAAAAATTTCCTTGTAAAAATACGCAAGAATTAAGTTCTACGAAAAGAACATATGATGAGAGTCAAAAATTAGATATAGATGATGAGGCTATATCTAAAGATATTGAAGATAAACCAAGACGTAGCAAGAGGGCTAGAACATCTAAGTCTTTCGGTCCAGATTTTCTAACATATTTGTTAGAAAATGAGCCTCACACTTTTAATGAGGCAATGTCTACTCCTGAAGCTCCTTTATGGAGAGAGGCAGTAAACAGTGAAATTGAATCCATCATGCAAAATCATACATGGGAACTGGTAGATCTTCCTCCTGGAAATAAACCTTTAGGGTGTAAATGGATTTTTAAGAGGAAGTTGAAGGCTGATGGATCAATAGAAAAATACAAGGCCAGACTTGTCATTAAGGGATATAGACAAAAAGAAGGTCTTGATTATTTTGATACATATTCACCAGTCACGAGAATTATATCCATACGGATGTTGATAGCTATCGCAGCTATCAATAATCTTGAGATACATCAAATGGATGTAAAAACAGCGTTCTTAAATGGAGATCTAGATGAAGAGATCTACATGGAACAACCTGAAGGGTTTGTAGTTCCTGAGAAAGGGAAAAAGGTTTGTAAGCTTGTAAAATCTCTTTATGGACTAAAACAGGCGCCTAAACAATGGCATGAGAAATTTGATAAAGTCATGTTGTCAAATGGCTTTAGGATTAATGAATGTGACAAGTGTGTCTATGTAAAAGGCACGGGTCAAGAATATGTCATTGTTTGTCTCTATGTAGACGATATGCTTATTATCGGGAACAATGATAGTGTCATTAAGTCTACCAAGAAGATGTTATCCAGTAACTTTGATATGAAGGATATGGGTATGACAGATATGATTCTGGGTATTAAAATTACTAGAACATCTGACGGACTAATCTTGTCTCAGTCCCATTATATAGAGAAAGTACTGGACAAGTTTAATAAAAATGATGCTAGTCTCGCGAAGACACCTATAGATGCAAATGTACATCTTACCAAAAATACTGGTGAAGGAATATCTCAATTAGAGTATTCAAGGATTATTGGTAGTTTGATGTACATTATGAATTGCACGAGGCCCGATATAGCATTAACTGTGAGCAAATTGAGCAGGTATACGAGCAATCCAGGAAAAGACCAATGGGTAGCTATAATAAGAGTTCTAAGGTATCTGAGATATACATTGAACTTTGGGCTGCACTATACCCGATATCCAGCTGTACTAGAGGGATACAGTGATGCCAACTGGATATCGGATACTAATGACTCCAAATCCACGAGTGGATACATTTTTACTTTAGGAGGAGCAGCCGTCTCTTGGAAATCCACTAAGCAAACATGTATAGCCAGATCCACGATGGAATCTGAGTTTATAGCTTTGGATAAAGCTGCAGAGGAAGCCGAATGGCTTCGACAGTTCTTAGAGGATATTCCAAACTGGCCCAAACCTGTGTCAGCTATCTGCATACACTGCGATAGTCAATCTGCTATTGGAAGGGCACAGAGTAGCATGTACAACGGTAAGTCTAGACATATACGTCGTGGACATAATACCGTCAAACAATTGCTCTCTAATGGGGTTATCTCAATTGACTACATAAAGTCAAAAGATAACATTGCGGATCCGCTTACTAAAGGTTTGAACAGAGAGCAAGTTTACAAATCGTCGAGGGGAATGGGTCTAAAGCCTATGACTAAAGAGTCATCATAGTGGAAAACCCTACCTACGTGACAGGAGATCCCTGGAAGTAGGTTCAAAGGGAAAAACTGAGCTATGAATGATTCATCGAGAGCACTGTGGGGGTAATACTCCCACCTATTCCTATGATGAGCAGACAGTGCTGCCTGCATGTGGTTTAGGATAAGCTATGCTTTTAATGATACTTATATCTTGGAAAATCCAAGTGGGCTATTACAGGATTGTTCTTAATAAGTGATCACATATGTGAGTAGGGAGTGGGCCGCTCCTACGAGAATCTCTAAGGCTGAATTCTCTAGAGTACTCATGAAACTGGGAGTTGTTCAGGGCCAAAATGAACACAACCGTGAGAACTGAAGTATGGTTAAGAGGATGTTGTGTGAGTTCTATTGTCTTGGTTTACACAAAAACTGAACAGTTCAAGACATCGCGTTCACTGGTTAGCAAGTAAATCCGATAGTTCTCACTACGGAAGGTTCAAGGCCAAAAGCTACCTATCCGGAAGCAGTATCAATCTTTCAAACTCTCTCTAGTGTCTATGTATTGTTAATTTCCATTCATGTGGGGGATTGTTAGAATTTTTAGTGCTTTGTGAATGGAAATTATTAATTAAAGATTAGTGGAACAACTTTGTGTTGCATGCTTGCTAGAATAATTGTGCTTTTATTTATATATATATTGGTGGGTAATGATGACTCCCACTATAAGTTTGCCTATATATTTGTGTGTGTTTTGCTGGTATTGTGTATGAGAAAGAACAGAGAGAACAAGAACGAAAATTAATTTCATTTTATCATTGTGTCCAATAGAGAGAGTTTGTCATATTCAGTTCAATAGTTTCGTAGTTTGGTGTGCTCCTACTACGAAGAAAATATCGTTGTATCCTGGGAGACTTACGTTAATCAACCGAAAGCACCGTAGCGGGACGTTAAAGTCTTAAGGACATCGAGTCTAACTCGAGCCTCGATATCATCTATATTTGGTTTATTTCTACATCCTTAAATTTTAATATTGTTAATTTTATATTCTGTTATTTTAATCTTTATTGCACATCTTGTATTTATATTTACAACACTTCTCTCATTTTAATTTGTCAACAGGATCATAATCAAGCAAATTAAAGCGCATAGATTTTGCGATAGGTAGATATAATCAATTTAAGCATCTGGTGACCCGGCCCTTTTCCAAAACGACTTTCCGAACCATAATCTCAGCGTAGTTTTCACGTTATTAACTCAAACGAGTACCTTGAACTGTATTGGGTAGGGACCGTGCGAACGCAGGCGCCCCTTACAACAAATTATGACTTAGGCTCAACCACTTGAGTTGACCTCAGGCAGGCACTCCTCCCAAGTGCAATGGACAGGGCCGGTCCAATCCATGGGCTAAAAAGGTCTGTGCCCAAGGACTTTTTAGTTTAGGGGCTTCAATTTTAAAAAATTACTTATTTTTTTTAAAATAAAAGTTTATCATAAACTAGTGTCTTTTAATTAGAGCTAAGAGGGTCTTAAAGTCGTAAGGCCTGCTCATTAAACGAGCATACCTTCATCAATAAATTGGTTGAGACTCTAAGGCTCGATTGGCCCCAATTAAAAGAATTTTTAATTTTTTTTTAATGATTAGTTGGGACTCTATCTTTTTGTTACCTTGTAATATTCTATTATTTTATAATTCTAATTTTGGTATTTTTTTTATTTGTAATGATTATTTTAGTAGAAAATTTTTAAAAAAAATTATTGAGAAAAAATTTAATTATAAAGGCCCTCATTTAAATTACCGTCCAAGATCCTTAAATTATTTGAGACGACTTTGACAATGGAGGTCACCAACCTAGGCTATAGGCCTTCTTGATCGCACATCGATCCCGTCCAGGTAAGTATGTTTCTCTTCTTTCTTTCTTCCCTTCATATCCCTATCCCATATCCAATATCCCATATCCCATATCCCATATCCCATCCACCATATGGCTAACCAATGTGGGACAAAATCTATAAAAGTTTCCATTTCCTTCTTTCTATAATGTCTGCTACAGATGTATTACTGTCAAAGCGATAACAAGCCTGCAACACAATATTTACTATATGGCTAACAGGTATTGCAGCTCCGGTTCCGATTTCGAGCAGCTGTTTATCTGATATCTCTAAGACCTTTACTCCAACACAAATATGAAGCTAACACGTATTGCACATAAATTCGTTTTTCTTTAAACTATGAACACTATAACTATTTTTGTTTTACTCCACGTTTAAAATATGTGTCTCATGAGAAAATTATGAACTCTAAATTCTATATAAGTAAAATTTTGAGTTGCTCATTTTATTGTCAATTAATTTTAGAATGAAATTTCATAATTTTAATGGGCCAAATGCGTATTACAGTAAAAAAAAATTAATTAATTTTTAAGGGGCCAAATACATATTACAGTAAAAAAAAAAAATATTAATTCAATTGGAGCGAAGTTTCACCAATAGTCACAGATAATTGCGGAAGACGAAAATGTTGCCTTAAGATTTGATGGGGTGCACCAGGCAAAGGCTTTAGTGCAACGCCAAAGCAACACGCAAGAGAGGGCATTTCATTTTCCCATTGATTGGAAATATATAAGAATATTTTTGTTATAGTATAAGCATCTTTTAGAACTAAAAGTATACTACTTAACACGATCGATGATACTTTAGCATAACATTTTATTGTTACCTCTTCTTATTTAACTGAAAGGCACATCTTTTACTGTATGGTAATTAATTCTGTCAACATAGGATCAAACCATAGCCTAATATTTTTCTGTTTCTAATATTCACTCTTGCATTCTACTGTAAACATGTTGCTCCTAAATTTTTGATGTGGCCATCTTTCTAACTTAAATGATTAAATTCTTAAAAAGAGGTAATTCTTCTTAAAAAGATGTAATATCTTTAGAATTATTGCATTTATGGCAGCAGGGTCCAAGGGGTTTTTATTCTTCTAAGAAACCATTCAAATGGCCTACATACTTGTAATTGCATCAGTTCAAAACAAGTCAATGAACCTTTCTTTTACTGAGTGTAGACCATAATCTACAATCAGGATTTCAAAACCCTCAAATCTCAAAAAAAATTTTAGGTTGGGCACTAATAAAAAATATAAAAAATAATTAAAAAAAAAAGAATTTGTTCTCGTGCATCCCCGAGAGGATATGATATCAGCACTTCAAATCGGTCATGTTCAGGGTATGATGACCTGTTGGACCTATGGCTTGAGTATTTCCCTTTTATGAAAGGTTATATAATGATTTCTTTGCGGTTTTGAGAAGATTAATATTTGATTCTTTAATACATAGTTTCATATTTTAATGTCGTATTTAATTTGTTAACATATTGATTTATATTTCTTAACTTTTTTTTATTCAACATAATCAGCAAAACTCGAACTCGTAACCTCTCGCATATATAACAAATTATATATCACTGGACCAAATCCCTAGTAACCATATTTCTTAACTTTTAGTACATAGTTTCATATATGCAACTACTTGAAGCTCCACTTCTTGCAACTACAAGAATATTGAACCTGTTATTTTTTGGAAAAACACAAGTTAATCATCAAATTTCTACATATCTTACATAATGCCTTCTTTTCTATGGTGGTTAATGAGAAGAATATTGAGTCGGTTTTTTTCTTCTCGAGACTTCTTCCATAATGGTATAAAACAATAGTCTCGTTAGATTATATACCCCAATCACTTTAAATATAAAAAGTCAAAGTCAGTGAGTCGTGTAAAATATAATGGCAAAAACAAAACGATCAAAATGGACTTTTTGTCTAAAATGAATCTAATTTATATGATTTTCATTTTATTTAACCTAATATTAAACAAATAAAAACTTGTGTTAGATTGGCATTACATGTGTAATTCTAATCAGGTGTCGATGGGTAACTTTAAAAGCAGGGACGGGATGAAGGTACACTAGGACGGAAACATTAAAAAATTTATATATTTAAAAAAAATTAAATTAAATATCCACATACTGTTAAAAAAATTAATTAACCCACTTGAAAAAATACACTTATATAATTAAAAAATTATTGATTTTAACCCACATTTTAGAGATATTAATACTTTTGAAATACAAATTTTTAAAGTTACTAAAGAAAAAAGGAAAAACATTAGACTTGCATTAATGGGGTGCGCCAGGCCAAGATTATAGTGCAACACCAAGGCAACGCGCAAGAGCCTCAATAGCAAGCTACTGTGGTGGACTCTCCCCCTCAAAAAATTAATTTAATATCGTGTAGATCAATGACCCACATATCAGATATTAAACTGATAAGAACAGATACTACACTTGATCTTAGCCAAAAGGCCGAGAAAGGTATGCTTTGATTCGTGCTTTCATTCTTGTTTTATATTCAAAGCAGCAAACGTCTGTCTCGTGTACTATCTATGTGGTACGAGTCCTGTAAAAGGAATGTAAACAAGCTGAGGTTTGCTCTGGTACATTGTGTAAGGCTATCTTCAATGGAGTTTTTAAAATGTAAAACTTTCCTAATTTGAGTATTTTTAGAGACTCCAGTCTCTAAAAGCAATACTATTCATGACAAAAGTACGTGGGGTCCACCACTTTTGGCTTAAAAGATGCCAAAATAAAGACCCAGTCTCTATTTTCTTCCACAAATTTGTTGAAAAAATTAGAGACTGGGTCTCTATATTGACATCTTTTAAGCCAAAAGTGATGGACCCCACGTACTTTTGCTATGAATAGTGTTGTTTTTAGAGACTAGAGTCTCTAAAAACACCTAAATTAGGAAAGTTTTCCATTTAAAGACTCCATTGAGGATAACCTAACAGAAGCAAAAATAACTAAGGAAAAAGGGGAATATTTAGAGTACAATTACAAAAATGAACAATAACAATAATAGTTAATGAAGATAATAAATTATTATAGGAAGGTTTTAAATCGAAGGTGCGAAATACCCCTCTGCAATATATATCCGTGGTCTTAGTTCTACATATATGATTGTTACATTATGAGATGTTTTCATTTTAATCAAATACAGGCAACACAAAATCAACCAGAAGAGTAGCAATTAAACAAAACTAACTTCAAATGCTCTTCTTTCTTAAATTACCAAGTCCAGTTGTATAAAACTTTAGAAAATTTAAGTTAGTGGCCAATGGTCGGACAGTGACTCGTTGCGTCTAAATATCTCAAGTTTGAACTTATACTTTCAAATATTGCTTGATTATCAACTGACTTAGAGCATGCATTACGGTCCTCATTGCACTATGAAAGTTTTAATCTCAAAATTGATCCAATATAATTATATCTAGAACGAGTTCCTCATCATCCGGGAAAAGAAAAAAGATGTTTTAGTTCGTTAAATTTGAAAAATCCAAAGAGTACAAACGAAACTACTAGCTACTAGTTGGAAATGAAAGAACAAGACCACCTTTTGTACATTTCTATTAGTCCAAAATTCGAATAGCCCGAAAAAATCAAAACAATATGACTTATGATACCAGATCCAGATAGAATAGAAAATATAAACCTACTCGCTTGAAGTCTAATGTTCAGAAATCCAGTCTCTTATAGTCCACGCTCTAGTTGTCAACTACACAAGTTGGGACCAGACCAGTGGAGGGCTTGTGAAACAATGATGGTATCTGTTAAACTTTGACATAGTCATAAGCTACAAAATCTTTAAAGAAAATGAAGTTTTGTGCGCCGGACGCGAAACTGATATCTTTCGGCTGGCTGTCTACTAATTATGAAGCTTTTACGCATTTCTTTATGTGAGCTATAACATTGAAGGTAGCCTTGGGTGGTGGCAATGATGACAAGCCGCTAATTAAGCCTCTAGCTAATACACCTTTTTTATCACTTACATTTCACCACCTAATCTATTATTTTGTTCAAAAATGTTAGAAAGAGAACGGGTTCAAGGAAAATATCAAATATTTTGGAAGCAAAATTAATTGAGAAAAAAAAAAAAAAACGATTGATTGTGATTCCCTCATTTCTTCATAATCTTTTGCTGCATTCCAAGAAATAGAGAGAGATTGAAATTATGCAAAGGCTAGAAAAGATGTCAAATCTTTACATATAAATTATCGTAGTTTTTGACAATCTTTGTTGCATATTATGCCATGTTGAAATAATTATTAGAAAAAAAGTTCGACTCGTGAAAATAATCTCTTTTAATAATGTAACATAAGATTGCGTATAACAAATTCAAAATGAACTAACATTTCTCCACACCCAATGTATAATGAGAGTTTCATGTTCCGTGTATCATATTCAAATAACTCTCCTACCAAGTTCTCATAAAGTCCCAATAGTAAAACAAAGAAGTAAAATGGCAAAAATTATTTTCACCGAATAGGAAATAAATCAGCGATGGCATACTTCATATCCTATGAATATTTATTACCACAAATTTGGTCTACAATGTGGTGGTTGTGGATAAATTATCATCCTTATTCTCAAGGACGGATCTATCTATTAGCCATCCCCCAAAGGCTCAGACAAATAATTTAAATTTTCTTTAAATTTATGTGTATTTTTAATTAGTAACTCAATTAACTTCCACTGATCTACTACTTTTATTTTTTTAAATATATAATTATTATATAACTCTCAACCGTGATTAATTCTAAATTCGTCTCTACTTTTTATCATGTATTCTAAATAAATCTCTTACAGAAAAATATATCATTTGATATTATCGAATTATCAAGACTTCAATGGAAGGTGAACTCCACTACTAGATGTGAGTCTCCCAACCCCCCCCCACCCCCCCCCCCCCCCCCCCCCCCCCCCCCCCACCCCAGAATCAACTTTACGGTACATTGGAGGTAACCAATTAATTCATCATCAGAACTACTTTTCATTAAGAGCAAACCAACCTATCCTTTTTTATGTCTTCATAACCAACAAACCTATCACGAGAGCTGCCTATATATATAAAACCCAAAAGCGGCCTTCTTAACAGATCATATCTTTCATTTACCACTTTCGGCATAGACATAACAATTATCCACAACCACAGGTATCAGCAGAACTCGCAAGACTCAACAACTTGGCTCAATCAATTCTCGTACAACAATGAGCCTCAGGAGTTGGAATAAATCTCGCAGCACATCGGTGCGTTTAGGCCAAGAATACATTCAGAGAGAATGTGATTCTCAGTCAAGCTGGCTAAGCTTCTGGAAAAAGATTACGAGACAAAAGAAGAAAACTTCAATGCCTGCTCCTTCGTATGATCGCGAAGCTTATATGAAGAATTTTGATGAAGGGTCAAGGAGGGCAGAGCCTGAATATTTTTCAAGGTCCTTCTCGGCTCGATATGCTGATCCATCAAGATTCTCACGCAGAAAGGAGTTGATAGATGGTTGAGGATGAAATTTTTAAGTAGAAATTTTCTATTTTTTTAAGCTCTACGTGAATGTTTTTATTTGTATTTTTTTTTGGTAAGTCAGCAAGTGTGCATTTCATTCCACCGAATTTACACGATTTTACTCAGTCTCTATGTACGTAAATGGTTGTGATGCATATGTATGTGCACTCTTTAATATCTGTCCACCTATGGTTTTTGTCAATGGATCTTTCCTTCTTTTGCTTGACCTTTGTTTATCTCTCTCTTGTGATCATCATTTCTAGCTTATCGTAATTTCTGAACTATGCATCTTTGTGATGATTGAGTAATTTGGTAGCATGAACAAATAAACATAGTGTTTGTTCTCACTGACTCGATTAATATTTGATGATATTCCATTTTGTCCAGAGAAATTAAATTTGCTTTCTTTTATATATATATATATCATTCTCAACGAAATGAATGACACTGTAAAATTTATATAATTAACCCTGTTAGTAAAATAAGGATTGATTTGGTTTGATTTAATATTGATTATCGAATTGAAGCGTTAATGCTAGAAAAGTTTAACTTAATGGAGTAAAAAATATATTCTCTGTTTATTGCAAAGTACTATTTTTTTTTTTTTTGGACGAAACTGCATAGTACTACTTCAAGTGCTTGATTGTTAAATGTTTCACTCACTTCACGGGCTCTTTCCTCTTTATCTTTTGCTAAAGCTGATGAAAGATGACACTTTAACTCTCACAAGCAAAAGTTCGAGGAAGTTCAAGATCGCCAGAGAATATACTTTTCTTGTGGCATTCACTTTCTTTGATCATATAAGTAATATAAGTAAAATGCACCATACCCTGTGTTTTTATAAAATTATATTATAAATCATGTATTTTTAAAAATAGCGTTATAAATTGTGTTACGAAAAATGTTGTATACACGCCCCAAAGTTAACTTTTATTTAACTCTGTTAGTTAGTTTTGTTAAAAAAACGAAATTACCCTCATTTAAACTTCTTTCACCATTTGCAAAATAACTTTAACAAAATCTAAACTCTCTATTTCTAAAACCTTAGAGAAAGAAACCAAAGAAAACACTTGGCAAAGCCTAATTCCGCATCAATTTGAATATGTAATATGCTTGTAGAAGAATGTGATTCAAAGTAAATATATAATAGTTGCTTAATCCCGAAATGAGTGTCATTTTTCTGATTTTTTTATTTTTTGGCATATTTTTTGGTTTATTTCAAAGTAAAGGTGTATATTTTGTTGTTTATTGAACCAAAACTCGCATTCTTAAGTTGTGCATAAAAAATGATACTAAATAAAAAGTTTGCTTCAACTTTACATTGAGTTTTTTGTGAAAATAAATCAGTCATAGGAGATATTTACAACCTTTTTAATATCATAATGGGTATTTGCAATGTTTTTAATATTATATGGGGTATTTACAACATTCTTCATTTTGTAATATGCTTGAGAAATATGATATTTTCATCTTTATAAATATGTTTTATATCATGATAAATGTCATATTTGCATCATAGGCGCATGTATAGCATCCAACGTTAAAATTGACAGAAAAATAGACGGCAGGGGGAATATGCAACATTTTTTATAATACGGGATTTATAACGTGACTTTTCAAATCACAGAGTTTATTATACAACTTTATAAAAACACAGGAGGTATGTACATTTTACTCTTTACTTTACTGAAAAGTTGGGGAAAGAAATATCAAACTGTAAGGATTTGCTAAAGTAAAAGATAGAATTGAGAGCTGAAAGTGTAGTTGTATTGATTGAATTCAAAATGCATTACAGAAATTGAAAGACATAATATAAAATTAACAAAATAGAAGATAACAATTCTCTGCTTAAGCTCTCTCTAGTCTTCTCACCCTCTTATATACCCACAGATTCCACACTCGATGCATTGTCCAGCTGGCCATAACTAACTTCAGTTACCATATTCTCTCCCTGCGGCTTAAACGACGTAGTCCTCTAAGTATTTAGGAGAGATCCTCTTTCTAATATTTCTTCCAAATACATCCACGCCTGGGCTATTGAACTCTTGTATATTTTGGGCTGAATGAGCTTGGACCGCTTGAGCTGCTTCTGTTAAAGGTCTAACACAAAGTAAGCGGAAATTTTTTAATTAGTTCAGATCGATATTAGTCACTCACATATTAGAGAAATTTACATATATAAGTTTCATCAACTATATGAGTGACTGATCTATCAATCCGAACGGATGTAAGATTTTTTCAAACTAACTTGTTATAATTAATTCCTATCAGGAGTGGATTCATATTAGCCATTGTGCCGGATTTAACAGTCAATAATCCTACATAAATGCTTTAAAATCAAACTAATTTGTCAATTTCTTTGGTCTTTAAATTATGTAGATATTTTTCACTAAAAAGTTACTTAGTCTCTACAGACCGACTAATTTTAATCTCGAAAATCACTTAGATTGAACCCTAATTTGTATCAGTAGCTCACAATGAGCACGAGTCTCTGTAAAATGAAGGCAACCTCTCTTTTTGGCATCTTCTTTGGGCAAGTTGCCTAGAAAGGCCTTCTATGCTAATTATGGAATTTTATTATCAAACTCGGATTATAAAAAAAGAACATAAAGCATACTTTAGAATAAAAGTTTGTAAAATCATTTGCTCCCACTGACTTTTTCCCCAGAATCACATAGTCCCCATTTATAAGATATTCTAGATCCAACTTCAGCATGGATGCCCTTATGTTTACTTAGATTTAGCCTTGCTGTTTGAACCCTAATTTGACAACTTTGTGCACTAATTTGGCAGGCTTGCACTTAACTTAATGAAACTGCAGGCTGTTTATTCTCAAATTAACTCTTGAACTTTAGGACCTAAAAAAGGGTATCCTATTAATTTGTACCGATCTAGGATAATATACTTTTGAGCTTGATCTTACTTCGCTGTTGAGAAACGAAAGAAGACTTCTATCTCCAAATTTAAATCAGACGTGAATCTCTTTTTTTTTTAGTGTGAAGCAGTATCAAACCAAAATACCCAACAAATAATAACTCTCCCTAAAAATGAGATAATCTAACTGCACCTTCTAGTATAACTACCTTGTTAGTCCGGATGTCCTAAAATTTTTACACGTATCTTTTCTTTCCTGCTTCATTTTAGTCCTTTTGGCCTTCCTATAAATCTGAAGAAATACATAGATAAATTGATAAAATGCTTATTGGACTTTATCAGACAAGTTTAAGCCATGTTTAATACATTCTAGCTGGGCACAAATTGAACTTCTGAATTTCATCAAGATAAACACTTTGTACTCTTTTTATTGTCTCTCTGTCAAGTCTAGCAATGTCTTCTCAAGGATGTACAGTGGAGTAAGTTCTAGTTGAAAAAGATTACCTCCAACTATATGAGTTCACTATGTAGGGGAACGTCAGCTGCACCTGCGCGTGCACCTTACACATCGGTCCACGCCCCATGGGCCAAAAGATGGGATGCAATACTTTCTGACAGTAAGTAAACATTCCCTTCCCCACCCCCCACCCAAAGAGAAAAACACAAATTCTCCAGGAAATTGAGCAGAAGATGACTTTGAAAATGGCAAGAATTTAAGGTCCACTTTCTGCTAACTCAACCTAAGGTTAGCTATTTCAGTGAATCAATATTGAGGACCAAGAAAGCTTGGTTGCCAAGTCATATACAACTATGTGGAATCTCCACTTAAATAGGCGAACTGAAATTTTCAAGATCCAATTGGCATATTGTTAAATGAAGAATAATCATTGTACAACTCTGTCAAAGACGAATTTTGTCCAGTTTCACTGTTGTATTGGCATTTGAACTAAAATGAGCAGAGTCTGTTAGAAATTTATGTCGTCGCTTGTTGGCTGCAATGTTTGCTTGCGTGCAACTCATTGGTTTTGATTCTTCAATTCATTTCCAGCTACGAGAAAGAACGCAGTGTGCCTAATAAAAGGAGGATATTTAGAACACATAAATCACTAGAAATGTAAAATCACAAAGCCTACACTGATAATGAAGAAGTAAATGAGGAAATAATGTACCTGAAAAAATTCATCATCTTGGTTTTGGAATCAGTATCAATATCCGAAGTGCTGTCTAATGCTTGCTGCATATGGTGCAACCACCTCTCTGCAGCTTTATGAGTGACAGGAAATGGGCGGTGGCGTCCAATCAGAGCAGGATGGCCTGCAAAAATCGAAATGGAACAATCGGTTAGTTTTGTGATTCAACAATTCATAAAGATTATTAGTAGTATAAGACAGTCCTACTTCCATAATTAGTTATGAAATCTTATTGGCAAGTGTTATGGCCTAAATAATCGCATTTAAAATCAAGCAATTAACAGAAAGAAGAGAATTATAACTGCAAGACATCATATAGATTAGCCAACAATATCAACATTGCAGCCCAGAAATTTGAGGCCCTAAGCCCTGCTGGAACTACTGGCCAAACATTGATAATTAAAAGAATATGCTTTGAGCACTTGTCCTCCATGTCATCTTTCTACAAGTTTGTGACTCTACTTTATAATACCTAAAATGGAAAGAATAAGATCCCTCATTGTCACACCTTTAATTGTTTTTTTGTTCCTTTTATAAAGTCAGCTGATAAAAACCAGTGGCCGAAACAGCATTTCCTGCCCTTCCATTTCTTGTCAGCATCTGAATCGCGTTAGAAAAATGTTGATGGAATTGCGACACTTTTTATTAAACTGAACACCATTGGTACCATACATTTTTGGAAAATCAAAAGCCGGTGGAAAGCTAAACTCTCCACATGCATCATCACAATAAATCAAATCAAACAGTTTGTGATCAATCTAACTTGATTCTATCACATAGCAGAAGTAATCTAAAGGGAAAAAAAAAATTGAATTCTAGTAAAAGGAGTATTTAACCTGTTGGACCAAGCCAAAACTGAGGTGATAATGTCAGAAGAAAATTGGATGCAGAGCATGATAAATGCAAGCGTTAAAGAGCAACTCGATGTATTTTACGAATATGCATCTATCAGCAAAGACGCAGAAGTAGATTAAACTCAACTAAAGCTTTTGTTTACCTTTCCTCTGGGAATACAGAGGAGGCCCTCCCATCCTTTGCACAAAGAACTCGTATTGATTCTGAATGGCATCTTCTTTCTTTGAATTCGCAAAAATTGAGCGAAACCACTCTTCCTCATCATCATATACCCTGATTTCAATACCATCAAAAACAAAATTGTAATAATTGAATAAAAATTCATCATAATTGATTTAGAGACTTAATTAAGATATCCATATTATATCTGTGTAAATTCAAGCTTCACTTCCATTAAAAAGCCTAAAAGTAGCATAATAATCTCTGAGGCAGAATCATCACAATTGGCTTCCATCCACAAGTATCACTTAGTTATAAAACTAGATTTCAGAAAACCATTGACAATTTGACAATATTTTTCCTATTCGAAGGTCTTGCTTGGCGCGATGCTCAAGTTCTCCCTGTTGTTGTCTAGGTTCAATTCTTGGAGTCATGATCAAAGGTAAGTCATCTATGATCTTCCTCTATCAAACGGTGGTAATTGCGGGAGTCTCGTGCACCGGGTACACAAGTTAAGGCCTTTAAGATATTTCCTATTTCCATATTAGAGAAGATTCTGAAGGAAAAATACAAGAAAAGAAGACTTCAAATCAATTTTTACCCAAAAATTAAAAAAAAAAAAAATTCAATCCCAGCTCAGATTAAAGCCTAAAGATTCAAACTTTCTTGTATATTCTTAATTTTCCATGCCATTATTTTAACAACCCTTCACTGCAAATCCAAAATTATAACCATAACACCGTAAAAGACTAATGTTCTTTAATATATATTTAACATCTATTTCCATAAAGAAAATTGAGATAAAAGGAAAAACTTTAAAAAAAAGAAAAAAAAAATTAACCCAGTTGAGATCAGCCAAAACATTCAAACTTTAACTATTCAGAAGGATTTAAATTACACAAAAAAAAAAAAGAAGAAGAAGAAGAAAAGACCTATTGTAGAAATTGGTGGAGAGGTTGATGAAGGTTTGTAAGCCAAGCTTTTCAAAGACATTGGTCTCGTCAATGGCAAACGCGTCGGCTGGGTCCACACCACTCCACTCAGAGGCCTTGTGCTGCAATGACTGCATTCTTACTCGTGTGTGTGTATGCGTGCTGCAATGACTGCATTATGTATATTATATATAGATGTGTATATATATACAGGATGATGAGGGCATTCGGATGTGGAGGTCGCGTGGAGAATCTGGTTTTTGGAATCGGGTGGCATAGGAGAATCAGAAACCGTGGGCTATCTCTTTTCTTCTTTTTCTTTTATTTATTATTTAAGATACCGAAATTAATTTACATTAATTAAATATTATATATAAAAATAAATTTTAAAATTTTTTACACTTAAATTAAGAATTATACCACTAAACTAAATGACTTGGACTACCTCTTCTATTGGCTGGATTTTCATAGTCTGGTGTACACATTATGAGGTAAATATGACTTGAATGGTCTATGGGGAATGGCCTCATTTTGGTCCACTTTAATGTTGACGTTAAAGATATATTCCAAACTTTCATCCTAAAAGAGAGAATTTATATATATTTAACTTTATTTGAGAAACGACTTCTTAAAATTTTTTCCCCTTCTTTTAGACATGTTTCTTTTTAATAAGTAAATAATTGAATTGGATTCGAGTTTGATGGTATCAAAAAATCAAGTGATATTTTCGATCCTCTATTAAATTAATCAATTTACATGTTATTGATATTTATTTTTGAGCTTACAATCTATGTTGTAATTAAGGAATTGATTTAAAGTTTAAAAATTATATTTTTGCATTATAATTAACCTATTTACACCTAGGGGCTAGTAGTCAATTACTTGAATTAACTTGCTGGCTTAACTTTAGCAATGAAAGAGATATTATCAATACAAGTATTGCAATAGTGGATCTAGGTTAATGGGTTTTCCATACTAAATCTAGACTCTATAATACCTCATCTTATATAGATATGCTTGGAAAATTAATATTGTTGATTTCATAATCATATATAGATGTTTTTTTTTTTTTTTTGTCGGACATAGTCATAGATGTATACGCCTCTCTCGCTAGTGTAATATTGTTATTTATGCATGAATACAAGGTATCATATTTAATTCACGATCCTATTAAAGTAATATACATATATATATGACTGGGGTCTTGTATATATTAAAAGTAGAGTAATACTAAATGTCACTCTTTCTTTATCACTTAATTATCACCTCTTAATTGGCATGCCAACTAGATAAATTTATTTTATTCTCTCTTCTTTTATTGATTTTTCTCTTTCTTCGTTTTTTTTTCCTTTTCTCTGGCTTAATTAATATATATGTTGATTAACTAGATACTCCAGGATCTTAATAGTCTTTTTTTATTCATTTTCAGAATTAAATTGTATTACCGATTATGCCTCTAGGAAGTCTAACAATACTATGTTAAAACCAAGATAATAAAAAAAAAAGCATATTATAACCTTGTGCATTCTTGTACTTTTTTTCATTAAACAGGTTAAGATCACAATTATTCGATTAGTTTCAATCGATTATAAGATGATATATGATGATAATAAACCTGAATTTTTATCATAAAATAATTTGATTTTAATTAGTTGGAATTGCCTAAGATCTTACATACTAATCTTAAAATTTATATTTATTTAAGTCAAGCAATTGGTATTCGCAAACACCGTCTTCACATAAGAAACGAAAAATCAACACAAAGGACCAAAAAAATATTTAGAGATTCGATGATGGCATGAACTTTAAAATCTTATCCTAGTAAATAAGTTAAATTTGCATATACCAACATCTACGGGAGATGATTATATCTTAAATTGCAATGGATAGCATGCATGTCTATCAGGTGCACAAATCAAAATTTTCCATTTTCGTAATCAAATTAGGCATATAAAACTTCATTGAAGATGATGCTAATAACTATTCCCAAACCTAATAATTTTCATATATCCCCATCAAGAAATGGATTTGGATCCTCTGCTATTTTTAACCTCTCCTATATACGAGAAAAAATCTTAACCATCTACCAGGCTTTTTAATCCAAAATATTAACCATTAGATCAAATAAACTTAAGCCACTAGATTAAATAGAAATGCAGTGATTTTACCATTAAGATTTGATATATCATTCAAATGTCAAGTATGGTTTTGCAGAGATCCCTAGAAACTTCTGAAATTAGAAAAACAAACAAGAAAGACTAAATCCTAAAAGTAATTTTGCTTATTACGCCTTACTAATTATGATTTGAAAATCCTAAAAGTAATTGATTGAATTTGTTGATTACAAGATGATATTCAATCAATTGAAGCTGATCAAATAACTATGATCCCAACCTAAACTACAATAATAGAAAAAAAGTAAAAGAAAGCACAAGGTTATCATGTCTTTTTTTTTTTTTTAACATAGTGTTGTTATACCTCCTAGAGGCATAACCAAGAATACAATTAATGAAAATAAATAAAAGAAGATTATCAAGATCCTGGAGCATCTAGTTAATCAACATATAAAAGAAAACATTAATTAAGAAAGAGAAAAATGAAAAATGAAGAGAAAAAAATTAATAAAGAAGAGAGATAAATTAAATAAATTTATATAATTGACATACCAACTTGATAGACGAAATTTGTAGATTTAATTAGATTAGTTTTGTTGTAACTGCCTCTGCTATAATTATCTCTTTAGCACTTCATTATTATATGTTGTATTGTGATACAGTATATGTCATGCCCCGACTCGGACACCTGCGAAGGCTAAGGCTGGCATGTGACTTTCGTAATCCAAAATCTGTAAAATCAATAACTTAATAACCTGTACATTTACATATACTCCATAAAGTTTCAAATGACTTTCAATTACATCGGCTTTAGTAAAGGACACCACCATTGATTACATATATACAAAACCTCGAATCACCTGTCCATACATAAGGTCTAGCCAACATTCAGGTATCTAGGTCTCAAAAGAATAGAAGTATTTAGTTACATAAGAGTTGTCCAAAAGAATAAGTTATACATCAAATACTTTAAGATACATCAACACACAGTAATCACATAAGGCAGAAATCCTCGATGTCACACCAAGGAGTTTCGCTAGCATCTTGAAGTGCTTGCTCAACCTTAGCCCCGGCTGAAAGGTGAAAAGAGGGTGAGCTAGGCCTATGTATAGCTTAGTGAGGATGAAATAGAAAGGGTTTTCGTAATGGTTTTCTATTTTCGCAAACAGTTTAAGAAATCATGCCATGCACATAAGAATGCATATGTAAATAAACAAGCAGTAACTCAAGTATGCAATAAGATAAGGAACAGAGATGCTTATTGCAAAAAGGATACAAGGATAATTGATATTGGAGGCTGCTGCCTTGAATCATGTAATGATAACCCCACACCACAACCGAGGATCAAGTCCTTAAAGAAAACCCCACACCAAACTCCATCCACAACCGAGGATCAATTCCTCAAAGAAAAAGAATAGGTCATTTGGTGGTCGTGGCTAAACCAACAAGCCCGATGCTACCCGGGGGCCATCGATCACACTCAGGCCTTTAGAAGGTTGTAACCTTGATAACATATATATATACATATATAATACCCAACTCTCCAAGGAGAGACACCGAGCGAGAGAGGGACTAGGATAGCAACAAAGTAGGTTCCTTCCGTCACTACAGTAATATAAAAGATAAGGCAAGTAAGTATGTAAAACTCTTGCGGTAATAAATGATTAGTCAATGGCATGTCAAGCAAGCATATAATAATCATACATATATAGCAATTTTAAAGCCTCAAGAATTTCCAAATACCATAAAATAGCGAGAAGATATCAATAGATTACATAAAACGACAAGAAAATGCTAACACAAGTGGAACTATGGAGTCATCTCAATGCTTCTACATTAGCCTATCTTAATCAAGTAATTTACCTACCTTTCCAAACTCCAATTAATCTGATTTTAGCTTAGAATCGAATCTTATCGAAAGTAGATAGTTCTATAATCAAACGGAATGCAATTCGGAGTTGAAACGAATGAGATATAGCCTCTATAAAATCACTGCACAGAGTTGTCAAACATCCGGGTGTTGTAGCCTTCATCCGATCTACCAGATGAAGTAGGTAACTCCCGAAAAAACACACAAGCCTCATATACAAGCACACACATTCATTCGAGTCATGACTACATGCGCACATTCAAGGGTTGCTACTCGACAGCCCAAGGACCCTGTCCCGACTGAGAGCTAACTAAAAAAGCTCTGATACCAATTGTAACACCCCGATCCCTCTTGAGATCAGAGTCCCAAACCCAAACCTGAGGCACGACAAACGAGGAAAAATGGGTGAAGTCTCCCCTGTTTATAGGATATTCCAACACCTATTTCCAGAGGAATTTTCACAAAAAAACTCCACAAGTAACACAAGACATTGAAATTCCCAAGATAACGCTATTTATCTAGTCTTAGCAAAATAGTCTATAGAGTTCTAGGTTAGATAGCTAACAGTCTTAATATCCTCCATAAATATTACAGACCGCTAGCCTAGGTGAACTTTAGCTTAGTTACATATTTACATTTATCAAATATTTACAAGGCACACAGGCCTCAAAAGATTACATGTTAACTACTACATTTAAAGGAACTACAACACAACACCGTACAAGAACTCAAGGAGACTCCCGAGCCTCCTCCTCCGTCTCCAGAGGAACTGAGCCTGCCTCGCCTGAAATAGTTAAAGAAAAGAGGAATGAGTATACATTATGAGTATACTCAGTGAGGGAGGTGTACAAATACCCGGAGAGGTTTTCACAAGATTCTCATGCAATGCAGATAAACAAGTGTATCATGTAGCTCAAGTAACAATAAGACTAAGTGATAAAATAAATTGCAAGACTAAATGCTAAGTCAATGAAATAAAGCTACAAGCTTACTTTAGAAATTTTAGCTCGGAAACAAATCATAAACGACAGTAGAACATCTCATACATTAAATTCTCATTTTACATGCAATTTTGGGACTTCACGAACACTTTGGAAAATCGTAGGAATTGTAGAAAATAATTAACGTAGACAATTAGGAATTGGAACAACTAAATTAGTTAGAATTAAACTAGAATGACAAACTAGTTAATAGCATTTAGTTGAAGGGCATGTTGGTTATTTGGTTTTTTCTTTTATTATTTACACCTATTAATATACTACAACACACACAAACACACAAAACACACACAAAAATCAGACCTTTACACACACACACACACATATCAGACACACACACACACGTTGAATACATACACACACAAGGAAGGAAGAAGAAAAAGAGTAATCCAAGCAATTTTCAAGCTAATCTTGCATGATTCTTCAAGCTAAGTGAGGGATTGATACTTAATTTGCATTTCTTTTGCTTATTAGGGTTTCTTTAATGTTAGCATAGATGTAGTTATGCAATCAATGAACTTATAAATGCATGAAATGGTATTCTCTAGCTTGATACATGTTGTGGGAGTTCTTTTTTGCATGTTTGCTTAGAGTTGGTAGTAGACTTGGTTGTATTGTTGTCTTGCTAGTTGAAGTGCAAGAGTGAAGATTACATGCTTGATAAATGGCCTCAATGAAGTGTATGAATATAGTATATGCTAAAACCAAGAGCAAACCAAGTAGAAATGCTAGAAAACAAGCTAAATAGACATTAGTGCAAAAGTGAGAAAGCTGGACAGTTTGCGCAGAGAATTTGTAGAGATGATTTGAGGTAGTAAACGATGTCAAAATTGGTTGAATTTTTTTTTTTATTGTAGCTAAGAACTTTAGGAACAATTTCTCTTTTGGGGGAAAGATCTAATTCTATCATTAAGGGGTTGTTTTGGAGCCAAAACTGTAGGGTGACTGATTCTCGTGTAATTTAGGGCTGACTGCGCAATGATTTTCTAAAGGGCATAACTTGATGAGTTTAACTCCAAATTAGGAACTGTTTGAGGCTAAACCAATCTACACTTGATGAACTACATGTCTATACAATTTTTAGACGTTTTAGAGGACATTAAAGCTGCTAACTGAACAAGTAAATTTAAGCAAATGCAGTTAAAAATTTTAGTTTATATAGCTAAGTGATTAATGTTGCACTAAAGGTTAATTTGAGTTGAATAATGGTGGATTACAAGGAGTTGAAGGCTTGAGAGTAACAATTACATGTTTGGAGATAGTGTTTAAGTGAAATGAGGGTTAAATGAACATTAGTTGCATTGAATGCTAAATGTTTAATACGTGACTAATGTGAACTATATGCATTGAATGTTCAAATAAGTTGAGCTTTGAGTGAAAATTAAATGTGATGAATTATGTGTAGTGACTTTCTATTTAGATAATCAAGAGTAATTAAAGTCATGCAATGCTAGTGTTAGTTGTCAAAGAGTGTTTGCAAGTTATGGGAAGTAAAATATGTTTTCAATCATGTTCATGAGCTTAGCTTAATGTATGTGTTAAAGTTAGTTGAATTGCTTGAGTACTTGGTTATTGGTTTGGTAAATGCTTGAGTTGATTTAAGTTAATCCATGCTTAAAGTATGTTTAATTAATTGGTTAACTAGTTGGATAAATTGGAGTCTTTAGTTATTAAGTATGATAGCTTGATATAGTTTCATTGTTTGGTCATCTATTTAGAAGTTAAATGTGAACATTTATTGTTTATATGAATAGATTGCTTGAGGTTACATGTTTAGTTACTAAGTAGATAGCTGTTAAATGCTTAACTTGATGTTTCTTTGTGATCTAGTTGAAGTTGAACTAGTTATGAAGTTAACTTGTTAAATGCTAATATAATTAATGTCATACATGCTCATGTTATAGTTGAATTATGTTAAGTGTTAACTGTAGTCATCTTGATTGAATATATAATTGGATATTCCTTTGCAAGATAAATGAAGTTGAATTGGGTATGAAGTTTAACTAGTTAAATGTTGATGTAGTAGTGTCCTTCGTAAGATTAAAGAAATGTTTTAGAGATATTTGTATGACTTTTAAGCTATGTGGCAATATGATATACATGAGTGATTATATATAACTGTTATCATTGTGGATGGAGTTAAGAAATAGTTAAGTTAGAATTGATATAGTTAATAGCTAAGTTAACTACTGCTGCTAGTTTTCATGGGTTCACTTCATGAGTAATAAGTGGTTGCTTGGGATTACGTGCTAATGTGGAAATAACATAGTTAATTTCTAAGGTGTTGTTCTTATATGAATATAATAGGGATTTGCATATTTGAGCTAAATGAGGTTTTGGAGTAAATTTAAACTACTTTCTGGCATCTTGGAGCTTGGTAGAGGTGAGGGAGTCTTCATTTTTTTTTGTACATCTTAACTTATTTTATTGGTTATAGATTGTATGATTAGTAATTAAAATAGTTTATATGTACTATTTACTCGCTATCATGTGTTTTCTCGTGTTATTTGTGTTTAATTGCGATGGTGGCCTACTTTGTCATCCCTCTTATGTGATCTTTGATATTCTTGATTCTTGTGATCTTGTCTCGAGGTTGCGCAACCTTTTCGGACATGGTAGCGTCGAGAACATGAGCGGCATTGGGCTTGCCGTGCCCCCTCGACTACCATGGTGCCTATTCCCTTTCTCGCTGAGCATACTCCACTACCCCAGAGGCGTAGTTCACCTGCTGGGCATATGGTGCTACCTCAGGAGAAAGGGTCGTAGGATGGGGATACATTCGGAGTATCCCAACTTGTTGGAGTAAGGGTTTGTCGGCAATTGCGTGAAGTTCGTGGTTCGTGGCTCGTGATTGAAGACAAAGTGGAACCGTATCATTTTTAATGTAGTTAACTACTTGCTATTTGATCTTGTTGTTTATGTTATATATATATATATATATATATATATATATATATATATATATATATATATATATATATATGATTTCTTGTATCTGCATATCATTTTGCACTCCCCAGTATGTTGCATCACCTCCCTCACTGGGCAACATTGTTGCTTATGCCTCATTTAAACATGTTTCAGGAGAAGCTGAGGAGAATCCCCAGTTGATAGCAGTAGAGAAAGAAGAAGAAGTATACGTAGATCAGAATCTTTGATTCCTGTGTGATAAGGTTGATTATGTGTGCAGTTTGTTTGAAGTTGTTGGTTGTTGTGCTTTTGAGACCTTGTGGTCTTATGTATAGTTGGTGAATGTAGTATCTTGTAATCTTATGTGATGGATGACTAAGTTAGATGGCATGTAATAATGAATCTTAGTTTACTTTTCTTATTACATTCTTGGGTGTTTGTTAACTTGATAAGAAACCTTGGTTATAGTCATATCCAACTACTTATAGTTAAAAATAATTTTGTCTTGCATGCTTGTGTGCTATAAGTAGATTTTGTTGTTTCAAGGCTCGGATGGCCTTAAGGAGCTGGTTGGCTTTATGAATCTTAAAAGCTAGGTTGTATGAATGGTTGATTGTGATTCAGGACTTGTATGTGACTGTTGGCAAGTTTCTAGATAGACTTATATATAGGGGAAACTCCGTCCGTTTTTCCCTAAATTTCATGTCCGGGGTTTGGAATTGGGTTGAGAATAACGTGATAAATAGGAGTCCTGATCTCGTGAGGGATTGGGGCATTACAGAAGTGGTATCAGAGCTTAGTTAGCTCACAGCTGGGACAAGGTCCTTGGTCTGTTGGGTAGAAAACCTCGAGTGCGTGCATGTGAAGTGTGTTTTGAATAGGTATATGCTTGTATGTGGACTTGCGTTTGCTTAAGTGAAAATATGTTCTATAGGTTACATTTGTGTGATATAGGAAGATTTTGTGATATATCTAACTATGTGATTATGTGTGACTTAAGTGGAAATGTGTTTCTACGTGACTTGCTTATGTCAAATATGATGATTGTAATAGACGAACAAATATGTGACTAGGGGTACTTTTATGTGGTATATTTGTTAGTAAATGTACTTCACATACTATCTATTGCATGCATACATATAATCTCATTTGAATTGGTAAGCAAACTCCCCCTTATGAATAGATGGCTAACAGTGGGTCTCCGAGGATATGGATCAGCAAAGGAGGGAACAATTGATTAAGATATCTACTGGAGCCTTGTCACTCACCTTTGGAATTCACATGGGGTACTCTTCTTTGGAATTCTTCTTGGTATTTTCTCGGTATTTTCTCGGTATTCCTTTTTTGGATTTCTTATTTGGGACTTCACCTATGGTATTTCTTCATCATTTTCATTCGGCATTACTCGGTGGCAAGCATATGGTATTCGTATTCGGACTTCTAATCAGTATTTTCATAGGAGCCTTTATTTGGCTACCTTATTCGGGAATTCTTTATGAAGTTCTTCAGGCATTCTTATTGGATTTCTTAGTAGTATTTTTGTGGGCATCCTTATTGGTATTTTCTGCGATGCTCACATTCGGGATTCTTGTTCAGGGTGTTCAAGATGCACATATAGAGTTCTCTTGAAAGAAGGAATTGCGAGGACACAATTGTTTGAAGGAGGGGAGAGTGTAACACCCCGACCCGTGCATATAATTATTTTATTGATGTAAATATATTTATATGTCTACTTTAATTATTTACATATATATTCGTTTGCATAAAATATCATATTTTTGGATTACGTGCATCTATTTCGTTTAACGTGCATTTATATCAAACTATGTGCATACATCTAATTTAACAAGAAATTTTATCTATTAACATATATTGCATCAATATAAATGCCTTCTTATATAAGTAGGCACGTTTAATTGGTTAATGTGCATAATTCTCATTTTACATGCAATTTCGGGACTTCACGAACACTTTGGAAAATTGTAGGAATCGTAGAAAATAATTAACGTAGACAATTAAGAATTGGAACAACTAAATTAGTTAGAATTAAACTAGAATGACAAACTAGTTAATAGCATTTAGTTGAAGGGCATGTTGGTCATTTGGTTTTTTCTTTTATTATTTACACCTATTAATATACTACAACACACACAAACACACAAAACACACACAAAAATCAGACCTTTACACGCACACACACATATCAGACACACACACACACGTTGAATACATACACACACAAGGAAGGAAGAAGAAAAAGAGTAATCCAAGCAATTTTCAAGCCAATCTTGCATGATTCTTCAAGCTAGGTGAGGGATTGATGCTTAATTTGCATTTCTTTTGCTTATTAGAGTTTCTTTAATGTTAGCATAGATGTAGTTATGTAATCGATGAACTTATAAATGCATGAAATGGTATTCTCTAGCTTGATACATGTTGTGGGAGTTCTCTTTTGCATGTTTGCTTAGAGTTGGTAGTAGACTTGGTTGTATTGTTGTCTTGCTAGTTGAAGTGCAAGAGTGAAGATTACATGCTTGATAAATGGCCTCAATGAAGTGTATGAATATAGTATGTGTCACGCCCCAACTCGACCCCTCTTATGATTAGTCAGGATCCAACAGAATTTCGGCAGTATAACGACAGTAATTAGGATACCGATGCTCTAAACCAACCTCAATAGGACATCATACATCAACTCCATAAACCATACAACAAATAACTTCTCGATAACATAATAACATACATCATAACCATATTATACAATAAACATTCCTCGTTATATGCCTCCGTTCTAACTTAACACATGAACCCTTAATATACAATACAAAAACATATTGAGCCAATCTAGCAACCTATTCATAAACAAAAGAAAGGCTACTAAGACAACATCAACTAATTCATTAACTTTTCAACATCTTATACATTATAAGCTACAAAGCTGATAAAAGTCTACTAAGTTAATTTACAAGATAATAAAACATGTACGACATCACAGATAAGACTCTGGAACATAGGACTCATCCACGTAAGGCACGTTTTCCACATTCTCCTCTTCAGGAGGCACGTACCCGTAATCCTGCGAAAGTACACCTGTATGCATGCAATAATAGAGAGTGAGCTTATATAAAATAAGCCCAGCGAGGATTCGATAGATCTTGAGCAAGGTCTACTAAACTCATTGGAATAATCCTTTGAGTCAGTAAACACACAATGAACATCAATAATCATTATATATGCAACAATAGTAATAACTGTAGACACACAATAAGGATACGATACATTTGCTGATGAAGCCCCATATACCAATTCCATGCTCAACAACTCCTCTAAACTCAATGACACAATCCTGAGGTACCTTGACCTAGACCCACACCCCATGGCCTCTCCGCCCATGTGAGATAGGGAGTAGCCATGATAATTGTGCCCGCAACCCAAGATGCCTCCCGAGGTGACACAACATTATCAAAGCTCACAACAATGAGGCTCAACATAAATAAACCGAGAGATCAGCAACAAAAGTGCCCGATTCCTGTAATCAATAATCAATCCATATTCCGAGAGATCAGCAAAAAAAGTGCCCGATTCCCATACTCAATAATCATCAATATTCTGAGAGATCAGCAACAAAAGTGCCCGATTCCCGTACTCAATAATTATCAATGTAGCATCAACATAACATCAATATTTAATTAAACAACAAACAACTAAGTTAGATGACAAAGTAGGCCATCCAACCTAACATGCATGAAACACGTAATCTAACCCAAGTCTAATCATTAACAACTCACAATTCAATCACTCAACCACACCCAATCAACTAAGGCTCAATCTAACATTTTAAATAAAGACAACCTAAACTTCAAATAATCATAGCTTACATCCTACTAATCCAAACAACTCCAAATCAGTTTCAAACTCTCACCCAATCCATCATCTACATTAGCCCCCTTGGAAACCATCCAAAACACATCGAAATCATGCTCAACAACCCTAAAACCCTAATGTGTCATGGCTGAAATTTCTGGATTTTGGCACGGACATCACAATCAAAAATTTGGCATTACAATGGCGCTACCACGTAATTATCAATCTTTGAGAAATCGACGACAATCGATTCCGATCAACACAACTCAAAATATTCAACATTTAACAAATTAATCAACTTTAAATACCCGAAAAATAATAAATAGGCTACATCCGTTCAAATCTCATAGTATTGCATATAAATGATCCCTAGCATGCATGGAGCAATAATCTAACATCAGATTAACATTCTAACAGTTCGATTTTCAATTCTACGCAAAAACACAAAAGATGAGTTTTGAGATCTAGAATTTTTCTCTCACCTTTGATGCAAACTAAGGCTAGAAATAGGTAGAATGGATGTCCAACAAGAAAAATCAAGCTTTGAATGAAGTGATTTGGCCTTGAAATGAAGTTTTTATGTGAAAATTACTTTGAAAAACCTTGAAAATGCTCTTATTCTTCCTCCCCCTTGAACTCACGGTTTTGTGTGTGTTTTGTGGTGTTTTTGGCTTGTTTTAATGTGTGTAACTACTTATGAGCAAGGTGGTCAACATTTAAATGAAAGTCAAAGTTAAAAACTTAGTATTTTTAGTATTTTCTTGTCTTTAAATGCATTTTATTGATCACCAAGGTTCAAAACAATTATTCAACACCCAAGACAGCTCAAGTAGGTTATTTTTAGGTGACAAGAAGTTTTACAATCAAACAATTCTACCCGAATCGGCTTAAAACTCATTTTTCGCAAAAGTCGGTGTAAAAATCCTAATAAATTCCTAAGCCGATTTTAAAACCGTTTTCATCAAACACATGTCTATTAAAATCTGTGGACTAGGCCTAGAAGGGTTAAAAGGACCATTTTCAAAATTTTAGCGGACGTGTTTCGAAAACACTATTCACTGAAAATCGACGATAAAATTTATGACCCCGTTTTTTATGAAAATTTCATGAATGCACATTTAGCATGTTCTAAGAGTATTGATACCAAAATTACCACATTCTAAGTCACATAGCACTTAGACAGGTTAATTCACGCAAAACAAGGTAAAGCACGCAAAACGAGATAAGATAGAAAAGTGGGGTTTCACATTCTCCCCTCCTTAAAACAATTGCGTCCTCGCAATTCTTCACTAAAGTACTGCTGGCTCAAACATACGGAATGAATGACCGAAATCAAATCCTGAATACCAATCAAGTATGCCAACTAGGAATACCAAACAAGAAGCTTGAATAGGAACGCTGAATAAGAACACCGACTAAGACTTCTGGATGAGAATCTCAAATAATTGCTGAAGAAAATGCCAAACATAGATCCCGTAATAGAGTACTAACCAAGAATACCAAGTAAGAACTTCAACAGGATCACCGAGCGAGAATACCAAATAATAATCCCAATATAAGAACTCCAGATAATACCGTATCAGAATTCCACGTAAGAATACCGCATAGAAAATACCATAGATGATGTCTAAAGAAGTATGCCGAATAAGAATCTCCAAACAGAAATCTCGAGGAAAAATGCCGTATAAAATCACCAAATAAGAATCCCAATAATCAATGTATAGTCATAAAGTAGCTTGACCCCTAATCGGAATTCCATATACCCCAGCGTCACATACTACTTAGTCGCCAACTGATATGATGCACATGCTAACTTTAATCTTATAAGGCAAACTATCTACTCACATTTTAACACGTTGCACTCAAGGAGATATGATATTTAATTGGTTGAGAATAAGCAAGTTACCTTTCACCACTGCTGCCACCTCTGGCAATTCCTCCAAGTCCACTGCGTAAGCCTAAGCCTGAGCCCACTACTGCTGAGGTGTACTGCTTGCAGGTCTACCCTGATAACCCTGGACTGCTGGCTGACCCGTAGAACCCTGATACCTGGGGCAATCCCTCGCCCGGTGTTGGTTGCTGCCGCAACCTAAACACGTCCCTGCCTTTCTCCGACAGTCGGCCTCCAGATGGCCCTTACGTTTACAATAAACACACTACAGTGTCGGAGCACTGACACTACCTCCTAAAAAACCAGACGCTGAATAAGCAGTTGAACCAGACTGCTGCAAGGTCTAACAACACTAGGCATGTATTGACCCTGAGATTGGGCAGGCCTGTACTGCGGCTGAGCCTGATAAGAACCATGCTGAAACTGAGACCGATAGTAACCCTGTTGACCCTGCGATCTGAAAGAACCCTGCTGCACTGGCGGCCTGTACACAACCTACTGTACGGGAGACCTATACACTCCCTGCTGACCCTGAGGATGAAATGGCCTCTTGCTAGGCTGGCTAGATACAATCTGCTCCCCCTTTCTCTTCTCCAGTCTAGAAGCTGCATCAAAGGCCTCCGTAAGTATATCATACTGATTCAGGGCCATCGCATCCTGAATCTCGGGCCTCAACCCCAACATGAATCTACGAGTCCTCCGCTTCTCATCTGCCACATACTCCGGTGCATACCGGGACAATCGAGTAAATGTGGCCTCATACTGAGCCACTGAGGAATCTCCCTGCACTAAGGCTAGAAACTCTGCCTCTCTCCGTTCCCTCGCAATCCTTGGGACATACTTTGCCCGGAAAGCCATCAGAAAGGTACCCCAAACATAAGGAATACCCTGTGTCGCCCACCTAGTTCTCACGGTGCGCCACCATTCTTCCGCCTCATCATCTAGCAAGTACACGGCAAAAGAGACTTTCTGCTCATCAGTATAGCCAAGTGGATCATAAATCTTCTCCAACTTGCTAATCCACGCCTTCGCCTTCCTATCATCCGGCTCCCCCTGAAATCTAGGTGGATGATATCCTAAGAACTCCTTTAGGGTACCATGCCCGTGGTTTCCATCCTGCACATTCTGTATCTGAGCCTGCAATGCCTGAGTCTGGGCAGCCTGCCCTGCCAGTAACTGTGCCTGACTAGCCACTGACTCAGCAATCCTCTCCATAGCTGCCCCCAATCTGTCATCACCCCTATCACAGCCCGGTGCCGCGTTACCCGGAGTCTCATCAGTCATCTCAGGCCTACCTCTGGTTCTCGGTCGACCGGCCATTCTACTAATCAAAGAGTTAGCACAGTTATAGCACGTAAACAGGTTATTAACAACTATTAGCACATAAACAACAAAATCATATAAAACACATAAACAAATTGATCACATAATCACATAAGCACTAAATCACGTAATCACTTAATCATTTAATCGTATTAACACATATTTCACTTTTCTTTCACTTCATACATACTTGCATGCTTGGACCAATACCCACATTCCGAGGATACCCCGGCTGACAGCTAACATGCGCTCTGATACCACTAAAAGTCACGCCCCAACTCAACCCCTCTTATGATTAGTCAGGACGCAACGGAATTTCGATAGTATAACGATAGTAATTAGGATACCGAGGCTTTAAACCAACCTCAATAGGACATCATACATCAACTCCATAAACCATACAATAAATAACTTCTCAATAACATAATAACATACATCATAACCATATTATACAATAAACATTCCTCGTTATATGCCTCCGTTCCAACTTAACACATGAACCCTTAATATACAATACAAAAACATATTGAGCCAATCTAGCAACCTATTCATAAACAAAAGAAAGGCTACTAAGACAGCATCAACTAACTCATTAACTTTTCAACATCTTATACATTATAAGTTACAAAGCCGATAAAAGTCTACTAAGTTAATTTACAAGATAATAAAACATGTACGACATCACGGATAAGACTCTGGAATATAGAACTCATCCACGTAAGGCACGTTTTCCACATTCTCCTCTTCAGGAGGCACGCACCCGTAATCCTGCGAAAGTACACCTGTATGCATGCAATAATAGAGAGTGAGCTTATATAAAATAAGCCCAGCGAGGATCCGATAGATCTCGAGCAAGGTCTACTAAACTCCTTGGAATAATCCTTTGAGTCAGTAAACACACAATAAACATCAATAATCATTATATATGCAACAATAGTAATAACTGTAAACACACAATAATGATACGATACATTTGCTGATGAAGCCCCATATACCAATTCCATGCTCAACAACTCCTCCAAACTCAATGACACAATCCTGAGGTACCTTGACCTAGACCCACACCTCATGGCCTCTCCGCCCATGCGAGATAGGGAGTAGCCATGATAACTGTTCCCGCAACCCAGGATGTCTCCCGAGGTGACACAACATTATCAAAGCTCACAACAATGAGGCTCAACATAAATAAACCGAGAGATCAGCAACAAAAGTGCCCGATTCCCGTAATCAATAATCAATCCATATTCCGAGCGATCAGCAACAAAAGTGCCCGATTCCCGTACTCAATAATCATCAATATTCCGAGAGATCAGCAACAAAAGTGCCCGATTCCCGTACTCAATAATCATCAATATTCCGAGAGATCAGCAACAAAAGTGCCCGATTCCCGTATTCAATAATCATCAATATAGCATCAACATAACATCAATATTTAATTAAACAACAAACAACTAAGTTAGATGACAAAGTAGGCCATCCAACCTAACATGCATGAAACACGTAATCTAACCCAAGTCTAATCAATAACAACTCACAATTCAATCACTCAACCACACCCAATCAACTAAGGCTCAATCTAACATTTTAAATAAAGACAACCTAAACTTCAAATAATCATAGCTTACATTCTACTAATCCAAACAACTCCAAATCAGTTTCAAACTCTCACCCAATCCATCAACTACATTAGCCCCCTCGGAAACTAACCAAAACAGATCCAAATCATGCTCAACAACCCTAAAACCCTAGTGTGTCATGGCTGAAATTTCTGGATTTTGGCACGGACATCACAATCGAAAATTCGGCATTACAACGGCGCTACCACGTAATTATCAATCTTTTAGAAATCAACGGCAATCGATTCCGATCAACACAACTCAAAATATTCAACATTTAACAAATTAATCAACTTTAAATACCCGAAAAATAATAAATAGGCTACATCCGTTCAAATCTCGCAGTATTGCATATAAATGATCCCTAGCATGCATGGAGCAATAATCTAACATCAGATTAACATTCTAACAGTTTGATTTTCAATTCTACGCAAAAACACAAAAGATGAGTTTTGAGATCTAGAATTTTTCTCTCACCTTTGATGCAAACTAAGGCTTCTAAATAGGTAGAATGGATGCCCAACAAGCAAAATCAAGCTTTGAATGAAGTGATTTGGCCTTGAAATGAAGTTTTTATGTGAAAATTACTTTGAAAAACCTTGAAAATGCTCTTATTCTTCCTCCCCCTTGAACTCACGGTTTTGTGTATGTTTTGTGGTGTTTTTGGCTTGTTTTAATGTGTGTAACTACTTATGAGCAAGGTGGTCAACATTTAAATGAAAGTCAAAGTTAAAAACTTTGTATTTTTAGTGTTTTCTTGTCTTTAAATGCATTTTATTGATCACCAAGGTTCAAAACAATTATTCAACACCCAAGATAGCTCAAGTAGGTTATTTTTAGGTGACAAGAAGTTTTACAATCAAACAATTCTACCCGAATCGGCTTAAAACTCGTTTTTCGCAAAAGTCGGTGTAAAAACCCTAATAAATTCCTAAGCCGATTTTAAAACCGTTTTCATCAAACACATGTCTATTAAAGTCCGTGGACTAGGTCTAGAAGGGTTAAAAGGACCATTTTCAAAATTTTAGCGGACGTGTTTCGAAAATACTATTCACTAAAATCGACGATAGAATTTCTGACCCCGTTTTTTATGAAAATTTCATGAATGCACATTTAGCATGTTCTAAGAGTATTGATACCAAAATTACTACATTCTAAGTCACATAGCACTTAGACAGGTTAATTCACGCAAAATGAGTTAAAGCACGCAAAACGAGATAAGATAGAAAAGTGGGGTTTCACAGTATATGCTAAAACCAAAAACAAACCAAGTAGAAATGCTAGAAAACAAGCTAAATAGACGTTAATGCAAAAGTGAGAAAGCTGGACAGTTTGCGCAGAGAATTTGTAGAGATGATTTGAGGTAGTAAACGATGTCAAAATTGGTTGAATTTTTTTTTTATTGTAGCTAAGAACTTTAGGAACAATTTCTCTTTTGGGGGAAAGATCAAATTCTATCATTAAGGGGTTGTTTTGGAGCCAAAATAGTAAGGTGACTGATTCTCGCGTAATTCAGGGCTGACTGCACAATGATTTTCTAAATGGCATAACTTGATGAGTTTAACTCCGAATTAGGAACCATTTGAGGCTAAACCAATCTACACTTGATGAACTACATGTCTGTACAATTTTTAGAAGTTTTAGAGGACACTAAGGCTGCTAACTGAATAAGTAAATTTAAGCAAATACAGTTAAAAATTTTAGTTTATATAGCTAAGTGATTAATGTTGCACTAAAGGTAAATTTGAGTTAAATAATGGTGGATTATAGGGAGTTGAAGGCTTCAGAGTAACAATTACATGTTTGGAGATAGTGTTTAAGTGAAATGAGGGTTAAATGAACATTAGTTGCATTGAATGCTAAATGATTAATACGTGAGTAACGTGAACTATGTGCATTGAATGTTTAAATAAGTTGAGCTTTGAGTGAAAATTAAATGTGATAAATTATGTGTAGTGACTTGCTATTTAGATAATCAAGAGTAATTAAAGTCATGTACATGCTAGTGTTAGTTGTCAAAGAGTGTTTGCAAGTTATGGGAAGTAAAATATGTTTTCAATCATGTTCATGAGCTTAGCTTAATGTATGTGTTAAAGTTAGTTGAATTGCTTGAGTACTTGGTTATTGGTTTGGTAAATGCTTGAGTTGATTTAAGTTAATCTATGCTTAAAGTATGTTTAATTAATTGGTTAACTAGTTGGATAAATTGGAGTGTTTAGTTATTAAGTATGATAGCTTGATATAGTTTCATTATTTGGTCATCTATTTAGAAGTTAAATGTGAACATTTATTGTTTATATGAATAGATTGCTTGAGGTTACATGTTTAGTTACTAAGTAGATAGCTGTTAAATGCTTAACTTGATGTTTCTTTGTGATCTAGTTGAAGTTGAACTAGTTATGAAGTTAACTTGTTAAATGCTAATATAGTTAATGTCATACATGCTCATGCTATAGTTGAATTATGTTAAGTGTTAACTGTAGTCATCTTGATTGAATATATAATTGGATATTCCTTTGCAAGATAAATGAAGTTGAATTGGGTATGAAGTTTAACTAGTTAAATGTTGATGTAGTAGTATCCTTCGTAAGATTAAAGAATTGTTTTAGAGATATTTGTATGACTTTTAAGCTATGTGGCAATATGATATACATGAGTGATTATATATAACTGTTATCATTGTGGATGGAGTTAAGAAATAGTTAAGTTAGAATTGATATAGTTAATAGCTAAGCTAACTACTGCTGCTAGTTTCATGGGTTCACTTCATGAGTAATATGTGGTTACTTGGGATTACGTGCTAATGTGGAAATAACATAGTTAATTACTAAGGTGTTGTACTTATATGAATATAATAGAGATTTGCATATTTGAGCTAAAGGAGGTTTTGGAGTAAATTTAAACTATTTTATGGCATCTTGGAGCTTGGTAGAGGTGATGGAGTCTTCATTTTTTTTTGTACATCTTAACTTATCTTATTGGTTATAGATTGTATGATTAGTAATTGAAATAGTTTATATGTACTATTTACTCGCTATTATGTGTTTTCTCATGTTATTTGTGTTTAATTGCGAGGGTGACCTACTTTGTCGTCCCTCTTATGTGATCTTTGATATTCTTGATTCTCGTGATCTTGTCTCGGGGTTGCGCAACCTTTTCGGACATGGTAGCGTCGAGAACACGGGCGGCACCGGGCTTGCCGTGCTCCCTTGACTACCATGGTGCCTATTCCCTTTCTCGCTGAGCATACTCCACTACCTCAGAGGCGTGGTTCACCTGCTGGGCATATGGTACTACCTCAGGAGAAAGGTTCGTAGGATCGGGATACATCCGAAGTATCCCAACTTGTTGGAGTAAAGGTTTGCCGGCAATTGCGTGAAGTTCGTGGTTCATGGCTCGTGATTTAAGACAAAGTGGAACCGTATCCTTTTTAATGTGGTTAACTACTTGCTATTTGATCTTGTTGTTTATGTTATATATATATATATATTTCTTGTATTTGCATATCATTTTGCACGCCCCGGTATGTTGCATCACCTCCCTCACTGGGCAACATTGTTGCTCACTCCTCATTTAAACATGTTTCAGGAGAAGTTGAGAAAAATCCCTAGCTGATAGCAGGAGAGAAAGAAGAAGAAGTATACGCAGATCAGAATCTTTGATTCCTGTGTGATAAGGTTGATTATGTGTGCATTTTGTTTGAAGTTGTTGGTTGTTGTGCTTTTGAGACCTTGTGGTCTTATGTATAGTTGGTGAATGTAGTATCTTGTAATCTTATGTGATGGATGACTAAGTTAGATGACATGTAATAATGAATCCTAGTTTACTTTTCTTATTGCATGCTTGGGTGTTTGTTAACTTGATAAAAAAACCTTGGTTATAGTCATATCCAACTACTTATAGTTAAAAATAATTTTGTCTTGCATACTTGTGTGCTATAAGTAGATTTTGTTGTTCCAAGGCTCGGATGACCTTGAGGAGCTGGTTGGCTTTATGAATCTTAAAAGCTAGGTTGTATGAATGGTTGATTCTGATTCAGAACTTGTATATGACTGTTGGCAGGTTTCTAGATAGACCTATATATAGGGAAAACTCCGTCCGTTTTTTCTATAAAAATTCGTGTCCGGGGTTTGGAATTGGGTTGAGAATAGCGTCATAAATAGGAGTCCTGATCTCGTGAGGGATCGGGGCGTTACACCTATACTTAGGGAAAGAACACTCAAAAAATAAGTCCCTATACCTAGACAAAGAACACTCAAAAAAAGTTTCCATATCTAGAGAAAGAACACTAAAAAAATAAGTGATATCTTCTCTTAATGCAGTGGTGGGTAATCTATCCAATCATGCCACACAAGTGAGAATGCGTATGTTGGTATGTGCAGCTTAAACCATATAAAATTGGTTGTAGTCCTCTTTCTTAACATGCAAGGACCATTTCTTATGCCTCATGATCATGCATCACATCTAAATGCATCATTATAGGCAATTCAAAAACTTTGAGAAAAGAAAAAGGAAAATCTAGCCAAATAGCTCAAAGAAAAGTTGTTTTACTTTGAACAAAAGCGTATTACTTAAAAACAATATAAATCTTTTCAACTATATCAATTTTTTGTTTGGCAAAAGGAGGGGTACTTCCCTCCGAAAATATACTAATCACAAAAAGAGTGTAGGAGAGGGACATTCAAGCCTAAACCTCCATAGAAGGATGAAAGACTTACCTACTCCATCATCTAGCTAAACTAGAAGAGATACGGGCTATCACTTCTTACAATGATCCTGAAACGAACATTAGAAAAGTTGTTAGGCGAAAAATTGGGAAAAAGACCAACTTCCAGGAAACAACTTTACTAAGATCAAATGCAAAACCATAAGAAAAAAAAGAAGAAAAACATATCCTACCAGCTCTAATATAAGATTTAAAAGAACCTAAAATAAGGATAATGATCAAACCAGCCATAGAAAGCTCAATTAAAATCTGAATTGCGGAAGACCTGCTTTGTCAAGGCGTAACATACCTCGTAACTTGCTTAGATTGTGAGCGACATCAATGACTTGAAGTTTATTCGCTTGAACACCCAAATTGGCAAGGTAATCTGCGGGTTGATTACCCTCTCTAAAATTATGAGAAATGAAGGCTCTGCAATCTCTTAACAATTTTCTAGCAGCTTGTACTTCTTAACATGTTTCCCAGGAACCATGAGTATCTTGTTTCAAGAGGTTGACAACACCAAGTGCATCTATCTCCACCCATAAGTTATAGAAGCCCTTATCTTTACACAACTGAAGGCCTTTAATAAGAGCTAATAATTCAGTTTTGAAAGGATTTTGTCTTCCCACATTAAAGAAGAAACCAAATATTATGTTTCCTTTAGAATGACGAAGGATGCTTCCTCCACCTACAACACCTTCAAACCCATGCACACTACCATCAATATTAAGCTTAAAACATACTTCCATAGGTTTTTTCCAACTCACCCATTTAGGCAAATTAATAGAGGGCTTGTCATATTGACAGTAAAAGAGAGGGGCAATGGATAAGTCTCCTTTCCAATGTCATCTCTTTAAAGACCTGCCTGAAATAGTTGCGCAACAATCCTGCTAATATACGCCAAATCACCCTCACAGGATAGAACCCCAAGTTTCTGTGTTTAGCTTAATTTCTCTCAACCCACATAAACTAAAAACAAAATATGGGGATGAGGATTCTAATGTGGCCTTTCTCACATAGTCACTTGAAAAAATCCAAGCTGAAAACTAATGTTTGAGAGAACCTAAGGATGGTATTTTAATTCCAAAAAGATGGAAAAAGTGTTCCCAAACTTTATTGGATGTATCACTAGAAAGGAATCAATATGTAATAGATTCAACATCTTTGCAACATTGTCAACAAGAGGCAAGAATTATACATTTATCCTGCATTCTACTTTCAATAGGTTTCCAATTGTGAAGTAATATCCAAATGAAAAAAGAGATTTTAAGGGGAATGAAATTGTATCAGATATATTGAAATATCAGTTGTTTGGTCTTTTTTAGTTTGGTGTAGTTCCAAGCACTTCCGCGGCTGAACTTCTCATCTGCAGTTAAACTCCAAATAGTCGTGTCCTTCTGATTTTCATCAATTGGAATTTTGATAATGTCTTGAATATTACTAGTAGGAAGGACAGAGACAAGCTTCTCTTTGATCCAGTTACCATTATGGATGAAATGGCCAACATTGGCTGAAGAAGAGGCTTCAAAAGGAATAAAATTGCTGAGCAGACTTTCTCTAACCCAAGTATCATGCCAAAAGGATATATAGGCATCACCAATTTTCCATTTAATGAACTATTCACAATTATGTCCTGTAGCTTTCATTCTTTTCTACAGCGGAGAGTCATAAGATTTGATGTTGACCAAGCAAGGATGATGGCCAGCACCATAGGTTTATTTCGTGAAGGAGGACCAGATACTAGAGGTTGTTCTGAATCGCCACCATATTTTATAATTCATAGCTTAACTCAGATCAACAAGAGATCTCATTCTTCCACAGGGAAACAAACTTTAGTCCAGGATGTCCAATGAATTCATTTCAACTATATCTATGATTAGTAATATGTATATATACAGAATATGAATTTTTTGGTAAGTCAAAGAAAGAGCAATATTTAGGTATATTGCGTTTCTATGTGCTCTTACAAGTACACACATATAGGTTTGGAAATAGGTTAAAGGCCCGTGAAACTATATGCTTATTCAAACCAAGTCCTATTATATTTTTATTTACTAGTTCAAATTTTAAACTCGATAGATTAAGGTAGTGACTGGTATTCTGAAATGATATTTGACAAGAATGGATAAGTGAACGGATGGAATAATCCTGAAAATTTAATGAACTTGGGAAATGATATATCATGTTTGGTATGTTCTATGATTGAAGATAAGAGTGAATATGTTGATTTCAAGTCCATGTTTGGTAGTCAGTATAAAAAAACAGTAATCAAAATGACTTATATAAAATGACAATAAATCTCTTTTGTTGCTATAGATATATTATTGTTTTGACAATAATGAGCTTCGCTATGAACTTATAGACTGAAATTTTCATACAATGAATTAGTTGTTAGTTTAAGGCATATTATTATTATTATATTTTTTATTAGTTATGACTTTTTATTATAATTAAATATTTTTTTATTATATTTATATTATTTGTTACTATTTTTAATAATATTATTATTATTATTTTGTATTTATATTTATATTTATATCATATATTTTTATCTTGTGTTTTTATTATTTGTATTTTGTTACTTTATATATATTATTTATGATTGTTATTATTATTATTAGATTGTGTATTATTATTATCATTGTATCTTTATTTATATCTATTATTATATAGCTTATATTAGTATTATTATTATTATTACTACTACTATCATTATTATTATTTTTTCATATTTATTATTCTTGTTGTTTATTTTTGTTTTATTGGATCATTCATATATTATTATTTTTTATAAGATAAAAAATATATCATAAACAATAATAAATAATAGTAATGTATGAAATAATAATAAGAATTATATTAAGAATAATGTTATTAGTATAATGTGCAATATGCTTTTTAAGGGTATTACGGTCACATGAGTAATAAGTTCATTTCAAAGTACATGAAAATTGGCTATTTGCATGTGTTTTGTCATGGATAAGAACTCACATATTCGTGGGATATATTACCGAGGGAATAGGATTTAAGTTCATTTCTTTATACCAAACGCGAGAATTAGATCTGGGAATACTATTTCATTCCCAATATATTCCCACATATCAATTGCCACCTAAATTCCTTTAGGGTCTGTTTAGATTGAAGGGAATGAGGAGAAGGGGAGGTAAGGGGAGAGATTAGAAAGTTCTATCCCTTGTTTGTTTTGGAAGTTTTCCAAGGGGGAAAGAAGTGGAGGGGTCAAAGCAACCTTTCCCAAGCTCACTTTTTCTTTCCTCCCAATTTGGGATAAAATGGAGGGGAGGGAGAGTAAGTTTCCTTTATGAAAGTCATTTTACACATAAAATTTATCTCTCCCTTCCATTTTTTCCTAATCAAAACAAAAGACATTCATACTCATTTATAATACTCTCATTTCCTCAAATTATCCAATCCAAATATGATTTAATCATCTACTCTTCTCTCCTTTATGATTTTCTCATTTTCTCTCCTTTAATAAATTTTTCCCCCTCAATCCAAACACACTGTCAAGGAAAGCGAATCGGATACATAATAAAATACCAGCAGATCGCTGATCCTAAAAGAATGGTTTAAACATGTATTATCGAAGCCCCTCTTAAAGTCTACTTAACAAATGGACTTCTAATTAGTTATTGGGCTGAGTAATATATAAATCGAATTAATTTTAATACATAAAATGGTTATATACTTTTTGTATATCTTATAAGATCAACAATCAAACCTTCCTTGCTTATTAAACTCTTGCCATAGTGTGACGCCCGAGATTTTAGCCGTACATTCATTTACTGTTGCATCTATTGTTTGCGCATTTCCTTCTGTGCTTTATAAACTGTCTTCTTTAGCAACTATTTATCCCGTTTTCAAACTATATTCTATTAGTGAATTAGCATTTTTATTAAATCACATTAATTGTTAGAGGAGTAGGAAAAATGTGAAATTGAGCTAGAGGCGATAGGAGAGCTCGTTTAGAAAATGTGTTTAGTAGTTAAGTGAATAGTGTTACGTAACAAACTTAGAGATTTAAATAACTAACATTACTTTTCACCTTAGGCTCGTTTTTAAGTTAATAACGTGCATTCTAGTGACCTTTTAAATACCCAAACTTGACCTCATCTCAACTTAACCTTAGATAATTCACCTAAGCTCATTAAAACACAAAAAAAAAAAAGAGAACAAATGTGCAGGAATTACTGTAGCAGGGCCGAAAATACCAAAGGAGAAGGAAAAGAGGAGATTTTGCTTCAACAACCTTGCATCTTGAGCTCCTAGCTTGATCTTGGGAGGGTTTTGAGCATCCTAGGGCCTTCAACAAGCTTCCTTGTCTTCAAAAATTGTAAGGGAGATGCATTTTATTGTTTTTAAAGTTTATGTTCATATGTTGAATTTTCTTGATTTGTCAATTATAGCTATAAAACTTGTTATGAATGGTTATTATGAGTACATTAGAGCCTATAGAGTTAACTTTCATAGCTTGATAAGGAATTCCATGGTTGAATGTAGAGATTGAAGGAAGAAGACGATGAATAGTGCCTAAAATTAGGGTTTTGAGAAAAATTGCTAATTAGCTTAAATTGAGGCTTCAATTAGGTGCTCTAGATCCTAGTGAAGTTAGTTGAAAAGCCCCGTGAGGTTGAATCACTCGAAACCGAACTTAATTGCATAAATAGCCGACTTTAAAAAGAGGACTTTTTTCGTTGAGCAATCCGGGCAAGTTTGGGCATTGATTCGGGTATCCTTGAGCTAAGGAAGCACCTTTGGTGCTTTCGTTTCGCGAAAATGGGGTTCGGTTAGTATAGTTGTAGTTCAAACCCGTTCAGGGCCAACCCTAACTTTTGTTTCTAAAATGAGTTTTTATGATCCTAAAAGGTGCCTTTGGGCTTAATTAAGAATATAGAAAGACTAGGATATGATTTGGAACTCTTGAACTATGCATAGGAGAAAGAAAACTCGGTTAAAGAAAGGGAAAAAAGTAGTTTTGGCTATATTTGATGCAATTGGCACTTGTATTTAAGTTATCTTGTATTGTATTGAATATTTAGGATATAATTAAGCTATTTGAGTAGATTGTGGGAATTAATTGTGTTGATTGCTTCTTTTGGAATCTTTAAGCTAATCTCGTGCTTATGTGAACGTATTTCGTGCTTATATTTGAGGGAGGCCTACTTTGTCGTCCCTCTTGTGTGTTATGTGATATTTTGATTGCTTGTGACTTCTCTCGGGGTTGCGCAACCTTTTCGGACATAGTAGCGTCGAGAAACACGGGCGGCGTCGGGCTTGCCGTGCTCCCTCGACTACCATGGTGCCTATTCCCTTTCTCGCTGAGGCATACTCCACTACCCCAGAGGCGTGGTTCACCTGCTGGGCATGGACCTACCTCGGGAGAAAGGGTCGTAGGATCGGGATACATCCGGAGTATCCCAATTGTTGGTGTTTGGGGTTTGCCGGCATGTTCGTGATGCTCGTGGTTCGTGGCTCGTGATCGAAGACTTGGAAGTGGAACCGTATCCTTTTTAAAAGTGATTAATTGCTTGGCTTATTGTCTTGTTGGTTTATGTGGCTTATATATGTTTTCTTGTGTTCGCATATCACATTGCACGTTGGCATGTTGCATCACCTCCCTCGCTGGGCAACATTGTTGCTCATTCCTCATTTAATATGTTTAAGGTGAAGCTGAGGTGAATCCTCAGCTGATAGAAGAAGAGGAAGAAGTGTTAGTTAAGCAATTTCAGTGACTTCTTGTGTGATAAGGTTGTCTAAAATGAGAAGCTTGCGTGGAGTTGTTGTTGATTGCCTTTTTGTGACCTTGGGGTCTTGAGTATAAATGGTGAATGTAATAATTTGTAATCTTGTATGTTGGATATAAAGTGGAATGACATGTAATAATCCATAGTAAACTTATTCTTTTGCATGCTTGTGTGATTAACAAACTTGGAAGTAGAACTTGGCTATTGTTGTATCTAACTACCTATAGTTAAAATTAGAAATGCTTTGCTTGCTTGTGTGTTATATGTAATTGTTGTTCCAAGGCTCGGATGGCCTTGTGATCGCGGGTGGCCTATACAAATCTTGGAGGATTGGTTATAAGAGTTGCTGTTTGTGGATCTAGCATCATGGGTGTCTTTGTGCAGGTACCAGTTTAATCCTATAAACAGGGGAGACTCCGTCCGTTTTCCCCTAAATTTTGTGCCCGGGGTTTGGAATTGGGTGAGAATAGCATGATAAATAGGAGTCCTGATCTCGTGAGGGATCGGGGCGTTACACATAGTGACTCTTCTTTTTCTTTTCTAGGTTTTTTTTTTAATTTGAATGTTAAAATGATAAAATTTTCATTTGTTAATGAAATGGATCCACTCGAATTGAAATAATAATGAAATTCTTGACTAGAGAAAGATTTTATGTTAAGGGCACCTAGCCCATGGTTTATTCGATTGAAAATAAAATTCAGAATTATACTCAGTTTAGATATCCATGACTTTAGTGTTTAAGGCCCACCCGTTAAGAGACACACATAAAGACGTATATATACATACATAATATATAGGTCAAGAGATGCTAGTCTAGGGTTTTTTGTGTTCTCTGCTTGTAGGACTCTAGCTATACTTGAAGACTAACAGAAAACATCAGCTCCCTCAGACTGAAGCTAGGGTTAATCAATCAGAGTGCAATTTCGAAGATGCAAAGCTCCAGAAAAAAGATTCACAAACTTTCTTCCATTCTGGACCTTCCAACATGCATTATGGTAGATATTCTGTCGAGACTCCCAATCAACTTCATCTCTGACTACACCTACGTTTGTAAATCATGGTATGATCTAATATCAGACCCTTGTTTTGCTATTGTCTATCGCTAAAGACCACCATATGTTAGTCTCCTGCTCTTCCAATCTAGTAAACGTGATTACTTTCGCCGATATTTTCAATTGCATGAACTCAAATGGGACTACAATTCCTGTCAAATTGATAGGACGAAGCTTCTGAAAATCCCAGCTAATCTACCTAAAGATCAAATACAATTCCAGGGTTGTTGTAATGGGTTGATTTGCTTATCTGACGAAGACACTTCCAGGGAGCAAAACCATATTTATATTTGCAACCCAATACTAGAAGAATACGTAAAGCTTCCAAAACCAAAAATCGAAGCTTCAAATTATAAGCAAGCGTTTGGATTGGGTGTCATCCTACCACTGCAGAATATAAGGTCCTGAGGATTACTGCAAAGAAAGTGCAGGATGATAAGTTCAAATATGAAGCAAAGGTTTTCACGTTGGGGGTTGATCATACCTGGAGAAATATAGGGGATGTACCATTTCCAGGTCGTGGAGGTTTTCACAAGCCGATTCCTCTTCATGGAGCACTTTATTGGCTGGTAGAAGATAATAAAGAAGACCCTGATTTGATATATTCATTTGACATCAAAGAAGAAAAATTACGATCGATTTCAACTCGTATTGATAAGGTAAAAATGATTATTTGTAATGTTTTGGGGGGGTATTTTTGAGGAATTGTTTGTGTGTATTCTCACACATTTACTCCCCTGAAAAATCTGATCTTGTTATATGGTCCATGAGAAGATATGAAGTTGTGGACTAAAGAGATTATCATTGATAGAAGAAGATGCCTGTCAGATACTTTTTTCTATCAACCAATTGCAACATGGAGAGATGGAGAGATTTTGATGCATGATGGTTATAACAACCCTCTGCTTTCTTATAATCCGAAAGAGAAGAAAACTAAATCCTATGTTTGCTTCAAAAGAGACCTGATTCTTAACATAATCCCATTTGTGACGAGTTGTGTTTCACTCAAGGATGTTATGAAGGAAATGCATTTGGAGGTAATGAATCTGAACTGAGTAGATCAATCAATGCACAGTATCAGTTTTTTTAAGCACGCTTATTATGCCATATTATTTACATAGTTGTGAGAAAGCCGAGGATTGCATCGTAAATATGGCGAGATATAATCAGTCGTTGCTAGTAGATTTGGCTTCTAATATTCCATATCAGTTCCATTCTAGGGTTAATCTTTCAGTTTTAATAATAAAATTTATATTGTTCTGACCAAAAAAAAAAAAAAGAAGAAGAAGAAAGAAAGCCAAGGACATTTGTTTTCCCAGTGAATTTTATATGCATTTGTTAGCAATTATATGTACATGTCATCATCGTTTTGTTAGCAATTATATGTACAAAGAGGTGGAGTTACTTCAAAGTTCAAACCCTTAGTCTCATTCATAATGAGCAAAAACTACATGATAAACTTTACTTTACTTACAACAAATTGAATGAGTTTTAACTCAAATTTCAAACTCATTCATGAGGTTTTAGTTTGGTCTACACTCTCCGATCCCATAAAATCGCTTTATATCAAATAAAGCTTTAAGGTCTACAAACATTTTGGTCTTTTTGTTTTCTTGTTGAACTATTTAATTTTAGGGTAAATATCACTCTGCTCCCTGTGAAACTCAAGCCGCCCTTCTTTGTTAGCAAAATTATCAAAAAACCCCCTATGATTTTTAAAAACCGATACACCGCCTCCCTCCATTTACTGTCTGTCTCTTTTACTGTCCAAAGTGCATCTCATGCGCAATTTGCTCAGGTAGGAGTATTTTTTGTCTTTATATGAGCTAGGTAATTGACCTAAAAGCCCTTACACCTATCCTTACCCAAAAAAAGTAAAAAATGTAAATAAAAAAGCATAAAAACCATCTTTTCCACCTACCCCTTCCCTCTCCCCAGCCCCAGCCCTACTTCACCTCTAACCCCACCCTTATATGTGTATAAGACCAAGAATATATGTGTATGTATATAAATGTACACACACACACACACACATATACATATACATATATATATATATATATATATATATATATATATATATATATATATATATATATATATATATATATATATATATATATATATATATATATACAAAAAAAAAAGTTGAAGTAGCTAGGGGAGGGGGGATGGTGAGGGTGGGGGGCTGTTAGGGGGGAATGATATGACGATGGGGCTGGTATAGGAGGCTAGGGGGATGACAGTGGGTGGGGAGGAGGGTGCTAGGGGTGGAGAGCTAGAGATGGGAAGTGGGTAGGGCGAGGGGCTAGGGAGCTGACGTGGGGTAGGGGTGAGGGGTGCTGACAAGGGGTAGAGGGGTAGGGGCTGGGGGGTACTGAAGGGGGCAAGGGGAGTAGAGAGGGTAGGTGAGGTGAGGAAGATGATGAAATTTTTTAATTTTTTTTTTTTTTGGTGAAAAAAATGGGAGGAGAGAGAATAAAGAAAAGGAAAAAAAATGTATAACATAAGGGTAACTGTCATTTTAATAATTTTTTTAACAACGTTAGTTTAAAAGAGAAGAGGATGAGGCGGTATGTCGGGTTTCAAAAAGTATAGGAAGGTGTTTGATAGTTTTACTAACATAGAGGGGTGGGTTGATATATATGAGTTTCACAGGGTCAGAGTGATATTTACCCTTAATTTTATTCTAGTGCCTTTAATCTTTTTATTCTTTTTAATTTTTAAAACATTAGCTTGTTGCAACGAGGTAGTTTGGTTAGAAAAAAAGTTCAAATTTCATTTGAGATGCATGTATAGAATAAAAAGATTTTAAAGTTGATCTGACTTTTCTCCCCTAAACTCAAGCATAACACGAATTTTGTCCAATAAGCTATTTTTTATCTTTTCCTTTTTCATGTTTCTAAAGTTTAACTCATTGTAAAAAAATATGTGTATAATTATATATATATATATATTTATATATGTAAAAAAGATAGATTTTAAATTGAATCTAATTTTTTAGCTAATCTCACGTATATTGTGAATTTTGTATAATAAGTTGCTTTTATGTTTTACCTTATTCTTTTACATTAAACTTTGTATGGTTTTCTATTGATTATAGACCTTTTCATTGCAACGATTTATCATGAAGTACATAAAATAACATTGATGAGGGTAAAAAATACCGCCCTCGACAAAAGGACCAACATGCCCTTGAAACAACTCATCCATAGTAGGAAAAGTGGGCATGCCCAAAAAGGCCGACCTCCACACCTTATATCTCCCGATGACATCCCAAGTCAGACCTCCCGATGACATCCCAAGATCTTATCCAGATGACAGCACACCTGACAGAATCTGTACATGACAGAACATGTCGTTTGTACATATGTCAGACATGTCATCTTCTCTCTCATCCGGAGGATATAAAATGTACCCCAACATGCTTCAGAGAGGTAACTAATTCATTATCATTGAATTATCTACACTCTTCTTCTTTAGGCACCCAGCTAACTTAAGCATCAGAGTGCTAACGCAGGGCCACCCCCTACAGCTTCGTTTTCTGCTTCGCATGTTTAGGGAAGTTAGCTCGAGTCTGCTTTCCAAAAATAGCCTCACCAGTTTTACCCCTTAACAAAAGTAAAAACAGTTCTGAGTAATTATTTGGGGGAAAAAGCTGCTAAGACTTTTATATTTTTTTTTCTTGTCTAATAACCACTAAGAGTTTTTAATTTCTTGTTTTTGAATCATTTGTGTACTTGTACGTATAATCCAATCTTTAATAATGACATTGGTGATTATAGGTTAGGTATGAAATTTTATTTTTTTATAATGAAGATGAAAAACCAATATTTACTTCTAATAGAAAAATGAACCTTTAAAAGAAAGGGTGTGTTCCTAATATTTTTTAATGTTTGGGGTTTTTATCTACTTTAATTAAAACCTAGAAAGAGCCTTAGTCAAAGCTACCAATATAGTGATGTCCTTTTTTCAACTTTTTTAGTTTATTATCACTTTAAGACTTACAATTCTACCATCATTAACGAAAAAGTTTAGAGAAGGGGACAAACTCTCATATTTCAAAAAGTATAAGTTTTATCCTCATTTACCAAAAATTGTAACCTGTATGAGACAGAATTACCTTTTTATTATTTTGGAAACATGGTTGAAATAAAATTGTAAAATCCATTACATAATTTATGGTGGTGTAAGTACAACTTTTTGTTCTTGGTATAGTATGCAAGGTGTAACTCTTTTTTATAGCTTAAAATCATTTGATGGACGCATACACTACAGTATATTAGGGTTGGGCCTCTTTTTCATTCATAAAATGTTATAGTTTATATAAGCTTCTTGGCTTGATTCTCACCTTCCGTTTATGCAAAAAAGTTTGGGTAAATCCAACAAAAACCTTCAAAAACTTAATTAACTTGGGTTAAATAAATTGTACACTTGAAAATTTTCTAGGACAATTTCATTGATTAAAAAAATTGCATTCGCCTGATGAGCTTTGAATATTCATAGAATATTAGGATGTTTGAGCAATTTACCTCTCAGTTCATCTCTTGGTCTTAAAATAAGTTATATTTCATATTTCCTATAATCGTAGTATCAAGTAGTGCTTCGGTATATGTTCTAGGCTTCCCAGAAATCTCAATTTGACCGATTGTTTCTAACTTCCTTCCAACATTCAATTCATGTTTGATGTCAAAATAAATTTTGCCAAAAACCTGTCTAGTCCAGTTCATTGAGAACCTAGCAAGCTTAAGTACTTTCTTTCATACACGATTAGAGAAAGAACACTCAAAAAATAAGTGATATCTTCTCTTAATGCAGTGTTTATAATTTGTCCAACCATGCCACCCAAGTGCAGAATACATATCTTGGTATGTGCTGCTTAAACCATATAAAATTGAAGTGGTCCTCTTTTTTAACAAACAAGGACCATTTCCAATGTCTCACGATCACACATTTCATATCAATGCTCCCTTTATAGGCAACTTAAAAACTTTGAGAAAAAAAATATCTAGCCAGATAGTTCAAAGAAAAGTTGTTTCACTTTGAACAGAAACGCATTACTTAAACTCAAAATTTGATTATGAAGTTAATAAAATTTATAAACATTTAGCAATATATAAGGATTTTTTGGTAAGTAAAAGAAAGTACAATATTTAGGTATATACTGTTCCTATGTGCTTTTACATGTACACACACATACAGCTTTGGAAATAGGTTAAAGGCCCGTGAAACTATATGCTTATTCAAAACAAGTCCTGCTACATTTTTATTTACTAGTTCAAATTTGAAACTTGATAGATTAAGTTGGCGATTGGTATCCTGGAGTGATTTTGAACAGAAATGGAACAAGTTAAAGGATGGAACAACCCTAGAAATGTAATGAACCTAGGAGAATGATACGTCATGCTTGATATGCTCCTGGATTGGAGACAAGAATAGATATGTTGATTCCATCCCATGTTTGGTAGCTAGTATAACAAAACAGTAATCAGAATGACTTACATAAAATGACAAGAATGCCATTTTGTTGCTATAGATTTATTATTGTCTTAACAATAAAAATAAGCATCAGAATAAAATTAATGGTTAGTATAAGGCATATTATTATAATTATTATTATATTTATTTATTACCTATTATTTTTCATTATTTATTTTTCATTATGATATAATATTATCTATTTTATATAAATTATTTAATACTATTTTAATAATATTATTACTATTTGTTATTTTGTATTTATACTCATACTATATCATATATTTTTACCTTATATTATTAATATATTCATTTTGTCCTTTTATATATGTTATTTATCATTGTTATTATTATTATTAGACTGTGTATCATTATTAATATTATTATTATTATCTTTTATTTATATTTATTACTATTTATCTTATTTTATTATTGTTACTTTTATTGTTATTGTTATTGTTCTTATTATTATTAGTAGTAGTAGTAGTATTAAGTTTTACTATAAATATGTACTTTATACTATTATTTTTTTATTATATATTTTTATCGATTTTGTTTATTTATTGTTATATTTTATTGATTTTTATATTGTTGTTGTTTATTTTTGTTTTATTTTATAATTTGTATATTGTTATTGTTATATAATTATCTTTATTATCTTTAATTTTTATTTATTACTATTTATCTTATTTTATTATTGTTACTTTTATTGTTATTGTTATTGTTCTTATTATTATTATTATTAGTATTATTAAGTTTTACTATAAATATGTACTTTATACTATTATTTTTTATAATATATTATTATCGAATTTATATATTTATTCTTATATTTTATTGATATTTATACTGTTGTTGTTTATTTTTGTTTTATTTTATAATTTGTATATTGTTATTATAATATAATTTTATATTATTATTTTCTATAGTAATAATAATGATTATAATCATAATAATAACTATATTAATAATAATGTTATTAGTATAGTGTGTAATATGTTTCAAAGAGTATTATGGTCACTTGAATAATAAGTTCATTTCAAAGCATATGGGAATTGGCTACTCCCATGTCCGAGAGATAGGATTATCGAGAGGATGAGATTTAAGTTCATTCCTTTATACCAAGCGGGGGAATTGGAATAGAACTGAAAATACCATTCCATTCGTAATATATTCTCACATACCAATCACCATCTAAAGTCTTTTAGCAAAGCGAATTGGATACATGATAAAATACCAGTGGATCCCTAAACCCAAACGACCAGTTTAAAAAAGAAATACAATAATGAATTTAAATTGAAAAACATGTATTATTAAAGCCCACTTAAAGTCTACTTACAAATGGGCTTATAATTAGAAATTGAGCTGAGTATATATAAGTCGAATTAATTTTAATACATAAAATGGTTATATACTTTTTGTATATCTTATAACATCAATTGTCAAACCTTTCTTGCTTACCGAACTCTTGTCTTAGTGATTCTTCCTCTTTTTTAGGGTTTTTTTAAATGTTAAAACACGAATAAAATGGATCCGCTGCGATTCGACTAACAATAAAATTCTTGATTAAAGAAAAATTTTGTGTTATAGGCACCCAGCCCTCAGTTTATTCGTTCGGAAACCCTTTTAAAATGATATTGTATCAATGTCAAATTCAGAATTATACTCCACGACTTCAGTTTCTAAGGCCCACAAGTTAAGAGACGCACACATAATAATATATATATACATACATAATATATAGGTCAGTCAAGAGATGTATGCTAGTCTAGGGTTTTTTGTGTTTTGTGTTTGTAGGACTGTTTCTAGCTATAGTTGAAGTTACAATCCTAATGAAACTCGGAATTCAGGATTTAAATCATGAAACTCATACTTGAAGATTAATAGAATACATCAACTTCCTCAAACTGAAGCTAGGGTTAATCAATCAGAGTGCAATTTCGAAGATGCAAAGCTCCAGAAAAAAGATTCACAAACTTTCTTCCATTCTGGACCTTCCAACATGCATTATGGTATACATTCTGTCGAGGCTACCAGTCAACTCCATTTCTGACTGCATCTACGTTTGTAAAGCATGGTATGATCTACTATCAGACCCTTGTTTTGCTATTGTCTATCGCAAAAGACTACCATATATTAGTCTCCTGCTCTTTCAATCTAGTAAAAGTTATTACTTTCACCGATATTTTCAATTGCTTGAACTTAATTGGGATTATAATTCCTCTCAAATTGATAGGACAATGTTTCTAAAAACACCAGTTAAATTACCTACACATAAAGTATTATTCTTTGGTTGTTGTAATGGCTTCATATGTTTATCTCACGTCGACTTAGACCTTTACACGAATCACCATGTTTATATTTGCAACCCATTACTAGAAGAATATGTGAAGCTTCCACAAACAAACATGGAAGCTTCAGATTGTATGCAAGCGTTTGGATTTGGCTATCACCCTACGACTGGCCAATATAAGGTCCTGAGGATTATTTCAAAGGGTGATCACATGAAATCTAGAGCTTCGGTTTTCACATTGGGGGTTGATCATACTTGGAGAAATGTAGGGGATGTTGGGAAATATACATGACAATTAAAATAATTGTGCAGCGGAAAATTAATCATGTATCCGTCCATGTTTTATTATGCAGATCTAAATCAGATAATAATTTAATCTAATTAAATCAAATTTGCTAACAGTTTAGGATTACCTCTTGAAGCGAAGATCGATGTACAATCTAAATCAAGCTCCCCACGTGTGGAGCCTCCAAGATTGATCCACACAGAATTCGCACTTATCAATCACTTTCTGCATCACCATGTCACCTCTTCCCAAAATTTCTCGGATAATGTGGTAACGCCTCTCTACGTGTTTGGATTTTTGGTGAGACCTTGGTTTCTTAGCTTGCGCTATTGTTCCATTATTATTACAATGTAAAGGCACTACGACCTCAATGGAGGGAACCACTCCGAGTTCCGAGATGAACTTCTTGATCCAAATTGCCTCTTTTGATACATCTGATGTTGCGATGTATTCGGCCTCTGTAGTGGAATCTGCAATCGTACTCTGTTTAGAACTTTTCCAACTGACCGCTCCTCCATTACAAACGAAAATGAATCCAGATGTGGATTTACGATCATCCACATCAGACTGAAAATCCGAGTCCGTGAAACCCTCAATTTTCAATTCCCTTCCTCCATATACCAAGACCATATCCTTAGTCCTATTCAAGTACTTCAGGATATTCTTGACTGCTATCCAGTGTTCCTCACTTGGATCTGACTGATATCTGCTAGTAACACTTTCAGCATGAGCGATATTAGGCCTAGTACATAGCATAGCATACATAGGACTTCCAATTGCTGAAGCATATTGAATCCTATTCATTCTCTCTCTTTCTTCAGCTGTCTTAGGACTCATAGCCCTAGAGAAATGAATGCCATGTCTAAAAGGTAACAACCCCTTTTTAGAATCCTGCATGTTAAACTTCTTTAACACCTTATCTATGTACGTACTTTGGGATAGACCTATCAACCCTTTCGATTTATCTTTATAGATTCGAATTCCTAGGATATAGGTTGCTTCTTCCAAGTCCTTCATGGAGAATGTTCCTGATAACCAGACTTTAACAGATGACATCATACTTATGTTGTAACGCCCCGATCCCTCATGAGACCCAAAACCCAAGGCACAAAAATTTAAGAAAAAACGGACGGAGTCTCCCCTATTTATAGGACTAATCAAAAACCTACAAGTAACAAGTATAACCATAATACAACTACATTTCCTCAAAGCCATCCGAGCCTTGGAACTCAACGGAAGCATATCATATAGGCATGCAAGACATATCTTTAGAACTTCGAGTCATAAGACCACTTCTCATAATACTCTACCATTAACTACCAGCTATACTCATATATTAAGTTCATCATTCAATCTTCCTTAACACACCCAAGCATGCATTCAAAGCGGTAAAGCCTATTTTCAACTATTACATCCCAACTACCAATAACACGAGCTTAAACTTTATATTACAACACAAACTCCTTCAAGCCTAACAAATACATACAAGGCCAAGCCTCAAAATAAATCATATAACAACAACTTCACACATTTCACATGTAGGCATCCAACCTTAGCGCGATAGGTAACCAGCAACACAGCACTCGAGGTAGTTATTCTAAATGTCCCTGTAACCATTTAAAATGAGGAATGAGTAACCACAGTTACTCAGTGAGGGAGATAATGCAGTATACTGGGGCGTGCAACATGATATGCAACAAAGATAGCCATATATAACACAAAGTAACAAGACTAGATAGACAAGTATTTAGCCACATATAAAAAGGATACGGTTCTACTTCAAATCTTCAATCTCGTACCACGAACCACGAACTTCACGCAAGTGCCGGTAAACCCTTACTCCTCCGAGTTGGGATACTCTGGATGTATCCTGATCCTACAACCCTTTCTCCTGAGGTAGGTCTATATGCCCAGCAGGTGAATTATACCTCTGGGGTAGTGGAGTATACTCAGCGAGAAAGGGAATAGGTACCATGGTAGTCGAGGGAGCACGGCAAGCCCGATGCCGCCCGTGTTTCTCGACACTACCATGTCCTAAAAGGTTGCGCAACCTGACAAGAATTCAAGAATTCACGAGATAATATCAAACAAACACGAGTAACCACGAGATAACAAATAAATGGTACATGTATACTTTATCAATTAGCTAAATCATATAATCTAAAAACAATGAAATAAACTCAGATGCACAAAAGGGTTAAAGACTCCCTCACCTAGGATCTGACTAAAATGCAAGAAAATAGCTTCGATTACCCCAACCTCCTCGAACTAGCTTGGACATGTACCCTAGCGTGTTCATATAAGTTTAACACTTTAACAATTAACTATATTAATTTCTAACTTAACTTTTGCTTAACTCAATCCACAACAGTGGATGTTATATATATAATCACTCACGTATTTTATAATGCCACATAGCCTAAGCAATCATACGAATAACTCTAAAACATCTCTTTAATCTAACCAAGAACATTAACTACACATTTATTAATTATCCACCAGGTTAGTTAACTTATAGTTCAACTCATTTAGCATACAATATCTATTGGAATTCCATCTTTAACAAAATGCTACCTAAATATGCTTTAACTTATCATGTGTCCTAAGTAACCAAATAAACACAAAGGGCAATTATCATACTTTTCCACGAAACTCTTCAACTAACTTGAATATACCTTAGACATGCATTTTGACACATATCAAGCACCTACAAACTCATGCAAGCACAAAACCATCTATTTCTCATATTTTCCCCTTTGATAACTATACAATTCTTCTTTTATACGAAATTCAAGGCCACAATCCTATAAACCAATCGTACCACGCTCCTAAGAATACCAAAAGACACCCATTCAAGCTCTGAAAACCCGCTTTGGAGACAAAAGCTCAGGAAGGCCCCGAGTAGGTTTTAACTACAACTACCCTATTTGGACCCCAATTTCACGCAACGAAAGCACCAAAAGTGCTTCCTTGCCTCAAGAATACCTAATCTAAAGTCCAAATGTGCCCGGATTATATTTCATGAAAAAACCCCATTTTGAAATTTTAGCTAATTCGCATTTTAACTCAATTTCGGGCAATTTAACTACACGTGAGCATTTAACTAGTTTCAATAACATCTAGGGCACCTATAGATAGCATCAATTCAATCTATCAAGCAACTTTTTAACAAAACCCTAAGATGACACTATTCATCATCTTCTACAATTAACCACTTGCAAAAATTCACAATCCAAGCTATTCAACAACATAAAACAAGTCTATATAGCTAGTAAACACTAAAATATACAATAATTAAGCATTATTTTAACATATAACTTCAAATCTAGAAATTACATAACATAACTTAAACTTTAAAATGCAAAAATAATTACATCTCTCATCAAATAAGAGTTGTAGATGCAAGGAAATGGTTTGGTGAAGCTAGAAAACCCTTGAACTAGGCTTGTGTTGCACCAAATTAAGAAAAATCTAAGCAATTTTTCCTTCTTTTTCCTTTCTCTACCCGTTGGCTTCCTGGTTCCTTTCTTTTTCTTTTTGCTTTTGACCTTTTTTTGTTTCCTAAGTTAATAAACTAACTCAACTAATGTATAACAAAAGTCAACTAATAATATATTGATCTATACGAAATTGGAGAACTTTGAGCTTTTTTGTTATTTTTTTTTGTTTGTTTGTTATGCTTAATTGGTCTAACCACTAATGTATTAATCTACTAAAACACTAATCTTAATTAAGCTAAGCTAGGACTATAACCAGTTGAACTTATAAAAATAATCAAATGAAAACTAATTAAATTAAGTCCAACTAAATTAAAACTAAGCCCGGACAAATTAAAAACACCCAATTCTACCCTCCCGGATATGCAATGCACATAAATAACACTAATCGAATTCACGTAAGTCAATTATGAAATTAGATAAAAATAAATTAATTAATTGAAAACCATACCCGGGCTCGGGAAATACTAACCAGCTAAATGTAAATAAATAATAAACATAAGATAATCATTTCTAATAACTCTTTTTAAATTCAATTTAAATAAATATAATCAATATTGAAAATAATCTAGCTCATTCAGGTCTGGGCTCGGCTTCCCGATCGAACAGTAAAATAAATTATTATTTTTTAAAAGTAAATTGAATAAATTTGAGTAAATAAAATAATAAAATATTTGTCCTGGGAAAACCATATAAATAGAAATTAAATAAAAGTAAATAGTTTTTAAGACACATTTCCCACAAAATAATATTTATTGAAGTAAATAAATATTAATGAATAAAATAAATACATGACCGGGCTTGTATACAAAATGGGCTTAAGTTTGGGTCATAAATTAATTAATTGGGCCTTGACTAAGTTAGTTTAAAGATTAAGATAATAAGGTTTTAAGCCTACTTGAAAATTAATCTACTAAGGTCCACAACGAAGCTTAAGATAGTTATTATTCATACGATAAAATGATCTACATATAAACCACTCTTCGAAAGTACAAGGCATGTAAATTTTGATGTACGTAGTCAGAAAATGATTCAAGTAGGTTACTTGTGTGAACATAAAAATTAAATAAAATAGTTGAAAATTTGACCCGGGCTCGAGCTCAAATTCAATTTATGAAATTTAAACTATTGAATGCAGGAGAATTTATTCAAATATTACAAATAATAAAATTTTTACGTTATTCACTGCATATGAATTAATTAAACACTGATTGCAAGTTTTCCAAGAAATACGGAATTAAAGTTAATAGGCATATGTAATTAATGAAAATAAAAACATGTTTGTATGTAGACATTTAAAATAGCACATAAACATATAAAATTAGATAAAATGGCTATATGCTGGGTCGGGGGTTCACAAATGTCAGTCCCAATCAGTAATATGTCATCTACATACAAGATGAGGAATGTAACTACTTTATTGCTGACCTTCTTGTAAACACAAGGTTCGTCTTCATTCTTAATGAAGCCGAATGTTTTGATGACCTCATCAAAATGTTTGTTCCAGCTCCTTGAAGCTTGTTTGAGTCCATAGATGGACCTCTTTAGTTTGCACACTTTGTGACTTTTACCTATAGATTCGAAACCCATTGGTTGTTCCATATAAATGTCTTCTTCAATGAAGCCATTAAGAAAAGTTGTTTTGACATCCATATGCCATATCTCATAATCATAGTGTGCAGTTATAGCCAATAAAATCCTAATGGATTTGAGCATTGCTACTGGCGAGAAGGTTTCCTCATAGTCAACTCCTTGTCTCTGACGGTAACCTTTTGCCATTAACCTTGCCTTGAAGGTCTCTACCTTCCCATCTGCACCCCTCTTTCTCTTATATACCCATTTGCACCCAATAGGTACAATACCCTCAGGTGGGTCTACAAGATTCCAGACTTGATTGATGTGCATTGAATCCATTTCTGATTTCATGGCTTCAAACCATTTTCCTGAGTCCCTATCAGAAATAGCTTCTTCATAAGTTAGGGGATCATCAACATGATCGCCATCATCCAATGTGAACAACTCTTGTCCTTGGCTATGAAGGTAGCTATATCTTGTGGGGGGGCGAACAGTCCGTAAAGATTTGCATATCTGTGGTGAAGCAGTTGGTTCTTCTTGAATAGTTTCATCCTGGATCAAATCCTAGGTTTCTACTTGGTTAATTGGTTGCTCAATGTTTCCCTCATTAAGCTCTACTTTTCTTCCTAAATCACCTTCTTGGATGAACTCTTCCTCCAAGAATATGTCATGTCTGCTAACGAATACTTTTGGGTCAGTAGGGGAATAAAAGTTGTATCCCAACGAATCCTTGGGATAACTAATGAATCTGACTTTGTCAGATCTTGCTTCCAATTTTTCAGTTTTAAGCCTTTTAATGTAAGCAGGACAACCCCATACTCTAATGTGATTAAAGCTGGACTTCTTATTTTTCCAGATCTCATAAAGAGTGCTTATAACTGATTTGGAAGTAACCCTATTCAAGATGTATGCCGCAGTAAGAAGAGCATGGCCCCAAAGGCCAATAGGTAAATCAGTATAACTCATCATTGATCTGACCATGTCCAACAGAGTCCTATTTCTCCTTTCTGACACACCATTAAGCTCAGGTGTTCCAGGTGGAGTCAATGATACGATTATACTATTTTCTTTGAGATACTCCTAGAAATCAGTACTAAGGTATTCCCCTCCTCAATCAGACCGAAGAGCCTTAATCCTTTTTCCAGTTTAGTTTTCTACTTCTGCTCTGTATTCTTTGAACCTTTCAAAGGATTCAGATTTGTGTTTCATAAGATACACATACCCATACCGAGACACATCATCAGTAAAAGTAATGAAGTAGGCAAACCCACCTCGGGCCAATTCACCAAAAGGGCCACACACATCAGTGTATATTAATTCTAAAATGTTTGTAGCTCTTTGCCATTGTCCCACAAAGGGTGATTTGGTCATTTTACCTAGGATGCAAGATTCACATGCTGGGAATGGACTCGGGCCACATGCGCTTATAAGTCCTTCTTTCTCCAACTTCGTGATTCTAGCTTCCCCTATATAACCTAATCTTAAGTGCCACAAATATTTAGAATTAATAGTATCTCTAGACCTTTTAAAGGTCTGTATATTCGTGCATTGCTCATTTTTATTGTCGTATCTCTTTATATCAAGTATATAAAGTCCATTTACTAATTTACCAGTGCCAACACATTTATTTCGCAAATAAATAAAACATCCATTATCCATAAACTTAAATTCAAAACCATTTTGAACTAAAACTGAAACGGAAATGATGTTTCTCAAAGCATTTGGCAAAAAAAAACAATTATCCAGAACTAAAGTAAATTCAGACGACAAAGTAAGACAACATGTCCCAATAGCTAATGCAACAACCATTGCTCCATTTCCCACCTTCAGGACCACGTCGCCTTCTCCCAAAGCTCTACTTCTCCTCAGTTCCTGTACAGAAGTACAAATATGAGAAGTGGCGCCAGAGTCTAGCACACATGAAGTAGAATCATGATTAATCGAAAGACTAATCTCAAACATAAGCAATCGAGACATACCTGCAGAAGCCTTTCCCTTTCCCTTCAAACTCTTGAGGTACTCTGGACAATTCATCTTCCAATATCCTTCTTTCTTACAGTGAAAGCAAGTTTCAGGCTTTGCAATCTTCCCCTTCTTCTTGGACACGCCTCCAGTAGGCTTGCCCTGAGGGGCATTTTTACCTTTCTTCTTGTTCCTTTTCTGCTTCTTAGTAGATGAAGAAGAGGAAAATGCCAACACAGTTTCCTTACATTTTCCTTTCATCTGCCCTTGGTATATAACCAGCATATTCAAAAGCTAAGGTAAGGTGCGCTTAATGTCATTCATCTGGAAATTGACAATAAAGGAATAAAATGATTAAGGTAGAGATTGAAGTATCAAGTCAGTCTGCAAGTTCGAATCCATAGAGAAATTCAAGGATTCAAGACACTCGATTAAACCGATCATCTTAAGAACATACGTATTGACATCTGATCCCTCACTTATCCTCAATCGTAACAATTCCCTAGATATCTCATACCTAACAACCCTGTTCTTTACACCATACAACTCTTGTAAATGTTTGATGATTTCAGTGACATCTTCCATGTCCTCGTGTTGACGTTGAAGCTCATTTGACATTGAAGCCAAAACGTAGCTTTTGACCTTCAACGCATCATCACGCCATTTCCTAATGGTTTCCAGTTCCTCTTCAGATGCCCCTTGAGCCTCTTCAGGAAGTGGACCATCAAGCACGTACTCAATCTTTTCAGAACTTAGTATGATTTTCAAGTTACGGAACCAGTCAGCATAGTTTAGTCCGGTCAAACAGTTCTTATCTAGGATAGTTGCAAGATTATTCATTTTTGACATATAACTGCAGAAAATAATTAATTGAAATTAGATAACGTATTATAAACTACCTGACTTGGGTCTTTAAATCAAATAGTACCCTCACTAAATTTTTTGAATTCCACGCTTCCCTAATAGAAAATGAAAAATCAAATAAGTGATTTTCTTAGTGGATTGGGGGGCCCATTAATTTTTGTTTCATCTCACATTATAGATTCTTGGTGATACAAAGACTAATGAGTGAATAACACCTTATTCAATGCATCACATACAAATCCCAATTTACTTGCCTACAATTCCCTTGACCTCACATTATAGATTTTTCGTCTCTAAGAATTGTTTAAGTCAAACCCATTATCTTAGGAAATTTGGATCAATGCAATACCGACCCCTCATATGATAGATTTTTGGTAGCCAGTAAGAATCCAAATTCTCTTACATCTCATGTTTTATAGACTTAGTTTACATATTAATACAAATAAATAGCCCTTATGTGTCCACGGCCAGCTACTCACTTGCCTAACACATAAACTAATCTATGATAATGGAAGGCAATGATATAATCTACTCTTAGACTACATCATTATTAACTTAATATTTGGAGTGGGAAGATTTGCCGGTCTTTAATTAAGGTCTCACTTTTCACATGCTTCTAGTTTCAATTTATCACATAAACTAAACTAGAAATATTCACGCATTTAATATATATATCGCATAATAAATAAATGCATGTAAATAAATAGGATGATCATGGACTAGGAGCACTATCAACCTAAGCCACTGGGTTGAATTCCTAAAATAAAATTAGGGCCCAATAGTTGGGCTACTCCTTGTTGGGCTTCACAAAACTCCTTCTGCGAACTGGGTCCACCAACTCCTTGATGCGTCATGCTTGGTCTCCTTGTTATATTTATGTACATAGATTCCTAATCTAGTGGGATACATAAATGGGAATAGGGGTTTTTCATTATCAAAATAGGTAAGAGGCATGCAAACCCCATTTAAATAATTACATAAAACCCAAATGAATAAATAAATAAATAAACATACATCCATTCATTCATCCATTCTAGTCCATGATCATCCAAGCACATAATCATAAAATAATAGGTAATCCACGAATATGACACAATTAATTTCCTTGATATAATCTCATTATATCTAGTTGTCCAAATTTAATAAACCATTTTATTAAATAAGAAAAAATAAATAAAACACCTTTTATTTACTTAATATAATTAATAAACAATTTATTAACATATTTAAAATAAATAAAACACGTTTTATTTATTTAATATAATTAATAAACTATTTATTAATAAAATCTCTTAATATCCTCTTGGGTTTTAACAAAAATTGGGTTCTATCAAAATAGAGCTTTTTGGGCCAAATTAAATAACCCTAGCTCAGCCCAATCAATTTAAAACAATGTTTTAAAAATAACCCAAAGAGGCCCAAACATTAATAACCCAACAAAAAGAAATAAAATAAAACAAGCCCACAACCCATGACCCAAAACCCTTGGATCATGGGTTTGGACCTGGATCCGAATCCCCACTTGGATTCAGATCTGGGTCAAAACCCTAGATCCAATTTTTTTTTCTCTTCCTTCTTCCCCAGCGCCCTCCTCCCCCTCTCTTTGCTTGGCGGCAACGCTGCCACACTGGCAGTGTCGTTGTCCTCTGCACAGCGCTGCTGCTAGTGTAACGCCTCGATCCCTCACGAGACCGGGGTCCCGATCCTAAAACCCTAGGCATAAAAAATTTAAGGAAAACGGACGGAGTCTCCCCTGTTTATAGGACTAATAAAAAACCTGCAAGCAGCAAGTATAACCATAATACAACAACAATTCCTCAAGGTCATCCGAGTCTTGGAACTCAACGGAAGCATATCATACAGGTATGCAAGATATATCTTTAGAACTTTGAGTCATAAGACCACTTCTCATAATACTCTAACATTAACTACAAGCTATACTCATATATTAAGTTCATCATTCAATCTTCCTCAACACACAAGCATGCATTCAAAGCGGTAAAACCTATTTTCAAATATTACATCCCAACTACCAATAACACAAGCTTAAACTTTACATTACAACACAAACTCCTTCAAGCCTAACAAATACATACAAGGTCAAGCCTCAAAGTAGATCATATAATAACAACTTCACACAATTCACATGTGGGCATCCAATCTCAGCGCGATAGGCAACCAACAACACGACACTCAAGGTAGTTATTCTAACTGCTCCTGTAACATTTTAAAACGAGGAATGAGTAACCAAAGTTACTCAGTGAGGGAGGTGATGCAGCATACCAGGGCATGCAACATGATATACAACAGAATAATAGCATATTTAATACCAAATAACACAACTAGGTAAACAAGCAATTAACCACATATAAAAATGATACGGTTCACTTGTCTTCATCCACGAACCACGAGCCATGATCTTCAAACTAGTGATGGCAAAACCCTAACTCCTCCAAGTATAGGATACTTCGGATGTAGCCCGATCCTACAACCCATATCTCCCGAGGTAGGTCCGTATGCCCCAATGAGGTAAACCACGCCTATGGGGTATGGGAGTATGCCTTAGCGAGAAGGGACTGGGAAACCATGGTAGCCGAGGGCGCACGGCAAGCTCAACGCCGCCCGTGTTACTCGACACTACCATGCCCGAAAAGGTTGCACAACCCCGAGTAACGAATCACAAATCTCATTTTCAAATCAAGTGGGGAGTTAGCAAAGTAAGCTAGCCTCACCCCATACATATCACATAACACATTTGATAACCAAAGAGAGCAATTATAGCAATATAAAAAATTACCCTTGTAACTAATTCAAGTAATTCGCAAGATAGCATGAAAATAGTACATATAAACTTTATCCATTTAGATTAAATCATATAATAAAATAAGATAATATGCACAAAAGGAATGAAGACTCCCTCACCTTTAGGAAGCCAAACATACAAAACTTAGCCAAACTCCCATTTGAACCTTCTCCCATGGCATCAATTCCCTTCAATTCCTTATTAGGCAGTTATGCAATAAAAATAATTATACATTCATCCGATTAACCATACACAAATAACATGAGTTAAGAATGCTAATCATGCAACAAACTACCTAGTTCTACAAGTTCATATTACAATATCAAACTCTAAAATCTCTAGACATGCATTATCTTAACTAACTTAGAGGATATGACAAGAAGCATTCTTTGTTTTTTAGCATTAGCATGCACAAGGCCCTAATTTCATTTAATTAGCTAAATGGCAGCCAATCATCTTTAGTTCCCATTTCAACTTACATGTTCAACAAGCTAACCACTTGTCTAAACTCAACTCTAGCTAATTACAAGATAATTCAAGTTATCGTACTTATTTTCCCAATTTACATTCTATAACTCAATCAATAGACAAATATAGCAATTATAGCAAGTATAACAATTCAAATAGCTACTTATGCAATAAGCTTAACTAATTCACATAAGCTTCAATTAGACACTTTTCACATGCTTGGTATTTAGGTCATAAACTTCACACTTATATAACATATAATTCTATCATGATCAATTAGAGCAAATATAACAATATAATAACTACTAATGCAACTAATTCAAGTAATTCACAAGAAATCCAACAAATCTCCTTTTAAATGCTTACAAAACAAACTCTAAACTTCACACAAGATAATGAACCTCAAATCTAACTATACTACATCTTTAATGACACTTTATGACACCACTTAAGCCCTTGAAATCTCACTTTAAAGTACAATTACCTGAAAAGTCCGAATTTGCCTCTTTATGCATTACACTACAAGTACTCTAATCGGAGCTCAACTAAGTGAAGCGAATATATTTCTAGCACCTCCTCACTTACTAGACACTAGCCCTAATGTCCGAACGCACCCGGATTCACTTTCAACCCGAAACCCCTTTGTCAATCTTTGCTATTAAGCTTTAAACCGAAAGGCAAGGTTTAAGATTCCCAAACGAGTTATCTTATCCTTCAAACTACACCTTATGGCACCCCAAGGACCCTCGAGTTCACCCGTTAAACCTCGTTTACCATTAAATCCCTGATTTCCTCTTTGTGCGTTTACACTATAAGTACCAATTCTGGAACCTAAACAAGCAAAATGAAAGTACTTTTAAGGCTTCAATACTTAATAAAGACTAGCCATAACCTCAAAACGTGTCCGGATTCGAGTTAACCCCGAAATCCCCAATTAAAGTAGCCTATTTTGATCAAAATTCTCAAATTTTTCACATGAGAAGTATAACGAATATTTTTTCCATACTCAATGACCTAATTAGCAACTACTAGAAGCCTCGAATCGAATTAAATTGTAACTTTTTTTCGGAACCCTAGTTTTGGCACTATTCATCATATTTCTCAAGTGACACCTTGCTAAAAACTCAACACCAAGCTATAATATTGCATATGGATATTCTCTGGCATGTATACATACTATATAAAGCAAGAAACAAGCATGTTATAGCTCAATAATAGCAAAATCCTAAAATTAAAAAAAACTTGACATAAACTTTAAACCATGAAAATGATGCAACTCCCTTACCAAAAACGTGCGAGGAAGTTAGGATAGGGCTTGGAGAATCTTGGAACCACTTGGAGAAGACTTGACAAAACTTGGAAGATCAAATTGAGCAAAATTGGCAAGAAAAATACTATTCCCGTAATTGGCTTTTTTGGCTGATTTTTCGCCTTTTTTGGCTTATTTGAGTATTTTTTGTGTTTTTTGTGTCTTGTTTAGTATGTATATGTATAGGATGATTATATGGGTTGATGGGTTGGATATTGGGTTTGGGTTGTAGGTTAAAATGAATTTGAGTTTAGGTGTATTAGAATAAATGCAAGAAAAATTCTTTAAACCCAAAATAATACATAATTTTACTATTAATATAATATTAGGATATTTTTGCAAATCACTCGTCATATATGCAATGAATATAATTTTTGTAAATGTAGGCTAATTATAAGTTAAGTAATAATAGAAAAATATGAAATCTGCGAAATAAGATAATAAAAATTTTAGTTCAGGCTCAATTTAATAGAAAACTTTTTAAATGCAAGTTTACTAAAAAGTCTATGATGAAAATAATTTGAATATTCGTTTATTATTTATTAAAGTAAATAAACTCAAAATTTTGATTTTAAAAGCAATTTAACAAATATTAGTACATAGAGAGTAAATAAACACTTAATAGCATTTTATAGGAAAAGTAGACATTTAAACAAATAGTTGCACACATAAATGCACATGAATAATAAATGCATGCACTAGGAGTCGGGCGTCACAACTAGGCAGCGGCGTTGCCAGGCAGCAACTTGCACCACGCCATGCGGCGCTGTTGTACCCAACAGCGCCATCCGGCGCTGCTGGGGTGGCAGCAGCCCCATGCGCCGCTGCCGGCAGTGGCCTAGCCACTACTAGCAGCGGCGGCGCCACTGCTTGGGGAAAGGGGGGGAGGGTTTGCAAAATTTTTATAAAAAAAAAAAATTTAAACTAATTTTAAAATATGTAAAGATTCTGAAAATTGTTAATAAACATTAAAAACATAATAACGAAATTTTAAGAAAACTTTTTCATAAAATTTCTAATCATGTAAAACATCTTTCACATAATATTGGGAAGAACATTGTGGGCTATAATTTTATTAAAATTAAATAACTTTAATTTCAAATATAAAATATATAGGAAATTGTGTCATAAACGTTAAATCGCATAAAAAACATGAACGGTGACTCTAATACCACTGTTGGGAAATATATATGATAATTAAAATAATTGCGCAGCGGAAAATTAATCATGTATCCGTCCATGTTTTATTATGCAGATCTAAATCAGATAATAATTTAATTTAATTAAATCAAATCTGCTAACAGTTTAGGATTACCTCTTGGAGCGAAGATCGATGTAGAATCTGAATCAAGCTTCCCACGTGTGGAGTCTCCAAGATTGATCCACATATAATTCGCACTTATCAACTGGATTTCACCCCCACTAGGTTTTCTAGAGAAATCCTATATTTTATTCTGATTATGAAAAGTGTGCTAGCTATTTCTCTGTCAGAATAGTTTTATATATAGGAAAACACATATGACCTAAGTCATAAGTGGGCTGGTCTTAAACTTACTAGTTTTGGGCTCTATAATAATCAGATCACCATCTAATTACTACGAGCCCAATTAAATTAATATTTAGGACGATCCTAAATTTAATTTAATATTTTCTCTAATCCAATTAATCTACAAATTCCATTTGTGTTTGACCTCTCGGGTTCATGATTAATCGGTAGCGAATAATTAATTCCACTAATTAATTAAATTAGAACTCTTTCTAATTATTCGCAAATTGCGAGTGACACCTAGCAGTATATCGCGATTACCCAATTAAAGATGAAGTGCAAGCATGCGAACCCAAATAGTAATTTATATGCAACCAAATTCTACTGTCTCAATTATCCCGATCGAGCTAGAGTCATGGATTGGGTTGTCAAACTCTCTTATTTGACCATATACCAAAACCCAATTAATTAGTGACTAATGAATAATTCGTGAAACGACTTTCCCTATTCCACATTGGCCAAGGATTTCAGTCACTCAATTAATCAAATTGCATAGGACACCCAATCGACAGTTTTCGTATCTACACATACATTTATGCATGACGGAATAAATCACAACCACTGAATACATTGTCTAATCCATGATTAGGACTAATTTATTTGCACCAATAGATCATGACATTCCTAATCATGAGATTATCATAGTGTCTCAGGTCTGAGAATTAATTGCATAATTACATGATACAACGAATTATTAACATTCCATGTAATTCGTCATATCGGTGGTCAAGTCCAGTTACTTATTCATAATAAGTACTTATACATCTACTACAACGATATGAGACAAATCGCCCAAACTGATATCTCATATAATTTGGTTAGTAGACTGTAATCCGATCTATCCGGATAAACTAACGTCCAATTAGTTTATCCTATGATTGGGGGACAACTTTTAAAATATATTTATGATTATAAATTTCATCACTCATATCCTTACTCCTAATAATAGAATCTATAAATAGTATTCTAAGGATTTTATTTATTTAATCAAAACATTTATAATAAATAAATAAACTGCCCATATTAAATGAATTAATAAATTAAATAACATATTATCTATAATTCCAAAATACAATTAATTAACTTTTGGGCACTATTCTTAACAAGGGATGCACCGCTTCCATACCTATATCAAGGATTTTGCAAGATTCCTCTTAATGGCGCACTTCATTGGTTAACACGTGTTCCAGTGCGTTCAGAAATTAATACAGACGTGAAGGGCTTTGAGAATCCCAATCTTATATACTCATTTGACATCAAAGAAGAAAAAATATGTTCCATTCCAACTCCAATTGATCATAATATAGATCACAGGATTATTTATAACATTTTGGGGGTTTTCAGAAATTGTCTATGTTTATTCTCACACCTTTACCACCCTAGATATATTATGATCTTGTTATATGGTCCATGAAAAAATATGGAGTTGTGGAGTCATGGACTAAAGAAATTATAATTGACACAAGAAGTTGCATGTCAGGTTCAATTGGTATATATGATCCCATTGCAATATGAAGAAATATAGAGATTTTGATGAATGTTCGTCATGAAAGAGCCTGTTTTCTTATAATCTAAATGAGAAGAAAATCAATGCCAAAGTTTACTCTAAACAAGACCGGATTCATACAATGATCCCTTTTGTAACGAGTTCTGTTTCACTCAAGAATGTTATGAAGGAAGGAGGAGAATTGGAGGTAGTGAAGATGAACTAAGAAGATCAACCATTGCACTCGACCCAAGCTGCTGCTTTGCCTTCTCTTGTGGTTCACTTAAGAGGTTTGGAAAGCCATGAAAATGATGACATTATTAGTATCAGTTCTCTGCTAATTTCTCTTTTTTTCTTTTCTTTTTTTTGGTAAGGTAGAGGTTGAAGCCGTTATTTGAACTCAGAATTTTTAGTTATAACAAGGTACTATCCGGCCATTCCATTAAATGCATAGGTGTCTACTAATGCTTCTTAAGCACAGCTAGTGCGCATATCATTTACATAGTTGTGAAAGCCAAGGACATTTGTTTTTCTAGTGAATTTTATATGCATTTGTTAGCAAATTAGAAACTAAAAGTGGTTGGAGAAGAATAGGTGTTTTGGAATGTGTTAACTATCAATTTTGTTCGAATTGTAAAATGCAGAATTCGTCATTGAAATATGTTCTGCAAAAAATTCTCTATGCTAATGCTGTTTTTTGCACACAAAGGATGATGAATCTCATAGAAAAAGACAATGCCCACACTAAATTGGGCACAAGTCATGTAAGTAAAATCTATCAGTGAGAATCATGTTAGAGGACATCAATTATATTGCTTCAGTTGGTTATCAACTGATTGAGTGGCCTGGTGTTAGAACCAAGAAAATATTTCACCGACTTCAAGACATGTAGCAAATGATACTTTTCCAAAGGAATATTTCACCCCCAATATATTATTTCACCGATACAATGAAGTTTTTATTTTGTGCCTTTGCACTTGAGAAAAAAACTAGCCTTATGTTGGGTTTCTTTTGTCATATCTGAAAAGTTTAAAGTTAGTTTTTTTCCTGCAGTAAAAAAACCACTTTAAATAGGACCAAAAATATGGGGAAGTTATCTTGAATGGTTGTGACTCTTGGATTTGAAAGATCCTTCAAAAGTTGTGTTGTTTCAATTACACTCTTTTAGAATTTTAAGAATGTTTCAATAATCCCTAGCCATTTTTTTAAAATTGAGAGATTAACGGTCCTCATCAAATCTGAAAACAACAGGCATAAATAAAGGTATCTTGCGATTTGAGCCCTTATTTAATGAAACTTCATTACAACAAATTGGAATAGTATGGTAGGCTATACTTTGAACCACACATTCTCTATGAAAGTAGTACAAACTATCATACATATCACTTTAAACACTTTTTTTTTTCCAAATTAAGCATTTTGTATTTCATAAAAGAAAAGCACATAGGTGGGTCAAAATGACCAATACAACAAAGAAACCAAATGCAAACCTGGCAAAAAAAAAAAGAATATATCCATGAAGCCCGAGCTAGAAAAACATAAAAATAGAAGTGCTAAACCTAAAAGATACAAGGAAACCGCTCCCGCAACGGCAACTTACACCAAACTAGGCTAGCATCAATACAAGAAAACTAATGAATCATCATGAAGGAGACAACAATCCAACCAAAAGGGAGCAACAAATCCACAAATGTGAATCATCATGAAGGTCGAGAATCTGATGGCTCCTTAGATCCCAAATGGTCCGAGGCATACGAGGGATTATTTGTAGATATGGAGTGGGAAGAGGTATTCATAAAAGCTTGGATATCTTGAGATAAAGATCCTTGGGGAGGCACCAATCCTTGTTCTTCAACAACATCACTAGAATTTAAAAAATTGAGGGCTTCAAACCTATTCTTTGAGTGAACAACTTGCGGTTGAGAATCCTTTGAGGATGAGGCATTACCAACAACAATTGCATTGTTGTTAGTAATATTCCTATTTGGAATAGAACCAAATTGTGGTAGAGAGCCAACTTGTGGTAGAGAATAAGCAACTTGAGGTGGAGAACCAATTTGCGGTTGTGGACTTTTAGAGGTTGCAACATAAACATTTTTGGAGATATCTTTCCATTCGGAAGGTGGCCTAATAGGTTGTTCTTGTTCCTGAACCACAAGAGCTTTAACACAATTTGCAAGAGTGTGACCAACGACTTTACAATGTGTGCACCGAGGTGGCTTCCAAGAGTACTCATTGTTAATCTCTGCAATAGACCCATCTTTGAGCTTGGCATAGGTAGAATCACTACAAGAAAATTTATTTTGAGCGACGGTCCGTATCTTTTTCGTCGCTAAAAAAGTGACGAAAAGGAGACAAAAATTTGCATACATGAATAGTGATAATTTTGAGACGGTTTGGAAACGATTTAGTCATGTCGTCTCCAAACCGTCTCTCAATGGAGACGATTTGGAGACGAAACATGATTGTCGTCTCCAATTCGTCTCCGATAAGAGGCGAAAAGGAGACGACATGCTTGAAGATATGTTCTTCGTCTCCATTCCGTCTCCAAAAGGGTGACGGAAAGTTTATCCGTCACCAAATTGGTGACGACTTGGTGACGAATGTTTTTATTGAAAATATTTTTAATAATATTTTTTACTAAAATGTTTAAATCTAATTTAATTTTTTATTTCAAGATAATTTTTAAAAATTTAAATTAAATTTAAAAAATTGGAGATGGACATGCTGTATTATCCGTCTCCAAATTAGAGACGAAAAAGCATGTCTGTCTCCAATTTTGGTGACGGATTAGCTGTTTCATCACCAAAATTGGTGACGAAAAAAGCTTTTCCATCACCAAATTGGTGACGAATGTTTTTATTGAAAATATTTTTAATAATATTTTTTACTAAAATGTTTAAATCTAATATAATTTTTTAAAAATAAAATTATATTTAAAAAATTGGAGACAGACATGCTGCATTATCCATCTCTAAATTAGAGACAGAAAAACATGTTTGTCTCCAATTTTACAAGTTGTCTCCAAATAGTCGCCAACATGAGACGGTTTGGAGACAATTTATCTATGTAGTCTCTAAACTATCTCCTAATGGCAACAATTTGGAGACAGTTTTATGATTCGTCTCCAAATAGTTATTAATTAATGTTGCCATCAACTAATTAAATAAATTAGTACTTTATATTAAATAAATAAATAATCTAATAATGATACTTAAGAATTAAATTAAAAATTACATTTACTTGCTGAATAATTTATTTTAATCTAGAATTTATATTAATATTAATAATTAATAATTAATTTATCATTAACAATTTATCCTAAACTTGTAATTAAAGTACTGATTAAATAGTAAATAAATTTAAAATAATAAATGACTAGTTATTTTAATTAATATAATTCTCCCATCATTTTTTTTAAAAAAATAACTTAATACTTCCTTCGTTCATAATTTTTTTTTAAAAAAAATAAACAAATGCACATTTAAGTGCTGAGGGAGGCCCTCAGCACTTATGCGCTGGGAGACGGAAAAGAGACAATATGTGAGGGAAACGAAAAGGAGATGAAAGGTGAGGGAGACGGAACGGAAACAAAATATAGAGGGAGACAGAAATGTGATGAAATGTAGAGGGAGACGGAAAAGTGACGAAATATAGAGGGAGAGGGAAATGTGACGAAATATAGAGGGAGACGGAAATGTGACAAAATGTAGAGGGAGATGGAGAGGTGACGAAATGTGAGGGAGACGGAAAGGTGACGAAATGTAAAAATAGACGGAATGGAGACGAAATATAGAGGGAGACGGAGATTTGACGAAATGTGAGGGAGACAGAAATTAAGGTGATGAAAAATATTTCCGTCTCCATTTGAGACGAAATTCAAAATGGAGACGGTTCAAAAGGTGACGACACATTTTCGTCTGTTTTCCGTCTTCTTTTCCAGATTGAAGACGAAAAGGAGACGAAAATTAGTTGTCTCCGTTTCTGAAATTTCTTGTAGTGAATCTGACATGTCTTCTTCAATGTTCATCTCAACACAAATTCGAACATAGCTAAGATGAGACTTAGACTCCGTAATAGAATCCATTTGTAGGGGAGTACCAAGGTTACTACCAATATAGCTAAGCCCTCTTTGGACCACAATCCTCAAGGAACAGTTGTGAGCTTCATCCAAATTGGGACTTTATAACAAAGTGAGATTGACAAGTTAAATATTGGGATTAATTAGCAAAACAAAAGTTAAAATATTGGGATCATATTTTCTAAGGAGTAGAGGATGGTGATTGACATGCCATAATTGCTCCAAGATTTTGTCACAAGTTTGCTCACAATCAGGATTGAAAAGAAACAATCCATTTGCAAGAGTTTGAATTTCAACACTACCAAATGACTTCCACCTAGTGTCAAAAACTTTCTTAATCAAAAAGAAAGGTGAGGGCTTACCAACAAATTGGCCTATAAAGTGGCTTCCACTTTAAACACTATATTACTTTATTACATAAATAACACATTGAAGGCCTTTGTTTGTATTAGTTCATGAGTGTATTAGAACCAAGCCTTTGAGTTCCTTGAAGCAGCACCACTTCACATAGGTCGAATCTATCAAAAGTGCCCCGCAATTTTAATTTAACACTTCGACGATCTTGTCTATAGGTCTATTAAGAGCGTCAAACTCAACCTCTCTTTAAATCTTCGGGAACCAAGCACTAATTAAGTAGCTTTGGGATGACATGATAGATTTATTGCTTGTAATTACACTAATGACGTACTTTGACTCATTGAACTCTAGACTTGACGCGTATCAAGCGTTGAGTTGAGGTTCCATCATTAGTAACTTGAATCAGTAGGTTTGAGACTCATCTCTCTTGATGTTTTATTCACCAAGTCTTTAGGTAATCCTTTTGTTAAACGATGGGCTAAATTTTGACTGATCTCACAAAATCTCTAGTAATAATACCATTTGTAATTAAGTTCCTCACATAAGGGTGACTAAGTTCAATGTGTCTAGACTTCCCATTGTATACATTGATGTAGGCCCTTGACAATGTAGCTTCACTATCACAGTGCATGTATAACGACACAATGGGTTTTGGCTACAATGGTATTCCAAATAATAAATTCTCTAACCGCTCTGCTTTTCTGCATGTCAAAACTAAAGCTACGAACTCAGCGGCCATGGTGGAATTAGTTATGCATGTTTGTATCTTGGAAACCCAAGAAACTGCACCACCACCAAGCATAAATATACACCCATTTGTTGATGAATGGTCTTCATTATCACTAATCCAACTTGCATCACAAAATCCTTCTAGTATTGAAGGGTATCCCCATAACTTATGTCGTAACTCGTAGCTACCTTTAGGTACTTAAGTATTAGTCTTACACCATGCCAATACATGTTAATTACTTGGATTACTGGTGTACCTATTGAGTTTACCAACCGCATAAGCTATGTCTCAACATGTTATTTGAACCGAGTTGGGCCATTCTGACATGTGAAGTCATTTAGCTCGGTTAATAAATGGGTTGAGTTAGCGCATTCGATTGTTATTCGGGCTGGCCTAGGCTAGGTTGAGAATCAAAACAACAAATTCTGCTCAATCAATTAATTTTACACAAGTTAAATGGACTAATTGCGTTGGGTTCGAGCCCACCCCTTTTTAAGGGAAAAAAAACAAGCAATATATATCAATGAATTGCTAAATCCTGATGCAATGTAAAATTTTAAAAATAACTCAAAATGTTACTAAGTTAAAAATTTGAACTTATAAAATTGAAAATTGATATGATAAATAATACAAAAACAAAAACAAAAACTTATATTCAAACTAATTATTTTTAGTTGTAAAATAAATAAAATTATTACAAAAGTTGTCTAGTAGATCAGAGAAAGTTAGCGAAGATAGACTGGAATAGCGAACAAAGTGGAGGGGTCAAGTACTCTGATTGCCGCCCTTAATGACCAGACCACATAATACGTTTCAATTTCTTTTTTTTTTCAACTAATATTGTTCTTCTTATAATTTGATCTTCGAGATCTTTACTAGGTGAGTTGGACCCTCAAGAGTATACATATTTTCTTCAGAATCCTCAATTTACATATATTATTCGAGCTGATCGCCAAGGGTGGAACTCAAGGGATAAAAGAAAAGGATTTGGTTCAGGCAAGTTATTCAATCTTAGTGCAAATTGTACTCTCTTTTGACCGAATAAGAATGCTGAATAGCTATATAGTTTCTCCTTTTCTTCTTCACATCAGATTGTGGACCCTGTTGAGATCGAGAAAATGGTGGATAACGTGATCGCAGATAATCCAAAGCAGCACGAGCAATATCGTGGAGGTAAAACTAAGCTACAAGGCTCTTTTGCTGGCCATGTATAGTTCTGTATAATCACGTAAGATTTTTCTGGTTTTAGTTCCGATGTGCTTTTTGAGCTTGTCTTGTGCAAGTATTCTTCAGCCTGTAATGTCTTACATTCTTATTGTTTTACCAGGTGATGAAAGAATCAAAAGGCAAGGCAAATCCCAAGCTTTTGAACCAGATTCTTTTGGAGAAATTAAACACCAAAAGCTTATACCTTCAACAGTTACTATGCACGATAACTCAAGGTGATGATTGTATGAGAAATCTTGAGCTTCATTAGAAATCACGTATACTTTTGAGAGTCTATGCTAGACCTTGGGGCACTCTTCTGTGTCGAAGTCCAATGTCTTTGAACTCGAATCGATGACTAGATAGAGTGGGCAAATGCTCATATATAGTCGACTAGGAATTTGTTTTAGTGGTATGGTTCTCGTTTAGTGTGCGAAAGGTTCCGAGATCGATTCTCAATAGGTGTACATACTATCTATGTGATGTAAAATTGACTTAGACCTCCCTTTAAATCCAAAAAAAAAAAAAAATGCTCATGGTCTAGGGATGGACTATACCATACTTTTTACAATCTCGTTATGATTTTGATTTTCCAGTGCCTACTTGGATAATGTTGCAAAGTGGAACCATTGTTTGGTCTAATTATGAAATTTTTACTTTTGAACTGTAGAACTTTTGCAATACAGATTTGGTTAGAAGTACTGTTGAACAAAAGATATAAGACTATTTGGCCTAATTGGACAATATTGAGCTTTTAGAAAATTTGAGGGTAATATTGTACTTTAAAAAATATGAAAGAGTATATTTAAAAAAGAAAAAAAAAACAGTTTCTCGCATTATAGAAAAATAGATTCGCAAAAGCCTATATTAAAAGGCTCCAATTTGGAGTTTCTTATTTTTCAACTTTTTTCATCTTCATCTTTTACCTAAAAGCACTTTCAGAAATTGGCCAAACAAGTGAGATTAGCTTCTAAACTTACAGAAAGTACTTTTGTCATAAAGAATGATCTGAGATGCTGGTGATACATACACTGCACTTTCTGAAGGTATCTACTCTTGTATAAAAATTTCACCTAGAGAACATGCGAGAAATGCTAGATATCACCTAAGCTCAACGACATTCATCAACTAATTTTTTCAGTCTAAGATGATAACTTGTATTAGTTTCGCAATTACAATCTTCACATGCGACATTAGGCGTATCTGAAATTGTATCCGAGTTTCATATTTTACTTTTTATATCTTCTGTTAATATTATAGAAGGGATTTTTGCCAGCGTCACAAAATGTACTTGTATTTAGTATTTTTGTTGTCTCATAGGAGGATATATATAAGTCTAGTTATCAAATCGTGAATTGAAATATCATTTTTTTAAATCGTAAATCATATTGAATCGTGAATCATACCGATTTGGTCACAAATTTAAAATTAGAATACTAGATGATAATTGATATATTATTTTTCAATTAGCTAAAATAAACAACAAAAAATAAGTGAAAGCCATAACTATACGTTAGTAATGCCAACTACCAAAACTAAAGCCATAACTATACTTCTTTTTTTTATTTTCTAGAAGCCATAAGTATAATTTAAAAAAATTGAAAAAGCACTTAGTCAGTCAGCTACTCACTAAGTCACGACTCACTAGTGACTTAGTCAATAAAGAGTAAAAACAAAAACCATCTAAACCACTCATGACTCTAAGAAGCAAAGAGTAAAACAAATACCACTCATGACTTAAGTCTTTAGTAAAGTAAAGATGAAAGCTCTTTAGCAAAGTGTAATAAACTACTCAACTTAGAAGGAAAGCTCACTCACTTACAAAATAAAAGCATTCGAGTTTCAGTCTTGTTGGCGCAACTCTTGTAAGTTGAAATTGAATTTGATCGTGCAACGATAGCAATGAAGAGCAGTCGTTTCTCCCTTTTTCTTTTTTAGGGATTTTGACTTTCGAATTTTTAATCTTGTAATTATAGTTGAAAACTGATGTTCAATCATAAATTGTTTTTTTAAAATTTTATTTGTTCATGTTTTTAATAATGGGCTAATTGTATATTGCTTGCAAAAAATTGAAATGGGCTTTATTTTATGGATTTTTTGGCCTTTTTTTTTTGTTTGACCCGAATCGGAAACAATTGATGACCGATTCACCCAAATTAGCGATTCACTAACTAATTCAAATCAATTTTTATACAAATCAAATTAAATACGAATCGTACGATTTCGAAAACTATGTGCCTTAAAAGAGATGGACATATTGGTCTAAGGACGACCTGAAAATTGTAAGAAATTAAGTGTATTGTAAAGGAGCTAAATTCAATTGGTCATACTGTTGGCTATCAAATACACGTTGTCCCAAAATCTTAGGAAGGAAACAAAGAAACATATTTTGTGAATCACAAAAATGAAGGGGGTTATAAATTTTGTTCTTTTCTCAAGCCCTAAGCATCCACATATGAGCTAGTAAATAAATTTTGGTACTCTATTTTGCAATCGTAGTAATCAACCACAATAAATTTGTGTATTCTTTCTTATATGTGCATGTCCGGATCCTCTCATATTAACTTTTCTCTTATAAAATTATGATAGAAGAATCTCAACCATTTATATTATTGTAAGCCATCTCAGCTATTCATTTCAATTTAACCTAAAAAAGAATTTACTCCCAATTAAAATACTTTTTCAACCATTACCCACTCCAACATTTTCTCCTTTCTCACTTCAAGCTGTCCTGTTTTCAAAAAAAAAAAAAAAGGGTGAATAGCCCCGGATCCCCTTATGGTCAAGCGAAACTAGCTATAACCCTCATATGGTTCAAAAAATATAGTCGGACCCCCCTGTGGTTCACCTGTTAATGCACACCACCTCCTTCCGTCAAATTTTATGTCAAAACTGACGGAAAGTGTACCACACGCGCAAAAAATGCGATTTTTATTGGTTTTTAACCTATTTAATAATAAAATAATATTAGTAATATCAACTATTTTTAACGTCTTTTCATTTTCACCTATTTTTTATTTATTACTAAATAAAAAATATATATTATTTTATTACTAAATATGTTAAAAACCAATAAAAATTATATTTTACGAGCATGTGGTAGACTTTCCGTCAATTTTGACGGAGGGAGGTGGTGTGCATCAAAGGGTGGATCACAGGAGGGTCCGACTATATTTTTTGGACCACAGAGGGGTTATAGCTAATTTCGCTTGACCACAGGGAGGTCCAGGGCTATTCACAAAAAAAAAAAAAAAACGCTGAAAACTTCACATCTTCTTTTTTCAGTTTTTTTAGCTTTAATTTTTTTTCTTTTTGTTTTTTCTTCATTTTTTAATTTTAATGGTTCTAAATTTTTCTTTGTTGCATCCTCGCGAATGTTAGTTGTGAAACCCCACTTTCCTGCTTATCTCGTTTTACGTGCTTTACCTCGTTTTGCGTGCATATGATCTGTTTATGTGCTATAGGACTTAGAAAGTTATAATTTTGATGTCAATACTTCTAATACGTGCTAAATGTGCATTCATGACATTTTCATCAAAAACGGAGTCAGAAATTTTATCGTCGATTTTCAGTGAATAGTGTTTTCGAAACACGTCCGCTATAATTTTGAAACTGGTCTTTTTAACCCTTCTAGACCTAGTCCACGGACTTTAATAGACCTGTGTTTGATGAAAACGGTTTTAAAATCGGCTTAAGAATTTATTAGGGTTTTTACACCGACTTTTGCGAAAATCGAGTTTTAAGCCGACTCGGGTGAAATTATTGGATTGTAAAACTTCTTGTCACCTAAAAATAATCCACTTGAGATATCTTGGGGTTTGCATAATTATTTTTTAACTTGGTGAGCAATAAAATGCAATTAAAGTCATTAAAAATACAAAAATACTAATTTAAATTAACTTTGACTTTAATTAATTATTTGACCTTATAAGCTAATGTCCTCAACACACACTCACACAACACAAAAACACCATCACACACACACACATTGCCGAGAGAAAAGAGGGAGAAAAGAGAAGAGAAAACTCAAGCTTTCAATCCAATTTTTCAAAGAAAAACCTAGTTTTTGTCCGTGAAACTTCGCACCGACTTGGATTCTGCTTGTTGGGCACGCATAGCACGCATTCCTAGGCTTATATCGCATCTAAGGTGAGAGAAAAATTCTAGATCTCAAAATGTCATTTTTGTGTTTTTGCGTATAAATGAAGATTGAACCGTTAGAATTGTAATCTGATGTTAGATTATTGCTCCTTGCATGCTAGGGATCATTATATACTAATACTACGAGTTTCTGTCGGATATAGCATAATTTTTATTTTCCGGGTATTTAATTTTGATTAAAATGTTCAAAGTTGAATAAAATGAGTTGTGTTGATCGAAATCGATTGCCGTCGATTTCTAAATACTTGATAATTACGTGTTAGCGCTGTTGTAATGCCGAATTTTCGATTACATTGTTTGTGTGAAAATCCGGAAAATCCAGCCATGACATCTTAGGGTTTTAGGGTTATCGGGCATGTTTTGGAGGTGTTATGGTGGATTTCCGAGAGGGCTAATGTAGTAGGTTGAATGGGTGAGTGATAGGAACTGATTTGGCAATGTTTGGATTAGTAGATTTTAAGTTATGAATTTTAGAAGTTTAGGTTGTCATTCTTTAATTTCTCGAACGATGCCTTAGATGGTTGGGTAGTGTTCGAGTGATGAATGGTGAGTTGTTGATGAGTAATTTAGAGTTTAATTATGTATATTATGCATGTCCGGTTAGATGGCCTACTTTGTCATCTAACTACGTTGTTTGTTGTTTAATTTAATATTGATGCTATTGATTGATTATTATTGAATGCGGGAATCGGGCACTCTTGTTGCTGATCTCCCAATTGATTGATTGATTGATGATTGATTGATGATTGATGAATATGGAGTCTTGGTATGTGTGTGCCACCTCTCGGGCAGCGTCGGGCTGTCGGGTTGATAACGGCATGACTGCCATAGGCTACCCCCAGCTCGCATGACGGAGGTGTCATGGAGGGAGGGGCTAGTGAGGTACCTCGGGTGCGTGAGTAATGGGGAGTTATAAGAAGAATGGTTGAGATCGTGATGGCGTTTGGAGCTACACCAACTAGAGAGAGTATCCTTTATTGAATGGTCATATAGTTATGTGATGATAGTATTATTGATGTTATTTTGTGTTTACTGACTCAAAGGATTATTTCCAAGGAGTTTAGTAAACCTTGCTCGAGATCTATCGGATCCTCACTGGGCTTATTTTATATAAGCTCACTCTCTATTATTGCATGCATGCAGGTGTTACTGATTTTGACTACGGGTATGTGCCTCCTGAAGAGAGAAATGTGTCGTATGTGGATGAGTCTTATGTCCAAGAGTCATTGTCATGAGATTATCTTAGTTGTTGTAAAATAATGTTTTGTATAATCTATTTTGAAATGTATGTATAGCCTATGTATTAAGTTGGAACGGAGGCGTATAACTATGATTGGAATGTTGAAGAATGATTATTGTATAATATGGATGTGTTGTATATTGTTAACTTAATTGAGGAGATGATTGTTGGGATTGTTTATGGAGTTTGATGTATGATGTTCTAAAGAGGTTGGTTTAGAGCCTCAGTGTCCTAATTACTGTCGTTATACTGCCGAAATTCCGTTGCGTCCTGACTGATCGTAGGTGGGGTCGAGTTGGGGCGTGACATTAGTCATGTCCAATATATTGTCTATAATCAAAAAATAAAAAATATAAGAAACATCAAATTATTAATTATCAGAATCGTTCAACTTTTTAAATTTGGTTGGTAACAATTTTGTTGCAGAAGATAGCAAAGTCAAAACGAAATCAAAGGGATTCTAAAGCAAAATTAAAAGGCTCCATTGACCCAGCAAAACAATGATAAAAAAAAAACATGAAAATTAAAGCAAAGCATAAGAAACCAAACAAACAAATGAAAATCTTGAAGCAACCACAAAGAACTCCTTCAACTTCGCTCATGAAAATTAATCAGCAAAGTCAATGATGCAAAGATCTATTAACAAATTTCAGACATCTCACTTGGAAAAGAATTAATAAGTGTTTTGACTCATATTATTGGTTTAAAAGTTAACGAAATTGACATTACATATTTTGAATCATTATACTGAAAGTGAAAACAAACACAAAAGTAAATCTAGATCTGAAAAAAAAAAAAAAAAAGTGAAGTATCAAAGTTGTTCTTCATTGAGAGCATGAAGTATCAAAGTTATTCTTCATTGAGAGCATTAATTCTTTAGCAAAAATAGTGGATGAAAATGATTGAGACAGTGGATATGGTGAGAAAAATAGAGATGAGAGTTTACTTTTTTTTTTTGGGTGAAAAACAAGAAGTGGAAAAATAAGGGAGAGAGAGAAAACATGAGTGGGGTAATGTGAGAGAGAAAAGATTGAAAAAATATTTTGGATTGAACTCTTATTTTTTTATGTTTAACTAAAATGAATGACTGAGATAATTTATAATAATATGAATAATTGAGATTTTTTTCTTATAATATTATGATAGAGAATTCAATATGAGAAGATCCAAATTCGTGTGCATGTGTGCCTGTTCACATATGGTCTTCTCTCTTTTTTTTGATCATTTACCGAGGAAAACCAAGACTGCCTTTGACCAAAAAAAAAAAAAAACCAAGACTGCCTTCTTGTTTGCATCTCAACTAATTTCTAACAGTGATGGGACTCTATACTTCTGTAGTGTCATGTTGCAAAGCAGTGGTCTTTAACATCTTATCCTTATTTTCCGATTTCTTCTCACGATGGCTTGGCTCTGCACCAAGTCGTTTAGTTCATAGGCCGCCTTCTCCTGAGCTACGCATTGAAAAGGATTTATATGAAGGACGAGCTTCGTTTCTTACACATGGCCGAGAGCTTGGCTCATTGGCTGATCATGTGGTAAGTCCCAATATTGTTTCTTTTCTTTTTTCTTTTTTGGACTTCAATATTGTTCTTCATTTTCTTAGTAAACAAATCAATACTTATAAAGGATGTCAGTAACGAAAAAGAATCACTACAATTTAGATTCAATTCTATTTTCTATTTTTTGGTTAATATTTTTAAAAGTAAAATTTTAATCGCATTCTATATATGTCATGTGAAATTCTAAACAATATCCAGATTGCAATTTGTTTTCAAGGGAAGCTATTAAGGAAGAGACCTACTCTCGAAGACTTATCCTCCTAGCGCAGCTGATAACCTTTTGTAAAGGAAATAGACAATTCTATTTTATTTTATTTTTGGTTAATATTTAAAAGTAAAATTATATAAATAAGTGTACTTTTACATAAATAAGAGAGACAAACATTATATAATCATTAAAATCACATCACCCCAAACCACCCCAATTTGAGGTGATTATACAAATGCCTCCAAATAATTCCTTGTAATATATACTAGATACATGATAAGTGGAGAATTACTATATATTAGGTCAAGAATTCAGTTTTCATATATATATATATACACTAGATGCTACTATTTTACGACATTTTTAGTTCTATGACATGTCTTTTATGTCAAATTCTTAATTTGAATAAAACTAACGAAATGACATGTCTTGATTAATTTGTTTTAAGGTTCGTGATCGAATAGAAAATCAATCCATGCACAAGCAGTATGTTGTTGTGAAACCCAGAGGTATGTTAATTGTCCCTCAAAACGCAATTAAACATTTCAAGGTATTTCATATTACCTTGAAATACATTTCTGCATGAAGCTTTTTTCTTTCTTTCTTTTTTTTTTTTTTGGCACAATCATACTCTTATTTGCCAATTGTCATAAAATTTATAGTGATATTGACTATAGAAATTGCCTGAAATTGGGACTCATTTCTAGTTGAGACCGATTAATGATTTCATCAATGAGAGTGATATTCTGATGTAAGACTTTCGTGATGGTTGATACATATAATTTCATGTCTAAAATTGTTTCTATTTTTATTATCTTTATAGGGTCCATTTAAGAACAATACAACATTATTAAGAACATACTATTATTTGTCGATCTCTATTGTTGTTACAAGGGGAGTTCTTCAATACTTTATATATTTGCGGATCTTTAGTCGGGGCAAGTAACTAATCTCAACTACAGAGGAAAACAAAAATCTATAAATTTGTAGAGGATGTTTGGCTAGCTAATTGCTTATTTTTTTGTTATTAAGACAAATTATAAGTGTTTCTTTTTTTCTTTTAATTTTTTTTCTTTTTTTGAATTTTTAAGCTCATTTTGGGCATCTCGTAAAGAAACTTATGAACTCGAAAAATATTTTGACCAAAAAAATAAACTCAAAAAAATTAATCCATAAGTATCCCTTCGATTCTCAGTTTTGCTATTTCCTTCTGATTTGTCAAGTCGCCTATATAAATCCTCATATGATTTTGTTTTAATTTCATTAACTGCTGTCTTTGTGCTTAGCTGATCTATATCTCTCCATATTCCCTTCATTATGATATATCTTTCTTGCAAGCACTTATAGCATTTGTTTTTTTGGAGAATGCCAAAAACCCCTCTGAGTTCTGCCTGAAATCCAAACAAGCCAATGTTTTTTAGATTTGCTCAGATTTCCCCATGCCCTTTAACTCTGTAAGAAATGGTTTTCAATAAGTAGAAAGCATTGTAGTACCACTTTTTCTTTTTCTTTATTTTATTTATTTAATTTAAGGGAGGCGAACATAAGCGGTACAACACATATCAAACTGCTATACGGTAAATGTAAGAATTAAAATGGTAACACTTATTTGATGCATGCATTGCTGTGAAACATAAACTAAAGATTTTAGATTTTCTGACTCCATTTGGCTGAAATTGAGATGCTAGCCTATCACAGCTTCATCACTTTGTGAAAAATGAACCCAAAAAAAAATGTTATAATAGTATTGAGCTTTTTCTTACATGATTGGTCAAAACAAAAAGGTCTGACATCAGACAAAGATGCGAAAAAAATTCCTGCGGAGGAAGCAGTCTGCGGGTCCTGCTATGATGGATTCATAGAAGAGAATGTGCTTTCGGTGAAGTGTGGATGCTCATTCACTTTGATTCATAAAGAATGGGCCACAGAAGAAGGAAGCGAAATATGTCATTATTGCCATGAAAAGCTTCAGAAGACATCCGTTACTCTTCAAGTGCAGGAGGCTTCTGCTCAAGTCACTGATAAACAAAAGATCAAGAAAAAATAAGTTAAAAAGTTCTTCACACACAAAAGCCAAAAAAGCATCATTGAAGTAAAGTATTAAAGCAATTAGCTTGATACTTGAGTTCACTTGAAAGCTTCGACCAAGAAAAACAACTAAACACAGCTCAAAAGTTCACTTACAAGCTTTGACCAAAAAAAAAATAGCTCACTTACAAGCTTGATTGTTGAATTCTTCACACGACCAACGCGATCAACTCTAGAGCAGAAGTCAACTACGTATATCTCTCTCTCTTTTAGTAATTAGGGCTTTTAATTTTTGCATCTTTTGATTTTGTAATTGAAATTAATTTGAGAATTTGATATTGATAAATGATAATGTTAATGGGCCTACTTTTTGGATTTTATTTGTTCATGTTTGTTAAAATTGGGCTAAAGAAAAAATATTGAAATAGGCTTCTTTTTTTTTCCTGATTTTGAAATTTTTGGGCTTTTTAAAGTGTGGCCTGAATCATCGCGATTCAATGAATCATACGATTCTTACCGATTCGTTACGATTCGTATACGATTCACTTCCAATTCATGTTGATTAACGATTCTCCCATTCGATTCGCATCATTTTTTAACTGAATCATATCGAATTGTACGATTTCGAAAACAATGTCATGGGTATAGAGCTAATAAATGATGCAGCTCGACAAAAAAATGAACACAATTGTAAAATACTCGACCCTACTTAGTGGGATAATTCTTGATATGGTTCATAATTTCAGACCTTTAGTCTTTAGGTTCGTTTGAGCAAAAACACAATGCATAATGAATCAAACTACTGAAGAATGTCCCATAATATTTAAGATATGCACATGGTAAACGAGTAACAGCAGTGATACTTTGAGTCAGGTTCTGTTTGGTAAGAGGCTTGACACCATGTTAATTAAAAGATAATTTGTTTTAAAAGTTAAAGTTGTTAGATACTGCATAATTAGTTTAATGTCTCCAAGGCAACAATAATGCCTACATTTCTTCAAAAGTGGAGTCTACCAATAGTCAAATTATTCATACCAGCTAGTTTAAGATTCTCCATAAAATCATTTTATATCGAAACAAGTATAGGAGACAATTTAAAGAGCGTTTTTAAATGTAATCTAATTTTCATCACTCATTTATTACTTCCAATCTACGTGCTTAATTGGTAACATAACAAACTTCTATTTATGTTTTTTCTTTTAGCATGTCAACTAAGCACTCATGTATATTGTAATAAATAGGTGATGAAAATTAGTATCTAACATTTCTCAAATTTAAATTGTCACTACTAACTCATTTATTTTGCTAATGTTGAGCTTACCGCAGGTTCTTTATTGACAAAATTCCCATCCAGGTATTCAAGAACAATGCAAATAGTGGAGTCAGCTATCCTACACAACCAATGCAAATAGAGGCAACAATATGGAATGCAGATTTGGCAACTCATGGTGGCCGGAAAAAAATCAACTGGTCTCACGCACCATTCAAGGCTCATTTCCAAAGCTTCAGCATTGATGGATGCCCTGTAAACTCTAGAACCACAAGTTGCAATTCTTATAAGTTGTGGTGGAATAACCCCCCAAGTCAAGAAAAATTATATCATGACACCATAAGTAAATATATAATGTAACGCCCCGAACCCAACCTCACGCTAAAGGTCAAACCCAGACCCGTCACTCGGACATAGTCTCCTTTGTACCAAGGACTAAACTGTTACCTACGAATAGTCACATATAACATTGGGACCACAAATAACAATTTATACAACCTATCTTCTAACGTTTCCAAAGGCAAGTCAAATTCACAAGGCCAACCGAGCCTTGGAGCAACATCAATCCACTTAAGCACACAAGCATGCAAGGCAAGTTGGCTTTAACCAAAAGTAGTTAGATACAATTATAATTTTAAGTTCTATTTGTAGGATAATAAACACTCCAAGCATGCAATAGAAGATGAAATCTAAAATCCATTATTACAATCCATCATCTTTCTCTAACATACAAGATTTCAACTACCAACATATACACAAGACCCAAGGTCTCAAAATACAACCTTTAACATGAACTCCAAGCAAACTGCACATAAGATCTACCTTATCACACAAAGTCACAGATTCTGATTTACGTGAACTTCTTCTTCTTCATCTACTTCTAACAGTTGGGGATTCACCTCAGCTTCTCCTGAAACATGACAAATGAGGAAAGAGCAACAATGTTACCCAGCGAGGGAGGTGATGCAATATACCGAGTGTGCAATATAATATGCAAACACAAGAAACATATATATGCAACATAAACCAGCAAGATAGAAAGCCAAGTAATTAACCACATTAAAAAGGATACAGTTCCACTTCAAGTCTTCAATCGTGAACCATGAGCCACGAGCTTCACGCAAATGCCGGCAAACCCCAAACACCAACAAGTTGGGATACTCCAGATGTATCCCGATCCTATGACCCTTTCTCCTGAGGTAGGTCCATGCCCAACAGGTGAACCACGTTTCTGGGGTAGTGGAGTATGCCTCAGCGAGAAGGGAATAGACACCATGGTAGTCGAGGGAGCACAGCAAGCCCGACGCTGCCCGTGTTTCTTGACGCTACCATGTCCGAAAAGGTTGCGCAACCCCGAGACAAGTCACAAGCATTCAAGATATCAAATAACATATAAGAGGGTCGACAAAGTAGACCGCCCTCGCATATATGCACAATATAAGTTCACAATAGCACGAACTGGCTTTAGAGAATTAAAAGTAGCAATCAACATAATCTTTCCTCACAATCAACTTAATTAACTTCATTATACTTTGGATAGTCAATACAATACAAGACAATTCAACAACAAGTTCTAAATGCAACAAGAATGGCTAAAAACTACTTTTTCCCTTTCTTTAACCAAGACTTCTTTCTCCTATGCACGTTTCAAGGTTTCCAAACCACATACTAATCATATTATATTCTTAATTAAGCCCAAAGTCGTCTATTAAAATCATAAAAACCCATTTTAGAAGCAAAACTTCGAGAAGGCCCCGAGCGGGTTTGAACTACAACTATACTAACCGAACCCCATTTTCGCGAAACGAAAGCACCAAGAGTGCTTCCTTACCCCAAGGATACCCAAACCATAGCCCAAACTTGCCTGGATTGCTCAACGAGAAAAGTCCCTTTTTTAAAGTCGACTAATTACGCAATTTAGCTCAGTTTTGGTTGATTCAACTTCACGTGGCTTTTCAACAAGCTTCACTAGGGCCTAGAGCATCTATTTGAAGTCTCAATTCAAGCTAATTATCAAATTCATTCAAAACCCTAACAACAAGCACTATTCATCATCTTCTTTGTTCAATCTCTACAATCAACCATAGCATATGTTATCAAGCTATACAAAAGAGTTCTATAGGCTTCAAAGACCATATAACAAGCAATATAGTTAAATTCAACAAGATAGAAAATTTCATATATATGCACCAACTTTAAAACAAGAAATATGTAACTCCCTCACATAAACAAGCTTAGTAGATGCAAGAACAAGCTTGAGCTAGGTTGATATCACTTGTAGAAGCTTTAGGGAGCATCCAAGATCAAGCTTTGAAGAAGAAAAATCCTCATTTCTTCTCCTAGAGGTGGACGGCCAAGGGGGGGATATAAGGGTAATTTTTGCTTTTGTTTGATGATCAATTATTTGTGTGTTGTTTTATTTTATGAGTTTAGATATTATATGTATATGTATGTCTATTAATTAAGGTCAAATAGTTCCAAAAACTTGATCAAACTGGGGCCAAAAAATGCAATTTTAAATGTGTCTAGTTGCAATTAACATTATTCTTACGTAACACTATTCAAATGACATGAAAACTATTTTCTAAACGCACGCTCCCAAGCTCGAAAGTCCAAAATAACTAGGTCTCGATTCCTTCTAGATGTCATATGATCTAGGAAAAATATGAAATCTAAATTTCAAGGGGGTCGAAAATTTTATGAATCGTGACCTCTAATAAAAGCAATTAAGCAAGAAAGATGATGCACGTAGAAATATGCAAATAGATGTGCAATAGTTATAAAAGGATTTATGATAGAATTCTCGGGCGTCACACCCTCTCCCCCTTAAACTAATTGCGTCCTCGCAATTCTTACATGATTTAGTAAACAACTCTGGATACTTCTCTCTGATCTGATCTTCTCGCTCCCAAGTAGCATCCTCAACCCCATGATGATCCCAAAGAACTTTTACAATAGGAATACTTTTAGTTCGAAGTTCCTGAATCTTTCGGTCAACCACTCGAAGAGGTTTCTCAACATATACTAAAGACTCATCAATCTCCAACGGTTCTGGCTCAATAATATGCGACGGATCAGGATTATATTTTATCAACAGTGACACATGAAAAATATCATGAATCCGGCCTAAACTCGGAGGTAATGCCAATCTGTAAGCTAAATCCCTAACCTTCTCAATGATTTCAAATGGTCCCACGTATCTAGGACTAAGTTTACCTCCTTTTTCGTGTCGAATCAAACCTTTGCGCGGAGAGACTTTCAAGAATACACGATCACCCTTTGAAAATACCAAATCTCGTCGGCGTCTATCAGCATAATCCTTCTGTCAACTCTGAGCTGTAAGCATCCTTTTCTTTATAAGTTTCACATTATCCACCATTTTGATCATCTAAGGAAGAATAGTTGGATCAACTGTTTTCATCTCACCTACTTCATCCCAATACAACGGAGACCTACATTTCCGCCCATAAAGTGCTTCGTAGGGTGCCATACCAATAGTAGCCTGATAACTGTTATTATAAGCAAATTCCGCTAAAGGTAGGTACTTCTCCCAATTCTTGCCAAAATCCAGAACACAAGCTCTCAACATGTCTTCCAGTATCCTAATAGTCCTCTCTGACTGGCCATCCGTCTGCGGGTGATATGCAGTACTAAAACGCAAATTAATCCCCAAAGCCTTTTGTAGTTTCTGCCAGAACTGTGATGTAAACCTGGGATCCCTGTCTGACACTATCTGAGATGGGACTGTAACGCCCCGAACCCGACCCCACGCTAAAGTCAAGCTCGGACCCGTCACTCGGACAGAGTCTCCTCTGTACCAAGGACTAAACTGTTACCTGCGAATAGTCACCTAAGACATTTGAACTATAAACAACAACTTATCTTCTAATATCTCCAAAGCCAAAACAAAATCACAAGGCCATCCGAGCCTTGGAACAACAACAATCTACTTAAGAACACAAGCATGTGAGATAAGTTGGTTTTAGCCATAAGTAGTTAGATACAATATAATTTTAAGTTCCATATGTAAGAAAATAAATACTCCAAGCATGCAAGAGAAAATAAAGTCTAGAATCCATTATTACAAATCAACATCTTTCTCTAACATTCAAGACTACAACTACTAACATATACATAAGACCCCAAGGTCTCAAAATGCAATATTAACATGAACTCCACGCAAGTTGCACATAAGATCCACCTTAGCACACAAAGTCACGGATTCTAATCTACGTGAACTTCTTCTTCTTCTACTACTTCTAACAGCTGGGGATTCACCTTAGCTTCTCCTAAAACATTTCAAATGAGGAGTGAGCAACAATGTTGCCCAGCGAGGAAGGTGATGCAACATACCAAAGTGCAATATGATATGCAAACACAAGAAAACATATATAAGCCAAGTAAACAAGCAAGATAACAAACCAAGTAATTAATCACTTTTAAAAGGATACGGTTCCACTTCCAAGTCTTCAATCACGAGCCACGAACCACGAACTTCACGAACATGCCGGCAAACCCCAAACACTAACAATTGGGATACTCTGGATGTACCCCGATCCTACAACCCTTTCACCTGAGGTAGGTCCATGCCCAGCAGGTGAACCACGCCTCTGGGGTAGTGGAGTATGCCTCAGCGAGAAAGGGAATAGGCACCATGGTAGTCGAGGGAGCACGGCAAGCCTGACGCCGCCCGTGTTTCTCTACTCTACCATGTCCGAAAAGGTTGCGCAACCCCGAGACAAGTCATAAGCAATCAAGATATCACATAACACGTAAGAGGGACGACAAAGTAGGCCGCCATCACATATATTCACGATATAATTCACACAAGCACGAATATAGCATTAAGATTCCAAAAGTAGCAATCAACATAAATCATTCCCACAAACTACTCAATTAGCTTAATTATATCTTGAATATTCAATACAAGACGATACAATCCCACAACAAGTTCCAAATGCAACTAAAACGGCTAAAAACTACTTTTCCCCTTTCTTTAACCGAGTTTTCTTTTTCCTATGCGCGGTTCAAGATTTCCAAATCATATCCTAATCTTTCTATATTCCTAATTAAGCCCAAAGACACCTTTTAGAATCCTAAAAACTCATTTTAGAGACAAAAGTTCGGGAAGGCCCCGAACGGGTTTGAACTACAACTATACTAACCGAACCCTATTTTCACGAAACGAAAGCACCAAAGGTGCTTCCTTAGCTCAAGGATACCCGAATCAATGCCCAAACTTGCCTGGATTGCTTAACGAGAAAAGTCCCCTTTTTTAAAGTCGGCTATTTATGCAATCAAGCTCAGTTTCGAATGATTTAACCTCTCGTGGCTTTTCAACTAACTTCACTAGGGTCTAGAGCATCTAATTGAAGCCTCAATTCAAGCTAATTAGCAATTTTATTCAAAACCCTAAAAAATGTGCACTATTCATCCCTCTTTATTCATTCTCAAATTCCAACCATAAACATTGTTATCAAGCCTCAAAAGTTAACTCTATAGCATCTATTAAGCATATAATAAGCATGTATAACAAGTTTTAGAGCTATAATCAACAATTAAAAGAAATTCAACAATATGCATAAACTTTAACTTTAAAAAAAAATTAAGCTCCCTCACATAAACAAGCTTAGTAGAGGCAAGAACAAGCTTGAGCTAGGTTGATAACACTTGTAGAAGCCTTAGGGAGCATCAAGATCAAGCTTTGAAGATGACAAAATCTCTTTTTTGCTCCTAGAGGTGGTCGGCCATGGTGGAGGACATGGAGGTCATTTTTTCTTTTGTTTTGTTGACAAGAATGTGGGTTTTGTTTTAATTTCATGAGTTGGTTTTTATTATATGTGGTGCATGACTAATAATCTAAGCTAATTAGTCCCAAAAACTTGATCAACTAAAGCTAAATGTGATTTCAAATGTCTTTAGTTGCAACTAGCACTATTCTTACGTAACACTATTCAAAAGACATGAAATCTATTTTCTAAACGCGCACTCCTAAGCTCGAAAGCCTAAAACGACAAGTTCTCGGTTCCTTTTAAATGTCATATGACCTAGGAAAAATTTAAAATCAAACTTTTAAAACAGTCGAAAATATTATGAATAGTAACCTCTAATAAAAACAATTAAGCAAGAAGGATGAGGCACGTAGAAATGCGCACATAGATATGCAACAGTTTTAAATAAATTTATGGTGGAATTCTCGGGTGTCACAGGGACTCCATGCAATCTCACAATATTTTCAACATATAGCTCGGCCAAATTATCAAGAGAATCTGTTTTCTTTGTAGCAATAAAATGTGAACTCTTCGTCAACCTGTCAACGACTACCCAGACGGAATCATTACCTCGCGGTGATCTCAGCAAATCAGACACAAGGTCCATAGTAACCTGGTCCTATTTCCATACCGGAATCTCCAATGGCTGCAACAATCCTGCCGGCCTCTGATGTTCTGCCTTAACTTTCTGATAAGTCAAACACTTAGCTACATAATCAGCTATCTCTCTCTTCATGTTGTTCCACCAGAAATTCTGTTTTAAATCTCTGTACATTTTATGCTTCCAAGATGAATTGTGTATTTAGAACTATGAGCCTTAGCAAGAATCTCATCTTTCACAGTCGAATTACTAGGAATGCAGATTCTATTCCTGTACTTGAGTAATCCATCATCATGCAATTTGAAGTCGGACTCTCCCCCTTTGGACTTCTCTAGAAGCTTCAATAACTGAGAATCTAATTGTTGTGCTTCTCTGATTCTAGATAGCAATTGAGATTGGATTTGTAAGCTAGCAAATTGAATACCTGATCTAGAAGCTTTTGGTTTCCACAAACATAGTTCTTCCTCAATCTTCCAGTCCTTGATTATCAAACTAGCTACAGAAGCTTTTCGGCTCAATGCATCTGCAACAGTATTAGCTTTTCCCGGCAAATAGGTAATGGTACAATTATAATCATTTAACAGTTCTAGCCAACGCCTTTGCCTCATATTCAGATCTTTTTGAGAAAACAGATATTTTAAACTTTTATGGTCAGTAAATATCTCAAATTTATTACCCCACAAATAATGACGCCATTTCTTCAGTGCAAATACAACAGCAGCAAGCTCAAGATCATGTGTAGGATAATTGAGTTCATATGGTTTCAATTTCCTAGAGGCATGAGCTATCACTTTACCATTTTGCATAAGAACACAACCCAAGCCTTCTTTCGAAGCATCACTGTAAATCACCAAGTTTTCAGTCCCCTAAGGCAATGCAAGAATAGGTGCAATAGTAAGTCTCTTTTTCAACTCCTGGAAACTGGCTTCACATCTATCATCCCAATTAAACACAGCTCTCTTCTGAGTTAATGTAGTCAAAGGCCCTGCAATCTTTGAAAAATCTTTAACAAATCGCCTATAATAGCCCGCTAATCCCAAGAAACTACGGACTTCCGTGACAGTCTCTGTGACGACCAAGGACCTCTTCATATTCATTTTAAATTGTTGAATGTCTTATTTGACCATTAAATGTGCATTTATTTAATTTTTAGCATAAGGCACTATTCATAAGAAAAATTTACTGTTTAATTTTTCTGAAACTGTATTTTTCTCCTATCACATATCATGTAGGAGGAATGTGAAAAATATTATTTTGTGTATTTAATGTTGGGAGTGTGCATTTAGAAAATAGTTTTCGTCCTGAATGAATAGTGTTACGAAAGAATAGTAACTTTTTGTAGAATTTTTATTTGGGCTTCTAGTGAATTAGCTAGACTTTGGACTTTTATTAGACCCTTAAATATGTTTAATTAGACCCACTTTACTAACTCAGCCCATTATTTCCTTAGTATATTATTTATATAACATAATAAGAGCCAAAAAAAAAGAGAGGAGAAAGCTGAAAACACTGTAGCAAATCCGAAAATGGCATAAGAGGATAATTTCTTCATCAAACCTTGGAGTTGAGCTCTTGGCTTGGTCTAGGAGGAGATTGGAGCATTAGGGGGCATCTACAACTTGTCTTCATCTTCAATACTGTGAGGGAATTGCATATTTTATAATTTTAAAGTTGATGCATATATATTGAATTTCTTGTCTTGTTGAATTTAGCTATTTTGCTTATTATAAATGCTTGTTATATGATCTTTGAAGCCTATAGAACTCTCTTTTGGAGCTTGTTTGCAATTGTAATGGTTTGATTTTGAGAATCAAAGTTATAGGAGAAGGTGAATAGTGAAATTCGAAAATTTAAGGTTTTTGATATAATTTGTTAATTAGCTTGAATTGAGACTTCAAATAGATGCTCTAGGCCCTAGTGAAGCTAGTTGAAAAGCCACATGAAGTTGAATCAACCAAAACCGAGCTAAATTGCGTAATTAGTCGACTTTAAAAAGATGACTTTTCTCGTTGTACAATCCGGGCACATTTGGGCTATGATTTGGGTATCCTTGGGTATGGAAGCACTATTGGTGCTTTCGTTACGCGAAATTGGGGTTCGGATAATATAGTTGTAGTTAAAACTCGCTTGGGGCCTTCTCGAACTTTTGTTTCTAAAACAGGGTTTTATAATCTTATTAGGTGTCTTTTGGCTTAACTAGGAATGTAGTATGATTAAAATATGGTTTGGTAACCTTGATGCGCACTTAGGAGAAGAAAAGCTTGGTTAAAGAAAGAAAGAATCAACCTAGGCCTTTGCATTTTGCATGTTTTAGTCTTTGAAGGTGAGGGAATCATCTTATATGTATTTTATTTTGATTATATTGCTATATTTGTGCATGCTTTGTTAGTTTCACAAGTAGTTGTTGATTTGCTATCTATGAACAAAATTGTAGACTAGATGTTTGTTTAAAGTCTTCAATGAAGTGTAAATGCTAAGTAATGGCAAAAGTAGCTAAAAGTGTAGTATGCAAAATGAGCAAATATCTTGACAGCCTACTGCCTGTGAGTTCTAGAGCCATTTTGACATAGTAAACATGCTCAAAACTTAACGAAATTTTTACAGAAGCTAGATTAGGAAGTTTAGAGAAAATGTTGATTTCTAAGTCTTAGGCTAATTCAAACGTTTTGATCATCCGATTTAGCAATTTCAGAAATATGTCTGGAAATTCGCTGAAGCAGGGCAGTTTGCGCAATTGCACGAGTAAGGTCCTAACTTGTGGAATTTAGATCGGAATTGAGTTCTACTTGAGGTTAAAATTAACTACACTCGAAGAGCTTTCTTTCTATGTCAAAATCAGAGGATTTGGAGATCAATAGATTAGGTTACGGATTTGCTAAAGTTATCTTCTGCTATAAAACTTAGACTGTTTTCATTAATTTGTTATTTGTATAGTCCATTGTTGTTGCTAAATAATTAAATTGTGAGTTTTGCCAAGGTATAATGTTATTTGGTGCACACTTAGGAAGGCTAATAAAGATATTTGGGAGAATGTGCTTAAAGCTCTTGAACCCTACATGCAAGGTTAATTGCAAAATGGATGATAAAGCATATTCTAGTGAAGTAAACTTGTCAGAATGCTAGATAAGTTAACCACGAAGATCTCATATCAGTTGAACTGTAATTGATTCTAGGTTGTTCATAATTATAAATTCTAGTTAAATTGCTTCTTACTTGGTCTTTTTACTTCATGTACGTGCTAAGTAATGTTTTACTTGCATTGTGTTATGCTAGTTTAAAGGCTAAGTGTTATATTTATATGAGTAGGCTAAGGTTGCACATTTGAGCTAATTCAAGGAGATTTGGAGTGAATCTAAGTGATTCTCTTACATAATTAGTCTAATCCAAGGTGAGGGAGTTACATTCTTTTGTGCATCTTAATTTGTTTTACTGCTCATGAATTGTATAGTTCAATATAATTGCTTATAATTACGTGTACTTTGATATGAATAGACTAAATATACACTTGTCTTTTATTTATATTATTATATGGCTTATTTATTGTAAACTACGTGCGAGGGCAACCTATTTTGTTGTCCCTCATTTATGTGATTCTTTAATTATATTGCCATTGCTTGAATTATTGTGATCGAATATCGGGTTGCGCAACCTTTTCGGACATGGTAGCGTCAAGAAACACAGGCGGCATCGGGCTTGCATTGCTCCCTCGACTACCATGGTGCCTATTCCCTTCTCGCTGAGGCATACTCCACTACCCCAGAGGCGTGGTTCACCTGCTGGGCATGGCCCTACCTCAGGAGAAAAGGTCGTAGGATCGGGATACATCCGGAGTATCCTAACTTGTTGGAGTAAGGGGTTTGCCGGCACTTGCGTGAACTTCGTGGCTCGTGGTTCGAGTTTGAAGACTTGAAGTGGAACCGTATCCTTTTTAATGTGGTTAACTACTTGCTATTTAATCTTGTTGTTTTTGTTATATATGTGATTTCTTGTATCTGCATATCACAATGCACGCCTGGTATGTTGCATCACCTCCCTCACTGAGTAACCTAGTTACTCATTCCTCTTTTCAACATATTTCAGGAAAAGCTGAATATTGGATTGCCTCCTGTGTGACCTGCTTGCTCTATAAGTGTGTAAAACATGGAAGAATGTGATCATGATATACTTGTATTCTAATTGAGACTTTGTGTCCATGTATGTATTTATGTTATATCAAGGAATGTAATATTAAAGTTTTAGTTTTGTTTGATGAATAGGTACTAGTGGGCTTGTAAAATCTTCTATTTGCTTTATTTTATTACCAAGTAGTGCATGCTTGTGTGGACAATGAAAACTAGTTAGTTGGTTGGACACAAGTTATAAGAAAGCTTGATTGATAATATGGAGTGGTATGATAAGTGGAATAAAAAGATAGAACTTCAATAGATTTAATTTTGCATGCTTGTGTGATATGATGTGAGATTCCAAGGCTCGGATGGCCTTGAGGAGCTGGTTGACTTTATGAATCTTGAAAGTTAGGTTGTATGAATGGTTGATTGTGATTCAGGACTTGTATGTGACTGTTGGCAGGTTTCTAGATAGACCTACATATAGGGGAAACTCCGTCCGTTTTTCCTAAAATTTTGTGCTCGAGTTTGGATTTGGGTTGAGAATAGCGTGATAACTAGGAGTCCTGATCTCGTGAGGGATCGGGGCGTTACAGTTTCGGGTCTTTTCTACGACATAACTATCTCAATTTTAACAGGATCAGTAGATATTCCCTCATGTGAAATGATATGGCCTAAAAAGGCAACCTGTTTCAACTAGAATTCGCATTTGCTAAATTTGGCAAACAATTTATGTTATTGTAGGGTTCGAAGCACAATTCTCAAATGTTCTTCATGCTCTGGATCAGATTTAGAATATACTAATATATCATCAATAAAAATCACAACAAACTGATCAATATAGGGTCGAAACACTTTCTGCATCAAATCCATAAAGGCGGCTGGAGCGTTTGTCAAACCAAATGGTAAAACAACAAACTCATAGTGGCCATACTTGGTTCTAAAAGTAGTTTTGGGTACATCCTTTTTCGGATCCTCAACTGATAATAACCCTGCCTCAGATCAAATTTAGAAAACACAACAGCACCGTGCAACTAATCAAACAACTCCTCAATTAAGAGCAAAGGATATTTATTTTTCACCGTCACCTGATTAAGACCTCGATAATCAATGCACAAACGCATAGTACCATCTTTCTTTTTCACAAATAACACGTGAGCACCCCACGGTGATGAACTAGGCTGAATAAAACCTTTCTCAAGTAAACCCTGTAGCTGAATTTTCAATTCCTGCAACTCAGGGGGAGCCATTCTATATGGGGTTCTCGAAATAGGATTAGTTATTGGCAACAAGTCAATCACAAACTCAATCTCCCTATCAGGTGGTAATCCAGGCAACTCCTCAGGGAAAACCCCCGGAAACTCTTTTATAACAGGTACTTCATTCAATTTCAATTTATCTCCAGGCTGATTAATTAAATAAGCTAAGTATGCATCATAACCTTTACTCAACATTTTAGTAGCTTTAATGGAAGATATGATACGAGTCCCAGTAGATTTTCGACTCCCAGTTACTTTAATAACAGGTTGGTTAGGTACTTCTAAAGTTAAAACTTTCCTCCTACAGTCCAAACATGCATAATATCGCCCCAACCAATCCATCCCCAAGATAACTTCAAAGTCCCGAAATGGCATGATTATCAAGTCAATAGGATACATGTGACCCTCAATGCAAATATTACAATCTTTACACACAGACTCCGTAACAAATTTAGTACCCATAGGATTACCTACTTCAATCACATATGGCAGTTTATCAATTTTTAATGTAGCAGACTGTGCACATGCAGGAGTAATGAAGGAATGTGTAACCCCGGTGTCAATAAAAACTACTACTGGCTAACTATTAATAAGAAAAGTACCTTCCACCACCACCATCGTCTCTAGAAGCTCCTCCTGGTCGAGTGCAAATACCCGTGCCTGACCTCGCGGTACAGTAGCTGCTCTTGAAGCTCTAGTCTGGGCACTCTGGCCTGAAGTCTATCCCTGACCATATTTAAACTTGGGGCAATCTCTAACTCTATGCTAATCACTGCCACAACCTGTGCAACGGCCCAATTTCCTCCAACACTCAGCCTTCGTGTGGCCTTTGCGGTTGCAATGAGTACACTGTAGGTTCTTCTTAACAGCAGCACCTCCTGTAGGGGCCCTATAAGTAGATGTAGCAAAACTACCCTGCTGAGATCTAGCAATCACTGGTCGGGTCTGTGACTGACCCTGTGGCTGGCTCTGAGCTGGTCTCGGCTGTAACTGTACTTGAACTAGTCCTGGATAGCTCTGGGTCTGCCTAGGCTGCTGAGTCTGAATAGGCTACTGATACTGCCTCTGATAACCCTGACTCTGAGACTGAAACTGACGTTTGTTTGACTGACTAGACTGAGCTAACACATCTGTCTTGCGTTTCTCATATCTCGATGCGGCCCTGACTACTGCAGCATAGCTCGAATAATCTTGCGAAGACAAATTAAGCATAATGTCACTTCTCAACCCTGTGATAAATCTCTGGATCTTCACATCCTCCGGCTGAACTAAAGCTGGCACATATCGAGAAAGTCTAGTGAAGGTAGCCTCATACTGGTCTACAGTCATGTTTCTCTATCTCAAAGTATGAATTCATCCTGATGTCTCTCACGAGCTACAACCGATACATATTTATCCCGAAACTCACGAACAAAGTCAGCCCATACATGCTGGACCCTCTCAGCATCCCATTTCTCTCTAATAGTGCGCCACCACTCCTCAGCGTTACCCTCCATTAAGAAAGCAGCATAAGTAATCTTTCTTTCATCGTTGCACTCAAGTATCGTAGTGACTTTCTCAAATTTGCTCAACCACATCTCTGCTTTCATGTCATCAGGCTCATCATAAAAACTATATGCCCAGTGATGCAGGAATTTATCATACAAGTTACCCCCTACAGCACCACTGCCTTCTGCTCTGGCAGCCTAATTACCTCTGCCGACACCTGTTGTACCTTGCTGAACCACAAACTGAGCTATGGTATTCATTGCGGTGGCCATTGTAGCCAAAATATGAGCATTACTTGGTTCCTGACCCTGCGGTACATCCCCGACTGCCCCTGCACCTTGCCCCGGTACATCCTGTCTGGGAGCTTCCTCCGGCTCTCTCCTTGGTCTACCCTGTCTCCTCATTTCAATGCTAGAAGAACATAATATTATAATAGGCAAATAGACTATGCAAAGATAATGTACACATTGTTTTCAAACATTTTACTCACATAAGAAACATATAAAACACTTAACAACATTAAACACTAAACTTTTCATATTCTTATCATATCATGCTTTATCATTCCTTTTCATGCTAGCATGTCTTTTATCCAAGTACTTAAACAATTAAACAATCACATATTCACATAATTCACTTTCACATATAGACCACTACCCACATGCCAAGGAAGTTAACCCGGCTTCATGCATTCAAGTAGCTCTAATACCACCTAAAGTGTAACGCCCCGAACCCAACCCCACGCTAAAGGTCAAGCCCGGACCCTTTACTCGGACAGAGTCTCCTCAGTACCAAGGACTAAACTGTTACCTGCGAATAGTCACATATAACATTGGGACCACAAATAACAATTTATACAACCTATCTTCTAACATTTTCAAAGCCAAGTCAAATTCACAAGGCCAACCGAGCCTTGGAGCAACATCAATCCACTTAAGCACACAAGCATGCGAGGCAAGTTGGCTTTAACCAAAAGTAGTTAGATACAATTATAATTTTAAGTTCTATTTGTAGGATAATAAACACTCCAAGTATGCAATAGAAGATGAAATCTAAAATCCATTATTATAATCCATCATCTTTCTCTAACATACAAGATTTCAACTACCAACATATACACAAGACCCCTAGGTCTCAAAATACAACATTTAACATGAACTCCAAGCAAACTGCACATAAGATCCACCTTATCACACAAAGTCACGGATTCTGATCTACGTGAACTTCTTCTTCTTCCTCTACTTCTAACAGCTAGGGATTCATCTCAGCTTCTCCTGAAATATGACAAATGAGGAATGAGCAACAATGTTTCCCAGCGAGGGAGGTGATGCAACATACCGGGCATGCAATATGATATGCAAACACAAGAAACATATATATGCAACATAAACTAGCAAGATAGAAAGCCAAGTAATTAACCACATTAAAAAGGATACAGTTCCACTTCAAGTCTTCAATCGCGAACCACGAGCCACGAGCTTCACGCAAATGCTGGCAAACCCCAAACATCAACAAGTTGGGATACTCCAGATGTATCCCGATCCTACGACCCTTTCTCCTGAGGTAGGTCCATGTCCAGCAGGTGAACCACGGCTCTGGGGTAGTGGAGTATGCCTCAGCGAGAAGGGAATAGGCACTATGGTAGTCGAGGGAGCACGGCAAGCCCGACGCCGCCCGTGTATCTTGACGCTACCATGTCCGAAAAGGTTGCGCAACCCCGAGACAAGTCACAAGCATTCAAGATCTCAACTAACAAATAAGAGGGTCGACAAAGTAGGCCGCCCTCGCATATATGCACAATATAAGTTCACAATAGCACGAACTGGCTTTAGAGAATTAAAAGTAGCAATCAACATAATCTTTCCTCACAATCAACTCAATTAACTTCATTATACTTTGGATAGTCAATATAATACAAGACAACTCAACAACAAGTTCTAAATGCAACAAGAATGGCTAAAAACTACTTTTCCCCTTTCTTTAACCAAGATTTCTTTCTCCTATGCACGTTTCCAGGTTTCCAAACCATATCCTAATCATACTATATTCTTAATTAAGCCCAAAGTCGTCTATTAAAATCATAAAAACCCATTTTAGAAGCAAAACTTCGAGAAGGCCCCGAGCGGGTTTGAACTACAACTATACTAACCGAACTCCATTTTCACGAAACGAAAGCACCAAGAGTGCTTCCTTACCCCAAGGATACCCAAACCATAGCCCAAACTTGCCTGGATTTCTCAACAAGAAAAGTCCCCTTTTTAAAGTCGACTAATTACGCAATTTAGCTCGGTTTTGGTTGATTCAACTTCACGTGGCTTTTCAACAAGCTTCACTAGGGCCTAGAGCATCTATTTGAAGTCTCAATTCAAGCTAATTAGCAAATTCATTCAAAACCCTAACAACAAGCACTATTCATCATCTTCTTTGTTCAATCTCTACAATCAACCATAGCATATGTTATCAAGCTATACAAAAGAGTTCTATAGGCTTCAAAGACCATAAAACAAGCAATATAGTTAAATTCAACAAGATAGAAAATTTCATATATATGTACCAACTTTAAAACAAGAAATATGTAACTCCCTCACATAAACAAGCTTAGTAGATGCAAAAACAAGCTTGAGCTAGGTTGATATCACTTGTAGAAGCTTTAGGGAGCATCCAAGATCAAGCTTTGAAGATGAAAAATCCTCCTTTCTTCTCCTAGAGGTGGACGGCCAAGGGGGGGAGGGATATAAGGGTAATTTTTGCTTTTGTTTGATGATCAATTATTTGTGTGTTGTTTTATTTTATGAGTTTAGATATTATATGTATATGTATGTCTATTAATTAAGGTCAAATAGTCCCAAAAACTTGATCAAACTAGGGCCAAAAAATGCAATTTTAAATGTGTCTAGTTGCAATTAACACTATTCTTACGTAACACTATTCAAATGACATGAAAACTATTTTCTAAATGCACGCTCCCAAGCTCGAAAGTCCAAAATAACTAGGTCTCGATTCCTTCTAGATGTTATATGATCTAGGAAAAATATGAAATCTAACTTTCGAGGCGGTCAAAAATTTTATGAATCATGACCTCTAATAAAAGTAATTAAACAAGAAAGATGATGCACGTAGAAATGCACAAATAGATATGCAACAGTTATAAAAGGATTTATGATTGAATTCTCGGGCGTCACATATAATCTACGATTACTGCAATGAAAAAAAAAAGGTACCACACACCTCTAGAATGCCAGCAATGTAAAGAAAGTATCCAATTAATATTTCAATCCAGATTTTCTCCATTCAATATAGAAGTGTTTTAAAAGTCTCTTTTTTTTGGGGGTGGGGGGAGGGCGACGTTGGAACACCCTAGCGAAGCCAACTAAGGATTTTCCAATGGAGCCTAACCACCAATGGTTAAACCTCCATATATAGCATATGTTCTAATACTTACATTAGTTCAGTCAAAAGTTTGATCTCAATTGATTACAATGTGAAATTCCTTAGTGCAATGGGTTTCGAACGCACGCTCCACAGATTTCCTCACTCCTACATAGCCATCTAAACTATCACAGGTTTTCCAAAAAAAATTCAATTTAGTCACAATTAATTTAATGTTCTTAATCATTAAGGACTAATTTAAATTTTATATGAAAACAATAGGGACTAAATTAAAGCTTTAGAAAATAATAGGGAATAAACTGACTAATTTTGAACAATAGAGATGAATTTAAATTTTTTTTAAAAATAATAAGAATTAAATTAGTTATTTTTAAATAATAAGGAGGAATTTGAAATTTTAAAAAAAATAATAAAGACTAATTGTGCCATTTTCCCTACAATTAATGTGCATATCAAAGTTAATCAATTTGGTTCTAGGGATTTCAATTTCAGTGAATTCATGTTGTACTATTGGACAAGATGTGCAATGTACACCAAATGTATCACCGTGTTTTTTTACCAAAAAAAATAATAAAATAAAATATCATGTAACCCCCCTATGATATGTAAAACTATCACCCTACTCTCCTGTGTTCCTAAAACTTCAAGAATATCTCATGTGTTATTAAAAAGTCATCACACTACCCCCTTCATGTCTTTTTTAAACTATTAAATATCAGTTTTGTCCTTTTATAATACATATATTTTTTTTTCTTTTTCTTTTATTTTTAATTATTTACCACTAAATAAAAAAAATTTAAAAAATCATCTTCCTCACCTCCCCACCCCCCCCCCCAGCACCTACCCCCTACTGCTGTTCCGACGAGCAGCAGCGTGGCCTCTACTACTCATCGAAGCAGTAGGGGCAGCCACGTTGCTGCTCCAACGGAGCAACGTGGCTTCTACTCATCGGAGCAGCTGCAGCTGCCTCCGACGAGCAGCAACGTGGCTGCTACTGCTCGTCGGAGCAGCAGCAGGGGGTGAGGGTGGGGGTAGGGCGTGAGGGAGGGGAGGGGAGGGGAGGGGGGAGGGGTGATGGTGGGGAAGATGAATTTTTTTTATTTAGTTGTCAATAGTTAAAAATGAAAGAAAAAAAAGAAAAAAAAATTGTATTATAAAGGGAAAAACTGACACTTAATAGTTTAAAAAAGACATGAATAGGGTAGTGTGATGACTTTCTAATAACACATGGGACATTCTTAAAGTTTTAGAAACATAAAAATGTAGGGTAATAGTTTCACATATCACAGGGGGGTTATATGATATTTTTCCCAAAAAGAATACCACCATGTCAAAATTGTCAATCGTGTATTTTTATTTATTTTTTGCCGCTCATACCACAGATGACGTAAACAAAGTTATAGCGGAAGCACGTTTCAATGATGTTGGAGCATGCAGTTCAATAAATATCAATCAATAGCAAAATTAATCTCTTTGCACAATAGTGTTTGGCGTATTTGAAATTTTCCCTCTAAATTGTCATTGCTTCTAATTATATATTGATGTTAAAAAGAATATCAAATTATATATCTAAGAGTTTACTTTCTCCTTCAACTTTACTAGTTGAGCCTTTCTTCTCTTTTCTTTTTTGGGAGGATAAAAGTGACAATTTTTGCAATAAACCAAGAGAAATAATGGAAATTACAATAATTATGATTTAATTACCAATATACAAATGAAGAGAACCAAAACATAGTTGAAAGATTAACGTGAAAGGTAGGCTACTAGGCCAGATTGGATCAACTTACTTGTTAAGCCTATTTTTTAAGGCTACAAATATCTTGTGCTAGAACTCATTTAAAAGAATCAATCTATTCTCTCCTTCTTAAAACTACAATTAATTAACTTGTTCAAACACTCAAATAAAAAAACAATCTATTCTCTTGGTTAATCCTTTATGGGATAGAAGTTGGGCACAAATAATTAACTCTCTCTACTATTCTTGTTGTAGACAATTCTTTGTGATGTAACAATAAAAATGCCAAATTAATTAGAATATCTTTTTTTAGATTTCTCTAATCCCAAGCTAGTCTTATATAATATAGAATTTGCTAAGATTACATAATTGATTGTCTCTTTCTCACTTCCTCTCGCATCGTATAATACCCATAATCTTAAAAAGAATCAACTTGCTTTCCCAAAGAATTTTCTATGTTTTCTTTTTTCTTTATCATTGCTCATATGATATAGTATATATTTGTTAAGATTTTATTTTGTTATTAAAACCAAAAAAAATTGATAAACTAAAAAATAAATCTTATTATGATTTATTACCAAATAGGCACTCACAATAGCCAGCAACTCGTTCAGTTTGGAATAGGATGATCCATTCAGTCAATTTTGAACCTTTGTCCTTGAAAATATTCCCCTCTAAGCATCTACATATATTAACTCTAACCGCTCTCTGTAACAAAAAAGAGAGAACACCTTAAATATTTGAAAAAAAACATAACTATTTTAAGATTACATATGAAGTGAAATAATTATTAATTTGAATTTGTTTGGGACAGATATAAAATTTAGACACCTAAGTAGAAGAAATTAATATATTGTGACTTTGTGGTTTCGATAACATTCGTGATCATTAGAGAGAATTATTTCAAAATAATTATTTTAAACTCTAAAAGTTAAAAAGCATAATCAAATAATTAATTAAAAGAAGATTTATATATTATTTCTTAATTTAAAAGTTAAAAAGCAAAATCGACGTGTATATTATTTCTTAATTTACCATGTCCACAGCTTCTAACACCATAAAAATGCGTAAGGTGTCCATGTCGATTTGAGCAATTGAGAAGGATGACCACAGGTTGGATAGATATTGTCATCCCTATTTTCATCTATTGACACTTTAATTTGTCAAGTAAACCTATGAAAATTTATACGGTTTTGTGAAAAGGATGGGTGGTGATTGTTTCTTGTGAAAGTTGAAAAAATGAATATTTCAATATAAGATAGGGTGGTGTAATTTTAAAAGGACGAATGAGATCCTTGCGACTAAGATAAAAGAGAGGGAAAAAGCTCTTATTTTTGCAGTTGATAGAGATTATCTTATTATATATATATATTTATAAAAGTTGTCTAATCAATATTGTATACATTTCTTGGATACTTGGTAAAAAATCTATTAGGCCTTCTCCAATAGTATTTTAAGTTCCCCCAAATTTGGGAGAGTTGATGAATCCCCTATCCAATCCCCTATATATGTTTTAGCTATAGGTTTATATATATTATAAATTATGGTTAAGTAATTGTAGTTTAGTGCTATCTTATTTTTTTAATTACACTCAGGGTCTTTAATTTTTTTATACATAGACTTATAATATAGAATATTAATATTAATAGAAATAGAATATTTTTTTTTATGAAAAATGAATAAATAAAAATAAAAATATATAAAACTATGGAAAAAGTTTTAAATTAAAAACTAAATTAATGAAAAATGATATTGATAAAAAAAAAAAAAATAATAGCAAATAAAAAAGAAATAACATTATAAAAATAAAAAATATTTAATTAATTTATTTAATTAAAATAAATAATGATATTAGAGTAAAACAAAATTGACAGATCTCTAAAATAGAGAAATTGTTAAAGTGAAACTGAAATAAAAATTTCTTAAAATAGGGGATTGATTAAAAATAAATAAGCTGATAAAGTAGCTACTACAAAAAAAAAAAAAAAAAAAGCTTTAACGACAGTTTTAGAGCTTTTTTACGGCGGTTAACCGCCGTTTTATGCTAAAACGGCGATTTGCAATTCGCCGTAAAATGCTCTAAAAACGTCTTAACTGCTGGTGTCGTAAAACCTTTGTAGGCTTTTGAGGCGATTTAGTGTAACACCGTCATTGGAAGCATTTACGGCGGTTGTTTTAACCGCCGTAATTGATATGCTTTATTTGGTCAAATTAGTTTGATACATTTGCAGTGGTTCTGGCACCCACACTAATTACCGGCTTCCAAATTTTTCATTTTTACTCTTTTCTTTTTTTTGGGGGTTTGTTTCTTGTGCTACTTTATCATAATTTTTTATGTATTCTCATAAAGCATTTTTTTCTACCTACTTTCATTTGTTGCGGAAGATTTGAATCCATCAATTTGTTACTGCTGAAACACTTTAAACTACGTTGCTGAAAATTTGAATCCATCAATTTTGGAATGTTTACAACAAAAGCAAAACACAAACGCAAGGCAACTGAAGAAGATGATAAGATAACAACCACTGAAAAGAAAGTATGTGAGGTTTTAACTAATATGATATAACCACTGAAAAGAAATTATGTGAGGGTTTCAGTTAAAACACTTTTAGTCAAAAGACATCCATACAAACAATTCCTAATTGGATGGATAAAAGACGTCCACAGTAAAACAATTCTCAACTCCAAATTTATGCACTCCTGTCTTGAACTATCTTGAGGATCCGCACACTTCCTGCATGCCAAACCCGTAAGAAAGAAAAAAAGTATATATTATCGAGCTAAAATCATATAAAACAATGACTAGAGATCTCAAGCATAAATAGATAAAGAAGAACATGTAGGAGCTAGCCAAGAGTGATCAATGCAGTTAACAAAAACTGTCTCATATATAAAAGTAAATCGCCTCATGGATGGTATACCTGAGAAAAAATGTATCGCTAGAAGAGATCGATATAAAAATTAATCAATAAAAATCTACATTTTGACATGAAAGCATATCAATTGGTATGCCTGGTAGATTCAGAATTTGACTTAATTGAATAAGGCATTCACATACTGGTAGGTAATGCTTTACACTCAGTAAAAGAGAGAGCATCAAATATGGTTTTCTTTTAAGGAATTTAATTTTCTTTTCTTCATTTTTATATTTTACAGAATGCTGAAGACTTAAAGGGCAAGAGGCATTGGCAACCAAGACAAGATGGTCTATGCTCACCAAACACACAGATTATGCAGTAAAAACTCATTCCAATAGAAACAGAGATGGATGCAAAGAGTTGCTTTTCTATAAACCTTTTTGACAGAGGCACCAGTGATCAAATCAGTCAAAGAAACAGGATGCCAACCACACTCGCGCCAAAGCACCTGATCGAAAAAGAATAAAGTCGATTTAGTATTTTTACAACGAAACTAAAGTAAGAAATAAATTGAAATTCCTTATCTACACAAAGTGATTCTATTGTTTACATCTTTTTTTCATCATTTTCTTTGGGAGTGGGGAGAGACCATATCCTTTAATACCTCAACCAAAACATTTGCCAAATTAAATATAAAGAAAGCAAGTAGATACAACTAAGTTATCGCAACTCTAAATTATATAGTTCTACGGTCCCAGTTTTAAGATAATGATGTAACATGAATCAAATATAGAGATTAACAGCACGATATAATCATTGTGTGATTGCATATCGAGTCTTCAAATTTTAAGCCTCAAAAAACCAGAAATCCATAACGTGGGCGGATGTGAGATATAACTTAATGGTTTAGGAATAAAAGTTGGATAAACAGAAAACCAAAAAAGAAGGCCACACTCTGTATGCAGCTGAACTATGGGAATGCAATTAAGGAACCATTGATGTTTGTGACATGGATAATTTAACCATATGTTGAAACTGAGTGAACTTAGTTCAGATTCATACTACTAATTGCAATGCAATCCACATTAACAAAAAGTAATCTGGATGATGGTGCTGCTTAAGGCATAAAATAGAGTTAGTAAATGAACAATTTACCTTGGCTGAGACGAGCTTTTGTTGCAGGCACAAGTCATGAAAACAAACCTTCCTCAGACCCTGAGACAGGGAGCTCTGAGGGAGGAAGGAAACGTAAGCAATATGCAACCGATGGAGATGAGGAAACAACAAATTTGCAACGGCAGTTAATTGAAACATTGGAAAGAAATGGTAAATTGCTTAGCTTTCAACTTGAAGGTCAGAACTCTCACTATCAGTTGGAAAGAGAGCAGCAGAAGGAGCATACAAGTAGCTTGATTGCAGTTCTCAATAAGCTAGCAGATGCAATGGGAAGGATTGCTAATAAGTTGTAGGAAGATGCTCACTCATGGTGTACATAACAGAGATTTTCCAAACTCGGTGTCCTCAAGACATGCATATGTTCATTTAGATCAGACATTCCAAGACCACATTCAAGATGGCTCTTCTGATATACAGTTTTGTCTTTTCTTTTGAATGATCTTTATTACTATATGAATGCTCGGTGGTGTTGCAGGTTTACAGATTTGAGTACTCATAAGTATCAAATTTTTAGAAGCTAGCAGTTTCTTCTCGGATTTGGATTTCTTATAAACATTATGATTTGATAATCTGATTTGACATTTATCAACCCTTTGTATAGCCATGACTGTGAATTTACACCAGATGATTCAAACTCAACTAGACATTAACTTTATACTACTAATTGCATGAATGAAGTTTTTCTTTGAATATTCACTGCTCATGGACTTTCTTAAGTCGGCAACTGATTTGCCCCTATTACAAATATAATTCCCAAACCTAGCCCTAATTTAATTAAAAACGTTAATTTTATACCTAAAAACCTAGCCCTAATTTAATTAAAAACATTAATTTTATACCTAAAAACCTTGCCCTAATTTAATTAAAAACATTAATTTTTACACCCAAAAACCTAGCCCTAATTTAATTAAAAACATTAATTTTATACATAAAACCTTGCCCTAGTTTAATTAAAACATTAATTTTATAACTAAAACTAATCGATCCAATAGAAACAGAGAAAACACTCACCGATTACTAAGTTCTTCAAAGAAAAAACTGATTCATATATGATAATCAAACAATATTTAAAACTGATTCATATATGATAATCAAACAATAGTTAAACTAACAGAGATGAGATATACAAGTATACCAGTCAATATAGATGTTGCATGGCTTATTAAAGAAAAAAATACAAAAAAATATTTGGACAGCGATAATCACGAAATCATACCGGATTGATATAGATGTTAATCGGAGATTGAGAAGCTTCGATTGATCGGAGACTCAGAAGCTACGGTTGATCGGAGATTCAGAAGCTGCGGCGGTGTGAAAGAGAGAGAGAAAGAGCGATGAAAGAAAGGTTGTGAAGAGAGAGAGAGAAAGAGAGAGAGAGAGTAATATCTGAAGTGCGGTTTGATTCTTGGTGAAGAAGCTTTGTACTTAATCAGGAGACGTTGAGCTTGAGAGTTTTAGGCCGGAAGAAGCAAAGTAAAGATTGACAGATCATATTGGTAAAGTGATTTGCAAGAGAGAAAAGAAAAGAAATTTCAGGTTGGTAAAGAGAATTGAGCTGGGATGGTGATGTACTGAAGACCTTTTAAAACCGTCGTATTTGGACATTTTAAGATTGTCCTTCTATGACGATTGTAGCTAACCGTCGTTAATGCTTAGTAGAATTTGAAAGGGAAGGAACTGATTGACTGACGGCAAGGCACTGATTGCACTAGTATTATAGTCATGTATATATTACGAAATTATATCGGTCGGAGAATGTCGGGTTCTTTCACTATGACTTTCTTCATCTTCTCCAACTTGCTTGTAAGAGAAAAAAATTTGTCTGTCCTGTGGGAGAAGTTAAGACGACTCCTGCACCTCCCCCAATAGCAGTGGAGGAGCCATGAATGTTATTGTTCAGTTCTCATCTTTTTCTGTAATAGTAACTTATTCTTCATAGGGGAGTTCGATATCAAGAGTATTAGACCCAAGGTCGTCAAGAGCCAGGCGTTCTATGACCTCATAATTAACTTTTGTCCATACATACTAAGACCTTATTCACACAGCGAAGAAAAGCTGAGTGGAAGGGGGCAGTCAGCTGGCTGCTTCTTGCCCTTCTACGACGATTGTAGCTAACCGTCGTTAATGTTTCCTTTTGCGGCAATTAGGAAGAACCGCCGAATTTGATCCGTCGTAATTGATCTTATTTTTTGTAGTGTGTAACTGAAATAAGGGATCTATAAATCTAAAGAAATGCTCCAAATTAATTCTCTATATGTAAAGAAAAAAAAATAGGAGAGCTGTTGGAATTGACCTTAAGAAATCAATATATAAAGGACAATAAATTGGGGGAAGAACCCCTCCTTTTACCAAAAAAAAAAACTGAACAAATCTTTCTACAATAAAGAAATAGATTGGATTGCTAAAAAGGCTTTGAAGAATGAAATTCCGATTGGTAATATTTTAAATATTCATTTTGAGTTAAATTCAAGTGTAACTACAAATTCCTTTTGAAGAACGAAATTCCGATTGGTAAAAAGGCTTTGAAGAATGAAAAAACACCATATCGTGCACCTTCTTGAAGGATTTTTACAAAGACCTTGAGGACTATTCTCTTTCTTCCCTGGGAAGATCCTCCTATCTTCCTTCTCCTCAGAAGAGGAATGTTTCTCTTTCTCCTTCAGGACCAGTCAAGGTTCATTTTCACAAGGATCAATATGAGACAACGGCTCTTGCATTGAACCCTACCACCCTGAATCAGCCTTTTTCTTCTTAGCCTCCAATTCCAGTGGATGAGAAGGCTTTTCCTCCCCTTTTTGGTAGACCTGAGAATGTTTGTGATTTAATCTGAGAGGACCTTTTTTCAAAATTTGATGTCCAGATTGGCGCTGAAGTTTCTGAACAAGCAGTGACTCCTAAGGAGAGTTGGGTGAACTTGTTTGGTGGTAATTCTAACGTGCCTTTGAAGCTATGTTGTCATAAACCTAGCAAGGTTAATAGTGTTATTCGATCAGGTCAGCCCTTCTGTACAAGCAGTTGAACCAGGATAGATTTCTTTAAATCAATTCGTTAGTTAATTACTTGACAAGCAAGAAACTGACAATAATATAATTGGAGCTTGAAGAAACCTAGTAGTTTCCTAGGATCCAACAAAACTCTATAAACACATACATACTGCTATTACAAAGATCACACAATAGCATCAGACACACACACACTATGCCTAATCATACTCAGCCTCAGCACCAAGCCTATGGCAGCCATGGCAGCCATGGCAGCCATGGCAGCGATTACGCCACTGCTCCAAGATTTCAAGAAACGCAATTTCTACTCCCTTATGGCTCATCAATGGTATATGCCTCGCATGCCTATCATGCTCACCTTTATCTCCATTATTATAATTATCAGCCACAACTCTCGTATGCCTATCATGCTCACCCATATCTCCATTATTATAATTATCAGCCACAACTCTCGCATGCCTATCATGCTCACCCTTATCTCCATTATTATAATTATCAGCCACAACTCTACGTGCCGATGGTGGGTGTTGCTGAAACATTGTCTATTGTTTACGAAGCTCATCTGTTTGCAAACCAACAACAACAACAACTGGAGGAAGAAACATTGTTTCTTGACGAGGATGGAGAACTCGTAAACTTCAACGGTATAATTTCGCCAGATGAAGACGTGAGCATTGAGTCTATGGATGTATTCCAGAATTTAAAGACACGGACGTATGCGCATGATGAGTTAGAAGGGAATGCGGATATGTGTGTTGTGTGCCAAGAAGTATATGAGAACAATGAGACTATTGCGACTCTGCAGTGCGGCCATGAGTACCATGTTGAGTGTATAAAAACATGGTTGTCAAGAAACAGATCTTGCCCTATTTGCAGAGCTCAGGTATGATATTAGATCAAAGTTAGTTAGAAGACTTGTCGTAATATTTTCTATGTTTGAAACATGAAAGTGATTAGTCTCAAGAGATGTGAGAGTTTAATAATTAAATCAACTTGAGATTTATTATTTGAACCATACTTTTTGTGCACTCTATATTTGGATCTGATTGAGAAACTGATTTTAATGGTTTACAAGTGCAGGAATTTGAACTTCCTAGTGACTCTGGATATAAAAAGAAGTATCCATTCCGGTACTCTATTCACCGAAAAAAGATATGGAGACTGGAAAAAGCTACCTACACCAGATTGAAGGTTGCAGAGTGAAAGCTACCAAGTTCAATATTCATTAAAAAAAAAAAAAAAAGTGAGTGGAGACTGGAAAAAGCTACCTAGACCAGATTAAAGGTTCTAGAGTGAAAGCTACCAAGTTCAATATTCATTTAAAAAAAAAAAAAAAGTGAGTGGAGACTGGAAAAAGCTACCTAGACCAGATTGAAGGTTCTAGAGTGAAAGCTACCAAGTTCAATATCCATGCAATGTGATTAGACGATCAGGTTGTTTGAACAGGTTGTTTTAAATTCTATATCTTGCAAATCCTGATTCTGAGGAATTTCAAGAAAGATCTTTATATAACTTTCACACACACACATGGTTCAAATTATAAATTCTTGTGTGATTTAAGTATTAGATAAATCTAATGTCTTGGTGATGAAATCACAATCAATGTGGATTTTATGATATTAGATCAAAGTTAGTTAGACGACTTCTTGTAATATTTCATATGTTTGTGAATATGAAATTCTTTTAGTTTTATTTACATCTGAAAACTTTTTGAGGTATAAGAATTTCTCTATTTTTATGTTATAATTGATCTTATTCTTAATGTTTCTCGTGTTACCACTGCCACTATTTGGTCACTCATACGCTAGAAATAAAACATATAAAGGTCATAACGTTTTTAAGCAAAAGTCTGGAGCCTCACTTTTGACATATTTAGGTCCACAACTAATTGAAGCGCTTAACCAAAAGCACAATCACTTGGGTTCCAATATTTATTTTCGGGTCAATTTATTTCATAAACATTAGGCCTTCCTATTTAATGCTCTTTGTATAAAAATTTCTCATACCTGCTACACGTTTTTTAGATCTTTTGAGCATACCTTTATATCTCCTGCTTGTAAGCTCACCATTCCCAATCAATTTTCTTCTCAACACAAAAATGAATAGAATTGTCAAATCCGTAAACCCGACCCCACCTAATGAAATAATTCTTAATTTAGTTCATAATTTCAGACCTTTATTCTTTAGGTTGGTTTGAGCAAAAAAACTGACAACTCTTAGATCACAATGCATAATGAATCAAATTACTGAAGAACATGTTTGAATTCACATATGTAAATGTCCCAGAATTACAACATAATGAGGTAGAACAAGTCAGAGAAACAACATGATGTGAAAAAAACTACACAAAGTGAGAATCTTTTCATCTCATCAAACTACAAAATCAGAGAAATAATGGCTATTCCACATAAAGTGTGAATACAAAGGTCAAGTTAAAAAACCTCCCTATCAACTCATCAACAGAATTTACATCATGTACTACATAACAAAAATATAGAAAACCAATCAAGAACTAGGTAAAAACAGTGAAAACCAATTCAAATTTTGAAAACGGGGATTAGCTGGCTGACTGAAGACGTAGTTTGTTGGCTACATAGAGCAGATGGGCGATGTTTGTGGACGGATAATTCTGAAGTAGTTTCAGATTAGAGGTAAAATCGCCAGCAAGTAAACGCCTCCGGACAATAATAAGCATTGCACAGCAAATCCGCAGTAGTGTCTCCTGCAAATTGAAGAGCATATGTTAATCTAGTCTGGGGAAGAATGCTAGATGATCTATGCCTAATGCGTAGTAATCAGAAAATATATTAGTGACAGCCTAGTGTTTTTTATGCTCCAAGCCTTAATGATTGAGGTGCAAAGAGCTCAGACTACTCGCTCACCTGACTCCCCAACTAACTAGCCCCAAAAGGTATCATGATATTAGGAAAACAAAAGTCATACAGCAAACAGAAAATGTAAGATTCACCAGGTATTCTGAGCTACAAGCCGAATGGCACAAAGGGCACCCTCCCTATCAATCACGTAGACAGACATCCGATGCACCAGCACTAACCAGAGACAGACCTAGATTAAATTATGGAAATAAAGTTTTACCTCTTAATTTCGATAAATTTCATCTTCATCTAGCTCAACATATGTGACCATATATCTAACTATACTCATAATTATGAGCACCTAGAAACCACAAATACGTTCTCTGACTTCCTGACACTAACCGCAAGAGATTACAGAAATAATTACATGTATATATAGGCAAGCACAATGATGTGAGTCTATCAGTGCTGACCTGCACAACTTTGTTCAACCCTGTGAATCCCCGATCAAATGCTAACCTAGTTCCTAAAACATTATTGCCAATTTTTTGTAATTATATAACTCCATCAACCATTAAAAAAGTTGTGGGGCAGACATGACTCCTAGCAAACACTTTCTCCAATTACGTCGTTTTTTTTTCAAGTCCAAGTAGCACTCGAGTTAGGCAGAGTTTTGACACATTGAACAATATACATTATGAAGTATGAAATAAAACACTGGCGTACTCATTAAAGCAACAAACAAGCAGAGACATTTTTAACCCATAAAACGAGCGACAGACCCTTTCTTAGGAATGAGCTATAGAGCATTTTGTTAGCTACATAGTTATTTTTCTGTAAATCCCGTTAGATTTCCTTTTAGGATAGACCTTTGGTGCATTGCTAAGACCATAGTGACCGTCCAAAAGCATGTTTCTGCAATTCTCATCAAGTGCAAATAGGATGGATCTTTTTGGTGCATGGTGATATGCATTGCCACAGACTAGATACCTTTAGTGCCCCTATTCTTTTCATATTAAATGAAGATATAAATCTTTGCTTTTAGGATAGACCTTTGGTGCATTGCTAAGACCATAGTGACAGTCCAAAAGCATGTTTCTACAATTCTCATCAAGTGCAAATAGGACGGATCTTTTTGGTGCATGGTGATGTGCATTGCCACAGACTAGATACCTTTAGTGCCCCTATTCTTTTCTTATTAAATGATATAAATCTTTGCTAGTAAAAAATGTGATGCTGTGGATAACACTGGAGTCGAGTCAATGTTGATGGCTAACAAGAAGCAAAATTTTGATGCACCTAGCAAGTAGCGCCAACAATTGTTCTGATCAATATTTTGTCATTATAGTTTACTTTTCTACTCCTTAATATCAGTCTCATCTAATCTGCAGAAAAAGTGGTATTCTGCTTTAACCTTCCTCTGTCTCACTCCTTGACGACTTTGTACACACTAGAGTTCCCAGAAGGAGAATAAGTTGTTCTATAGCAGAGAATTTAAGATTTAAGTTAAGAAATGGACATTGACTCACTTGAGGACCCTTCAGGATCACTAAGAAGTGTGTCCCAAATGAGCAGACTGTCCGCGAAATTAAATTCTTCGGTCAAAAGCAGGGTAATCCATCTGAATGCATAAAATTGGGGATTAACCTGTTCCACACGAGAAGAAATGATCAGAGAGATCGAAAACAAAGGATCACATCAAAGGCACATAAGGGTGGTGCTACTCAGCATCAGGCAAAGGTGCTTCACAGACAAGAAAATCTAATCAATAAGGCAAGAAATACTCTCCATCCGATGGACATGTTCATAAGGAGTTAAATATGGCATAGACAGACCAATGCAAAAAAGTAATGATTCCCCCCTTTCCAACTGCATTATTAGGAGCACACAAATGACCTCCATATGTGACGTAGCACAGTTTGGATAAGGTTTATCTACAAGAAAGATGTAAAATATTGGGCTTCACAATCTTTGAGGTAGAAAGTGGTTCAGAACTAAAAAAGGGAGGACAAGAGCAAGATTCATAGACTGTTTTGGGGTGAACATCTATAATACTACAGTATCACAGAGAGCAAATACCCTTTTGTTACTAGCTATGCTGCCAATTAATACAGGTTTTGCACGAACTTGATTGACCACTTTGTCACCCACAGAGAGGTGTCAAACATAGACAGAAGTCTCGTGCACGCTAAAAGTCAGAAACCACAATTTCATGCATCACATTCAAGTGTGAATGATGCCACACAAACCTGGAATATGAAAAACTAAAATATAAGTGCATTTACAATTCGAAAGTCTATGACCATCTTTCATTTTCTTTACTTAATAGTTGAAGAACTTAAATACTGTGTCCTTGGTATAAATTGCCAATGTCTATTCATTATCACTTTAACAGAAATGGTTTCTCTTAGAAGTATATTGCATACATCTTGAGGAGAAATTTACTCATGAAAGAATATATAAAGAAGTTTCAAGTTGAAGTTTGAAAAATGAAAAGGCAACACATGGGTAAACATTGATAAACATACCTTGGTTGTGACCTTAAGATGCTGCCAGAGCTCTTCGTCATGCTCTTTCAAAAGCCGTGATGACCTGGAAATTGTGGAACAAATTCCTACAACACTGTTATTAAGTTGCTGACAAAAGTGGTCCCGAAATCCACTTATCAACTCCACAAAACAGAAGAAAGTGTCTGCTTCTGCAAAGGCCTGTGTGGATTGCAGATATCAGATGATAAACAGAGGCATAGAAACAAAAAAGGGAATAATATTTCATATCTATTATAGCATTTAATATGAGATAAACCAACAAATTTGATAGTTTATCTCTCTAGTTATATTAATTATTATTCACTCAGCAGTTCCTTGATCAACAAACGAGACAGACTTGCTCGACCATATCTGGCATGTTAGCTTTGTCGTGGCCTTCATCTTGATCCACTTATTTATATAAGCTTGTTAACTGGCTAGGTTTCATTGTCATCCTGAATAGGGTGTCTTATTAACTTTATTCAGTCTTCATACATTTCAGTAGCATTGATCTTCAAAATTGCATTAACCTGTCCTGGACAATCCTCAATTGAAACCATTTATTTGCAAATTGCATCATATTACAATGGCTGGAAAGAATATTAAAATTATTTATCCACATCTTGTCTAAGACTTTATTCTTTTTCACATACCAATTACACTTTCTCATACAAATCTTTTTCTAGCTGACTCTTTGTACAGGGATATCTCACCAAGAAACTCTCGTTGTACGGATTCTACGTGGTGAAGATTGCAATGTGGTACTTCATGGTATGACTTTCCAGCATATACCATGCATAAAAAATGTCCCAACAGCTAACAATATCAAAGGCATTCATATTGTTCTATATCCATCAATGTCAGAGAAGGGACCAACTGAAAGTAATGCTGTATCTAATATATTTATGAGAGGGTGAGTTGAGAATATCAGAAATTTAGGAGGGACAATCCAAGAGTTTTCCAAGAATAACATTTACAGAATAAACGAACAATGGGATAACAGAAAGACTGGGTTGGAGCTTGATAAGCATGGGCCTATCCAGGTGACCAGCCAAGTAAGACAAAGTTCAAGAGTGGAGTAAGAGCATGAGAGGTTCAGGAATTTAAAATCCTAATTAAAGTAGGCAACTCAAAAATTAGAATTCAGTTCAAAATGGTTGTGAAGCTTATAGAATAATCTTATGCCCATATGCCTTTGCATTCATCCAGAGCATGAAAGAGGCAACAAAGGATACTCAAAGGATCACGCTATCATTAAAGTAACGTTTGAAGTGTTATATAGCGTAGTAACAATATCTCATAAATAGTTATGATTATCTTCAACAATTTCATATATTGAGAAGCCCTCTTTAGCTTTCAAAGATTTGGACAAACAAGACATCCATAGTTACAGAGGTTTAATAAAAATCAAGATGTGAACTACTAAAATATTGACATAATCACAAGTCCACGACTAACTAAGAGTGATTAAATTTCTTTCCAAAAGCAACCTTTTAGCTGCTGAAAACATAAAAATCATTAATAGGACATATAGGATGGGGCAACTATCTTCCAGTTACAGATTAACTACGACATACCAAATCCATGACAGTTTATAGTGATTCCCAAACACTAACATTGATTCCAAATTGCTGCAAGAAAAGTTTGAAAAGAGATTGATGGCTAGAAAATATATCAAAATATGGCAACCACTGTGATTATGCAACTTCAAGACGAGCAAGGGTCCATAAAACTGATCAAAGGAAAATTCATCAAAGCAGGAGTTCTATTCTTAATTACTTTCATCAAAATAGCATTAGACTACACAGATTCACACAAGGCAAAATAAATTTATACTTCTTTGGAAATCTTCTAATAGAATTCAACCCCAGAACAATAAATTTCCAAAGCTCATCCAGTTACTCTACTATAACGATTTCAGATTTCTTGAGAATTTCTCCAAAGGACCGGTTTTTCACTTCAATTTAGTTGAGATCTTGATTCAAATTTTTAACTTCACAAGCAAGCAATGAAAACTAGCAGAAAAATACATCTTATGTTTGTTTTGTTGCAACCAAACCCATACATTTCGGCAAATTGAGGATAAACAAGCTAAAATCAAGCAAGAAAAAAAAGATAAAATCAGAATGGATGTGAGTGTTTCTCTTACAATCTGCTTCTACAGGGAAAACAAGTCAATTTGAGATGTTTTCATTTCGTTAACCTTGAATAGTATAGAACCAGTGAACCAAATAGAACAGGATTAGCAGCTACTTGTCATACTGCCAGAAAACCATTCCTTACAACTCTCATCAACTGCCTGTTGAAATTAACTAATTGCAGAAGAGGGAGCAGTGGCAAATTAGTTGGACATCATTCAGGTAACCATACCTTAATCATATATAGCTTGCCCATGAGTGAATACTAACATAGAATGCTTTTGATCATATACTAATGACACATATGAGAAACAGAGATATATTACATACTGTATTCTCCTCATTCGGGTCATTCTTAAATACATAGTACAATGGTGCCAAGATTTCGTTCATTCCTTGCACGTATCTTATACCAGGATTCAACTTTGCAAACACAATTAGTATGCACCTCAGAGCATCCTGAAAATTAGAGAAGGACAAAGTTACACATAAAGATAGATAATATTTGGAACATCCAGCAAATAAGATAGACCTGATCGACACAAGGGCCATAAGTATGAATCCACTCTCATATTAAAGATACAGGTTCACCTGATTCGATCTCACAAATGGCGTGTCTCCTGAGAAAAAATTCATATCTGGATGTGTGCGCTTAACATCTCTATCAATCTGTTCTATGATCTCTGTATCCTACAAAATATAGGAGTAGAGCCTATAATGTGAAACGAATTCAAATGCTCCATATAACTACACATCTATCAAGAGCGCAATAGGTCGGGTTTTGTTCTCACAAGAAAATACAAAAAGATATATTTCCATGTGCATAAGGACATGCAAAAGCAAGCTACATATCAGTTAAACGAACTTTAAATGAAGATATTCATAATATCAAATTCTTGTTAATGTAAATATGGCAGCCAAGTACCAAGGAAAAGCTGATGCAAGTGCACAGCGTATTCCACTACTCCCCATGGTGAATAGAGAACATCAATCAAGATCTTCTCAAAAGTAGTTGGTCACAAAGTCCTCGGAGCTAATACTCAATGTTAAAAGAAAACCCCTGACCAGTTACCTTCAACGCAATTTCTTTTAGAATTGACAAGTGCATGTGGATTCAATTGTGTCCCAGCACGAAGAGCATATCACATGATCTTTTCTTACTTACCAAGAAAAAGAAGTCAATAAGTTGACATCAAGCAAGAAAGGAAAGGGGATCTACAAGGTACCTGAAAAAACTGATTCCAAATGCTGGTTTTCCCAAGACTCAAAGGATGCTCCCCATGAGTGATTTCTGATCTCGATAGAAAACCCTTCCCTTCATCATTTGATTCATCGTTCTCAAAACTCAAGGTGTTCTCCAACTTCCTTGTGATCTCTGACTGACTAGCCACATAAACATTCAGGAACCACAAATACTTGAAATGATGTAACTTGGAAACAAATTCAATCTCCATTGAATCAAAATACAATTTTATTTAGAGATAACATTCGTCTACTTGGATGACTCTTCCTTGTTTCCAAAATTCAAATGATAGCAAACTGTAGTGTCTATGCAATCCTATAACCGAAACTTAAACTACATATGCTGAGAGACAACCTAAATGCCAATCTGATTATCCAAGCTGAGATCTTACAAATTAATTGTAAGTACCTTAAAAAACTGCTGCCGAATAAAAAAAACCACTCACAGTTTAGTAAGTAATAAACAGGGACAATCAAGTGAAGGTTCCATGATCTATTACAACAGAGAAAGAAAGGCTGGTTGACACCCTCATTCTGTCAAGTGCCAATGCCACTTAATCCCCAATAATGCGAAAAAAGGGTGGTTGTTGAAACAATATTTTGGAGAGTAAAAGTTTATATACTAGTACAAAGATAACAAGCATGAGGCAGTGAATGGAATTCAAGCAGCAGAAAAACAAAATATCCACTTACTCAATTAAACAAATTAAAATACTTGCTGTATAATAGAAACTTTCTGAAACTGAGGTGGGGAACCAATTTTCTATTGCACTCAATGTGAAAAGTATATGAGAAACATAAATGCTTAACAGAATCACCAAAAGTAGAGGAGAGGGGCATGGACCGTATGGCTCACCCAGCCCCGTAGCCCCAAGCCAAAATCAATGCTTTGAAAAGATTCAGTCACACACTCATTCACAAACAAAAAGTGACATAAATCAGAAATGTGCATACTCGTGCACATTTAATCAAGTTATGCAATAAGTAATAAATCATTGAATGATAAAGTCAACAAACAAGATAGTCTAACCTTTTTTTTTTTTTTTGAAAAGTAAAGATTTCATGTAAAGAAATAACAAGATAGTCTAGCCTATTAAGCACATTAATTGGTTTGTAATTTCAAACATATTGAAAGCCAAGTATTGCTTTGATGCTTATGTAGTTGTTCTGGATCTGCAGTCTTATTAATAAAACTGGGACGTGAAAGCCACGTTTTGCTTTAATGCTTATGTAGTTGTTCTGAATCTGCAGTCTTATTAATAAAACTAGGACGTGATAATTAAAAGAAGAATTTGAATAGTTTAAGCCAGAACTTACTGGATTCATCAAAAGATCCTCCTTGAAAAGCTTGTATTGAGATCTCTTTTTGGACAACTCAGATGACCAAAGCGATCGATCACATGGCAGATACCCCAACAGCAACTGCAAGACATTTAGCACACTGAAATTAAATCACATATGCAGACAATAAAAGTTGATTTTCCTTCGTGTGTTTCATTGGGGATAAGCCATTTCCAAGCAAGGATAAATAGAGTTTTTCCTACCTTCCAAACTGTGGCACGAATGCCTCCTCCATCTGGTATACCTTGTGATGCTAGCCTACGCAGTTCTCCCATATTTATAACCTTTCTTGATAGCTGAAATCAACACAAATATCAAGAAACAAAGTTTTTCAGTTGTCGAACTCAGACCTAGGAATCACAAAAGTGAAGAGTATATGATAATGCTGGAGTAGGGTACAACTTACAAGCAGTATAGCACATTAATAAGATCATCCTGCAGTTTTTATGTTTCAATTTCTCTAGCTAGCACTAGCAGGGCAAAACTACTCTCATATTAAGAAGTAACCCACATGCCTCACCCCACCCCCAAACAATATATATCATATGTGTTTATATCTATACGCATTTGCACATATTAAAGTGTATCTCTATTACTAGTGTAAAAGAAAACCCAACTCACTCTCAGTAAGCATACCAAATTTCCTCTTCCAGTGCAACACACTTCCTCGTCAGTTGCCACATTATGGCTTAGTCATAGGAGTACCACTGTCAGGAAGTGGGTGTTTGACCGGTGATGGAAATTGTTTGCTTACTTCAGCAGGAACCCAATCAGCAAGGCTATGAATTAGTAAGCCCATCGTACCAGAGAAGGCACAAATAAATAAAATTCTACGAGGCGAAGAGAGGAAATTGAGCTTTTAAGACAGCAAAACAAAGACTGTGAAGATTAATTTTAAAAGGCTTTTAGTTTTGAGGAGAAGAGAAGAGAAGAGGCAAACTTTGCATACCATATCATTCTATAATCCAAAGAGGTTTTCAATTGAGTGGCTATACCCCTTCTAATTTGAATTGGTATGTGGCGAAGTACTTTTTTCTTTTTTTAATGCAATGTTGCACGTGCTATATAGAAATTCACAAGAGTGAAAGTTAACAGGATGAATGAGGTATATAGTAAGTTGATTAGTTGAGCGGGTAGTTTGAACAACTGTTGCAGCTGATCTGTCACTTGATTTTGCTGTTCACTATACGGCAAAGTCCAATCACAGTTCACACACTCTCTGTTCATATTTGTTAAAACTCATGTGTAATAACTATTATGTCTTTGTATCAGATCTTCTTGTGGAGTCCTATGGGTTATTTACACTTTGTTTGTTTGAACTAAGGTATGACATGTGTCTCACAATTGAGTACTGTGACAGGTATGTTCAGTTATCTCTCACAATAGTATAATCAAAAGATGTTCTTGATGGCCAAAGTGCCATTACTGCAATGTTTAACGAAGTTCTGACTCATCTGCCTCCTTCTCATGACGATTGCTGACATTGTCTTTATGGTCTGTGTGCCCATGATACAGTTTTTTTTTTTTGTTGCCTTAGAGGGTCTATGGTGCTAATACCCGTTTTCTGGTTGTTTTTGCTATAGATTGCCTCTCCTAATATATGCTTTGATCGTCAGTGTAGGGTATGTTATCTGCTCATTGTTTTTGCAAGTTTGGACTATGGCTGCAAGCTCACTTATGTTGGGCCTTCGAGCCCCTTTGGCCTTGATTTGTGGCAAAAATGGGGAAAAAACTCTGTTGGTATCTTAGTTGAATCTATGTGCAGTTATCAGAGTGAAGTTAGTTTGGGTTGATTGATTTACGAACGTATTGTTTACTAGTTGTCTACTGTGATTCATTCAACTGGATCATGAATTTCTTAGTCTGCAGTTTCATTCTTATAGTTGAAGGTATTGTAGGTACTTAACCTGGTTTTGCCAAAAACAAAGCCAAAGGGAGAGCTTGTTAGCCGCCTCTAAATTTAGCTCGAGATAAGGGTAATTGCCTTTATTTTTGGCAACACAGATCTTGGTTTGGTAAAGATTGTGCAGGCTTAATCTTATATGAAAAAAGATCAATTTGTTGTAACTGTAATTATGTTGAGACGATTTTGATAAGGCAAAGAAGATCTGATTGAGCAAATCTTTGGAGCTAGATTGATTTAGGTAAGGACTCCTACAAAGGTCAATAATGCTCACGAATGCTTGGAGCCCAAGATTGCAACACTCACACCTATATATACAGATGATCTCGCACGAATCAAGGTGTATAGAAGATAGAGAGCAACGTCTAGATATTATAAGGGTTGTAATGTGTTTTTCAATTATGTCTATATAAACACTGTGGTGAGAGTTTACTTAGGAACTGTGGGTGTGCTGAGTAGGTTTTGTTTGTAAATACTCGATTCATTTGTCTCATTAAACATCCTTCAAGAGAAGGACGTAAGTATTCAGGAGAATACGCTAAGTCGAGAGGATCTTGTTAGGTTGTAAATCCTTAGGTGGATTAGATGGTATAGGCGGTGAAGGTTACAGGGGAGTTGTCAATCACATAAGTCCATTGACTATTGTAACCGAGAAAGTATCTTGTGCATTGCCTATTTCGACCAGGGATTGGTCACGTGATTTTTTTTCCAGTTAGATTTTTCACGTTAAAATACTGTGTGTACTCTACTTATTATTTTTTTCATTTGTTTCACTGTATGAATAAGTCGTATCACTGTAGTTGATTAACTTATTACTATGTTCTACCTACAACGTGTTTAATTGTTTAAACGCACAATCGAACACGAAACTAAAAACTGGTCTTCATTCAGCTTTTAATCTTTGTTGCTTCAACCATAATTTAAGAACCCCATGAGAGTGCATAGGAGCCTACTAAAAGTTTTCCTTGCTCTTCCAATTGCCTCAAGAACTTTTGATGGTTGCATAGCTTTTCAAGGGCAACAAGCGGATTTTGGTATAACTCTCCAAGAGAAGTATTGTGTAAAAGAAGATTTTCCACTTGGAGGAAACGGGCACCGGGCGGTCACTATTCCTTACAAAATGAAGGAAATCATGAACCCGTTCTTGCAAGATGTTGGACTTTAGTCTGAGAAACATAAGCTCTCAATCATAGTTGATGCAAATTCTATCAATTAAGCCTTTGATACATGGCTTTGTTTGTCCATGTGAATTGGGAGCCAACAAATCCAACATCAGATTAAGCCACAATCGAAAAGACAACTAGAGAAGTCTTCCATAACACTTCTATTAGGAGTAGTTCTTCTCTTCCTTTCATGAAGTGAAATAATAATGTTAAAATCTCCACCCACTATCCATGGCCCTTGAATAATTAATCTGAGAAATATGCCTTAGCTCTTCCCAAAGGCTGATTCTTTCAGATTTGTAGTTTATGGCGTATATAAACTGTGAGACTCTTAATATGATCACTAATAATAGAACATTGCATATCTTCTTTCCAAAAAAGCCAAATTTTATTTGAGCAATTTGCATAGCAAAAAGAAAAACCAAATTGTCGAGAAAAGAAAGATCAAGAAAAGAGATAAATTTAGGAGAGTGTATTTTGGCAAGCTTCTTGAGTCGACATAGGCCTATAGAGCCAGCAATGCCTCTAATATACCAAATATTGCTTAACTAGCTCTTGTCTTACTGACTTTTTTTTTTTGTTTCGCTAAGTAAGTATTTTATATTTCAATCAAGAAAAGTACATAGGGGGTTCAAGACCAATTACGCCAAGTAAGAAAAAAAGAAAAAAAGAACTAGCCTAAAAAATATATTACAATAGAGCATGGACTAGCTAACTAAATAAAGGGGATGCAAAACCTAACTAGATGAAAGCAAGCCATTAACAACAAGAAGCAAAACTAGAAATACAAAAAAAAAATACAACAAGAAACAACAAGGACACAAGTTGAGGAACATAACACAAAGAGGCAATCAAGAAGAACCGAACCAAGGAGCAAAGAGAGATCTTCAAGAAGCTTCATGCTCAAGATAACCTTCAATATCCGGCGGATCAGGTGTGCTATCAAGTATAGGCGTTTCAAACAATTTGGGGGCCTTAGACAATCATCTAAATGAGGGTCTTAATAATTAGGTTTTTTCTCAATAAAAAAACTCTAAATTTTTTACTAAAATAATCACTACAAATAAAAAAACACCAAAATTAGAAGTCTAAAATAACATAATATTACAAGTTAATAAAAAGATAGACCTATATAAAATTTATTTTTCTTAGCTTTTGAGATGCAAAATTATTTATTAAATCGACATAATCAAGTTTATCTAACAAATTTTTTTCAATAGACAACATAGCTAATCCATTTACTCTTTCTTGGGACATAGATGATCTTAAATAAGTTTTTATTAATTTTAATTTTGAAAAACTTCTTTCTGCAGATGCAACTAAAACTGTAATTGTTAACAATATTCTATAAGAAGAGTTGAATGTGTACCTCTATGCTTTCTTTCTTTTGTATTCTTTCTTATATTATATGCAAAATTAATATCACAATAAACAATAAGAGACTTTAGAGTATAAAAAAATACAAAGAGCATAAGAGTGAAGTGTGTAAAAAATGAGGAAAGAAATGATATATATACTAGAGCTTTACTTTATTATTATTTTTTTAAAAAAAGAGGATACTGTTGTATAACGATCCCAAACTATTACCTTATCAAGGTTGCTGGCTGTTTGGCCTTTATTAAAAAAAAATTAAAAATTCTTTTAATTGGGGCCAATAAGGCCTTACAGTCCTAACCAATTTATTGATGAAGGCCTGTTCATTTAATGAGCAGACCTTGGGACTCTAAACCCTTCTTGGCCCCAATTAAAGGACATTAGTATAAGATAGACCTTTATCTTAAAAAAAAAAATTCTTTAAATTGGGGCCCTTGGGCTAAAGGGGCCTTAGGCACAGGCTCAAGCTGCCCTTAGCTTGGGCCGGCCATGCTATCAAGAGAGCCCAAGGGGCTCAAACTCAGGTAACGAGAGTTTTGTTTATCTTCTCTTTTTTTCTTTTTGGAGTTGGAAGAACCTTTGGATTTAGGGGGTTTAAGAAGACTTGAACATCTTGAGATAACTTGTCTTGAGGGTTGAAAGGGGCAAACAAGGGTTGAAAATCCACATATTTTAGTGAATCTTCCTATTTTCTAGATTTTTGTTTCTAAATGTTAAAACAATAAATTTTTCCTTTGTTAATTAAATGAATCCGCCTCGATTCGATTACCAATGAAATTCTTGTCTAAAGAAAGATTTTTTTGTGTCATGGATGCCCAGCCCTAGGTTTATTCATCACTAAGGCCCACCAGTTCGAGACACACACACAAAGACGTATATATATATATACATAATATATAGGTCAAGAGACCCTAGTCTAGGGTTTTTTGTGATTTGACAGAAATATCAGCTTCCTCAAAATGAAGCCAGGGTTACAACCAAAAAAAAAACACCGAAGCTGTGGTAATCAATCAGAGTGCAATTTCGAAGATGCAATGCACAACCCAGAAACAGATTTGTAAAATTTCTTCCATTCTGGACCTTCCAACATGCATTATGGAAAATATCTTGTCGAGGCTACCAATCAACTCCATCTATGACTGCATCTACGTTTGTAAAGCATGGTATGATCTACTATCAGGCCCTTATTTTGCTACTGTGTATCGTATTAGTCTCCTGCTCTTCCAATCTAAAGAAGGTGCTTCGCTTCATAGTTATTTTCAATTGTTTGACCTTAACCGGGATTATAATTCCTGTCAAATTGACGGCACAAAGTTTCTGAAAACCCCAGTTAATTTAAGTACACATAGAGTAAATTTCTTGGGTTGTTGTAATGGCTTGATATGTTTATCTCACGTCAACTATAACTCTTGCAAGAATCAAAAGTTTATGTTTGCAACCCATTACTAGAAGAATATGTGAAGCTTCCACAAACAAACATGAAAGCTTTAAATCGGATGCAAGCGTTTGGATTTGGCTATCACCTCACCACTGGCCAATATAAGGTCTTGTCCTAAGGATTATTTCAAAGTTACAGGGTAATCTCTTGAAATCTAAAGCTTCGGTTTTCACATTGGGGGTTGATCATACTTGGAGAAATGTAAAGGATGCACCATTTCCACAACCTGAAAGATTTTGCAAGATTCCACTTAATGGAGCACTTTATTGGTTAAGACATGTTCCACCGTGGTCAAAAATTGATACAAACACAAAGGGCTTTGAAAATCGCGATCTTATATATTCATTTGACATGAAAGAAAAATTAATACGTTCGATTCCAACTCCAATTGGTTTAATTAATTATGTAGATCACTGGAATATTATTTGGAAAGTTTTGGAGGTTTTGAGAAATTGTTTGTGTATATTCTTACACGTTAGCACCTCTGAAAATACTGATCACTGATCTTGTTATATGGTCCATGAAAAAATATGGAGTTGTGGAGTCATGGACTAAAGAAATTATAATTGACACAAGAAGAGGCATGTCACGTTCTCCTACATGTCATCCCATTGCAACATGGGGAGATGGAGAGATTTTGATGAATGCTTGTGATAAAAAAGCTCTATAATTCATCCATTTTCTCTAGTCTCTAAAAACCCTCCCAGGGGCTTAGCCCCCTTTCTCAACTCGAATCTTAAATTCAGCAGCTTTCATTGTTGACAAACACCTGCACTAATGAGACAAGTGGCAGTAAGAATATACCTTATATTTTAAGGATATTTACCAAAATGTTTCTTTCTTAACAGCAAAGAGCCAAAGACCATTTAATACGGAACATGATGATGCATCTCATATCAAGACATTTAGCAAAAAACTCAACAACTTTTAGATTATATGACCCCAAAAAAAACTTTAAGAAAAAGAAAAAAGATCAAGGCGAATAGCTCAAATAGGAGTTGTTTTAATTTGATAAGAAGTTTATTCAACAAAAAAAGAATTTGATAAGAAGTGCATTACTTATATAACAAAATTTTGAATTTAAATAAAACTTATAATAAAGTTCATTAATATTTTTAATATATTTATAGTTAATAATCTACATAGACTTTGGAATTGTTTTCGTAAGTAAAAGAAAGAGCAATTTCACATATTCTTGTGTTTCTGGGATTTGGTTCCCCTACAATTTCGTTATCTACAATTTCACATAATGTTCATCCGAATTAGTGTTACTTGTTACCAATATTATCTATAAACTACATTTATCGTACTAAAACTAGCCTTTCAACCCTGATTAGAAAACATTTAATGTCAAATCTAAACTACCATATTTGACAAAACAAATATGGTAGTCATATGATTCTAAAAGAAGATATGATCCACAAACTTACCCATAGATATTTCATTCAAGCTTAATACGAATGAGAATGAAAGATATCAGAAAAATTAATTCTATCTTTATGCATTTTGCTTATCCTAATCATGTCTACCTAGGGAATCGAGTACATATTACAATATTTGTGAATTACTAAACTATAACCGATAGTGTAAAAAAATAAATCAATCAATCAATTTAAATAAAAACACGTGTTAATTCAAACCCACTTAAGTCTACTTAATAAATGAGCATATTTTAAGGCATAAAACTAAGGTTAATTATCGAGTTGAGTAATATAAAAGTCAAATTAATTCAAATACATAAAACTGTTACTATATATTTTTTGTATGTTTAAGATCGACCACCAAACCTTATTAGATTGTTCATCGGAATCCCATTAAGAAAAACCAAACCATGACGCGTTATTATATTAATTGGTTTTGAATTCAGAATTATAATCAGTATGTCCATCACTTTAGTATTTAGCCCTGGTTTTTTTTTTTTTTTGGTGATTGTAGGACTCTAGATAAGTTGAAGTTAGAATCCTAATAAAACACGAATTCCAAATTTAAATCTTAGATAACTAATATATAAAGTTGAAGTTAGAATTTTAATGAAACTCAAATTCAAAATTTTATAATCGGGGATATTATGGCCAATTAATTTATTTGGTAAGATGTGCTTTAAATACTGCAACCAAACTTGCATGATAAATCAGCTTCTTCAAACTGATGAAATTGCAATCTCAAAGATGCAATCCTCCCCACCCCAGAAAAAGATTCACAGAATTTCTTCCATTCTGGACCTTTCAACATGCATTTTGGTAGGAATTCTGTCGAGGCTACCGGTCAACTCCATCTCTGACTGCATCTATGTTTGTAAAGCATGGTATGATCTACTATCAGGCCCTTATTTTGTTACTGTGTATCGCAAAAGACAACCCTGTACTAGTCTCTTGGTCTTCCAATCTAGAGAAGGTGATTGGTTTCGTAGTTATTTTCAATTGCTTGAACTTAATTGGGATTATAATTCCGGTCAAATTGACAGGGCAAAGTTTCTGAAAACCCCAGTTAATTTACCTACACATGGAGTAAAATTCTTGGGTTGTTGTAATGGCTTAATATGTTTATCTCACGTCGACGAATATAATAAACATATCAAAATACTTATCTTGTAAGAGTATATACTCTTACAAGAATCAAAATATTTATGTTTGCAACCCTTTACTAGAAGAATATGTGAAGTTTCCACAAACAAACACAAAAGCTTCAGATGCGATGCAAGCGTTTGGATTTGGCTATCACCTCACCACTGGCCAATATAAGGTCCTAAGGATTATTTCAAAGTTGCTGGGTGATCTCTAGAAATCTAAAGCTTCGGTTTTCACATTGGGGGTTGATCATACTTGGAGAAATGTAGAGGTATGCACCATTTCTACAACCTTAAGGATTTTGCAAGATTCCTCTTAATGGAGCACTTCATTGGTTAAGACATGTTCCAGGGTGGTCAAAAATTGATACAGACACAAAGGGCTTTGAAAATCACGATCTTATATATTCATTTGACATGAAAGAAGAAATAATACGTTCGATTCCAACTCCAATTGGTCTAATTAATTATGTACGTAGATCACTGGAATATTATTTGTAATGTTTTGGAGGTTTTGAGAAATTGTATGTGTATATTCTCACACATTAACACCTCTGAAAATACTGATCTTGTTATATGGTCCATGAAAAAATATGGAGTTGTGGAGTCATGGACTAAATAAATTATCATTGACAGAAGAAGATGCCTGTCAGCTTCTTGGATATATCATCCCATTGCAACATGGATAGAGAGAGATTTTGATGAATGCTACTCATGAAAAGGGGCTGATTTTTTATAATCCGAAAGAGAAGAAAATTAATTCCAAAGTTTACTCTAAACAAGACCGGATCCATACAGTGATCCCTTTTGAAACGAGTTCTGTTTCACTCAAGAATGTTATGAAGGAAGGAGGAGAATTGGAGGTAGTGAAGATGAACTGACAAGATCGACCACTACATTCATCCCAAGCTGCTGCTATGCCCTCTCTTGTGGTTCAGAGGTTTGGAAAGCCATGAAAACGATGACATTATTAGTATTAGTTCTCTGCTAATTTATCTTTTTCTTCTTTTCTATTTTTTTGGTAGAGGTTGAAGCCGTTATTCGAACTCAGAGTTTTTAGTTATAACAGATCACTATCCGACCATTCCATTCAATTCGTGAGTGTCTGCTAATTTTTCTTAAGCAAAGCTAGTGCGCATATTATTGATATAATTATTTACACAAGGGTAATTAGCTTTATTTATAAAATACAGGAGTATTCAAATACCTTTTCAAAATACAAAAGATAATTAGCTTATTTATGAAATATAGGGAGGTATTATACAATTTTAAAAAAACACATGGAATGTTAAGTCATTTACTCATTTTTTTAATAATGCTATTATATCACTAGGGAATCCTAATCCCTTGTCAGAGTCATATAAATAAGAAACTTCAGCCAAAAGAAATATAGAAGATGAAGAACTCGAATGTTCTTCACAAATAGACCAATGGTGATGTCAAAATTTAAATTTTAAAGTAAGCTCTTTAGCTTGATTCTCACCTTGAGTTTTTGCAAACAATTTTGGGTAAGTCTAACAAAAACCTTAGAAGCTTAACTTGGGTTAAAGTAAATTACATTTGGAAATTTTCTAGGACAACTTCATTGATTAATAAAAATTGCATTCACCTAATGAGCTTTGAATATTCATAGAATATTGGGATGTTTGGGCAATTTTCCTCTCACTAAATCTCGTCTTAAAATAAGGTATTTTCTTATTTCCTATAATGATACGATATTTTTTTTGTTATTATTATTCTGGATAAACAAAGATTTTTATTGAATCAAAGATATTGACAAAGAAAAGTATCAAGTAGTGCTTTGGTCTATGTTCTAGGATTCCCAGAAATCTCTCGTTAATCGATTATTTCTAACTTCTTTCCAATATAGAATTAATGTTTGATGTCAAATTCAATTTTGGCTATTCTAGAGTAGTTGGAAGACGGGGCAGGTAAGGCCCCCGTCCTTCTATCGAGGTAAGGTTCAATGTACCCTCCACTCGTTGTATATTTTCTTTTTGAGTTAATAAAATTATACAGGGTGCCGCCCCTCCTTTCTAAAAAAACAAAAATGATAAATAAATAAACAAATATTGCCAGAAACCTACTCCCATATAGTCCAGTTCATTGAGCATCTAGCAAACTTAAGTACTTTCTTTCATACATACCTAGAGAAAGAACACTCAAAAAATAAGTGATATCTTCTCTTAATGCAGTGGTGGGTAATCTTTCCAACCTTGCCACCCAAGTACAGAATGCATATGTTGGTATGTGCAGATTATACCATATAAAATTGGTAGTGGTCCTCTTTCTTAACATGCAAGGACCATTTCCTATGCCTCATGATCATGCATCACATCTCAATGCATCTTTATAGGCAACTCAAAAACTTTGAGAACAGAAAAAGGAAAATCTAGCCAAATAGCTCAAAGAAAAGTTGTTTCAATGACCATTCCAATCCCATGTTTGGTAGTCACTATAACAAAGCAGTAATTGAAATGACTTATATAAAATGACAAGAATACTCTTTCGTTACTATAGATATATTATTGTCTTAATAATAAAATTAAACATCATATTAAAAATAATGGTTAGTTTGAGGAATATTATTATGATATTCATTTAATGCTTATTATTTTTTATTTTTTATTGTATATTATGATGTAACATTTTCTATTATATTTACATTATTTATTACTTTTTCTAATAATGGTAATACTATTTGTTATATTGTTTTTATATTCATATTTATATCATATATTTTTTGTTTATACTATCATTATATTTATTTTGTTACGTTATAGATATTATTTATCATTGTTATTATTATTATTATTATTAGATTGTGTATTATTGTTATTATTATTTATTTTTATATTTATATTTATATTTATTATTATTATTGATATTATTATTGCTATTTTTATTGTTATTAAGTTTTACTATAAATATATACCCTATATTATTCTCAATTTTTATATTATTATAATATTATATTTATTTTATTATGTTATATTTAAATTGATATTTATTAGTATTATTGTTTACTTTTTTTTATTATACTATTCGTATATTAATATTACTATATATTTATATATTAATAATAATGTAATAATAATAAACAAAATATTATTAAAAAAATAATAATTATATTAACAATAATGTTATTAGTATAAGGTGTAATAAGTTTTTTAAGGGTATTATGGTCACTTGAGTAATTAGTTCATTCTAAAGTATATGTAAATGAGTTATTCTCATGTGTTTTGTTAGGAATATGTACTTCCATTTCCGTGGGATAGGATTAACGAGAGAATGAGATTCAAGTTCATTCCTTTATACCAAGCGTGATAATTAGAATAGAATTGGGAATACCGTACCATTTCATTCCCAACATATTCCCACATATTAACCGCCACCTAAATTTCTTTTAGCAAAGCGAATCAGATACATAATAAAATACATGTGGATCCCTGAACCCAAACGAATGGTTTAAAAAATAAATACAAAAATTAATTTAAATTGAAAACATGTATTATCAAATCCCACTTAAAGTCTAAATAACAAATGGGCTTAGAGTTAGTTATTGGGCTGAGTAATATATAATTCGAATCAATTTTATACATAAACGGTTATATATACTTTTTGTATATCTTATAAGATCAATTATCAAATCAATTTTATACATAAACGGTTATATATACTTTTTGTATATCTTATAAGATCAATTATCAAACCTTTCTTGCTTGCCGAACTCTTGTCAAGTGACTCTTTCAACTTTTTTAGGTTTTTTTCCTACTTTTCTATGTTCTTTTTGTTAATGTTAAAAGGATAAAAAAAGGTCAAGAGATGCTAGTCTAGGGCCTTTTGTGTTTTGTGCTTGTAGGACTCTAGCTATAATTGAAGTTACAATCCTAATGAAACTCGAATTCAATATTTAAATCCCAAAAACTCGTACTTAAAGATTGACAGAAAACATCAGCTTCCTCAAACTGAAGCTAGGGTTACGATATAAAAAAAGAAAGAAAGAAAGAAACTGAAGCTAGGGTAATCAATCAGAGTGCAATTTTGAAGATGCAAAGCACAACCCAGAAACAGATTCACAAAATTTCTTCCATTCTGGACCTTCCAACATGCATTATGGTAGATATTCTATCAAGACTCCCAATCAACTCCATCTCTGACTGCAGCTACGTTTGTAAAGCATCGTATGATCTACTATCAGACCCTTATTTTGCTACTGTCTATCGTGAAAGACTACCATATATTAGTCTCCTGCTCTTCCAAACTAGTAAGCGTGATTTCTTTTGCCGATATTTTCGAACTTAATTGGGATTATAATTGCTCTCAAATTGACAAGACAAAGTTTCTAAAAACCCCTGTTAAATTACCTACACATGAAGTATTATTCTTGGGTTGTTGTAATGGCTTCATATGTTTATCTCATGTTGACTCATACCTTACATGAATCACCATGTTTATATTTGCAACCCATTACTAGAAGAATATGTGAAGCTTCCACTAATAAACATGGAAGCTTCAGATTGTAGGCAAGCGTTTGGATTTGGCTATCACCCTACCACTGGCCAATATAAGATCCTGAGGATTATAAAAGGATTGCATGGTGATCACTCGAAACCTAAAGCTTTTGTTTCCACATCATGGAGGATTTTGCAAGATTCCTCTTAATGGAGCACTGCATTGGTACGTTCTATCGTGGTCAAAAACCTTTGAAAATTCCGATCTTATATATTCATTTGACCTCCAAGAAGAAAAAATACGTTCGATTCCAACTCCAATTGATGATAACGTAGATCAAAGGTATATTTGTAACGTTTTGGGGGTTTTGAGAAATTGTCTCTGTTTATTCTCACATATTTACCCCCCTGAAAATACTGAGCTTTTTATATGGTCCATGAAAAAATATGGAGATGTGGAGTCATGGACTAAAGAAATTATAATTGACACAAGAAGAGGCATGTCACGTTCTCCTACATATCATCCCATTGCAACATGGAGAGATGGAGAGATTTTGATGTATACTCGTCATAAAAAGGATCCGATTTCTTATAATCCGAAAGTGAAGAAAATTAATACCAAAGTTTACTCTAAACAAGACCGGATTCAGACAGTGATCCCTTTTGTAACAAGTTCTGTTTCACTCCCAAAAAAAAGAAAAAAAAGTTATGTTTCACTCAAGAATGTTATGAAGGAAATAGGAGAATTGGAGGTAGTGAAGATGAACTGAAAAGATCGACCATTGCACTCGTCCCAATCTGCTGCTTTGCCTTCTCTTGTGGTTTAGAGGTTTGGAAAGCCATGAAAATGATGACATTATTCGTATCAGATCTATGCTAATTTCTCTCTTCTTTTTTTTTTTTTTTTTGGTAGTGGTTGAAACCATTATTCAAAATCAGAATTTTTAGTTATAACAGATCATTATTCGACCATTTCATCCAATTCGTGAGTGTCTGCTAATGTTTCTTAGTCACAACTAGTGCGCGCATATTATTGATATAATTATTTATACATGGGGTAATCAGCTTATTTATAAAACGGAGGAGTATTCAACTACTTTTTAAAAATACAAAAAGTAATTAGCCTATTTATGAAATATGGGGAGGTATTGTACACTTTTAAAAAAAAATTACAAGAGGTGTTAAGTCGTTTACTCATTTTTTCAATAATGTTATTATATTACTAAGGGATCCTTATCCCTTTTCAGAGTCATATAAATAAGAAACTTCAGCCAGAAGAAATATAGAAGCAGAAAAACTCGAATGTTCTTCGCAAATACACCAATGGTGAAGTCAAAATTTAAAGTAAGCTCTTTAGCTTGATTCTCACCTTGAGTTTTTGCAAACAAGTTTGGGTAAGTCTAACAAAAACCTTCATAAACTTAAGCAAGTTTGGGTAAGTCAAACAAAAACCTTAGAAACTTAACTTGGGTTAAAGTAAATTACACTTAGAAATTTTCTAGGACAACTTCATTGATTAATAAAAATTGCATTCACCTAATGAGCTTTGAATATTCATAGAATATTGGGATGTTTGGGCAATTTACCTCTCACTAATTGTCTTAAAATAAGGTATTTTGTAATTCCTATAATGATACAATTTTTTTTTTTTTTTTGTTATTATTATTCTGGATAAACAAAGATTTTTATTGAATCAAAGATATTGACAATAAAAAGTATCAAGTAGTTCTTTGGTCTATGTTCTAGGATTCCCAGAAATCTCTATTTAATCGATTGTTTCCAACTTTTTTCCAATATACAATTAATGTTTGATGTCAAATTCAATTTTGGCTATTCTAGAGTTGTCGGACGACGGAGCAGGTAAGTCCCCCATCCTCCTATGGAGGTAAGGTTCAATGTTCCCTCCACTCCTTGTATATTTTCTTTTTGAGTTAATAAAATTATGGAGGGTGCCGCCCTTCCTTTTGTTGACCTAAAAAGCTTATAATCTTTATTTTGATAATAACAAAACATCTTAATTGTGATTTAGAATTCTTATTTGAATATTGGATAAGTTATTCAATCCATCAACACAAGATTATCAAGCAAGCCCACTTCAACATGAAGTCATTCAATAGGATCAAATGCCAGTTTCAAACTATTGGATTAAAGTCAAAGCCTAATAAGAAATTGTATCAAAGCCCAAAAGGTATTCTTGTATCTTGACTCATTCAAATGAAGTCTCTCTTGAGGAATCAAGTTATGAAGACCCGAAGAAATGAAGTTGAAGACTCGACGACAAAAAGGGAGTTACAAGGAATGAGACGTGGTGACATAAGGGGTACCAGCATTAAAAATGTTGTTTGCCTAAGTATGACTTGTGTAGCTCATAATTTCTCCAAAAAGGTTTTTCATAAAAGATTTTTATTTGTAAAATATTCTTCAAACATATATTTTCAAAAAGGTCATTACAAACTCATTTTTGAAAAACAAGACTTTTTGGATTTCAAACTCTTGTGGCATAAAAAATTGCTCTATATCGTTTCGAGAGTTTTTGAAAATGTTTTGAGATGTTAAAAATTCTAGAAACACTTTTTTATAAGTGTCTTTAAAAGTGCCCAAATGCTTTATTATTTAACAAATTATTTTGGAGCTCAAAAAAGGTCACTTTTCAGTATTTTCAGCATCCGGGCGTTACTAGCCTCATCCGATCAACCGGATGAAAGCCACAACGCCCGATAGAGAGCTCTGGTCCGGGCGTTACATGCCCCATCCAGTTGACCGGATGAAGGGCTCAGCGACCAGATGGCTTAACGGGAAAATCCGGGATTTATGTATTTTATCCGTTTTGTGTCTAACTTTTCCCTATTTTTAAGCTATGCTCTTTCACCATCTAAAGACATCTCTCCAAGCCTTAATCTTCATATTTTCAAGATAATTCAAAGAGCTTTCCATATCATTTTTATTGAGAAATCTTGAGCTATCATTTTCATATATTTGAACATTCAAAGTGTTATTTAATTGTAATATCAAACTCAAATAGGAGTTACTATTCTTATTCATATTTTTACACAATCATTGTATTACACTCTTGCACATAGATTGAGAGAATCATTGTGAGAAGAAGTGTTATAATCCTTTGTGGACTCAAAGGAAGAGAGATAAGTAGGTTGAGCTTCACCTACACTTGAAGTAGCTTGTGTAACTCTTGTGGACTCAAGAATAATTATAGTTGGTTCTTTGTTTCACCAACATTTGAAGAAGCATCTTAGTGGAAATTGTTTAAATCCTAAGGGAAGGAAAGACCTTAGGTGGTGGACTAGACCTCCGGGAGTACGAACCACTTGAAAATCATCGTGTTTGATTTCTCTTACTCTCTCTCTTTATTTGTCATTTAACTTCCTTCGGATATTGCTTTTATTGATTGCTTGACTGTTGTTGATTTATCCATTTGAAGTTTAATCCTTGAAGTGCTAAATATTTATCTAGTGCTATAAACCTATATGCTTACTAAGTGCTTGATAAATTGCTTATAAGAACTTCTAGAGTATAATTATCTCTTGCTAGATAGTATTTCCGCATTAGATTTTTAAATTTAGTAATCTTGCCAAACAACCTAATTCACCCCCCTCTTAGGTTTTCAAGGGCCAACAAGTGGTATTAAGAGTTAGTACTCTACATATAGGTTAACATCTAGTAGAGGATCCATATGGCAAGGTCATCAATGTCTAATATTGTTGAAGGATAGTCTTCCTCTAGACCACCATTGTTTAATGGAACAAACTATTCTTTTTGAAAAACTAGGATGAGAATCTATATTCTAGCAAATGACATAAGAGTATGGAATGTGATAAAAAAAAATGGACCAATCAATCCTACTCTAACTAAGAAGGAAGGAGAACAAAACATCACAGTCCCTAAACCGAAAAAAGACTTTAATGATGATTTCAAAATGTGTGAAAGAAACTTTAAGGCTATGAACATGTTATATCTTGCTTTAGATTCAAATGAGTTTAACAAAATTTCTGGATGCAAAAGTGCTAAAGAATTTTGGGATCAATTAGAAGTCACATATGAAGGAACTAACCAAGTTAAAGAAACTAGAATAAACATGCTTGTTCATAAATATGAAATGTTCAAAATGTCATTTGATGAAAATATTGAACAAATGTTTTCTAGATTTACCAATGTTATTCATACTCTTAAATCTCTTGGAAAAGAGTATTCTAACGAAGAATTGGTAGGAAAAGTTCTCCGAAGTTTAACCGAGTCATGGGAAGCTAAAGTAACGGCTATTGAGGAAGCTAGAGACCTCAAAACTCTCACTCTTAGTGAACTTATGGGATCTCTTATGAGCCATGAGTTGAAAAAGGACCGAGAAGAAAAAAAAAGGAATAACAAGAAGTCACTTGCTCTTCTTGTATCAAAGACTTACTCAAGTGATGAAGAAGAAGAAAATAAAGAAGATGATGATGAAATAGCTCTTCTTACAACGAACTTTAAGAAATTTCTAAAATTCAAAAAGGCAAGCAAAGCTCCTTACAATAAGTTTATGAACAAAGGGAGAAACAAACCAAAAGAAGAAGGAAGATGTTTCAATTGTGACAAGACGGGTCACATAAAAGCAAATTGTCCAAAACCAATCAAAACCAAGGGAAGAAAAGCTTTGAAAGCAACATACATTGATGACGATGCATCAACCGGTGAAGAAGCAAAAATGAAGAAGTGGCAAACATCGTTTGTCTTATGACGAAAGAGAATGATGAGGTATATTCTTCTTTTAACTCCGAATATTACTCTTCTAGCTCATTAATTGATAATGAATGTTCTTTTGAAGAATTACAATATGAATTTTCAAAAATGCATGATAGTTTTGAAATTGCAATTATCAAGATACATGAACTTCAAAAGGAAAATAATGCTTTAAAAGAATAAAACAAGTTGCTTGAAAAAGATCGAAATTGTGCTCATGAAAAGGCACTTATAATTCATTTTGAAAATGATAATCTTCAAACAAAAATTGAAAAGCTTGAAAAAGAAAATCAAGGACTAAAAGGAAGCCTAGCAAGATTTACAAAAGGAAAAGAAAATCTTGATAAAATGCTTGGTTCACAAAAAATGGCTTTTGATAAAAATGGAATAGGATATGAACCTTCTTCAAAACAAAAATCTCTCAAAAGTTGTTTTGTAAAAGTATCATCTTCTACAAATGAAGCATCAACATCAAAAAGATCTCAAAAATCATGCACCTATTGTGAAAAACAAGGTCATATAACATCACATTCTAAATTTCGAAATATGGTAGGTAGAGAATCTAAAATTCCTTCTTGGCTCAAACCAAAATGGATTATTAAATGTGCTAAAAATCATTATTAACAATCTAGGACCCAATAGAACTTGGGGACCTAAATTTTGTTTTTGTATATAGGTTACCCTAGGATGAAGTATGAAGGAAATTGGGTCATTGATAGTGGATGCTCAAGACATATGACCGGTGATCCATCTCTATTCTATGAGCCTATCAAAAATTACAAAGGTTTTGTGAGCTTTGAAAATAATGAGAAATGTAAAATTATTGGTAAAGGTAGCATTGGAAATAAAAATAATATATATATCCATGATGTGCTACTTGTGAAAGGATTGCAACATAATTTGCTAAGTGTAAGTCAACTATGTGATAATAATTATCTAGTTGAATTCAAATCATCATGTTGAACCATTTTTGACAAAATAAAAAATGTGTTGTTTATTGCAAATAGACATGAAAATGTCTATATCATTGACTTTGAAAGTATATCATGCCAAAATATTGATTGTTTAATCATAACAGATCAAAGTTCATGGTTATGACATAGAATATTAGGACATATTAGTATGGATCTACTTCGTAAACTTTCTCGAAAGGATATTGTAAGAGGCCTTCCTAAACCAAGTTTGAAAAAGATCATTTATGTGATGCATGTCAATTTGAAAAACAACATAAAATATCTTTCAAAACCATTAGCCATGTGACCACATCAAAAGCTTTACAAAAACTTCATATGGACCTTTTTAGACCAATGGATGTAATAAGTCTAGAAGGATCTAGATATGTTTTTGTTATTGTTGATGATTATACTAGATACACATGGGTCATGTTTCTTGCACTCAAAAGTGATGCCTTCAATGATTTTGCAAAATTTTATAAAAGAGTGCAAAATGAGAAGGGATACTACATTTCATGCATTCATAGTGATCAAGGCACGAAATTCATAAATGCATCTTTTGTGGAACTATGTGAACAAAATAACATTGAGCATAACTTTTTGGCTCCTAGAACTCTTCAACAAAATGGGGTTGTTGAAAGGAAAAATCGAACTCTACAAGAAATGACAAGAACAATGTTGAAAGAAAACAACTTGCCTACATACTTTTGGGGATAAGCTGTTAATACGGCTTGCTATATTTTAAATAGAGTTTTAATTAGACATTTTCTCAAGAAAACTCCATATGAACTATGGAAAGGACGCGCTCTAAATATTTCATATTTTAAAATTTTTGGATGTAAATGCTTCATCTTAAATAATAAAGATCACCTTGGTAAGTTTGATTCAAAATCCGACGAAGGTATTTTTATTGGTTATTCTTCTAGAAGCAATGCATTTCGAGTATACAATAAAAGAACCTTGGTAATTGAGAAATCTATGAATATCAGTTTTGATGAAACTAATCCCTTTATGTCAAGAAAAGACGAAGATGATGATGTAAGCATTCAACAAGTTGAAGAACAAAGTCAACCTATCCCCACAAGTGAAGAAGGTAATACATCCACAAGCAATCAAATTGATACTCCAATTGAGGAAGAACAACCAACATCAAATAATCAAATCATGTCAATAAATCAAGATCTTCCAAGATGTTAGAAATTTGTCATAAATGATCCAAATGATCAAATCCTCGGAAATCCATCACAAGGTGTAAGAACTCGTTCAAATCTAAATACTTTTTGTGAACATGTTTCTTTTATATCCCAAATTGAACCTAAGAATATAAAAAAAGCATTATTGGATGATGATTGGATTATTGCTATACAATTAGAGTTTAATCAATTCGAAAGAAATCAAGTTTGGACCTTAGTTGAAAGACCTAGTAATTACCTGGTTATTCGTACAAAATGGGTTTTTCAAAACAAACTAGATGAATCCGGTAATGTAACTAGAAATAAAGCTAGATTGGTTACACAAGGGTATAGCCAAGAAGAAGCAATAGACTATGAAGAAATCTTTGTACCAGTAGCTCGACTTGAATCCATTCGAATGTTGCTAGTATATGCATGTTTTATGAACTTCAAACTTTATCAAATAGATGTCAAAAGTTCTTTCCTAAATGGTTTTCTTCAAGAAGAAGTGTATGTTGAACAACTACCCGGTTTTGAAAATACAAATTTATCAAGTCATGTATTCAAACTTCAAAAAGCTCTTTATGGACTTAAACAAGCACCTAGGGCATGGTATGATAGATTAAGGCTTTGTTTGGCCTAGCTGTCAAATTTTAGCTTTTGAGCTGTAGAGCTTTTGCAGTAGAGCTTTGGTTAGAAGTAATATTGAAAAAAAGTCGTGGACTGTTTGGCCTATATTGGGTAATATTGAGTTTTTAGAAAATTTGAGAGCAATATTGTATTTTAAAAAATATGAAGATGTATATTTGAGAAAGAAAAGAAAATAGCTTCCCACATTATATAAAAACAGCTTCGCAAAAACCTATTTTGAAAAGCTCCAATTTGGAGCTTCTTGTTTTTCAGCTTCAGCTTTTACCTAAAAGCACTTTTAGAAATGGGCCAAACAGGTAAGATTTGCTTCTAAACTCACAGAAAATATTTTTGAGTGTCAAAAAGTTAGGTCAAACAGACTCTAAGTAATTATCTACTTGATAACGGCTTTTCTAGAGGTAAACTAGACTTTACATTATTTGTAAAAAGAAAAGTTAAAGATATCTTGCTTGTTCAAATATATGTTGATGATATTATCTTTGGTGCTACTAACAAATCCATTTGCAAGTATTTTTCTGAATGTATGCATAAAGAATTTGAAATGAGCATAATGGGAGAATTAAATTTCTTCCTTGGACTTCAAATCAAACAAACAAAGGAAGAGATCTTCATAAATCAAGCCAAGTACATTAAGGAACTCATCAAGAAGTTCAGGCTTGAAACCACAAAAGAAATTAGCACTCCTATAGGAACTTCAATCAAACTTGGCAAAGATGAAAAATGTAAATTGGTTGATGAAAAACAATATCGAGGTATGATCGGAAGCCTTCTCTATTTAACAGCCTCAAGACCTGATATTATGTTTTCTCTGTAGTGAAACTCTGTTTATGCATATCATGTTAAACACAACATTTTTCCATAATAAGTTTATACAAACCTAGCAACATTTACAATTCCAAGTCCAAAAGTAAGCTAAATGTGCTTTAGTTACATTTCCAATGTAGTTCATAAACTTACAACTAGCTCATTTAATTTCGACAAGTCAAAAGCTATGATCCAATATGTGCACAATGAAACTTTGTTGCAAAACGAGCTATACAACTTGCAAAACATCTTAATCCACATTCCTAGATCAGAGCCAAAACACATGCCAACCTTTTAAGGAAACAAGCAAATTATCTTCAATCTTCTTCTTGAGGGGCTACTTCAGCTTCACCTTCACCTGAATTTGTTGAATAAATGGGGTGATCAACCACTAGCTCAGTGAGGGGGGTACGGGGAGGCTTTTGAAAACCTTTTCATGATGCACATATGCCAAGTAACATGTATGAAAGCAATAAATATACATTAAGTAGGCATTAGACAATAACAAGAAGCATGAAAGCACTCAATGGAGTAATATAAAACTATATAAACACTCAAGTAAAGGATACGATTTCATTCCAACCTTATCACTCCTACTTCTTTGTTCCTTTGCGATTGCGATGTAGATAATCCCTTATATCACTAGTGGGTATACTCTAGATGTATCTCAAAATCCTACGATCCAATACCACAAGGCCTTTACCGACCAAGCGAGTAAGGGAATAGGTCGTGGAGGTCATGTAATCACTGGCAAGCCCGCTGCCGCCCAGTGGAGACACAACACAACCGTGTCTCGATAAAAGATTGCAATCTTACGATATCACGCATTCAATCATTAAAACATTCATTCAATGAGCACTTAAAATGAGAGGACAACAAAGTAGGTTGCCCCTCTCACATTAGAATAAGCGATATCACTCCATAATCATTAATAATCAAAGTACAAACACGTATGAAATTATATCCACTTAAGCAGTCCTTTAAGACATTCACTTGCATACACATATATTTTACCCATTTTCCAATAGCTAGAAGCTTGCTCGGGAGTACCTTTAAGTTTAGTAACAATTTAAGCATCCAGTTAACTAGCAACAAAAAGAAAGTAACATTCCACTTGAAATCCAAAGCTAGAAAATGCTGTCCTTGAGTTCATTGGTCATCCGCATATGCTCAAGAACTAGAGCATTGGTCCCTTAATAGCTTGAGATGTTTTTGATCTCATACGAGCGATAATACTTTTATAGAGATCACATCTACCATAGTCCAGTTCAATACATTCTCATGCACTAATGAGAAAAGTCCGAAAAACCCCTCCAATGACCAAAGTAGGTCATGAAACGCCCCGAAACCAACACTCCCACGCCTGCAGGATACTCCCTAGGCTTAACGGTCCAAGTGAGCACCGAGGCCATGGCGAGTGGGCCCAGAAGCGCACTATGCACGTATTGTCCGCTCTGGGGCCTATACCCTTCACGGTTTTATCACCTGCCAACCACTGCCAGGAAAACGGCTGTGCACGAATATACGAGCGAACTCTATATATTCAGTGGCCTAGACTCGTAACCTTTCGATGTGGGATGGGATTACTACATTCGCCCTCTCTTAAGGAGGCCCAGCACCCTCGCAGGCAACTGGCGCAAAGGAAGGCCCGCTCTGACACCATTTTGTAACGCCCCGAAACCAACACTCTCACGCCTGCAGGATACTCCCTAGCCTTAACGGTCCAAGAGAGCATCGAGGCCATGGCGAGTGGGCTCGGAAAAGCACTATATACGTATTGTCCGCTCTAGGGCCCATACCCCTCACGGTTTTGTCGCCTCCCAGCCTCTTTCTGTCGGGCGTTGTGGCCTCTATCTGGGCGACCGGATAGGGGCTGTAACGCCTGGATAGCTGTACAAGAAAGACACAATTTTCTCCAAAATCAGCCTAACAATCCACACAACTTCCTACCATCAATCAAACATGTTTAATGTAGATTCTAGGCATCATATAAGGGTTCAAACTCCACCCAAATCACCTCTCCTCAACAAACCACAACACCCAACATATATTTTCAATTCCTAGATCTACAACACATTTACATACCCAACTTCACAATGTAGACATATATGAACTTCACAAACTATATTACTCAACAACATACACATACAACCTTGGATGAGCTTTATCAATAAGTTTTGAAAGAATCCCTCACCTAGATGTAGAGTTGGATGCAAGAGGTGATGTTCTAAAATGCAAGTGGAAGCTTGGGAATGCAAGGAAATGGTGGACAAATGGCTGATCTTGCTTAAACTTTCTTCTCTTCTTTTTCCCCTTCTCCCTTAGTCAAAAATTGAGAGAGTGTGTATGTGTAGAGATTTAGTGTGTGTTTTGTGTATATTATGTGTTAATAGATTAATATCTAAAGCCAAAAGACCACCTTGCCTTTACAACTTAATGCTATTTATTTCATGCCATTCTAGTTGTATATTAACTAGTTAGTTGCTAGGTTTAGTTCAATAATATTTAATTATCCTCCTACGACATTTAAAACATGTAATGGCACATTAAACAATGAAATGCACGTAAATCGAGATAATTACATATTAACCCATATAAAAGCATGTCAAACAAGGTAAATGCACATAAAATGATTTATTTATGTATAATATGATATATACGAACGTGAGGTCTCATGCTGGGCCTTACAACATCACCTCTTTAAAAGAATTGCGCCCTCGCAATTCCCTTATTACCTCGCAAACAAGTACGAGTACTGTTGCTCCATCTGGTCACGCCTTTCCCAAGTGGTGTCCTCAACTCCATAGTGATCCCAAAGTACTTTCACCATCGAAATGCTCTTGTTGCGTAATTCCCGGTCTTGCTCATCCAGAATCCATACGGGTCTCTCCTCATAAGACAAGTTCTCTTGAAGTTCTAGTGGTTCTGGCTCTAGAATATGAGAGGGATCGGGATGATATTTCCGCAACACCAAAACATGGAACACATTGTGAATGTTGGAGAGATTCGGGGGTAGGTCTAACCGATATGCGAGTTTCTCAATTCTTTCCACAATTGTAAATGGCCCAACATATCTCGGGCTTAATTTCCCACATTTTCCATGTCTAATCAACCCTCTCTGGGGTGACAACTTCAAGAACACTTGATCACCAACTGCAAACTTTAAATCCCTTCTTCGCTTGTCGGCATAATTCTTTTGTCTACTTTGAGCCGTGAACATTCTCTTCTAAATCAACTGGACATTCTCCATCTTCTCTATCAACTCCGGCATTAATGTAGGATCAATGACTTTCATTTCTCCGACTTCGTCCCAATACAAAGGTGACCTACACTTCCGTCCATATAGAGCCTCGTAAGGAGCCATGCCAATTGTTGCCTGATAACTATTATTATAAGCAAACTCTGCAAAAGGTAAATGATTCTCCCACGTACCTCCAAATCCATCACACATGCCCTCAACATGTCCTTCAAAATCTTAATAGTCCTTTCGGACTGGCCATCTGTCTGAGGATGGTACGATGTACTGAGCTTCAATTTCGTCCCCAAGGCTTCTTGAAACTTCTGCCAGAACTGAAATGTAAACCTTGGATCTCTATCAAACACATTGCTAGCTGGCACACCATGTAATTTCACAATATTAGTCACATACAACTCAGCTAATTTCTTCACACTATCCGTTTTGTTCATCGCAACAAAGTGAGTGGTTTTCGTCAATCTATCCACAATGACCCACACTGCATCATTTCCCTGAGGAGACCTCGGCAACTCCATGATGAAATCCATGGTCACATGCTCCCATTTCCATAGCGGAATCTCCAAAGGTTGTAGAAGCCCCGTAGGTCTTTGATGTTCTACCTTCACCTGTTGACATGTCAAGCATCGAGACACAAATTCCGCAATCTCCCACTTCATGTTATTCCACCAATAATGTTGTTTTAGATCTCGATACATTTTTGTACCTCTTGGGTGAATGGTGTATCTAAAATGATGAGCTTCTTCCAGTACCTTCTTCTTCAACTTTGGATTATTTGGCATACAAATTCGGTTCCTGAAATTTCACAACCCATCTTCATGCAACTTGAAATCTGGATTACTATTTTTTATCTTTTGAAGTTGAGGGTCCCGCTGCTGTAACTCTCGGATCTGAGACAACAAGGTAGGTTCCTTGATTTCCAACCTTGCCAAACTTGTTTTTCGGCTCAATGCATCTGCCACCACGTTTGCTTTCCCGGGCACATAATTAATGGTACAATTGTAGTCATCTAAAAGTTTCATCCACCTCCTCTGTCTCATATTCAACTCCTTTTGAAAAAAGAGATATTTCAAACTCTTGTGATCGGTGAATATCTCAAACCTACTTCCCCACAAATAATGCCTCCATTTCTTTAATGCAAAGACAATGGTTGCTAGCTCCAAATCATGTGTAGGGTAATTCACCTCATAAGGCTTCAACTTCCGTGATGCATAAGCTATGACTTGATTGTTTTGTATCAACACACAACCCAATCCTTCCTTCGAGGCATCACTATAGATAACAAACCCTTGATTCCCTTTAGGTAATACCAACACAGGGGTAGTTGTCAATCTCCTCTTCAACTCCTGAAAGTTATCTTCACATTTATCATTCCACTTAAATTTAATCTTCTTCTGTGTGAGCTTCGTAAGTGGCCCCGCAAGCTTTGAAAAATCCTTCACAAATCTTCGGTAGTACCCTGCCAAACCGAGAAAACTACGTACCTCGATGACATTTTCCAGTTTTTTCCATGATTGTACAACATCAATCTTGGTCGGATCCACCGCAATCCCTTCTTGAGATACCACATGACCTAAGAATGCCACTTGTTTGAGCCAAAACTCATACTTACTAAACTTGGCAAACAACTGATGCTCTCTCAGCTTCTGCAACACCAAACGTAAATGTCGCTCATGTTCCTCCTTGGTCTTTGAGTACACCAGGATATCATCTATGAAAATCACTACAAACTAGTCCAAATACGGTTGGAACACCCTATGCATCAAGTCCATAAAAGCGGCAGGAGCATTCGTTAATCCAAATGACATCACAACAAACTCATAATGCCCGTACCTCATTCTGAAAGCTGACTTAGGCACATCCTCTTGTTTGATACGGAGTTGATAATAACCCTGCCTCAAGTCAAACTTGGAATAGACCTTGGCTCCTTGAAGTTGATCAAACAATTCATCGATCAATGGCAACGGGTACTTGTTCTTTATGGTTACTTGGTTCAACCCCCTATAATCAATACAAAGCCTCAACGTCCTGTCCTTCTTCTTCACAAACAAAACCGGTGCACCCCATGGAGATGAACTAGGTTGAATAAACCCCTTCTCTAACAAACCTTGCAATTGAACTTTCAACTCTTGTAACTCCGCCGGAGCCATACGGTACGGGGCTTTAGAGATCAGCTGCGTACCTGGTATTATCTCAATTACAAACTCAATCTCTCTTACGAGTGGTAACCCTGGTAACTCCTCTGGGAATACATCATCATATTCTCTAACCACTGGCACCTCCGCTAACTTGACTTGATCCGTTGGTTTGTTAATTAAATAAGCCAAGTATCCACTACAATCTTTCCTCATGTACTTTACAGCTTTAATTGAGGATATCACAACCTTTCCTAACAAATCATGTTTTCCTTTCACCTTAAGCATAGGTTGCCCTGGTACTAGGAATTCTATAACCTTCGACCGACATTCTAGTTATGCATGATGCCGTGTCAACCAATCCATCCGCAAAATAACTTCATAATCCCAAAAAATAAGCACTATAAGATCAGCCAAAAACTCTCAATTTTCAACCCGAATCTTGCATACTTTACATGCCAACCTAGTAGCACATTTGGATCTCATTGGAGTACTAACCTCTACATGATATGCTAATTTTTCCACCGGCAACTTAGTACGAAGTGCACATTTGGGGGTTATGAATGAATGCGTGGCTCCAGTATCAATAAGAACCTTAACCAATTGATTTTGAATCAGGAAAGTACCTTCAACAACAGCTGCATCATCTAGAACTTCTTCTTGATCCATTGCATAGGCTCGAGCTTGAACCCTCTAGCCTGGAACATCTCTAGCAGGCTGATTTGGTACAGTCCTATTTGCCATCTTCAAACAGTCTTTAATCTGGTGTTGACCACTTCCACACCTCACACACTTGCCCATTTTCTTCCAATACTGGGCTTCCACATGCCCCATTTTCTCGCAATACCTGCACACCACATTCTGGGTAGCCGTGGCAGTACCTACTACACCACAAGCTCGTTGAACGGCTGGGGCATTGGGCTGGGGTCTAATAACTGCTGGCCTCACTTGGCCTTAACCTTGGGGGTTTTGAGTTTGAAATATTCTGGACTAACCCTGAGTCTGAAAGGGCCTTTTGTTCGGCTGAGCTAGACCAACCTTCATTGTTAACTTCATTTTCTCAACCCTTGATGCAACCTCAAAGATAGCATTATAAGTATCGAACTCTGCTACTGCCAGCCCATCTTGAATCTCGAGTCTCAGCCTTTGTTTAAATTTCCATATCTTGGTGACCGGGGTCTGGACCATATGCTGTGCATACTGGGAGAGGCTATCAAATTTCGCCCCATACTCAGCCACCGTCATGCTTCCCTACTTCAAGTACATAAACTCTTTCATCTTCCTCTCCCAAGAAGCCTCAAATATGTACTTACTCTTAAATGCTCTAACAAAGTTCCTCCATGTAAAGGGAGTGTGATGAGTCTCTCATTGCTCTCTCACCGTATCCTACCATATTTCGGCATCACCTTCTAGTTGAAAGACTGCGTATGCGACTTTTTTCTCATCTACATAGTCTTGTGCAGCATATATCTTCTCTATCCGAGACAACCAATATTCTGCCTCTTCACTATTCAGTTGGCCCGTGAACTTTGGAGGACTGTAAAACAGGAAATCCTTGAGGTTATCACCTCATCTACGTTTTCCGTTCCTGCCACTACTACCAGCACCATAGTTGTTGTTGTTATTATTAGCTGCTGCTGCTACTGTTGTGGCTTTCTGTTTGTTGTTCCATCGCCTTACTCATCTGATCGATGGCAGTTGCCATCAAATTGAACATCGCCATACCAGGATTAGCTTGATTTGCACTCCCGGTCTCTTAAGGTCCAGGGTTGTTGCGGGTATTACGTCCTGCCATCTATAGATATAGAACAGATACCATTCACAGTTATAGGTTATATATGCATGATATGAGATGTGAACGTGTGCACTAACTATACTCCTATCACGTAGGTTATACATAAGCAAGAAGCAAGTATAGCATGTTGTGCACATAAGTTCACATAAACATATTAGTTCCTAAACATAAAGGCTACCACAAGTTCTCCTCCTAAGTCTTTCTACCCACTAACCAGGGGTTCTAAATCTAGCTTACGCCTAGCTAAATAACTAAGCTCTGATACCACCTAAAGGTGTCACACCCCGACCCGGACACCTGCGAAGGCTAAGGCCGGCACATGACTTTCATAACCCAAAATCTGTAAAATAAATAACTTAATAACCTGTACATTCACATATACTTCATAAAGTTTCAAATGACTTTCAATTACATTGGCCTTAGTAAAGGACACCACCATTGATTACATATATACAAGACCTCGAATCACCTGTCCATACATAAGGTCTAGCCAACATTCAGCTATCTAGGTCTCAAAAGAATAGAAGTATTTAGTTAAATAAAAGTTGTCCAAAAGAATAAGTTATACATCAAGTACTTTAAGATACATCAACACACAGTAATCACATAAGGTAAAAATCATCGATGTCACACCAAGGAGTTTCGCCAGCATCTTGAAGTGCTTGCTCAACCTCAGCCCCGCCTGAAAGGTAAAAAGAGGGTGAACTAGGCCTGCGTATAGCTCAGTGAGGATGAAATAGAAAGGGTTTTCGTAATGATTTTCTCTTTTCGCAAACAGTTTAAGAAATCATGCCATGCACATAAGAATGCACATGTAAATAAACAAGCAGTAACTTAAGTATGCAATAAGATAAGGAACATAGATGCTTATTGCAAAAAGGATACAAGGATGACTAATATTGGAGGTTGCTGCCTTGAATCATGTAATGATAACCCCACACTACAACCGAGGATCAAGTCCTCAAAGAAAACCCCATACCAAACTCCATCCACAACCGAGGATCAAGTTCTCAAAGAAAAAGAATAGGTCCTTTGGTGGTCGTGGCTAAACCAGCAAGCCCGATGCTGCCCGGGGGCCATCGATCGTACTCAGGCCTTTAGAAGGTTGCAACCTTGATAACATAAGACACCGAGCGAGAGAGGGACTAGGATAACTGTGACACCCGAGAATTTCACCCTAAATTTATTTATAATCCTTGCATACTTATGTGCGCATTTCTACGTGCATCATTTTTCTTGTTTAATTGTTTTTATTGTGGGTTACTATTCATAATATTTTTGACTGTTTCGAAAGCTTGATTTTAAATTTTTCCTAGGTCACTCGACATTTAAAAGGAACCAAGAAATTTTCGTTTTGAACTTTCGAGCTTAGGAGTATGCGTTTGAAAAATATTTTCCGTGAACTTTGAATAGTGTTACGTTAGAATAGTGCTAGTTGTTAATTAAAAAGCATTTGTAATAGCAATTAGCTTTAATTGATTAAGTTTTTGAGATTAATTAGCTTAGAATATTAATTATATACTACATATAAAACAACTAACTCATGAAATTAAATAGAATAGTGCTCATAAGTCATCAAAACAATTTAGAAAATTCCCTCCATGTCCTAAGCCTTGGCCGTCCACTTCAAGGAGGAAAAAAGAGGATTTTTGCTTCTTCAATCTTGCACTTTGAGCTCTTAGATTGATCTTGGGAGGATTTTGAGCAACCTAGAGCCTTCAACAAACTTCTCCATCTTCAAAAATTGTGAGGGAGTCTCATTTTCTTGAGTTTAAAGTTTATGTGCATATGTTTAATTTTCTTGATTTGTCAACTATAGCTATATAACTTGTTATGAATGCTTCCTATGAGTTATTTAATGTCTATAGAGCTAACTTTTGTGGTGTGATAACAAATTTAATGGTTGAATATTGAATTTGATCAAAGAGATGATGAATAGTGCCTAAAACTAGGGTTTTGAGAAAATTTGCTATTTAGCTTGAATTGATGCCTCAATTAGGTGCTCTAGACCCTAGGGAAGGTAATTGAAAAGCCACGTTAGGTTGAATCACTCGAATTTGAACTTAATTGCATAATAAGCTTACTTTAAAAAGGGGGTTTTATACGTTAAGCAATCCGGGCAAATTTGGGCATCGATTTGGTATCCTTGAGCTAAGGAAGCACCTTTGGTGCTTTCGTTTCGCGAAATTGGGGTTCGGTTAGTATGGCTATAGTTCAAACCCGTTCGGGGCCTTCTCGAACTTTTGCTTCAAAAATGAGTTTTAGTGACTTTAAAGGGTACCTTTGAGCTTAATTAGGAATATAGAAAGACTAGGGTATGATTGGGAACCTCGAACCATGCTTAAGAGAAAGAAAGCTCGGTTAAAGAAAGGGGAAAAGTAGTTTTTAGCATTTTTAGTTGCAATTGGAACTTGTTGTGTGTTAGTAATACTTTGCATTGAATATTTAGGATCTATTTAAGTTATTTGAGTAGATTATTGGAATTAATTGTGTTGATTTGCTTCTTTGGTCATCTATTAGTTAATATCGTGCATATATGAACTTTTATCGTGCATATATGAACTTTTATCGTGCATATATGTGAGGGCGGCCTACTTTGTCGTTCCTCTTACGTGTTATGTGATATATTGATTGTTTGAGACTTGTATTGGGTTGCGCAACCTTTATCGGACATGGTAGCATCGAGAAACACGGGCGGCATCGGGCTTGCCGTGCTCCCTCGACTACCATGGTGCCTATTCCCTTTCTCGCTGAGGCATACTCCACTACCCCAGAGGCGTGGTTCACCTGCTGGGCATGGACCTACCTCGGGAGAAAGGGTCGTAGGATCGGGATACATCCGGAGTATCCCAATTGTTGGTGTTGGGGTTTGCCGGCATGTTCGTGATGCTCGTGGTTCGTGGCTCGTGATCGAAGACTTGGAAGTGGAACCGTATCCTTTTTAAAGTGATTAATTGCTTGGCTTATTGTCTTGTTGGTTTACGTGGCTTATATATGTTTTCTTGTGTTGCATATCATGTTGCACGTTGGCATGTTGCATCACCTCCCTCGCTGGGCAACACTGTTGCTCATTCCTCATTTAATATGTTTCAGGTGAAGCTGAGGTGAATCCTCAGCTGATAGAAGAAGAGGAAGTTTACGTAGATCAGAATCTGTGACTTTGTGTGCTGAGGTGGATTTTATGTGCTTCTTGCGTGGAGTTCTTGTTAAATTTGTATTTTGAGACCTTGGGGTCTTGTGTATATGTCTAGTAGCTGTGGACTAGAATGTTAAAGAAAGTTGTTGGATTGTAATAATGAATTCTAGACTTTAATTTCTCTTGCATGCTTGGAATGTTTGTTGATCTTCATATGGAACTTAGAATTTTATTGTATTTAACTACTTATGGCTAAACCAACTATCTCGCATGCTTGTGTGCTTAAGTAGAATGTTGTTGCTCCAAGGCTCGGATGGCCTTGTGATTGTGTTTTAGCTTTGGAGACATTAGTAGATAAGTTGTTGTTATAGTTCAAAAGTCTTGAGTGGCTATTTGCAGGTAACAGTTTTGTCCTATAAACAGGGGAGACTCCGTCCGTTTTCCCCTAAATTTCGTGCCCGGGGTTTGGAATTGGGTGAGAATAGCATGTTAAATAGGAGTCCCGGTCTCGTGAGGGATCGGGGCGTTACAATAACAACAAAGTAGGTTGCTTCCGTCACAACAGTAATATAAAAGATAAGGCAAGTAAGTATGTAAAACTCTTGCGGTAATAAATGATTAGTCCATGGCATGTCAAGCAAGCATATAATAATCATACATATATAGAAATTTTAAAGCCTCAAGAATTTCCAAGTACCATAAAATAGCGAGAAGATATCAATAGATTATATAAAACGACAAGAAAATGCTAACACAAGTGGAACTATGGAATCATCTCAATGCTTCTACATTAGCCTATCTTAATTAGGCAATTTACCTTCCTTCCCAAACTCCAATTAATCTTATTTTAGCTTAGAATTGAATTTTATCGAAAGTAGATAGTTCTATAATTAAACGTAATGCAATTCGGAGTTAAAACGAATGAGATATGGCCTCCGAAAAATCACTGTGCAGAGCTGTCAAACATCCAGGCGTTGTAGCCTTCATCCGGTCGACCGGATGAAGCAGGTAATGCCCAGATCGAAGCTTTATGTAGGGAGTTTTGGCCTCTATCCAGGCGACCGGATAGGGGCTGTAACACCCAGATAGCTGCATGGGAAAGATACAATTTTCTCCAAAATCAACCTAACAATCCATACAACCTCCTACCATCAAGCAAGTATGTTCAATGTAAATTCTAGGCATCATATAAAGATTCAAACTCCACCTAAATCACCTCTCCTCAACAAACCACAACACCCAACATACATTTTCAATTCCTAGATCTACAACACATATACATACCCAACTTCACAATGTAGACATATATGAACTTCACAAACTATATTACTCAACAACATATACATACAACCTTGGATTAGCTTTATCAATAAGTTTTGAAAGAATTCCTCACCTAGATGTAGAGTTGGATGCAAGAGATGATGTTCCAAAATGCAAGTGGAAGCTTGGGAATGCAAGGAAATGGTAGACAAATGGCTGCTCTTGCTTGAACTTTCTTCTCTTCTTCTTCCCCTTCTCCCTTAGTCAAATATTGAGAGAGTGTGTGTGTGTTTTCAGATTTGTGTGTGTGTGTAGAGATTTAGTGTGTGTTTTGTGTGTATTATGTGTTGGTAGATTAATATCGAAAGCCAAAAGACCACCTTGCCCCTGCAACTTAATGCCATTTATTCCATGTCATTCTAGTTGTATATTAACTAGTTAGTTGCTAGGTTTAGTTCAATAATATTTAATTATCCTCCTACGACATTTAAAATAGGTAATGGACACGTTAAACAATGAAATGCACGTAAATCGAGATAATCACATAGTAATCCATATAAAAGCATGTTAAACAAGGTAAATGCACATAAAATGATTTATTTATGTATAATATGACATATATGCACATGAGGTCTCGTGCTGGGCCTTACAGTATGTATGTGAAGGATCTTGTATATTTAGAGTTTTGAACATCATCTAGCTAAGAATCGAGCGGAAGCGAAACATGACATTCAAAAATTTCTGGAATTCAAAGCATGATGTTCATATGAAACTCTAATCTTGATATCATGTGATTAACATATGCAAAACATATATATAGCAACTATATATATTGACAAGAGATAGTAGAATAGTATACCTCTTATAGACAACTCATGGAAGCCATAGATCTGAATTTTCGCACACTTGATGGAAGATACCTCCTCTTGAAACCACAAGAGCTCTAGTCGGTCCACACGAGCAAAGAATGGCTTCTCCATCTTCATGGCTATTTTTGTGCTAGATCTACCATAGAAGATTTATGAGCTTGTTTGTGAAGAAGAGAGCAAAACATTTTCCTTCTTCTTCTTTGTTCATGGCTACGTTTTTGGTGAAGAAGAAGAGAATACAACTTCATCTCTTTTTCTTCATTTTTCAGCCATGGTGTTTTTATCTTTTAAGAGTTGAAGAAGAAGACTACTCATCTTCTCTCTCTTTTTTATTTCATCCGTGTAGGAGCTTGGAGAGAGAGAAGGTTGACAACCTTTTTCTCATGAAAAGAAGACAAGCCATGTTTTTAGGTAGTCTTGTCTCTCTTTTGAAAGAAAAGAGAAGACAACCTTTCTTAAATTATGGTTGTGTTTGTCTCTTTGTTGGAAGATAAAATATACACACATATACATATATATATCATATATATATATATATTGTGTAGTATTTTTTCACTAATGTAATAATATACATATATATACATCATATGTATATTGTGTAGTATTCTTCCACTAATGTAATAATATACATATATACATCATATGTATATTGTGTAGTATTCTTCCACTAATGCATTTAAATATTCAACCTAATCAGCATTAGTTGAAATTATGAAAATAACTTTTTCATATTTCTACATTAGATTCAACACTTACAAATAATTGCATATTGGCCCCAATAACTTTTAATGGTCAATTGCACCATTGTTAACTTCTTAACAATTCAAGAGAAACAAAATATAATTGTTAACACTTTAAAAATTCAAGCGAAAACTAAATGCAAGCTCAATAGGAAAAACATTCGTCATGCTCTATTGTGTGTGACTTTGTAGATTTATCGCTATAAAGCACTGAAGAAACATTGAACACTTTCAATGTTAATCAAACTATTTGATTTGTTTAAAGAATATCTCCCGTCATTCTCAAAACACCTTCAGAGTTCTTGAGTGACGTTCTAGCTACTAACATATCAAGACAGTTTATAAAGCAATGAAGTCTTATTCAAGTGAATCTATTTATGGTCGCCGATTATCGTGCAATCCAATCATTCCATTAATTGTCCCATCGAGCAAAAACTATGATTCGATTAAGTTCATAAACTCGATACCATGCATAGATTTAATTGATGTAATGAGAGATGACACATGAAAAACTCTTTCTCCATCATTCACACCTCGGCCAAGGATTTTCTCATTAAACAGCCAAGTTTAGATCGCATAGGACATCGCATCACTCCGGAGGTTAATAGATCCTATCTTGACCACTACCTGTCAATCACTATACCAGACGAATGAAACTGCGAGAGGACATATCTCATCTCGTTTGTCGAGACAATCATTGTCCAAACACTAGAATCAAACCCCAATACATATGACAGTCGTAATGTCTCAAGTTTAAGGATTACATGCACAATCGTAACGAATAACAAATTATTAATCCAAAGTCATGTAATTTGTTATTCATGTCACATTCAGTGAACTATTCAACTAATAGTCACCCACATGTTTGTTAGTCGCATCTCTATACTGTTATGGCACGTGGCTCACCATCCTTTATCATTAACATCCCTATGTTAATCAAAGGTAACAGCACATGTGATAGTCCGTAATAGATTATTGAAGTCCTGATCAAATAATCTAAGGACTATAAATACTTTAAGTATTTATCATATTAAGGAAATACGCCAACATATTCTAAACGTTTTTAAAATACATTCCTCCAATGAAAATACTAGAGACTCATTCATACACATAAAAAGAAGGAGAATATGAATGTCCTAATTATGTCAATATGAAAACACACATATATAGACATAGATGTCATAATGTACAAGTTAATGTCAAAATGCCCTAATATATGTCATCCAAATATGTAGCATTAGGGCATATCTCTAACAATCTCCCACTTGTGCTAATGTTATACAACATAGTATTAGTACAACAAATAATGATATCTCATATTCATCTTCTCAAAATGAGGACCTAACTGTGATAGATTCATAGCTACGGTTAGTGGGTCAGCTACATCGAGAGATGTGGCCGTTTTCTGCAAAGACATATCTCAATATGATAATTGGCTATAGAAACAACGCATGAAGATGGAAACACATTTCCAAATGTTTGGACATACAGTGAGACTTGGGTTCCACAAGCTTGTGCAGTAGCTCCGTATAGTCATAGCGCAAAATCATCACAACTTAACAGTAGGAACCATAACCAACTCATATGATTTCCTCAATCCAAATAACTTCTTTCGTAATATTACATATCACAAAAGACATGAGTTATGTAATAGAATTTACAGTTTGTTCAGAACCTTTCTAACTTACTGAGCTCCTACTACAAATAAACATGAACCCTAACATGGACATTTTATTATAAGATTCAGATTAAGAATCCGAACTAGTAAATCCGTCACTACGGAATTTATCTCCTCCATAAACTAAAATATATCTTTAGTGCGTCCCAAGTACTTAAGAATATACTTCAATTCTATCAACTATTCACAAACCTAGATTGGATTGATATTTACTTGTAACACTTTACAGTTTGCGCAATATCAAGTCTTGTACATAGTATAGCAAATATGAAGTTACTATAACTTGAATACAAATTTGCTACGCAACTAGAGTTTCTTGAACACCTTCAAAAATACTTTATGTACAATCTAATGAATATGTCGAGTAATCTCTTCGTATTATTACCATAGCAACAAATTCACAAGATACGAACGACATGTTCCATATGGAGAGCATTTAATATGACTAGACTATAATTAATATCACAACACACATATCATCATCCATGATATCCAAGTCATCATTATTGCAGTCATAGAAAAGTGGATGCGCTCCCACTATTCTTTTGCAATCACAAGGTTCATCCACATTTTAAATGAAATCTAACTCTTTAATTTCATTTGAATTGGACGAAACAATTCCAAGAAATTTACTTAAAAATCCACAAGTGGATTTATCAAGTACGTACATATTACTCATATCCATTGATCCAAATCATTAATATAGTAACACAATGTGCTATAATGTCTACCATAATACAAAGAGACTTAAGCACAATTATTGGTAAAAAGATTTCATCGTAGTCAACCCTTTGGCTTTGATGATATCTTTCAGTAACCAATATAACTATAAAAGGTCATTACCTTTTTCATTAACTTCAACCTTTATCTCAGAGATCAATATCCAGATTAAGCTAAAGTATGTGGAGTCTAATCAATATGCTTTACATTATATAGTTTCTTGGAGTCGATATCAAATATACTATTTCTTTGTAAATTGTAGGATCAACTAATTGATCATTATCTCAAATACACAAACAACTTTTGTGCTTCAAAAAAGATAGCCCTATATTCTTTTAAAGAATGAGATACACTACTAGATTTGCAAAGATCTTGTGTGATGACATATCTTGGACCTTATTGAATAGATTCATTACTTTGGTCTAGGAGATTTTATAGCTTTAGAGGATACGTCCTCAATTTCTATTTTATTAGAAAGTAACATCTTCTTGAACAAAACATTTTCTTCAAGAAAGATTACAAGATAATAGATTAATGGACATTGATCATTAAATAGAAATTATATCTTACAAAACTAAGATATACTATAAAATTACCTTTAACCAAAACTCCCACTAGCCCTTTAAAAACTTTTCAATAAAAGTCGAACAAACCAAAATTAACACATTTAATCCTTGGTTGCTGTCCAACTTATATCAAATATAAAGTTCTAGTAATAGTAGGAATTTACTATTCAACATAAAATTAAATTGAGGAAAGCATGACCCACAAATAAATATAATAATTAGTCAAACTAATCAACAACTGTACTATGTCCAACAAAGGACGGTTTCTTCACTAAGAAAATCCTATTTAATTGTGGTACACCGGGCATTGTTAATTTCGATACTATATCAAAATTTTAGGATACTCAAACAAAATAGTACTTAAGTATTTTACCTTCATGATCTAATCATAAGGTACTAATACATTTTTCTATACGAGCCTATTCCAAAAAAGCTCCACATATATCGACATGTATTAATCCAAATAGCTTAGTAGTTTTAATCCTTTATCAAACAAATGATAACTTGGTTATCTTTCCAATATATAAGATGCATAAGTTGATCAAACCAACCTAATCATCATCTTATTATTAGAAAAACCTAATCATGTAGAAACTACAATTAATTTGGATTATTTGAGTAATCTTAAAATTTGGTGGATGGTTATAAAGGTTGACAATATGTTTGCAATACGTTCTTTCGTCCACGTTAAGATAATAAAGACTACACCATAATGTGTTTTTACAAACTTTAAGAATATACATTTTATTCCTAATATCATTTAGGTATAATCCTTAAAATACAAAATATGTCCAGAAGGCATCCAAACAAATTGTCTTTAGCGAACGCAAAAACCTTTGTTTCATTTGCTAACACTGAAAACATTTCACGCTTTCGAAAGCGCACTACTGTGATTAAGATTCTATCCTCGAACACATACACCAATGTTTCACTAGATTCCACAAAGTAGTACTAATCACAAAAAGAAGATTTATAAATCATAGTAGCTTTACAACCTTGACATTCAAGCTATAAAGATACTTTGAATTAAAACCTCTTTTAATGTCCGGTTTTAAGGCTATGAAACATCTTTTACACATGCCTATACAATCCTTAATTTTCTTCTTAGATATACTCCCACTAGCTAATATAAATCATCTCTTTTTGCCTTTCTTCTTTTCATTACCTTTAACCAAAGAGGAAATACAAATATGAGAATGAATTTCATTTATATCTAATATTATGCATTAAATATGATTACCACAAATCCATTTGCTAGTTTAGAATTATATTCTTTACATCTTGCATACTCTTATGCAAACTATGAAAGAATACAAATCCTTAGCATATTTAATTTGTTTTACTTATCATCTATAAGTACTACAACTTTTCGTTTTGATACATTATCAAGATGAAAAATAACGGAGTATGTAATTCTAAGATTTTATTAAGTTTCTAAAAACCATTCTTAGATGATAATGTTAATCAAAGAGTTTGGTCCAGTTGCGCGATATAAAATCTAGTTAATTAAAAACGACGGGTTTATAGTTGTAGTCATAAACGTATGCAGAAAATAATATCGCTAGTTGACATAAACTTGTTAAAACATTTAATTTGACCTTTAATTAAATGATACCTCCCGCTAATTTTATCGAATCCCACACTTCCTAAATGAGATCGTGAATCTAATTAAAGATTCATTAGTAGGTGACCATAGTTCTCTTTAATATGAATACCCATCAGTTTTGGTGTATTATTGGAATATACATACAAAAAGTTAGCAACGATTACTATCTATATCACTATATAGGATATGGTCATTTTGCCCCTCAATCACCGTAACCTCAGCTTTGGTGCATTATTGGAAATGTGATCTAGTTAGATTATACCCACCATCACAGTGTTGCGACAATTTGAATCCCGGACCTCAACCTTAGTGCGTTATTGGCCTCGTGATATTGGAACAACACAACATCACTATGCTTGCTAGGTAAACATAATACTTTCATGAAATATGTCTTCTTACCTTTGGGTTAGCCAAGACATATCCAATCAAGCAAATATAACCTAGGATAGCGGAGGGCAACGATAAACACTTTTACCGCTTTACAATCTAATATGTTTGTACGTAAGAAGATTTTGAATTTAATTAGGTCTCACTTTGCACATTAGTTCATTTACAAGCATACATCACATATAGGCAAATAAATAAACAAACATACAAAATCATACATCATGGTGGATCATGGACTTGGATTATGAATTAAATCAAGACAAAAATAAAACATAAACAAACACATCAACATGTCTTATTTGGTCTTGTCTTCTTGATTTCTTCAAAGATCCAAAGTACCTCCAACTCTTTGAAAGTCTCCAATGGTCTTCTTGCAAACTTCTTGTATAAATTACATACATTATGTCTCACTACAAATTTCTCTCAATAACAAGAAAATAAAACGAGACTTATGTCTCAATTACATACTAATGAATGATATAATTAGTTACAATGTCATCTATTGAAATTACAACTAATTAACCATTCATTAACCAAGTCCATGATCAAATTCACTATTTATCATCCAACATCACAATGTAAGATAAAACTCATAAAGCATAAGATATGCATCATATACATAAAAAAATAAAGCTAAACAAGCAAGTAAACACAAACCAATGTATCCAATACATTAAATAAATAAAAGGCATGTTTGAAATAAGTTTCATATCTTGAGATTTTAGCATCTCATGTTAAACAACACAAAAGAACTAGATAAAACCAATTTTAAGTCCATACTTGTTCAATAAGGCCCAATGCAAATTCTTTGTTAATTTTATGGCCCAATTTGAGTTCCAAGGCTCATTTTAATCTTCACTAAGAAAAACAATCTCATCTAATCTTATTAGACTAAAGCCCACTGATTTTTAAGCCCATTGGACTTAACCAAAATCAAACCAATTAGTCATTGCTTTCAATTTATAACCCATCATAAATTTGTTGCACATGCACCAAATATTTTGACTCGTTTAGCCTAACCACAGTTCTTCAAAAATTTTGAAATTTTATAGAGACGTAGCTCTTCGAGTGTAGATAGTTTTAGAATCAAACAGAACTCAATTCGGAGTTAAATTGACTGAGTTATGCCTCTTAGAACACAACTGCACAAACTGTCCAGCTTTACGCGAGAATCAGTGAACTTACTGATTTTGATTTTTTTGAAACCCTTAGCCACGAAATTAAGAGATGCATATTTAGAGAATGAAATGTTCTACTATCTCTATATCATAACATATCCAAAAATCATCCAAATCTAACAACATTTACTATGCCAAAACAGTCATGCAAAAACAGTGGACAGAAACATTTTCAGAAATGTTGAAACTCTTTCCTTGTTCTTTTGTGCTCAAAACTTTAGAAACTTTAAGCAAACACATATATAATCACATAAACATCAACTCCTTGCTCTGATACCACTTGAAGGATCTTGTATATTTAGAGCTATCAACATCTTCTAGCTAAGAATCGAGCGGAAGCAAAACATGACTTTCAAAAATTTATAGAATTCAAAGCATGATGTTCATATGAAAACTCTAATCTTGATATCATGTGATTAACATATGCAAAACATATATATAGTAAGTATATATATATTGACAAGAGATAGTAGAAGAGTATACCTCTTGTAGACAACTCATGGAAGTCATAGATCTGAATTTTCACACACTTGATGGAAGATACCTCATCTTGAAACCACAAGAGCTCTAGTCGGTCCACACGAACAAAGAATAGCTTCTCCATCTTCATGGCTATTTTTGTGCTAGATCTACCATGGAAGATTTATGAGCTTGTTTGTGAAGAAGAGAGCAAAACATTTTCCTTCTTCTTCCTTGTTCATGGCTACGTTTTTGGTGAAGAAGAAAATAATACAACTTCATCTCTTTTTCTTCATTTTTCAGCCATGGTGTTTTTATCTTTTAAGAGTTGAAGAAGAAGACTACTCATCTTCTCTCTCTTTTTTGTTTCATTCGTGTAGGAGCTTGGAGAGAGAGAAGGTTGACAACCTTTTTTCTCATGAAAAGAAGACAAGCCATGTTTTTAGGTAGTCTTGTCTCCCTTTTGAAAGAAAAGATAAGACAACCTTTCTTAAATTATGGTTGTGTTTGTCTCTTTGTTGGAAGATAAAATATACACACATATATATCATATATATATATATATATATATATATATATATATATATATATATATTGTGTAGTATTTTTTCACTAATGTAATAATATACATATATATACATCATATGTATATTGTGTACTATTCTTCCACTAATGTAATAATATACAAATATATACATCATATGTATATTGTGTAGTATTCTTCCACTAATGTAATAATATACATATATACATCATATGTATATTGTGTAGTATTCTTCCACTAATGCATTTAAATATTCAACCTAATTACCATTAGTTGAAATTATGAAAACAACATTTTCATAATTCTACATTAGACCCAACACTTACTAATAATTGTATATTGGTCCCAATAACTTTTAATGGTCAATTGCACCATTGTTAACTTCTTAACAATTCAAGAAAAACAAAATATAATTGTTAACACTTTAAAAATTCAAGAGAAAACTAAATGCAAGCTCAGTAGGAAAAACATTCGTCATGCTCTATTGTGTGTGACTTTCTAGATTCATCGCTACATAGCACTGAAGAAACATTGAACACTTTCAATGCTAATCAAACTATTCGATTTGTTTAAAGAATATCTCCCGTCATTCTCAAAACACCTTCAGAGTTCTTGAGTGACGTTCTAACTACTAACATATCAAGACAGTTTATAAAGCAATGAAGTCTTATTCAAGTGAATCTATTTATGGTCGCCGATTATCGTGTAATCCAATCCTTTCATTAATTGTCCCATCGAGCAAGAACCATGATTCGATTAAGTTCATAAACTCGATACCATGCATAGATTTAATTGGTGTAATGAGAGATGACACATGGAAAACTCTTTCTCCATCATTCACACCTCGGCCAAGGATTTTCTCATTAAACAACCAAGTTTAAATCGCATAGGACAACGCCTCACGCCGGAAGTTAATGGATCCTATCTTGACCACTACCTGTCAATCACTATACCAGACAAATGAAACTGCGAGAGGACGTATCTCATCTCGTTTGTCGAGACAATCATTGTCCAAACGCTAAAATCAAACCCCAATACATATGACAACCGTAATGTCTCAAGTTTAAAGATTACATGCACAATCGTAACGAATAACAAATTATTAATCCAAAGTCATGTAATTTGTTATTCACGTCACATTCAATGAACTATTCAACTAATAGTCACTCACATGTTTGTTAGTCGCATCCCTATGCTGTTATGACACGTGGCTCATCATCCTTTATCATTAACATCTCTATGTTAATCAAAGGTAACAACACATGTGATAGTTCGTAATAGATTATTGAAGTCCCGATCAAATAATCTAAAGACTATAAATACTTTAAGTATTTATCATATTAAGGAAATACGCCAACAGATTCTAAACGTTTTTAAAATACATTACTCTAATGAAAATACTAAGGGGTCATTCATACACATAAAAGAAGGAGAATATGAATGTGCTAATTATGTCAATATGAAAACACACATATATAGACATAGATGTCATAATGTACAAGTTAATATCAAAATGTCCTAATATATGTCATCCAAATATATAGTATTAGGACATATCTCTAACAGTATGATGGGTGATGTAAATTATGTTAATCATTGAATCATAAAATATTTTCCTTTCTACATGGTATCGGTCCACCAACGACTTACGTCACCTTGATACTCCTTTCTTGCTGACCAACACACCACCACATAAGCCTCCCAAGCTTTTTGGTTATCTGCTACAACTGATTTCTTGTCCAGCACAATTACGAAAATCCCACAACACCACCCAATCATAATCTCACGGCTTTGCTCCTGCTTTTGGCGTTTCTTTTCTTTTTCTCATGGCCTCTGTTAACTTTTTGCCAACCTACAATATCAAGATTTACGTCACAGTAACTCTTGACCATACCAACTTCCTGACTTGGCGAACTCAAATCATGAATTTATTCACCTTTAATCATCTTCTTGGTTACATTGATGGGTCTATTCTTCTTCCCACTCCCCCAAAAGACTCTGAAAAATCATCCCCATCCTCTTTTTCCTCCTCTCTTTCTCTGGATGATTGGACAACCTTTGATCGTTTTGTTCAATCTTGCATTTCTGCTACTTTGTCTGATTCGCTAGTTCATCAGACAAATGGTTTCTCTAGTGCACATGCTTTATGGAACTCTCTCGAAGAATCTTTCATGCAAGAATCTATGGCTCGCAAATCTCTCATTCGCTCTCAACTTCGATCTCTCAAAAAAAAAAAAATCTTTCCATATCAAAATACTTTCACAAACTTCGTGTCCTCTTTGATTCACTTGCAGCTGTTGGCGATTCCATATCTGATTCTGAACTGGTCCTTGCTGCTTTTAATGGCTTGCTCTCATCTTATCATTCTTTCATCACCTCTGTGGAAAATCTTGCCTCTCCACCCTCTTTCAACTAGTTGCGAGCAAAGTTATTTATATATGAACATAGACTCCTTTTAGAAGAAGACATTGTTTCCTCACTTGACAGTTCCTCTGCCATGGCTTTTTTGGCCAAATTTCACTCTGCTTCCATAAAAAATGTTGCTCATCCATCATCCGCTACCAATTTGGTACCATCATCTGCCTCCAAATCATTTTTCAATGGTGGTAGTAAATATCGTGGTAAGTGCCAAATATGTAAGAAGCAAGGGCATTCTGCCCCTCGCTGTCGTTTCTGATATGCTGCTTCCACCAATAATTCATCCCCTTCTCATTTTACTGGTTTTCATCAGCAACAACAATATCATTCTTATCAGCCACCTCTTCTGCCCACTCCTCCTCAAGCTTGGATTCCGGATATAGGTGCTATGTCTCATATGGTGTATGATCCTTCTATGATTCAACAATTGCAACCTTATACTGGCTCGGATCGTGTCTCCATTGGTGATGGTACGTCTTTTCCAATCAAGCACATAGGTTCTTCCACATTTACTCACTCTTCTCGCCCCTTTATGCTTCACAATATCTTATATGTTCCTCGTCTCTCTCGTAATTTGCTTTATGTTTCACAATTTACCAAGGATAATAATGTCTCTGTTGAATTCTCTCATTTTGCATGTGTTGTTAAGGACCTCCGCACCAGGATGCCACTCCTGAAAGGCCCCATTAAGTCCAACCTCTACACTCTTCCAGTGTCGCTTACCCACTCAACATCTCCGCCTCAAGCTTTAGTTGTCTCGCGGATCTCTCCTCAACTCTGGCACAATTGCTTGGGTTATCCGTCTACAACAGTCTTGTCCACTTCGCGGAATGGCCTTCCTATTGTGTTTTCTGAGTTTTTACTTCCTAAGAAGCTTTGTAATTCTTGTTCTTTAGGCAAGTGTCATAAATTACCCTTTCGTTTGTCCAATTAGGTATCTCTTCGCCCTTTGGATTTAGTACATTGTGATGTATGGGGGCCTACCCCTCTTAGTTCAGTGTTCTGATTTTCAATATTTTGTAATATTTATCGATGATTTCAACCGCTATATGTGGCTCTTTCCTTTAAAAAATAAAAGTGATTGTGCTTCATGTTTTTTGCGTTTTAAAGCTTTAGTTGAAAATTTATTTTCTACTACAATCAAGTATTTCCAATGTGATGGTGCGGAAGAACTTACTCAAGGCTCACTTAAATCCATTCTTGATAAAAGTGGTATTCAGTACAGGATTTCTTGTCCTTACACTCCCCAACAAAATGGCCTTGCGAAGCATAAAATTAGACACATAAATAAAATGTGTGTCACTTTAATGTTCACTAATCAATGCCAAAACAATTTTGGGTAGAGGCCTTTTCCACTACTGTCTACTTAATTAATCGCCTCTCTACCTTGGTTTTACAAAACCATTCTCCTTATGAGAAACTTTTTGGACGTGTTCCTAACTATTTCTTTTTCCGTATTTTTAGTTGTTTGTGCGATCCCTATCTTGGACACTATAAACATGATAAATTAAGTCCGAAATCCACACCATGTGTGTTTTTAGGATATAATACAGATAATCTTGCATATCGGTGCTCTGATCCTAAAATTGATCGAGTATATATCTCCCGGCATGTTTATTTTGATAAGACATCTTTTCCATTTCAATCTGATTCTAGCTCATGGTCATTATGAAATTCTATCTTGTCTCCTACTACGCTCAATACTTCTATGCTACATGAAAATCCTAGTAGTAGGTCCCACTTCTTTTCAAGTGATTCTCGTTCTCTACCACCTCACAATCTCTCACATGCCAGTCTTTCCACAGCACTTCAAAATCTCAGCTTACAATCCCTATCCCCTCCGCCGAGGTTGTCATCATCCTTATCTCATCACCAGCTACATCCTCCAGCTCACGAGCCTTCTTCACAGAGTAAGTCTTTCATTAGCCATGACTGATGATTAGTTAAAAAATAAATGGATAAAATTGTGACATGTCATCATTGTGAGACTAGTATTTAAAAAATTTTAATGATTAAAATAATTAATAAATTATCTCAATAATTGATATAACTTTTACTGACCATCAACCATAGCTGATCGAAAAATTTTCCTTCTTGGCAGCATTATGACTCCTCGCAATCAGTATACCAACAACAACATCTTTCACCAGTCACGTCTCCACCATGTCAACTTTCTCATTTTGATTCTAGTAGGGCCTAGCCGTACACTCCTCCTACTAATTCTCCAAGCATTCAGCCGCATGTCCAAGACTCATGTAGGCCCCAACTACAATTTCAATCAGCTTTGTCTTCATCTCATTCTTTCTCACACAAACCTTCACTTGGGCTCCACTCAACCACTCATTTACGTCAACTTTTCTCACCATCCAAATCCAATGCTCTATCACGTTTTATCTCCTCTAACATCTCCTCTCCCCACGTGAATTCCTATCCCAATTATCCATATTTGTCCTAATCTCCTACTACCTCGTCTCTTGTACCGTCATCTACTCTTAATTGTATTAAACCAGGAGCAACGCTAGAGTCTTCGGTTGTGGACTTGCATAAAAAAAATGGCACTACTCAGCCTCAACACTCAATGGTTACCCGTGCGAAGGACAACACAATAAAATCGAAACAGCATCCAGATTTCTTGATGTATAATGCAGAGACCAAGTATCCTATCTCCTCTAAACCTTCTTACTATCTCGAGTCTGAACCTATTACATTTGCTCAAGCTTCTAAGTTGCCTCAATGACGTATTGTAAGGGACTGTGAATATAATGCTCTCTTATAAAATGGTACATGGCATTTGGTACCCAAGCCGCTGAATGCTAATATTGTTGGCTGCAAATGGGTGTTCCGCACTAAGCGCAAACCTGATGGCTCAGTTGAACGATATAAAGCATGCCTAGTGGCTAAGGGGTACAGCCAAGAAGAAGACGTGGATTATAATGAGACGTTTAGTCCTGTGGTAAAACCTATTACTATTCAGGTTGTTTTGAGTCTTGCATTATCAGAGAAGTGGTCCATTCGGCAGTTTGATGTTAACAATGCTTTTCTACATGGTTTACTCAGTGAAGAGGTGTACATGTCTCAACCGCTAGGCTTTACACATTCGACTTTTCCTGACTATGTTTGTCGTTTGTAGAAGGCGATTTATGGGCTAAAGCCGGCTTTTCGAGCATGGTTTTCTCGCCTAAGTTCTTGCCTTCAGGGCCTTGGCTTTCATTCGGCAAAATCTAATACGTCTTTGTTCATTCGTCGTGGATCCAGTGATATTATGTTTTTATTGGTTTATGTTGATGATATCATTTTGACAGGAAATAATGATCAGACTATTGCGTCCATTGCCACATTACTAAACAAGCGTTTTGCTTTGAAGGACATTGGCCAACTTTCTTATTTCTTAGGTATACATGTTACTTCCAGTCCTACAGGCATTCACCTTTGTCAGCCGAAATATACGCTGGATCTCATTGCTCAGGCTAAGCTAACAGGGGCCAAATTTATCCCGTCTCCTTTTGCACCAAATAAGAAACTCTTGCAGCATGAGGGTGATCCCTTCTCTGATCCCACATTATATCGCAGCATTGTTGGGGTGCTTCAATATCTTATAATCATTCGTCCAAATATTGCATTTGTTGTGAACAAGGTCTGCCAATTTATGCATGCTCCAACGGAAGCTCATTGGACTGCGGCCAAGCGTATTTTGCGTTATCTCAAGGACACAATCTTACATGGTCTTCACTTTAAAGCATCTCGTGACTTCAGCTTCCATGCCTACTCAGATTCAGATTGGGCAGGGTGTCCTGATGATAGACGGAGCACGCATGGGTATTGCATCTTTCTTGGACCAAACCTGATATCCTGGTCTACTCGCAAGCAAACTACTATTTCACGTTCTAGTACAGAGGTTGAATATCAGGCTATAGCATTTGCCATGTCTGAACTCTGTTGGTTACAATCTCTCTTGTCTGAGCTTGGTATATCCCCTCATTCGCCTATAACACTCTGGTGTGATAACATTGGTACTATATACCTCACGACCAATCTTGTGTACCATGCTCGAACCAAGCATATTGAATTATATGTGCATTTCGTGCTGGAGAAGGTTGCCTCTAGGGCGCTTATAGTCCATTTTATCTACTCTTGATCAGCTTGCTGATATAAGGACGAAAGGCCTATCTGTTAATCGGTTTCGTCTTCTTCGGTCCAAGTTCACATTTCGTGATCCTGCTACGCTTGAGGGGGCGTAATAGATGATATTTGTAGATTTGATTAGATTAGTTTTGTTGTAACTGCCTCTGCTGTAATTATCTCTTTAGCACTCCATTATTATCTATTGTATTGTGATACATTATATATGATGGGTGATGTAAACTATGTTAATCATTGAATCAAAAAATATTTTTCTTTCTACACAACTAAGTATGCCAACTAGGAGATAATAATTAGATGATAAAAAGAGAATGACGTCTAACATTACTCTTAAATGTATGACCATAGCTATATACAAGCTAAAATCCATCACATCATAAAAATCTCTACGGTCTAGTCAAATACATAACCCATTCACAAAGTAAAGATATATGAACATGGTAGGATACATTGGAGTTTGCCAAGTATTTCCACATAAATCCTATATAATAAATTATAAATATACGGATTAGTTATGAGATTTTTTATTAGAGAAAAAAAAAAAGAATAGGAGCCTTATATTGTTAGGGTTAGGATCCTCTGTAACTAATGTTTTATTCCAACACTCTCACTTTGCATTCTAACAATAAATTAAGCTACAAAAAAAAGGAGGAAAATGAAATTAGATGGTTTGATCTAAGGCCAACGCCAACGATTTTCCTCCTTTTCTTTTTTCCTATAATAAGGAGCAAAGAGGTGACTCCTTACTTTTAGAGACTCTTTATTTTTGTTTTACTCTAACAACAGAGAGCTCTTGTTTTTTCATCCAACAACCCTTCTTACACACAAAAAGATAGCTCCCCATATTTGTTAAGGCCTTTACAACAAATAACAGCTCCCAATTTTAAGGAGCTCTTAATAAAGAGGTTGTTGAAAAAGATTTTGAAGATTTGCCTCTTTAAAATGGCTAAGGAGCCAGTATAGGAAACATGTTGAAGATGGTCATTGCTAAAATAATTGAGTGGAATAACGTTAGAATATTAGAATAAAATATTAATTATTAAAAAAAAACATTATCCTTATTACATCGTTGATGTGTAAGATCCTTATACTACACTTGATATATATTTTTTGATGGTACCCAAACTCATTGATTATGACCCCAATTTATTAGTAGCGTCTCTATTTAAGGGTTCATCAACAGTCTAGAGGCTATATATATATATTATAAATACTTATTAATTTATTGATAAATTAATAGAATTCAGGTGGTTGCAACACTATTAATTTAAAGAGATTATACTATACATGGTTTGCTCGAATTGGTTGTTTCTTTATTTTAGGCAATTTATAATGATAAAATGACCTTTATACCCCTTACAGGTAAAAAGAAAAAAAAGTTGAAAACTCAAGGCCATTACATTAGAAGGCGACTTGGCAATGGAAAAAGAAATTGGAGCACCTGGTTGGGAATAAGCAAAAAGACATATCCGACATAGAGGCATTCTTTAAAAATTGGGTAAATAGCACTAGATCCCCCTATGGTAGGTCGTAAATGCGTAAGACCCCCTTGTGGTCACAAAAATGCGTAGGACCCCCCTGTGGTCCAGTCATTGGTGCACACCGCTCCCCTCCGTCAAATTTTCTGTTACTTTTAATGGGATGTGTAGCACACACGCACTTTTTGCAACTTGGATTTGTTTTTAATAATTTTGTCAATAAAATAAGTGTATTTATTGACCAAAATACCCTTTTTCACAAAAAAAAAAAAAAAAACAATGTCATCTTCCCCAACTCTCTCTCTCTATCTCCCTTCCCCCCGCCTCCCCCTCCCCCTCCCCCTCCCCCCTTGCCGGAAAAAATGTGTGTTTGTTGCCCGTTGCTTTTTTCCCTTTCGCGATTCCAGCCAAGCCATGGATGACCAAAACTTTTCTTCTTTAATGTCTTTCACATGCTGATGCACAAGCCATGGATGTACAAGCAATGCAACATTTGGATGCAGACTACACCACCGACACAAGCACTTGACCAATTAACACCACTTGTATAGTACATTGCACGCAAACCACTCAATTTTCACAGGCACCATTGTAATTCACGAAAATATACGCACCTCCACTTATTTCCACCGTCGGTGTCGTTATAGGCATTGGTATGTTTGATTGACCCACGAATTAGAAGAAGAAGAAGACGACATTGATTGTTGATGACGAGTCATCGCCGTCGGTGATGTTAATGATGAGTCGTCATCGTCAGAGAAGAAGAAGACGACAACATTGACTGTTTCCATTTCTTTTATTTTTTTTAATTACTACTATTATTTTATTGTCAGAAACGTTAAAAATTAATAAAAACCGCACTTCACGCACGTGTACTACACATCCTATCAACAGTGACGAAATATTTAACGGGGGGAGGTCGTGTGCAATGCGGTATAGACCACAGGGGGGTCCTGCGTATTTTTGTGACCACAAGGAGGTCCTACACACTTACAACCCACCATGGAGGATCTGGAGCTATTTACTCTTAAAAATTTATGGAGTTGTTCAATTATTACAATAATATGACGTTTACTGTGCAACCACCATAATTTATTTATTTATTTATTTATATTTTTTGGTCGTCAGACAACCTCCACAATTGGAATGAGTCTTTTTACACTTGACTTACTGATTTATTTGTACCAATTATCCGAAAAAATTCTTCGCAAACATAGGGGCATTCTTTAAAAAATTATATTATTACACGGTTTAATGTGCAATTCTTGGCAAACATAGGGGCATTCTTTTAATAATTATAGACAACTCCTATTATTATTATTATTATTATCTCGGTAAGAAATTTATATTAACAAAGCAAAAACGATAAAACAAATGGACCAACGCACTACGGTCCAAGAAAAAAAAAACACATAGATACATGGTTTACTGTGCAATTCCAACAAATTGGAATGAGTGTTTCAACACCTTACCAATTTAAAATTCAAATTAATTGGAAATCTTCCTTCCATATGAAGAGTTGCACGCAATCTCTATCAGCAGCCATTCAAGCTTCACTTGCGAGCAGTGTGGCAATCAATTAAGAGATACAGCACATGCATGTATGCATGCAACTTTTTATTCTTACAAGGTAGATAAACTTCCAAACAATATTAATGTTCATCACAAGAGATAGTACTTATCCAGTTGTCCTCTTATATAAGATTGAGCCATTGAAAATTGATGCCCATCCCTGAACAGCAGCACACAACTCATACATATTTTCCAAATGGGTAGAGGAAAGGGCGGTGGTGGTGGTGGTAAAGGTGGAGGAGGAGGCGGAGGCGGTAAAGGTGGCGGAGGTGGGGGTAGTAAAGGTGGTAGTGCAGGAGCAAAAGGTGGTGGCTGCTCTGGTTCTTCTAAAGGCAGCGGTGGTGGAATGATGAAGGCGCCTGGTGGTGGAGGTTCCGAGATATCAAGACAAGGTTTTGAGAGTAACCCACAGGGTTACTTTGCTGGTCTACATGGAAGCAACACAAGCAAATAATATATGTATGTATATATAGCATGCAGTAATAAGTTTTGGTAGGCATGTATTAACAACGATTATGTAATAGATATGTAAGTCTTTTGATGTACTTGATTGTATTATGAGGGGCAAATCTCGCAAATAGTCCTTATTGTTTATAAATTTTTTATAATTAATTTTTATTGTTTTAAAAATTACGCAGTTAGTCATTATTGTTTGTAAAAGTTTTATTAATAGTCCTCATTGTTTTACAAGTCATTTAGTTAGTCCCTATTATTTATAAAAGTCTCTCCATTAGTCCTCATTATTTGTAAAAATCTCTCTATTAGTTCATAATGTTTGTAAATGCATTTACAAGCATTAGGAACTAATGGAGAGACTTTTGCAAACAATAAAAACTAACTAAGTGACTTTTGAAATAATGGAGACTATTGGTAGGATTGTTTAAAGTAATAGGGACTAACCGCATGACTTCTAAAATAATAAAAACTATTTGTCTAAAATTTATAAACAATAAAGACTATTTGTCCAATTTGCCCTATTATGAGCGTGTACGTATTTGTTTAATGTAGTGACTAGCACATCTTTTGCAGCTGTGCAGTCAATTGTAGAAAAATAAAGAAGCAAGGAATATTTGCTCTGATGTTAGTCTTTTTAAATATTTTCATTTAAAGAAATGTTCGATATCACTCTTTTTCTTATCAGGTGTTCATTAATTTGGAAGCACGAATTATCTGAGCAACAAAAATATTTAATACGGAGTGAGTTTTATGGTAAGAGTTCTTTTTTTTTTTTTTTCCAGGAATAGAATTACTATATTACTTGTAGGAAATTGTGTACTGATGTTCTCTCATGGTATTGCAACGGAAGACTCTCATTTGATAGTAGAGTGTGAGTTTATTTTTGCTGAGAGTCATACCATTTGATACTATCGGATTAAAATAATTTTCAGTATCATAAACATAATTAGGCAATTCTTTGCCAAAAACATGCAGGCTCTACCCAGAAATAAATAATTTAATTAAACTCAATGAAGAAGATATCATGAAATTAAGAAAATTAACAAGCATAATGAACACTGTAAATTTCGAGGTAAAAATAGGATTTCTAATATAGTCCAAGGAACTGAACATTTTCATTGTCACAATAGACAATAATCAACTCATGCGTAGTTCATTTGAGATATGCCAAGGAATAATAGAGGTGGTAATAATGAAATTAAGATTGTAGTCTTTGTTCTTGGCATCTTTTAACTTGCAGCTTCTAGAAATTTACTTTATAAATTTTTTTTTGGATAAAAATTTTAGAGCAACTCCAACAGTTTATTTATTTTTTCTTCATAATAGAGAGTTAAATTGATAATTTTTTATTTTTACAAACTCGATATTTCAGTTTTACTTCAACAATACTCTCCATTTTAATAATTAATAAGTTAATTGAGGTTATTGTATAATTAGTAATAATTATACTAAACAAAACATAATTAATATAAAACTAAAACAAAAATCTCACAAACAGAACACTCATGACCCCAAAAAAAAAAATCACTCCCAACAACCCGCATCCTCCACCACCACCACCCCCGCCCCCCCCCTTCTCTTTCTCCATCATCTTCTTCTTTCTTAAAAATCTTCTATTCTACCATGGCACTCTTCTCTATAGCGTACAATTTAATGCACATAAACAAAATGACCCAAAAACCCCTCAAAAATAAAACGCCCAAAACAGTCCGTTAGTGTGCAATTATCCGAAAAAATTCTTGGCAAACATAGGGGCACACTTTCAAAACTTATATTATTACAGGGTTTAATGTGCAATTCTTGCTAAACATAGGGGCATTCTTTTAATAATTATAGACTCCTCCTCCTCCTATTATTATTATTATTATTACGTCGGTAAGAAATTTATATTAACAAAGCAAAAAAATAAAACAAATGGACCAACACACTACGGTCCAAGAAAAAAAAACACATAGATACACGTTTTAATGTGCAATTCCAACAAATTGGAATGAGTGTTCCAACACCTTAATAATTTAAAATTCAAATTAACTGGAAATCTTCCTTCCATATGAAGAGTTGCGCGTAATCTCTGTCAGCAGCCATTCAAAGCTCTTTTTTTTTTGGTCGAAAAGGCTATACTATATTGTCATTAATCAACACCAACGGGAATGACATCTCGTATTACAAGAAATGAAAGTTCTAAGGGGATATTAGTAGCCCAAAAAAAAAGTAAATGACATGTCCTAACTGCATGAACAGTTTAGCAATCAATTAAGAGATACAGCACATGCATGCATGCAACTTTTTATTCTTACAAGGTAGATAAACTTCCAAACTGTTGAACAAAATAAGATATTAATGTAACAAATACTTTATTATAAAAATGATATAATACAAACACACTTGACACCTTAATATTTTATAATCCTAGTGGAATACTACAACACCACTTTGACACAACTATTACACTCAATACTAACTCTCACAATTGACTCTCACGGCTAAAACACTAGACACACCACTCAACTAATGACTTTCCACTCACCACACGGCTCACCACTTTGACTCCACTACTCAATGCCACAGCAATGCTCTATTTATAGATGCCCAAAGTCGGTTTGCTCAATGGCCTACTTAAGTAGATGCTTCTAGGATCAATATTTTATTCAGGTGGGTTGAAAAGATTTTTCTCATGGAATAGCCTAGAGAAATCTACACAGCTAAGCAAGAAAATCTTTGAATGTTATAGAGAGTTGGTGTTGTTTTTCTTTAACACTCCCCCTTAACACTAACTCTCTAGTAGTCCTGTTCTCGTGGTCATCCCAACTTCTTTTTAAAACTCTTCAAACTTAACTGGTCTAAGCTCTTTTATTGTTCTATGGAGCCATGTTGATAAGTCTTCCGCCACTTAAGCTTCCAGCTTGCTCCTTCATATACAAGCGACTCCTTCACATTATACACTTTAGTTAAAGATGCGTCAACATACTTGGGGTTCAGTTTTCTTGACCTTGTTGATTTTCTTAGTTGTGGTTCTAGAGTCCCTTCTTTATCAGTGTCTTCATTTTTGCTTGACTGATCATCTTTTTTGGTCGACACATCTTCTGTCTTCTCATCTTCAATATCCTTCGAGTTTGGTAGCGCTACATATTCTGGTGACCACTATGCTGATGCTTCGTCAAACACTACATTCCTTGAGACATAGCAGTGGCTTGTTGTGGGGTCACAACATTTCTACCTTTTGATGAGGACATCAAGGCTGCTAAGAATGTTCCAGATTCAATGCAAGTGCCAGTTGGTCCAGTGACAAGAGCTCGCGCTAAAAGGTTCAAGGAAGAGCTGAATAATTTGGTTGATAAAGTTCTACAACAAGAGGAAAGTGTGTTGGCTAGTAGAGATGAAGAAAGGCTGGTGTTACTCCTCCAAGTAGATCCACAAGAAAGCCAACTAGGCGTCCACATTCATTGAACCTTTTGGATGAATTTTCCAGCAAAGATTCAAGTCAAGATTCTATTTTCAAGATTCAAGAACTTCAAGAAGTTTCAAGAAGATTTGAAGATTTAGTCAAGATTTGATTTCTATGTAATTTTATCCTAGTTTTAGTTTTCAGTTTTAGTTTAATTTCCTATAGACAAATTTAGGTGTTCACACTAGGAGTGAGACTTTCTTGGGCTGTAAGATTAGGTGTTCACACTAGAAATGAGCTTTTCTTGGGCTGCAAGTTTGCTTCCTTTTTAGTTACTATTCACGTCACTATTCACGTGAATAGTTAATAGGAGTCTTTTCTTGGTCTCCAAGTTTGTTTCCTTTGACCTAGTTACTATTCACGTTTTTCCTACTTGGGCTAGGGTTTAGGAGTCCTTTTCCAAGCAGGATACTTATTTGTTATTGCCTATATAAGGCACTTTTTGTGATAATAAAGTTAGACAATTCTGAAATTAAATTGTGAGATTATTCTCCTTGAGTTCTCCAAGAGACTCTTTTGAACTTATCAAGGGATTCCTTGTGGCGTTCAACCTTGACTTATCAAGCGGATTTCCATCCCCGTTTGTGGCGTCTTCACCATACCAAGGTTCTTGCTTTTCTAAGCAACGGGTCGCGGTTTCCATCATATTCACTATACCAAGGTTCTTGTCTTGCTAGGCAAAGGGTCGCGGTTCCATCCATTCTTGAAAGATCTTGGGTTTGTTTTACCAATCTTGGTGTTGGGTCTTGGCACATGTTGACCAGGTTCGTATCACCTTTTCCTTTGGGAGTCATAGCCGATAAAGATATACCGTATCGCTTTTTTTTTATCAAACTTGCTACATAAGTGATCTGGAACAAATACGTAGCATACACATCCAAATACTCAAAAGTGACTCACCGTTGGCTTGATGTTCCACAACTTCTCAAAGGTTGAGACGAACACAAGCCTTTGTTGTGGAAGCTTGTTGATTATGTAGGCTACTGTCCTCATGCACTCAACCCAAAACCTTCCAGGCACATTTTTCCCATGTAACATGCTCCGACAAATTTCTGCAAGATGTCTGTTCTTCCTTCCGACAACACCATTTTGATTTGGAGTACTTGGGCAGATAAACTGATATCGTATCCGACATGCTTTCAGATACTTGTCAAATTCATCTGAGGTGTACTCTTCTTCATTATCGGTGCATAGGCATTGTATCTTATTGCCTACTTCACTCTCAACTGTTTCTTTAAACTCTTTGAACTTGGTAAACGTCTCTAATTTCTCTTTCATGAAGTACACCTACACGTACCTTGAGAAGTCGTCGATGAATGTCACCATATAGCGTATCCCTGAGATAGATGGTTGTTTAACGGGTCCAAAGATGTCTAAATGGACTAACTCTAGCGGCTTCCTGACTTTGAACGTGGATTCATCATAAGGCAGTTGATTCACCTTCCCATATTGACAGTCGACACATATTGTGTCTTCTCAAACCTCTAGGTGTGGAAGACCTTTTAACATTTCTTTCTTCATCATTACCTTCAACTTGTGATAGTTGGCGTGTCCAAGACGTGCGTGCCACAGATCAACTATCTCGTTCTTCCTTATCTTGTTGATGTAGGCAGTCTTCGTAAACTTTACCTTGCTGAAATACTGGTCGATAGTCATGTCTCGTTGAGCCACCGTCATCAGTTCGCCCTCCAAAAGTTGTAGTCGTGCAGTGTTCTTCTTCGAGAATAACTTCGCGAGAGCGTCCCACGCCTCTTTTGGTGTATCACCCTTATTGATGTGCTATAGCAAGTCGTCTTCTACTGTTGTCCTTATCACGTACATAGCCTTCCCAACCTTTATTTTCCACTTGCGGAGCGCCTCCGCATTCTCCTTTGGTGGGGGTGTGGTCTCATCACCACCAACGACCTCCCAGAGGTCTTGCCCCTGCAAATATGCCTCTAAACAGCTGGACCACGAGTCATAATTATTGCTATTGAGCCTCCCACAATTTCCAATAGGTAAGAGATCCGCTATAGTGACTTGGTAATTATTTTCTTCGCACCAAGTAAGCCTAGTCCCAAACCACGAGCTAAGCACTTGCAGAATCTCCACAACAATAACCTGTGATTTCGATCCTATACCATATGACTCTAGTACCACTTGTTGAACAAATAAGATATTAAAGTAACAAATACTTTATTATAAAAATGATATAATACAAACACACTTGACACCTTAATATTTTATAATCCTAGTGAAATGCTACAGCACCACTTTGACACAACTATTACACTCAATACTAACTCTCACAATTGACTCTCACACGCTAAAACATTAGACACACCACTCAATTAAGGATATCTTCAATGGGTACTACTATTCACAAAAACTTACTATTTTTGTCTATTTTTAGAGATTAAGGTCTCTAAAAATCATTATTAATGATTTAAATATAAAATAAAAACTCAATTTACTTTTTTAACTCTAAATTTAAAAATTCAAAAAATAATTAAGTCTCTATTTTAATATAAAAGTTAATAAAAATAATAAATCCCATATATAAAAATAATTAAAAATAATAAAATTTTAAAAATAGTAAAACCCATTAAAAATACCTTAATGACTTGACTACACTCAACACTTAGACTCCACTACTCAATATCACAGCAATGCTCCATTTATAGATGCCAAAAGTCGGATTGCTCAATAGCCGACTTAAGTAGATGCTTCTAGGATCAATATTTTATTCAGGTGGGTTAGGTGAGATTTTTTTCATAGAATAGTCTGGAGAAATCAATACAGCTAAGCAAGAATATCTTTGAATTTTCTAGAGAGTTGGTGTTGCTTTTCTTTTAACACAAACAATATTAATGTTCATCACAAGAGATATATAGTACTTATCCAGTTGTCCTCTTATATAAGATTGAGCCATTGAAAATTGATGCCCATCCCTGAACAGCAGCACACAACATAACATAACGTAACTCATACATATTTTCCAAATGGGTAGAGGAAAGGGTGGTGATGGTGGAGGTGGTAAAGGTGGAGGAGGCGGAGGCGGTAAAGGTGGCGGAGGTGGGGGTAGTAAAGGTGGTAGTGCAGGAGCAAAAGGTGGTGGCGGTTCTGGTTCTTCTAAAGGCAGCGGTGGTGGAATGATGAAGGCGCCTGGTGGTGGAGGTTCCGAAATACCAAGACAAGGTTTTGAGAGTAACCCACAGGGTTACTTTGCTGGTCTACATGGAAGCAACAAAAGCAAATAATATATGTATGCATATAGCATGCAGTAATAAGTTTTTTTAAGCATGTATTAACAACTATTATGTAATAGATATGTAAGTCTTTTGATGTACTTGATTGTATTATGAGCATGTACATATTTGTTTAATGTAATGACTAGCACTTCTTTTGCAGCTGTGCAGTCAATTGTAAAAAAATAAACAAGCAAGGAGTATTTGCTCTGATGTTGGTCTTTTTAAATATTTTCGTTTTAAGAAATGTTCGATGTCATTCTTTTTTTTGTCAGGCGTTCATTAATTTGGAAGCACGAATTATCGGAGCAACAAAAATATTTAATGCGGAGTGATCAGTTTTATGGTAAGAATTTTTTTTTTTTTTTTTTTTTTTTCAGGAATAGAAGTACTATATTACTTGTAGGAAATTGTGTACCGATGTTCTCTCATGGTATTGCAACGGAAGACACCCATTTGATAATAGAGTGTGTGTTTGTTTTCGCTGAGTATCACACCATCTGATAATTATCGGATTGAAATAATTTTCAGTATCGCAAATATAATTGACAAATCTTGCAATTCTTTGTCAAAAATAGGGTCAAAATCATTTTAGTATTCTAAAGACCAAATTGGTTCTTTATGTTTGTAAAAAGATCAAAAAGGTTCCTCTAGTTAATTTTTGTTAGCCAAATATTAATAGTCAAAAGGTTGACTGAGTTAAAAGACCATTATATCTTTAAGTAATATATATTATAAAAGAAAATTACAATAAAAATCTAAATCAGTCTAAAAAAAATAGAATTCACATAATTTGCGTAGGAAAAAAAACAAAAATTAAAAAATATCAGTTCAAACATAAATAAATTAAAGTTAGTAATATATTGTTAAAAAATGAACAATCATAATTCATTCTCTTTTCTGACTGGTACCCTTGCTGTTAATTATGTCGATGATGATTGTTTATTTTTTAACGATATATTACTGAATTTAATTTGTTTATGTTTGAATTGATATTTTTTAGTTTTAATTTTTTTTTTCCTGTACAAATGTTGTGAATTATGTTTTTTTAAACTGATTTAAACTTTTATCGTAATTTTTTTTTATAATATATGTTGTCTAAGGATATAATGATCTTTTAATTCGGTCAACCCTTTGACTATTAATATTTGACTAATAAAAATTAATTAGAAGGACCTTTTTGGTCTTTTTGTAAATCTGGGGACTAATTTAATCTTTAGAATAAACTTCATGGATTAAAATGGTTTTTGCCCGCCAAAAATATGCAGGATATAATAACGGATCAAAAAGAGAAAAGCAAAAGAAAAAGGAGAAACAAAATAAGGAAAACTAAAGTGAAGTGGGGAATAAAGTAGAGTGGGGTAATGATGAAAAGCATGGCAATAATGACTTTGCAACAAATGTTGATGACACTTAATTTATAGTCCAAAATGATTGTATTTTAGTATTAAAATAATTCATATGGTTGCTTGATTAAAATAGTCTATCTTGATTAAAATAGTCTATCTTTAGTAATTATGAAAAACATATTTTTCAAAAGGTTGACAAATTTGTCCTGGTGGAGAACAAAGATACCAACTTTAGTTGGTATTAAATTGCAAGTGAAAAAAAAAATGACCAAAAAGCTTCAACTTTACCATTTAAAATAAGCCACGACATGAAATTAATAAAGCACTTACAAAATAATATAAACAAATTAGTTTAATACACTTACTTTTAAAAAAGAATATTAGACTCATGATGACAAGCATTATTTTTGTCTAAGGCCAACGTAATATCAATAGTAAAGCATTAGTAAAAATGTTTTGGATGGTAAATTAAATAGTAAAAAAAAAAAACTTGACAAAGGAAGATGAGTTTGTTTGCATAATGTTAATTGTTGAAGGATTATTTTTTTGTTTATTTTTACTTCGAATTAGTATTTGGAGTAAAAATGTGAAATCAGTTAGAAGTGTTGCAAATGTTGCAAATCGAGTTCTGCGTCACAGATCTGAGTCTTGTTGTTAGGTATGGGTGTATTTTGGTATATTTCAATCTCGGATGTGTTAAAATTTCAATGATTAATTTTCTTTTTGAGAAAACAAAATTTGTATTTCAGTCCTCCTTAGTATGTATCTCATTATTTGCTCTAGGTTGTAAATTTACCATACGTATTGATTGTTTAACCCTTAATATTGTGGCCTATGATTCTGATCAGGACTTTGAGGTTCTGATGATCTGGTAAGTATAATTGATTTTTGGATTCAAGTTCTACAATCAGGATAACTATTAGAAATGAAACAAAGGAATTAGAACTTTCAAGTTAGTACAGCTTGATGACTGCTTGGTGGATGATTTTTTTTTTTTTTTTTAAGTATAGTCATTTGAACATTTAAAGTTAAGTCAAATCTATCCTTAGTATCAAGTAAGTTCTATATGGAGTGCCTAGGTATGAATGTGTTATTTCCCAAAGTAATATTCATAGTTTTTGTTGTATAGAAGATGAATATATGACTGAAGTCTTATTTAGCCTTGTTATGATCAAATAAAAGGTTTAGATGCAAGTGAAGTACTATTGGCAAAAAGAATACATGTTTGAGATGGTAAACTATACTTAGGTATTTTGATAATAAGTTGAGGACCATAGCGAGTGCTAAAAATTAATTGTGAAATTTTTTCAAGTTACCTTATATATCATTTTGGATTTAGTTGTCGAATATATAGGTTCGAGTATTATGTGGTAATTGGCCAAAAAAAAAAAATTAATACGTATATGATATTTTGTTATCTAGTTTAAGATTGGATTAGATTTCTGGAGAGTATGGATACAATTTTGCTTATAATTTGGTTCTGATTCTTAGGAATAATAATCATGTGATTGAGGAATTGGCTTTAAATTTTTGTACCAAATTACATGTAATGAGAATAAGGAATGAATTCAACATCCTTACTTTTGAGTTAAATAGTTGACTTTTGGGTTCAATTGTTATGGTTCGGATGACTATTAGAAATTGAATAAGGCGGTCAAAACCCTCAACTTGATGAAGCTCGGTGTAGCTAAGTGGATAAATCTAGGTGGGATATTTGGACTTCAATATTTTAAGATAAACAAATCTATTTGTGTGATCAAGCTAAGTTCTATATAGTGAACTTAAGGGCGAACGTTCCTACTTACGATGTGATCTTCATAGTCTGTTTGATTGGAAGATGAACAAATGATAAAAGGGTTTTAGTTTTGTCTCATTATGATCAAATGGAAAGTTTAGATGCATTGAAGTAGTATTTGCATAAAGGATGCGAGTAAAGAAATGATAAACTAGATTCGGATATTGAAGGATCATAGCAAGTAATAAGATGATTTGCAAAATTGTTCAAAATTATCTTTGGTATTATTTTTGGAGTTAGTTGTCATGTGTGGGTTTATAGATTGTGTGGTAATTTGTGGATATTGGAGCTAATACACATATTATAGTAGAATTAAGGATGCACTTGGGCATCTAAGGAAATTCTCCAAAGAGAGTTATTATAAATATTATAGTGAATGTTAGAAATACTTCAGAGACTACTATTATTGTGTAATGGATAAGAAAATATTAGTGAAGTCATTATGGTACTTGTTTTTCCTATAAGGTTTGAGATTAAAAGATTTGGCATTGCTTAGAATTTGACTTGATATATATATATATATAAATTGTTAATGTGTTATCTTTTAATTGTAAGTTAGCCTTGTCTTCCATTATAATTCCATTTTGGAATGTTTTAAATGCTATGTCCATTACTGTACTGAGAGTTTTGTGTTATATCAGCTATGATTCTGGGATACTGTTTTCAACCCAGTTATCAATCATTTTGGAATGTTTTGAATACTATGTCTGTTACTATACTGAGAGTTTTGTGTTATATCAGCTATGATTCTGGGATACTGTTTTCAACCCAGCTATCAGTTCTGATTCTGAATTGTGATGTCGTTTAGCTATGCTAGGAATTTAATTGTTTGTTCCCTCTTAATACAACTTTTGAATTTGTCTTATAAACAGATTGAATTGGTGACCTTCAGTAGCACTTAATTAATTGATGTTGCTAATCTCTTTATTGTTCATTTGATTATTGAAAAGTTACTTCATGGAATGAATGTAGTGTTGCATCAAATAATTATGTGTGTATTATGATTTTTGATAAGTGTGAACGATCATTGATTTAGTAAATGAGCATTTGATTGGATAAAAAAAAAAACCATAACGATTATGCCCAAGATCAATAATTCATTTTCTAGTTGAAGTGACGACAAATCTTAATTGTTGATTAAGTGAAACCCTATGTTGCGAGCTCATATAAGAATTGTGTTGATTTGATAGAATAATCTTTATAGTCTATGTTAGTCCAAGGAGAACACATTATAGGAGCTTTGTTCTGCTTTCATATGATAAAATAAAAAGTTTTGATGAGTTTATCTACAGTGAAATAGATGACTAACCTTATAGGTTCACATATTTTGTAAAAGCTTTACCTATAGGAAATTGACAAAGTATTTCTGAAAGGATTACAGCATATCGGGGATTCTATATCATTATTTGCAAAGCTATCTAGTTGTATTAGTAGACTGGAAAGTATTTGTGTATATTTGTGAATATTTTCTCAAGTTATGAAGTTTGAGGGTTGAATAGTGGACTACTCCAGGTTAAGTGTATTGACTATTGAAGAAAATATCAACATTATTATCATGACTAGCCTTGGTAGATAAGAATTTGGAATCTCATTTCGTGGCACAAACTAGTGAACTTATCAGGTTTTACTAAACTATAACTTTTAAGGTATTGAGATAGAACCTTTACCAATAATGTTCATTATGGTGATAATCATACTTGTGGTGTATTAACAGAATTTGGAGCATCGATTGAGGGACCAAAAGAAGATGGGATTTTGAGGATGAAACTTTTTTTTTAAAGAGGGAGAGATTGAATGAACATTCTTAGACAAATAGCCCAACGTTTTCTAACAATATCACATGTGATGTTAAACTAATAGAACAATGTTTGATAAACAGAAGTTAGTGATTTTTTTTGTGGAAGACATCATTTATTTTAGTACCATAACATGTATAGCCCTTATCAGTCAAAGATGGACCAACCTTCTAACCAAGTATACAAGCTGCATTCTTTTTCATGCTCACTAATGAAAACTACTAAGTGATTGAAGTATTGAAAAAAAGGAGAAAAGAAATGAGTAAAGTGTCAAAGCATCTTACTATTGCTTTGTAAAGTCCAGTGGTAGAAACTGCATGGAAACTCGAGCATGAAACAAGGGCGAAGTATCCCTTCTTCTTCAAGGATGAAGTAAGTTTCGAGGACGAAACTTTTTATAAGTGAGAGAGGATGTAATACCCGGTCAAAAAGAGAAAAGTAAAAGAAAAAGGGGAAACAAAATAGCATGAAATGGGGAAAAGTAAAGTGAAATAGGGAATAAAGTAGATGTGGGGGTAATGATGAAAAGCAAGACAATGATGACTTGGATCACTTTTTAAATAAGAAAAACAAAACAAAACAAAAGAAGAAGAAGAAGAATCAAATTTATTGCAAAGCCGTGCATAAGCTTAGAACCATTTTTCTTTCCCTTGCTTCTGCCATTTTTCCTTCTGGATTCATGACTCAAATAAGTAGAGAAATTTAGACAACAATGAAGGCTCATAATCAAAGACTTCATCAAGTGAGGTAAGTGATTCAATTCATAGGCTAGAAAATTTATCATAAGGTTTGAGACAATTTCTAGAATTAATTGTTGATGATTTATTTGGTAATAGAAAGTTTGGTTTATATATTTAGGAGATTGAAGTGGTGACTAAGATTTGCGATTTTGTGAATTGAGAATTTTGCTTTGGGATCAAAGTGTAAGTGATATTCATCTATCTTTCTTCAAATATTTCATATGTTCATCTCAATTATAGATCTGTGATTTGTTCTCTATCATGTTATATTGTTCGATTAACGTATGTTTAATCCAAAATTAGATTTGATATTTTATTCCGTAAGATTTCTTAATATCAGTCTTCCCTTAAAGGATCAATCTTGACATTTAGTTATTTAGTGATCAAGTTCATATGAAAGTGTTAAATAAGATTATTTTTGTTCTTCTATTAAATTGATCGAATTTTAGATATTGTGTTATTGTTAGATTTTGTACTTTTAATTGATGTTTTCATTTATCTTTGTATATCCATAAATGAGTTTGATTTCAAAATAAAGTACTAGATCTTTATTTCTCAATTTGCTGAAAAGTCCTGATATTATGTTACTCTTTAATCTACAAGAGAAATGGAATCATTTTGAAATGTTTGAATTAAAAAAAAAATGTTAAAGTCACTGTAAGTGACCTTGTGACTTTTAAAGTCACTTACGTGACTTCTGTTGAAGTCACGTAAGTGACCAGCAAAAGTTTCGACTCTGGTCGACTATATATATATATATATATAAATGATTTTATTTGTTTTATAAAGAGAATAAAGTAATTTTGAAATAAGTTGATTTTTATTTCATATGATACAGTTGTGAGATTCAATTTCTTCAATATGTACTGAAATTTTATTTATTTATTTGTAGTTGTGAACGTAATTTCTTTTAATTAGTTATGTTATGATTGTCCCCAAGTTAAAGAAATATTCTTAGAAACTCTGTGGATATTGCAATGGTTACCGTCGAATGACTTCTTTATATTTGTTAATTTTTCACGTAATCTTTCATCTCGGATTATGTATATTATTCATTCGTACTTGTGTAATTCGAATAGTACCGATACTATTACGGGACTACGGTACAAATATTGTTACTGTACCCCTTTAGCGAGTACTGTTACCGCTACTAGTAAGTTGGACCCAAATTTATACTGAACTGACACTGCATGGGTTAAATGCAGTTACTGAACCGACACTGCACGGGTGAAATGCAGTAACAACTATTTCTATATATTTTGTTTATGAGTCGTTTTAGTGACTATTCCCTTCTGTTCCACTAAATGTATTAGTCTATTAATTATTAAACAACTTTATATGTATAGCATCTGTTGTGAAATTTGTGAATTCCAGTCAGAAATTTCCTGACTCAAACCTCAAGTTGTATTTTTATTGTGGATTTAATTCCCTTACTGAGCTTTCGTTCGCTTACTACTTTTGCTTCCGCCTGCTTTCTTTGCAGTTAAAACAGAATAAACACTACATCTGTGAGCAGGGTAGAGACACTCGAGCGCAGCGATTTAGTGGCATGAAATTTACCTTATTGAGTGTTATTAGAATTCGGTTTGAAACTTTATTTGTGACATTTGGGTTTGATTGTATTAATTTTGAGGATCTCTTCTTTATGACTATTTAGAGATTTGGTTTGTAATCGAATACGTACGACTTGATTGGATATCTTTAAATATTTGTGGTTTAATGACTCTGATTTGAGTGTTTAATAAATGTACGCTTAGCGAGCTTTAGGGATCTTATCTTTTTTAGCACGCGACATGTCACGTGCCGTGACAATGAATAAGTGTTTATTTTCAGGGCATGACACAGGCTCTACCCCAAAAATAAATAATTTAATTAAACTCAATGAAGAAGATATCATGAAATTAAGAAAATTAACAAGCATAATGAACTCTGTAAATTTGGAGGTAAAAATAGAATTCCTTAAATAGTCCAAGGAACTGAACATTTTCATTGTCACAATAGACAACAATCAACTCATGCGTAGTTCATTTGAGATATGCCAAGGAATAATAGCGGTGGTAATAGTGAACTTAAGATTGTAGTCTTTGCTCTTACCATCTTTTAACTTGCGGCTTCTCGAAATTTACTTTATAAAATTTTTTTTTGGGTCAAAAATTTTAGTGTAACTCTAATAGTATTTTTATTTTTTCTTTATAATAGAGAATTAAATTGATAATTCTCTATTTTTACAAACTCTCTATTTCAATTTTATTCTAATTAGATTCTTTATTTTAATAATTAATAAGTTAGTTGAGGTTATTGTATAATTAGTAATAATTATACTAAACAAAACATAATTAATATAAAACTAAAACAAAAATCTCGCAAAGAACACTCATTACCCAAAAAAAAAATTACCCCCCTCCCTCCCTCCCTCCCTCTTCACCCTTCTCTTTCTCCCTCTTCTTCTTCTTTTTGTTCTTCTTTCATAAAGTTCTTCTATTATTCCATGGCACTCTTCTCTATAGCTACAATTTAATGCACATAAACAAAATGACCCAAAAAAAAGCCCCTAAAAAATAAAACGCCCAAAACTCCGTTAGTGTTTTGTTAAAATAGATTGACCAAAAAGTAGAGTGACATAAGCCTTCATAGAGTACCTATTTGTTGAAAAACACCTTTGTCTTAATTTTTTTCTTTTTCTTTTGGGAGTTAGTATTGCTCCAACGGTCAAGAGATTGACCTTTGGAGAGGCTTTCTGGCTCGCCAGATATGAAGAGCAAAATAAAAGAAAAGAAAAAAAGTGGCGAGAAGGTTGGGATAGGGGGTGAAGTGAAGAGGCTGTTGAAGATTTTATTTTATACTTTTGCTCTCTATTTTAGTTAAAAAGATTTTAGAGTTAGTATATTGGTGTAGCTTTTAGAGCAGCTCCAACAATGGTTAGAGTTGCTCTTTACTTTGACTTTTTAACGAAAGTAGAGAGTCAACTTCAAGAAAACCACTCCGACAGGTTAGCCATCAATCTTTGCCAAAATAAATAGCTTGTTAATTTGTTTTGCTTGCTCGCTAGGATAAGCGAGCGGACTTCAATTCGCTATTCTTATCTTTTTTAATTTGTTAAGCTCAACAAAGCACCACCAATGCTTTCTTTGTTATGGTTAGAGCTGGCATATAGGCCAACTTAGCATGCCTAATCGAATTGTGGGTTAAGAAACATAAGCCTGGCTCGACACACATATTTAGTGGATTGAGTTAAACTGGGCTCATTTTTTAAAATATAAGACTTAGCTCGGCCCACGAGCCCGCTACCACGAGTCACGAGTTGGACTAGACTAGGCTAGGCCAGCCCATTTTTTTGTGATCAGTGTGTTATGAATTTTGATAGTTTGATTAATAACGGAAAAAAAAACTTAAACTTAACTTTTTTTTACAAAAAAATTAAATTAACAATTAACGAGACATAAATTGATTGATAATACTAATATAAATGATAAAACATTACATAAAAAATCACAAGTTCACGAGATACGAATACATTGGTAATATATATATATAAAAAATATTACATAAACGTTTGAAGAAAGTTGGTGGAGAAGTTCTCCATTTTATTATGTTCCTTGTGCGAGTATTAGGCCTACTGACGGTGGTTGAATAACCACTTCAATATTGAAATAGTTTGCGATATTTGAGTGTTGAGATACAAGATGTCTTACAAGCGTTTCAGTTTTAAATTCATGACGAAATATAAATTTACGTTAACAATAGTTATAAATTACATGCTATGTTCTTCAAAGTACGCAAAATGATTTCAAAAATTTGAATGTAATCGTTGTGAAAGATTTTCTTATCTCATTACCATAATTATTGTGTATTCTCTTGTAGTAAAATGAAGAGATAATAGGTAGTAAAATAAATATATAGTGTTGTAGTGTTATATATATATAGATATGTATATGTATATATGTATATATGTAATATATGTATATATATATAATATATGTATATTGTAGTCTGGCTAAGCCTTACGAAGTGAAGAAAAGTGTAGATTTGTCACTTTTTTCAACTTTGACTTTATAATATATTTTTTGAATTAAAGTTGCAAGTTGTATTTTACAATATTATAGAAAAGAGTTGATGAGAAGTTATTTCATATCAACTTAAAAAATAAATTTGTTATTTGTTATTATTAGATTTTTTTTTTTTTAAAAATAGTTATTACAACTTGTTAGTTTGGCTAAAAAAAATAGTTACTAGTTGCTACCATAATGCAAAATATTCAATTTTTGTAATAAATAGGTTTCAATTGTGCTTAATTTGTGTTGGGCTCAAATGGGTCTTATCTGGGCTCGAGGTAGGCCTATGCTGGGCTGGGCTCATGTATTAGGCTGAGTTGGGTCTGGGCTCAAATGAGCCTGAGCTCGAATGAGTTGGGTTAAAAATTATATGACCCACCTCGGCCCTCCTATATGTGGTGGAGTGGGTTGAGTCGAACCCACTTTCAACCGAATTGGACTGAGCTCAAATTTTCGTGTACTAGACTAAGCTGTATCGGCCTAGCCCAAATGCGACCTCTAGTTATGGTGATGCGCTGCTTTTGTCCTACATGCTTTTTTTTTTCCTTTTTATTTGTCAAGCAGCTTTGCCCAAAAAAAAAATTGTCAAGTAGCAGAATTTGAAATAAGTTAGAGTAATAGGTTAGATTAATATTACAATTTTTATTACGTCATAATCGTTAACAATTAAAAATCAAAGATAAGAAAAAAGTTATTAAGTAATGAGTTTAGTTAAAATATAGAGAGTTATGAAAGAAAAATTAAATAGAGAGTGTTGTTAGAATAAAACTAAAATAAAAAATTTATAAAAATAAAGAATCACTAATTTCACTCTTTATTATGAAAAAAAAATAAAAAGTATGCTGGAGTTGCCTTACAAACTTCGATCTTAAACTATACTTTTTTTTTTTTGGTCGGATCCTATACTATACTCCAATCCTTGCATGAGCTCAAATGTCGAGGTTTATGTGGGCTGTTTCCTTCCAAAAAGGATTCTTAAAGAAAAAAGGGTCAACTTTATTTTGTATTTTTAATATTTAAGGATTGACACTTTGAATCTCTCTTTTTTTCTTGGGTCTTTTTCGGAATCTTTCATTTTTTTTAATGGGTTTATCTTATTATGCATCCTTGAAGTACAGTGTATGCAATACTTCTCTTACGTACACATTGTATTTTTATTAAGTTTTATTTTATTTTTTTATTTAAGTGAGACCTAAGCTGTTTTATATGATTTGAAATGTCACACATGATACTTGATCTTGAAACCTCTTACATCTAAAATAAAAATTATATATTTCACTGGACCAAATGCCCAGTGGTTTTTTAAGTTTGATTTTGGCCACTTAACCTTTTTGACCCAAAATTAAAGTATATAAAAGATTAAAAATTACTGAAGCTTTGAATTTCTTCACTTTTCATCTCTTTTTTTTTTAAGGGAGGCTTTTATTTTATTTTATTTTCATCTTTTTTGCCTTCCTCTTTCTTTACCTTTCTCCCCCCTTCCCCCCTTTTTTCGCCTTTCTTTATTACTGAGACGCATCGTAAGTTGTTATTCGCAAGGAACGTGATATTGAATTAATATAATGGAATACAACTTCCAAACAACCCCCAACACTCTTGAATACATTTTAAAATAATAATTATTAGTTAATAATAAAAAGTTAAACTTAATTTATCAATTAATAAAAATAATAATGATTAATTAATTAAGAATTTTAAAATAATTTATTAATTTATTAATTTTAATTATTCATATATTAAAAATATCTTTATTTTGAAAACTTGTTCAAAAGATAATTCTATTCAAACAAATTATTTTTGATTAATTAATAAATTACGTTTAATTTTGGATTATTTTTTATTTAAATCTATTTTTTTAAATTATCGGTTTTGATTTCGGTTAATCACGATTTTTTTCATTCTTAGCAATTTTGATTTTGGATAATAATTTTTAAAACCATTGATTTTCAGTTTCATGTTTTGTTAAATGGTTTCGATTTTGATTTTCTATTTTTAGCGATTAATTAAACAGTTGCCATCCTTACATATAAAAGATTAAAAATCACTGACGCTTTGAATTATTTCACTTTTCATCTCTTTTGCCTTCCTCTTTCTTTACCTTTTTTCCCCCTTTTTTCGCCTTTCTTTATTCCACAAAGTCATTCCTCCTGCTTCTCTCTCTCTCTCTCTCGCACTCTCCTTGTTTTGCCCTCAAACGTGTGAGTTCTCACCTTTGTTTTTTAGGCTCCGTTTGTTTGCCGTAAAATATTCTTCTGAAAAACATGTTTTTACTTTTACAGTGTTTAGTAACACCAGAAAATTAGTCAATCGAAAAACATTTTCCAGTCAAAAATAGTGGAGTACTTTTTGAAGATTTTCTGGTGTTTGGTAACACCGAAAAATTGGTCAACCAGAAAATATTTTCCAGTCAAAAATGATATGCTACTTTTTAGAGATTTTTCGCTGTTTGGTAACACCGAAAAATTGGTCAACTGGAAAATATTTTCGGGTCAAAAATGACGGCTAGTTCAAAATTTAGGAAAATATTTTCATTTCTTTGGGAAATGAAAACATTTTTCGGAACTTAACCACCCCTATTTTATGTGTATTTTTTTTTTTATAAATCTCATGTCGAAAAATATTTTTTATTGTACATCCAAACACCAAAAAATATTTTTCAGCATTCTATTTTTCAGGAAAATATTTTCATCTAACAAGTTATTTTACGGCAAACAAACGGAGCTCAGCAAAATATTTTCCTCTAAAAACATTTTCCAAGAAAATATTTTTCACTGAAAACATTTTCCACAAGCAAATTAATTTACGCTAAAGAAACGAAGGAAAATATTTTATTTTCCAAGAAAACATTTTCCACTGAAAATATTTTCCACAAGTAAATTATTTTACGGCAAACAAACGGAGCCTAAATGCATCACAAGTTGTTATTTGCAAAGAACGCAATATTTAATTAATGGAATAAGACATTCAAGTCCCCAACATTTTAGTATTGGGACACTTAGGTCCCTCAGTTTTTAAAAACCTCTTGGAAAGTCCTTTACTAAAGGATAATATGGTCTTCTTTTAAAATAATTGAATAAAAAAATAAAATAATTTTAAACTATAATAATAAATTTAATATATCATACACCCATCTAAAAATAATAATAAATTACAAACTCACCCTATTATCACCATTTACACCACCACCACCACCACCACTACCATTCTATACATACCCACAACTTCACCATTAATATCACCAACTCCACCACACACCACACTCCACCATTAACATCACCACCACCACCACTCCACACACCACATTCCACCATTAACATCACCACCACCACCATTACATACATAATTTTAACATACTTATATATGAACTCCAATCCAACCATACTTCTCTGTTTGTACATGAAAGAAAATTTTTATTTCATTCTCTTACATTGAGTACAGTCAGGTGATATACATATATTCATACAAATATTAATCATATCCATCTAAAGACAAAGTTTTCACAATGTGAAACCTGAGCCATATATATCGTGGAATTTTGAGAAGACGGAGGTGCTTGAAGCTGCAACACACTGATCTTACACTAGTCCGAGTGTCAAAAACCAGCACGTAGATGATCCCGTACACCTTCATTCACCTACATTTTCTGTCCACAGGACCCGGCATTTTCTTTCGTTAACCTTCACGTGATTAATGGTGGAGTGTGGTGTGTGGAGTGGTGGTGGTGGTGATGTTAATGGTAGAGTGCGGTGTGTGGTGGAGTAGGTGGAATTAATGGTGAAGTTGTGGGTTTGTAGGTGGTGGTGGTGGTGGGGTGAGTTTGTAATTTGTTATTTTTTTTAGATGGATGTATAATATATTAATTTTATGAAATTAGTTTTAAATTATTTTATTTTTTTTATTTAATTATTTTAGAAGAAGACTATATTACCCTTTAGTGAAGGACCTCCTAAGAGGTTTTTAAAAACTGAGGGACTTAAGTGTCCCAATACTAAAATGTTCAAGACTTTGATGTCTTATTCCCTTTAATTAATAGAATAGAATACGACTTCCAAACAACCCCTCCTCTCGCAAAACTCATGAATACATTTTAAAATAATTATTATTAGTTAATAATAATAATAAATTAAACGGAATTTAATAATTAATAATTAATTAAGAATTTTAAAATAATTTATTAGTTTATTAATTTTAATTATTTGTATAATTTTAATCAAAAAATAATGATTAATTAATTAAGAATTTTAAAATAATTTATTAGGTTATTAATTTTAATTATTCATATAATTTAAAAAATATCTTTATTTTTGCAAACTTGTTCAAAAGATAATTATATTCAAACAAATATTTTGATCTTAAATTTTGAAACTGTTTTAAAAAATTATTCTACAGAACAAAGAATATCAGAACACTTCCAAACACGCAAACTCTAATGACATTTTAGTCCTTTTCATATTTTAATATAGGTCAAGGGAGTTAAGTGGTCAAAATTGTGCGGATTGAGATAAGTGTTACTTACACTATTCTTAGGTAAACTTAGTAAGAAAAACACATCTTAAATTACATATTGTTTCTTTAGCATCCTCCCGTTAAAAAGTTCAAAATAAACTTTTTTAGACAAATTACCTTTTACTTTTATGCTGAAAACACTCTCGAGTATGAGACAACCCAATTAGTTAGACATAAAATTTACCCGTAGTTAGTTGAAAAGGTTAAGCACTAGAGTAGCCCTTTGATATAATAAAATTACCCTTACACGATAATTTAAGGGTAAATTTTACATTTAGTCTTTAGTTTATATATTTTTTCAATGTTATCTTTAATATTTTAAAAGATTCATAGTAGTTCATAATATTTACAAAAGTGATTCAAAATGGTTCTTATTGTTTAATATTAGCTAATTTGGTTCTGATTATTTTTTTATAAAATTCAATTTAATCCCTATTGTTTCTTTTTAAAAAAATTATTTAGTCTATGCACGTGACTCCTATTTGGAAATTAAATTAGATTTTTTAAGAAATAATAAGAACTAAATTAATTAGTTTTGAATAATAAAGACTATTTTAAATCACTTTTGTAAATATTAAAGATTAATATAATTTTTTTAAAAAAATATTATAGATCAATTCAAAAAAATGTATACACAATAAGCACTATACATCCGTCCCTTGCCGTCACCTCCCTCCTCAATTTTGTTACTTTACATTTGCTTCAAATCAGAGGGTGGAAAATCTGTGCATCTTAAGAGCCTTCACTGCTTCTTGTAGAAAAAGTGGATAACGTTATGTCAAACTTTTGATTTCCATCTCTAGCTTAACAAAATCCCATCACGTCTTTAAGCTTTAATTAGACATCTTGTTAGTAAAGGTGAATTTTATTATCAGGAATGAATAAAAGTAGTATTCAAATTTATATAATCAACCCTACACATTACATTATGATAAAAGCTCGATTTGATTTGATATTATCATATCAGTCTAGTAGAGCCTTCTTTTTGTGAAAATTTATACACAAATAACTTTCAAAAACACATTCTTTTTTACCCCAATGATATAGTTAACATACATACAAAAACTTTTCATTGTTTGCTAAAATTTGGCCTTAAAACCCCAATTGTAGTTAAAAGATTGCATCTTTTGCAAAAAAAGATAGGATTTTTTCCCCAAAAATTTGAAGTTTTAGTCACTAGTAGTGATAATGGGAACAAAAGTTGGAGTGTTGACAATCAAAGGGTTGGAAGATATGCTTATGCCCATGTTAAGAAACTGCTCCAACATTGCAGGCCTGAAGAAAATACATGCTCAAATGGTTAAGTTCTCATTATCACAAAGCAATTTCTTGGTGAGCAAAATGGTAGATATTTGTGACCAATTTGGTGAAACAGAGTATGCAAGTTTGGTGTTTAAACAAGTTTCAGAGCCAAATAATTACTTGTACAATTCTATGATAAGAGCTTATACACATAAGCATATGTATGCTTTGACCATTAATGTGTATAAGCAAATGTTAAGGGATTCACAAGCTGATGAGCCCATTTTGCCTGATAGTTACACATACCCTTTTGTTATTAGGTCATGTGGAGGGCTTCTATGTGTTGGTTTAGGTAAACAAGTACAAGGGCATGTGTGTAAATATGGGTTGAAGTCTAATAGTGTGATAGAGAATTCATTGTTGGATATGTATGTGAAGTGTGATCAAATGGATGAGGCACATAAATTGTTTGAGGAAATGAGTGAAAGAGATGTGATTTCTTGGAATAGTCTTATTACTGGGCATATAAAGTTGGGTCAAGTGAAAATGGCAAGAGCATTGTTTGATGAGATGCCTAATAAGACTATTGTCTCTTGGACAGCAATGATTTCTGGGTATACTAAAATTGGGTGTTATGGTGATGCTTTGCATGTTTTTAGGAGGATGCAAATGGGAGGGGTCAAGCCTGATTGGATCAGTTTAGTTGCCGTTTTGCCTGCTTGTGCGCAGCTGGGAGCGCTTGAGCTTGGAAAATGGATTCATTTTTATGCAGAGAAAAATGGGTTCTTGAAGAGAACCTGTGTATGCAATGCACTGATTGAAATGTACGCGAAATGTGGAAGCGTCAATGAAGCTTTGCAGCTGTTTAATCAGATGATCGAAAGGGATGTTATATCTTGGAGTACGATGATCTCAGGTCTAGCGAATCATGGGAGAGCTCTAGAAGCGATAGAGTTGTTTGAAGAGATGCAGAGGGCAAAAGTTGAACCAAATGAGATTACTTTCGTTGGTCTTTTATCAGCTTGTGGACATGCTGGTCTATTGAATGAGGGGTTGAGGTACTTTGACTCAATGAAATATGATCATAATATTGATCCTGGTATCGAGCATTATGGTTGTATGGTTGATCTACTTGGACGCACTGGCCGGCTTGATCACGCACTTGAACTCATAAAGAGCATGCCGATGAAGCCAGATTCAGCCATATGGGGTTCTTTGCTAAGTTCCTGCAGGACCTACCGCAACCTTGAAGTTGCAGTCACTGCTATGGAGCATCTCTTAGAGCTCGAACCAGATGACACCGGGAACTATGTCTTGCTTGCAAATATGTATGCAGACCTTGGGAAATGGGACGGTGTTTCACGGATGAGGAAGTTTATCAGAAGTAAGAGCATGAAGAAAACACCGGGTTGTAGTCTGCTAGAGATCGATAGTGTGGTCCAAGAGTTCGTATCTGGTGATGATTCAAAGCCATTCTCAAAGGATCTCTCCAATGTCCTGGCTCTATTAGTTTTGCATCAAAGCAGAACCAATGATCTGATTGAATTCATGGCTGAGGATACAATCTAATATCACTATCTGCATCACTATACAGTCCAGTTATCTCGAGGAAACTGACATTTAAATGACTTTGAACGCTTACTATCTGGTGAGGATCATTCTTGCCACTAGATGTATTAAGTTGTATAAGGTCTTGAATTACTCGACGTCAAAAATTAAGTAGACTGCTTTGCAAAGATCGTGCAGATTTCAGGGAACACCCTGTTTGAGGGAGTTGATTAGGCCCCATCACAGTGGAATATGTCAAGGTATACTCTAAATTTTTTTATCCCTTCTAGTTTTTGTCAAAGTTGATCACTTGATGACATTTTCTGCTTCTGTTATTCTGCTACAGATGTTCAAAATTAGGAAAAATCTTAAGTCAGTCTATTGGTCTCTTACATTGTTGATGGGTCTCACACGTGTAGATCCTATGAATATGAGAGAGAGATCTCAATGTAGACTGACTGAAGAGTTTCTAGAAAAAATTGTTCTACTTCTCCTGTATATAGCTGTAAAGTCTCCGTGTCTTTGTAGATCATATTTGAGGGGAAACTCTTCCAAACTGTAGAAATGACGGCATCTTGGCGAAGATATTTTCTTCAAAGACAAGATCCAGGTTGTAAAAAACACCATACAAGTAAAGAGTAGGTACTGGACATCGATCAAAATCAACGTTGGAAGGATATCATTTTAACTAGCGGAATCGGACATCGGTGGTCAGAGGATGCACACCTATGATCAGTAGGGGCACTCATATATAAGACGTCTAATATAATTTTTTTTTCTTTTTGTCAAAAAAAAAAAGATTTCTTTCCAAATCTATGCACACCCTTACAAAAACATGACTCTACCACTAAATTTATACCAAAGTCATACAATTAGGATCTCAATATGGTTTTATTATGTTAATCCTATCGGAGATTATGCTCTTTTTTACTTTTTTTTCTTCTCATTCTTCTTTTGCTACCTACAAAATTCATACCAAAGTCATACAATTAGGATCTCAATATGGTTTTTTTCTTCTCTCCCTTAAAGTCCTTTATGCACCATACAAGGAAGATGCTATTGTTAAGAGGACAACACACATGCTATGCACCGTCATTTTGTGTAAGAATAATATCAGGATTATTGTTCATTTCGATGACACTGCTGACAAAGCTGCAATGGATTGATATCAATCCGTGAGAAAGAAAATGAGTTCCACATGCGTATGGGATCCACCCCATGTGCGAGAACTAATGCTAATCCAAACTGATTGAATAACAAACCATGACTATTTCCTCATTCAACATAAAGAAACTGCTATACTCTTATGTATGTAGATAATGTATTTGGGTTCAAAGCCCTACGTGCTGTACGCTAAGAAGATCTGTGAATCCCTCCTGCGCTTATATTAAAACTTTCCAGTGACAACCTCATGCTTCTCTTAACAACAGCCGAGCTTCAAAACTTATGGTTCTTCTGTTTACCTGCATCTCAAGAAGCAGATAACCTTTGCCATCCTTTAGAAGAGACAAAGAATGCAGAGAATCAAGCTTCCTCCAATAGGACATTCTTAAATTCCCCGAACCAGAAACCACCAATGAAAATTACAACTGAATTATGTACGCAAGCATGTTATGACAAAGTTAGTACTTTGAATACCAAGAAAGAGAAAGAAAAACAAAAGGGAAAAACGAGATGTGCGGAGAAAAGCAGGTAATCTATCTTTATTGGAGATGCTGAAGACATTAACACAGGGAAAACACAACACTAGCAATCTGAAGCTCAAGCATTAAAGCAGACAAAATTGTTTAAAAGAATACATTTCCAGATATATAGAACATAAATATTACCAGCCTAGTCTTCCTGCCATGGAAAGACCACATATAACTATTACTGAATAGATGCTACAGTCAATGAACAGTGATCCTAACACCTTTTGCAACACAAGGCCAATCTCCAGAGCATCCCCCAATTGATCAGCCAAGCCGTACCCAACATTTGAAGGAACACTATTCATTTGTTGTTTGGTCCTTTCTGACCCTCTTTGCTTCTGCTCCAGAAGCTTTGCGGCTACAATTGATATATTGGTCAAAAGAAGTAAATAAAGTGGTCTGAATAATATGACACTCTTTACAATTTTGCTGCCAAATATTGGAAATCCAACATAAGACAAAACTACTATTAACGCAGCTGCTAGGGCACAATACATGCGGGTATTCTCTGATGTTGTAATTGCAGAACTAATTTCCTTTGGGGTGCAAAACTTGAAACGACGAATCTGTGGTTGAAAACGATGATCTGCTTCAGAAGCAGAGAAACCTGGATTCTGGAGTGATGATGACACCGGAGATGATTGATCTTTGCTTTCAAGATCCAGGGCAGGCACTATAGATGATTCAAGACTCGTCTCAATAGATGATTCAAGACTCGTCTCACATTTGCGCATAAAAGGTCCTACTCCTGGATTTTGCTGGTGAGTTGCACTGACAGAGTCATGACTTGACAACAAGGAAGCGGGTACTTTATCCTCACTCTGACAGGAATCTGTGAAATCAGTAAATGGGCAACAAATCTCAGAAGATTTTCCAGTAGATTTCACCACATGAAAAAGAAATCATTAAGTTTTTGGCTATGCTTCATATATTTATGTGATATAGTATTCCTTCCAATTACCATCTTCCCTTTTCCCTTCTAGATTAGGATTCCAATTACCATGTTCATGAAAGGGTAACTTACACTACCAATCCCTAAAAAAGACTTCGACTTGAATCTTAATGTTTTCCCTTGTTTACTTTTTCCCGATTACGCGCATGAGGACAATTTGACGCAAAACTTGCAGCCAACAAGATTCATGTCTCATTTGAATCTTAATGTTTTCCCCTTATTTTATATAATTTATTTTATGGTTTAAGCAGTCAGTTGATTCATTCCCAAAAACTGCTAAATATGACCGAACTGCACACTCAGGACTTTTCTGTTAAACAGGCTCCTACCGCAGCATACTTGAGTATTCTCAAACGGTCAAACTGGAAGACTACAAGCTGAGGGACTTCTATGATAAGCTATTAGTTGAGGAATCAAAGCAGTAGTAACTGCATATTTCAATGACCACAAATTGGACTTATCATACCCAACAAACAATTAGTCAGTGAAAATAGAGAGACCAGACTGTTAGCAAGATGATGCTCAATTTCCTTCTTGACATAAAATGCAGACAAAACAAAAGCTAATATCCTATGCAATTTCTGCTACAAAAGCTGCATGCTAATGATGCACGCCGAAGTCGAGCCTTTTATATATTTCTTAGAGAACAATTATAATATCTATCAGCAATATCAACCTACAGACTTGACTGCCTTCAGCAACTGATCATTCCCCCCTCACAACTACTAATTCACAAACACTCTTAACAGATAGGCAAGGCTTTCTAGTTTTCTGCAGTGGCCTTGCACGACATGGGATTAGAAGTGGAAATTTTTGACGAGGGAACCTAGCTCCCTAAGGTATTATGAGCCAAAGTGTAAATCATTTCTCAATCCACTCAGGCAGAACGTCATTTGTCTTTAATCTCATTTTCAGAAAAGTTTCCAGTATTTCAACATCTTAGACTGCTACACTGTTGACAACTTACCCATATTAATTGTACATAGGCTTCTTTTTCAATATACAGCTTTTAATTTCTGTTGATTTTAACTGTTTCTCTTATTTGCTCTTATGGCCTAAAGTTACCAATTCCTCAAGGGCATACAAAAGGTTACAGGATTTTGAGACAAGAATGAACATGCATATCTATCTACCTGACCCTAAGAGTTGGTCCGCAATGTTGAGAATAAGTTAGATGCAGCTCTCATAAAGCTTTGCCAATTGGTTAACTAAATAACAGATTCTTAAAAAGGTTTCGAGAGGACAGAATAGTGAAACAGTGTAATTTTCTCCTCGATATTGAATTAGCGCATAATAAAAAACAGTACTATGCTCAACGGCTAGTTTTGGCCCTCCAATTGTCAGATTCTGAGATTCATCTAGTATGCCATTAGAAGAAAAGTCTATCTGTCCAACTAACTAACTCCACCTTTACTCGGCTATGAACGAGAATTTGCATGATTTTTTTTTTTAGGAAATTAGTATTCATGATTCATCATGCTAGAGGAATAACCACAGCATTCTCATAGCCTAGTATGCATTTATTTCCTCTTTCTACATTTTTCCACCCTTTTTCTTCAACCCCTTGTCAACCTGTAAAAGCTAACCAATGGGGAAAAGCGAGTGCCTCCTAGAATACCAATCTTAACTATTTTCTTTTTTCACTGTCTAGACCGACCACCTTCACGAGTAGTACTCTCCTAGCTCACATACCATGTATCATCCACTTCGATTTCCACACCAACCCGAACTGGTTAACATTCTAGTGTATTCTCACTTCCACTTTATCCTTGAAAAGGTTTTAGATCAGTTCTCGGACGACAATCAGAAGGTGCTGACACACCGTTAATCATTAATCGAAATTTCCAAAATCCATATCTTATTATTCATCTCCTTGTCTTGAATCCATATGCATTAAATCATCTAATTTTTTTTCCTAAAATGCCTCCTATATCACAGCCACATTTCAGCACAAATAGAACATTTTTACCAGCATTTGACAACACACACACACACACATATATATGCGTGTGTGTGTGCGTGTGTGTGTACTTTTTCATAAACTAAAAGAGTTTCAGTTCCTTACTTTTTTTATAAAAAAAAAAAGAAAAAATCTAATTTTCCAGATAAATAATAAAAAAATAAAGCTAATAAAATTCAATAAGAATTTATGAAATTATATGAACGAATAACATTAAGGTACAAGTACGTATGTGTATGTATTACCGGAGGGAGAGGATAGATCGGACGGCTGGAGATGAGGGTGGTCGTCGTCAGAGATGGAAGGGGGACACGTGGCGGAGGGGGAGTGGGCAGATTGGGGAGGGAGGGTTTGGATGTGAGCGGTGATGAGTGCTAATCTGTCGGCTCCTCTTTCGACTATACGACGCCGTCTGGCTTCTCTGCTGTTACTAATGTTGCTGTTCGCCGCTGCTGTTGCCATAATTAGATAATGATGATGATGTGGTGTTAGATTTTTTTAGATTTTAAGCTAAATATGAGGGAGTCAAACAAGTAAATACACCGTCAAGGTCTAAGTCAAATTTATTTCTTTACACCACAAAAATCTCTACTAATTAGATAGAGAACATGTTAAGATTTTACAATTTGTTATCGAACTTATTTTAATTTCAAGATCTTGGACCAAGCCATCCTAGATTTGGACTAAAAATTTCACCTATGAAGTAAATCATCGCATATTGGGAGAAAATCAATAAATTCCTTTTTCTGAAGCGATTCATTCATCACGAATGTAACAAGATTTATAAGATTAGCATTTAAATCCAAAATAAAGGATCTTAGTGAGGAAACAAATTACTGGGTAATAACCCCATTCGCTCCCTTAGCTTTGGGTTGTATGTATCGACTCGTATAGTCCTATAGTTTTTTTTTTTTCTTATCTATTTCACTTATTATACTGGATTTTACAAATTATGTCCATGTACAACATGATTTAAATTTAATCATAGAAAAAGTTATCTTCAAGTGAACCAGTCTATCCTCTATATAGAGCTTACGCGACAACTGGTACAGGCAGTGGCGGAACCACACTAGGACAAGTGGGAGCTGCAGCCCCTACTGATTTAGAATAATGTTAAAAAATTTATGTATTTTTGAGGAAAAAAATTAAAATATCTATGTATTTTTAGTTAAAAAAATTAATTAGCCCCTACTGAAATAAAAAATGAAGTCATATGTTGACAAATTATAAAATTTTATGTATTTTTTACGAAAAAAATTAAAATATCTTTGTATTTTTAGTTTAAAAAATTAATTAACCCCCACTAAAAAAAAAAAAAAAAAATCATATAGTAAAAAATTATTTATTTTAGTTCCCACTGATAAAAATTCCTGGCTCCGCCCCTGGGTACAGGTTTATGCTCGCCTTTAGGCCAATAGAGTGGCAAACTAAGTTGCCAAACAATCTCTTGCTATGCAATTACCTATTTGTCGAATTTCTTATATTCCGCCTTTGTTACATAACTTCTTGTTGTCTAATTCTGTACCCCCAGCTTTTAATACAACAGGGGTTGGATGATTGTATATATTCATTATCTATATAGAGGAACATTGACAAAAAGAGAAAAAAAATTCAATACGTATCATTGTATCACAAAATGTTTAGTCTTGAAGTGAATTCAATGTAGTTTTATCTAAAATAAATATATTTGTCATCATTTAAAAAAAAGGGGGAAAAAAATAAACAGCATCTTTGTTAATTACTAACAAATTCTTGATTTGTTATTTCTAGTAAGGTAAATGTCATTTAAAATTCCTCAAGAATAGTGCGGAAGGCTTCAACTATTATATAGAGGATAAATTGTACTTCAATTTTACAAAATGAATGTTTTAATCTCTAGACTGATAATAATGTGACATTATTAATCTTTTTTTTTTTTAAACTCTGTCTAAAATTTAATAATTATGATACCAAATTTCAATACCATCATTAAAAGTAAGTGCTCTCCTAACACCAAAATCATACTAAAAGATTCATTTTAGTGGATTAATTACCGCACTATAATTGAGGTACCATAAGAATGATTTACCCTTGTGATTTGTGCTTTTGAAAGGGTAAATCTTGGAAATGGTGTCTAATATTTACACATTTTCTTTTCATTATTTAAAAAGTGACACGTTAATCCATAAAAATTACAAAAAGTTTCTACGTAGATTCCTAATGTTTATATTTTTTTTAATTTTATCTCTATTATTTCAAAAGCAATGCGCTTAATTCTCAAAATTTGAAAAAGCTTCAATGTAGTCCCTTCTGAGATATTTTAATTGTGATCGGTACTTGAAATTTTGAAAACTAATTTGAAAATAAAAAACAAAAATATTGGAGACTAAATCAAAATTTTTTGCAAACTCTAGAGACGTGCATCACTTTAAAATAATAATAATGAAATTAGAAAAAAAATATAAATATTAAAGATTATTGTTAAATTTATCCTTTTTATACATTACGCACGAATAGTCAAAAGGTATTATAAAAATGTAAACATCAAGACTAATTATTAAATTTACCTTTTTTAAACATTAGGCATGATAGTCAAACGGTAATAATACCTTTCTACTTTACGAATTGTTTTTCGTGTTCTACCTATAGGGTGTGTTTGGATTGAGGGGGATGAGGTTTAGTAAAGGAGAGAAAGGGAGAGTATCATAAAGGAAATGAGTTGAGAGGGTCAAATCATGTTTGTATTGAAAAATTTTATAAAGGAGAGTATCATAAAGGATTATGAGTATCTTTTGTTTGGATTAGAAAGAAAATAGAAGGAAGGGATAAATTTTATGTGTATAATGACTTTTATACCTTTTTTTTATTTTATATTAAATTTTCATGATTTAATGAGGAAAAAAAAAAAAGGCAAAAATGTCATTATAATAAATAGTATTTTCCCCTCCTCCCATTTCCCCCCAAATTGGAAGAATAACATTCTAGGGGTATGGAGGAGTGAGCCTCATCCCCTCTATACCCCTTCCCCCCATTTCTTTCCAAACCAAACAAGGTAAGGACCCAACCCCTCCCCTTACTAACCCTCCCCTTCCCCCATTTCCCCCAATTCAAACACACTGTTACTGACCTCGGACTTCTTGTCTTATGACATTTGTATCCCACCAACTTGGACTCCGAGCCTCGCCTGTGTATCTGAATGGACCAGGATTTGGACTTGATAGCTGAGGCCCACTTAAAAATCACTAGACGATCTTGTCCTTAGAATCAAGCCCAAAGTTGGCCCACCCTGGACTAAGGTTAAGTAAGAATTTTTTCTTTCTCCTTTTTTTTTTCCATATTTGTCCCTAGTATAATTTTTCACATATTTACGCTTCATTTGTTTGTCGTAAAATATTTTTTCGAAAAATATTTTTTTAATTTTTTACTATTTGGTAATATAAAAAATTGGACAACTGAAAAATATTTTTCAGTCAACAATTGCGACTGCTTTTGCTTAATTTTTCGGTGTTTGGTAACACCAGAAAATTCGTCAACTATAAAATATTTTTCGGTCAATAATTGCCGCTAGTATAAAATTTAATAAAATATTTTCATGTCCTTTGGGAGAAGAAAATATTTTAAGGAACTCACTGTACATCCAAATATCAGAAAATATTTTACAGTATTTTATTTTCTAGAAAAACATTTGCCCCTAACAAGTTATTTTACGCCAAACAAACGGAGCCCAAGAAAATATTTTATTTTCTATTGAAAATATTTTTCACAAATAAGTTATTTTACGACAAACAAACTAGTGTAAAAAACAATTTATATATCGATGTAAAAGAGGAGCACATTTCTTATTGGGCAAAAACCATTTTAGTCCTTGAGGTTTACTCTAAAGACCAAATTAGTCCCTCAAGTTTGCAAAAAGACCAAATTGGTCCCTCTAATTAATTTTTATTAGTCAAATGTTAATAGTCAAAGGGTTGACCGAGTTAAAAGACCATTATATCCTTAGGCAACATATATTATAAAAGAAAATTACGATAAAAGTTTAAATCAGTCTAAAAAAACATAATTCACAACATTTGTGCAAGAAAAAAAATTAAAACTAAAAAATATCAATTCAAACATAAACAAATTAAATTTAGTAATATATCGTTAAAAAATGAACAATCATCATCGACATAATTAACAGCGAGGGTACCGCCCAGAAAAGAGAATGAATTATGATTGTTCATTTTTTAATGATATATTAGTAACTTTAATTTGTTTATGTTTGAACTGATATTTTTTAGTTTTTGTTTTTTTTTTCTACGCGAATTATGTGAATTATGTTTTTTTTAGACTGATTTAGACTTTTATTGTAATTTTCTTTTATAATATATGTTGCCTAAGGATATAATGGTCTTTTAACTTAGTCAACCATTTGACTATTAATATTTGGCTAACAAAAGTTAACTAGAGGGACCTTTTTAATCTTTTTGCAAACTTGAGGGATCAATTTGATCTTTAGAGTAAACTTCAAGGACTAAAATGGTTTTGACCCTTTCTTATTTCTAGGCTCAGGTATAATTAGGACCCAAAAAAAAAAGGCTCACGTATAATTCCTTAGTAGTTGAAGCAATCGCTATTCTCACTATTTAATGAAAAAAAAAAAAAGAGTTAACACTTGTCATAGTCCCTAGATTATGGTTGTTGGGAACTTTTTAATTGTTGGACTATGGTTGTTGGAAATTTTTAGTCCCTTAACTTTTAAAATAAACCTTTTAGTTCCTAAAGTTATATCAGTGAGACGTCATTAGTCCTAAATATTAATTTCATTCAAGATTAACGACGTCTCATTGAACATTAATCTACGTTGTCTCCATTTTTGTGAATCTATTCCCTACAAAGCAAATGCATAACAAGTTGGTGATATTCATACCGGAGATGAAGATAATGTATTTTAGATAATTCGTCCGAAAACAAATCGACAAGTTACATTCTACTTTTCTCATAAAACAATCTATTTCATATTTATGCCTCTGTAATTTCTTGAGAAAAATAATAGGCAAAAATGTCAGAAGTGGGATTTGAACCCACGCCCTCTCACGAGGACCAGAACTTGAGTCTGGCGCCTTAGACCACTCGGCCATCCTGACTTATGTGATAAGTTTTGACGAAGATAATATATCAAAATTCAGATTCTGTTCACTTTTGCCCGTCTTACATGTCCCAATTCTATTTAGAGGGAAAAAATATTCAAAACTGAGATACTGTTGCGTACCATTGGTTTTCTATCCTATGTTGCTACTACTATTACATATTGTTTATTTTCTATTTGATGTTATTACTAGTATTACATATCATTGATTTTTTAACCATTACTGTTTTAAAGATGTGTCCCTAAACTAATTCAAATTAAAGTGAATCATTTACAAACGTTGTATAGATACGACATTTCCAATGAAAAAGGTATATAGAGAAGGAAAGTTTTTATAATGAATTTCAATGGGTGGTATATAAAATTCAATTGTAACAGAATGAACCCATTAGTTATGATAGCAAACTGCAACAGAATTTACAAGAGATTCAAAATGTAAAAGTGGACATCAAGAGTAATGTTATTCCCCACTAAAATGCAACATAGGTCACGAGCTATTAATGCAATTGAGGCAATTCTTAGAATAGAAAATCTCAGGTATTTTTCAGGGTGATATCCACACCCTATCCAACTTGTATTTCTATACATCCAGTTCTAGAATAAACACCAATCATCTTCTCTCATTTTAACATTTTTAGGGCGTAGTTGCAAGTCAAGAGATGCCTAAATGTTTTAGCATTGGTCATTCTAAGCCCAAAAAAACAGGAACTAATTCTCAACTATCTCCAGAACATCTTGATTCCACGACTTCTCATATCAACTATGACACGCAATCAAGGATGAGAGTATTTTTGGACTCCTTACCGCTAAATATGCCAAGGGATCAACCTTTATGTCTCCATGGGTCACACACAGTTGAGTTGGCACGTGTGAGGGCGACATTGGCCTCAAATAACATGTCAGTTCGTGATAACAGTATTGCAGTCCAGATCTACTCATCACAGCCTTACCATGAATTTTATGAATCAATGATGGAGATGGTGATCTCGAGGCTGAACCATGGTCTGAATGTTGATTGGGATTACATAGAGGAGCTATTGCTTTGCTACCTAGAGCTCAATGAAGCCAGCTCCCATAAGTATATATTGCAAGCCTTTGTAGATTTGGTGGTAGGTTTGCACCAAATTGCTAGGGACATGCCGTAGGAAGAGTCATGTAATGTAATTTCATTAGTGCCTGATCTTAGACATGGAGTTTGGCCATGTCTTTCAGCTATAAGAAAGAATATAACACATGTTATATCAAGTATTGGTAGCAATTAAATCTATCACAACCACTTAACTAGTCACCGGGATTAGCAAAATAGTAAGGGATAAGACTCCTATCCGACAAATTGTCCATCCGGCACACTAGTACAAAGGTGGGGTCGGATGGGCTGTTGCCGGATACAAATTTCTAATAGTAAGACATTCATGTGTTGATAGTGTTGATTATGCCTATTCAAGGTATTATAAACACCAGGTGAAGTGCACCAGGCCCCCTTATACTTTAGCAAAAGTGCACAACACCCCCCTATAGTTCAAAAACTCCATGAACTAGTCCTTATGTTTTTTAAAAGTGCACAACACCCCCTTACAGTTATAAAATCCGTCATATTTAACGGATTTTGTAAAAAAGACGTAAATACTCTCATTTTTTTTCTTCTCTTTTGCCATTTCCTCTTTTGTTTAGGCAAAAAAAAAATTGTAATTTGGTCAATTCATATAATTATTTAATGAATAAATTCGTTAAAAATCAAAAAAAAATTCACTTAACGCGTGTGAAGTACATTCTCCGTTAAATTTAACGAATTTTTTAACGGTAGGAGGGTGTTGTACACTTTTGAAAAACTACAAAGACTAACTCAAGGGGTATTTAAACTATAAGGGGGTGTTGTGCACTTTCGCTAAAGTACAAGGAGATCTGATGCACTTCACCCTATAAACACCTGCCTATTTTCATTCCAACAAAAAGACTTTACCCCCCGGAAACTACACCCTGTAACCATCAAGACTATACAAAATCAGGGATAGACAAAAGTAATACCATTTCTAAGATGCGTCTTATATGATTCAAGCATTGGTTTGGGTGCTTATAACTGATGTTCCTTGCTGCTTCAACCACAAATTCCGTGTAACAGCAAAAATAATAATCATCAGCAGCAACAGTTGCAAATTAGTCTCCATCAGCTTTTAATCCTCTTGCCCGAGTCTTCTGATGAGTTTTCATCTTCTGAATCAGGAACAACAGTACACTCGACGCCGGTATTAGGGGATGGTCCATTTTTTGAATTTATGTTTATATTTTCTGGAACACCATGGCAAGCAATTCCAGCTAGTCTCCTGCTGTAACGTGATCCCTTAGGTATATGGACTGACCATCCATTCTGCTCTTTAAGATTAGAATGCTTTCTCTTGCTAATCTTGTTAGCCTCCTCGTTGACATAACACTTCTTTATCTTCATCTCCAACATCTTCCTTTTCATCATCATGCTCATCATCACTACTGTCATCAACTTCATCACCTCTTAGGTACCTATCAAATTCTGTGTCAATTTCAGTTGATTCGAAGTCCCTTGAGTCAGTAACTTGCTGAACTCCGTCATTTGAAATAGTTTGTCTCATCTCGCGTTTTTGCTCTTCAATTGCCTTCCTTTTCCTGGAAAAGAACAAGGAGATCCACAAAAGGAAACCAATGAGAGATTGGGTTAGGCAAAATATTCATATACGGTGCAGCTTGTCCGGAATAAGAATGTGATAAGACTGGCTAGTGAAAAAATTCTTCCATAGAAAAAATTAGAAAAAATAAAACTAAATAATCTGATACAGAATCCATCATTACAAAATATAGCGAAAGAGTGAAATGTGAACTAGAGGAACATGGTCACAATTGTCACTGATGTAAAAAAGCAGGCTTTAGCATATGTGATCAGGTAATCAATCTAGATTAGCAGATATTCAAGCCTACAGAAACTGATGAATGTTAAACATGCTATGTATGTACGTGTTTTACGTAGGCATTACATCATTCACTGATTACTTAATTGTATAATCTGCATAAGAGTTTCTATAGGCATCAAGGAAAAGCCAATTAGTTCCAGTGTGCGAACGACAGATTATTCCCTAGTTCAGGCTAAATTTTGGCAAACTTTTAAACGGTCTGTTTGGTAAGGCCCCTGTACAGCCATTCAGCAAACCGCAATTTCATATAAGACTTCCAACAAATGAAGGTAGTTTAAATTACTATCTTCTTAATATCTAGGTAAATATTACTACACAGAAGCAAAATGGACAAATCAAGTGAAGTGAATAAACTTACTGGGTTACTTTTATAGCTTCTTTGATGTCTCTGTCATACTCATCCGCAGATGAGTTCCCATATTAAAACAGCTAAGACAATTATGGCACAAAAATCATACAAGAAGTTAAAAATGCATGTGAAAATGTTTTTATGCAATTGGGAGCGCTTCCGTAAAGCTTGTACTAGAAGAACTCTTCCCCCCTGCAGTTTCAGTTTAAGCCAAAGATCAAGCAAAAGTTTATTCTACTTCACCTTTTGCTGCAGCTTTTCATTTTCTTTTTTAAATTATAATGTGAAAAAGGTAGTTCAGTTGCAACATTTTATGCATCTATGTTTTTCTTTCCTGAGTAGCTTGACACAAGGTTGCAGAAGCAATTGCATTTATGAACATTACAACAAGATGTAAACATATGGACATGATTGCACTGGAGTACAAATAAGAAAATTTCAGAATTTAATTGTACGGTAAATCTTACCATGACAAACAAGCTGAATGGATTCACATACTGAGAAACAACCTGTTCTATCGGTGATAATCAAATGGAAGTATGAATAGAAAGCATATACAGGTGCGCGTGTTTGTATAGCAAGAGGACGAATAACACATAAGATCTTGCTATGTCCAGATGATATCTAACTCCTCCAAAGTCACCAAATCAAAGGAGTTATCTGACGACATTCTATGGGACCTATTTGTTGACCAATAGTCTTTCACATAAATCAAGTTGTCAGACGAAGAAAATTGGAAAGTTCTAAACAACTTCAGGAAATGCGAACAATGCAATTCTAAGTCAAAAGAGTATTGTTCTAGTATACCATATCTGCAATTGATAGGCCTACAGTTGCGGGAGGACGCACTAATCTTGAACTTCGAAAACCATTAAGAATCATATACTGAGAAACAACTCCCGTTTCTCATTTTCACGACCAGAATTCACATAGCTTTTTTCACAACCAGCCTAGCGAATCACAATTACCAGTTAACTAGATCCAACTACCTCTGCTAGATTGTCGAAAGAACAAAACTTGCAGGAAGTATCAGAAAAAGAAAAATGATATACAAAGCATATATTCACTGAACAAAGGATTAATCATCACTGAAAATTGGCTCTGGGACTTGCAACAAGACGATGATCCAAATATGAAGCAAAAAACATACGTTAAGTTGTTCAAATCAATGATTGAAATATAAAATGGTCAAACAGTAACAAACAAACGGCCAAAATCCAGTTCTAATACTTGGGCGATGAGCTTACCTAATTTTATTGGGGTTCAAGAACTATCTATTAAATTGTGCTTCCCTCAAGGATGTAATTCACTGTTTCACATACAAATAATTGCAAATCATCTATCTGATTATTGGTAAGATGAAGTTATATCCAATGAGTACCATCACTCCTGAAGCACATAAACCCCAACTTTAACAAATAAATCAGAAATAAACTTTTGCAATCATAACAAGGAGATGATAATTTGCAGTAATATTGAGAAAACAGCTGCTGAAGAGCAAGTACTTGCAGCTAACTGCTGTATGTATCATGATTTACACCCAGAAAGCTATCAATCAAAGGAAAACTAGATGAATTTGTAGCTCTTGAACAAATCAAATCGCCAAATACATTTATAAGAAAATCACCACCAATTAAGGGAAAGAAGAAAAGGTTCACAATTAGATGTTACATCCTTTGACTTGAGTGCATTTCACACAATTAAGCTTTCCTATTGTCAATTATAAACACTATACAATGTCTGCATAAATTGCTTTTATTGGACTGGCCAGAGAGCATATTGTTTTACAAATAAAATAAAATCGAGGAATTCAGAAGATCTCAAACACAAGTATCCGCACATGCAAAACGCGTGGTTGCACTTGTAGTTGAGTGATGTTCAGACAAAAGTTTCCTAACATACATGAAGTCATTCAGACAAGAGTTTCTTAACATTCATGAAGTCACTTAACTCCAACATATTGCATAATGTACTGGCGCACACAGACATGCACAAGTAGGGGCGCGCATACACACACACAAACACATATAAAGATTCTTTGACCACCTTGAAAACTGTGACCAATTCCCATTGCAATGTGCACATAGTTGAAGATATACTGTACGGAGATGCACCTATATGCACATACAAAGACATAGAGAAACATATATATACAAAGACATAGCAATACACACAGAGAGAAAGTTTTAATACTGCATCTTCACTTCAAAGACTGGAGCTCCAACCAAGGGAAAGAATGTTCTTGGTGCTTATAAATATATCCATTTCATTGAGAACTATCATCAAAGCAAAGAGACTGCTTTTTTAAGGTAGTCGGTCTCAACCTGTAACTTGTCTAGAGGATAACGAGACACAACTTGTCTACAGCATAGGAGACAGTTTTCATTTCAACAACTAAAGAAAAGGATTTGGAGGAAGAAACTTTTACACTTGTTTCTGAGAGTAGACATACTGTGAGGTGTAAAAAAGAAGTAACCTCATATAAACAAGGAGATTAACAATGTTCAATTAGGAAAACAGCTGCGGAATATGAGAGCAATAAGTATTTCCAGCTAACTGTTGTATGAGGAAACAAGAAAGCCACAACAAGAAAGCTACCAATAACAGGAAACCTATAAGAATCCATGGCTCTAAATGGAATCATATTTCGAAATCTAGTCATATAGGCAAGAGATGAAGATACACCAGAATCTGTATCCCAGACAATGAGAAAGAGCACTTTTCTTGATTAAATGATATCAAAGACCTACTCGTTCCTCAGGCAAACAAACTCACCACCAATTAAGGGAAGGAAGAAAACGTTCACAATTCGGTGTTTTGTCCATTCACTTGAATGCATTTGACACATTTAATTTTTCCTATTGTCAACTATAAACTACAACTCAAAGTCTGCCACAAATTGTGTTTACGTGACTGTAAAGAGAGCATAATGCTTTGTAGATATAACAAAATTCTAAAAATTCAGAACATCTCAAAAATAAGCATCTGCACCTGCAAACACATGATTGCCCTCATGGTTGAGTGAGTTCAGACTAATAAAGTTTCTTAACATTCATGAAGTAACTGAACCTTACACATAGCAAAATGTACCCGTGCAGACCTAGATGTGCAGGTGGAAACACACAAAAGTAAGGAAAGAGAAAAACAAAACATCCTATCCAGCTATCCATTATCCCTGTAGGCGACGACACAGCCAAACATAGTTTTCAAGCCCCACAAATGAAGGTACCGAACAGATTGGCCCAAGAACATTTATATAACTGTCCACTGATTTAGTAGAGAAGGACAAAAATGCATTACTTGTGAGTATATCATAAGATTGTGCCGTAACCATGCAATAGTTATTCATGATGACAGGAATTAATATTAGAAAGGCAAAGATAATGTCCTCTCTTGAACTCAATAGATTCCCTGAAAACCAGATCCAATGACATCAAGCAAGTCCCAGAATTTACAAGAATTTCAAATTAGCTTGGCATATTGCATAATCTGCGGAAATTTACAAGAATTTAAATCCAACTGGAACACTATTAATTCAGAAATTCCAGCAAATTAGCTAAGATACCTAATACGATAATGAATCTATAACTTGCTGATGAGTGTTTCTGTCACCAGCTGCCACCACTTTGAAACCTCCTTGTGGAATCTCATGAGATGGAGTAGCAGTCCAACAAAGCTCATGGCCTTGCCAATCCGTGATGACCCCTCCAGCACCCTCCACGACAGGTACGAGAGCAAGAAAATTACAGGGTGAAAGATCAGAGTCAACCACCACATGCAGTTGCCCACAAGCCAACGCACCGTAAACCGCGCAGGTGGTATCAAAGAATGCAGTGTGCACCTTATAAGAAAGTCTATCAAAGGCGTATGTGGCATGGTTACCAATATATGGGGCGTTAAGACTAACATATGCGCGGCCTAAATCTTCACAAGCATCTGCCGTCAGGATTTGATTTTGGTTCAACGTCGTTGGTTTTCCTTTGATCCCCATCCACCTCAATTTCCTAACGGGTTGATTGATGCAGCCCAGAACCGGTTTACCATTGTAGACTAAAGCAATCAGCGTTGTGAACGAGAATAAGCGAAATCCTGCTTGGAAGTCTTTCCTGGCGCCGTGAATAGCGTCCAAAACCCAAACCAACGATGATGATTGGCTGCTGCTGCTATCTATATGCCTCCTCCACCCAGTCATCTCCCCGTACACGGCATGAGCAGGAAAATTCTCTAGAATGATGGATACCATCGCTTCCTCTACTTCTCTCTCCGCCATTGTTACTCCACCACCTCCATTCTTCTCCTCGTAATACTTCATGATAATTTCTCCAGCAACATCCACTGCTTTGTTAGCCGCATCCACAAATCCACTGATTTCCTCATCGCTGATATTTATGGATTTGCAGGACAACATGTTTTTTTTCTCTTTTCTGCTTTTGGTGTTTTTTTTATTTTACTTTTCGTAATGGTTTGAAGATGCTGCCTAGGTGAGGTATATATAGGAAAAGCAAAGTAATTCCCAATCCTAATAAGAATAGGAATTGGGATTCTCCTTGCTCTTTTTTTTTTTTTTTTGGTTCCAAGAGAGTTTTATTTACAAGTAATATTAAATATTTTTTTTATCACTTAATTATTATTATCTAGTTAACATATCAATTAGATAAATTTATTTTATTTCTCTATTTTCTTTATTAATTTTATTTTATCTGTTTCCTCTTTTACTAATTTTTTTCTCTCTCTTTGTTTTTCCTTTTCTCTCTCCCTTAATTAAAATTTTCTATCTTCTACATAAACAAGTCCCAGGAGAGATTCTCTAACAAGCTTTAATCTTCAAGGTTCACAGTTGGGTTTTTTGTTTTCTTAATTCAACATTGCATATGCCAATAAAGATGAGGAATGTGACCATGGACTTTACCAGAAATTGTATACAATTGAAAATCAAAACACTAAGAGGTTGATTCGGCTAATTGCACAATTAGCATAAATCTATAAATTTCGAGTAGACAAGGTGATTGTTTTGCTTATGCTAATTGCACAATTAGTCATCCTCCTCTATATGATACCTTAATTAGAATTTGGGTTTCACTCAAATTATTGCTGGAATACATGTATATTCAAAAGACCCTTGATTTTAGTTTTTGAACTTGTCAATAACTTTTTCATATGAAAGTGGCCACCGATGGAGGTCTTGAAACCCCATTAGCATGGGAAACACTACATCCTCGTAGTTCAATCTTATCATCCTTCAGAGTTATCTACTATAGCCTTTTGTGTTTTACTGTATACAGTAAAATTTCTTTAAATTAATAGTGTTGGAATCACTAAATTCTTTTAATTTAACAAGATATTAATTTATTAATAAATTAATAATTATTAATTTATATAGATAATTTTAATTTTTTTGATTTTATAGTAAACATATTATGATCATAATGTCTTTTTTTGAAAAGTAACTTGTATTTTTTTGATCCAATTTAAAAAAATACTAATGAGAATAAAAGATAAAATTTAATTTAGTAGGATTAGAATAAAGTTTCTCTAATCTCGTATCCAAGTTCTTGTAGAATTAGGATGATAATTAATTTCTTTAATTTTGTATCGTAATCCTTGTAGGATTATCTCAATTTTTTCTCTTTAAATAATTAAATATGAGATTCAACTACATTTGAAGTTCAACAAAAGACAAGCTACTCTTGATTCATATTTTAAGAAAATCTCATAGTCAATTTATTATGTACTTTTTAGTTAATTATTAATTTATGAAATATTTGGATCAATAAAATATAAAGAAAATTTTTTAAATGTATTATCTTATAATTTTATCGAATTTATCAATTTTTTACACTGGTCCCAAGTCGGGATCGGACATGTTTATTAATTAAAAATTATTATTAATTTATCAAATATTAATTTAAAGAAGTTCTACTGTATTATGTTTCATACTAACTAAGGTGGTTAAACATGAAGTGTTTGCATTTGTATCATATTCAGTGTTTTATTTGTTGCTTCTTGTACGCCATATAGTTATCAAAATCATACAATTCGTAATACGAATTATATGATTTCAATTTGATTCAGTATGAAAACAATGCGAATGGAATGGACGAATCGTGAATCAACATGAATCAGATATGAATTGAGGAATCGTGTTATATGATACGATTCATACAATTTTTAAAAAAAAAAAAAAATTGAATAAAGAGAGCTGCTATCCAAAGTTCATGAAACAAAGCAATCACCTACCATGAAAGGATTGCTTTGCTCCTGCTAATTTCACCAACTTCAGAAATCGAACAGCACCTTACTCTCGTATGGTACCTTAATGAGAATTTTAGTTCTAGAACCTTTTAAAAAGGGATCACATTACCCCAATTTCAACATTTTCTTAGTTGTCTTGAAGTTTGCCAATGGAGTTTAATTTTGTCTCGTTTTTTCTTAATGTGTGAGAGGGATAGAGAAGGGAACGTTTGGGCTAAACAAAGCTTTACTTGCATAAGAGAGCTAATAATTGGTAAATCTGAAAAATGGATATGGCTATGAGATTTCTGCCAAGAAAGAGAAGATAGGAAGCTTTAATTAAGGGGAGAAAAAAGGAAAAAACAAAAGAGAGAAATTTGTAAAATTAATAAAAGAAGATAGAGAAATTAAAATAATTTTATCTAGTTGGCATGTCTAATTTGGTGATAAAAAAAGACAACGTCTAGCATTACTTTTTATTTATAGAATAAAGCCACTCGATACATAAAAAGGCCCGTAAAAGCACAAAGGCCCGTAAAAGCACAAAGGCCCAAGAAAATCGAAAATATACAATGAGACCAAGCCCAAAAGAAAAGCACATAGCAACATGCGCCCAACCAAAATACAAACCAAGTAAATAGAAAAGCGGCCCAAGCCCACAATTAACAAACCCTAACATTTTTTTTTGTTAATTAACAAACCCTAACCTTATACCATCTGAAAACCTTCTCTAAGCAACAAAGTCGTTGTCGCCAAAATTAGGGATGACAACGGGTATTCGTTTTACCCGAAATTAACGGGTATCTGCTCGATAAAAATCCGATAACAAAAATCGACGGAGAATCCATTAGGTTTTGGATTTTATAAATGATAACCGACGGGTAAACCGATAGGTTTTGGTTTTTAACTTTCAAAAAAACCGAAATCCGAAACCCGATTATTAATTTATTATTATTATTATTATTATTATTATATATGCAAATGTATTAAATAATGTAAAATTTACTTTTACTACATTATTTCTTTTTTCTCTCTACTCAACTTTCCCTCACTATTTCTCAAAAAACAAAAAAAAAAATATTTTCTCACTAGAAACAACACTAAAAGACAAGATACTACAATTCCAACTTCACCTTTTCTCACTTTCACCGGATTTTTCTTCTCTTTCACCCCAACTGTACTTTTCTCTCACTAACTTTCCTCTCTCTACTTTATTTGCCCAATCTTTCATGTCTCTTTCTCATCTACACATACACACACAGAGAGCAAAGCTTCGCCAGCCACGCCAACAATGCCAGACCCAAGCTTATCATTCCCACGTATAAGAAGAAGAACAAAATTAGTTTTCAATTGGTGACATATAATGTTGAAGCAGATGCCATTATCATGTAACAAATCTCTCTAGGATCTTCGACTAGATCGGTATGTTTGTGTGATTTTTATATATTTATTTTTCTCTATTGCATATGTATGGAATGGTGTAGATTAGATACTTTTATAATATATATATATATATATACATATTTATATTTTAGATCTAAGCTCTGTTGTAGATCTGACGCTGAGAAGATTTTTTTTTTCTTTTCAATTTGGTGGATATTTTAGATATGAATTAATGGTTATGTAATTTATTTTTTAATATTTATTGCATTGTGTATGAATTTCGTTTTATTTTGTTTTTAGGTTTTTTCAACATTAAAATTGATTTTTTTACAGCATTTATGGAGTAATTTTTTTATTTAAATTAATTTGTTTTAGATAATCGGTTTCGGATTCGGATAACCGCTGTTTTTTTAAGCCCGTAGGTTTCGATTTTGGATAACAATTTTTAAACCCGTCGGTTTTCGGTTTGCTAAACGGTTTCGGTTTTGATTTTGTCAAAAATCACGAATAACCGACCCGTTGTCATCCCTAGTCAAAATGCCAGAAGCACAAAATCACAAGATCAGCGAATTCTACACACCACCACGACGACCTCAGACATCACACATCCGTTAATCGCACACCAAAAACGTGACAAAAAGCAACCAACTTCCCGAAGAAAGCCACCACAATGCAACGAATAAGGGCCTTGTCATCCCAACACAGGAGCTACGCCATGAACAAAAGCCATGCCAGAAGACATCCATGACCAACAACGGTGTGAACAACCGTTGAAAGTGTTGGGAATTGTATGCCCTAAAGACCACTAGCATTAAGACATCTTAGTATGATGGATATTGTAACAATTAATAATCAATCCGTTAGTTTTGCCGTGAAATGTGCAATACATACACGTAAGAAGCAGCTTAGCGAGTTTTTGAGCTTTATATGAGGCATAAATTGACTAAAAAACCCTTGAACTTAAAATATATGTAAAGAAATACATATTTCAATATACACACAAATCAGAATATATATATATATATATATATATATATATATATATATGACGGGGGTGGGGGGTGTGGAAGGGGTGATGGGGATGAGGGATGGGTGCTGATGTGTGGGTAGAAGGTGGGGAGAGGGTGGCGAGAATAAGGGGTGGGGATTGACGAGTAGGTGGGAGGTGAAGAATGGGTGGCTGACGGGGGTGAAGGGTTAACAGGGATGAAAAGTGGGGAAAGGGGACTGACGGGGATGGAGAAGGGGATGGGTAGGGGGTGGAGATTGGCTGACAAGTGTGGGGGGGGTGAGGGCTGACGGGTTGAGGAAGACGATATTTTTAAAAAAAAATTAATTTTTTATTTTTATTTTGTGAAAATGGGTGGAGATGAAAGGAAAAAAAAAAAAGAAAAAGAAAATATATATGTTTTCTCCCTCTTACAAAGTATATTAAAAGAGGGGCAAATCATTCACTTCATCTATTTTTCTAACGTTGTTAGTTTAAAATAAATCATCGTACCTATTGTCTAACTAATTGGGAGAAAATTAATACATTCATTTTTCTGGAGTGATTCATCCATCACGAATGCAACAAGATTTATAAGATTAGCATTTAAATCCAAGATAAAGGATCCTAGTGAAGAAAGAAATTACTAGGTATTAACCCCATTCGTTCCCCTAGCTTTTAAGGGTGTGTGTATCTACTCGTGTAGTGCTATAGTTCTTTTTTATCTATTTCACTTATTGTACTGGATCTTACGGAGCCTGTCCATGTACAACATGATTCGGATTTAATCATAGAAAAAGTTCTCTTCAAGTGAACCAGTCTATCCTCTATATAGGGCTTCCACGACGATTGGTACATGCTTATGCTCGCCTTTAGGACAATAGAGTAGCACACTGGGTTGCCAAACAATCTCTTGCTATGCAATTACCTATTCGTCGAGTTTCTTGTATTCTGCCTTTGTTACATAATTTATTGTTGTCTAATTTTGCATCCCCAGCTTTTAATACAACGGGGGTTGGATGATTGTATATATTCATTATCTATATAAAGGAACACTGACAAAAAAGAGAAAAAAAAATCAATACGTATCATTGTATCACAAAATTTTTAATCTTGAAGTTAATTCAATGTAGTTTTATCTAAAATAAATGAATTTCTCATCATTGAAAAAAAAGAAAAAAGAAAAACAAATAAACAACAACTTTGTTAATTACTAACAAATTCTTGATTTGTTATTTCTAGTAAGGTAAATGACATTTAAAGTTCCGCAAGTATAGTATGGAAGGTTTCAACTATTATATAGAGGATAAATTGTCCTTCAATTTTACAAAATGAATGTTTTAATCTCTAAACTCATAATAGTGTGACATTATTAATCTTTTTAAAAAAAAAAAATTGTATTAAATTTAATAATTTCGATACCAAATTTCAATAGCATAAAAAAAAAGTAAGTGCTCTCCTCACACCAAAATCATACTAAAAGATTCATTTTAGTGGATTAATTACTACACTATAATTGAGGTACCACCCTTGTGTTTTGTGCTTTTTAAAGGGTAAATCTTTAAAATGGTCTCTAATATTTACACTTTTTCTCCTCATTGTTTAAAAAGTGTCACGTTTAGTCCTTAAAAATTACAAAAAGTTTCTATTTAGATCCCTAATGTTTACACTTTTTTTAATTTCATCTCTATTATTTCAAAAGTAACACTCTTAATTCCCAAAGTTTGAAAAAGCTTCAGTGTAGTCCTTTCCGAGAGATTTTAATTGTCACTGGTACTTGAAACTTTGAGAACTAATTTGAAAATAAAAAACAAAAATATTAGAGACTAAATCACAACTTTTTATAAACTCTAGGGACTAAGTGCATCACTTTAAAATAATAAGAATGAAACTGAAAAAAATGTAAATATTAAGGATTAATTGTTAAATTTACCCTTTTTAAACATTACGCACGAATAGTCAAAAGGTATTATAAAAATATAAATATTAAGGACTAATGGTTAAATTTACCCTTTTTAAACATTACGCAAGGATAGTCAAACAGTAATAATGCCTTTCTACTTTATGAATCGTTTTTCGTGTTCTACTTTTATTGACCTCAGTCTTCTTTTCTTATTACATTTGTATCCCACCAATTTGGACCCCCAGCCTTGCCTGTGTATCTAATTGGACCAGGATTGGACTTGATAACTTTAGGCTCACTTAAAAATCACTAGTCGATCTTGTACTTAGAATCAAGTCCACAGGCTTGGTCTGGAAAACATCTAGTTTGGAGCACATGTAAGGCAGGCTTGGACTGGCATGATAGGCTCAAAGAAAAGTTGGGTTAGCCTTGGGGCAAACAAAAGCTCTACTAATCTATTACATTAGTGTCACCCAAGTTCATTTGGGCCCACCCCATCGACACCTTTACTATGTTTAATTGATCAATGACCATTATTATACAAACTGTTATAAAACAATTGTTAGAAAAATACTAATGTAAGAGAAAACCAAGAGAAAAACTAAAAACAACTCTATTGATTTCACTCTTCTTATTATATGTGGTCCTTCTGTTTTTCATATCGTCAATTTCACTAAGCAAGACGTGCAAATATATATATATATATATATATACACACACACTTATAAGAGATAATAAGACAAAACAAAATGATTACAAATAAACATCATCATTACAAATCATCATCACCAAGATAAACTTCAGCCACGTGTAGTTTTTGTCTAAACTTTAGTCTTTTGTAGTTTTTTTCTTTTTCCTAAAGACAACTTTAGTGGCTTTCATAAATATCCATATTTTCACAATACTCCTCCTTGGATATTTATTGTTTAAGAATATGTTTCATTAGAGCCTTGTAAATAAAATCCAATGGGATAAAAACTTGTCAAGAATAAGCTCCACTACTACCTCATTAAAAACTTTGCTAGGAAAACCCATTAAGGCAAAACCTAGACACAAGGAAAAAATAGTTCAGTATATATTTGTCTCCCACTCATCTGAGTATATCAAGAGTATTATTTGAGTTGTTGTAGGCCAATCTTCAATGAACATCACTTTCACTTTCTTTTAGAGTCCATCCATGCAAAAGAATTTTGGCTCAACATGCTCACATCATATATAGCGTATTTGTCCTACCTCGTTAAAACCTTACCAGGAAAAACCCAGTGAGAGAAAAACCTTGGCAAAGGAAAAAGAGTACAGGGCATAAATACCTTATGCTCCTCATGGCAACATAAGTCATGGTGACAGATCTTTCAGGCGATGTATTCTACACTTCTGAGCATGTACTTTGTAATCTTTGTTGGTAAAGCTTTAGTGAACAAATCAACTAGATTTTCACTTGCGTTTACTTGTTGGATATCAACGATACCATCTAAAATTTATGTGTATAGAAATATCTTGGTCATATTCTTCGTCATGTCATCTTCTGTGTGTTATCTCTAATCAGACAAGTTTTTTTTTTTTATGGGTAATCCACATGATTCTCGAACATAGATCTCAACCATTATATGTATTCTCAACTAGTTTCATGAATTGCCAGAATCTTAGCATAATCTGAAGATGCCGCCTTGTTAGGCCAAATTATCCTAAGAGGTGGGGTGAATTAGGATGTAGGGGCAATTATACTACTTTTTCAGATATGCAATCAACTAGTTAATTCTTTCAAACAATTTAACAAACACAATGCATGCATAAATATAAAGAGGTAAGGAGATAAGAGAGAATGAGATGAAACCGTCGATTTTAGGGTGGTTTGCTAATCTACTCCACCACCTAAGGTCTTCTCCCTTTAGGATTTCCACTAGTTCTACTAGTAGTGCTTCTTCATAAGTTGGTGAAGCACAATCCAATAATACAAGTCCTCTCTTGAACCCACAAGAGCAACCCACTCTTGAATCCACAAGAGATCAACCAAGCTTCTTCACAAGTAGGTGAAGCTCAAACCTACAACCTTTCCTCCTTTGAGTCCACAAAGGATTTTCCTACACTCTTCTCTTTACAATGATTCTATCAATCTTAATCTAGAGCCCAAAAGTGTATACAATACAACCAAGAGTATGTATATATGAAAGTTACAAAGCTTTAAATCCTCTATAAGTTGGATAATTCAAATGAAGCTCTTTGAATGCTCAATAGATAATGCAAGTTATAGCTCAAGCTTGGTGTTTTTGATGCTTTGAATCAACAATATAAGCTTAGAACATGTAGAGATTGATTGGAGGAGTTGTTTGATTAAATGGGTTGGTTTGATATAAAAAGAACAAGAAAAAATGGCTCTTTACCGACTATTTTTTTCAAACTTCAGTCAAAGTCGGGCGACCAGTTGGGCGAGGACATTGACTGGCATTGCTCTTCTGGCATATTCTCCAAAAGTCGGGCGACTAAGCCGGGCAAGGACCCATTTGAGTACGTCGACCAACATGAACAGTGCCAATTTTTCAATTTTATAAAATTTCACCCAAAATTCAATGTTTCGAAGGTAAAATGTTTTGGCACTTCAAAAACACTTCTTCTAAAGTATTTCCAACCTTTTTAACACTTCAAAATATTTTTAAAACTCTTGATCAAAGATTAAAACCAAATTTTGCAATCAAGAGTTTAAAGCAACTTTTCAACCGAAAATTCAATCTTTTGAAGATAAATTGTTTAAACCTTTTAAGAGCATTTCTTCAAAAGATGTTACAACCCATTTAGCTTATCAAAATCTTTTCAACGCTCTTAAAGGAAAGATTTAGAATCATTTTAAAAGACTTACCAAGAGCTTGAAGTATAAAAATGCATACCTAAGACAAACGACATTTTTAAGTCGCTACTCCTTATGCCATCACATCTTCATCCTTATAACTCCACTTCATCTTCATGTCTTCAAGTCTTGAATCTTGTAATATAATCTTTCAAAATGCACCAAGCATATTTTGGCTCATAAAATTATTAGTATAATATAATGCACACAAGCCAAAACATTCAATTTCAAATTGGCTTACAATGATATATACATTTAATGCATAAGCCAACAAGTGTGTGATTAATCATGTAAACATATCAATACAAACACACTTGATAAATCAAATTGATTATACTTGCATTCTTTATTACATCAATACAATTGTTTTCATTATGCAAGTTATGCCATCAATCAACATTTGATTCAAAACAGTATAAACACTTTATCCATATGAGTCATAAGTGTGACTTAGATATATAACCATATTAATTCAATTACACTTTCTTCTTGCAATATATTTTGGCTTAGAATGATGCATACATTTTTACTCCAAAAGGCAATAAGTGTGTATTTGAGCCTATAAACACATTAGCACAAACACACTTTATAATTCTCATTTACCTTGATTTGTTATCATCAAAATCATGCATTTAGGTCTAAGACCAACAAGCCTTCATGATCTGTTTCATGGATTATCACAATATAGCTATTACTACAAGTAATACATAGGTTGTCCGTGATCTTGCTCTATGAGGGTCAGATAAATGATCAGGACTTGCAGGACTAACATATGACGATTTCAACATTCTTGGATAGGATAAGTCCATATTTGATGTTCCACATAGATAGCACTCAATTTCATTCCAATGCCTTCAGGTTGAAACTGCATTATACTTGGCTAACAAACTGAAAGAGATAGGTAATATCTAGTTGTATATTATTTGCATGATACATTAATGGACCATTTGAACTATAATATGGTACTTCAGGACCAATAATTATCTCATTTTCAAAGCGTCCTTTTCAAGATCAAGTCATTGAGACAGTAATCATATAAGCTTTATCACTCCAATGCTTTCCATGAAATAGACTAATTATTTTGTCAGTGAATACTCGATCTTCAAGTCTATAAATTCTTGTCTTACCAAGAATATTTTAATTTCATATTTAAATACGTGGTTAACTTGTATAAGCTCTTCAGGAGATTTTATGACACTCAAGAATCATCAGCATATAAACTCAAATTATAAAGCAATAAAGCAATTGAAAATAATATTTCTTAATAAGATATATGACCAACATGATATCAACATATACTAAGAAGGTTATACCACATTCTTCCGAAATGTTTTCATTCTTACAAAGATTTTTGTAATTGATAAAATTTCCAAGATTTCGAGTCATATGCTTCAGGCACAATAAGTCCTTCAGGGACTTTAATATCGATATCACGTGATTTATATTGCAAAGTTGTTGTCATTTTTATAAGAAGTGTATGAAGTAAATTAGATATTAACAATAACATTACATTTACCATACGATGATATAAACCAAAATGTAACCACATAGCATACTAACCTATTCTCTGACAAAGTTAAAGAGTTTAAGGGAAGTATGACTAATATAATGCGCTTCTTGGAAGTACCTAAGCATTGTGGGATTGAAAATGACATAAGATTTACTTTACAATACTCCCCCTCAATCTCACACACGAGAACTTCACATTTGTCATGTGAATTGAGTTCCAACTAGATTGCTTCTATTTGTTTTGATCAATCAGTTCTTTGTCGACATTATGCCACATTTTGTGGTTTTGGATCCTTGTCTCTTATACCAAGCGCTACTGCGAAAGTAAAAATATCATTCGTGATAATTTTCTCTCAATTTTATATCTTTTCAGTAGATACATAATTTATGAAAATCGTCATTTCCAGGAAATCGTCATTTCCGTGTACCTTGGTCTCTCGAGGGACTAACTATTCGTCAATCTCTTCAGGAATTGTGCATTCACCAAACCGGTTGGTGCTATAAATTATGTCGTTCTCCTTAAAGATATCAAATCTTCAAGATTCATAATTTCTGTAATTTTTCCATGTGTTCTCCCTTGTATAATATCTTTGGTACCAACAGGTATACCACGCTTCTAACGTTCCTTATATGCATATGGTATTTGTATTCACTATATGATCAATTCTTGTCGACATATTTATATCAAGTAATTGTGATTTCACAATATTCTTTGCATCTGGTAAATTATTTGCAATACTTTGCAATTGATAGTCATTTGAACTTCAAGTTCACATTATTAATCCTTATATCCAAATGTGATAATAACATTGTTCTTCAACATATATTACATTGAGGCATCAAAGATGTATCATGGTGAACTTGAAATTCCTCTAACATATCTCACGTTTAACTTCGAGTTGCAGTTTTCTGCCCCTAATGAAGGGAAGAGGGTATTATCAAAAAGACAATCCACAAGGCATGCGCTGAAAATATTATCCATCAAGAGTTCAATATATCGAATAATAGATGGAGAATTAAATCTATCATAAATTCTTATGTGGGTGGCCCTGAACAAGTTATGCATAATATTTATGAAATGTTGTGGGCCTGACATGAAATAATGCACCGACATGTAAAATTGCATGTCTCCAAGCTTTTGAGTATGCATATAAGGGACATGATGTTCAACCTTAATTCCAATAGACATGCAATAAGTATCAAAGACTTTCGATAAAAATTCATCAGCACTATCAAGATGAATTGATTTAATATGATGATCATGAAATTCTGCCCTCAATCAAAAAATTAAAGCAAGTAACCTAGCAAATGCAATATTTCTAGAAGGTAATAGACAAAGATATGATCATCTAGTTGATGCATCTATTAGACCTATAAGAAAGAGTGAGAAATTTTTAAGTATAAGCTTCTAGCATGGATTCGAATTAAAATGCAAAGAGATTCTTTTATCACCTTCATTTCTAGTCTCAATAAGATATATGTTTCAGCAAATATCCTTAATCTTAGCAATGTCTTTTGGAGTTGCTAGATATAGTGTATTAGCAATATCTAATGTTGTACCACAAGGTAACATAATATTAGCTCTTCTGGAGCCTTTTGTTTGATTAATAGTATAAAAAAATTGTAAGTACATTAGCTTGGACTAACATCGTATTAAAAACATACGTTTTGCCTCAAAATATAATGCGTGTAGTTACACTATCTCCAAACATATATCATAGCCATTAATACTTAAAGATAATAGTGTAACAACAAATTTCATGTCCTTCATAAGAATATAACTTAAATAATTAAGATAACTCTTAAATAAAAATAAGGACAAAAGTTTGGTCTTAACACCAAAACATATTGATCATGCAAATAAGATACAATTATAGATCAACAATATGATCCATCTTAGTTCGTATAATTTTTTTTTTCATTCATTGGTGTTCAATATAATCAATCATATATTTTGGCGTACAACGGGTACGGCCCAATAGTTAATTTAGCCATAGAACATATCAAAATTGCCTTAATATGACTTATTCTTGGTAGTTTTTCCTCATATTTTTCCTTATTCTCCACTTCGTGATGAGGTTTATCAACCTTAGCGTTATTTGGACCACAATAGGATATATTATCTCAATTATGGTCATAACTATGACCAATGATATGCAGATATTGCATTTACTTTAAGAAATGCAATCTCATTTACTTTGGAGAATACAATTTTTATCTCTTCGGAGAATATAATAATTCATTCATTTCAGAGAACACAAGTCTATTCGCTTCAGGGAATATAGTTTCATTCATTGTAGGGAATGTAATTTTACTTTTTCAGGAAATTCAATATCATTCACTTCAAGGAATGCAATTTTAATTCACTTCAGGGAATGTCTATTTTATCCACTTTAAGAAATTTTAATTTCATTTACTTCAGGGAATGCAAGTTTGATTCATTTTGGGGAATCTAATTCCAATTCATATAAAGGGATTTTAATTTCATTCACTTCAGTGAATGGTGTTGAACCAGTAGGACTACTTGGCCATTTAGAAAATTTTATTGGGAATTTTACCGTAACAAATACAATTTCTAATCCTTCAAAAATAAGATAATAAAGGAAAAATACTTTTACGCAACCTGCTGGAATGCATTATTTCTTTCTTTAATTATTTCCTTCAAGGATAAATTAAGCACGTGTTTCGCAGAAACTATTAACAGCAATACATCACAATAGCTTTTGCATACTATATATTATTTTAATATTGATCATCACAGATCTTGCAAAGATACCAACGCTATAGATTTTGCATTTGGAGGCTTGTGATCTCCTGGCAATATGAGAAAAGTTCTCATCTTGACTATCAAAGCAACTTTAGTCTTCATTTGCTACTAACTTTTATATTAGGCAATTGTAGAGGTAAGGTTAAGATCATATAAATTATGGGAATAGGTCAATTTAGTCCATGATGTTTATGATAAAAACTAAATAGGTCCTTATGTTTTGTAAAAGTACTATTTTTGTCTCTAAGGTTTTGTTAAAAAATTATTTTCGTCCCTGCCGTTAACTTTTATTTAACGGTCAATGGTTTGACCGAGATAAAAGACTAAAATGCCCTTATATTTTATCTATTATAGATTAAGTGGCAAAGAAAAATAAAATAATGTCAAATGTGCACAAAATATATTCCAAAAAATTAGCTATTATTGCACAAACTATATTCCAAAATAAAAAATAAAAATAAAATACAATCTTTATATACATAAATCAACAAAAAAAAAGAATTACAAAAAAAAAACTAACACCCTGTCGACGTCTTTTTTTTGTAATACAATCTTTTTTTTTAATTTATTTATGTATATAAAGATTGCATTTTGTTTTTATTTTTTATTTTAGAATATAGTTTATGCAATAATAGCTAATTTTTTGGAATATATTTTGTGCACATGTGACATTATTTTATTTTTCTTTGTCACCTAATCTATAATAGATAAATATAAGGGCATTTTAGTCTTTTATTTCGGTCAAACCATTGACCGTTAAATAAAAGTTAATGATAAGGACGAAAATGGTTTTTTAACAAAACCTCAAGGACAAAAATGGTACTTTCACAAAACACAGGGACCTGTTTGGTCTTTAACATAAACCTCAAGGACTAAATTGACCTATTCTCTATAAATTGTAGTAGAAGTGGGACCTCAAAAAATCACTTGAGTAGTGAAAGGGGCGGAGCTGGGGCCCCGGCCCCTCGATATATATATATATTTTTTTTTAAATTTATATAGTATTGTTTAAAAAAAATTATTGTCGTTAAAAAAATTTATGTAGTATCGTTAAAAATAAGTTAACGGTCCCTCTTATTTTTTGTTCTCTTGTCATGAATGTTCTTATTTAAATCTTGGCTCCCCCAATTTTAAAATTCTCGCTCTGCCCCTGAGTAGTGATATGATAAGAAGACTAATTATATAACCACTATAATACTATTATATGTTTTACTTACTCTTCAACCAAATCAGATAAGAAAAGCACATATACCGTATGTCAGTTTCGCTCGGTGTTAAAAGGAGCTTTACCATGATCCGTCGTGTAATATAAGAATTTTTAACCTTAGCTGATGCTTGATTCTTGCGTAGAGCTCGATGGAAGAGACCAAATTTGGATAGTAGATCAGTGTATGATAAGCAATTCAGAAAACATGATAAAAGATAAAGCAGGAGTTATCGACATTGAAAGCATTCATTTCTTCGTCTTTCTAACGAGCAATTTGTTAGTAAAGATTCGTGTTGATAACGTGTTATAAAATAATTATCAGAAAAATAATAATATAAGAGAAAACTGAGAGAAAAACAAAAAACAACTCTGTTGATTTCACTCTTCTTATTATATGTGGTCCTTCTGTATTTCATATTGTCAATTACACTAAGCAAGACGTGCAAATATATATATATAAACTTATAAGAGATAATAAGACAAAACAAAATGATTACAAATAAACATCATCATTACAAGTCATCATCACTAAGATAAACTTCAGCTACGTGAGTAGTTTTTGTCTAAATTTCAGTACTGTGTAATTTGTCTTTTTTCCTAAAGACAACTTAAGTGGCTTTCATAAATATCCATATTTTTACAACACAAACATCATATATTGCGATATATAATAGCATTATATTTTCTATTTTTGAAAAGTTTTGGTTCAAATCTAATAACATTTTCAATATGTGAAAAGACTTACTTTTCTCACTTTGTGAACTTGCTGGGTGAAGCTTAGGATGTAAAATGCAAAAGTGCAAAGTGCGTGCTGGGCCCTTCAAGTGTCAAGTTTTGGCCAAGTTTACCTACCTCTGAGTTTTGACGCCTAGATTTTAATATTTTATTACTTTGTACTATTGTTACATCATAAATAAAAGGTTTTACACGAGCTCAGTTTTGCAACGTAGTGATAGATTGGATGGTATTTCAGTTCGTCTCCTTTTTCGTGAAACTATTCCCTACAAAGCAAAATGCATAACAAGTTGGTGATATTCATACAAGAGATGAAGATAATGTATTTTAGATCATTCATCTGAAAACAAATCGACAAGTTACATTCTGCTTTTCTCATAAAACAATCTATATCATATTTATGCCTCTGTAATTTCTTGAGAAAAATGAAAGACAGTGTCATTCTGAATCTAGAATCTGTATCATTGGTTTTCTATCCTATGTTGCTACTACTATTACATATTGTTGATTTTCTATTTGGTGTTATTACTAGTATTCCGTATTATTAATTTTTTAGCCATTACTGTTTTGAAAATGTGTCCTTAAATTGTTTCAACTTGAAGTGAATCATTTAAAATGTAAACAGACTCTCAAAAACTTTGTATAGATGCCACATTTGAAATGAAAAAGGTATATAGAGAAGGAAAATTTTTATAATGAAATTCAATGGGTGACATAAAATTCAATTGTAACAAAATGAACCCATTATTTATGGGAGCAAACTGCAACAGAATTTACAAGAGATTCAAAATGTAAAAGTGAACATCAAGAGTAATGTTATTCCCCCCTAAAAACAACATAGGTCACGAGCTATTAATACAATTGAGGCGATTCTTAGAATAGAAAATCTCAGGTGTCTTTCAGGGTGATGGTTGATATCCACACCCTATCCAACTTGTATTTATATACATCCAGTTCTAGAATAAACACCAATCTTCTCCCATTTGAACATTTTTAGAGCATAGTTGCAAGTCAAGAGATGCCTAAATGTTTTAGCATTGGTCATTCTAAGCCCAAAAAAACAGGAACTAATTCTTAATTATCTACAAAACATCTTGAATCCACGACTTCTTATATTAACTATGACACACAATCAAAAACGAGACAATTTTGGACTCCTTACTGCTAAATATGCCAAGGGACCAACCTTTATATCTCCGTGGGTCGCACGCAGTTGAGTTGGCACATGTGAGGGCAACATTGGCCTCAAACATGTCAATCTGTGACAATAGCATTGTAATCCAGATCTACTTATCACAGCCTTACCGTGAATTTTATGAATCAATGATGGAGATGGTTATCTCTAAGCTGAACCATGGTCTGAATGTTGATTGGGATTACATAGAGGAGCTATTGCTTTGCTACCTAGAGCTCAATGAAGCCAGCTCCCATAAGTATGTATTGCAAGCCTTTGTAGATTTGGTGGTAGGTTTGCACCAAATTGCTAGAGATATGCCTTAGGAAGAGTCATGTAATGTAATTTCATTAGTGCCTGATCTTAGACATGCTGTTTGGCCATGTCTTTTTGCCATAAGAAAGAATATAACGCATGTAATATCAAGTATTGGTAGGAATTAAATCTATCACAAGCACTTAATTGGTCACCGGGATTAGCAAAATAGTAAGGGGTAAGACTTATATCCGACAAATTGTCCATCCGGCACACTAGTACAAAGGTGGGGTCAGATGGGTTGTTGCCGGATACAAATGTTTTCTAATAGTAAGACATTCACGTGTTGATAGTGTTGATTATAAACATCTGCCTATTTTCTTTCCGTCAAAAAGAATTTACCCCCATGAAACTACACCCTGTAACCATCAAGACTATACAAAATCAGGGATAGACAAAAGTAATACCATTTCTAAGATGCGTCTCATATGGTTCAAGCGTTGGTTTGGATAACTGATGTTCCTTGCTGCTTCAACCACAAATTCCATGTAACAGCAAAAATAATAATCATCAGAAGCAACAGTTGCAAATTAGTCTCCATCAGCTTTTAATCCTCTTTCCCGAGTCTTCTGATGAGTTTTCATCTTCTGAATCAGGAACAACAGTACACTCGACGCCGGTATTAGGGGATGGTCTTTGCCTCGGTCTATTTTTTGAATTTATGTTTATATTTTCCGGAACACCATGGCAAGCAATTCCAGCTAGTCTCCTGCTGTAACGTGAGCCCTTAGGTATATGGACTGACCATCCATTCTGCTCTTTAAGATTAAAATGCTTTCTCTTGCTAATCTTGTTAGCCTCCTCGTTGACATAGTTTATTTCTTTATCTTCATCTCCAACATCTTCCTTTTCACCATCATACTCATCATCACTACTGTCATCAACAACATCACCTCTTAGGTACCTATCAATTTCTGTGTCACTTTCAGTTGATTCGAAGTCCCTTGAGTCAATAACTTGCTGAACTCCGTCATTTGAAATAGTTTGTCTCATCTCGCGTTTTTGCTCTTCAATTGCCTTCCTTTTCCTGAGCAAGAACAAGGAGATCCACAAAAGGAAACCAATGAGAGATTGGGTTAGGCAAAATATTCATATACGGTGCAGCTTGTCCGGAATAAGAATGTGATAAGACTGGATAGTGAAAAAATTCTTCCATTGAAAAAATTAGAAAAAAGAAAACTAAATAATCTGATACAGAATCCATCATTACAAAATATAGCGAAAGAGTGAAATGTGAACTAGAGGAACATGGTCACAATTGTCACTGATGTAAAAAAGCAGGCTTTAGCATATGTGATCAGGTAATCAATCTAGATTAGCAGATATTCAAGCCTACAGAAACTGATGAATGTTAAACATGCTATGTATGTACGTGTTTAACGTAGGCATTACATCATTCACTGATTACTTATTTGTATAATCTGCATAAGAGTTTCTATAGGCATCAAGTAAAACCCAATTAGTTCCAGTGTGCAAATGACAGATTATTCCCTAGTTCAGGCTAAGTTTTGGCAAACTTTTCAGCTAACCGCAGTGTCATATAAGACTTCCAGCAGATGAAGGTATTTTAAATTACTATCTTCTTAATATCTAGGTAAATATTACTACACGGTCAGAAGCAACTTCCAGATATTGAAAAGTGAAAAAGAAAACAAAACGGACGCAAAATGAACAAATCAAGTGAAGTGAATAAACTTACTGGGTTACTTTTATAGCTTCTTTGATGTCTCTGTCATACTCATCTGCAGATGAGTTCCCATATTAAAACAGCCAAGACAATTATGGAACAAAAATCATACGACAAGTTAAAAATGCATGTGAAAATGTTTTATGCAATAGGGAGTGCTCCCATAAAGCTTGTACTAGAAGAACTCTTCCCCTCTGCAATTTCAGTTTAAGCCAAAGATCAAGCAAAAGTTTATTCTACTTAACCTTTTGCTGCAGCTTTTCATTTTCTTTTTTAAATTATAATGTGAAAAAGGTAGTTCATTTGCAACATTTTATGCATCTATATTTTTGTTTCCTGAGTAGCTTGACACCAGGTTGCAGAAGCAATTGCATTTATGAGCACTACAACAAGATGTAAACATATGGACATGATTGCACTGGAGTACAAATAATAAAATTTCAGAATTCAATTGGACAGTAAATCTTACCATGACGAGCAAGTTGAATGGATTCACATACCGAGAAACAACCTGCTCTATCGGTGATAATCCAATGCAAGCATGAATAGAAAGCATATAGAGGTGCGTGTGTTTCTATAGAAAGAGGACGACTAACACATAAGATCTTGCTATGTCCAGATGGTATCTAACTCCTCCAAAGTCACCAAATCAATCGAATTCTCCGAGGACATTCTATATGACCTACTTGTTGACCAATAGTCTCACATAAATCATTTTGAATGTGATATTCGATAACTTTGCTTTGTAAAAGACAGGGAAAATTGGGAAGTTCAAACTTCAGGAAATGCGCACAATGCAATTCTAAGTCAAATGAATATTGTTCTCGTATACCATATCTGTAATTGATAGGCCTACAGTTGCGGGAACGACGCACTAATCTTGAATTTTGAAAACCATTAAGAATCATCTCTTGTTTTTGCTGTCGTCTCAATGCCCTTTGTTTCTTCTGTGGAAAGAAAAAATGGCAGACACATCAAACAGAGAACAAGAAAATAAAAACATCCCAGATTATGTTCTACAAACTCACTCATCATAAATTTCGGGTTCTGACCTTCTGAAGTTTTTCAAGAGTGGGAATAGCATCAGCTTCCAGAGCTTTACTAACAGCAACTTCCAATTTAACTTCACTGGATGAGAACTCATCCTACATTGATAGTATAGTCACGGTCATAGATGATTTAACCGACCAAAAAGCAAGAGTAAAAGGACCTTACCACTACTCTACGAAATTCCTCAAGATTTGTTGCAACTGCCTCCCATTGAGAATAGATTTCAGGTACGGTTTCCCTGCCCTTAACTTTTGGTTTAAGCTCAAACAGATGCACTTCCCTGTATAATCTATGACCAGTAATTTCATTTCCATCGTACCTATCAGTAAAAGTAGCCTTGTTAACAGCTAAAAGGCTCATCGCAAAAAAAATAAAGAGAGCATACAAGTTAACTACTAACCAGTACATAGTTCCATTTTCATCTTCCCCAAGCTTTTCTTTCCGGAAAGTAGAAACTCCAGTCCCTCCTTTGATAGCATCATTGATATAGGAAACTATATCACCTTGCTGCGACAGAAAGAGCAGCATTAGTTGAACAGGAAAAGAAAAAGCATAATCATTAGGTCTTTTGACGTAAAGCTTAACAAAGAGTTGAATCTGCATGTTGACTAACAAGATAATATCAAATCGATGAAAAATCCTCCAGGAAATATGTCAGTAGCATACAAGCCAACAGATTACAAGAATGTAGAAAAGGTATAACATAGCAAAAGGAAAGGCTGGATGCAGTACATCAACTCGAACTTCACAAAGCGATTTGAGAATAAACAACCGAATTGTAGGATCAAGTTCCTTGTATCTTGATAGCTCCTCCCTACAAAATCCATGTAGCAAAAGATAGCAATTACGGACTATGTGATATCAGAATCTACCTAGAAAGAAATGAGATACAATACCCATTGGCTGCAGTCAAAGGAAAATCCCCTTGGGCAACCTGCAAGAAAGTATAATGGAAATATGAATGTATCTTTCACTTTACAGCAATTTTTTTCTGCAATTAGGATCTGAGATAGCCTACCCATGGCCACCACGTCTTAAGTTTCTTCGCAAGTGCAGTCACCCAAGCATCCGAACCATTCAGCATTTTGCTTGCAGGGAGTAGTCCCTGAAAAGAATGGGCAAAATGTTATACGAGTTAAGAGCGGAGAATACAATATCAAGCTGTAAGAAAGTTTAGAACTGAAGTCAAACGATTAACAAGCTCAGAACCTTGCATGGACTTTTGATATACATGTATTTCAATGTTCATATAATTATTTTATGACTTCTGCCTAATCAGACTAAGCTTTTGAAGTCATCCACTCTCCGCCACTTGTATACTAAGGACAACTTTCAGTGTACTGTTTAAGTAAATTAGGAATCTTATTTCCATGATAACGTTATGCCAGAGAAACAGTATCAATCTGGGACAGTTCCGCACGTCCGTACCTTTTCTTAAAGCTAACATTTGTGAAACCATACACGATTGAAGAGCATACCAGAAGTATTAGTGAAAAATGGTTGGATCGGGGGAAGAGATCAAAGGAAAATCCAAGGAGAAACAACCAGGAAAGATTCCACAAAAACAGAAAATTAATTTTAAGCATCCTCAAAATTTCCAAAAATTAAACGACAAAAGTAATCTAATTTTGAAATCATTAACAAAATATATGTTATGACAAAAGCCAGTCACACCCAAAACCCATCTATGAATTCATGAAAAAGTCATCACGTGGTGCTAAAGCTTTTACATACAATGAAAGATAACGACAGTATACTTCCTACATAAAGGAAGAAATGTAGTATTTAAGTTTAGATGCTTCTTTTCAGTTATGATGGCAAATGCAATCCTATTCATTGAGTGAACTGCAAAGATAAGGCTTTACAGAAGGCAAGTCTTTAAGAAGTTCGACATATTGAATTGAAATCAGAGAATTATTCACAAGGCCTCAAATATAACTTCCACCAACTTAACCTGCTCTGATTATCTTAACTTAAGAAAGACTTGATCTCAGAATGGTGACAGAACTGCAAATTGATGTTGAATAGACAAGGAGCATATTGTATTTCTGGTGACAGTTTGATGTTTACAAGCACTTAAAGTGGGGCCTAAAATAGACGTAGGATGCCTAAAAACACAGATTCTGAGGGAAACTACGCCATATTGTAACTGAAAAGATGCACTGTAAAAGTAGTAAACTATCTTTCCAAGTTCATTACTAACTATCAATATCCATATACTCAGCTCTAGTAAATAGAATCTGCATGAAATCATAAACTCTAAAATATGATAACTCAACATTAGCACAAACACAGAGAGCAAACCAAGTGCTTGAAGGAAAACACATGCCTCAGATTAACCAGAAGAAAGGGTTCAAAGATTCAGTTATTTAATATGATTTCACTACATTATTCGTAGGTGTTCGCTGTTACAAATTATCAACATAAACCTACACTTCTCATTGAACAGAAGAATGAAAAGAAAAAGATCAGAGAAACAACATCAGCAATTATATCTTGGGGTTCATCTGGAAGAAGCTTTATAAGAGCATATTTTTCAGCAAATAATTTTAGCGAAATAAGACACAAAATTGAATGGCACGTAAACACAACTAATTGAAGGAGTGGTTCTGCGTACTGCAAGTGCTTCAGCAATTGTTAATTCAACCGTGCAGCCAAAAGATAGTTGAATAATTCGATTATATTTCTTTAAATAAGCTATTCCTTAATGCACAGACATCTCTTTCAGATTATCATTGATATTCTACCGAGGATATCACTCAATAGTAATCAAGCTCAAAACTGATCAATCCCTCTAAATCCAATATGATCCATCTTGATTAGTCCGTGAAATATCACGCAACATCCACATACGGCCACTAGCACAATCTCATCTTTTGCGAGCCTTCATAAACAATACTCGCTACTCTTCTTTTGTTTTCCCCGGATTCTATTTTTCTTTTTTGTCGGCAAATATAACATCAAAACAATTAACACGCTTTCCTTAATCACCCATATGGAAATTACGTAATTGTATTGGAAAGAAAATTGACAACTTGGACGAAAAGAAAAAGAATTTAACTACACATTAATTATTTATGCGAAAAAATGAATCACCTTTAAAAGTGCAATGTGAAGTTTAGCAAGCGTATCATTTGGTTCAATAAGAGCCGTCTCAATTTCTTCAGCTGAAAGCTTCAAATTTGTCTGCATTACCGGCTCAAACACCTACAAAATATACATGTTAGCATCCAAACATCACCCACACACCGTATATGATGCATAAGTACGCATAATTTTGCGTAAATTCAAAACAGAACACATAAAAACTGCGTATATAACCATTTTAGCATAGATATCAACGGTACAACTAGTGAAAGCACATAGTACAACTATACAATTTTTATATTTTCACACTAGCATAGGCTATAAGCCATTCCGGCATTCTTTATCAAAGGGACAACTAATGGCGCACAAGGTACAGATGCAGAAAGCACGATTTACATAAATATATATGTCCACACGTACGTAAACACATACATAAATACGTATACATATTTATTTTGCATAAGTACATACATACAGAATCACGTATATACATTAACCCATATTACATTTTAGTCAATGATGAATACGAAAAACAAAAAAGCGAACATATAATACATACACACACACACACACACACACACACACACACACACACATATATATAGAGAGAGAGAGAGAAGTTTATGAATTTTGTAACGGAAAAGATTGATCTTACGTGGAGGAAGTTGAGAACAGAGGCCAACTCCCAGCGCTGACGAAGCTTCTGCCGTATGAGGTCCAAGTCCACGGTACGTGGCGGCGGCGACGCCGAGACTACTACTACGTCGTCGTCGATCATATTTCTAGAGAGAGAAAAAATGGAAATTTTGAAAAAGCAAATGGTACAAGTGAAAGAGGAAATGTGAAACAGAGGGTTTTGTGGTGCGGGTGAATCTTGGGGTTTTCCCGCCTAAACTTTATTTTGCTTTTGCTCTTTCTTTGTCTTTTTTCTTCTTTTTTTTTCTTAAACGCAACTAAGGGCCAACCAACTACGAGGTGATGGCAATGAGGGAGAGTTTTGCGGATAATTGTCTCGTATGAAAAATGGAGAATAGGTCGGGGTGTGTATTAATTTTTAATCTCTTTTCAAGAGTGGGGGAATAAGTATTTCTCGCTCTATATATATATATATATATATATATAGTTATTTTTATATTTTTAGATTTACATATAGAGATGATAATGAGTAAGGTTTAAACTTAAATTTGATGGGTATCTTACTCGATTAAAAATTCATTTACTAGAGCGATGAGAGTATTCATTAGGGTTTGGTTTAAATAAATAATTATCGACGGATAGTCCGATAGAATTTAGTAATTGAAATTAAAAAAACCTGAAACCCAAAAATTCAATTATAAATTTAGTAAAAAATAAATTAATTATTTTTTATATATATTGATATACATACACATAATATAATTTTTAAGAAAATAATAATTTGATGGAAGTACGATAACTTCTCAGTAAAAACTTTTTATTAAATGCTTCTATTATATTTAGGCTCTATTTGGTCTAACTGTGAAATCTTTAGCTTTTTGAGTTGTAGAGCTTTTGTAGTAGAGTTTTGGTTAGAAGTGCTGTTGAACAAAAGTCGTTGACTGTTTGGCCTATATTGTAAAATATTAAGCTTTTAAAAAATTTAAGGGCAATATTGTACTTTAAAAAATATGAAGGGGTATATTTCAGAAATAAAAATAAAACAACTTTCCGCATTATATAAAAACAATTTTGCAAAAATCTATTTTGAAAAGCTCCAATTTGGAGCTTCTTGTTTTTTAGCTTTTTTCAGCTTATGCTTTTACCTAAAAGCATTTTCAGAAATTGGTCAAACATGTGAGATTAACTTCTAAACTCACATAAATCACTTTTCACTATCAAAAAACTAAACCAAATAGAGTCTTAGATTGATTTAAGCATATTTATGGATAATTCTTAGTTTTATTGAGATTGGCCATTTATTTATGGATAAATGTCGCACTATGTTATTTATTTTTAATTTATCACTTTTTTATTTAATTTTGTAGGTCTTCTTGACATTTAAATTTTATTTTTCTAATTTAGAACTTAATTGTGTATTTATTTTAATTATTTTTTAAAACATATCTAGGCTATTTTTTATTCATATACTTATCGGTTCGAGTTTGGTAAGCAAAGTTTAAACCCGACGGGTTTTCGCTACAGGGTTTGAAAAAAAATAATTTAAAAAGGTTTGGGTTTGGTATAAATTTTAGCGAGTATCCAACCCGTTACCATTAATGTTTACATATATGCTAAAATTTATAATTATAAATATAAAAGTATAGAAAAATGACATTAGATAAAGTATTACTAAAATGGAAAAGAAAAAAAAAAGATTACTCAAAAGAATTTTATAATAATTCTTTTAATATATTAATCATTGTAGGTTCAAGAAATTTGTTAGTTATTTCTAGTTATTATTCAAAATAGTTTCAAATAATATATATAATTAATGATTGTATTTTAAAGATTTTTAATTACTATTATATAACCAACAAAAAATTATGCAATTCCAATAACACTTAGGAGTATTCTTTTTCCGCATATATAATTCTCATATACAATGATTTTAGTTGGAATTTATTTAAACGCTTATGACTCAATAACTATAACATTGTTTTCACTATGTAACTAGAAGCATAAGACTCAATATATATTAATATCTGACCTTTATTTAAGACCTACATTTTTATTTATTATCATTATAAGTTTTAATTTATATTTGAAGTTAGGTGGTTCATATTAAATTTATATTTTAAAGTTTCGATATTAAAATTAAATTTAATATCGTAAGATTTAAGAGAATAATAAAAAATTTGGGGGTAATCTCAATTCCACACTGGAATCTGGAGGCAAGGCAGGGGCAGGGCGTGGGGATAGGTGCCCCTCCCTAAACTCGCTATTGTCATCCCTAACTACGATGAAAAAAAAGTAAATTTTAACACTTGTCTCGTTATTTAGTGTTTGTTTGGATTGAGGGAAGGAAGTTTAATAAAAGAGAGGAAATGAGAGTATCATAAAGGAGAATATAGGGGATGATTAAATCATGTTTAGATTGGATAATTTTATAAATGAGATGATTATAAAGGGTAATGAGTTTATTTTGTTTGAATTAGAAAGAAAATAAAAGGGAGGGATAAATTTTATTTATAAAATGACTTTTATACCCTTTTTGTTTTTGTCTATATCCTTTTATCTTTTTTATTCTCTTTATTATCTCATCATCTTCCCTTGTCATCTTCTTCATTCTTCTACTGCAGTAGAACTGCAGCTCACATTTCTACTCTCCGCCATTTTTACTCTTCACCCGTCCCAAAAAAATATGTATATATACGCAACCAACACCGGCTGACCACCAACTTCTCTTCTCTCCACCATTTCATCCAATTCCACCACCACAAACACACACTCGCATCGCACACATTGATACACAAAAAGTACTGAAGAAAAGAAAGAAAGAAGATGAAGAAGAAACAATGATGAGATTTACTACTATTGAATGACGAAGGTAAGCTTGAAATTTACGTAAAAAAAAAGAAGGGATAAAATAGGTATTGTAAATAGTAGATAATCACTCCCCTCCATTTTACTCCAATTTGGGGGGAACGAAATTTGAGACTTTGGAGGGGGAATGAGCTTACATCCATTTCATCTTCCCTCCCAAAACTTTGAAAACAAACAATAGGAAAGATTGGGAGGTCCTTTCCTATCCATCCCTTTCCTCCCATTTTTCCCAATCCAAACAGGATGTTAGGCACCGTTTGTTTGCCGTAAAATATTATTTAGAAAATAATTTTTAAATTTTTTCAGTGTTTGATAACATAAAAAAATTAGTCAATTGAAAAATATTTTTCAATCAAATGAAATGTTTAGTTAAAAGGACCCAACCCCAACCCCCTTCCCCCCGACTCCCACTCCCGTCACCCCCCACCCACCCTCCCTCACCAAAAAATATATGAGGGAGTTTATGTGTTTGTGTGTGTATGTATTTGTTCGTCTATATATATATATATATATATCTCTGTGTGTGTTGTTTTATAAAAATCTTCTTAAAAAATATTTTTCACTATAACATCCAAACACTAAAAAATATTTTTAAATATGACAATCAAATACCACAAATTATTCTATTTTTCAAAAAAATACTTTTTCATATAAAAATTTTCAATCAGCAAATTATTTTACATAAACAAACGAAACCTTAGTCGAAAAAAAAAAAAAAAACCTTGGTCGAATTCTCGAGTTACTACCAATTGTTTATAAAACTTATTTAGTAATTTTCAAAATTTTAAAGTGTTTGAATTAATTACTCTTGTTAACATGCATCTATCCATACGTATTAATTTTAGAGATTTTAATAGCTAAATACGCATTAGATCCTTTTTCTGCTTTTTTTGTTTTTCCTTTTCTTTTTTCTTTTTTTACTTTTTCTCTTTTCCTTTTATTCTCATTCTTTTATTCAAGGTCACAACCACCACGAGTGTAGCAAATAGTAATATTTGTTCTCCCTCGTCATCGCCTTTGACGTAAGCATCAGACAATTTCAGTCCACATAAAAATTGGTTAAAGTTAGAAAATTAATTTTATTTTGGGAAAATGTTAAAAGTGCGAAATATATAATTATGGTGGTTCACAATCGAATAGGGACTAGAGTTCGATGTAATAAGGTTGAAAATGGGTCAAAAATCTATCCAGACAAAGGCAAAAGCTCAACTCGATTTCAAGCATTCTAAGGTCAAAAATAAGTTTCGACTTGTTCCTCCCATTGAGAGGACTTTATACGACCAATTAGGGAAATGGCGAAAATAGTTTTTATTATTTTTTAAAAATTTTAAATTCGTCTTTATTACTTAAAATTAGTTAATTTAGTTTTTATTATTTTTAAAAAAAATTTAAATTCGTCTCTATTATTCAAAATTAATCAATTTAGTCCCTATTATTTTTCAAAAACATTTCATATAAAATTAAAATTAGTCCTCAATATTTAAAAAAAATGTGACTAAATTAGAATTTATTATAAAATAATAAGAACTAAATTGGCTAATTTTGAACCATAAAGATGAATTTAAAATTTTTGAAAAATTGACTAATTTTGAACAATATAAACGACTTTGAAATTTTAGAGAAATAATAGTAAGAGAGAAAAGAAGAGAGAAGGAAAAAAAAAAAGCAATAGATATTTTTCTCAATCACCCTTGAAAAATGTTACATGACGATTTTTCTTCTAAGTTTGATGGGCAAATAATGGAAGTGACTGACTTGTGCACTTTACAGAAATTGGGATACACAATGTGACTATTGTAATGGTCCACCATATATGGAGTGAAAGAAACAATCGAGTCCACGATTTAAGCACGATAACGGAAGATTAAGTTATGCAAAAGATCAAAAATGATATCACTTACAAAATTAGATACGAACGTAAATACACTAACAATACTGTGAATATACAATTTTGTCATTTTTAGAATTTAGACCGAAGCCTGTTCCTGTAGATTTTATATTTTTAGCTCTTATTGACTTTGTATTTGTACTCTTTGTACTTTCTCGTTGTGCTTAATTGAATCCACTTGCTTTTAGCAAAAAAAAAAAAAATTATGACTATTGTAACAATAAAGACTAACTTGACAATTTGACTAAACAATTGAAACTACAGTTTGAGATATGTCAATGATAAAACATGGTTGGCTCTTGAATATTTCTTTCTTTTCTCTTTTTAGTACAGTGAATGACAGAATAAATTCGTTTAAAGTGGGTGTTGAATACTACATTGTACAATCTTTATCTGTTATTCAATTATTTAAAAATAATTCAAATTATTTGTACTATGGAACAAGAAATTGGGAGTTGACCTTGATCAAATTACATCTTGAAATTCCATCCAATTTGAGTATTGTCAAAACCTGATTAATCACCTGGCAATGAATTTTAATCGCTGGGTTGAGAAATATGGTGCAACTAGAACCTCTACCCTGCGAACAAGACTCTCAATAGAAGGGCCAAGAGGAAATGAAGACCCCATTCTAAGGCATTGTTTAGATTCAGGAGGGGGAAAATAATAAAGGAAATGAAAAGAGATGATTAAATCTTGTTTGGATTGAGTAGGATTATAAAGGAAGTATTCATAAAAGATTATACACATTCTTTGTTTGGATTGAGAAGGAAAAGAAGGGGAGTGATAAATTTTATAAGCATATTGACATATTTATCCTTTTCTCATATTTTTCTTTTCTTCTTTTTTGTTCAAACACATAGGGTAATATAATTTTTAAACATTTATTAAAATCATCTCCTCTCTTTGATCCCAATTTGGGGTGATTGCAAAATGGGGCATGGAGGTAATTTTCAAAATTATTTATTAATCAATCATCTATAATCATTCTCAATTTAAACAAGCGGAGGATTTACAAATTCCTCACAAATCAATTCCTTCCTCTTTTTTTTTTTTTTGTCAAAGGAAATTTTCATTCAGAAGCAAAGGAAAAACATTAACCTACACCATAGGTAGGCATATCTGCATGTAGCAGGGTACAAAGTGGATGGGGAACACTTGATAACCAGTCTAAAGGAAGTGCAAATAATCGGGCCTGGTTAGCAATCCAATCCGATACTACATTAGCTGATCTACAGATAAGCTGAATTTTTATGCCATTTTTTTTCCAACCTCTATTCTGATGTCTGCGACAATAGGCTCAATTCTCCAACTAGGGATAGGGCAAGGATGCACCGCCTTAACGACTTCCTCGCAATCAAACTCAATAATGATTCTGTCACAGTTGATGGAGTTCGCAAGCTTGGTTGCATTAAGAAGAGCTAAGGCTTCAGACCATAGGAGTTTGCAATTCCTTCCTCCCAAAACCCCCAATCCAAACACACTCTTAAGACCACGTCAACAGTGATATTTACCCTTGGGAGATCGATCGATCAAAGAGTCTAGAGGAGGGCACAAAAAATCAGTTCTTGGTAGAAGGAAGTGTGTGTGTGTGTGTGTGTGGGGGGGGGGGGGGGGGGGGGGGGGGGGGTGCGGGGGCCGGGCAGAAAAGTAAAGTTATAATAAATAAAAAAATATAGTAGTGTATTGAGGTGACAATTACCTACTAAAGAAGTCCAAAGCCTTTGTTGTCTGTATGACATGATCCGAGGAACCCAAGGAAAATGGTTGAAAGTCCCTCATAGGCTTTGATACGTGGTAGTTACCAAGAAGACCGCACAACTTATAGTAGACTATAAAAGAGTCGTTTTGTTAATAATTCAAGGGTAAGCAATATCAAGAAGGAAAGTAACTTATTGTATGGTACGAAAAGTTGTAAGCATCCTCCATGGGAAAGGCGCACACATAAAAATCTTTCACATATAAGCTCACTGAGATAACTTTATAAAAGGCATTTAGAAACCTATCTGAATGCTAACCTATATTGAGCGTTAGAGCTTTCTTTCGAAAAAGGGTCTAGACAATTTCGATTTTCAGTGGACGTGAAGTCAACGAGTTCAGTCAAACAGCGTAACGAGTATAAGATTACAGAACAAAAGTTTTCTAGCCGATTTTGCCGACCTGAACAAGTAGTCAGACAAATTCTCTCTAATACACTAAATACGTAATCTGTTGAGCTAATTATTGACCACATAAACAAATTTATAGATTTTCAATACATCAACTAATATACGATAAATAATACTGTGTAACTTTAGAGGAATAAAATTTGCAACTAAAGCTCACTGCAAAACAATTCCAAACTCAACTAGTAAGCTTGCCAAACCACTAAAAGCCTTAGTAGTAAGAATGAATTCTTTCACTTTGTTAGAATATACATTTGTCCTACCAGCGGTGGACTTAAACACACATACTCAGGGTGTGAATTCATATAGTGAGAGAGTTCAAGATGTATACAAAGTGTCAAATATAATGGTTTCTATAAAAAAAATACCAAAAAATAAAAAATATCATATTTATTCACGTGCAACCTATCTTAAATCAGATCTCACGTGTGAGTGTTAGAATATACACTTGTCCCAAATCAAAAAATCAAAAATTTTAAAATTACCTTATAAGATAAGATGAAAACTCATAATTTTTAACACACTTCAAAATGTTCACCTTGTGCCACTCTATAGCTTTTCCCTCTTGACAGAATGATCTTGTCCTACTATATTATACTTATACTTAGTACCCAGTCATGCATTAAAGTATATGATCATCGTATCTTCTTGGAAAGCTTCATGACAAAAATAAAAATAAAAATTAAAACAAAAATGGAGTACAACGAATATAGTAAGTGAAAATTATGTACGACGAATTCTTGCTATAGTATTTTAATCAAGGGAATTTTTCGTCAACTGTGATATGAGGACATGCCTAAATAAAATATTTGGAATTGAAAAGATTGATTCCATAAAGTAATCACATTCATAATTGCTATCAATGCAATTCATTGCTTTTCTGTCCGGCACAAGAGAAACACTTCAGACATTTGAATATTTTTTAATACGATATTCTGGACAGCCTAGCTTCTGCTACTTCCAGTCTTCCACTAATCTTTGGTGATATAATTTGGTGTTGTGTAATTTTAGAAAGTTAAATTGAAAAAGAAAAGGGGTTGTTGAAATCTGCCCTTTTACGTTTGTTCCTCGCGGTTTGGATTGTGTCATATTCTTTTGGGGGAAAATAGTTCATATAATCCTCATTATTTTCCATTTTTATAAATCAGTCTTGATTGTTTTAGCTTACCCAAATCAGTTCCCATTATTTTAAAAAAGTCTCAAATCAGTTCCTAATGTTAAATTTTTAACTGATAATATAGTAAATGACTAAAACACCCTCAAACAATTTTTTTTTTTTAAAAGAAAGCAACCCCCACCCCACCCCCGATGACGCCCACCTATCAACCCCAATGAACCAATTCCTCCCAACCCCCAATATTTGTATATAGAGGTGGCATTTAGGCCGGGTCGACACAGGCCCAGTTCAACCCAACACACAAAAATTCGGGTCTAGACTCGACTCAGCCCACCACATATAGGTGAGTCGAGCTGGATCATATATTTTTAGACCCAGTCCATTTGTGTTCAAACCCAACCCAGCTCAGGTCAGCCCAACTCGAACCCAGTACAGGCCCAGCTCGAGCTCAACTTAGGCCCAATTCGAGCCCAGATAAATCTCATCTTGAGATTATAATTTGTACATGTAATTTTTCTTATAAATAGTTAAGTAGCGATTGATATACTAGAATGAGGTTTGGAATGAAATAATATTTCTAACTCTTTTTGATTCTCATGTTTGATATGAAGAAATGAACTTGGGAATCCTATTCCCAAGGTAATCTTATTCTCGCGTATATAAGAATAGTCATTCCAAAATAAACACATAGAAATAGGTAATTCCCATGTGTTTGGGAATGAACTTGACTACCATACTCTCATATTTCAATAATAATAATAAAAATAACAATAATAATAATAATAATAATAATAAAAATAACAATAATAATAATTATTATTATAAAAAATAACAATAATAATAAAGAAATATAATATTAATTATTATTAAAAAATAATAATATTGATTAAAATAATAATAAATAAATAAATAAAATAATAATAAAATTTAAAAATAAAAATATTGATTAAAATGATGATTATAATTATTAGTACTAATAATTATAATAATAATAACATTAATAATAAAGATGATAATCATAATAATAATAATAATAATAAAGTAAAATAATAACAATAAAAATAAAAACAACAATAATAACAATAATAATACCAAATATAATAATTATAATTATAATTATAATAATAAAATAACAATCTTGTCATATTATACAAGGTATTCTCATTACAACTCTTTATTTTTAAAACATACCAATCATGTCATTCGTATTTTTAAGTTCATTTCATTTTCAGTTTTATTTCATTTATTGGCCCATTCTATTCATGTCCAAATCTATTCCACTATACCAATCGTTACTTTAGTGTATTTAACTTCATTTTACTACAAAACTATATATTTATTTTACTACCTATTGTCTCTTTATTTTACTACAAGAGAATACACAATATCTATGTCCATGGGGGAAGAAAATATTTCATAACGATTACGTTCAAATGTTTGGAATTATTTTACTTACTTTGAAGAACATGGGTATGTAATTTATAACTACTGTGAACGTAAATATTTATTTCGTTGTTAATTTGGAACTAGAACGCTTGTAAGACATCTTGTATCTTAACACTCAAATGTTCCAAACTATTTTAATCCTCAGCCACCGCCACCGCCACCACCAACAGGCCCAACACCCGCGCAAGGAGCATAATAAAACGGAGAACTTCTCCACTAACTTTCTTTAAGCATTTATGTAATGTTCTTTTTTTATATTTATTAGTAATGTATCTGTGTTTTGTGAACTTGTGGTTTGTTAAGTAATGTTTTATCATTTATATTAATATTATCAATCAACTTATGTCTTGTTAATTGTTAAATTAATTTTTTCATAAAAAGATTAAGCTTAAACTTTTTTCGTTATTAATCTAACTATTAAAATTCAGAACACATTAATAAAAATAAAAATAAAGATGGGCTAACCCAGCCCAGCTCAGCCCAGCTAGCGACTCGTGGTAGCGGGCTCGTGGGCTGAGCTGGGTCATATATTTTAAGAATTGAGCCCATCCCAACTCAGTCCACTAAACATATGTGTCGAGCCAGACTCATTTTTCTTAACCCATGATTCGGTCAGACCGTGCCGGACTGACTCATTTACCAGCTCTAATTGTATATGTAGGTGTGTGTGTATCAACCCTCGATGAACCCATATTGGTCTTGACCAAAAAATAAAAATAAAAAGAAAATCAAATCAGTCCCAAACGACGGTGGGTGTGTGATTTGTTGGAGTGTTGGATGAGTTAAAATAATAGGGACTGATTTGAAATTTTTTTGAAATATTGAAGATTGATTTGGATGAGTTAAAATAATGAGGATTGATTTGAAAAAATGAAAAACGAACTATATGAATCATTTTTTCTTCTTTTGGCTATAGTGCGATAAAATGATAGAAGCTAGAATAGGGCAATGTGAATATTGCGGTCAAATCCTGCAGGCAAGTAAAATAAATATGAATATCATATTGCTATGAGATGTGGAACACGTGAAATGAAGACAAATCACACAAATGGATTAGACTGAAAAGAAGCCCAAATCTTGTATATATATATTCATATTGAAATAGATGAGATAATGAATTCAACATGATAAAAGGTCCCAACACCACACATTTATAGGGAAAGACTTTTGAATAATCTGGTCGGACATTAAGTTCAGAGGGGTTTAAAATTTATATATTTGTGGAGTTTATATATTGTACATAATTGACCGTCCAACTTAGTTAATTGTAAGTATTTTTCGACATTTCTAATGTATTTTAATATGTTGAGCTTATTGAAATAAAATTTTTAATACACGCAATAGTGAAAGACATCACATACTTTTACTATTTTTCAAGAAAAGTCAGGAAATGTTTTTACCTCTTGTCTAATTTCCATAACTTCATGAGAGATTGATGTTCTTCTTCTTCTTCTTCTTCTTCTTCTGCTTCTTCTTTTTCTTCGGTTGCATTAAAATTCCATTTTCAGCCACAATTTCTACATCATCTAATCATAACATGATGTTTGTTGGAAAATAATAATGCTTCACATTGAATATGGTCTGGTAAGTTTCAAACATAAATGCATGAAATTTTGACCCATCAATGTTTGTGAGTGCACCATACACTCTACTTACAAAGTGGTCACGGTTACTATGTGAAGTTGACAGGTTCGAAGAAAGAAATGAATGAATACAATCTTGTCTACAGCAGAGAAATTAGTCTTCTTTATCAATAACATTGACTTAACATGATGAGTCAATAGCCCTTTGAAATCAATAAGGTCTTGGAGATAACATTATTTCCTAGAAGAGATTCATGAATAGTTATATCTATTGAGTTTACATATATATTATATACTGATCTTGGTGCTAAGTTGATAGCAGCTAACTTTTTTATCGATTAACTACTTAAAAGTTGGATGAAATGATCAAATAGTAACTTGTTGTGATTAGAGATTTACTGTCCGAATGACTTTAGGTTGGGTGTTGATTCTTGACATCAATTGTACTTGTATAGGATGAAGTTGTATGTTTCAATCCTTTATCAATATTGTAATTTTTTCGACCAAAAAATAAAAATAAAATGCCTACACAATTCTTTACTACAAGAGTCAAAGTAAAGAAAAATAGAGGCCATCACAAATGAATTTTTACGAGAGGTCTACTTTATGGGTTTTAATTTTTTTCGAACTCAGAATTGATATATCATACGACATAATGGAGATCTTAATCTAAAAAATTTTAGTCTTATAAATATTCCTGAAAATGGGTTATGTAACTTAAAAGAGAATAAAAAATAATTGAATTTTCTCAACCAAAAAGACTTTAATTGAGCCTCATGTTCTCTTTCAGTTTTTCTACTCATTCAATTATTTCAATTTCAGCCAATGAATTTGGGCTACAACAATATCATTTGATGCTGTATAAACACAATTGACAAATTGTCTCTTTTTGGGACAGAATCATTTTTCAGTTTTTTTTTTTTTTTTTTTTTTGGTCTGAAATCATTTTTCAGTTCGATTGACTTTTCTACCAATGAGGCATATTTACAACGACTCGAAACCAAACTACTGTTTCCGAAATGGTCTATTATGATTCACCTAGAACCGAAGGTTTAGGTGAACATTGCAAGTCTAAATTAATGTACTTTTAGATTAGTAAGGATTTAAGATAAGGTTTAGAAAACCTTTTTTTGTTTTGTTTACATTTTTTAAATTTCACATTGTTGTATGTCCTCAAAATTTCACTTGCTAAATCTGATGAAATCAAATCAAAGAAAAATAGTTCAAATTGAATATATATATATATATATATATATATATCTATATATATATATATATATATATATATATATATATATATATATATATATGGATTATTGTAAAGTCACAGACCGAGAACTAGCAAGGATGAAACAAAAGCATAAAAGGAAAAGACCATCCAATATAGATTTTAGCATATAGATTATGAAGCACCACCCGAAATAAAGGATGATAATATTTCGGATTACACATATCACTAAACGAAAGAGAAAATAAGACAAAAAGGTCTTACTTGGATGATATATAAAATGTTTCTGGGGCTTTTTTGACCTCCTACTTGACTAAAGATAGAATACAAAAGGTTACTAGTCTCTAATTCACCAACTTTATATTTATTATTGTAACAAAAAAAAAAAAATGCAGCAGTCAAAACAGTTTATTACCTGAAATTTGACTTCATGAAGTTTAAAAAAAAAAAAAAAAATACTAATTGGACATTATCATAATTACTCCACCACACAAGAACAAAAAATTATTATTTAGATAAAATCGAGGAAGTTGAGGAATAACTCATTCTCTTTAAAGACTGAAATTCCAAGTGCTGTAAATAAATAAATAAATAAATGGAAAATAGTAAAATAAAAGAAAAAAGAAAACCCATTACCACAGGATTCACACGTGTGGTGGACCCCACAGTCAAACAGAGGTGTTTACTGTTGGTAAATTCGTACGGGGAATTCTCAACCGTTAGATGACCTGACACAAGAGAGGAATCTTCAACGCAGAGCCGTTGGATGACGTGGAGATTTGTGACATGTATAAACACGTGTCAATTAAGCCCCAAAAATGATGAAAAGTCGAGTCACCACAAAACGACAAAACAAGGACAGTACTTTTTTTTTGGGGTTAATTAACAAGGACAGTACCTTAAAGTGAAGAAAAGGCCAAACAGAGGGAGAGGGGAAAAATCATTACTTATGGCTGAGGTTAGGTTTAATACTACTGTGGTTTGGTTAGGTTAAAAAAAGATTCTGTGCCGCAGGTGAAAGCGACGACCAAATTATGTGTTTCACGGTTTGCTTTAACGCCAACCAAATTCAACGTTAGTTGTCGGCACTTGGGGTGAAATAATGTAACTTTGGTGATTTTGCACTTGAGGGTTCAATTTTTTGTGTAGTTATATTTGTCACCCCTCATATATATTGTCTCATTCTTTTTTTTTTTCTTGTTTTTGTCAGATTTATTGTCTCATTCAGCTTTCACAATTTTACGTGCCGTGTTTGGTGGGGAATGAGGAGGTAATATTTGATGGATGATGTGGATTTTGGTTCGGGTTTTAGTCCGATCAATTTTAGTTTTCTTGTAATTCAGTCAATAAAGACGAAATTGAGAAATTTTTAATAATAACAAAATTAAAAAGTTTAAGAAATGATAGGAATTAAATGTGACATTTTCTCTACTTCTTTTATATAAGTAATACTAAACTAATATATGACTTATTGAAAAAATACATGCTTAAAAAAGATTTTTTCGTACAAAATATTATAATATCTCAACCAAAAAAGTTATTAGTTTAATATAATCATTAATGTATTATAGAAATATCCATAGAAACAATAAAATTAATTTCCATCCCTTAAGATTTCGCTCATGTGGGACACAAAATATTGAAAAAAACTAAGGAAAGAACAAAAAACAAAAAAGAGGATTACGATGAAGAAAGTATTCCATTAAACAATCGCCAAGAGTTTAACAGTAATAGATTTATTGTGGTCAAAAGTTTCAAATTTAAACTTATACATTTTATTATAAATATTATCCAACTTTTTACTAATCAAAAATATGTGTTCAATGCACCGTTACACAACAAATTATATAACTTTACGATATATCTAATCTTATTATTTTTAAAATAAATTTTTAGTCATAAAAAAATGGTTAAATTCCATAAAACAAACCGCAACAAGTTGGCATTTGGCAGAAGAAAAATGACAAATTACACAAGTAACGACGGTTTCGTTTGTGTGAACGTTATGTCAGAAAGTGTTGATTATTTCAGAAGAAAAAGAAAAGAAAAAGAAAAAGAAAAAGAAAAAAAAGAAAGAGAAAAGAGTCAGGCTCAGCCTCAGGCAATGCTCTCATTGCTATTCAATGGAAAAACAGTGAGTTTACAGAATGGGCACCACATTAGTGTTTTAGCTTTGTCGTTTTGTGATGAATCATCGTTTCCAAAAGTGTGAAAGCAGAAACTGAAAGTATTCCCTTTTCAGCCCCGACCTTTTCTCATTAGTTGTAATTCTTTACTACGTAGTATTATACATGCACCATCAAATACATGTATATTTTTACACGTCAAAGTTTCAACAATACAATTGTGTTTTTTTTTTTTTTTTTAACGAGAAACTTAATATAGGCAAAATTACATTGAATTTCTCTTACTTAGATAAAAGGGGCATGCTAACTCAAGAGATAGTGTATATTAATATGTAAAAAATTGACTAAAAATATTTTCAATTTGGTATGTTCTAAAAAATAGAACAAGTATGAAAATTTTTTTGGTCGTTTAAATTCTACTTAAATCCATTTGATTTTTTTCATTGACAGAAACGGTGCTAAAAAATAAAACAATTTTGAGCACGAGTTGTTCTGATCCAAATGCATCTTGTCTTTACCACGAATGATTTTTCTTGGTTAGCAATAATTCTAGCTTTGTCAATATTCGTTGGAAAGAAAGTAGCGAATTATATATAATCCAATTTCTTTTTTTTTTTGTGAAATCATAGAAAAAAACTATGCATCGAATTTCACCTTTATTTTTTATTTTTTCAAATGAACTAAAAGTTGTTACAAGTAGGATAGGTTGTAATGTATTCAACAATTTTCCATAATAAATGAAAAATGATGAACTTCAGATTCAGAAAATATTGATTGAGCATCTAAATACTCAAAATTCCTATTCAAGAAATATATGTTAGATTTCAAGTGAGATAAAGATAATTGAAACTTTTGCGTGTCCTAAATATGTGGGGCGCTTTTCCACACGCAAATGCACATTCATAGCTCTGAAAGAACAATTGACCGATAACACTTTTACAATTAATAAGGAGATAAGAACGCGTTAATTAGGAGGTAATTTTCATTAACATAGTGCAAATTGATTTAAATTCCGAAAATCATGAACTTAAAATAAAAAAATAAATAAATAAATTCTTACAAGTCCACTTGGCGAAGAAACATGATTTTGTTCAATGAAAACAAGTATGTCATATACTAAAACATTACAATCGACAAAATACAAAAAATTTGAAACTAAAACAAACTACATACACAAAATGACCTTTTTTTTTTTTTTTATGACGTGGGAACTCAATTGGTTGAGTCCGATTATCTCCTGATAAATATCCAAATACAGTAATAAAATGCTCTTTTTTTAATTTAATTTAAGACAGATCTTAATTATTTTATATTATTTAAAATATTACACACAATAATCAATTTCGAGATATTTTACATTTAAAACGAAAATCATACCACTAAACTAAACGTTGGTTTGGGTCTTGCATTATTAACAAGCAAGCCCACTCTACTACTTAACAACGAAGTAAAAGGAATTCACTTACTAAAAGCTATTTTGAATGTGGTTCAGAAACATAGCTAAATACATGTTAATGTACACTCAGAACACACCTCATCGATTATAAATACCTTCACTAATGTACACACGTATACATGTATGTCTACACACAGTATACCGTATACCATCCGAAAAAGTTTCTAGAAACAGAGAGAGAGAGAGAGAGAGGCGAGTGTGTGAGAAGTCTATTACTCTGATTTTGATGCATGTTTGAGAGAGAGAGAGAGAGGGAGAGGGAGAGTAAGGTGAGTACTGCACAAGTTTCACACACACACACACACACGCATAGACACGCATTTACACACACAGAAAAGAGTCTGAGAAAGAGAGATATAAAGAGGGTGTCAAGGAGAAGGGACCTCTTGACTGATTTTTTACTGCATTTGGGTATCTTCTCCTCTCAAAAAAGGAAAAAAAATCTCATCTTTGTGAATCTTCTAGAGGAGAAAACAAGGTGGGTCTCTCTCTCTCTCTCACACACACACAATGTTCTAGTGATACACTTAATCAAGTTTTGATTTTTTTTTTTTTGAAGTCTATGTCATCTTCTAGCTGCTAATCTTTCTCTACATGCATTTTTCTCATCTGGGTATCTAATTTTTCTGTTGTTTATTTACTCATTGATCCATTTCTATGTGTGTATGTGTGTGTGTGTGTTGTGTATCTGTGTGTGTGTTGTGTGTATCTATTTGTAAAATTTTAAGTTTGTGGTAATGGCCTTTGCTGATTTTATTTTATTTTTCTCTATATAAAGTTCTTTTTTTGGGATTAAAATAGTGTTAGATGTATGCATTTTGGGATTTTTGTTATTGTTGACTCTATCACTACTCTTCTTTCAGCATTGTTTTGACTCCATTTCTATCTTCTTTAGCCCATTTGATTTTATCTCTTTTTCAATCTTTTTATACCTTCAAATCTCGAGATGGGAATTTCATCATGTAGTTAGTCAATGGTAGATTTTGTTTCTTCTTATCATCCCATTTTCCTCTTTGATGTAAGTGTAGATTTATCTTCTGGGTCATTTTCCCCTTTTTTTGGGGGGTTTATATATATAAGTATATATTATGTGTTTTATTATTTAATGCCATAGCAGCAAATGGATCAACTTTCTCTCACAGCTTGTTTCTTTATCATATTCACTGATGGAACTTTGTTTCTTTTTTTTTTTTTTCTTTTTTTTTAATGTCTAATATTTTTTTCCCTTTAGTTAATTATTTCTTAAATCTGGTTGATGTATGATTTATTGTATGTTTTTGAGTATGTAGCTCTGAGTTTTTACCATCCTGCTGTATAATTTGTCCTCATATTAAGATTGCTTTTTAAATTATTGAGAGTGCATATTTATTTAAAGAGATTCTTTTAATGACTGTACAGGTAGGAGATTCTTTAGTCTACTCTGAAGAGATTTTGAAAGATTTGGTATAATGTTGAGGAAGAGGACTAGATCTCACCACAAAGATCAACACATGGGTCACCTGACATCTGATGCTGGTATGGAGTCTTATTTTCTCACTGATGTTTCGGGTCAGAAACAGAAAAATAGTTCCTTTTTCAATGTCCCTGGTTTGTTTGTGGGGTTTAATTCAAAGGTTTCGGAATCTGATTCAGTAAGAAGCCCCACTTCCCCGTTGGATTTTCGGGTGTTTTCGAATTTTGGGAACCCCTTTAGGTCTCCAAGATTGTCCCATGAGGGGCATCAGAAGAGTTGGGATAGTAATAAAGTAGGCCTAAGTATTATTGATTCTCTTGATGATGAAACTAATCAATCGGGGAAAGTTCTCCGGTCATCTGATAGTAAAAATATTCTTTTTGGACCACAGATGAGGATCAAAACACAGGAATTTCGAAGCCATATTGATTCTTTTCAGGCGCCTAAGTCATTGCCTAAGAATATTGCAATTTTTCCTTTTACCCAAGCTAAACCATCCAATCTTAAGAACGGCAACTCTGATGTTCTGTTTGAAATCGGAGAAGGGCCATCAGAGCAAGAGTCAGTTGGAAATATTCGATCTTGTTCTCTGGATTCTGGCAGATCAGGCTCACGCTTGATTGATTTCGGATGCCGTAATTCAAGATTGAGTTCTGGGAATTTTGATTCTGAAAATCCAACAAAGGCATTGAATACGCCATCTCAATCAGTCTTTGAGTTAGGGGATTCGTCAGGTTCAAATCTGAGTTCATTCCCGGCAATTACTGGCAGTGGAAATGGACTTCTCAGTTCACTGTCAGCGAGTGAGATTGAGCTTTCTGAAGATTACACATGTGTTAGAACACATGGTCCAAACCCCAAAATTACTCATATCTATGGTGACTGTATTTTAGAATGTCATGGTAATGAGTTAACCAACATTTCCAAGAATGACGGAGATGTAACTGCATTGCCTCAAGAGGCTAAATGCTCTGAAAGTCTTACTAAATATCCATCTGATGATTTCTTGAGCTTCTGTTTCTCTTGCAAGAAGAAATTAGATGGAGAAGATATTTACATGTACAGGTGTGGCTTTTTATTCTGTTCTCTTTTTGTTTCTTGCACTCCTATATCATCACAATTATGATGTTGATCTTTATATTTTTTGATCTCCTTCAGAGGTGAGAAGGCATTTTGCAGTTGTGACTGCCGCTCACAGGAGATCTTGATTGATGAGGAGATGGAGAACACCAATAATGATTCTTCTGAAATGTCTCCTGAGTCGAACAGCCGCGAAGGACTTTTTCAAAAGGGGTTGTTCACTATTACATAAGATGCTGGAACTATCTTGCGGTAGCCACTATGCCCATGACTAATGAGACCGCCAGAGAGGTAGAAACTCATGATCATCTGTTTACTAAGAGCTGTTTATGTGTAGTATCTGTCAGCAGCCATGGATGATCATGTGTAAACTATTCCTTAAGCTGATCGGTTTCATTTCTCATGGTCGTAATGGCTATTGGTAGCCACCAGCAAATTTTGCTTTCAGAAATCTAACTTTGAATATATGATACTACTAGAGTTCAATTAGAGAACAAATTTCATTGAGAAGGGTAGCAGCCCAAGTTTGAGGCTCCCCAATTTTCTTTTTACCTGCACTCCATCTTGTTGGCAGGAGTTGATGTACAAGCCTCCAAAGTCAAGTTTTTGAATGAATATGAACAACTTTATGAATATATACTTACTTTTTCTATATTTCCGTGCGTCTCGTATTGCAAACTCCTCCTGGCTTTTAATGAGAGTATAAAGAGAACAATACTTGTTCCTTCTAGTTTTTCTGTGTTTACCCATGTCAAATCTGTTTCGAATAACGATCACCATATTTAAGCATGAGAAAGACCATTGCTCATCTCATTTGTAGCTTTCTTTTATCGCACTTTTCTGTTTTAAGCTTCTAACATTGTTTTCAATTTTCATAGCCTGTGGTGCTCAATTGTATCTTACATTGCTGCTTATGGTCTCATTGCAAGTCTCTTCTGAATGAGATTAAAAGCGCCCCCCCTTGGAGCTGTTCTAGGCTATGTTTTTCTTTGGATCTTACTCAACTTGCATAAACTTCTTCAAAGGCATGATGTTTGAATATCACCATTATCATCTCCAACACCATTCACAGATTGCTTCTGGAATTTTAGTTCCTTTACATGGATTCCCAGGCTACTTGCATTGTCCCTTGTTGCGTCTCCATATTTCTCACTTTTCTGTGTCCATATGTGAAGTCCTGTGCGTAACAGAAGTTTTTGTGTCTATAACCAATTCAAATCAAGTTTTATGTCACTAGGTGAGGTCGGTTGTAGAAATCTGACAAAATCATGCATTTCTTATCTTGATATCTCAAATCCAAATGAATAATCTGACAATGTTTATGCTGGTTGTCGATTACCTAATGTCATCCTTTTCTTATATCTCGTGTTGGGATCAACAAATGTGAAGGATAAAACACTTGACACAAGGCAACAAGCGGGTTGTGAAACTATATGACAATTACATTGCCGTGTGGCTTCATCTGTGCCTCTACCATTTTAAAGAAAAAGAAGAGATCAATTGCTTTCCTCCATGATGGCATAATATTATTGTTGAGGTCCACCAGTGGACATCTCTATCTGTCATTTAAGAAAATAGACACTTTTTTGAATGCTTCAGCATTTTCTTGACATTTTGTGGGACAATATAGCCAACATCTTATTCATTTCAATCTGGCTTTTATCAATATCAATATGGACCCAAATCTTAACTTTTATTTATTAATTTTGGTCAGTGGACCCAAATCTAAATCACTTGGTGCTTCTACAGCAGCATAGAAAGATAAGGGTAAGGTTAAAAAACGCCCTAGGTCCTACATCTCTATTTCTAGCGCGTGGTGTCAAGTGCTGGTAGAACTCACACGTAATCAGGGATATTTTGAACATTACCGTTTTGAAGAAACTTTTTCAAAAGGTAATTAGCAAAAAGCAAAAAGAAGTGTAATTAACTTTTCGAAAGTTAATTTTGGATTCCACAGTCGTTAGAAACACGTTTTTGGAAGAATGGTTGAAAAAGTACCGACTTCTGGAGCTTTTTTTTTTGTCATACAAATAATCGTTTCATTTCACAAAAAAAAAAAAAAAAACATTTATATCATTACCGATGAGGATCTTGCTCCTCTAAGTCAAAATATTGTCAAGTTTCCGCGCTATACGAAAAGAATTGTTATACACAGTATTTCTATACTTCTTTTTGAAGTGATATTTTCCTTCGAACATCGGCTAGGATCCTATTGCAAATTCGTTCTTCAATTAAGACATGCGATTCACGAGCCTATTGTTACGCTCTTGCCAAATCTTCTATGCTTCTGGAGCTTTTTTTTTTTTTTGTTCGATCAGCAAAGGAACTTTCATTGGAACAAATACAATACAAGAGGAGTATATATGCTCTCTAGTCAAATCTTCTATGCTTCTGGAGCTTTTAAATCTACATGGGGATCATTTCTCAGTAATTGGAGGCTTTGATCCATAAATTTACCAAAATCTATGACTGCTAAGCTGTCATAGTCCTCAATAATTGCTTTAGAAATCTTATTTTCTTGTTATTTCTTTCTAGTACGTTGTGCTATTAATTTGTAGTCGTTTTTTCCAAGTAATGGAGACCCTATATAATCAGGTATGAAGGGACAAGATGGCAGCAATCGATGAAGTTTCCTTGTTATGAATTAATTGGTCGAAGTACCACTATAATTCTGTACAAGATATGTCTCTATTGCATCAACTTGACATATATGTTAGACACGGTCCAATTATTGACTCTACCGATATAGTAATATGAAGAAGACAAAATTGTAGAAATCTCCGAATCGGCAGTGCCCTTTCTTTCAAAGAGGGGAGGAATGAGTTATTCACATATCATTTAATAGTCATAGGCAAAATTGAAAGCCCAGAGCAAGTTAGGAAACAATTGCTCCAGCAATAAAAAAAAAAAAAAAAAGACATATATGTTTTTGTAAAATAATTCATTTAGTCTATACTGATTTGTCTCTCACACACAACTGTAATACCTTTGAAAATGGATACCTATATTTACATATTACAATAATTGTTACTACCAAGCTTCCGTGTACTTATCTGTGAAAAATGTCTACATCCATGTATTGCTGGTCAATTTCTTCATTTTTGCCTTGAGATGGTGAAAAAGTATTGAATTGATGTTATATACTATTTTATTGATGGTTTTCAATTGATAAAATGTTTAAATATGAAATTGATAGAAATTTGAATTGATTATAAATTTTAATTCAAGATCGATAGGAAGGGTAAGGGTTTGATCTTATCAAGAGTTACTAAAGGATAATCCCATAGGGTTTAATATTAGAATTTAGAAGAACCCAAACTCTTATCCAATTAGTAAGTTATTATAGAAAAGGGAAAATATTACGTATAGTTCTTATTGTTTTTTAAAATTTTTAATTTTATCACTGTTATTTAAATTTCGTCAATTTAGTCTCTATTATTTTTTCAAAAGTTTCAAATTCGCCCATATTATTCAAAATTAGCTAATTCAGTCTTTATTATTTTTGAAAAATTCAATTTAGTCTCTATTATTTCTAAAAAAAATTCAATTTAGCCAATTCAGGTATGGACTAAATTAAAATTTTTGAGAAACAATAGGGACTAAATAAAATTTTTTGAGAAATAATAAGGAATAAATTGGCTAATTTTGAACAGTAAGGACTAATTTAATTTTTTCTTTTTAGAAAATAATATGGACTACATTGACTAATTTTGAACAATAGGGACCAATTTAAAATTTTAGTAAAACAATAAGGACGATTTGTGACATTTTCCTTTTAGTATAGAAAATACACATATATCAGGAAAAATTGCACAAACATTCCCTATTATTTTTCCAAAATTTTAAAATTCTCATTATTCTTCAAAATTAGTCAATCTAGTCCTTATTATTTTCAAAAAAAGAAAAAATTATCACAAATGGTCCATATTGTTTTTCTAAAATTTCAAATTCGTCTCTATTGTTCAAAATTAGTTAATTTAGTCCCTATTATTATTTTTTTTAAAATCAAATTCGTCTCTATAGTTCAAAATTAGCCAATTTAGCTCTTATTGTTTTTAAAAAAATTTAGTCTCCATTATTTTCTTAAAAATTATTTTTTTGGAAAACAATAGGAGCTAAATTGGCCAATTTTGAATAATAGGGACAAATTTAAAAGTTTTAGAAAATAATAGGGATTAAATTGATTAAATTTAAACAATAGGGACATGATTAAAAATTTGAGAAAACAATAAGGACTATATGTGCTATTTTTTCTTTCAAAAAATTTTAAATTCATTTTTATTGTTCAAAATTTACCGATTTAGTCCCTATTATTATTTTAAAAAAAAATGTATTTAGCCCCTATTATTCCCCCCCAAAAAAAATTCAATTTAGCAATTTAGGAAGAGAGCAAATTGATTTTTTTTTTAAAAATAATAGGGACTAAATTGGCTAATTTTGAATAATAGAGATGAATTTAAATTTTTTTGAAAAATAATAAGAATTAAATTGGCTAATTTTGAATAATAAAAATGAATTTAAAATTTTAGAAAACACTACAGACTAAATTGGCTAATTTTGAACAATATTGATATTTTTTGAAATTTTAGGAAAATAATAAAGACCATTTATGCAAATTTCTCCCTATATTAATATGTTTAAATTAAATAGGAAAATTTGTGCAAATGGTCTCTATTATTTTCTTAAATTTTTTAAATTTATCTATATTGTTCAAAATTAACTAATTTAGTTTCTATTAATTTCTAAAATTTAAATTCGTTCTTATTGTTCAAAGTTAGTTAATTTAGTCCCTATTATTTCTCAAAAAAAAATTTAATTTAGTCCCTACATAAATTGGCTAAATTAATTTTTTTTGAGGAACAATTTTAAAAAAGCAATAAGGACTAAATTGGTAAATTTTAAATAATAGGGACAAATTTTAAAAAATAAAAGACACTAAATTGATTAATTTTGAATAATAGAGTCGAATTTGAAATTTTAAGAAAATAATAGAGATTGTTTGTGCAATTTTTCCCATTTAAATATTAAAAGTATTAGAATACTACTGACTATTTGATTTAGTATATGTTTTCTACTTTAAATGTAAGAGGTGTCAAGATCAATTCCTCGAAAGATGGAATCCTTGTGAGATAAGATATAAAATTGATGATTTCCTTTAAAATAAAATAAAAAACTCTTAGAACAGCTGAAATACGAAATCCCCCTGGCAATTACGAACGTAAATTTTCTCCTATACTACGAGGAACATTATAGGTAATGAGATTTGTTACTATAAAATCTCAACTATTCATTTTAAATCCCACAATCACATCCTCATCCTCTCATTTCTCTTGTTCTCTCTCCCTCACGATTCGCATTCCCCCTCCTGCGACTTCTATTGGTATCACCTGGCTGCGACGCTATATGCATCATGAAGATCCCAATTAGAGTATATATCGTGTATGAACTACCGTATTATTCTTCATGTCGAATGCTTGCTTGTATGATTTTCTAAGGAGAAACAAATACTACACATTTCCTGTGGATCTTGTTCAAAGAATTTGGATGACGACATCTAGAATCTGTAGCATGTTTGTCAATTGTCCTTGGCCTTCACTTCATCTCTTTTATTTTTGGGTGAATAGTCTCGGACCCCTTTGTGGCCAAGTGAAATTAACTATAACTTTATTGTGGTTCAAAAAATATAGTCGGACCCTCCTGTGGTCCACCCGTTGATGCACACCACCCCCTCCGTTAAATTTTTTGTCAAAATTGTCAGAAAGTGTACCACACGCACGCAAAATACAATTTTTATTGGTTTTTAACGTATTTAATAATAAAATAATATTAGTAATTAAAAAAATTTAATTTTTTTCTTTTTTCTTTTCATTTTTACCTATTTTTTTATTTATTACTAAATAAAAAAAAATATTATTTTATTACTAAATACGTTAAAAATCAATAAAAATCGCATTTTACGCGCGAGTGTTACACTTTCCGTCAGTTTTGACGAAAAATTTGACGGAGGGAGGTGGTGTGCATCAACGGGTGGATCACATGGGGGTCCGACTATATTTTTTGGACCACAAGAGAGTTATAGCTAGTTTCGTTTGACCACAGGAGGGTACGGGACTATTCACCCTTTATTTTTTGAAGCAAGCTTTCAAGTATGTTGTTTTGCTAATTTAGATTGACGTTATGGAAGACTTGTTTGAGTTTATCCATGGCCAAATTTCTTAAAATATTGTGCTCTATAGGAATTGAATTTTTCATTGAAATTGATTTTTTCAATCTTCTTTTTACATACCAAGTTTGAGTTCGGGAGCCTGGGTGGACTTTTCGAACAGATTTGGTTTGGTATAAGGATTTTAACTCTATCATGCTATATAGACTCTTTTCACTAAAAAACATTGACCTTTGAATTAGGAATGGGGATTTGGATACCTTTTATGTACTTCCTTTATTTACTCTTTATACGCCCTCATGAGCAGATTATTCCTTATTTACATCTAGTCATGGCCCTTCAATGACAGTAGTCCTTGTGTATGTAATCGATATCATCATAGATGGCAATGACCTTAGCGCCATAACTCACTTAAAACAATTCCTTCAAGAACGCTTCCGCATCAAAGATCTTGGTTCATTGAAATACTTCCTTGGAATAGAGGTGGCTGGTTCAAAACAAAGTATATCCATCTCACAACAAAAATATGCTTTAGATATTCTTAATGATGCAGGACATTTGGGGTCATGGCCTTGTGATTTTCTTATGGAAATATCAAATTGTCCAATGAAGATGGTGCCCTTTTACATGATCCATCCACATATTTTCGTCTTATAGGGCGATTGATCTATCTGATCATTACACAACCGGACATTGTGTTTGCAGTTTATACACTCAGTCAATTTATTGATGCACTTCGGAAACCACATTCTGATTCAGCAATGAGATTACTTTGGTACATCAAAGGTTCACCAGGTCAAGGACTATTTTTTTCCTTAGATAATTAGTTATCTCTCAAAGCTTACTGTGACTCAAATTGGGCAAGTTGCCCAATGACAAAGAAGCAGAATATCATGCTATGGCCAATGCAAGTTGTGAATTAACTTGGCTGAGATATTTACTACATGATTTTACAACCTGAATCAGCTACATTGTTTTGCATTGACCCAGGGAAGCTGTCGAACCTCTCCTCGCCTCTGTGGGATGTATCTACCTCAAATCTCGTACAAACGGTAATTTTCCTATTCTCCTTAACTCTCCTTCTTCTTGTTACCTTCCCTGCTCCTGGTTGTTTTGGAGGCAGATGAGGACGTCAGCAGTCCTCATCCTCTTCCCACTTAATCTTCTTGGGGGCTTTCGCCATTACCTATTCCATGCTAGTATAAGCATTCTTTACCAACTCCTTACACAACATTGTCCTCGGGAGTAACCCCTTTTGGAAAGCATCGATTGTGGTCATGGCATGGACCCAGGGTATAAAGATTTCTTAATATTGAACCTCTAGACATAACTCCTCAGCGATTCCCCAGGTTTTTGAGTTACAACGTACAGATCTTTGGACTTCTTCTGGGCCTTTTGGCCAGTGTATAAGAAGGTGTAAGACGCATTGAGGCGCTAGGGGATTCTAGTGCCTAGGTACAAGGCACAGGGGGAAGACGCGTGCCTTAGCGAAGTGAGGCGACTTTTTTTTATAAAAACATATAAGATATATATATATATATATATATATATATATGTATGTATGTATGTATGTATATAAACACTATATTATATATAATCAGTATCATCAAAGCATCATAAAATCCACCAAAAAATATATGATATTTATATCATTCTCTTCTATCACATCAAAATAAGTATAAGTCAATCATACTTGGTTACTAACATGCTATACAATACTAAGTACTAAAAAATAAATGATACTATTTCAAATACAATCACCATCTTCCTCTTGGAAGAGAGCAGCAATTCTATCATCTTCATCCCCATCAAATGACTGGTAGTCTTCATCCTCATCTTCTTCCTCTATATCTTCATGTAAGGGTTGTTTTTGAGAGTTAGAGGTTGAACGTGATTGCTTACTCCCTCTTGATCTAAAATTAAATCTTTCTTTATCAACTCCAATAACACTAGCAACTTGTCTCCAATTTAGATCTCCATCATTCTCAAACACCAAATCATCCTTAGCACAATCTTCTTCCATCATCCCAGTTAACCATTCATTACTATCATCAATGACTTTCAAAGATATATGATTAACATAGTTATGCATCTTGTATCTTTCAAAATGCTCGATTGTACTTGACATATACCAAATCATTCAAACGGGAGTGTCAAGCCTGTTTCTTTTTTTGCTATGAATCTATTCAAACACACTCCAATTTCTTTCATACCCTGATGCTCTATATGTAAGGTTTAGAATTTTTATGGCACATTATTACAAATTGGGAGTAAAAGCTCCGTAAGCAGCCTACCATTCGGCTGAAAGTTAATCAGTGGAAAACAACTACTATTAGTTTGATATTCAATGAAATATTGATAAACAAAAGAAATCATTAAGCTAGAAAAAATTACCTGGTGCTTTAGTCTCTTACGCCTAATAGCCATCGAGTTTCCAAACAAATTTTTAGCTATTCTGTAGGCTGACAACTCATCTGTGATCTTATCTTGCTTCTCTAACTCTAGAACCAACCTCTCTATATATGCATATAAACCTTTCATCATTTCTTCACACTGCTCCATCTTGGGATTATCGTAAAAGAAATTTAGATTTAGGTAATGCTAGTTGCATACAAAGGATGATGAAGTTGGCATTCCCATCTCTTGTCAATTATTCGAAATGTTTCTGAATATTTGTATTTGTTTCCATCAAATGAAATAACAATGGCTTCTTTAGCTCGATCCATAGTTTCATATATGTACCCCTTAGATGGTTTCTTCTCTTCATCAACTAATATGAGAACACGAACTAAAGGACCACTTAACTTGAGAGTATAAACCAACCCATTCCAAAAAGATGGCATTAAAACAGTTTGATTTGCTCTTTTCCCCTGGGTTCCATTGCCCATTGACTAGTCACCCATTCTTGGGATGTAAAATTTTTCTTAAGCTATCTCACTGCTTATGTATCAAAGACAATATGATAAAAGAAGTTGCAAATCTAGTCTTGGCTGGCCGTAACAAGTTTCTTTGTGTTGTAAAACACCTCATCAAGTTTAGAAGACTCAGTCTTTTATAAATGAAGAAATTCATTTGAATTGCCCTCTTGATTACCCTATTGATCAAGGTCATCATTATAATATCTTCAAGCATCAAATCAATGCAATGTGCAACACATGGTGTCCAGTACAAATGTGAGAATCTTGTCTCCAATAATTTACCTAAATCATAAAAGTCAAGAAATTAGTACTTTATAATACTAAAGTAGTAAGAACACATGATTTGGACTAGTAGTAATTCTCTTACCAGCTGTAATGACATTACTTCTATTATCTGTTATGACTTGCACAACATTGGATTCTTCAACTTTTTGCACAATGTTGAGTAGCTCGAATAACTTTTCTTTGATCTTTATATAAGAAGATGCATCAACCGACTCCATAAACATACTTCCCTTTGAACAATTCACCAAGAAGTTAATTACTGACTTATGACATCGATTAAACCATCAATCTGACATAATAGAACATCCATTTCTTATCCATTACCCTCTTTGGCTTTTCATCAAATCATCAGTGTTTTATACTTCTTTTCTCAAGAAATAAACTTTTATTTCATAAGCACTTGGTGGCTTCATTGCTATTCTAGCTCTAGCAATGGAATTAAGTGCAAGTTTGAAGCTAGGAAGAGTGACAACATAGAATGAAATGCCTGCATCATACATCAATCGAGCTAAATCAGCACATGACTTCTCTCTCTGTTCTTTCTTGTAGGCTTGATTAATTGTTGGTTGTACACTCTTACCAACATTAGTAGATGGTTTTGGCTTAGCAAATGAATCTATTAGACCAACTTGTCTGAATTTTTTGTTGTTTGAGTTGTAGGCAAGAATTTGATTGGGATTGATTAGCCTTTTTCCCTTTACGATCTACCGGAGTCTTTAAGGCTTCATCTTCTTCATCGTCCTCTAAAAAAGCTTGATCATTATTAGGCAACAAGTTCAACTGCTTTTTCTGTTTCTTTTTTAGCACCATGAATTCTTTAATTTCATCCCTGACATGTTCAGAGCATTTTTTGCATTGCCTTATGTCCCTATATCCCTTAGCAAGATACTTCTTCAATCTATGAATCATTTCTTTTGTGACCATCGAACAATATTTGCAAGTCACATCATTTTTATTTTTAGGGTCACCTAAATAACCATATTTTCATCCAATATCGATCTTCCTTTTGATTATTATCGGCATTAGTATCGGTATTAGCATCGCTATTCTCCATCATACAAGTCATAATCTATAACAGTACATAAAGTCTGATTTAAATATAATTTTAAGATAAAAAAAACATCTTTAATTTTGTAATATGTTGCAAGTAGTCATATGTACACAACAAGCCAAAGAGTTCTAAAACTTAAATAAAAATGAAAAAAAAAATAGTAGGCAACCTAGTGATAGTACATATAATAATTATCAAAATGAAGAAAAAGACAAAAGGCCATGTTGGCCAGCATGTGGGGTGAAAAAAATAAAAGAAAAGAAGTAGGCAACAATAAACACTAGTAGTGCATTGTCCGGCAAAAAAAAAAGATGCAAGATAGCAAGAGTGGACCACATATGTTGATCTGATGTGTAGATTAAAAAGTAAAAAAAGAAGTCAAAGAAAGATCATACCTACTACTCACTACCCAGTAGAGAAATAGTAGACCACATAGAGATATCTACCCACTACCCAGCAAAAAAAAAGACAAATAAAGATCGAGATTTGAGAGAAAGAAAGGAGAAGAGAGAGGAGAGAAGGAGAAGAAAAAGGAAAGAAAGAGAAGAGAGATGAAAGAAGAGTCATACTTGAGTTGTGTCGTGACTCGTGAGTTGTTGTGTCTTCTTCTATCTTCTTTTTCTTTTTTTCTTCTATTTCTTTTTTTTTTGTTATGTCGTGAGTTTAGATTTTAGAGCTGTTCTTTCTTCTTTTGTCTTCTTTAGTCTTATATTTTTTTATTATTTAAATATTTGACTTAAAAATATCTAGAAGTCAAGGGTAATCTAGTATTTTGCAATTTGCACACATACCAACAAATAAAAAAATTATTGACAAAATAAAATTAATATATAGAGGTGCAGCAAGGTGTGCCTAAGCATTTCTTGGTGCGCCTGAGACAAATCGCTTCACCTCAGCCTTTTTAGGCGCTAAGGGTGCACCTCGCATCTCCTCATCTCTGTGCCTAGGCACAGCTTAGTTGCGCCTTTTAACACACTACTTTTGGCTGGTAGTAACTTTTTCAATGAACTGCTCCATAAGCTGTAAGAAGGACCCGATACTGATGAACCATTTTAGAGCCAATCTGGTTAGGCTAGATCCAAAACTCTTGCATATGCAAGGCTTCTATAGGTGAGGTTTAATGTTGACGGTCAACATCCCCTGATGGAAGTGTGCAATATGTTTACCTTGGTGCGTGTTGGTGTGCCTAAGACAAATAGCCTCGCCTTAGCCTTTTTAGGTACTGAGGGTGCGCCTCATCTTAGCGCCTAGACGCGCCTTTTAATACACTACTTCTGGATGGTAACAAGTTTTTCAACGAACTGCTCCATAATCTGTGAGAAGGACCCGATACTCAATAGTGGCAGGCTGACGAACCACTTTAGAGCCGATTTGGTTAGGCTAGATCCGAAACTCTCACAGGCTCCTATAGGTGAGGTTGAATGTTAACGACTAACATCTCTTGACGGAAGTACATAATATGTTTGTCTGGCTCAGTTGTTCTATCATACAACTTCCAAAATGGCATTTAAAATCGGGTGACATCTCCGCCGCCATAATCTCAGTAGTAAAGATGGAATCATCAAAGTGGTATTATGTACCCAACGTTAGAAGAGCCTCATGTTGGGTAGGTTGGAGCACCTAAATTTATCTTGTGGCCCATTTATCTACCCTCACAATAGGGGTCGATTTTTACTATGGTCTTTGTTATCGTGACCATTCCTCTAAAGGACTTTCGACATTGGTCGTGTCACCAGATGGGTTGGCCATTACCCTCGACTGTTGTCCAGGAGTATTAAGAGCATCCAAGGGCTACATGGTAGGGAGCTTTGCTAGTTCCCGTCATCCTCTCAGAATCTAGGTGAGGAATGCTTCCAACCTATCTCGGAGTTTCGCATTCTCCCTCAAAACTTTGTCACGACTTGCTTTCGCCTCTCTAACTCTGGCGTCTATCTATGCCTGTATCGCATGAGCTTTGCTTGCAAAGCTTCTAGATTATCACTTCCTGCCTTCAGTGTCTACTGATTATTACTTGATTGGATTGCCGAATATCTCGATGCTGGACTGGAATTAAACCACTATCTGATAGAACCTCCCCATGGTAGGTGCCAAATTGTAGACCCAAGATGTGCCTACAATTGAAACCAGGGAACCTTTGTATGTGTTTCCTAGTTTATTAAGGGAAGAGAAAGGCTCTTAGTACTTTGAGGTTATGGGCACACGTAAAGTAATATCTGTGTCTTTCCCATCCCCCATCCTCCTCCCCGCGGAGGTATTTGTAGGAGGGTAGTTTGTCCCTTTCCTGATGGGATAAGGAACTTCCTCTAAATGTCTCCGACCCAATATCTGCTAGAGGAGTCTCAGCCCCTCCTACCACATGGGCTAGCTCACTTGGCTTGGGACATCTTATGCAAAAGGACCCCTCTCTTCTTAGGACCCGTCAGAGCCCTGCTATGCCACGAAACATGATCCTAGACTGGGCTGTGTGAGGCCTGGCTCCTCTTTACCATGGATCAGGTCCTTAAACCCACTTGTGGCTTAGGCCCAGAGCTACACTATCTATTGGTTGAAGTAGTATATTAGCATCATATTAAAAATGGTTTAGGATAATATTTTAAGTAACATAAATATAGGAATTTTGTCTATACACTCGTATCTAAAAATAATAAAAACATGTCTATGAACAAATCATGTACTTGTTCATTTGTTGGTTTTGCTATTGCCATATTTTTCCTCACTTTGCCAAGTTGATCTTTACCTCATAACTAAGCCCGAATTTCGTTAATGTATAGTAATCATGTAGTAGTCATCCTCTAGTTCTATTTTCAACCATTTCTAAAGTATTGTATATAACTGAGGCTATAGTATGTAGAATAGGCCATACGTTGTGTTTACTATAAAAAGAACAATAATAGCATATTAAACTTGAGGTGAATTAATTATTCTATGAACTGGAAAAAATGCAAAATAAGGTGAGATTTCTCCATAAGCTCCATGTTGTCCCTTAATTAAACCTAAGAGGGGGAGTGAGTTAGGTTATATAGGCAATAATACTACTTTTTTGATTAGTCAATATACTAGTAATGATTAATAGAAAACAATCTTAAATAGATATGCACTCTAGCAATATAATATGTGAGTGAGGCAATTTATCAAACACTTGATGTGCATAAAATAATGCAAAGAGAGAGTTGAGAGAAAGAGATTGCAAATCGCGATTTTAGCGTGGTTCGGCCCCCGCCTAAGTCCACAACCTAAACTCCCCGCTTAGGATTTCAACAATCTTCACTATGGTGGCTCTTCAAATGTTGGTGAGTCCACAAACCAACTACAATGGTAGTGCAAGCTTTACAATAGAAAAACAACTATTCTCAATACAAAGCTTTCACTCCAACACCTTTGACAAGGAAATCCTTCCTTTCAAAGTGTTTAACTCTCTCTTTTGATAAGTGTTTGAGAATCACAATAAAAGCCCTCTTTTAGGGTAGATGAATACAATGAATGCTTCTCTCTCAATATTGCTCACAAATTCTTGCTCAAGTATAGCTCAATGATGATTCAAACATTAAGATGATGAAAGAACTCAAGTGTAAATGCTTTGAATCAATACCTTCAAATTTTGCAGTTGAGAGCACTTAATAGAGCTGAAAAAATGGTGTCATTAATGCTCCCAATGTTCACAAACGGTTATATTTTGAATCAGCATTTTTGGCCCGACCGGTTGACCCCTGTTCGCCGGTCGACCGGTGGAGAGACCCTCATCCAGTGGACAAGTCTCGGGCGGACGACCCTTGTTTGCTGGTCGACCGGTCGAGAGACCCTCATCCGGTGGACAGGTCTTTGGCGGACGACCTTTTGGCCATCGATCGACCGGTTGCCGAGGGGTTGTTCGGTGAAACCAAGACTGTCAGGATTGGGTTCTTTTAAAATGATTCTTTTGAACAAATTTTGTAAGGTACAAAAACACACATTTTAAAAAACGTTGTTTGAGAATAAACACATTTTAAAAAACGTTGTATGAGAATCACTATTGAGCATATACTATTTGCAAGTCCCAAAAATCCCAGTCAAGTCCCAACCGGTACCCCTTATGACTTTCGTCTCCATCCTTATAACTCCATCTTCGAATCTTTTCTTTAAATTGATAGATGTTCTTCTTCCTTCTTTAGCTCGATAATCTTGAAGTCGAAGTCAAACTTAATTCATCCTTATTTTTGCACACTTAACAAACTTATTAAACACATTTATAATTTGTGATCATCAAAATTAAGATTTAAAAGCCTTTTAGGCTAACACTCCATCATCCAATTTGGCAAATAATAGCTTCAACTTTCGAAGAATCTCCACCGTCAACTGCACTTCAACCAGTGTATGCAAGAATTCTTTTGCACTCAATGGTTGAAGTTCTTGCATCTAAAAAATTATTGGATCTTGGAAAATTTTAAGAAAAGTTTGAAATCCTAAGAGTCAGACAGCCACAACCTACAGATTTGGCACTTCTAATCAGAATCTTTGAAATGAGAAACCTCTTTTTATGTAGCATAAATCCCTGTTGTAAATGCTACTATTTTTGATTTTAATGACAGTTTCATATATACAATGGCGCGGTAGATGAGTGTATTATGAAAAACCTCATTATTTCTACTAACCAAATATAATGAGATTTTCATTGGAGAAATGACAATTAGGCGACCTTGGAACTGGGGTGAGTTTTGGTCAACAAATTATCGTGCAGAGATCAGGAATTTTTGTCAAATGGTAAATATAAGGTATATCTCCCATTAGAAATGGAGTGATATAGTTTATGGGTAAAAATTATATTTTCTATATGTATAGTGCAAAAGAACGCCATATGTTTTGTTGAAGTTGTAAAATAAAACATTGTGGTACTGTAATTATCTATTATAAAAATGTGGCTCACAACTTCCTTGTCTTCAATAATAGGGAGCTTTTTCGTTACGTTCTTGTAAAAACTTATTAAATTATTAAGGTACTATAATAATTTGATGTGCAATTTTGAAAAATCACAACGAAGTTTTTTTTTTTTTTTTTTTGTGGTTTACCTTTCTTTAAATCAAATAGCTTACAAACCATTTTTGAGCTTATAAGCACTAGGCTATCTTGACCAATAAAAAGAACCTTCAAAGCTCATACTTGTATGCTTGCCTTGCTTGATTCATTTGTACCCTAAATTATAGTTGTAATTCTTTACGAGTAGATTAACAAATCGTCATGTTGATTGGATTATCAAATGTGAATTGAGTGAGAATCTCCAACAGGATTGAGTTTCTAAGGCTCCGTTTGTTTGTTATAAAATAACTTGCTGGTAAAAAATATTTTCAGATAAAAATATTTTCTGTTGTTTGGTTGTCATAACAGAAAATATTTTATGGAGTTTGGATATAATATTGAAAAATTGATTGCAATTATTTTTTATTAATATTTTTAAATTATTAATGATTAATCAATATTAATTAATTTAATAAAATTAATAATTTATTAATAAAAATTTAAAATAAGATAAAATAATTCATTAATAAACATTTTAATTAATATATAATAAATAAATTAATTTTTTTTTTATTTTTATTTTTTAATTTTTAATTAATACATAATTAATTAATTAACTAATTTCATAAATTAATAATAATTATTCAATTAATCATTATTTATTCAAAACTAAGTTAGTTGAATAATTGATTAATAGTTAATAAATGAATAAAAAATCATAAATTAATTAAATAGTTAATAAATTAATATTAATTAATTAATATTAATTAATTAATATTAATTAATTAATTAATTAATATTAATTAATTAATTAACCATTAAATTAAAATTAATTAATTTTTATTATTAAATTAATTAGATAATTTTATTTAATAAAAATTTAAAATAAGTTAAAAATAATTAATTAATATACAATAAATTAATAAATTAATTAATAATTTAATTTATACATAATAATTGGGGTGGGTAAAGGTGGGGTAGAGTGAGTGAAAAATATTTTCTTCACTCAAACGATATGAAAATATTTTTCACTCTTTTGAACTAAACATTTTTCTTTGACCGGAAAAAGTTTTCTTATTAACTAATTTTTTAGTGTTATCAAACATGGGAAAACTAGAAAAATATTTTACCGCAAACAAACAGAGCCTAATATTCCTCCTCTTTTACAATTATTGTAAAAATCAGATTTTGAGTCAACTGGAACTGGCTAGCTTTATAAATAATGTACGGGCAAATTTTTTGGATGTTCATGGAATTATCCATGATTTACTTACCAAAAAAAGAAAAAAAAGAAAAAAGAAAAACACTTAGGACAGGTTTGTTCATTTGAAAATTTTAGATGAGAACTCTCATAGAGCACCAAAAGAATTGGTAAATTGTTGTTTGTTGACAACTTCATGTAGTAGTGTTGTTGAAATGTTCTATTTCAAGCCAATATTTTAGCCGATAATAATTGAAGGAAATGCGAGAAAACCTCATCTAAGCAAAAGACTGATCCATCTCTGAATCTCAATCTTCATTCTCTTTACTTCCTTTCTCTCATTGCATAACAAGATCATCAAAGAGAACTTCTGAAACACAAAGAAATAAAAGTAGAAAGCGAATGCTCAATAGTGAAGTGTCCCATGAGAAATATAATACATCTTTGTCATCATCAGCTTTCATGCTTGAACAGCTCCATTTTGATCATAACCTTTCTCATTCTTCTCAATATCTGCATCACCCATCAGATATCTGCACCCATCATGAATCTGCATCAGCCCTCGGAGGCGAAAAGTGAATCTATTCAGCACAGGCAACTCCTATCCTACAATGGTGATTCACTTGCCATCGATCCATCTCTTGTTTTCGAGAATCCAAGACTAAAGAATGCTTACATTGCATTGCAAGCCTGGAAAGAATCCATGCTTTCGGATCCAGAATACATAACCGCGAACTGGATTGGATCCGATGTGTGTACCTACACGGGCGTATTCTGCTGGGAAGCCCCAGATGATCCTGCTGAACGTACCGTGGCAGGTGTTGATATAAACCATGCTGACATTGCTGGGAATCTACCACATGAATTAGGCCTACTCTATGATATCACCTTCTTTCACATAAACTCCAACAGGTTTTGTGGTACACTTCCTCAAAGTCTCTCAAATTTAAAGCTATTGTTTGAATTAGATCTGAGTAACAATCGTTTTGCTGGAAAGTTTCCTCAAGTTGTCCTCCAGTTGCCGAGTCTCAAGTATCTTGACATCCGATACAACGAGTTTGAAGGCGAGTTACCAATGGAGCTATTTGATAACTCTTTCGACGCCATATTCATAAACAACAACAGATTTGCCTCTGTATTACCTGACAACGTTGGCAACTCAAAAGTGTCTGTCCTCGTCTTAGCAAACAACAAATTTGAAGGATGCTTTCCGGTAAATTTAGCCAATATGGCCGGGACATTGAAGGAATTAATACTCACAAACAATGGTTTGCAGTCATGTTTGCCAACTGAGATTGGGCTGCTGAAAAACTTGACAGTGTTGGATGTGAGTTACAATCAAATAATGGGTAGATTACCAGATAGTATAGGAGATATGATCAGCTTGGAGCAACTCAATGTGGCTCACAATATGATGTCAGGGGAGATAACTGAGAGGGTGTGTTCACTTCCAAACCTGGTGAATTTTCAATATGATTACAACTTTTTCTGCAATGAGACTCCAGCTTGTTTGAGACTGCCTGCATTTGATGATAGACGAAATTGTCTCCGAGGGAGTCCATTGCAGAGATCAACATTGCAGTGTACGCGATTCTTGTCCCAGCAAGTGTATTGTACCAGTTTTGGATGCACTTCCCCTGTTCCATCTCTTCCTCCACCTTCATCACTGCCGCCTTTTTTACCTCCACCCGTTTATTCTCCTCCTCCACCTCCACCATCTATTGCGCCACCTTCACTGCCTCCATCTCCACCACCATCACCGGCACCACCCCTTTATCCGCCACCACCATGTAATTGCATTACCAATCCTCCAACATCTTCGCCTGCATATACTCCTCTAGCCCCTCCTCCACCTGCTATCTTTTCTTCACCTCCCCTGCCTAACTCATCCCCACCATTACCTCCGTGTGCCAAACTTCCTGCTCCAGCATCTGCAGAACAAACATCATCACCACCATCATTGACTTAGCATATTTGGCACCCTTCACATTTAAGCCTAAACATACGTTACCAGCTCTCTCATTCCTTCATCAAATCTATAATGAATCTCCATTGCCCCTAAAGCGTCACCACCCTCTGGAATTCAAGAGCCATGGCTGAAACAAGATGCAAAAGAAGAGGTGAAAAGGGAGTAAGGTAAATTTAGCATACAAATCATTGAACTGTAAAACATCGATTCAGACTAGCAAATAAATCAATAAACATAGGAAAATTGGTTGCAGTTATTTACTGGGATGTAAGAATTGAGATGATGGAACTTGTTTTATGAAATCAATGATGCTGGATTATCTTTACATAAATTAATGATTGAAGTCTACTTTCTCGTCTATTATCTTTCCTTTTTCGCTGTTCATTTGTTTTCACACTTCATATTCTGCATGGCAATCAACAATGTGAAACTTACGCGTTAATCATTTCATATTCATCAACATTTTATACTAGCTAGTGATTGTCAGTGCTTTCTCAACTGACTTGAAACAATTAATAGTGCCCGCAAAACAGCGCGAAGAGAGATACTCAACAGTCACTTTCACGAGTCTTTTTGAGCGTGAAGAATAAATAGCAGCCTCATCACTTTATCGTCATTGATCTCTCTAATAACGTCGTCATTATGTTATTAGAAGATCAAAATCCGTCCATCAGTGGCACTCAATAGTGCGGTGGGAAGTCACTTAAGCGAGATAAATACTTATGGAGTAAATGACTTAACACCCCTTGTGTTTAATGTAGCTGATTATCCCTTGTATTTTATAAAAATAGTTGAATACCCATTTTAAAACGTAGCTGAAACATAGGGAATAATCAGCTATGTTTTAAAACACAGAAAGAGTATTCAACTATTTTTATAAAATACAGAAGGGTAATCAGTTACATTTTAAAACACAGAAGTATTGTACACTTTTAACAAAATACATGGAGTATTAACTCGTTTACCCATACTTACGCGAAGAGAGCACTTGAAGGAAGAGGACACTTAGGCAACAAAGGTCGTTTACGATAAAGGAGCACAATTAAATGAAGCGAACACTTAAAACACAAATAGAACAAGTCCAATTAGGCAAAATGGAAAGCTCTATCATTGAACAACCGGTGTACACTAAACAGTCAGTTAGAAGACACTTGATAGTCGTTAACATGAATCGGAGGGAGCATACTAGATCTCCTTTGAGTTAATTTTATATCACTTTCTGTTGCATATTTCGAGAATTGATCTTGAGACTTTTTACACTTAAAATGAAAATTATACTACTAGAACAAATAGCTAATAACAAAGGGGCAGTTCAGGGATCAAGAAGCACTAGGGCATGAGAGTATAGTGCCCTTAACAAGGCATAACAATGACATACAAAGAATCTTAATTGGCAAGTATATCAAGACAATTAGATTACAACATGTGGAACACAGTAGGCTACCCTTTAAGAGGAAACATGGGTGCGACGAGCGAATATAGTAGCCTTCAAAAGACACCAAGGACGAAAAATGCCACCAACTAAACTCCACTTTTTAAGAGTTTAAAGATAAGGATCTAGCTGTTGTAAAAGAAAAAAAAAATTGAATTCGGACCACAGTTTTAACTTCCATTAAACACAAAAGAAAAAGAAGAAGGAAAAACCAACAGATATGGTTCAAGGTTCCACATGTATTTAAGGCACTACTCAATTAATTTAAAAGCATAAAAGGATCAATGCGGAATCGATTAAAATTTTCTCCTAACTAATGCTTTATACTAACGTTCTAATATTGTATCTCAGTAATTCATTTCACTCAAAATGTCTTATATCTTTAGTTTCCTTTATCTACTTTTAGAACAAGGGATGAACGAGTGACCACAAGCTTTGCTTAAACACTCGACATGCAATTAGGTTAAAACATGTTTCACATGTGGTTTAGTCATTCATTTCATTCAAAATATCAAAATCTTTAATTTTTCTTTTATTTTTTGTAGTTTAAGTGAAACGGATGAACAACAATATTAGAACGTTAAAATAAAATAATAGTTAAGAGCGCATGTTAATCACGCGAAATATGGAGTACCTGAAAAATGGCAAAAAAAGAAAGCAGCGCTGGAGGAGTGCTTGGGCTGCTGGGCCTGGAACTTAGGCATTCGTTTACTATTTGGTCATCGCCCTCTTTTTCTGGGTGTAAATCATATTTTGCAATTCTCAGAATTTTCAATTGGCCTTTAGTCTAATGGTATGCTCTTTGTTATGAGTGTGAAAGATTACAAAATTAATTTTTGTAGGTGATATCCCTTAATATATATTGAAATAAAAAAAAATTCTAAAGGGTATTCCAAAATTGAGAACTTTTAAGGCTTTGTTTGACCTAACTGTTAAATTTTAGTTTTTAAGCTATAGAGTTTTGGTTAGAAGTGTTATTGAATAAAAATTATTGACTATTTGGCTTATATTGAACAATGTTGGGCCTTTAGACATATTAAGCGCAATATTGGACTTTTAAAAATATAGAGGGGTATATTTGAGAAAGAAAAAAGAAAAATAACTTCCTGCATTATATGAAAACAATTTCACAAAAACTTTTCTTGAAAAGCTCTAATTTGGAGCTGCTTATTTTTTAATTTTTTTTTAGCTTCAATTTTTACCTAAAAGTTCTTTCAGAAATGAGCCAAACAAGTTGGCTTCAATTTCTAAACTCACATGAAGTACTTTCAAGTGTCTAAAAATTAGGTCAAATAGACCCTAAGTTTGTTATTGGGCTCATTAAATTTCGAAAGTCATATTTAATTACCTATTCAAATAAAAAGCTTTAAATTAAAAATATGATAAAATAAGAAAAAAAATAAGACAATATTAATAAAGTTTGGAATTAAAAAATATTATAGACATTGGAAAATCTTCAAATTAAATAAAAATAATATTAAAAATTAAAAATAAAATTAGTATTATCGATGTTTGCAATATAACCATTAATAATAAAAAATTTAAAAATATTTAAATAATGTGTTAACTAAAATTATGAGTGTTGTTTAGTGAAATTGTAATAAAGAATCTCTAAAATAGAGACTATTGTTAAAATGAAACTAAAATGAAGAGTCAAAAAATAGCGAGTCATTTGTTTCACTTGAAAAAAAAAAATAGGATGGTGTTTGGAGATGGCCTAATAGGGAATAATATAAGTGGCTCTCTAATTTTTTTAAAAAAATTATTTCAGTTTCATTCCAACAACGCTCCCTATTTTATGGACTTTTTTATCAAACAATATGATTAATTATTAATAGTATTTTTATTGTTTTTAATTTGAACTTTTCCAAAACCTATATCACTTTTTTTGTTTGGAGTTTTATAATATTCTTATTAATTTTTAATAGTATTTTATTTTATTATATTTTCTTAATTAAAGCTTTTAACTCGAATAGCGAGCCAAACCGGACTCTTGAATTTGGAGAGATTAATAGCAAAAGTAGGGGTTCTCAATTTTATGGTGCCTCTTCAGGGAGACAGTTGTGTTGAAAATATGACATCACTTCCTAAAAATAGCTAAGAAGGGAGTTTAAAGGAACTATAGAAGATGGGTATGTGTTACTTAATATACAATTCCATTCACTTTTCATTTCTTATACAATAAACACACCATTTATTTATTTTTTGCACAAATGAATTCTGTTTAATTGTGATATTTGTTGGGCAAAATTCATTATGCCCCATGAGTTTTTCGCAAAATGCTAAAGTCTTTTATGAGAAGCCACGTAAATACTAAAGTTTATTAGGAACTTTATGATTCTATGAAGAGTGTATGGAACAAAATAACATTAACTCGATATTTGCTAGATAAGAATACGTAGCATGCCAACTAAAAAATAAAATTTGAACAGTAACTATTTTTCACAAGTAAATTATTTTACAGCAAACAAACAAAGCCTTAATTATTTTATTGCCTTGGCCTTGTTATTGTCATTATCAATGATTTGCTTAGTATTTCCTGTTAAGGGTAAGAACTTCAACAGTTATGGTCGGACAACTTGCTCCAGACCGTGCTGAACTTTTTGATCAGGATCTTGACCTGCACGAGCAAAGAGAAGGAAAAAGGCAGGGTGACGACCCGTATTTTTCCCTCGGGCATGGAAGTGATTAGTTTGTGCAAGCTAAATGCAGTGGTTAGGAGTATTTAATGTGCGAGTTGCCTTCATAAATGCAGGGTGGAGCTCTATTTATACTAATCTTGGTTCGGGCAGCATTCAATGTGTGATGCTGCCCTACATGCCATCAGCTACCCGCGCTGTGCAACCAATGGACAATGTTATTACCCAGCGGATAAAGTTATTACCCGCTGGTCCGAGCTATGTGTCTTGCTTTATGTCACATCAGATTGGCTGGCATAACTGTTGGGGCTCACTTGGATCTAGTTTGGGTCGGGTCAGAGGCTTTAGGTCGGTATGCGACCCAGCTACGTCATTTTCAGCTCGGGACCTCCCTCGTTAATTCCCTCCCCCAAGTCTAGGGATCTGAAGGGGGTCTAGGCGGGCAGTATGCATTCTTGAGCTGGGAGTGACTGACCAGGAGTAGGTGCCAGGTCACGCGGATGCTGTTCTTAAGAGATCGACACGTCGTGCCTTAACTTTGACAGGACGCGACGTTTAACATTCTCGAGACGGTTACACTTGGTGCCTGTAAATAGGGCTCTAATGTTTCAAAGTTCACTTTACCTTTTTGCATCCACGTTTTGAAGACTCTCATAGGCATTTGAGCTCGGAAAGTTTCAGCTCAGAGAAGTAAGAGGTCGGAGATCTGCGAGCTTAGAGAATTGACATCTCGATTCATTCGGTCCGTCATACCTTAACTAGACATCAATTAGGTACGTCCCAACTCCCTTTAGATATCTTAGTATATTTTCTTTCATATATTCATACGCAAATGGGGAGGTTGGAGTCCGAGGATTCCCAAGAGATGGAAGTAAGGTCATATGGAGGAGGTGAGGAGAAACCTTCTAGCTCGGAGTCGTCCTCAAAGCAGGGCTCCGATGACGGTGATTCAAGCCTTTCCCAAGAAGATAAGTCAAAACCCCTACAGGTCCGGGTAGGAAGTGACGATGAGTGTGAAATCGTGGAAGTTAGGAAGGTACAGGTGAAAGCCGATGAGGATCCCCTGTCCGGTCTGAATGAGTTGGGCGAGGCCAGGGATGGTTCGCCCTTAAATCAATTAGAGGGTCTCGAGCTTCCCCACAAGTACATAACCGAGGCTTTTAAAGCTAGGGCGGTAGACACCGATCATTTTACGATCTATGACTTGGCCTTTGATATAATCCAATTGCCACTTCCGCGCTTCATCACCTCCATGTTGGACTATTTTAAGCTGAACCCCAGCCAGATGGCTCCCAATGGTTAGGCTATGATCGTGGAATTCTATGTGTATTGCCGGGAGGTGGGTGTGGAGCTGACCCTTACTCTGTTCAAATACTTCTATACTTACAAAGTCAACCCTAAGCAGCTTGGGTGGTTCCACTTCGCGGCTAGGAAGGACTTAGCCCTCTTTACTAAGTGGAAATCTTCCAACAAAGGTTGGCACAACAAGTACTATTGGGTAGAATGCTCGGTCGCCACAAGGTGTAGAAGAGAATGGACCCCGTCCTTTAAGAAGAGGCTCAATGACCAGCCTACACTATCCGACTCGGAGATGAATGACGTTGAGGAGCTCAAGCCTAGGCTGAATCAGCTGATTGACATTGAGAGTGTCCTAAAGTGGGACAAGATTTAGGAATCCAAGTTACTCGGTCGGATTCCCGACCTGACCAAGGCCCACCCTGGCTTACTCCCTGGATCGGATGATGAAGAGGAAGAGGATCAAGCAGAGGGTCAGTCTCGGGATCGGATCTGACCTCCCTATTTCTTGTTTTTCAACCTGACATTACTTCAATTTTTCTAACTTCTCTTTTGATTTTCAGAAATGCTGACCGTTGGGGAAAGGGCTTTCATCAAGAGGAGGGAGGCTGCGATGAGCGGTGAGGGCTCGGCGCCCGATGGCTCTAAGAGGCCTCGCATCCAAGAGATAGAGAAGGGGACAAAAGTCTCCTTGAAAAAGGGCAAGACCCAGGAGTCTCCCTCCAAGAAGAAGGCGTTGGGTATGGTGATCGCCGAGCACCCGAGCACTGAAACAGAATAAAGAAAAAGGCCCTGCACCGAGGAAGGCCGCGGAGGTGATCCGGTCCAAGAATGACTGAGTGGTTGATACCTCACCCCCATCAAACGTGACCCCAAGTTGTCCAAGGTCTCGGTGGACCAGCTCGTCCTCGACTTAAGGACTGATGCAACGACGATGAGTAGCCGCCCCTTGTTCTTTTGATTAATTTTTTTTTGGGGTCATAATCTGTCTGACTGTCCCTTTTTTTTGCAAGTTGAGTCTTACATTCTCTCTGTTCCTGGCCTCATCCACAAGGTTCAGGCTCATTGTACTGAGCTAGAGCATCGAAGCCCAGGCCAAGCTGGAGGAGCAGAGGGAGGAGGCTCGGAGAAGATACAAAGAGGACGGCGATGAGATCACTCGCCTCAAGAGGGAGCTGGAGCTCAAGGAGAAAGAGCTCAAAACTGAGAAATCCCAGAGGACTAAGGCTAGCAACGACATGGCGAAACTTAGGAGGGAGAAGTGCGAAACCAAAACTAGCCTCCGAGAGTTCAAAGAGAAGGCTAGGCCCGAAAGAGAAAAGGTGGTGGAAGCCTTCAAGGACAGCGATGCGGGCGTAAACTGGCTAATGAAGAAGGGCGAGGCGATGGTCAAGTTTGCTGAGCTGGAGTACTTCTTCCGAGGCCAGTTTGCCGCTCGGGAGCGGGCAAAGACTTTCTTGACTCCCTCTAAGACCGAATTTATGGAGATCATGGAGGCTCCACCGCCAGAGTTTTGGCAGATTCCTGGGCTTCCCTCTAACCAGAAAGCGGAGCGCCATGAGCTGATGAATTACATCAAATAGAGAATGGAGCAAGCTGGAGACGAGTCCCCTGAGGTTGGGGACAAGGCGGGTGATGGGGCTACCTCTGTTATTCCGGCGCCTTGAGTTTTATTTTTTTTCTCTCTCTGTAATATGCCCGAGATGGGCCTCCTTGTAATCTTTTATATTAATTAATGAAACAATTGTTTGCCATCAATCAATTTGTATAGCTATGCACTTCATGTATTTACACGTGTACCGAGTTGTACTTGATTGTGTTTCAGGAACTTTTAATTAAGCTCAAGTCAATTGTCGTGATGAAATTAACTTAATAAATTAATGTCTTGATTTGACCGAGCTGGACTCGTCAGCCCGAGCTAGTAGATAAACCAAACTTCGTTGATTGGTACCGAACTGGCATTAATAATCTGAGTTGGTCAACTTTGTTTTAATCGATAAGTGTGCGTTTATCCTTAGATCAATGAAATTGAACCAGTCACAAAGAAATTGTATACAAAAATGGGAATTGTATTAAATATCTTGGTACAACGTGTACTTGAGCTCGGGTTCTAAAAAATAGTAATTTCAGCTCGAGGCCTTATAAAAAATAATGCTTAAGATGCTCAGCATGCCCGACGTTTTTCAGCTACTTCCCGTATTTGTCACGAAGGTAAAAGGTTCCAGGTCGGATTTCTTTCACTACTTCGTACGGGTCTTCCCAGGGCGGGGAGAGCTTCCCTCTTGATCGCTGGAAAAAGATGGACCTTCGTAGGACCAAGTCTCCGACTTTAATAGATTTAGACTTGACTTGCTTGGCAAAGGCTCGTTCCATGGCGGCTTTCCCAGCCAACATTCTGACCTGAGCTTTGGCACGCAACTCTTCTGCCAAATCTAGCTCTTCTCGGATCCGAGTTCTATTTATTTCTGGATCATGGTGGAGGGACCTACAGGTAGGGGACCCGATCTCCACCGGCAGCACTGCTTGAGTATCGAATGTCAGTTCGAAGGGTGACTCTCATGTTGCCGAGCTGATGGTGGTACGCTGAGCCCACAACACCTCGGGAAGAATTGTTGCCCACTGCCCCTTCGCATCTTCCAGCTTTGTTTTCAGGCCTTGCAAAATAATTTGGTTAGTCATTTCGACCTGACCATTACTTTGAGGATGAGCAATAGACGAGAATCTAAGGTCGATTCCGATTTCAACACATTTACCTTGGAAATATATACTATCAAATTGTTTGCCGTGGTCAGTAACTATAACCTTAGGCACTCTAAATCGGCAGATGATATTCTTCCATACGAAGTCCCAAGCTACCTTTTCAGTTATTTTGGCTACACCCTAGGCCTCGGGCTACTTGGTGAAGTAATCAATAGCTACAAAAGCATGTTTCTTCTGCCCGAGGCTATTTGGTAGCGGACTAATGATATCCAACCCCCACTGATAGAACGACCACGGACTCACCATCACCGTCAGGTCCACCACGGGTTTTCTCTAGATCTTGGCGAACCTCTGATAGATATCGCATTTTTTCACATAATCTTTGGAATCCTGCTCGAAAGTTGGCCAGAAGTAGCCTTGCCTTAGTGCCTTTCTTGCTAGGGCTTTGTCATCCATGTGATTTCCACACATTCCTTCATGGATTTCTCTAAGTACGTAATTTTCCTCCTCAGGTCCTACGCATTTTAAGACGGGCCAGGTGTAGGCCCTTTTGTAGAGCTGACTCGCAATTATAACAAACCTTGAGGCCTATTTTTCAATTTTTCGAGCTTCTTTCTTGTCATCGGGGACTATACCTCCCATCAGATAGTCCATGATTGGCCAAGTCCAATCTGGGCTCATGGTTGTTTCGGCGACTTCCTACTTTCCTAATTGGATGCTAGGCTTGGAAATTTATTCTACATGGACCAGGGCGGGTCGGTTCTCACCTACGGCTAGTTTTGATAAGGCATCAACTTTTGTATTTTCTTCCCTCGGAACCTATTGTATAGAAAACCTTTTGAATCTCGAGGTCAAGTCCTTGACTTTACTGAGATAGGCCATCATGGAAACATCTTTGGCCTCGAATTCTCCGGAGACTTAGCTTGCAACCAACTGGGAGTCAGTATACATTTCTAGGGTCTGTACCCCTAGCTGGGCCACGATTCTCAGACCTGCAATCACCGCTTCATACCCGGCCTTATTATTAGAGGTCGGGAAGGCAAATTTGAGGGAATACTGGTGCTCATGACCCATTGGGTCTAAGATTACAACCCAAGTTCCACTTCCTAACTTCCCCGATGCTTCATCTACATGGATTTTCCATATTTCCTTTGGATCTTATTCAGCTCTGCCCGTGCACTCAATAACAAAGTCCACGATTGTCTGGGCTTTGATGGTTGTTCTTGGTTGGTAGGCGATATCAAATTGACTTAGCTCGACTGCCCATTTTAGTAGCCTGCCTGAGACTTCTGGTTTGTGCATAATGGATTTAAATGGAGCGTCCGTCATGACCTTGATTGTGTGAGCATCAAAATACGGCTTAAGCTTTTTGGCTGCGGTCACCAGTGCGAATGCTAATTTTTCCAAGGTGGAGTACCTCACCTTAGTTCTGTGGAGAGTTTTGCTAAAATAGTACACTGGCTTCTGGTCTTTTCCTTCTTCTCGAACTAACACAACCGCGACTACTGTTCCCGAACAAATTAGATACAACAACAGTTCCTCCCCCTCCTCGGGTCGGGAGAGTAGTGGCAGCAAGGCTAAGTATCTTTTTAATTCATCAAAGGCATTCTAACATTCCTCGATCCATTCAAAGTTCTTGTGGCTTCTCAAGATTTTGAATAATGGAGCACATTTATCAGCCGACCTAGACATGAACCTGCTCAAGGCTGCTATCTTACCGGTAAGCAGTTGGACATCGTTCACACAGGTCGGTGGTGCTAAATCTAAGATTGTTTGGATCTTTTCTGGGTTGGCTTCAATACCCTATGTCGTGACCATGAATCCCAAGAACTTTCCCGCCTTGACGTCGAATGCACACTTCTCCGGATTCAATTTGATTTTGAACTGATCTATTACGGCGAAGGCCTTCGTCAAGTCAGTTACGTGGTCTTCCGCTTTCTTACTCTTGATCAGCATGTCATTCACATAAATTTCAATGTTACGCCCAATTTGATTTTTGAAGACTTTGCTCACCATCCGGGTATAGGTGGCTCCTGCATTTTTTAGACCAAAAGGCATGACCTTATAGTAGTAAAGCCTCTGGTCGGTAATGAAAGCTGTCTTTTCTTTATCCCCGTGTACCATCTTGATCTAATTATAGCCTTTGAAGGCGTCCATAAAAGATAGCAATTTAAACCCCAAGGTGGCGTCCACTAACTGGTCAATTCGAGGCAAAGGAAAACAATTTTTTGGGCAAGCTTTGTTGAGGTTGGTAAAATCAATGCACAATCTCCATTTCCCGGTACTCTTGGAGACCAACACTACATTAGATAGCCAAGTTGGGTACAAGATTTCTCGTACATGTTCGACATCCAATAGTTTTCCGACCTCCTCAACAATGATTTTCTGTTTGTCATAGTGAAAGTGCCTGTGCCTTTGCTTTATTAGATAGTAATTTGGGTCGACATTCAAGTGGTGCTCAATCACGGCCGGATCAATTCATGTCATGTCAGTGGCAGACCAAGCAAAGGTTTGTTTATTTTCAATGAGAAATTGGCTTATACCTCTTTTGAGGTCTTCCGGTAGTTCACTTTCGATTTTGGCTTTCTTGTTTTCCTCTGAAAGTTCTATCTCCTACAGCTCTTTTGCAGAACTCCCTCTCTTGGCATCCATCTTTTCCTCGGGCAAGTCGGGCCCCCATCCTGCTTGATACTTCGATCGTAGGGAGCTTTCATAGTATTCCTGAGCTGAAAGCAGGGCCCTTCTGATCGTAGCCATGCCATTTGGGGTTAGGAACTTTAGGGCTTGATGGTGCAAGGAAGGTACTGCCTTGAAATGGTTTAAGGCGACTCGCCCCAGAATACTATTGTAAGTCGAGTTGCAGTCCATGACAATGAAATTGGCCTGCATTGAAACCCCTTTAGGTCCATCCTGGAGGGTGAGGTTGAGGTTGATGACCCCATCTGTTTTGTGGCCGTGCCCAGTGAAGCCGGCAAGTGTTCCCTTTAATGGCCGAAGCCGACTTCGGTCCAACCCCATCTGCTCAAAGGCTCTCAGAAAGATAACTTTTGCTGAACTCCTAGTATCTACCATCAACCTCCTGACGGTAATGTTGGCGATGAGAAGGTGATCGTCTGAGGAGAAGGTGATCATTTTCAACCCTCTGGTTAATCCTGCTGCTGGCCCGTGCTTACGCCCAGCATGAACATACCCCTTCTAACCTGTTGATGTCTCTGCGCCCGACGCGAGTCATCCGGTGATTATTTCTACAATAGCTAGAGGCCCAGCCCGGTCATGACGCCTAGGCGAGCTCATTTCTCTCTCTCTCTACCCACTCCCTAGTCGGGGTTCCTGGGTGGTTGCTAGTCGACGTACCTTCTGAGGTGATCTCGGGATATCAAAGCTTCGATCTCCTACTTCAGATCCCTACACTCGTTGGTGTTATGCCCATAATCCATATGGTAGCGGCAATATTTAGTCTTATTGCGTTTCTTAGGTCGGCCTCGCATCTTGGGTGCTGGTGGCAAGTGGTTCTAATGTTGAATCTCCATCATGATCTGTTCTGTCGGGGTGTTAAGGGGAGTGAACATTGTGAATCTCGGGCACTGTTTCTGCTGTTACTACGGTAGTTTGCCCCTGTTGGCCTATACTTTGTTCCCGGGCTAAGCCCTGGATGAGGGCTCCCTTCTTTTATTTTTCTTTGTCATCCTCTCTTTTAGCCTAGTGGATCTCCTCGGAGTGAATGTATCCATTCGCCCTCACTATCAGCTCAGCGACGGTGTCCACCGGGTCAATAGCCAAGGAGGATATGAGGGGTCCCGACCTGAGCCCATTTTGGTAAGCCATCAGAGCCATAGAGTCCTTTAGGTTGAGGATCCTCAGAGACTCTTCGTTGTATCGGGCGGTGTAGGTCCTCGAACTTTCTCCCTTTTGCTATTTCACCGTCAATAGTGACGAGGTATGGCAGCGAATCAGGATAGGAACGCTTCTGCCATTTGATGAAAACTTTCAACCGAGTCGGGGTGGAGTTTCTGGAACCAATCCAAGTGCGTTGCCCACCAGTGTGGTCGGGAACGCCTTCGTCTTCCCCATTGTACATCGCCAAGTGCGGCATCCGATTGCCTGCGGGGAGCGGTATGGGTAGAACCTCGGGAGAGAGGGCTGACACCGAGCAGGTTTATGACCTTGGCTATGGTAGTCGCGGTCTTAGCCTGCTCGGGGTCGATAAGGGCAGCCCTCTGGTTTCGGATTTCATCCGCTTGGATCACCGGCTCGGGAGATCCCTCGCTACCTTTTCAGGCTTGAGCCAGTCCTAAAGTTGGTATCCGGAACTGTGTTCACTCTGGTTGGGGGGCTATGACAGGATCTGCTGGTGGGTCCGCAACCAGGCATGTACCATGTTCCTTAAGTTCTTTGAGCATCCGAAACATCAACTTCACCTCGGGCGCTATGCCTGCTGTGAAGTCGTCTTCTCCTGGTTGGGTAGTTTGTGTGGCTAAGTGTATACGTTGGCTCGTTCTAACGTCGGTTTGGGTAGCTTTGTGGTCCTCACCCAGGGTGGGTGAGTCCTCTGCTGGCAAGCTGTGGCTTCGAGTTTGTACCATGGTGGTTTCTCAGTGGGTGGTGGGATTAATAAGAAGGGTTTCCCACAGACGGCGCCAAATTGTTAAGGGTAAGAACTTCAACAGTTGTGGTCGGACAACTTGCTCCAGACCATGCTGAACTTTCTGATCAGGATCCTGACCTGCACGAGCAAAGAGAAAGAAAAATGCAGGGTGACGACCTGTATTTTTCCCTCGGGCATGGAAGTGATTAGTTTGTCCAAGCTGAATGCGATGGTTGAGAGTATTTAATGTACGAGTTACCTTCATAAATACGGGGTGGAGCTCTATTTATACTAATCTTGGTTCGGGTAGCATTCAATGCATGATGCTGCCCGACATGCCATCAGCTGCCCGCGCTGTGCAACCAATGGACAAAGTTATTACCTAGCAGATAAAGTTATTGTCCGCTTGTCCAAGTCGTGTGCCTTGCTTTACGTCCCATCGGATTGGCTGGCATAACCGTTGGGGCTCACTTTGGTCTAGTTTGGGTCGGGTCAGAGGCTTCAGGTCGGCATGCGACCCGGCTACGTCATTTTCAACTCAGGACCTCCCTTGTCACTTCCCAAGGTGCTACTCATTTAAAATTATTTCCAGAACGTTGACATTGGTATGAGGTTCACAAAATACTTTTATAATTTGTACCAATATAAAACACAACACACGCACACAAACAATACATTGAAAAAAAAGTAAACCCTTTCTTACCAAAAAAAAAAAGCAAACCCTTAAGAGTTTCTTTCTTCTACATTTAGAAAACGAAATGGGGCAAAGAATGTTGTGCTTATCATTTGCTCAGGACATGAATACATGATTAGGGATGGTAATAAGGTAGATTTAGAATAAGGAAATCTATCTCACACCCTGTCCCATCACTTGAAAAGCCACCCCATCCCCCGTCTCGTCCTTGCCTTTATTCCTTCGCCCCGTCTAGTTACCAAATTCTAGTGGAAATAAGAATCACCCGTAGATCTATCTAATGTTTTTGACTATCAAAATTGCGTTTAATTTATAAAACATGAAATTATAAAAAGGAAAAACCAAAAATTTAAAAAAATAAACAAAGATCATATATATATAAATATTAAAAAAGTCAAATACGAATTATAAATTGAGTTTCACCTCTTTGAGAATAATTAGGTAGATCCTTTTAATTGAATATATCTTCGCAATAACCTCACTTTAAACCGCCAAAACAAGTTATAGTTAGAATAATTGCACATGAAAATTGTCACGCCTCAAATCCAGTACCCCAAGTTCTCGAGCGAGACTAGTGTTGTAAGCATAAAAAATAACTACTTGGTCCTCTAATGTACTAGCCCAAAATGGTTGACTAAAGGTATTCTAAATATTCTAACACCTACTCATAAACCATACAATTTCATAATCTCCCACCAATCTAGGATATTACACACACCCCTGTTAAGAATCTGACGTCCTCATTAGAGGCACACAACCAGGACCAATAAGATGATGCAGGATTTTAGAAGTAGCTCCTACGGGTTCAAGAGATGGCTCTCACTACCTTCTTGGTGTAGTACTTTGCCCTGCAAAGTATTTAGTTCCTACACCGGCTAGTGATCAGCTCTGAATACCATTCTGTCATGCTCCGAGCCAAAACTCCAGGCCTGCGAGCGATTCTAGTGTTGTACGCATTAGAAATAACTATTTGATTCTCTTTTTTACTGGCCCAAAATGGTTAATCTAAGTTATTCTTTATACTTACAACACCCACTTATAAACTACTCAAATTCATAATCTCCCACCAGTGTGGAATATTACAAAAACTGCATATAGCAAGAAGAATGGCATTTGGTCATTAGAAGTCTTAAAACATTCCTAATTAATATGCTTTTTTTTTTAGCTTAATCATTCCAACAATTCACAAAAGAAACAGTGTTAAACATAATTTTAATATTATTTTTCTAACTTAATCATTCCAACAATTCACGAAAGAAATAATATATTATAACTATGACGAAATTAAATAATATTTACTTGTGTAATTAAAATATTTGATTTTGTGAGAAAATAAATGCAGATATTTAGTTTTTAAAGTCACAAGTATCTACTGGTTACTAAAGTTAAGTAACACAATCTAAATTGGACCTCTCATGATGAAGTGCGGGACAACACGTACCATTCTTTTTTCTTTTTTTTTGTCAAAACAAAAAGTACCATTCGCTATTGAACAATTGGCTAAAAGGATAGAAGAAATTAACTTATAATATTGAGAGATATAAGAGCCCTAAAATTTAGGTTAACTGTGGCTTGACAATGCTTTTCTATATTTATAGCACTACTAGAACATTTAGATAAAAAGAATACTTGTTGTGTTTGACCTATCTGTGAAATTTTAGTTTTGAGTTGTAGGGTTTTAATATAAAATAAAAGTTATTGACTGTTTGGCTTATGTTTAGCAATATTAAACTTTTAAAAAATTTGAGTTCAATGTTGAACTTTAAAAATGTGAAGGGGTTGTATTTGGAAAAAAAAAAAAATCTTCCTGCAGTATGTAAAAATAACTTTGCAAAAACTTTTTTTAAAAAGCTCTAATTTTGAGCTTCTTATTTTTTTAACTTTTTTCAGCTACAACTTTTATTTTAAAAACACTTCAAACATAGGTCAAACAGGTTAGTTTCAGTTTCTAAACTCACATGAAACATTTTTAAGTATTTAAAGATTAGGCCAAACAAAGCTTTTAAAACATTTTGTATGCCACTGGCCATTTGATCTAGTGGTATGATTATATTTTTAGGTGCAAGAGTTCTCTAGATCAGTTATCATGTATAATATCTTAAATAATTTAACCCAAAAAACAAAAAAACATTTTGGAAATGTGAGACAAGGAATGCTTATTCCCACATATGATCCTATACCCCTGGAGAGAATAAAAGTCAAGCCCCACCCTATGCCCCCACACCCCATTTCACACCCTAAAACCTTCCTTGCAATTGGGATGGGAGCCAGGTGAGTATCCGAGAAGACATGATAGGCTTTGTTTGCATTAAAGTTAATAAGAAAAGATTTTAGGAAATTCGAATCAATCAAGAATTTAACCTTTTAGGAGTCCAATCAAATAGGTATTATATTTGATTAATTTATACCATATCTTTTCTTAACAGGATCTTGTGAGTTAGGATCTGACATTTCACATAAAAAAATAAAAAAGACAAAGAAAATACGTAATGGCACTATCCACAATACCCAATTAGAAAGGCCTTTTAAGCTCTATGACCAATTAGCAGATTCAATTCTAATCTTCAATTATATTCCGCTAACTTTTTATCACCCAACTGATACGTTTCGTCTATAAACAAAGTTAAATTCCATTGGACTTCTGAATTGCAAAGATCCCATGTTGAACGAGATTTTAACAAATACCTAAAAGAGACGTGAATTGAAGAAGTTAATTTTTTTGTTTTTTTGTCGTTAAAGAGAGAAAAGTGGAGAAGATATTTATCTTTTTCTTTAATCTGAGAGTAATTTTGTCTTCAAAAGATTAGCAACACAATTAGAAAACATGAATTTATAAATTCCACCTCTTGGGCTCGGATTTGAGTAACAAACTATTTGGAATAAATGAATTCTATAAAATTTTGTGAAATTCATTTGCAAATTCAATTTTTTTTGTTTGGTTGCACATTTTTTTAAAATTCCAAATCCAAGATTTATAATTATTGGATTTCTACAAGCCTTACTCAAATCCGAGCCAAGGAAGTGGAATTTATAAATTCACGTTTTCTAATTCTGCTGTTATTTTTTTAGGACAAAACTATTCTCAAGTTTAAATGATTGACTTTGCTAGGAATAGTCAATAGCTTAGAAAATTAAAAAAAAAATAAACATCTTCTCCATTCTTCTCTCTTTGACGACCAAAAAAGAAGAAAACCAACATATTTCATTCACTCCTCTTTCAGGTATTTTTTTGATTTTTCTTGTAAATTTATTCGCGATTTTTTTTGGGCAATTTGTATCGTACCTGATTGACTTGTATGTAAAATCTTGTTCCAAACTAAGCCCTGAAATAAAAAATAATCATATGAAAAGTAGACAAAAAAAAAAAAAAAACGAAGCCAAGCCTGTATGTAAAATCATGACTATACATGATACCTGATTAATGACTTGTTTATATTTAATATATTATGGAGTTGATTAATAAACAATAGTTTTTTTCCGAACGAGAACATGTTCATATTTTCAGATGTATACTTGGACTATACATTAGCACCACAACATTGATTGGGTTAACATGCTACCGCTTGCATACCAGACCACGATTTTAAATTCTATTAGATACAAAAAAAAAAAAAAAACCAACAGATATGAAACAAGGTTTCACACGCATTTAAGGCACTACTCAATTAATTTAAAAGGATAAAAGGATCAATGCAGAATCGAATAGAATTTTCTCCTAACTAATATTTTATACTAACGTTCTAATATTGTATCTCAGTAATTCATTTCACACAAAATGGCATACATCTTTAGTTTCCCTTTTGTAGTTTTAGAATGAGTAGCCACAAGTTTTGCTAAAGCACTCGACATGTAATTAGCTTAAAATATGTTCATTATGTGGTCAAGTCATTCATTTCATTCAAAATATCAAAAAATTTAATTTTTCTTTTATTTTTTGTAGTTTAATTGAAATGAATGAACAAAAATATTAGAACGTTAAAATAGAATAATAGTTAAGAGAGTATGTCAATCACGCGAAATATGAAATAAATGAAGAATGGGAACAAAGAAACTCGCGCTAGAGTTGTGCTTGGGCTGGTGGAACTTTGGCATTTTCGTTTACTATTTGGCTATCCTAAGTCACTGTATCACTATATGTGGGCATTCTTTTTTCCTAATACTAGCTAGATAAATATAAGCAATGATGGGTCATCTCAACATTCATCATATTTTTCTCTATCAACAGACTCATTTTCTGGGTGTAAAATCATATTTTGCAATTCGAAGAATTTCCATCAGACCTTTAGTCTAGTGGTATGCTCTTCATTGTAAATGTGAGAGATTGCAAAATCATTTTTTGTGGTGACATCTTTTAATATATATATTGTACAATTTAGGCATTCCTTGAATATTAAAAAAAAAAATCCTAAAGGATACTCCAAAATTCAGAAATCTTAAGTTTGTTATTTGGCTCACTAAATTTCGGAAGTCATATATGATTACCTATTCAAATAAAAAGCTTTGAATTAGAAATATGATAAAATAAGAAACAAAATAAAATAATATTAATAAAGTTTGGAATTAAAAAATATTGTAGTCATTGGAAAAGCTTCAAATTAAATAAAAATAATAAATTAAAAAAAATATTAATAATTAAAAATAAAATTAGTATTATCAATGTTTGGAATATAACCATTAATAATAAAAATATTCAAATAATTTGTTAGCTAAAATTGAGTGTGTTGTTTAGTGAAATTGTAATAAGAAATCTCTAATATAGAGACTATTGTTGAAGTGAAACTAAAAGCAAGTCACCTGTTTCACTTGGAAAAAAATAGGATGACGTTTGGAGATGGCCTAATCAGGAATAATATAGGTGGCTCCCCACTTTTAAACAACTTTTATTTCAATTTCACTCCAACAACACTCTCTATTTTAGGACTTCTTATCAAACAAAATTTTCAATTTTAGTTAACACATTCTTTTTATTAATGTTTAATTTTTAATCTTCATTAGCTATGATAACATTAATATGATTTATTTTTTAAAATTTGATGCTTTTCCAAAAGCTATGTCACTTTTTCTGTTTGGAGTTTTATAATATTCTTATTAATTTTTTTAATACTATTAAGTCTATTTTCTCAATTAAAGCTTTTAGAATAGATGACCAAAATGATCCCTTATCTTTAAGGTTTGTGATATTTTCATTCCTCATTTACGAAACACGACATTTTAGTTCCGTATCTTTCATTTTGTGACGATATCAGTCCTTTTTGTAAAATCTGTTAAAAATTTAATGGCAAATTCATGTGCAGCTCACGTGACTACCAATTTTTAGAATTAGCGAGGGCAAAATTGACATTTTAACATCATATGTCTTTTTTTTTTTTCCTCTTCTTCTTTTCGTTCTTTCTTTTCTTGATCACCACCAAGCTTTTAACTTGAATTGTGAGCCAAATCTGACTCTTGAATTTGGAGAGATTAATAGCAAAATTAGGGGCTCTCAATTTTAAGGTGGCTCTTTAGGGAAACTGTTCTGTTTGAAAATTAAATATGACCTAGCTTCCTAAAAATAGCTAAGAAGGGAGTTTAAAGGAACTATTGGATATGGGTATGTGTTACGTAATATATAATTTTATTTACTTTTCACTTCTTATACAATAAATGTCACACCATTTATTTATTTTTTGCATAAAAGAATTCCGTTTAAATGTGATATTTGTAGGGCAAAACTCATAATTCATTGTGCCCCATGAGTTTTTCAGAAAATTCTAAAATTTTCTATGAGAAGACAAGTAAATTCAAAAGTTTATAAGAAACTTTGTGAAGAGCGCTTATGGAACAAAATAACATTAACTCAATATTTGTTAGATAAGAATACGTAGCATGCCAATTAGAAAATAAAATTTGAACTATAACTGTTAATGTAAATATATAAATATATGGTTGTCCTATGTTTATAATATCAAGATACAGTAGAACCTCTTTAAATTAATAGCGATGGAATCATCAAATTCTATTAATTTAGCGATATATTAATTTATCAATAAATTAACAACTATTAATTAATAGAGATATTTTTAATTTTTTTTGGATTTATAGTAAACATATTATGATTATGATGTCTTTTTTTGAAAATTGACTTGTATTTTTTGGATCCAATTTGAAAAGATAAGTAATGAGAATAAAAGATAAAATTTAATTTAGTAAAATTAGAACAAAGTTTCTCTAATCTCGTATCCAAGTGCTTGTAGGATTAGGATGAGAACTAATTTCTCTAATCTTGTATCCTAATCCTTGTAGGATTATCTCAATTTTTTCTCTTTAAATAATTAAATATAATATTCAACTAGATTTGAAGTTCAATAAAAGACAAACTACTCTTGATTCATATTTTAAGAAATTCACATATTTAATTTATTATGAACTTTTTAGCTAATTATTAATTTATGAAATATTTGGGTCAATAAAATAAAAAGAAATTTTTTTAAATGTATTATTTTATAATTTTATCTAATTTATCAACTTTTTACACTGGTCCCAAGTCAGGACCGGATATTTTTTTAATTAAAAGAGATTATTAATTTATCGAGTATTAATTTAAAGAGGTTGTATTGTATCTTTCAATGATATCACGATAAATGAAGAGTAGAATAAGCCACTAGAACTTTATTTCAGTGGTAATGTTACTTGTTATGTATGTGAGAGTTCGCGAACTTAAGTCTTCCTGCTTATATTGTATGACCTTAGGCCTCTCCTGAATATAAAAAATAAAAAATAAAAAGTAGAATGAAAAGCGAGTAATGCGATCATCCAGCCAAGACTACATTTAATTATTATTTACTAAAGCACTCCCCAAGTTTATTCTGCCTTTGCCTTGTCATTATCAATGATTTGCTTAGTACTCCCCCAAGTGTTACTCATGTAAAATAATCTCCAAAACATTTGACATTGGTATGAGGTTCACAAAATACGTCTGTACCAATATAAAACACAACACACGCACACACGCACACACGCACACACGCACACACGCACAAACAATACATCGCAAAAAAGCATACCCTTGAAGAGTTTCTTTCTTTTATATTAGAAAACGAAATGGGGAAAAGAATGTCGTGCTTATCATTTTCTCAGGACATGAATACATGATTAGGAATGTTAATATAGCAAATTTAGAGTAGGGAGATATATCTATTTCACATCTCGTCTCATCACCTAAAATGCCACCAAATCCTTTATCCCGCCCTGGCCTTTGCTCCCTCGCCCCTGTCTAGTTACCAAATTCCAGTGAGAAATGGGAATTACACGAAGATCTTTTTAATCTTTTTAATCTTTTTAACTATCGAAATTGCGTTTAACTTTCAAAACATGAAATTATAAAAATGGAAAACCAAAATTAAAAAAATAAACAAATATCATATATATAAATATTAAAAAAGTCAAATTTGGATTATAAATTGAGTTTCATGTCTTTGATAATAAGTAAATAGATCCATTTAATTAAATATATCTAGCAATAACCTAGCTTTAAACATCTAAAACAAGTTCTAGTTAGAATAATTGCGCATGGAAACTACATATAGCAAGAAGAATGGCATTTGGTGATTAGAAGTCTTAAAACATTCCTAATTAATATGATTTTTTTTTAACTTAATCATTCCAACAATTCGCAAAAGAAACAATGTTATAACTATAACATAATTTTAATATTATTTTTTTTTTAACTTAATCATTCCAACAATTCACAAAAGAAATGATGTTATAACTATGACATAATTAAATAATATTTACATGAGTAATTAAAATATTTGATTTTGCGAGAAAATAAATGCAGATATTTAGTTTTTCAATTCACAAGTATCTACTAGTTACTAACGATAAGTAACACAATCTAAATTGGACTCCTCATGATGAAATGTGGGACAAAACGTACCATTCGCTATTGAAGAATTGGCTAAAAGGATAGAAGAAATTGACTTATATAATACTAGCACTATACCCTTGCAATGCACAAGTGTAATGTATGTACACTAAAAATATGTAATATGAAATCAATCTATTCAACTTTCTAATCACATTATTGAAAAACCATAATATGTAGTTACTCTAAATAATATACCATTACTAAAGAAACTAAATAAAGTAAGCATTTATTTTTAAAAATATGACAGTTAGTATTACTATTTAACAAAGATCAAACCTTTCAAAAGATACATGCATCTCCTTTTGTTCAAATTGTTATTTTCACAAAATTCACACTTGTCTCGTCCTAATTTGACGTCATGCTTACTCTTTGCACATGTGATCTACTTGTAAATTCATTTCTTACCATCAGAAGTTTGAATGATCCAATGGTCAAAGAATATGCTGGAATACTTCATATTACACAAAAAAAATATTATTTGAACATGAATAACATGAACATATACTCTAAAAATTATTATGGACTACCTAGCAACTTATAACTAGTGGCTGTAATGAGTTCAAATTGATACAAATTTGTTTTCATTTTCAATTCATAAACATATCTCATTAGTTTGAAATACATTAGTAATATTTGAAGTAGATTTGCTATATGATCTAAGCGAAATTCAAATGGCTGAGCAAATCACCTGAAAATTCATATAGCGTAAGACCATATTTTTATTGCTACAATTACATTATAAGGTAAACAATAATGAATAAAGAACATAAACATGTTAAATAAAATCAAATCTACAATGAAAACAATAAAAAATACATACTTGCCTAATTTATTATTTTGATACTTTTTTGAAAATCATATTAGTTGTAGTTCTTAATACTTTGGCATTATCAAAATCTTTAATATTTTCTTACTTGTCACTCTTAAAAGTGTAATATATAGTAGCTCGTGACTGGAGGCAGATTTAGAAAAATATAAACCAATGTGGGAAAGAATTTGATCCGGACTTTTATTTCTTGTCATGGAAAAACTTACAACCAAACAAAATTGTCTTTGCTATAATTTAAGGACAAACTTTGGTTAGATGAGATCATAGTCATCCGAGGTATATCACTCCAAGAATCAATATTTAACAAATCAAATATTTCAATAATTTATAAAAACCTTAAAAAGAAATGTGAAGTGCAAAAATGATTATTCTTGGTATATATGATTAAAAAACAAACTCTTAGTTCTTGTTAGTTTAGAACATTATCAACTATTTTTATCCAACTCTCCCATACATGTTCTAACATGCTCATATTATTTTATATCAATAGAGTTGCAGAAAGTCTTCTTATATAGAACTATAATTTTCAAGTATTTGTTTCATTTATTCTGTCAATATTCTCTATACATCTTCTAATAAACCGAGTGCACAAAAAGCTTCTTTGAATTTAGGATACTAAGATAATAATCCTTCATGTTGACTGGAGGCACATGTGATATTCTTCTGATAACAAACTTTGTTTTTCTTGGATATCACTTATGATCACATTCTTTGTAAACAAATTTTGTTTGGAAACTCAGAATGCATTAGCTCGTCAGCTTCCTCATATCCTTATTTGCCTTCATCCAAGTTTTAAATATCAAATTCTTTCAACTTCTCTGTTTGATTCATTATCCTTATCAATAACTATTTTTTTAACGGAAGATAAAATGATAGCCTTGTACAGTTGGACATATAAAATGAATATCAAAGGAAAAAAAAATCCCAAGCAACTTGGGGATATTTGCATGTAATCATAATAAATTTTAACATCATCAGCAAGTTGAGATTAATATTCATTTACAGGTCTATGACATAGAGTTGTTATCAATCGATTGTGACCCTTGAGAGTATATTTGAATAAATATTTAATTGCAATTGTCGTACATATGTAGTCCACGTTGATATGAGCATGATATTTTAGGAGAAACATTGAATAATAAAGGACGACATCAATTATCGAGCTCAATTCCGTTTTTTATAATAATTTGTCCATCTTCTCTTATTCTATATTGAGGAAACCTTTTCCCATCATTAGTGAAGGAAATTTTTGATTTTTTTCTTAGCAAAAATGAATACATTGAAGAAAACAAAAAGTAAAATCCCATAAAAACATAAAAAATAAATTCAATATGAGAAAACATTGATAAGAATGATAATTTTTTATAATACTATTTCTTTTATACAATCGGAATGCTTTCATCAGACTTGAAGATTGACACCTTTATTTAGTAGACCAAGGTTTTAGAAATATTTTTTTTATGTGATTCAAATGTAATAGTAGAAATTTGAGAAAACATTTGTACTGCATAACATCATAAATATGTTGATATTTATAAAAGATAAAACAAATCAAAGTATTCATAAATGGTTTCATACATTCACCAATTGAAATTTCTCTCAATGGAGTCCTAACATTTGCCATGATGTTAGTTGGATAGACTAAAGAAGAAAATTGTGTGTCAAGACATTGAAAAAATAAATTAGATTTGATTATCATTCTTCTTCACAAGCAATTTCCAACATTCTAGATTTTCTTCATATCCTTACATTCATCATGCTCTAGTGGTCCCTATTTGTGAGTTATTAATAATTAAAAGTGAAACATAAAAAAAGTGAAATTATATTATCCAAAAAATAGGACAACAATAATGAGAATTTTGAAGAAGTCTCGTTGCAATGGAATTATATATACTAAATAAGTTGTATTTTATGAAACTTTTCATATGCATTTTTTCCACTCCATTTCGAAATACAACAAACAAAAATCATAAGATAGAAATATACACATATAGCATTTCGTGAATTTTAAAAATACTACCCAATGAGGTAAGTTGGATTAACTTGGGAAGATTGCATTATTTCCTACAGCATAAAAAAAATAGTGATAAGTAAAGATAATAAGCAAACAAAATTAGTATTAGTAATAATTATGAAATCGATTCCACTATTGTTATATCAACAATCATCTTGTCAGCAATGTTTGCAGAATTTGATCCAAATGCATTAACATCAAAGAATTTGACAAAAAATAAAAACAATACTGAGCAATAAATTAATTAGAAATCACATAATAATAACTTGGAGTCACTGAATAAAAAGACCCTAAGATTTATTTTATGAACAACTATCACCTATTTTACAAATTCAGAAGAAAAAAAATTGCACATCATATATATACACATTAGGGTCATGTGATCTATAGAGAAAAATGAGTTTTAATGAAGATAGAATCCTATTCCTAAGATACATAGCATACAAACTAAAGATACAATTTGATTTAATAAATCTGCAAGTTAGTTTTGAATATGGATTAGGTTTTATTAGATATAGTTTTGAATATGGATTAGGTTCTTCCAGATATATTCAAGATAGTAAAAACATAATTTTTTTGCATCATTTATTCGAGGATAATATTATTGTTTAGAAAGAGTGGTTATTCGCTTACACGTGGCATGATGATTATTACTTGAGGGATGCTCATTTGCTTACACGTGGTATAATAGTTTTCCCCTTATAATATTAATAGATAGATATAATTTAATAAATCTAAGATTTTAATAATTGAGAGAGGTTTAAGAAAACTCCAACATAATAAAATTTTTCATGTTAATTAAAAATTAATATCTATATAGAAAAAAATATTGCTAATTTTCTTTTCAAACTTTTCCTATAAATATATTGGTTTCAATACGTATGAAGATGCCAAAAAAATTTTGACAAAAAAAAGGTGCCAAAAATGAATCCATAATTTATCTAAGTTTTGTAACAATATGTCAAAGATTAAGTCATAATTCAGGAATTTTGTTTTTTCAGAATTCATATAGAAGTATAATGGTTTCTATACGGATGTCAAAAAAATTTGACCAAACAAAAAAGGTGCTAAAAATTAAATCCATAATTTAGCTAAGTTTTGTAGAAACGTGTTGAAAGTTAAATTCCTAATTCAACTAACTTTTTATAATTTTAGTAGATAAATATAGAAGTTTGAATATATAATAAACAGATAAGACGGTTGAGAAATAAAAAGAATTACTTTCAGCTAACTTTTTTATAATTTTAGTAGATAAATATAAAAGTTTCAATATGCAAGAAACAAATAAGATGGTTGAAAAATAAAATTATTGCTTTTATTTGGAAAATTTTAGTTGAAAACAAAAAAAGAAAATTACACATGGCATGATGGTGAATCTATTGGAGGGATGTTATTTTGCTGACACGTGTCAAGATGGTTGTTCTCTTATAATATTAATAGATAGATGGAGAGTTACAGTCCTAAAAATTAGGTTTAACGGTGGCTTGACACTGCTTTTCTATATTTGTAGCACTATAAGTACATTTAGAAAAAATAGGATACATAAAGCATTTTATATGTCATTGATCATTTGTTCTAGTGGTATAATTCTTATTTTAAGTGTGAGAAATTTCGAGATCAATTCTCATATATTGTATTTTAATTAAGTGATTAATAATTTAGTACTCCTTTTAATCCAAAAAATAAAAAAATATTTTGGAAATGTGAGGCGAGGAATTCCTATTCCCACATATGATCCTATCCATCATGAGAGAATAAAAGTCAAGCCCCACCCTACACCCCACACCCCATTTCACATCCCAAAACCTCCCTTCCAAATTGGGATGGGAGCCGGGTGAATATCTGAGAAATCTATCTCTATTATCATGCCTAGACATGATAGGCTTTGTTTGCATTAAAGTTAATAAGAAAAGACTTTAGGAAATTCGAATCAGTCAGGAATTTAACCTTTTAGGAGTACAATCGAATAAGTATTGTACAATATCTCTTCTTAATAGGGTCTTGTGATTTAGGATCTAGCATTTCACATGAAAAAAACAAAAAAGACTTTTTGCGTAGTGACTTCCTTCCATACCTCAGTTCAATGGGAATCTCAAAGTGGCTAAATACGTAATGCCACTATCTACAATACCCAATTAGAAAGGCCTTTTAAGCTCTAAGAACAAGTAGCAGATTCAATTCTAATCTTCAATTATATTCCCCAACCTTTTATCACCCAATTGATACGTTACGTCTATAAACAAAGTTAAATTCCTTTGGACTTTTCTGACTTGCAAATATCTCCACGTTGAACGAGATTTTAACGGACGATGATAATTGATAAATCACATAGGATCGAGTATTATAATCATTTCTTCTTCATCAGCAGCAGGAAGACGCCTTACGCCACATTAAGCGGCATATACTTCTCTTTGTATAACGGCCTCTCACTGAGCAAAAGGTCACTTTAACTTCAATGTTTTTTTTTTTTTTTTTTGGTTTCACGGGAAGCATAACCTATGATATTGACACAACTTTAGGAGTCATAACACCCTTTCTATCTCTATCAAGGAGGCAACTTTAACATTTTTTTTGTGATACCTATTAACTCATTTTATACTAGATTATACTACATTTATTTTTAAAGTTGTAAATCTCGTAATGTAATGACGTATTATGAGACATGTTTCAATTAAGTGTCAAATTATAATTGTAAGAGAACTCTTTAAAACGTCACAAGGGTCCAACCTCATGCGTTGTTGGTTTCGACCCCACACTCGGTCAAACTCATCTGTCTATAATGATTTGAAGAGTTTTTAAAATTTGTGATAAAAAAGTACAAGTCAAATACCTAAAACCTCTAACTACAAAATTTACTACCCGAACACTTCACTCAATCCCGAGCAACTTCAACTTCAATGTTTGTTAACACGTCTTAGCTTATCCTGGTCAACTACGCTGTCTATAAATTCGTGACATTAATTTCACATTCACAACCACTAATGAAGACCATGGACACTCAAGCTGCTGAGAATCGCCGCCATGAAACCACCATTTCATCACCAGAAACCACTCATCAACCTCTAACCAATCCTGTCGGCAACGTAGTCCAAAAACTGAAAGGCAATTTGGTTTTCCGATCAAAATGGGCTGAACTCAATGGTGCAATGGGTGATTTGGGCACCTACATTCCTATAATCTTGGCCTTGACACTTTCCAGGGACCTTGATCTTGGCACAACATTGATTTTCACTGGTGTATACAATTTTGTCACAGGTGCAATCTATGGTGTGCCGATGCCTGTCCAACCCATGAAGTCAATTGCAGCAGAGGCCATTTCCAACCCGAATTTCGGCATCCCAGAGGTCATGGCTGCTGGAATTCTCACTGGTGGGATCTTACTTGTGCTAGGTGTAACGGGCTTAATGCAGCTTGTGTACAAGATCATTCCTATATCTGTTGTGAGAGGAATTCAGCTAGCACAAGGCCTATCATTCGCAATGACTGCAGTGAAGTACATAAAAAATGTCCAGAATTTTGCCAAGTCAAAGTCTGCTGGGGAGAGACAATGGTTGGGGCTAGATGGATTGCTCTTGGCACTCGTTTGTGCGTGTTTCATTATAATTGTCAATGGAGGTGGTGATGAGAAGGAAGACAGCGACGTCGTTGATCCTGATATCGAAAATGGAGGCTGGATTGGAAGAAAAAGGAGAAGGTTAAGGAAAACCATTGCTTCTCTTCCATCAGCTTTCCTTATCTTCTTGTTAGGTGTGATTTTAGCAGTCATACGAGGGCCTGAAGCCGTCAAGAGATTCAAGTTCGGTCCATCACATATTGGAGTTGTGAAGATAACTAAACATTCATGGAAGGAAGGATTCATTAAGGGAACAATTCCACAACTTCCCTTGTCAATCCTGAATTCAGTGATTGCCGTGTGCAAGCTTTCAACAGATCTTTTTCCAGAAAAGGATGTTTCAGCGACGTCCGTGTCAGTTACTGTTGGAATGATGAATCTAGTAGGTTGCTGGTTTGGAGCCATGCCGTGCTGCCATGGCGCGGGAGGCTTAGCAGGGCAGTATAAATTCGGTGGCAGAAGTGGAGGGTGTGTGGCCCTTCTAGGCGTAGCCAAATTCGTTTTAGGCTTGGTTCTAGGCAGCTCTTTAGTCAAGGTTCTGGACCAATTCCCTGTTGGGGTTTTAGGTGTGCTGCTGTTGTTTGCAGGAATTGAGCTAGCTATGTGCTCAAGGGACATGAACTCTAAGGAGCAGGCCTTTGTTATGCTTCTCTGCACGGCCGTTTCGCTCGTGGGATCGAGTGCAGCACTAGGCTTCCTGTCTGGGATTGTTGCTCATTTGCTTCTCGTGCTAAGAAAAATGGGTGATGGTCAGTCTTTTACCAGTTTGTGGATTCGTCGTACCACAAATTAGCTTATCTCACTTTCGTTTCTACTTATGAACCCAAAATTAAGTTGAAAGTTACACCATTGTGTAACATTCCTTTATGAAATCACAATCATAAAAATTTCTCAATTATCAAATCAAGATGGTATTAAACGTACATGAAGAGGAAAAAAGTGAACACTAATTATATGTGATGAGGAAACACTTTTATTTCTCGCCAAATGTAACATGGGACCGTTTTATTTATTTCATAAAATCAACATTGCTGCAGCTTCTTGATGTCTATATCATTGCAGCAACATCTACATCCTGTTGCAGAGGTCGGTACACTTGCCAAAGCAATTCTCCATCTTTTTACCATCTGCAAAACAACAACAGAAACTGGAAATGAAAACGAAACGAAACAGGGCTAATCATTTGCAGAGAAAGGCAGGAATTGTTATGGTCAGCACCCTCTATTTCGTACGTAGTTAATCTTCCTAGATCACCAGAATGTTAGCTATGAAAGATGGTCTGATCGGATTTGAATCCCCTCATATAATGTTATGAGGAGGTGAACTGGATCTCATATCATAATGTTATGCTGTTATAAAAAGGTCCAAGTCCGGTGTGATTACAGGAATTACGACAATTAGGTTCTGAAAATAGAATGACCATTCTGCAATGTGACAGAGACAGTGAACCATTTTTTTTTTCTTTATGTCTCTCCTGAAAAGCTAATTTGACATTTATACTTTTCCTGGAAATGTGACCAAGCAACATTAATGTTTTGAAATTTATCAGAATCCACCCGGATAGAGGCCGTCTGAAAGTTGATTTATGTAGAGAACCGGGCGAGAAAAGAAGAAAAGCAGAGAGGGCACGTGAGCGAGAGAGAGAGAGAGAGAGATTTTGAGGTACCATAGCTAACAGGAATACAAAGTTCCGCAGAACATCCAACGTGACAGTAGTAACGATAATCTGCAGGATAACGCGGAACGCAGCTGCTCAGGCACTTCATATAGCAAGGATATCTCTCAGGTGTAGTTTTACCAGTCTGCAGAAAACAATCATTGAAGCAGCCTCCCCAGCAAGTATATATCTTCCCCGCGGCAACACTTTCTGCACACATCAAAGCCAATAAAATGATCAGCATAGACCAAACACTAGTTCTGCTACTCTCCATGGCCACCCTGGTTTGCTCTATAATGGTAGCAAGTACTTATTTTCGACTGAACGAGTTTGTTTCTTCTTCAAATAATATGCATTTAAAGGCTAACCAACTAATTTGTGAATACTAATCCAGCGTATTAAATGATGGCTGGTGCATTTTCAACTTCTTTTCCATGACTTTTCTACATCTGGCAAGGAGATGACATCTACAGTAAATGGTTGTTCATGCAAAGTTGATTTCACAAGCTGAATTCACAGCTTGGAAATTTGTTGAGTCCTTTGCATTCTTTTGGCCTTTCCTGTTTAGAAGTCAGAAGAAGATTCAGATCGAGCTGTGTTGTCTTACTTGACCATCCACTCAATAGAGAATAGATTTGGATTTCCTTGTAATGTTATATGTAGAGATCTAATGGTAATAAAATGATAACACAATGATTTGAACAATTTACCATCATTGAATCTTGGATCCAAATCCGTGGAAAATGTAATTATCATTTCATCACATCAGAAAGCAAAAATCCTCTTTTCTTCAATAATTATACAGACAATCACATTAAATTGCTGCCTATATTAATGCATCAAGAAAGTTAAAATATTATTAGTAGTTACACTGTCTAGATTAAAAAGTGACTTTAAGAGATTGAGATTACACAACAAAAGGGTTGACAATATCTACGGCACAAAGAAAAAGAGGGAGAGATTTTCTCTTTTGTTTATTTGGACGATTTTTAACAATCTACAATCTTGTTTAAGAAACTTCTCCAATCCGGCAAAATATAGTGTGATACACTTACGAGAATAGGATACACGGTATGTGATGTCCACTCCTCATTAAGTGTACGGGTGAAATCCACTATTCGTGTGGGTCTCATATCTCACTAAATGTAAGACTAGAACCTATAATAAGATGAGAGTCTTAACCTTATATAACCAAAATATCCAAAAGTAAGTGGAACCATGCATGATTTATTACCATTCATAATCTAACAGTGTCTATAGATATGCATCTATCAAGGTCTTTTGGCCCTCTAGGCTGCTACTAGGCTTATCTCAAAGCCAAAAGAACCAAGGCAATTGAATTCAGGTACCACGGAAGATTTTGCACCAAGACATGAGCACCATATAGTGCAAAACATGGGCCGTATAGCACCAGACACCCACTAAATGTTTTTGGAAAGAGGCATTTACTGTGCTGGGGGAGCTGTTGGGTGAAGGGAATCGTCATTAACGCTTTCCACTTACTCAGAGAAGTACTTTCATAAATCAAAACAAATTATATTAAATTAAACCAAATCTTACCCTCGTTAAAACAAGCATTTACTATAGTGGGAGAGTTACTGAATGAAGAAAATCTTCATTAAAACTTTCCACTTAAACGGATAAATACTTTCATACACTAAATCAAATCATATCAAACCAAATCCAAAAAGCACTTCCACATAAGGGTAATTGGATAGAATCCGCTTAAGCTTCAAGTAAACTTTTACGTTCATACATTAACAAATTGCTTGGCCCAACTAATAGTCTTTTAAATCAGTTGGCAATCGATAAAGATGTGACATTGATAAAAAAAAAAAAAAAACACATCATTCTCGTTTTCTTTTTTCTTTTTTTCTTTTTCCTGCTAATTAATTAACGAATTACACAGTTAAAATTATCCCAATTTAATACCAGAAAATAGAAAAGTTGAAAGAAAAAAAAACCAAATAACCACGGTTTAATTATCGATCAATATCAAAGAATCTCCATCATCTCTTCACATCATAAACATGAACATCTGAAACAACTGAAAATATTGGTACAAGGATCTTAGCCATCAGATCTTAACAAACTAATCATTTATGAAAAAGATAGTTGAAACAAATATCTGAAATTTAAAGAGGTAATTTCACATTTAGTCCCTATTATTTGTAAAATATCTCAATTTAGTCTTTCTTGTTTAAAATATCTCAATTTAATCTCTATTGTTTCACCAAAAGTTTTAATTTCATTCCTATTATTTAATATGTATCTATTTAATCTCTATTTTTTTAAAAAAAATTCAACTTCATCCCCATTATTTTTAAAAAAATTTAATTTCATCTCTATTGTTTTCTTAAAGTTTTAAATTCATCTCTATTATCCAAAGACTAAATCAAAATTTTTTGAGAAACAATAAAGATGAATTCGAAACTTTTTAAAAATAATAGGGACAAAATTAAAAAATTTTAAAAAACAATAAGGACGAAATTAAAAACTTTAAACAATAGGGATGAAATTAAAATTTTTAAGAAAACAATAGAAACTAAATTAAGACATTTTAAATAATAGAGACTAAACTGAGACACTTTACAAACAATAGGGACTAAATGTGAGATTTTCCCAAATTTAAAAGTACCAAATATGATGGCTCACAATATATCTCATCTTAAAAAATGAGAGAATCAACAGAGAAGAGGATCCAAACCCTTTTAGCATGCGGCTTTTATAACGGAATTTAGAGAGAGTGAGAGGAAAAAAAAGAAAACAAAACACACACACACACATGAGATGGTTTCAAGAAAATTCCAATAGCATGTAAGCAACATAACCCCAGCACAAATGCTTCACCTATTTTGATTTGTTGTACATAGCTAAAAAACTTGCTGCACTTTTTGCAGACCCGTACATCAAGGAATAACTAAATATATACATTTGTACATACATCTGTGGCAACTAAAACTTCATTCTAATATATGAGCAGCAGAAAGTCTCACACTATATTGATCATGATAAAAATTTCAAAGGCTAATTACTTGCATCATATCCTTCTCCCTACTCTGTATAGATAAGAGGCTCTGCTTGATATAAACATATGGGTTACTCCATAATCCCAATCCGAGTATGCGATTCCAATCCGAGTATTACGCCAATTGCTCCTTCCATATCAAACTATTACTAAGGTTAAGTTGTCAAGAGAGGAATAAAGACGCAAAAAAAGGAGGAAACTTCTGTACAATGATCAACAGCCAAAAACTCCACACACCCCTTACCAGCACAAGCACCACACCAGTCATTGCATTGAACAGGAACACCTTGCTCCTCATAGAAAAACTGGTGGGTAAAAAGGCTAGAAACTATGTACCAAAACTGCCTTGATAATGAGAATGTGGTGTGTGACAGACCATAGCATCATCACTGGGCACAAGCCGAAGGTTGATGATGCTGCTCCATGAATGGTCCAGACATCATGTCGGAACAAACTTCAAAATTTCTATAGGCACTCATGGAAGTCAATCATCATCAACAATGGTAAAACGAGTGCCAATCCGGCAAAACTCATGTAACCTCGATAGTTACATGATTTCCCGGGCTGCAGCACCAGCAGAGAGTGAATCAGGCAATTTATATAATCTAATCACTCTTAACCATCGCCATTGGAGGTGGTCTCAAAAGCAGCTTTGATTGCTTCAGCAGTCATGATGGCGACCACAGCTTTGTGAACCGCTAGATCTGCTCTGTAAAGCATCCTCTGTGCCCTTTCCCTCCTAAGCTTTGCCATGTTAAGTGCATGCTGAGCCGCACCTGAAGCATCACGTAACCTGAACTCTTGAAGTTCTGAATTATCCAGTTGCTGAATGCTATGCCTATATGATCCTTCAGGATAGTAATGCTTCTGATTTGGCCACTCGGGTACATCCATGCTCCACCGATGAACCCCATTTCTCTTCCCAATTGTTCTCTTGTTGTATGAAGCCACCATTGGTGGATTACTAGGAGATGGAAACCCACCAACAATCTTCTTCGCCATGTTCCTATGTAGTTTTGGTTGATGATTCCACTCAGACACATCACAGCTCAGTGAGAAATATCCAAGCCCAGATGCATCATGTGGTGAAAATGTCCTGGTTGAAGCCTGTAACAAGGGGGAAGCTTCTGAAGAATCAACACCATTGCCTGGAAACACAACTCTCTCATCCCCAAATGCAACTCCATTCGATCTTCTCCCTGCTATAACAGAAAATTATATTATTAAAAAGTAACCCTAAAGCTACAGATGAAATGTCATTTCTTTTCCAGCACTGGAGAAAAAATGTGAGAAGTATTGTAGACCAATAGCGAAAAGAATTAATGCCAAAAGCAGTTATGGCTAATGAAAAGGAAATGAAACTACATGTTGGAGCATGCATACCATCCTGATCCCCTGAGACAGCATGATTATGCATAGCGACTGGTAATTTCTTTTGCGATCTTTGTTTTGAGCCCTTGTTAGGAATTTCCAGTCCTCGTGGCTTTAAACAGAATGCATACACTGGTGGTTTCTCTTCTAAAAGGGCCCTCTCCTGGCATCCACCGGAAAGGACAGTGATGCCTCTGGCAACTGCTTGCTCCCACTGTTTCACTTGCTGTTGATACTTTTCCCACAAAGGACGCTGAAAAACAGAGGAAATTAAGAACTGTTGTCAGAAACTAATGACAATAGCAAATTAATCCATATACATGAGAGACTCGAAGAAGCGTCAAGAAACAGCAATAACAGCACACACACACACACACACACACACAGAGAGATACATACATACATACATATATATATATATATATATATATATAGATAGAGAGAGAGAGAGAGAAAGAGAAGACACACAGCAATGCAGCAAAGAACTACTTCCTTCAAATTGTTTGAATAGGCAGCTGAATTCTATCAAATCATCAGATAAAACCCAGCTTCTGTAGCTAAAATAAAACAATAACACAAGATTTTACTGATTTGATATTATTACATAAGTTCTGAATCAGGTCACACGAAAGCACAAATCTTTCGCAATGAAGTACCGATGGTCATAACGGCTTGTAAAGGATAAAGATCCATGAAACAACTGCACAACATTTTCAATTATTCAAACATGAGATGACGAAATATACCTGAGGTTTGTGACTCATCAAACCATTCTAGTATTTAGATGTGATACTGAATATCATTTTTCCAAACAGTGAATAGTAACGATTCACTAACATTCTTAAAAATAGATTGAGAATCATACCCTTACCTGAACCTTATAACTGAACTAATAGAAAGGCCAAAGGAATCTATGCCTCCATTACTTTTAAAAGAAACATCCTCGTCAAGCATTCTACTTCAACACCAATACGTTGTTTCTTTTTCAACATTCTTGGAGAAAATAATTTTACTTCTAGGTATAGATGGATGCATGGGCCAACATCTTTATGACTAGTACAAACTAGATGGTTTTGCATCCTCATAACACCACACCATAACTCTAATACACTATAATTAATCCTTAAATGCACTCTATTTTTATCACTGACCCTAGACAAAAAAGTCAAATGCTTGGACAAAAATCTAACGCAAAAATATATACAAAATACTGTGCATGATTGAGGAAAGTTTTGTGGATCCTTCTGCTGTTCTTCTCATATTCAAGAAGGGTAACCGCAAGCACTAGAAGGATAGCAAAAGTAAAGTTTTGATCCAACCATTTATCAAAAGGTTATGGAACATGAAGAAGTTGCAACTACAAAACTATTGCTTCACAATCATTTACGTATGTTCTGTTCAATGAACAATGGTTCATTATCATGTCAAAAAATCAGCTTTCTATTTGCACAAATAGGTATGATGCAAACTTAGAAAAATTTAATTCATAGAGCATTCCAACTGATCAATATTCACATAAGGTCCCGTTTCATAAATTAGCTACATTTAAGATGTTCTAATGTAGTCTAGTGTATACCCATAATATTTAACAATATGATATGCATTATTTGCTTAGATATTCTTGTAATTAATCCTACTCTATTCCCACAGATTCTTAAATGTGAAATTCACTAATTCATATGACAATTCAAGATTTACCACATGTTTTGCAGCATCAAACATTTATGAAGGTGCTTTACGACATTTGTTGCTGCTTCTTCACTGATCCTTACACCTCAAACTACAATTGGTCAGCTATCTCACGTGAGAATCTAAGCTAGTTATCCAGATAGTAAATTCTTGCTTCTTTTCAGCTTTCAATTAATTTCTTACGCTTAAAATTTGATGTCATTGATTGTTCGTTACTTTTACTTCAATCAATATGATGAACCTCTCCAGATAAAAAGTATAGGAGAAACGCATGAACCAAATTAAAAGAAAAGGCTTCCACTTCTAGGTTTGAGGATTGCATCCAATAAACAATTTCAATAACAAAGGTGTTACTAAAAAACCAAACTCCCTGAAATATTTAAGAAAATAGGGGGGTGGTTATTAAGAGCTGTAGACATAACAAGAAAATAGGAACAGGAGAACCCTTCCAAATCAATCAGGTCATAAAATTCTCAAACCCGTACTTCAGGAAATATTTGGATGATGGTCATCCAGTATCTTGAGACTCAATTGTTTCAATTTAACATTCACCACCACAAACGAAAGATTTTCTTTCTCTTTTGGTCTTTTTTTTTTTTTTTTTTGTGGGGGTTGGATCGGAGGGGGGGGGGGGGGGAAGAAGACCGAAGAATAAGTACCTGGGAACTCACAACCTACACCATTTTATGGTTGTGTTTTCTTTTTGAAGACAAACAAAATCCAAAATCCAAAGGATAAGTTAATATACAGATGCACCCATTTACACAAGATGCTGTATAAACAATGAATGCCAACAGCGAAAGAAATTAACAGCACAGGAAAATCATTCTCAAGTACCTGGAGATGTCGTATTAAAGGCATGCCCTTCCACTGCCTCTTCTGCTGCCAGTGCTCATAAATGATTTTGGCTACTGCTGCAGACCCCACTCCAACCATGAGTTCCTCTATTTCATCAGATATGAAGTGTTCACGCTGTTGAGTATATGCAACCTTCTCAAACATATCCATTGTCTTTTCAAACAACTCATCAGAAATCTCATCAACCTTATCTTTATCAGTACATAGAGAATTTTTGTTTTCTGAAAGCCACTGCTCATCCTCACTGTCCATGTCATATAACACACGCAACGGATTGATGGCCATGTCCACATCATTCCCAACCTGTCTGATATACTTAGCAGAATGGCGAACAAATGATACATTAGTTGCGGTATCCTCATTTTCTTCTATCAAGCGAACTCCAGGAATCGGTATATTCTTCACTGAAGCTGCACGAATGTTCCGATTATGACACTGTTCATGCATTTCTTTGAAAAGCATCCACTGACTCCTGTCAGGAAACTCCAGTAGCCAATCCTTTCCACCTTTCCACATCATGGCATGTGTATAGCGGTTTGTAGACCCTGGCTGCAAAATGTTATGGACTTTGTACGAATATTTTGCAATACCAGAAAGTCTAACAGAAAGTGTCCATTCGTTGTGATCTGCAAGTTCTAACACAACTCTTGCCCCATACTCTCTCCAACCTCTATCCCCACTAGTGACCAACACATTTGCATCACAGGACAATAACTCCAAGCTTCTCCCCAAACTTCTTGAACCATCCGGTATCCTCTTGTCATCAGCTCTCCTAATTCTTTTATAAGGAAAAGGCCTCTGATTCTGTGATTTGTGTTTTGAGCTCAGATCATACCCCCCAAAAGGCATGGTGTACTGGACCTGAGTCCGCGGCTTCTTAGGTCCAATGCTGAAGACATCATGGATGGTGGTTGTCTTTCCATCAGTCCATTCAGGTGAAACGTCTCCAAGTGGAGAACTTACGCTACTTCTACTGCGTTGCCACGAACTTCTTGGACCTGTGGTACTGGGGCTGTGTACATCGGTGACATTTACAGTCAAATCAGAAGCCTGTCTTGACAAATGTGCTCTCTCATCCAAAGACCTCTTAACTTGATCAAATGATGGAATCTCAAAACTCCTATCACCCAAAATAGAGTACCCTCTGGCACTCGAGACAGTTGGAGAAGCAAAAGTCTTCAAAACAGAAGGCTGCAAAGATGCAACAGGCTGCTCCAACTCCTGACCATCAGCACTGCATTTGTAAGACTTGAGTGCTGCTTCAGTTGATGCATTCTCTTCAAAAATTTTGGAAGAGGCATAACTTTCAGCAACATCAAATTTACCATTCTGGAGATCTTGAGACGACTTTATATTATCACCAACATCACCCACAGAGATGACATCTTTCTCCAACGGTGACTCCACAGCAATCAAACATTTAGAGAAAGCAGCATCAGGCAACAAGTTTTCCGCATCACTCACAGGAACAATCACCATATCTTTTTCTGAGTAGGACTCCACTTGTCTGCACTCCCGAGAAACTGGCCAATTGGTGTTCAAAGGATCTTCAAGTGAAGAAATCGAGTCAAAATCCTCCAGGTTAATGCAAGCAAAACTACGATTCATGAGCATCTTAAGATGCAGACTAAGGAAAAACGTCGGTGCAGCATTGAATGACACAGAAAATGGAGGAAGTTTCCCAAGCTTTGTTGCAAAACTAAAAGCAGACTGCCCAATCATTGTGCTGCAGGACTCCCTGCAAAGACACATGGGCATAACATCCTGTATGGACTTCTTCTGCAAATCCTGGTGTATGACAGAATGCACAGAGGTAAATCCGCTGAAAAATAGAGCTTTAGTAAATAATTTACCTACATATATTGTCCATCTATAACTCAAGCTCGACTTACACCGTCCCTCATTTGGCAGCGATATCACATACCCAAGATGATTTCTTCCACTATGAGTAAATAATGAGAGGCATATGAACTAAAAAGGAAGGTTGTAAAAGCCCTCAATAACCACATACCACCTTAGAGAGACACAACGTAATAGTGAAAAAAAAGAATAGTAATGGAAAAACAGAAAAGGAAAATAATACCTCACATATCAACAGTTCCGGACCAGCATGAGGTGCACCCAGCCTTCCGCCTTCAAGTGCCTTGATATTGTCATAAGTACATTCAGAGAGAGGTAGTTGCTGAGTTAGCAAACAATGGCGCTGAAACTGAGAGTCCAGATACAACCACTTGGAACATTTCAGTTTAGAGAAAATGTAGAAAGCAAACACGTGCTGCTTCCTAGGATCTCTCACACTTGAAAGTCTTACCATTATTGAAGTTACTGGCAAATGCAGGTCAACAAGCATACGCTCTTCAGGATGTCGCTTAAATACTGAAAGGATGAGGAAAAGTAAAGCTACAGAATGCTCCAGGGTGCCTTCAAACAAGACAGACCTCATCCCGACAATATTATCAATGAAAAGCATCTCCAAGGTAACCACGGGCCACCTAGTGATGATGGCACCATACTGGAGCAGCGACACAGTGCGAGACAACTTAAGATGCTCTGCTCCAAAGAAATGTACAAAAGAAGGCAATGCTGGTAAGCATATCTGGAAACTGTATCTTTCAGATTCTATCAATTGCATAGATAATCTTAGAGAACCATTATCATCAAATACCCACAACAGTTTGTCAGTATCTGAGAATCCAAAAAAACTAGTTCCATACTCTTTCCATCTCCGCGTAATGGATGCCTCAGGTACAAGAGAACCGAGAGTTCCAGGCGACATCTTACATGCTTTTTCATTTCCAGATGCAGAAGATGACTCTTCACCTTTCTTGCGGAACCGCCTTCTGAAATAGACAACAGGTCCCCTAGCTTCAGAGCTACTATGCCTTCCTGTAAAAGATTTCACAGCCTTTCCACCATCAGTTAACCTGTCAGGTAATGCAAGACCACCACCTATTTCAGTTCCATGTTTTTGCGAAGATTCCACATTGCCCTTTGCATCATTAACTTTGCCAGATGACGAGAATGACTCAATTGACGAAGGTAGTTCTGATATTTTCTGCTTTTTCATAGGACTAGAAGAAGAATGTTTCGCTCGACGAGAAGAACGAGCCAACCAGCATATGATGGGCTCCGAGTCTAAACATTTCCCCATATGAACATCATCATCTGCAATTTTTCCTTCATCAACAGCTTTCACCCCTGCAGATTCCTTTAGCACCGCCTTGCCAGGAAACTCATCAGGGAGAAGCAAAAGTTTGAATTTCTCATTTTGAAGATTAATCCACTCCTCATCTCTGTCATCATACTTGATGTGATGAAGCTCTTTTTCAGGGTCATAATCAATAACAAGACCATAATACCAACTCTTATCCAATGGCCAGAAAACTTTAATCCTCCGGTTCAAAACCCAGTAAGCATCCAAGTCCCTGGGAAGAATTTCATAGAAATGGCGGCGTTTCCTTGACAAACCCTTATCTTTCTGCTGTTTCCTCGGTCGCAAAACTCTACTAGAATTATCAACTGAGGAAGATTCTGAGCCAGCTAAAGAGTTCACATCTCGATCAACAAAATCCAGATCAGAGGAAATCATAAAAGAGAATCCATTGGTGGATGGTGAAAGGGAAGATCTGGGTTTTGAAGAAAAAACAGTGCAACCTGGGTCGAATCTAGACGACAGCATCCTTGCTGCATTTTGTTCAAGGTTCTCCTCGTCATCATCGTCCGGGAAAACAACACGCATACTGACCTTTTTAGCCACTAGAGGCTCAAGCTTTTTAGCAATAGTTCTATTTCCAGATGACAAATTCTTCCGCTTCCTACAATTGCTCCGGCATTTTCTAGAAGATGTCTCACCATTATTTACTACAACAAGACCATCTTCCTCCTTAGCATGCCGAGCTAAACTAACACTATTATTCCTACTCTCCTTACCTTCAGTACCACCAGTAGTCCATTTTACCTTGGGAATCGCTACACTACTGGCAGAACTACCAAGCAACTTCCCAGCAGCACTGTCACTGGAACCAACTTCCCCACAAGAAGACCCCGGCAACGTTGACATTCGAACACCCTTGCCTTTCTTAACCTCACCATTTATCCTGGCAACCTGATCAACAGAACTAGGTTCCCCCAATGGCTTGGAACCAGAATCCCCTCCAAACCTCTTCCGCCCAACAGAACCACGCCGGCGCTTGGGAATCCGGAAAACATTACCATTCTGATCAAAACTAAGAGAAATTCCAGTTGACACATGACTACTATTCAACTTCTGACTCAAACTAGGAAACAACCTGTCCGAATTAACCGCCACCAACCTCACCTCATTCTTGTTCTCCCTATCAGAATGCTTTCTCTTCTTTCCCTCGGAACCCAACCGACTCAACAACCCATCATCTTTCCTACTACGACTACTCCTCTTCCTTTTCTTGTTCTCCTTCCCAATCTCAACGTCATTTTCCACATCAAAAATCTTACTTTTATTCACACCCTCTTTCGAAACGCTATAATTATATATACTCTGAAGATCCAAGGATCTCGCTTTCCTCGACAAATTCTTTTCACCACCGACCTTCACTATCCTATTTTCCATCAAACAATCCCTCTACCCAAACACCCCAATTCTCACACTCCATCAAACATTTTCATTCCCCAATTTCCAGATCTGTCACCATAATTTACACAACAACAACAAAAAAAAGAAAAAAAAATCAATTCTCCTCAAAAAAATGATCAATTTTACTCATTTACAACAATAAACCACAAATTAATCATAACAACACCGAATTAAACATTCATTTCAATCAAATTAAACGATCAATTAAAAAACAAACCAAAAAATAAAAGAAAATGACGTATTTTACGTACTTGTTCTCGAGAGTATCGAAACGACGACGTGCTGAGAGATGAGATCGAACATGTGAAGGATCGGTTTTGCAATAGTTCTTTCTAGGGTTTGAATCGGTGGAATTTGGGAAGAGAGAGAAAGAGAGAGATTTTGTTTGATTTTGAAACCCTAATTTAATTTAACGATTTTTTAAAATATTTTTGTTTTTTTTATTAAAAAAAAAATACTTTACCTTTTTTCTAGAGAGAGAGAAGAAAGAGAAAGGGCCTAGGGTTTTTTTTTGGGCTCTCGCGAGATTGATTAAGGGATTAAAATTGCCGATGCGAAAAATAAGAAAATAGGAAATATGCAAAAAATCTTCTCTAATGCCACGTGGAAATATTACAGCCGTTGGGTAAGATATTGTACGGTATAGATTGATGGTTTAGGGTTATAGCTTTAACTAAAAGGGATAATTGTCGAGCAGTTTGGAGGAAGATGAGCGGTAGGGATTGGAGTATATGTGAATGTGGACGGTTTAGATTTGATGAGGATGCATATTGCGGATCAAATATTTGCGAAAAAAGGTTAAGTTGAACTTTTTTCCTTTTATGGGTTTGAGAAATGGTCATGGAATTTTCTGTAATTACGAAATCGCCATGCAAGTGTTCAAAAAGAGGGGGAGTAGTGATGCGGCATGCAATATGCCCGAGATACAATGCACTCAAGCATGGCATGGTTTTTTTTTTTCTTTTTTTTGTCGAAAAATAGATTCATTACAACTACCAAAGAGTATAAGAAATTCAATCGAAATCAGATACCAAAGCAATTGATGGTACACGCAAAGTCAGCAAAAAACATGCTAAAGGGTGGTTGAAACACTAACCACAGGAGAGAAAACATATCTTAATTGCTAAAATCTCGCAAACTGTCACATGGCTGACTCATGTAAACAGGAGCCGAGAGTGGCCAGACGAAGATGATAGGTAGGGCATATTGTGAAGAGCAAACGAAACGCTCTGAGTACAATTTAAGAAACCCCGAGCAGCATCTGAAACTAGTTGAGCAGCAGAGTCTGAACCAAACGTACTGGAAGTGGGCCAACACACCACAACTGAAAAGAGAAAGGGCCAAGCACCACTTATTACCAAACCAAAGCTCTATATAGCAACAAAAAAAGCCCCAAATATGTGATAATCTGCAACTTTCAATAGGAGAAACACATAACTCCAAGAATCTAATCTGGTAGCAAGCAGAGGAAGACAACGGAAAGCACACACTAACACGAAAGTAACAAACCCAAACTAACTGCTAAAAATATGATACAGAAAAGAACCAAAGATCAAAAGATGGAAAGAAGATGAAAAGCGTTGAAGGAAAAAAGTGAAAGCTAAGAAAAAGGAAAAGAGGAGGAGGTGGACTTGAGAGAAAAGTTTGAGCTACCTGCTTATGCTACCGCCTCGCTATTTCCTAACTCTCAAGCATGGCATGGTTGCTACAAGTACATTGTTATAATTAGATAAAATTAAGGGAGAATTACACCAATAGTCTAATATGTTTTACCTGAAATTTAGTATACTCTTATATATGTTAAAAGTCTCAGTTTAGTCCTATATATTTGGCTAAAAAGTCTCAATTTAAACCTATATATTTCAAAAGTCTTAGTTTGGTCCTATATGTTTGCCTAAAAAGTCTCAGTGTAAACCTATACATTTCAAAAGTCTATGTTTAGTCCTATATGTTTGCCTAAAAGTCTCAGTTGAGTGTTATGTGTTTCTTAAAAGTCTTAGCTTAGTTCTAACTATTAAAATTGGGGTTAACTTTAATGGAAAATTGGTCATGTGATTCGCACATAACCATGGATAGACGAACAAAATTGGAAGACACCATGTGCAAAAGAGAAAAGCTCAATTAGGTCGTGGATATTTGCAAAATATTCAAATTGGTCTTGAATGTTTGCAAAACTATTCAAGTTGGTTCTGATGTTTGCAAAAATGTTCAAATTGGTCCTGAATGTTTATAAAATTTACGAAAAAGTTGAAACGGATCCTTTATATTTGTACATATGTTCAAATAGGTACCCTGATGACTATGTGTGTGAATGTTACAGTATGGTTTGTACCCGTTTGTTTATAGTCCTTTGAGCTTTTCCTAAAAGTATGTGTAACACCCTGATCCCTCAAGAGACCGGAGCCCTAATCCAAAACCCAATGACTCGAAAAAAATGAGAGAAAACGGACGGAGTCTTCATTGTTTCTAGGCCTAATCGGTTACTTGTGCAGAGAAGAAATAGCTGTAAAAATATAAACCATCATTCACAACCAATCCCAACTTCCAACATCACAGTAATCTTCAATCCTTAAGGCCATCCGAGCCCTTCTTCTACCACAAAATATAACATACAAGCATGCATTTCATTAGCTATTGAAGTTCTTTGTTATAAGTCCAATTATCATACCACTCTAATATTCTATATTCATCCAATTTAGTTTTTAAGCCATACAACCAACTTAACTTAATCTCATTCAAGCATGCAAACCAAGCTAGGTAATAAAGTAAAACATTAAGTTATTATAATCCAATTACTAACTATTAAATCATACAAGTCCTTAACTTCAAATTACAATCTTTCAATACAACATAACAACTTACAAGACTAGAAGGCCTCAAAATAGAACATATGCACAAGAAGTTCACTGTCTTTCATATTAAGCACACAAGCCATCAATAATGCCTCCGAACTTCTTCTTGGTACCCTAGTACACCTTTCCTGTAACATGTTAAAGAGAGAGGTGAGCATACAATATATGTATACTCAGTGAGGGAGAGAAATAGTCAACCAGGGAAGTTTTCAAAAACATTTTTGTGTAGTGTAACCAATAATCGCAAGTTTAACAATAATACAAGTCAACAAGTAAATAACCAACTATAATTAATCCAATAAAAAGGATATCGATCAATAGCCCTTATCCCTCTAATTCCTCGAACCACAAACTCGATCTCGAACACGGTATACCGGCATCCTTTTACACCAATGGGTACTTCGGATGTACCCGATACTTACGACCCACGCCCCCTGCCATACTCTATAGTAGGCGAGTGAGGGACTAGGGTAAGGAACTAGAGCAACCAATACTAACAAGCCCGATGCCGCCCAAAGAGGCCCATCGCATCCGTCCCGAACGATGAGGTTGCGCAACTATTAATGCAATGCACTAAATATAATAATGACAACATAATACAATAACACAAGTGAGGGACAACAAAGTAGGTTGCCCTTGAACACAGTTACAATACAAGTATTAAGACGTGAAATAAATATATGCGATCAAAGGGATAAGTTTCACATAATTCACGAAATAACTCCAAATGTTAGAACAACTCAACCAAACCTCTATAAACATTAAATCAATCACATAAAAGGCAATTGCAAGCATTAAACACCAATTACCTATTTTTCCCTTTTGTCTACTAAGGCCATTTGACTCATAACCGAATCACGAGGTTCAATAGTCCTAAACAAGCTACTCTACTCATCTAATGACACTTTATGGCACCACTTTGACTCATGAATCCACACTTTAACCTGCATTTAACCCAAAAGCCCCAAAAGTCCCTTAGTGCGTTCACAAGTACGCTATCCGTGCATCAACTAAGTGCCATAATGACATTTTAAGCTCTATTCTACAATATAAGGCTATTTAGCATCCCAAATTCCATCCCAGATCCCTACATTATTTGGTGGCTAATTTACACGCAATTAAGTTCTCAATTTTCAACGTTCTCAAAATTCGATAATTTTTATCATTTAACCGTTTTTACACCTCTAGAGTCTATATCAAGTGTCAAAACGAGTATCGGGTCACGTTTCGTTGGTCTTGAATGAATAGTGCCCATTAAACTAACTTTAACTAAGTGATCTTATACTTCAAGCATTTATAATCCATTCAAGTCTCTAATCTAGGTTTATTTACTCCTAAATCAAGGTTAATTAACATCCTATAGAGCTAAAGTTCAAGGCTTCACAAAATTCCCAAATTTAACCTAAGAACCCTAACTTTAAATTAAAGATATAGCAATCTATCTAATAAAAAAGCTATCCAATCTCATAAATAAGTTCTATAAGCATAATAAGAAGCATTTTAAGCATATATAAACATAAATAACACATTTCACAACAATTCAACAATTTCAATTATAAACCCTAACTATTCATGCTCTTGAATGCATAAACTCCCTCACCTAGATGCTCAATAGAAGCTAGTAGGAGGCTTAGGAAAGGTTGAAGACACTTGAAATGACCTTAGATGAGCTTAGAATTAAGACTTGATGAAGAAACATCCTTCTCTTCCTCCCTTGGGTGCCGTCGGGTAAGCAAAGGGGCATAAGGGGTATTTTTTGAATTGTTTGATAGCTTATGTTATGATAAGAAGTTATTTTTGGTATATATGTTAAGTGTTGTAGGCTCCATTGCCCTATTCTAGTAAGACAAAGTCCAAAATAAAGTCTAATTGCCCAATTAAAACTAATTAGTTAACTTTTCAATATTTTACTATTCATAAGATACAAGAAACATTTTTCTAATGTGCGTTCCCTACATGCAATGCACCAAATCTCATTTTTCTCATTCATTTTATAAGTCATATGACCTGGGAAAAATACGAATTTGAGCAAATTAAATAATAAAAAATGCACTGTAAATAGTAACCACAATTAGCACATTTTCAAGTAAGTAAATGCACTAAAGATATGCAACAATTAATTAAAACATAATGGAGGTCTCGGGTGTCACAGTATGGCATGGGTTACTTCTGCGCCGTAGTACCTAGTACTCGAATATTGGCTCTGTATAACGGTAGTTGAATAAATCGATATGCAGTTTTTTTTCTTTCTTTTAAACCGTTAATTTGATATACATATGCCTTGATGACTATGTGCATGAATGTTACAGTATGAAATTTCACTTTTATATGCAGTTTCCTCTGTATAACGGTAGTTGAATAAATCTGATATGCAATTCTTGTTTTTTTTTTCTTTTTTTTTTAAACCATTGATTTGATATACAAGTGATCTAAAACAATATATACATGGTACCTATTTGAACATATGTGCAAATATAAAGGATCTATTTCAACTTTTTGGAACATATTAAGGACTTATTAAAACTTTTTTTTGCAAACATTAAGGACCTATCAATTAATTAAAACATAATGGAGGTCTCGGGCGTCACAATATGGCATGGGTTACTTCAGCGCCGTAGTGCCTAGTACTCGAATATTAGCTCTGTATAACGGTAGTTGAATAAATCGATATGTAGTTTTTTTTTATATTTCTTTTAAACCGTTAATTTGATATACATGTGCCTTGATGACTATGTGCATGAATGTTACAGTATGAAATTTCAGTTTTATATGCAGTTTCCTTTGTATAACAGTAGTTGAATAAATCTGATATACAGTTCTTGTTTTTTTTTTTTCTCTTTTTTTTAAACCATTGATTTGATATACAGGTGATCTAAAAATATATATACATGGTACCTATTTGAACATATGTGCAAATATAATGGATCTATTTCAACTTTTTGGAACGTATTAATAACTTATTAAAACATTTTTTGCAAACATTAAGGACCTATCAGTTAATTAAAATATAATGGAGGTTTTGGGCGTCACAGTATGGTATGGGTTACTTCAGCGCCGTAGTGCCTAGTACTCAAATATTGGCTCTGTATAACGTTAGTTGAATAAATCGATATGCAGTTATTTTTTTCTTTTCTTTTAAACCGTTAATTTGATATACATGTGCCTTGATGACTATGTGCATGAATGTTACAGTATGAAATTTCACTTTTATATGCAGTTTCCTCTATATAAAATCTGATATGCAGTTCTTGTTTTTTTTTCTCCTTTTTTTTTAAACCATTGATTTGATATACGGGTGATCTAAAAAAATATATACATGGTACCTATTTGAACATATGTGCAAATATAAAGGATCTATTTAAACTTTTTGGAACATATTAAGGACTTATTAAAACTTTTTTTGCAAACATTAAGGACCTATTTGATCTTATTTGCAAATATTAGAGACCAAGCAGAATTTATATACAAACATTAAGGATCAATTTGAACATTTTTGCAAACATTCGAGACCAATTTGAACATGTTTGCATAAATTCAGGACCTAATTGAACTTTTCTCTTTCACACATATTATTTTCCAATTTTGCCCCTCTACCATGGTCATGTGCGAATCATATGACTAATTTTCTGTTAAAGTTAATCCAAATTTTAACGGTTAAGACTAATGTGAGACTTTTTATGAAAATGTAAGACTAAACTAAGACTTTTAGACAAAAGTATAGGATTAAATTGAGACTTTTAAGCAAACATATAAGACTAAACTAAAATTTTTAAAATATATAGGACTAAACTGAAATTTAGGTGAAACATACAGAACCATTGGTGCAATTCTCCCTAAAATTAAAATGGTTTCAACAATTGAAACAAATCAAAATGGTGTTGTTTCGTGAATAAAAAGGTCTTGAGTTTGATCCACATTCTTAATTAAATTGATGTATATATTGGACGTACTACAATACTATATAATTTGTAATTTGAAGTGAATTTATTTATGATTATTTTTTTTATACAAGGATAGAAAATAAGTCTTCATGTGCAAACATCTATATTCTTCTTAGTTTTTTTTTTTTTTCTTCTTTTAACAATATCATGTTTAAGTAACATTACCAGTTACAATTATGGATCTAAAAATTATAATTTTATTTAGGATGAACGACACAGACTCTTATATGGTTTAGTGAACGTGCACGGTAACCAATGAAAAGACATAAATACCCCTTCCTTTTTTATTTATTTAATATAACGTCTACATATTTTTGTTGACCACTACCGCACAAATCAAAGAAACAACATAAATCAAAGAAAATTAAAGCTCAATGGATCGTGATTTGAAAATTAAAGACTTGAACAAATTAATTATTCACACAAATCAAAGAAACAAAATTTTCTCCAACTCGTGTCTAAAATTAGGCACCTATAGCTCGCCGGAAAGCCACCACCAATGTCGCCGGAACTGCCAAAACCCTTACAAACCCTAGTTGTGAACTCCAATACACCTAGATCTAGCCATTGTATCATCGACCTGATAATACCATTGAAATCAGCATGAAAATCAGTCCCAAAGCCCTACATCCATGCAGCCGCATATGAAATGTGTGTGTATATATATATGTATGAATGTTTAGCGTTATGCATACACATGCCTGTATATGTATAGATATATAGACGTTATACAAACGCATGAAATCATACAGAACACATTCATGCTAAGACACAAGAAAAAATTGAAATTGGAGCTTTAAATATCATGCCAATCATCATCTTCTCAAATTTGTGATTTGTATTGTTCTCTCTAATAGAGCCAGACCGGAAACAAATGTGCCTAGCCTTTCATCATTTGAATCACCGCCGAAGTGGTGGATTGGGGGTCCGACAGAGTGGTGGTGCCGGGGGCGAGGAGTGGGGTTGGGGAAGATGCACTGTTTGAAATTTGTTTTACTTTTTTATGTGAAAAAATATATTTTGGTAAATTATCTAAAATATTTTATTGTCAAGACTGAAAAAAAAACCAATCAAAGTTACAAAAAGGTGCTTGTAATAGACTTGCCGTTAAAACTAATGATTTTATTAATGAAATGAGCAATCGTGATATGTTTTAAAAATCATAAGGGGTAGTCTTATGCACTTTTTAAACCATGGAGGGTGACGAACACTTCCGGCAAATCATAGAGAGTTTGGCGTAGTTCATTTTTTATTTATCTACATCTATTTGTGAATTATTAAATATTTGAATTTATTTATTTTTATAATGGAGCTTCTAATTTGTCATGTGAAAAAGACCCATATAATAAGGGGTTAAGTGCAATTTATCTAAAGATGAAAGTCACGAATACATACTTCCTACTACTCTCGTCCAAATTATTAAGGCCAACTCTAACAGTTTTCCTACCTTTCTCCCTACATGTAGGGGATTTAGGCCATCTCCAACAGCTTCTCTATTTTTTTCCCTACATGTAGAGAATTTTGGTCATTTCTCTACATGTAGGGAATCTCTATTTCAGTTTAACTCCAACAGCTTCCCTACATTCTGATTTTAGAGAATCTCTATTTCAATATCACTCCAACAGCTTCTCTATTTTAGAAAATCTTTATTTTTGTTTCTCCAAAGTCTCTCCTACGTATTATTTTAGAGAATGGTTTAGGGTATTTGTTCAGCATCTCCACATGTGGAGATGCTGAAAATTGAATGTAGGGATTCTCTACATGTAGGGTAAAATGCATTTTACATAACCTGTTGGAGATGGCCTTATAACACTTTTCCTATATCTAGGGATCCCCTATTTGAGTTTCACTCCAACAGCTTCCCTACATTTAATTAATCTATTAGTTTAGGGAATTCTTATTTCAGTTTCACTCCAACAGCTCCCCTATTGGAGAGACCCCTTATTTTTATTTTATTCAAATATTTTATTCTTTTATTTCAATTAAACATATCATTCATTTTATATATATATATATATTTATATTTCAAATACCTTATATTTTTAATTACTAACATAAATTTTTATTTTTAAATATTATTTTTTATTGTTTGAGTTAAAACTTTTTCGATAATTTTTAATTTTTTAATTATATTTGTTATCGTTGGAGAGTTTAATTTTTAAAGTTTTTATTTTATTTTATTTTTTAATATTTTTCTGACAGTGAATAGTGTTTAGGGGATGGAGTAGGGGATGATAATTTTTCTCTTACATGTAGAGAATATAAAAATAAGTGTAGGGATCCCCTACAATTTAGGGGATGGGGTAGGGGATCTGTTGGAGTGCAATTACTCCAATTCCCTCCCTACATGTAGAGTAGGGAGTCATGTAGGGACTCTTTTAGAGTTGGCCTAAGATGCAGTCTACTGTGCAGAAGCAGTGAATTTTAACGGAAAGCCACATTTGAAACTTAAACACAATCACACCTTACACAACGAGCATTCTAACTCTATTTAATTTATTAATATAAAAATTTATATGATTAATATTATTTATTTGACAAATTTAATTGATCGATACAACTTGATTTTCATTGTATTAAATTTTAAAACTTTTTTTTTTCAATTTGTTTAAAAAAAGGTGGCCACAACCAAGAAGTTTGAAGCCAACATATAGTGTATGTGAAACATTGATTTAATTTATAAACTCATTTAATAATTTTGTTTACAATATTTTTTAATATACATTGAATTCAGCCTGTGCATATGCACGAGCAAGTGTTAATTAGTAATATTCTATAAAGATAATTCTTTATCGTCATATGCCTACTTCATCTTTTTTTTTTTTTGGGTGTCAAATATGCCTATTTCTTTCATAAACCATATTTTCTTAGAAATGATGAGTATAATAACAATTACGATTTCACATCTGTATAAAAAACATATAATATGAATAATAAGATAAATTACCAATAATTAACTAAAAGAGGCCACTTTGTAAATAGGATTATGATCAATATACAAGTTGAAATAATAATAATATTTTAGAAAAGGCCCAAAATGATAGGAAAGAGTTACACATTCAAAAAAGCTTTTCATTATTACTTATGCTTGCCAGTTTGTTGTAGAATTCGAAAAGATTACTTCTTATTTCATTTGCACTCAAATGCGTTTTATTTTTCATATTTCTCCTTTTTCTTATATGATAAAACCATATTTGATGGAAAAAAAACCAAAAACAAGAATTAAAAAGCACTGATATAAGTTATAATGATTCTTTTCTCTAATCAAAAGATTATTATGATTCCTATTAATACACTGTTCTACATGCCATCCTCCAGTCTCCGCATAGAGTGTATAATATGATTTAATCGAAGGCAAATTTTATAAATAGGCCTCAATGTTTATATATATACAGTATAATATTTTTAAATTAATACTCGATAAATTAATAATTTTTTTTAATTAATAAAAATATATGATCCTGACTTGGGACCAGTGTAAAAAGTTGATAAATTCAATAAAATTATAAGATAATACATTAAAAAAAAATCATTTTTATTTTATTGATTCAAATATTTCATAAATTAATAATTAACTAAAAAGTACATAATAAATTGACTATGAAATTTTCTTAAAATATGAATCAAGAGTAGTTTGTCTTTTGTTAAACTTCAAATCTAGTTGAATCTTATATTTAATTATTTTAAAAAAAATTGAGATAATCCTACAAGGATTATGATAAAAGATTAGAGAAATTAGTTATCATCTTAATCCTACAAGAACTTGGATACGAGATTAGAGAAACTTTGCCATAATCCTACTAAATTAAATTTTATCTTCTATTCTCATTACTTATCTTTTCAAATTGGATCAAAAAAATATAAGTTAGTTTTCAAAAAAAGATATCATAATTATAATATGTTTACTATAAAGCCAAAAAATAAAAATATCTCTATAAATTAATAATTATTAATTTATCGATAAATTAATATATCGCTAAATTAATAAAATTTGTTGGTCCCAATACTATTAATTTAAAGAATTTTTACTGTATTTTTAAAATTTTGGTCCCATTATTTTAAAAAATGAAGCACTTGGACTCTAATGTTTACGTGTTTTTTTTATTATTTAATTTTATCCATATTATTCTAAAAGTGACATTGTTAATCCCAAAATTTGTAAATTTTTTTAATTTAATCCCTGTTATTTTCACTTTTTAAAAAAAATTTAAATTTAGACCTTAAAATTTTATGTATAAGTCACAAATTAAAATTTCACAATAAGGATTAAATTAAAAATTTTTACAAATTTTAAAAACAAAGCACGTCACTTTAAAATAATAGGAACATAATTAAACATTGGTTATTAAATCAAAATGTTTTGCAATTTTTGCTGACTAAGAGCATCATTTTTAAACAACAAGGACAAAATCAAAAAAATTATAAATTTTTAGTTTAGTGGTATAATTCTCATTTGAAGTGTGAAAATTTCTAAGATTAATTATTTATTTAACATTCTAAATAATTTAATATTGATTTGTAAGTGTGTTTTTTTTAAAAATATAAACATTAGGGACAATTTGTAAAATTTACTCGTTAGTTGAATTCAAAAATTATTCATGGATTTTTTCGTTAAATAAATCAAAACTTTCTTATTCCTCTTTGCCTTTGAACCAAGCAATCTAAGCAAATCCCTCTCCTTGTTTTCCACTTCTTCTCTACAGCTCAAGAAAAGTATTATACAAAAGCAATAAACCATAAATAATACTATATAAAAAACCTTTATTTATTTTTTTCCCAAAGTTCAAAATTTTCTTCAATCTGTCTTGGATTTGGCTCTTACAAGGAGGTTCAACTCAATTATACACGGGTATATATATATATGTATATGTATATGTATATGCATGTGTGTTTGTGTTTGTATACAACAACACATGAATATATATATTATTTGATTTCTGCATCTCTCTAAATATTGAAATTTTCATTTTTCTTCATCTGGGTGTGAATATCTATTTTTGTATATATATATATCTACTGCATGCTTATATATGTGAAATTTTATATTTATGTAAATTTATTGTAAGATGAAATTCAGCAGAGTAGTATATGTTTACTCCTCATATGAAACAATTGAAGTTCGTAAAGCATGAAAATTGTAGAAGTAAAGGTTAAAGTTTTTAGTGACTTCTCGGCCCAAAATTTTGTTTGAACCAAAAAAAAAAAAAAAAAAAAAATGAAGTTGGGTATTGAAGTTTTGAAAAAATGCCTTTTCTCTAGCTATTGGTAAGTGGAAATCTGTGGATGGACTTGGCACGTGAACTTTCCTAACCTACTGTGTAGACTAAACATAGGTGTTATGATTTAGAAAGCTCCACGAAGTTTTGCTGTCGTATTGATAACTGAAACCACAATTTGGGATAATTGTGTTGGAAAAGATGGAGGTTTCTAATGGGTAAAATTTGTTTTATTTCAGACTGGTTGTAATTATTTCGTGTTATATTTTGTAAAAGTTTAAAAACAGGATTTAGATGTTAGCATTATAGCTTCTTGTACTGTCAATTTGGTTTGAATTATGAAAACTGTATTTGCTTATTTGGCTAATCAATGATGATATGATCTTTTGATGAATCGTTGTTCTCAAAGTAATTGAATCTTTAGTTAGCTTAGCACAGTCTATGATTTGAAAATTGATATTATATACTTTGGTGTTCGACAAAGTAATACAAATGAAAGAGATGTTGAATGAAATTTTGACTGGGCATTAGAAGAATGTTTCACTTATAATTGCTTGGTTTTTTTCTTGTCAGCGAAATTCCTGATTGGATGTCTTAATTTTTCGACTCTTGATTAGGTTTTAAGTATCTCAAAGCTGGTCTGAACATAGAGATTTTGAGGGGGACTAAGAGCAGGCTCTTGGTCCCCTACAAATGAATTGCTATTTGAATTAAGGAGCCAACTAAATATAATGAATACCATACTCCATAACCCATTTGTTGGGGTTCCGCTTGAGTGCAATGGGAACAGAAGAAGTAAGGTAAATTTAGGTCATCTGACTGGAGCAAAACTTCAGAAAAGAAGCTTCCGTAAGTGTAAATGTGCAAAGAAAAATGATTGGATTGCTCATGGAATCAAATTTACGCATATATGTGGTAGAAATGTTGAGCTAGTATGGAAGAACCTGGGGTTCGGGCTGCGAAATGTGTCAATGATAAATTCTGTGAAAGTGCCTTTTGCTCAAAGCAAGACCTTGGTTAAGTCTTTAGTTCCGTTATGGGAAGAGGGCTTACTTTTAGTTAGATGCTCTGTCTTTTGTGCTGTGATATCTGGGGTATGTCTTCTACTATGGTATGGACAGTTGAAAGCAAAGAATTATGTGGAAGCAAAACTTTTGCCATCTGTTTGCGAGATGCTTAGTGACTATATACAGCGCGAACTTGATTTCGGTAAGGTTCGAAGAATTTCACCTTTAAGCATCACTTTAGAGTCATGCTCTATTGGGCCTCATAGAGAGGAGTTCTCGTGTGGTGAGGTACCGACTGTGAAACTACGGATTCTGCCTTTAGCAAGCTTGAGAAGGGGAAGGATTGTTATCGATGCAGTTTTGTCTAACCCTAGTTTGTTGATAGCGCAAAAAAAGGATTATACTTGGTTGGGAATACCTTATTCTGAAGGAAGTCTGCAGAGGCACCTGTCTGCTGAAGAAGGAATTGATTATCGTACAAGAACTAGGAGAATTGCAAGGGAGGAAGCGGCTGCTCACTGGAGCAAGGAGAGAGATGATGCAGCAAAGGAGGCTGCAGAACAGGGTTATATTATATCTGAAGGAGACAGGGATTGGCTGAAAGAGATCGCAAGCCCTCCAACAAGAGTTGCAACTTCTGAGTCATTTTACTTTATGGATGAGAAAGTATACTGGAGAGATCATCACTGCATGGATGCAGGTGTGGAATATGATTTGAAGCATGCAGATTTAGAGAAATCTTTCGGTGCAAAAGTTCCATCGTTTGGAGCTAACTCTTGGTCTACAGTTATTCCAGGATTTCTAAGACATAAGTTTAAAAGGAAGGCTACTGGTAGAGACTTATCTACAGCTTGCGCTGCAGCCAAACGAAAGATTCTTGAATGTAGTGCATCAGCAGCTCGTGGATATTTTAAGGGTACACATGGGAATCTCGGAAAAGCTACTCAGTCTTGTGGGGTGTGTGATGTTATAAATCTTGATACTTTTTCTATGACAAGTGACAATGATACAACTGTCCCTATTTCATCACTGGTTGGCTCTGAACAGAATGTAGGAATACATAATATTCAAGGAAATAGAACTGATAACGAAAAATTTGAAGCTTCTGAGGATACATTCAGTGCTGAGAGCACCTTGGGACTTCGGAAAAACTTGAAGAATTATGTTAGATACGAAGACATTTCAGGAAAAACGCCTCTCTCTCTGGGAACAAATACTGGGGATCACATTACTAGTCTCAGTTTTATACGTGATCCATTTCTTTTTACTTTGCATATACTAAGTAAAGTTAGAAATTCATCCATTAATGGTTTTGAGGGAACAAAAGAAACCAGCTGGTATGATGTAAATAAGTTAGAAAGTATTGATATCATAGAGAGAGATGTGAATAGCAGAGATGAATCTGGCAACTTGGAGGAGCAGGTGCAAGATAACCAAGGTGGCGATACATCTGTTGGTTCTAGCTTCATGGCACTTGAGCGGTTTCCCTCCGTGCACCATGATGTAGGTGTTTGGCCCTTCAGCCTGAAATCAATTATATCTTCTTTCCGTAGGAATATGGGTGAGCTATGGTCTTCTTTAGTGGCTGGTCCTGTTCGAAGGCTGAAGGAGATGGGTCCAGGAGTTGAAAATATTGTTACAGAACTTATTGAAGGGGTGGATGAACAGCATACAACAGGTATTGAGAAAATGATTCCAGTTATTCTGGACTCAGTCTATTTCAAAGGCGGATCACTCATGCTACTTGCTTATGGGGACAAGGAGCCAAGGTAAGCTTCCCTTCTTATGCAAACCTATTAATAGTTGTTACAAACTTAATGCAGTAGAGTTAATCTTTTGACTCTTTGCATGCACATTTATCCACCCTTTAATCTATTTCAGCTCAAGAGGCAACTAGCTGATTGAATTGGTTGTTAACCGGCTAATACTGTAGTCGTTGACAAGCGATGTACAAAAGATTTTGCAAAATATCTTGTGTATTGTCTTGCTTTGCAGTTAGAGACAAATTAACTTTCCGAATCAACTTTGCTAGATGATGAATCCATTCTTGTTTTCATTGTGGCGTTGTAACATAAGTGGTTATATAGTTAATAGGTATCAATAGGACAACGTTTTTCATGCTTTCTTTTCTTTCTTATTCCTTTTTTCTCCTTCAATCATTTTGAACTTATGTAAATCAGTACTAAGGATATAGTTCTCATTCTGCTGTCTAACTCTTTTGTTTTACCTAGCCATCCATTGATGTTAATGGTGTATAAGGGTGATTAGCCATAAAAGAAAAAAAAAGGTGTATGAGGGTCACATTTATGATATGATGCATACTTGCAAAGAGACAAATATGGGAAGTATGAGGTAAATGGATATCTTCATCTTAAGCATTGTGATAAAGATTTCATTTTACAAGAAGTAAAAACTAGCCAAGCAAAGCGCTATGCCTGAGATTATTTTTCACGCAATTATAGATACATGATATCAAAGCTTTTGAGCTACATACGTGGTGAAGGCTGAATACATATCTGTTTCTTTTTGTCACCTTTAGGATGTACATCACAAAAAATACTCCCATGGATAAGCTAGTCTGAATTCTTGTTTGTCTCCTGAAACTATCTTGCATGATTGATTTTGTGCCCTCGAGAATTATGTGAATTTTCTCATTGTCGAGGTGTTTGGGGAAAGTTGTGTTGTGACATGTGGGGAGATGTGTTAAGATCACATTATCAACCTAAAAAATTACCATTGTTCCTTGCCTGCATCTCTATGGTTCTTACGGGTATAGTTGTCAAATCATGAATTTTATTGTGAATCGATTATCAATTTTCTGAGTCGTGAATCATAACGGTTCAGTCATATTTTTAAATAATAGATCCAGAATTATGTCCTCCCATGAACCTTTAAAATTGACTGACAGAAAGGGCATCAACAGAAGCCTTATCATCAAGAATCAAACCATCGCTAACAATCACTAACATTTCTCTTCATCATCATCTTCACCTTTACCTTGGATTCTGGCCAGCTATGCAAGAGGAGTTTCATGTTTGCGTGATTTTGGTTGTGCCTATTTTTGATTAGGCGAGCTAGGTGTTTCATGTTTGTTTGTTTTTTTAAATGGTTGGTTGAGCTTTATTATAGTTTAAACATTTTTTTCATTAGACAGAAAAAACCAGAAAACAAATGTGAGGTGACCCAAGGCAACACATTAGTGAATTATACCAAATTGCTGAATTGTACCAAATCGCTAAATTGTAACGAATTGTGGAATTGTACAATTCACTAGGTTTCACTACAATTCAGGTGCAGTTGATGTACATTTTTGATTCACATGCCGACTTGAATTATTTTGCTCATGAATCAATGCAAATCATAAGATACGAATTGCGGATCATACAATTTTGATAAATATGCTTACGGCCTTCTCCATGAGTCATTTGCTCACAAGCCACGAAGTTGTGCCTCTGTGAGCTATACTGCACTATTGATCTTACTCTTGATTGAATTGCAAGGTTTGCTGAAACTCTAGTTCCATAACACTAATCCTCATTAATCTCTTCTTAAATTCAAGCACTTCCCTGCCTACCCTATGTTTTTTTTGGATGAGTATTACCATGCCCTTCTTGTTCTTGATGGCGAGTAGTTAACAAGCAAGTTCAGAGTATTAGCATTACTAGCAGTAACTAAGCTTGTGTAGTAGAGGTCTTTCTTATGTGATTTAGGGAAAGAGAATAAGAAAAGTAGTATTGTAGGTTTGCACTATCTACATCTGATGCAGGAAAAAGAATGAAAAAAAAGAGTATTGTTCTTCACCCTACCTTGCACATGAAAGTATTCTTAAAATACTGTTCATGCTACAATATTCTGGGTTGGCTTGAGTAGATTGTTTCCTTACTTCCGAGTTATGGTATGACGTGTAATATTTTCTTTCCTTAATGTTTTAGGATTCCTTTAATTCTCTTTCCTTTGTGAGATTTTGTGAGAATAGGGTTTGAGAATCTACACATATGAGAGTCATATCGAGTTTTTTCTACAACAAATAATTTTCTTCTCTTCCTTGGTCTATCTCTAAGAATCTGAGACCTCAACATGGATCAAAGATTTATTGCACCTCCTCGTGCTATCAGCTCTGTCGTATAGATTTGCCTATCGTGTGATGAATTAGGTCTTTGGCAACTTGTCAAGTTTGTACCTTGAGGGATCCATATGTGGATTTTGAGTATGATGCTTGAAAGTTGTATGGTGCCTGGTTCATGCTGTAACACTTCTTTTATGACTGGGAAATGATTGTTCATTTTTACCTGTTTGAAGGGCTCAAAACGAGAAAGATAATAGAAATACTAAAAAATTCTTTAAGATATCTTTCTTGTTTCTTCCTTCTTTCCTTATCAACTTTCTGGATAACATTTGCGGGGGATGGGTTTGGTGCTCTAAAGGATATGCGGGACCATGAGCCACCTAGAGTCTTTGAATCTGACTTGTCTGAATTAGATATGTGTGCTTCTTTATAACCTTTACCTATATTACATGAGCCCCTGACCCCTTCTTGTATGATGGTGATAACTCGGTGATTCTTCATGATGTCTCAATGTTTTGATTATGAATTTGTAACTTGGTTGGGGAAATTAAGCTGAGGTAAAGCACATAAGGCATTTCGACTACAATAGTTTTAGAAATTTGTGGGGCTTTCAATATCTTGGCAAAATAGTGTTCTGATTTTAAGGGCCTGTTTCGAAGTGTTTTGGTTTTTTTTATTTTGCAAAACAGTTTTCTAGAATAGTTTTTAAAAACAGATTTTAAGAACAAAAAAATAGAAAACTTGTTTGAGTAGAATTGTTTTCTGAACAAGTTTTTAAAATTAAGATATCCTTATATAAAGTTCTTTTATAAATTAATTAACAATTTTTCAATTTGTTATTTAATAATTTTAAATATTGTCTAACTAATTAACTTCATTAATGGGAATTTTAAAATTTTAGTTTATTATTTTAAATTTTAATTAAGTTATTTTAATTATTTATAAAATTAAATATTTATTAATTAATTTAGTATTAAAATTAGTTAATTTTTATTATCAACTCAAATTAATTAATTATTAATTAAATTGAAATTAGAATTAGTTAACTTTTAATTATTAAATGAATAATTTTTTGATTATCAAATTAATATTTTAAAGTTAATTATCAATTAGATTTAAATTTAAATTATTTAATTTTTAATTATTAAATTAATTGATTTTTAAATTTAAATTAAATTATCAATTAAACTAAAATTAAAATTAGTTAATTTTTAATTATTAAATTAATATTTATTAATTATTTAAATTAATGTTTTTATTAATTATCAATTAAATTAGTTAATTAAAATTATTAAATTAATTTTTTAACTAATTATCAATTAGATTGAAATTAAAAAATATTAATTTAATAATTAAAATTATTAAATTAATTGTTTTTAATTAAAAATTAATATTTTTAATTATTAAATTATTTAATAATAATTAATTTAAAATGTGTTCAGGAGTCTGACGAAATGAGTTATAGGGGGCTGGAGAGGTGGCGGAAGAGACAAAAACACATGAAAACATAAAAAAAGCTTTTTGGTTTTCTTCTTGAAAACACATTTCTCAAAACAATTTTTAAAAACAGTTACTGAAAACAACTCTGCCAAACAAGTTTTTATGTTTTCTTGTTTTCAAAAACCAAAAAACTATTTTCAAAACTGTTTCCTAACAGGCCCTAAATCTACATATGCATGTTTACATGCTGACATATATGCATATTTTAGAGGGTTGTATTCTGTTAAATTGGCACTGAGAAGTTACAAAAGTATGCAACTCCTGGTGGTAGATCTCAGCCTTTGTTTGGGGCCATGGTAGTCATGAGTTCACAAAATAAAATATGTGTAGCTATCACATATGATACACCATATCAATAGAAATTAATAAGTATATTATAAATTAGCACATATCTTTCCTAACAATTACTACGATAAAAGAAGGCTACACTATAATCAATTTAACCAAACTGAACTGGGTTTACTACTTTCATGAAATACTATGCAATAGTTAGAACAGACTTTCCTGTTGCTAACTACTTTAGGGTGTCAGGACAGGAATCTTGTTCGAAACAACCTTCTTTGTTTTTTCCTCTAGAAAGTGCAAAACATTCTTTATGTTCTTACTTCACATATCTACATTTTGTTGATTAATATTATGCTACACCTGGAATAATGTAATTAATGGTGTAGCTAGAAACGAAGATAGAGAAGTGTAGTACAACTATGAGGTAGAGTGTTCTAAAGGAATTTAGTCTCTTTGCTACACTAATCTGACTTAGCATAGCCTTGCGTACTTTTATCCCCTTTGTACATCAATTCTAATGTTTCAAAGAGTCAAAACTATAAGTGGGGCCCAAATATGTTCCTAATGATAAGCCAAATAAGCTTTTCCCAAAATGAATCACTTAGTCATTTTCGGGGTGCCTAATGGTTATAACTTGTTATATGAGAATTTTGTTTGTAATTTTGTTAAATTTAAAGGTCTTTCCTGAAGCAGATTAGGATTTATGGTTCAGGACAAAGCATAATTACAAGATTACGTTATGAGACAGTTACATTGCAACTATGAGCAAAATGTCCTTAAATTTGTACTCCGCAATTGTATTTTCATGATTAATGGTATAGGACTACGGAAGACTTGTATCTATGTTGCATCTCAATCTTTTAACAACATAAAAGAGATTAAGATATGTTAAGATAACTAAGGTTCTATCTTAAAACTAATTGGTGCCAGGAGGAGTAGCCCAGGATCTTATATGATGGACTTGGAGTTTATGATTTTTCTATGTGGGAGGAATTATATATTCTAACACCATCCCTCACATGTGACCCGGTGAGAACTAAAAACCAAGAATTGACATTTGGATTCACGAGTTAGTGAGAACGAGAACCAATTAGATGACATGGGGGCGCACGAGTTAGCAAGAGCGAGAACTGAGTGCTGACATGGGGGTACATGAGTCAATGAGATAGGTCGCACATGGATGGATATGACTTGACCAAAGACCCAGTTTTGATACCATGTTAAGATAACTGAGGTTGTATCCTAAAACCAATTAGTGCTAGGAGGAGCAACCTAAGATTTTATATGGTAGAGTTAGAGTTTATGATTTTTCTATGTGAGAGGGATTATATATTCTAACAAGATATAATCATGGTGAGGACCCTACTTAACAAAGCATTTTCCCATATTTGAGGAGTTGGCCTGGTCCTTAGCTAATAAATTATTATCATGTGCTTGCATGTTATGTATATATGTGTGTGTGTGTATGCGGTATGTATGTATGTATGCACAGTTTTGGGAGATTTTACCCCACTAATTAATTTGTTTTTTACTCTTCGTACCTCTTACAGAGAGATGGAAAATGCTGTTGGACATGTCAAATTTCAAAATCACTATGGGCGTGTTCATGTGCAACTCAGTGGCAGTTGTAAGATGTGGAGATCTGATATAACATCTGAAGATGGTGGCTGGTTGTCGTCAGATGTGTATGTTGATATCACTGAACAAACATGGCATGCAAATTTGAAAGTTGTTAATCTCTTTGTCCCGGTAAAGTAAATTTTGATGTTGCATGACTACTTTGATATAAGGGTCAGCCTTTTCTTTTCCTCACTTATAAAATAGGAGTTGCAGCCTTTCATTCAAGTTTTATACGATGTTGATATGTCCTGTATCCTGTTTGCATTTTATGCAGCTTTTTGAGAGGATTTTAGAAATTCCCATTACGTGGTCTAAAGGAAGAGCTAGTGGTGAGGTGCTCCTCGGAACTCTTAACCTTATTTTATAGATTATATCCAAGTAAATTATGTCAGTGCTTCATTGTTAAACTAAAACGATGAATGTTACGAACTTCTCATTGTACGTTCTTTGTGAAATGTCATAAGCTGTGTCTGGATACAATTTTGTTTGCGAAATTCTGAGTCCCTAAGTTCTTTTTGTCTTTGAAACTGAGAGAAGTTTGCTAGCTTTTTACAAGGATTCTTTAGTTCCGTTTTAATTTCTTGGCTTACAACAGTAGACGCAACTGAAATAATGAGAAACCTTGTGCCAAATATTTGGATAAGCTGCATAAATCCTGCTCTTTGATATCTTTCAAACTCAACAAATTAATCTTTTCAGCTTTCTGTGCTATTTGGCCTTCCTCCTACCTAACTTAATTTTGAACAACTATCATTACTTCTCTGTGGTTGTTGCCAGACTTTATTTTGTGCCATGCCGACCATTTAAATGATTATAAATTCTGCCTTTTCCTTTTTCTCATTGTCTTTTAGTTGGCTAAATTAATAAAAGGTTTTCTGAATCTTTGGTGTTTGCTGTTCGTGTTTGATCTATGGGGTTTCTTTTCATTTAGGAACAAGGAGTACTTGAGTAGAAAATGAATGTATAGATTGATAAGGAGACTACAGCTACCTAGCTTTGATTTACTTATACATTACTTGTACAGCAAGAATAAACAGTTAGGATAGCTAGTGTTGGTCTTGACAACTGTTCAGTTCTAACTGACTGACAGGCTGTCAAAGTCCACTAAGAAAGCTGAAGTTAGAAACTCAGCTCAAGCCTATAAATAAAATAAAATTTTCAGTTCATTCAATTCTCTTCTCTCTAGTTAGGGTTTTCTTTATGGTATCATAGAGCCATTTTTTCTTTGGGCCTCGAGGATTGAATCTCCATTGGAGAACATCAAAATCCTCCATTAAAGCTTCAATTTGCTGCTTTCTTCAACCAATCGAAGCTTAATTGAGCAGAATTCATTGAGTTTCAACTTATTTCTGCAACATAAAACCCTAATTTCATCATTCTTTGTTTTCACCATTGGAGAACACTTCAAATCTTCAACTCAGCAACAGTTTGAAGATTAAATCAGTCAATCGAAGCTCTATTCTAGCTTCTCCTACAAGTATTTGCATAGCAAAACTTCAAATCTCCATTTCCAAAACCCTAAGCTCCATTAATGGCTTCTTCAAGCTCTTCCATGGATGACCTAGATCTTCCTCCCAAATTGAAGCTTCTCATTCACAATCTCAATTCTCTTGTCCACATAAAGCTTGATAATCACAACCACATGATTTGGAAAGCACAGATGCAGACAATACTTCAAGCTCACCATCTATTTGATTATTTTACTGGCCATAGTGCTTGTCCTACACCACTGCTCACAGACACTTAAGGCAAAACCACTTCAAATCCAGCATATTCCATCTGGATTGACATTGATCAGCACCTCAAATCATGTCTGTTTGCTTCTATTTCACCAGCAGTTCTACCTCAGGTCTTCCATCTACCTACAGCTCATCTATTTGGTCCTCTCTAGAGCAAAGATTCAACTCATTGAGTAGATCTCACATTCAGCAGCTAAAACTGCAACTTCATCACCTTCACAAAGGCAACAAATCAATGCAGAATTATCTTGACATTGTTAAACATATCAGTGGCAGGCTAACTGCAGTTGGTGAACCCCTCGGAGATGAAGATCTTGTTCTATACATCCTGAAAGGTCTTCCAACTGAGTATGAGCCATTTAAGGCCTACATTAGAGTTAAGGAAACTCCTATTTCCATTCGTGCTCTATTCAGTCTTCTAATGACTGAGGAGTTGCATTACAACTTTGCTCATAATGTCAACTCTCACAGATCCTACTACTACTGATCTGCACTCAGCCCTTTACACCAATAGAGGAGGTGGAAGAGGTTCTAATCAAAGAGGCAGAGGTAGAAATAATAACAATAGAAGTGGCAAAGGCAATAGGGGTCAAGGCAGAGGAACTCCAAACCCTCAGGGCATTTCTCAGGCTCCTAATACATCTTTTCAGACCTCCAATCCACCTTTGTACTGCCAAATTTGTGGAAAGAAGAACCACTCTGCCTTGGAATGTTGGCATAGACTTGACACAAACAACTACTATGCTGTTTAGACTTAAAAACAGGCCTATTTAGCTCAAACTGCACATACTACTTCCTCACCTTCTACCTCCTACCCTTGCTTGTTGGATTCAGGGGCTAATACTCATATGACTAATGATCCTACACAACTTAACAATCCACAGCCCTACTTTGGTACAAACTCAATCTCAGTTGGTAATGGTAACTCACTCAACATTAACAGCATTGTGTCTGGTACTATTCAAACACCTTCTCTGCAACTTTCTAATTCTTATATGTCCCACATATTTCCTCTAATCTTTTGTCAGTGTATAAACTCACTAAGGATAATAATTGCTCTGTGATTTTCACTGCACATGAGGTGAAAATCATGGACAATGGTACTTCCCAGGTACTGTACTAGGGCCCCTGTGACAAAGGGTTATACCCCCTGCCCTCCTCAGCATCCATAATCAGTCCAGCACACATTTCCAACACTACTAGAGTCCCTTCAACTGCAGCACTATGACACTGCAAATTGGGCCACCCCTCCCAGCATGCTTCCCACACTCTCTTTTTGTTTTAGATGTCAAACTTAGTTTTACTTCTGCTGATTGTCATTCATGTTTAACTGCTAAATCACATAAACTCTCCTTTCCTGTATCTAGTACAAATACTACTATTGCATTTCATTTGATACACTCAAATGTATGGGGTCCTTCCCCTATGCACTCTTAATATGAATTTCAGGTACTATCTCGTCTTTGTAGATGATTTTACAAACTACACTTGGATATATCCTCTTAAACAAAAGTCTGAGGTAACCTCAGTCTTCATTACCTTTTCTACCATGGTAATACCTCTATAAAAGTACTCAGGAATGACAATAGGATTGTGTATGTCAACCATAAAATGTCTGCCTACCTTCAATACTTAGGCATAGTGATAAAGTATCTTATGTAGCAAACTAAGCTTAGACTAGATTCTCTCTGCTGGACTGATGTAATGTCTATAGTTGCCTAGATAGTTAGATAAGAAGTTAGTTACAAACTAACAACTGTCAACAGCTCAGCCATGTGCTGTAGCTTCTGTAATCAGATGTGTATAAATACACATCAGTTGTACACATTTCACAATTAAGAAATGAAATCTACTTCCATATATTTTCTCTCTCTCTTTAAGCTTTTCTTTCATGGTATCTAGAGCAGGTCATGGTCCTGACCTTGACTGCCATTAAAGTAGCCATTTTTTTTTCTTTCGAGAACAAGCTTCAAATCAAGCTGTTTTCTTCTAGTTGAAAGTTGCGACTCCATCCTTAAAGCTCACAGAAGCTTCGCGAGATCACAATCTCCTCTTCTCACCATCGCAAAACCCTAGGGTTCAGTATTTCTTCTGTTTTAACTTCAGCCACCATTAAAGCTTGGTTGCAAAGCTTCAGTCTTCAGCCATGGCTTCTTCCTCTGATGAACCTTTGGATCTTCCATAAGGACTCAAACAATTGAGTCAAAACCTGCACAATCTTATCAAGATTAACCTTGATAACACTAACTATGTGTTATGGAAGTCACAAATGCAAGTGGTTCTTCAAGCTCACCAGGTGTTTGATCTTGTGACTGGTAAAGATTCTTGCCCTAGTATGTTTTCTCAGTCAACAGCAGGTATCTCTACTTCCACAACTACTGCTTCAGTTATCAATCCTGCTTATTCCTCTTGGCTCTATAAAGATCAACATCTTAGAACCTGCCTATTTGCTACTATGACTGCATCTGTGCTTCCACAAGTGCTCAATTTACCTACTTCTAGTTCAGTTTGGTTAGCCTTAGCTAATAGGTTCAGTTCTCATAGCAGATCTCACATCCAACAGCTTAAGCTGCAACTGCATCATCTGTCTAAAGGACCTCTAAGCATGCAAACTTCCTTGACAAGGTCAAGTCCATAAATGATAACCTAGCCATAGCTGCAGAAACTATCTCTGAAGAGGACCTAGTTTTTTACATTCTCAAAGGGCTACCAGATGAGTATGATTCATTCATAGCATCCATTAGAACCAGACCTGTGCCTATCTCTGTTCAAGAATTAAGCAGTCTCTTTATTTCTGAAGAACTGCATAAACTCTCTAAAAGACAACTCTCTATTTCTACCTCTACTGACCTTCACACTGTCCTATACTCTAAGTTCAATCCTACCCAACAATCTAATGGTAGGGGTAGAGGCAGACACCAAAATTTTAGAGGGGGTAGAGGTGGTAGAGGTCAGAGATCACAAGGTAGAGGTCCTCAAAACACTACTCCATCACAACAACCTTCCTCTAACAATCAATTCACCTCAAACTTCACCAAAATCTACTGCCAAATATGTGGCAAACCTAACCATTCAGCTCTCAACTGTTGGCATCGGCTTGACACTACAAATTACTTTGATCCCCAACCACCAAAACAAGCCTACACAGCTCAAATAACACAAACTGATAACTCAGAAGCACAATGGTACTTGGACAGGGGTGCTAACATTCATGTCACCAATGATCCCAGCCAATTGTACAACTCTTACCCCTACACTGGCACTGACTCCATTTCTGTGGGCAATGGACAATCTTTGCCTATCCATAGTATGGGGCAAGGTACTATTCTTACTCCAACTACTTTATCCTTATTTAAAGTTCTTTATGTGCCTAAAGTCTCCACCAATCTCTTATCAGTACATCAACTTACCAAAGATAATAACTGTTCTATTACTTTTACTTCCAAGGAGGTGATCCTAGTGGACAATACTACTCACAGAGTGAAGTACAAGGCCCCCTGTGACAAGGGGCTTTATCCACTTCCACCAGCCTCCACTTCAACTTCTTCTCATAAAAGCCAACTACTCAACTGCAACTATACTACAACTGTACCATCTCAAGCACTCCTTTGGCATTACAAGTTGGGTCACCCCTCTGCTAATATATCTCAAGTTCTCTCCTCCATCATAGATGTCAAGCTGCAACAACATGGACTTCACTGCTCTTCATGTCATGTAGCTAAGTCTCACAAGTTGCCATTTTCTTTGTCAAATTCTATTTCTAGATGGAGGTTTCTAATGGGTAAAATTTGTTTTATTTCAGACTGGTTGTAATTCTTTCGTGTTATATTTTGTAAAAGTTTAAAAACAGGATTTAGATGTTAGCATTATAGCTTCTTGTACTGTCAATTTGGTTTGAATTATGAAAACTGTATTTGCTTATTTGGCTAATCAATGATGATATGATCTTTTGATGAATCGTTGTTCTCAAAGTAATTGAATCTTTAGTTAGCTTAGCACAGTCTATGATTTGAAAATTGATATTATATACTTTGGTGTTCGACAAAGTAATACAAATGAAAGAGATGTTGAATGAAATTTTGACTGGGCATTAGAAGAATGTTTCACTTATAATTGCTTGGTTTTTTTCTTGTTAGCGAAATTCCTGATTGGATGTCTTAATTTTTCGACTCTTGATTAGGTTTTAAGTATCTCAAAGCTGGTCTGAACATAGAGATTTTGAGGGGGACTAAGAGCAGGCTCTTGGTCCCCTACAAATGAATTGCTATTTGAATTAAGGAGCCAACTAAATATAATGAATACCATACTCCATAACCCATTTGTTGGGGTTCCGCTTGAGTGCAATGGGAACAGAAGAAGTAAGGTAAATTTAGGTCATCTGACTGGAGCAAAACTTCAGAAAAGAAGCTTCCGTAAGTGTAAATGTGCAAAGAAAAATGATTGGATTGCTCATGGAATCAAATTTACGTATATATGTGGTAGAAATGAAATCTACTTCCATATATTTTCTCTCTCTCTTTAAGCTTTTCTTTCATGGTATCTAGAGCAGGTCATGGTCCTGACCTTGACTGCCATTAAAGCAGCCATTTTTTTTTCTTTCGAGAACAAGCTTCAAATCAAGCTGTTTTCTTCTAGTTGAGAGTTGCGACTCCATCCTTAAAGCTCACAGAAGCTTCGCGAGATCACAATCTCCTCTTCTCACCATCGCAAAACCCTAGGGTTCAGTATTTCTTCTGTTTTAACTTCAGCCACCATTAAAGCTTGGTTGCAAAGCTTCAGTCTTCAGCCATGGCTTCTTCCTCTGATGAACCTCTGGATCTTCCATAAGGACTCAAACAATTGAGTCAAAACCTGCACAATCTTATCAAGATTAACCTTGATAACACTAACTATGTGTTATGGAAGTCACAAATGCAAGTGGTTCTTCAAGCTCACCAGGTGTTTGATCTTGTGACTGGTAAAGATTCTTGCCCTAGTATGTTTTCTCAGTCAACAGCAGGTATCTCTACTTCCACAACTACTGCTTCAGTTATCAATCCTGCTTATTCCTCTTGGCTCTATAAAGATCAACATCTTAGAACTTGCCTATTTGCTACTATGACTGCATCTGTGCTTCCACAAGTGCTCAATTTACCTACTTCTAGTTCAGTTTGGTTAGCCTTAGCTAATAGGTTCAGTTCTCATAGCAGATCTCACATCCAACAGCTTAAGCTGCAACTGCATCATCTGTCTAAAGGACCTCTAAGCATGCAAACTTCCTTGACAAGGTCAAGTCCATAAATGATAACCTAGCCATAGCTGCAGAAACTATCTCTGAAGAGGACCTAGTTTTTTACATTCTCAAAGGGCTACCAGATGAGTATGATTCATTCATAGCATCCATTAGAACCAGACCTGTGCCTATCTCTGTTCAAGAATTAAGCAGTCTCTTTATTTCTGAAGAACTGCATAAACTCTCTAAAAGACAACTCTCTATTTCTACCTCTACTGAACTTCACACTGTCCTATACTCTAAGTTCAATCCTACCCAACAATCTAATGGTAGGGGTAGAGGCAGACACCAAAATTTTAGAGGGGGTAGAGGTGGTAGAGGTCAGAGATCACAAGGTAGAGGTCCTCAAAACACTACTCCATCACAACAACCTTCCTCTAACAATCAATTCACCTCAAACTTCACCAAAATCTACTGCCAAATATGTGGCAAACCTAACCATTCAGCTCTCAACTGTTGGCATCGGCTTGACACTACAAATTACTTTGATCCCCAACCACCAAAACAAGCCTACACAGCTCAAATAACACAAACTGATAACTCAGAAGCACAATGGTACTTGGACAGTGGTGCTAACATTCATATCACCAATGATCCCAGCCAATTGTACAACTCTTACCCCTACACTGGCACTGACTCCATTTCTGTGGGCAATGGACAATCTTTGCCTATCCATAGTATGGGGCAAGGTACTATTCTTACTCCAACTACTTTATCCTTATTTAAAGTTCTTTATGTGCCTAAAGTCTCCACCAATCTCTTATCAGTACATCAACTTACCAAAGATAATAACTGTTCTATTACTTTTACTTCCAAGGAGGTGATCCTAGTGGACAATACTACTCACAGAGTGAAGTACAAGGCCCCCTGTGACAAGGGGCTTTATCCACTTCCACCAGCCTCCACTTCAACTTCTTCTCATAAAAGCCAACTACTCAACTGCAACTATACTACAACTGTACCATCTCAAGCACTCCTTTGGCATTACAAGTTGGGTCACCCCTCTGCTAATATCTCTCAAGTTCTCTCCTCCATCATAGATGTCAAGCTGCAACAACATGGACTTCACTGCTCTTCATGTCATGTAGCTAAGTCTCACAAGTTGCCATTTTCTTTGTCAAATTCTATTTCTAGTTTACCTTTTCAGCTTGTACACTCAGATATTGGGGGCCCTGCCCCCTTACCTTCCTGTATGGGCTACAAATATTACGTCATTTTCATTGATGATTGTACAAGATACTCATGGTTATATCCTCTCAAACTTAAATCTGATGTGTATGCTGCCTTTCTCAGTTTTAATGCAATGGTACAAACTCAATTTCATACTAAAATTCAAATTTTAGAACAGACAATGGCAGAGAATATTTAAACCATAAATTCAGTTTGTTCTTACAACAGTTAGGCACTATTCATCAGACTACTTGTCCACATACTCCTGAACAGAATGGAAGGGTTGAAAGGAAACATGTGCACCTAATAGAAACTACCTTAGCTCTTCTAAATCAGTCACATCTACCCTCTAAACTGTGGTTAGAAGCCTTAGCCACTGCAAATTTCCTCATAAACAGATTACCTTCTAGTGTTCTTCAAAATAAGTCACCTTATGAGGCTCTCTATGCTAAAATCCCTGACTACACATCTCTAAAAATGTTTGGCTGCCTCTGTTATCCTTGGTTACGACCCTATATCAAGCACAAACTAGAAGAGAGGTCAAAACCTTGTGTGTTTCTAGGATATTGTTCAACTTCCAAAGGGTATAAGTGTCTAGACATGGTCATAGAAAAAGTCTCCATTTCCAGGCATGTTAGATTCATAGAGCACATCTTTCCTTATTCTTCTTCTTCAACCTCCTCTGTTTCCTCTACCTCTACTTCCCAACTACAATTTCCTCCAATTTTTCATACTTCCACCTACATTCCTACATCATCATCTACCTTACTCCCCACTCAGAACAGCCATACCACCACTGCCTCACAGTCAGGTGCTTCAAATAGCTCACCACTTACTCCTAGTTCTACTAATTCCCTCTCTGCTGCACCACACTCTCCCTCTATTCCCTTAGACTCTACCAATCAGTTACCCAATAATCTCCCAACAGAGAATCACTCTACTGCATCACATACTCAGTCTGATGCATCACTATCTACCTCAACTCTCTCTAATCATACTCAGTCTATCCAATCCCTCTCTCATGTAGTCACTCCTTCAAACCACCCCATGCTTACTAGATCCAAAACAGGTTGCCTACCTCCTCCCATCTATCAGCTTCACTCAACCACCATTACATCCACTCTTGTAGAACCCACTACTTACAAAGAAGCTTGTAAGCATCCCTGTTGGCAACAAGCAATGCAAGAGGAATATCAGGCTTTAATCACTCAAAACACCTGGGAACTTGTATCTCTACCTGCAGATAGACAACCAATAGGTTGTAAATGGGTTTACAAGATCAAAAGGAAAGCAGATGGGACTGTTTCAAGATACAAAGCTAGACTTGTGGCTAAAGGCTACTTACAAGAGCATGGCATTGACTATACAGAGACTTTCAGTCCTTTAGTCAAAGCTCAAACAATAAGACTAATTCTCAGTCTAGCATTGCATCATGGTTGGACTCTCAAACAACTTGATGTCTCCAATGCTTTCCTACATGGACACTTAGAAGAACAAGTCTTTATGACACAGCCACCTGGCTTCACTGATTCTACCAATCCTACCCATGTTTGCAAGCTCAAAATGTCCCTGTATGGCCTTAAACAGGCCCAAAGGGCCTGGTATCACATGTTGTCCTCTTTCCTGATTCAACAACATTATCATATGAGCTCAGCAGATTCTTCTTTGTTCATCCACAAGTCAGCTACTAATTACACAATAGTCTTAGTCTATGTTGATGACCTTATCATCACAGGCACGTCACAAGGCTTTATTTCTCAACTGATTGCTACCATGAGCACCAAATTTGCTATGAAAGACCTGGGCACTCTAACATACTTTCTGGGCTTAGAGGTGCATTATTCTCCTTAGGGACTTCTTTTACATCAAACCAAATATTCTAAATAAATACTTCAAAGAGCTGGTCTTGCTGACTGCAACTCTGCCATTACTCCCACTTCTTCTAAGCCTAAAACTCTCTCAGAAATAGACAAAGCTCTTTTCCCTAATCCCACACAATTTAGAAGTCTTGTGGGAGCCCTACAATATCTAACCATGACAAGACCTGATATTCAATTTGCAGTCAACTCTTTGTGCCAGCACATGCACTCACCTACCAACAAAGACTATGCTGATCTTAAAAGGACACTCAGATATATTAAAGGCACACTCAGCCAAGGACTTCTGTTTTAGAAAAGTCCTTTTCATCTCTATGCCTTTTCTGATTCAGATTGAGCAAATGATGCTCAAGATAGGAAATCAACTTCTGGTTATGCTGTCTATCTAGGAAACAATCTAATTTCTTTGGTATCAAAGAAACAGCCAATTGTTTCCAGGTCTTCGACAGAGGCTGAATACAGAGCAATGGCTCATGTTTCAGCTGAATTAAAATGGCTCTCATATCTTCTAAGTGATCTGTCTATTCTTATTTCTATCCCTGTCCTACTTTGTGATAATCTCTCTGCAATGGCTTTGGCATCAAACCCTATTTTCCATGGGCGAACCAAGCACATTGAGATAGATTATCACTTTGTAAGGGAGCAGGTAGTGGCCAAAGCTCTGCAACTCTCCTATATTTCTTCAGAGGAACAGATTGCAGATATATTTACTAAAGCATTGTCTACAGCTAAGTTTTAGCATCTCAAGAGCAAGCTTCCCCTAGCCTCCTTACCAGGCTCACCTTGAGGGGGGATGATAAAGTATCTTATGTAGCAAACTAAGCTTAGACTAGATTCTCTCTGCTGGACTGATGTAATGTCTATACTTGCCTAGATAGTTAGATAAGAAGTTAGTTACAAACTAACAGCTGTCAACAGCTCAGCCATGTGCTGTAGCTTCTGTAATCAGATGTGTATAAATACACATCAGTTGTACACATTTCACAATTAAGAAATGAAATCTACTTCCATAAATTTTCTCTCTCTTTTTAAGCTTTTCTTTCACATGGTACACCAAACTACTTGCCCCCACACCCCAGAACAAAATGGCAAGGCAGAGAGAAAACATAGGCATTTAGTGGAAACAACCATTGCCCTATTGCAACAAGCTTAACCTGCCACCCAAATTCTGGTTGGAAGTAGTGGCAACAACTAACTACCTAATCAATAGGCTTCCTACCCCCACATTAAACAATGTTTCTCCCTATGAATGCCTTTTCTCCACTCCTCCAGACTATAACCTTCTCAAGGTGTTTGGGTGTTTATGCTATCTTTGGCTTAGACCCTATTCCAAACACAAATTAGAAGCTAGATCTCAGCCTTGTCTTTTCCTAGGATATTGTCCAAATACTAAAGGCTACAGATGCTTAGACTTGACCACTAATAGCTGTCCGTCCCTCTTCTTCAGAATCCTATCCCATTCCTCACACCTCTGCTTCTGTTGCATCACCAATCTGCCCTCCCTATATCCTGAAAGAAGAGAGTAAGAGAGATAGAGAGAATATATAAATATTTATGTTATTGCTTAAAAATGATTGAGTACATGTGAGTGATCTATTTATAGGATCACTAGTACATAATATCAGTTAGACTAACTAACTATGACAGCTAAGCATGAGCTGTTTTGCTATTACTAAATAACAGAATAATACACATAAGTACAATTGAACTTAAGCTATCTTATCAACCCCCCTCAAGCTGAGCCTGGTGAAGAGACTAGGGGAAGCTTGCACTTTAGGTAGGAGAACTTAGCCTTTGTAAGTGCCTTGGTGAAAAGATCTGTCACTTGTTCAGTTGTAGGAATGTAGGATAGCTGCAAAACTTTGGATGTGACCTGTTCTCTAACAAAATGGTAATTAATTGCGATGTGCTTAGTTCTTGCATGATTAACTGGATTACTTGCTAAGGCAATAGCTGAGGTGTTGTCACAGTGCAATATAGGTGGTTGGACAGGAATAGGCAGATCCTTAAGCAAATAAGTAAGCCATTTGAGCTCAGCAGAAGCATGAGCCATGGCTCTGTATTCTGCTTCAGTAGAGCTCCTAGAAACTGTTGCCTGCTTCTTAGATGTCCAAGAAACTAGATTAGAACCCAAGTAGATAGAATGGCCAGTTGTGGACTTTCTGTCCAGAACATCTGTTGCCCAATCTAAATCAGAAAACCCACATAGTTGCAGTGGCCTAGGCTAAAATAACAAACCTTGGTTGATAGTCCCTTTGATATACCTTAAGGTCCTTTCAAGAGCAGCAAAATCTGCAGTGCTAGGGTGATGCATATACTGACACGGGGAATTTGCTGCATATTGTATATATGGTCTTGTCATTGTAAGGTATTAAAGAGCCCCAGTCAGGCGTCTGAACAATGTGGGATTAGAATATGGCTAAGAATTTGTGTCTGTGGACTTAGAGACTGTAGGTGTAGCTGTAGCATTGCAGTCACTAAGTCCTACTCTTTTAAGAAGGTCATGAGCATATTTAGTCTGATGAAGAATGAGACCTTTATGTGTGGTGTTGATAAGATAGTAACTGTACTTATAAAGCTTATTCTGTTGTTATAGTTGTGACCAGCTCATGCTGAGCTGGCTTAGTTAGTTCAAGTATAACAGAATAGTTCTACTTACTCTTGTAACTGTGATCTTATATATAAGTGATCACTCTCTTGTAATCATTCGAGGAATCAATAGTAGAAATATCTTTTTTCTCTCTCTCTCTCTCTCTACTTCTTTCATGGTATCCAGAGCCATGTGTTCCTGAGCCGCCATTAAAGTTTTTTTTTTTTTTCGAAAACAAGCTTTCTCATAAGCTGTTTTCTTCATTGCGAGTGGTGCGACACCATTGCTGAAGGTTTTCAGAGCTTCGACAGCTTCAATTTCTCTCTTCTCACTTGATCTCGAAATTAGGGTTTCAGTTCTTAATTTGTCTGCCATTAAAGCACCTTCCTGCAAGTTTCTAGCACTTACTTCTCCTTCTAAATCTTTTTTCTGCTCATTGCAGACTACAATTTTGCTTCGACAATGAAGCAACTATATTTCTCAAAATCTAGGGTTTGTTTTACCTCTTCAACAAGCTTTGGTATTCCTCTTCAATGGCTTCCACTTCCTCAGATTCCGCTGCCTCTTCAGCAATGGCTACTGCTTCTCAATCAGATATTCTTCAAGGACTGCAACAGTTCAAACAAAATCTGCATAATCTCATTCAACTCAAATTGGACAATACAAACTGTGTTGTGGAAAGTTCAACTACAAGTTGCACTTCAAGGTCACCAACCGTTTGATCTTGTGTCTGGTGCTACTCCCTCACCTTCACCACAAATCAAAGGCACTGGAGGTGTCACCATTGACAATCCCAACTATCCTACATGGCTGCTCATAGATCAATAGTTGAAGTCCTGTCTCTATGCATCCATGACTCCAACAGTCTTGTCTCTGATTCTTCACCTACCTACTGCTGCTTCCATTTGGACTGCCTTGGCCTCTAGATTCAGCTCTCTGAGTAGGTCTCACATTCACCAGTTGAAAGAAGAACTTCAGACCATCACAAAAGGTACTAAAACTATGCAGTCTTATCTAGACAAGATCAAGTCCTTGGCTGACAGTCTAACAGTAGCAACAGAAATCACTAAAGAGGAAGACTTAGTTCTCTACATACTCAGAGGTCTGCCTTATGAGTATGATTCTTTCTGATCTTCCATCAGAACAAGACCTTTTCCTATCACAATGCAAGAACTTGGCAGTCTACTTATTTCAGAAGAAATTCATCACCAGAGGATGAAACCACCAACACCACAACAGTCTCTACCCACAGATCTTCACACAGCTCTATATAGTAACACCACACCTCACTTCAACTCTAAAGGCAGAGGCAGAGGTAATAGCTCCAAAGGGGGTAGGGGGGGGTCGAGGTCAAAAAGGTCAAGGTAGAGGTCTTCTAGGATCCATGCCCTCCTATCTAACCTCCCCTATGATTTACCCTTTTCCTCCTCAGTCTACTGCCTCTCTCAACACCAAGGTCTATTGTCAAATCTGTGGTAAACCTAACCATAATGCACTAGAGTGTTGGCATAGAAATGACACCACTAACTATCCTCCTCCTCCATCTAATAAGCAAGCTCTAAATGCACATATAGGGTCTGTTTCCTCTCCCACACCCTACTGGTACCTAGACTCAGGTGCTAATGCTCATGTGACCAATGATCTCAGCCAATTACATATCTCCTACCCCTATTATGGCTCAGATACAGTTTCTGTGGGCAGTGGTCAGTCCCTTCCCATTCAGCACATTGGTGATGGTACTCTTCTCAATCCCTCTTCTGCTTTACTCTTACATAACATATTATATGTGCCTCAAATTGCATCCAATTTATTGTCTGTTTATCAGCTTACCAAAGATAATAACTGTTCTATTATCTTTAATTCCAAGGAGGTGGCTATTGTGGACAATCTTACCCACAGAGTGCAGTTCAAGGCCCCCTGTAACAGGGGTCTCTATGCCTTGCCTTCCTCTGCACCTGCCTCTATTTCAGAATCAAGACAAGCCTTTGCTTGCAACTCTTCAGCAGCTTCTCCTTCCCAGCATCTGCTATGGTACTATAGACTAGGCCATCCCTCTGGGAATGTCTCTCACTTGCTTTCCTCTCTACTGAAGATCAAATTACCTACTAGGACTATTGAATGTACTACCTGCTCTGTGGCAAAAGCTCATAGATTACCATTTCCTACTTCCAAATCTGTCAGTACATTTCCTTTTCAACTTGTTCATTCAGATATATGGGGTCCTGTCCCCTTTTCTTCTTGTAAAGGATATAAATACTATATCATTTTCATTGATGATTTTTCCAGGTTTTCTTGGATTTATCCTTTAAAATTAAAATATGATGGTTATACTGCCTATCTCAGTTTTCATGCTATGATTTCTACTCAATTTGGTGCTACTGTTCAGACCCTTAGGATTGACAATGGCACAGAGTACACAAGCAATAAATTTCAATTATTTCTTCAAAACATAGGTACCATACATCAGACTTCCTGTCCCTATACCCCTGAGCAAAATGGTCGAGTAGAAAGGAAGCATAGACACTTAATAGAGACAACTCTAGCTCTTTTAAATCAAGCACATCTACCCTCCCAGCTGTGGTTAGAAGCTTTAGCTGCAGCAAATTTCCTTATTAACAGGCTTCCTACATCTGTCCTACACAACAAATCTCCCTATGAAATTCTATACTCAAAACAGCCAGACTACTCCTATCTCAAAGTCTTTGGTTGTCTCTGTTATCCCTGGCTTAGGCCATACACTCATCATAAACTGGAAAACAGGTCCAAGCCTTGCATATTTTTGGGGTATTGTCTTAACACAAAAGGGTATAAGTGCTTGGATCCTGAAACTAATAAAGTCTATATCTCTAGAAGTGTTCAGTTTGTTGAGGATGTTTTTCCTCACTCTCAGTATTCTACTTCCAAGGATCAATCTTCCAACTCTTCATTCACTACTTCTTTTCCTCCCATTTTTCCCTCTACTCCTCTTCTGAGTAGTCCTACCTTATTATCTGCTCTTGAAATGCCTTCTGCAACTTCTAATTCTTCTTCTCCCACTCTTACAACTCCTGCCACCCTCTCTGCTGCATCTACACCTGACTCTCATACTATAGCTAATGTGTTTTCTCCTATTATAACTAATGAGTCTTCTCCTATTATAGCTAATGAGTCTTCTCCTATTCTACAATCTCCTCCCCATTCTTCCGACTTTTCCTCTCAATCTAGTCAACTCCCTAACTCCTCTACTAACACCACTGAGTCTCTTCCTGCCTCCCTTAGTCAGCTAGCACCTCAGTCTCTGCATCCAATGTTAACAAGGACCAAAACAGGCTGCCTTCCTCCACCTCTTTATCAGGCTCATTCTCTGAGTACTTCCCCTCCTACTACTGAGCCTTTAACCTATAAGGAGGCCTCTCAGTCTAGCTATTGGGTTAAGGCAATGCAAGAGGAGTTTGATGCATTACAAAGACAATGAACATGGGATTTAGTCCCTTTGCCTCGTGACAGACAGTCCATAGGCTGCAAATGGGTTTTTAAAATTAAGAAACATGCTGATGGGAGTGTTGCCAGATATAAGGCAAGATTGGTGGCTAAAGGGTACCTTTAGGAGCATGGTGTAGACTATACTGAGACTTTTAGTCCTGTAATAAAGCCTCAAACTATTAGAGTAGTCATCAGCCTAGCTTTAAACAATCACTGGCAACTAAAACAACTTGATGTTTCTAATGCCTTCCTTCATGGTCATTTAGAGGAGTGTGTCTATATGCAGCAGCCTCAAGGCTTCACAGATTCCTTGTTTCCTAACCATGTCTGCAAACTGAAAAAATCCCTCTATGGTCTTAAGCAAGTCCCTAGGGCATGGTATACCATGTTAACTACTTTTCTCTTAAACCAGGGCTTTGTTATGTCCACTGCAGATAGTTCTTTGTTTATCCACAAATCTGCAACCTCAATTACACTAGTTCTCATCTATGTAGATGACCTCATTATAACTGGTAGCCACTCCTCAGTTATAGATACACTTATATCTACCATGAGTCAGCAATTTGCCATGAAGGACTTGGGCTCCTTATCCTATTTTCTAGGTATTGAGGTTCAACAATCAGCTAAAGGTCTTACTCTTCATCAAACAAAGTATGCTCATGACCTTCTTAAAAGAGCAGGCAGGTCAGATTGCAATGCTACAGCCACTCCTACTGTGTCTAAGTCTACTACTGCAGCTTCCACACCCTATTCTAATCCCCCATTGTTCAAAAGTCTAACTGGGGCCCTTCAATATCTTACAATGACAGGGCCAGACATACAATTTGCTGTTAATTCTCTCTGTAAGCATATGCACAACCCTACAATAGCAGATTTTGCTGCCTTAAAAAGGACATTGAGGTATATTAAAGGGACTATCACTCAAGGTCTTTTTTTCCAGCAAGGATCACTACACCTATCTGGGTTTTCTGACTCTGATTGGGCTGCAGATGTCTATGATAAAAAATCTACCACTGGCTATTCTATCTACTTGGGTTCTAACTTGATTTCTTGGACTTCTAAGAAGCAACCAACAGTGTCTGGATCTTCTACTGAGGCTGAGTATAGGGCCATGGCCCATGCCTCTGCTGAACTGAAATGGCTAACATATTTGCTTAGAGATTTATCTATTTCCCTGCAGCCTCCTATTCTATACTGTGACAACACTTTAGCCATTGCCTTGGCTAGTAATCCTGTCTATCATGCAAGGACTAAGCATATAGAAATAGATTATCATTTTGTGAGAGAGCAGGTTGTGTCTAAAGCATTGCAACTCTACTATATCCCTACTACTGAACAGGTGGCAGACCTTTTCACCAAAGCTCTCTCCAAGGCAAAGTTCTCCTATCTAAAAGCCAAGCTTCCCCTAGTCTCTATATCAAGCTTAGCTTGAGGGGGGCTGATAAGATAGTCTTTGTAACTGTACTTATAAAGCTTATTCTGTTGTTATAGTTGTGACCAGCTCATGTTGAGCTGGCTTAGTTAGTTCAAGTATAACAGAATAGTTCTACTTACTCTTGTAACTGTGATCTTATATATAAGTGATCACTCTCTTGTAATCATTCGAGGAATCAATAATAGAAATATCTTTTCTCTCTCTCTCTCTCTTTCTCTCTCTCTCTCTCTCTCTCTCTTTCTCTCTCTCTCTCTCTACTTCTTTCAGGTGTGAACCGCAATACCCAAAAATTAAGATAAGGAGCCTAGATCCTTCATTGCAAAATGTTGACTCATGGTAGAAATGAGGGATTCTATTACTGATATATGACTGCCAGTGATTATAAGGTCATCAACATAGATAAGAACTAAAATAAACGTTGCAGCTGATTTGTAAATGAACATAGAACTATCAGCAGAACTCATAACAAACCCTTTGTGAAGCAAAAATGTTGTCAGCATAGTGTACCAGGCTTTAGGGGACTATTTGAGTCCATAAAGGGACTTCCTTAGCTTGCAGACATGAGTAGGATAGGTAGAATCCTTGAAACCCTGAGATTGTTGCATATATACACATTCCTCTAAGTGCCCATGAAGAAAGGCATTAGAAACATCAAGTTGCTTAAGTGGCCATTGATTATTGAGAGCCAAACTGATAACCAACCTAATAGTTTGAGGTTTAACAACTGGACTAAATGTCTTTGTATAGTCCACACCCTGTTCTTGAAGATATCCTTTGGCTACAAGTCTAGCGTTATACCTGGCCACAGTCCCATCTACATGCTTTTTAATCTTAAAAACCCACTTACAACCTATAGATTGTCTATTAGGTGGTAAAGGAACCAAATCTCAAGTCTTTTGTTTTTGAAGTGCCTCAAATTCCTCTCTCATGGCCTGAACCCAACAACTGTATTGAGATGCCTCTTTATAAGTCTGTGGTTCAGTAGTAGGAGTAGTTATGAGAGAATTTATTTGATATAAAGGTGGGGGTAGGCAGCCTGTTTTGGACCTTGTTAGCATTGGATGCAGAGATTGAGGAGTTAGTTGAGTGAGGTGATCAGGGGAAGACTCAGGAGGTAAGACAGTTGCAGTAGTATGTGACTCATTAGGAGATGGGGACTCAGTAGCAGACCTAGAGTATGACTCAGGAGGAATAGACTGAGAGTTAGATGTAGGATCAAGGTGTTGTATAGGAGAAGAAGGATGTGAAGTAGCAGAAAGACTGTCTATAGGAGAGATAGTTGAGTCACCTGTAGACTGAGTAAGAACAGGAGGGAAAGATGATGATTCAGAAGCTATAGGCTGATCTGGTTGTGAGGGATTACTGAGAATAGGAGTAGGAGGAAAGAGAGGTACAAACTGAGAACTTGAAGAATGAGAGGACTGAGAAGTCTGAGAAGTTAAGGATGGATATGGAAACACATCCTCAACAAACTGAACATTCTTAGAGATGTAGATCTTAGAAGAGTCAGGGTCAAAGCACTTATAACACTTGGTGTTAAGACAATAGCCTAAGAAAATACAAGGTTTAGACCTATTCTCTAGTTTGTGGTGAGTATAAGGCTTAAGCCATAGGTAACAAAGACAACCAAACACCCTTAGAGAAGTATAATCTAGCAGTTTAGTGTAGGAAGTCTATTGATCAAGAAATTAGAGGCAGCTAAGGCTTCTAGCCACATATAGGAAGGAAGATGAGCTTGATTTAAAAGAGCAAGAGTAGTTTCTATCAAATGTCTATGTTTTCTTTTTACTCTGCCATTTTGCTCAGGTGTATAGGGGCAGGAGGTTTGATGTTGAGTGCCTAGAGTTTGTAGAAAATGCTGAAACTTATTGCTAGTGTATTCAATGCCATTATCAGTCCTCAAGGTCTGAACTGTGGCACCAAACTGATTAGAAACCATAGCATGAAAACTAAGATAAGCATTGTAAGCATCAGATTTCAACTTTAATGGATAAATCCAAGAGAATCTAGAAAAATCATCAATGAAAATGAGATAGTATTTATAGCCTTTACATGATGGAAAGGGTGCAGGACCCCATATATCAGAATGAACAAGCTGAAATGGAAATTCACTAACAGAATTAGAAATAGGAAAAGGCAATCTGTGTGCTTTAGCAACAGAGCATGCAGCACATTCAATATTCTTATTAGGCAATTTTACATGAAGAATAGCAGAGAGTAGTTTAGAGATATTGCCAGTAGGATGGCCCAGTCTATAGACCCAAAGAAGATTCTGAGAGCATGTAGAGGTTGCAGAATTGCACACAAGAGCTTGACTGTGAGCTGAGGTAGGGGTAGAGTGGAAAGCAAAGCATAGAGACCATTGTTACAAGGGGCCTTGAACTTCACTTGATGAGTAGTGTTGTCCATAATAGCCACCTCCTTAGAATTAAAGATAATAGAACAATTATTATCTCTAGTGAGTTGATAAACTGATAAGAGATTAGAAGTAATTTGTGGAACATAGAGTATAGTATGAAAAAATAAAGAAGAAGAGGGAGTGAGAAGAGTACTATCACCAATGTTGTGAATGGGTAGGGATTGACCACTACCAACAGAAACTGAATTTGACCCGTGGTAGGGATAAGAGAGGTGAAGTTGACTGAGATCATTAGTCACATAGGTGTTGGCTCCTGAATCTAAATACCAGTAGGGTGTAGGAGGGGTAATAGAACATATCTGAGCATTGAAGGCCTGTTTGTTAGATGGAGGAGGAGGATATTTAGTATAGTCACTTCTATACCAACATTCTGGTGCACTATGGTTAGGTTTACCATAGATTTGGCAGTAAACCTTGATAGGGGGAGTAGGGGCAGATTGTGAAGGATAATAGTAAGACATAGGAGAAAATGGTGGGGAGGGAAGTGGACCTAGAATACCTCTACCCTGACCTCTGTGTCCTTGGCCCCCCTTATTCCCTCTGTTACAATTTCCTTTGCCTCTGCCTTTAGATTGAGAGTGCGGTGCAGTGTTAGTGTGACTGTATAAGGCAGTGTGTAGGTCTGAGGATAATGAGGGTTGTGGTGTTGCAGGTTTCTTTCTCTGTTGATGAAGTTCCTCAGATATTACGAGATTCCCAAGTTCCTGTATTGTTATAGCAAAAGGTCTGGTTCTAATAGAAGTTCTGAAAGACTCATAGTCATATGGCAAACCTCTTAGGCTATAGAGTACTAAATCCTCTTCTGGAGTGATTTCTGCTACAGCTAAGAGACTGTTAGACAAGGATTTGATCTTGTCTAGGTATGACTGCATTGATTGAGTACCTTTAGTGATAGTTTGGAGTTCTTCTTTTAACTGATGGATCTGTGATCTGCTGAGAGAACTGAATCTAGAGAACAAGGCTGCCCATATGAAAGCAGCAGTAGGTAAGTCAAGAACTTGTGACAATACTGAAGGAGTCATGGAGGCATAAAGACATGACTTTAGTTGTTGATCAAGGAACAACCATGAGGAATAGTTAGGATTAGCAACAGAAGCACCTTCTGAGTTCTTGATTTGTGGAGCAGGTGCCAGACACATGATCGAACAACTGGTGGCCTTGAAGTGCAACTTGCAGTTGAACTTTCCACAATACATAGTTAGTATTGTCAAGTTTGATTGGAATGAGATTATGTAAACTCTGTTTGAATTGCTGTAGATTTTGAAGATCTGTATAGATAGGAACAGCCATTGTTGAAGATGCTGTTGAGTTAGATGAAGTAGCAACCATAGCAGATCAGGAGAAGAAGCTACGAGTATAGAGAGAAGAGTAGTTTTGAAACCCTAGATGTAGAGTAAACTCAAAATTCTACTTAGTCGGAGCTTAAGGCTAGTCTGCTGAGAGAAACAATAGTGAAATTGAAGCTATAGCAGCTTTGCAGAAGCAGCTTTAATGGCGGATGAAAGAACCAAAACCCTAGGTTGAAGTTCTTAAGAGAAAACTAAGATTTCCAGTTGATTGAAGCTGCCGGAAGTTGCAGTGATGAAATTGCACTTCTCGCAATGAAGAAAACTGCTTGAGATCAAGCTTGTTTTTGAAAAAAAAAATTGAGCTTTAATGGCGGCTCAGGAGCACCAAGCTCTTGATACCATGAAAGAAGAGAGTAAGAGAGATAGAGAGAAGATAGAAATATTTATGTTATTGCTTAAAAATGATTGAGTACATGTGAGTGATTTATTTGTAGGATCACTAGTACATAATATTAGTTAAACTAACTAACTGTGACAATTAAGCATGAGCTGTTTTGCTATAACTAAATAACAGAATAATACACATAAGTACAATTGAACTTAAGCTATCTTACCATATCCCTACTACAACAACACTCCCTACTGAGACCCTCTCCTCTTTTTCATCACCTGCATCCACACCACACCTTATCCTCAGCCACTCACACCTGGAAATACTAATCTCAATCCTTCTGCACCTACTTCTCCTCACTTTGCATCACATATACCTAATCTCACCACTACTGACCCTTCTTTAACACCTTCAACTGATGCAGTTTCTGCCTCAACTTCCCCTGCTGAAAATTCTCCCTTATCTACCGCTTTCATTCCCCATCCAACTACATCACCACCTACCTCTCAACTTATTTATGATTCCGATCCTCCACTCACTCATCTACATCCTATGCTTACTAGATCACAGACTGGTAGTTTGCCTCCCCCTCTATATAAACTTCACAATCTTACCATTACCCCACCAACAAGTGAACCAACCACCTACAAAGAGGCAGCCAATTACATTGCATGGATACAGGCTATGGCTGAAGAGTTTCAAGCTCTTCAAAACCAAAACACCTGGACTCTAGTTCCCCTGCCCCTTAATAGAAAACCAATTGGTTGTAAGTGGCTTTACAGAATAAAAAGACATGCCAATGGTTCCATAGCCAGGTACAAAGCCAGACTAGTGGCCAAGGGCTATCATCAAGAACATGTCCTGGACTATAATGAAACCTTCAGTCTAGTTGTCAAACAGCAAACTAGTAGGGTCATCCTAACCTTAGCAGTGCATTCTCATTGGCCCTTCATTACCTAACTATTACGAGACCTGATTTACAATTTGCTGTTAATACATTGGGCCAACACATGCACAATCCAACTGCAGGTGATTTCTGTTCTCTGAAGAAGGCATTGAGGTATGTTAAGGCTACTATTCAGCAAGGCATTCAGTTCAGAAAAGGCCCTTTATAGCTCACTGCTTTTTCTGACTCAGACTGGGCCAGTGACCCAACAGATAGGAAGTCTACATCAGGCATCTATCTAGGGCAGAACCTAATATCCTGGAGCTCTAAGAAACAGCCTACAATGGCCAAGTCTTCCACGGAGGCTAAATACAAGGCCATGACATACACAACCTTAGAACTGAAGTGGTTATCCTATCTTTTAGCTGATCTACATCTCCCTACATCTACTCCCACCCTCTATTGTGATAATCAATCGGCCTTGGCTCTAGCAACTAATCCAGTATTTTATGCTAGAACCAAACATATAGAAATAAACTATCATTTTATTAGAGAACAAGTGGTTTCCAAGCAACTCAACATAGCTCACATCCCTACAATAGATCAAGTTGCAGACATCTTCACCAAATGACTCTCTAAGTCTCAGTTCTCACAGCTTAAAAGCAAACTGCCTATAGTAGCAGCTACACTCAGTTTGAGGGGGGATGATAAGGAGACTACAACTACCTAACTTTGATTTACTTATACATTACTTGTACAGAAAGAATAGACAGTTAGGATAGTTAGTGTTGGTCTTGACAACTGATCAGTTAGTTAGATTAACTGACTGACAGGCTGTCAAAGTCCACTAAGAAAGCTGAGGTTAGAAACTCAGCTCAAGCCTATAAATACTTGTACATGTGTCTGAAATCAATTAAACAAATAAAATTTTCAGTTCATTCAATTCTCTTCTCTCTCTAGTTAGGGTTTTCTTTTTAGATGTACAAAGAAGGTTTCCTTGTTTGTGTTTTAACTCTCCTTTGGTTTTTGCTTTCTTTATTTTAACTTCTAGAGTCAAAAGGTACTTGGTTGTTTCTTGATGCTATTGCAATAGATAAAACTCAAAGATCTACTCTACGGAACATAACTGTCCCGGGCAAGGATGACAAGATGTTTTAAAATATGATAGCGAAGATGAAACAAAATTAATAAAAAAATAGAAGGTGAAAAGAATAGAAGGACAATATATCTTAAGAGAAAGGGAAAGAGGGGAGGGCGGGTGGGGGTTTGGAGAGCGAGAAGGAAGGAGAAAAGAAGCCTTAGAATATGGCTAGGTCTGTAGAAGCCAATAAATAAATATAATAAACCCCTCTTTAATGGCTTAAGTTTTTAGATGAGGTGATTAAGTTAAATACAATAAACATCTCTCTAATAGCTTAAGTTTTTAGATGATGTGGTCACTTAATATGGTATTAGAGCCTAGGCACCAAAAGGGCTTGGGTTCAAGTCTTGCCGCCACCCATTTGAAAACATTAAAACTGTCCACATATAAGGCTTAAAAACAAATCCTGCCTGCACGTGTGGGGGCTTGTTGAAGACCACAAATAAATATAATAAACCTCTCTCTAACAGTTTAAGCTTTTAGATGAGGTGATTACTTAACAAGGGCCTTTTGACAGTCTTATTTAGAAGAGATTCAATTCCATTCTCACCACTAACACACAAGATCTGCAAAGATTACTTTTTTTATTCTGGTAATTTAAACTTTGTGTTTATGTTTAAAATCAGGTTTACTTATTTCAAAGTATGAGTTGGGGTTTGCCCAGGTCACAACCTATCCCCTTTTTCCCAAGCAACATGTCCTTGGTATTTTCTTAGGTGATTGTAAATTGATGTTAAGCAAAGTTGAGCTGATCAGATTAGAATTAACTTTGAGAGCTAGAGTGGCAAAGTAGTATTATGTTACGGGCATATTTCAAGGTTTTGGAACTTTTTTCAGTCATATCATTTAATTTGCATGTTAATGGTCTAATTGTTCTATTCTGATTTCCTTATAAAATAAAGTCATTGGACTTCATCAAAGAAAAGGTGCAATATTGCAAAAAGATCCTCATCCGAGCAGGACAAGATATTTAAAGAAAAACTGAACCATCATTGTTACTCCAGGAGATACTCTTTCCAAAAATCTTTTGATTGGCAGCAATTGATTCATTTGTAATGTTTTTTGAGAAGTATTAATCTTTTATATTGAACTGCTTTTGGTGACTTTTCTAACCATACATTTTCTTTTTCTTTTTATGAGATAGTTGGCATAGTTAAGTACATAGTTTAACCAGAAGTGGACATCTTCCACAAACTGAATCATCTGTTTATATTGTGTTGTCACTCATAACTAATCTTGTTTGTCACAGGTTCACATATGCATGTCCAAAGGAGAAACTTTTCCTAATCTTCATGGGCAGCTTGATGTCACGGGCTTAGATTTTCAAATATATGATGCTCCATCATGGTTTCATGTATGTCTGAATTCCTCTTTTTCTGAATCGGTTGCTGTGAATGATTAACTTCTCTTTGATGATCTTATTGCAGTAACTTCTATGATATTATCACATTGTTTGATTTAGAATAGAAATGTTAGAACTTGGAATAAATACATTGTTAATCATGACCTTGTGATACAAGTAGTGTGAGTGTCTTGGGGCATAGCAGTCAAAGTAGGTCATATTTAATTTTCATGGAAGTTTCTAATATTTGACTATATGGTCTTGTCGAATCTATTAGTTTATTTATGCAGGTTAGTTTCTTTATGTCTTTTTGGTGTAGGGGGTGGCAGCAACCTAAGTAGGAAAATGCTATTTCAATGTCAGAAAATGTACTAGGGACAGCAAGGAGAAATTCAGCAGCTGAATGGAGAACAAGTGTAAATTTCCTATCTATATCTTATGGGAGAAGATGTAGAAGAAGAGAAAAATGATGATGGAGTTGGAAAAAAGAAATTGAGGAACTGCATTGGAGATATCATGGAGTTGAAACTTGGGGTTTGTGGTTTCAAAAATGGTACTGAAGAACTTCTAACGAGTGCAATAGTGATTTATTTCTCCAAAATAGCAGATGATTAAAAAGATGGTATATTACCTATTGCACATTGAAGTTTTAATGGAAGATTCTATTTGGTGTATATATTTCTTTGGGTACACTTCTTAGTGAAATAGAGAGCTCGGGAGTAGTAGGGGAGAATTGTTGAGGAAATAAATGTAACAAAAGGCTGTTGCCCAGTATGGTTTACTATGACTCTTGTTAAGAGATTGCCAAGCGGTTGGACTAGTGTAGTAGAAACACTTGTCTTCTTTTATGGATGCAGTAACTCTGATGGTAGCTTAACTTCGTACTTTTGCTCTCATATTAGTAAAATAAACTCATATACAAACAACTTGAGGGACTTTGGAACAAGAAGTTGTATTGGGATTAAACAAGTAATGCAACATTTGGGCTACTTTGTGACACCAATAATAGACCATTGCGAAAGGAATGCTTTTGAGGAAAATGCGACTACATAGGGACTATAATACTTGAAAGAATGGCATTTGTTGGCTTTTAGGTGTGGCGTTTAAGGTTGAAACTTCCATCTTCAGTAAACTTCAAAAGCAGAAAAAAGAAAATAGGAGAAAAGGAAAATTACAAGTTTTCCTAGCTTGCTTTGCAAACATAATATTATGACCTATGATCATGTTCACTGGGGCATGCTTCTCTACTTATTCTTGAGGATGAGTTTCTTGCTGCTTACACCTTGAATGAATTGAGAGAATTTGAGAAGTGTTTGTGTCTTATTGATTTGATAAAAAATGATTTACACTGTTCAGTTATGTATTTATATATTTTCTGTGCTAGGAGATGTATCACATGGCTGCACATGTCATGTGCTACTCTAACAGATCTGCCAGCTGTATGACTTAGTCTAAAACAGCTGGCAGATGACTTAGTCTAAGTAATTACATATCAACACACTGCTATTACATAGACTTTAACTGCTCTAATTCAACATATCTTATCAGCCCCCCTCAAGCTGATCCTGGGTGGGAAACTAGGGGTAGCTTGGATCTGAGATAGGAGAATGTAGCTTGGTGTAGAGCCTTTGTAAATAGATCTGCCACCTGTTCTGAACTAGGCACATAGGACAGCTGCAGTAGCTTAGAAACCACCTGCTCTCTCACAAAATGGTAGTCAATTTCAATGTGTTTAGTCCTACCATGAAAGACTGGATTGGTAGCTAAAGCCATTGCTGAAAGATTATCACAAAACAGTGTTGGTGTAGGAACAGGTTGGTGCAGATCCTTGAGTAGATAAGTGATCCATTTCAGTTCTGCAGAAGCATGAGCCATTACTCTATATTCAGCTTGTGTTGATGATCTGGACACTGTAGCCTGTTTCTTGGAAGTCCAAGAAATGAGATTGAAGCCTAGGTAGATAGCATAGCCTGAAGTAGATTTTCTGTCAAGTGTATCACTGGCCCAATCAGAGTCTGTAAATGCCTGTAACTGTAAGGGTCCTGACTGAAAATGCAACCCATAGCTGATAGTCCCTTTAACATATCTGAGAGTTCTCTTGAGGGCTGCATAATCTGCAGAACTGGGAGAATGCATATGTTGACACAGTGTGTTGACTGCAAACTGAATGTCTGGCCTAGTCATAGTAAGATACTGCAATGCTCCAACCAGACTCCTAAAGTTTGTGGGGTTAGAATATGGGGTGGAAGCCTGAGCTCTAGAGTTAGGAACTGATGGTGTAGCTGCAGGAGTACAATATGCTAACCCAATCTTTTTCAGAAGGTCATTAGCATATTTAGTCTGGTGTAGGGAGAGACCTTGAGATGTGTGATGAACTTCTATACCCAGAAAATAGGACAGTGAGCCTAAATCTTTCATGGCAAACTGTTTTGACATAGCAGAAATGAGGGCAGAGATGTCTGGTGAGGAATTCCCTGTGATAATTAGGTCATCCACATAGATTAAGACTAAGACAACAGTTGTTGGTGTTCTCTGAATGTAGAGAGAACTATTTGCTTTGCTCACACTGAATCCTTGTTGGTGCAGAAAGGAGGTGAGCATTTGATACCAGGCCCTTGGGGCCTGTTTAAGCCTATACAAAGATTTCCTTAATTGACAAACATAGTGAGGATGGTCTGAGTCAGTGAACCCAGGTGGTTGTTGCATAAAAACAGTCTCCTCTAAGTGGCCATGTAGAAAGGCATTGGAGACATCCAATTGCTTGATATACCAACTGTAGGTAATAGCTAAGCTGAGGACCACCCTTATGGTTTGGGGTTTGACCACATGACTGAAAGTTTCAGTGTAGTCTATGCCCTGTTCCTGTAAATATCCCTTAGCAACTAGCCTAGCCTTGTACCTAGCAACTGTCCCATCTTCATGCCTTTTAACTTTATACACCCACTTGCAGCCTATGGGCTGTCTATCAGATGGTAGAGGTACCAAATCCCAAGTATGTTGCTACTGTAAAGCCTTAAATTCTTCTTTCATAGCTTGATCCCAACACTGGTATTTAGAGGCCTCTTTATAGGTAGAAGGTTCAGTAGGTAAAAGAGTAGTGATAAGTGAATTTAATTGGTAGAGAGGTGGTGGCAAGCACCCTGTTTTAGATCTGGTTAGCATGGGATGAAGGGATGGTGGAGCTAGTTGAGTGTGAGACTCTGTGGGAGTTGTAGATTGGATTGATTGAGTGGATTCAGAAGTAGGGTGTACAGTAGGGAAGGATGAGGACATAAATTGAGGAGAGAGTGGGTTATAAGGGCTAGGATCACTAGGAAAGGAAGTAGAGTTATCTAGGACAGGAGTGGAAGGAACAAATGGCTGATTGTCTGTTATTGGTGATTAAGATGGGGTAGACATAAAAGGATTAGTAGAGGTAGATGTAGAAGGAGGAAGATGTGGTGCAGATTTGTCTAATGTAGAAAAGTGAAATATAGGAGGAAACTGAGAAGGAAAGAGAGGACTGTGGGGGGAGGAAGTGAGAGAGGAAAATGGGAAGACATGTTCAAGGAATCTGACATGCTTGAAATATAGACCCTATAGGTTTCAGGATCTAAGCACTTATAGCCCTTGGTAGTTGTGTTATATCCTATAAAAACACAAGATTTAGACCTGTTTTCTAGTTTATGTTTGGTGTAGGGCCTTAGCCAGGGATAGCATAAGCAACCAAACACCTTGAGAGTGTTATAGTCAGGGAGTGTAGAATAAAGCATTTGATAAGGAGACTGGTTATCTAAGACTGGTGTTAGTAACCTATTAATGAGAAAATTGGAAGTTGCTAAGGCTTCTAACCATAGGTTGTGAGGTAGACTAGCTTGATTGAGAAGGGCTAGTGTAGTTTCTATCAAATGCATATGTTTTCTCTCAACCCTTTCATTTTGATCAGGAGTGTAAGGACTCGTAGTTTGATGAATAGTACCTAGTGTTTGCAGAAAGTGTTGAAATTTGTGGCTAGTAAATTCAGTGCCATTATCTGTTCTAAATGTTTTGATTTTGGCACTGAACTGTGTATGAACCATAGAGACAAACTCTGAAAAGCACCATAAGCATCTGATTTGAGTTTTCAAGGATAGAGCCATGAAAATCTTGAGTAGTCATCAATGAAAAGTATGTAATATTTATATCCCATACATGAGGAGAAAGGGGCAGGACCCCATATATCAGAATGTACTAAATGAAATGGTGCCTTGCTTACAGTTTGAGATAGTTTAAAAGGCAGTTTGTGAGATTTTGCAACTGAACAAGCAGTACATTCTAGTGTATTATAAGGCAGTTTTACATGAATAGCAGATGATAAAATCTGAGAGCTAACAGAAGAAGGATGACCTAATCTATAGTGCCATAGGAGTGATGTAGACAGTGATGCTGGAGTGGTGCTGCATGCCAGAGCTTGACTGACTGCTTTAGGATAGGACAGATGAGTGGAAGGCAGAACATACAGCCCTTTGTTACATAGGGCCTTGTACCTCACTTGGTGGGTAGTATTGTCCACAATTGATACCTCCTTAGAAGTAAAAATAATAGAGCAATGATTATCTTTTGTGAGTCGGTAAACAGACAAGAGATTAAAAGAAATATTAGGAACATAAAGTATATTTTGCAAAGAGAAAACAAAAGAGGGAGTATGAAGTGTACCATTGCCCATGTTCTGAACAGGCAGAGTTTGGCCATTGCCAACAACAACCGTCTCTGTGCCAGTGTAGGGATAAGAGATCTGCAGCTGAGCAAAATCATTGGTAACATGGGCATTAGCCCCTGAATCAAGATACCAGTAGGTATCTGTGGGAGTGTGGTTGCCAACATGAGAGGTGAGGGCTCGTTTATCAGTTTTGGGAGGAGCAGAGTAATTTGTGTTATCAAATCTGTGCCTGCATTCTAGTGCAGTGTGGTTAGGTTTACTACTAATCTGACAGTAGAGTTTAGGAGATGGAGTGAAATTCTGTTGAGGGGGATAGGGTTATGGGACTGCAGTGTATGGTTGAGGTGGGAATGGACCTAAGATCCCTCTACCTTGGCCTTTCTGACCTCTGCCCCCCCTGCCACCAGTGTGTTTACCCCTGCCTTTGTTATTAGGATTCTGCCCTGTGATGGTCTTGTTGTAGAGGGCAGTAGGTAGTTCTGTAGGTAAAGACTGTGGCTGAGTGATGGACCTGAGTCTGTTCTGATGTAGTTCTTCTGAAATGAGTAAGCTACTCAGCTCCTGAATAGAGATTGGATAAGGTCTGGCCCTGATAGAAGTCCTGAAGGACTCATACTCATATGGTAGTCCTCTTAAGGTGTACAACACAAGATCCTCATCTGAAATTTTCTCTGCTGCTGCTACGAGATTATCAGAGAGAGTTTTGATCTTATCTAAGTAAACCTGTATTGTTTGACTACCTTTGGTAAGGGTTTGAAGCTGTTCTTTGAGCTAGTGAATGTGAGACCTGCTCATTGAACTGAATCTAGCAGCTAGGGCTTGCCATATGAAAGAAGCAGTAGGTAGATGAAGAACTTGAGAGAGGACTGAAGGTGAAATAGAAGCAAACAAGCATGTCTTCAGATGCTGATCAACAAGTATCCATGTAGAATAGTCTGGATTCTCCATGAATATTCCCTCTGAGTTTGTGATCTGCTGAACAGGCATAGGAGTTTTGCCACTCACATGATCGAAGAGTCGATATGCTTGCAAAGCTACTTGTAATTGTGCCTTCCACAAAACATAGTTTGTGTTATCAAGCTTCACTTGAATTAAACTGCTGAAGTTCTGTGTTAGAAGCTTGAGACAGATTGGCAGATCTATGGAGTAGAGAGACTCCATAGATGATGAGGTTGTAGCTTGAGATGAGGTAGCCATAGCTTGAGATGAGGAAGAACTTGAAGTCATTAGTAGTGACTCAGAGATGAATCTCTTGCTAAGATTGCAGTGATTTTGTAGAAGAAATTGCTTTGAAGAAGCTCGAAGCAAGGTGCTTCAATGGCGGAAAAAAAAACCTAGGGTTTCGTATAGGAGAGAAGTGATTTTGCTGACCTCATGAAGCTTCCAATTGCTGTTGTAATGCAATCGGACAAAAGAGAAGGGAGAAAACAGCTAAGATAGAGCTTGTTTTCAAGAAAAAATAGGCATTTTAATGGCGGCTCAGGATTTGACCTGCTCTTGATACCATGAATGAATTGAGAGAATTTGAGAAGTGTTTATGTGTCTCATTGATTTAATAAAAAATGATTTACACTATTCAGTTATGTATTTATACATTTTATGTGCTAGGAGATGTATCACATGGCTGCACATGCCATGTGCTGCTCTAACAGATCTGCCAGCTGTTTACAGCTAGCAGATGACTTAGTCTAAAACAGTTGGCAGATGACTTAGTCTAAGTAATTACATACCAACACACTGCTATTACATAGACTTTAACTGCTCTAATTCAGCATATCTTATCACACCTAAACTTTTGATTATTTCTTCCTATTATTTTTTATACTTAGTTTTATAAAATGAATTTGTTTGCTTTGAGGTGTTGTCTATACATACAAGGCAGTTAGACGTCAAGGATTTTTCTAAAGGAAAGTTTTACCAATAAGAAGCGCAAAGCTTGGACGGTCTTGTTAATTGCATTTGGATGAGATGGTGCAACTTTCTGCTTGATAAGAAAATAAAATATGGATGTGTGCTTCTCAGTTTTATGATCCTTAATTTTGCCTCCATGCTGATCTTCCTATCAGATAGATAAGAGTGGAAGTGGTGCTTTAAAGGTTTGATGAGCGAGTTTGTTATAAAAATGGTTTATAGAATCTGAGGGGACAAAGTCACTGGTAGTGTCATGGGGAGTCTGAGTTCCTACTCGTAATATCATTTTCCTTTATCAGTATTTAAAGACTTAGATGCTTGTTATATCAAAAGTACTTGCATAGTGCACCTTTGGAAATGACTTTAATAACTTTTGAAAGTTGTATTTTCATTGTTTTGGAAGGGAATATGCAATCAAATGAATGGGATGGATGTGTTGGAGGAGTAGATATTTGTAGGTATACTCAACAATAGGTCTCATAGTGGCGTGGTAGGAGCGGGTTTTTGATAATCCAAATCTAGCAACCCCCTTAAACTCACCCCTTCTCATCCCTACATGTGTGTAGGGACTTTTGGAATCTACCTTGCTCCACCAAAATATTAACAACTAGTAATTAAAAGAAGTACACGAGACCTAATATTAACAAATTAAAACTAGTAAAATAACTAATTTGAGCATAGAGTCAACCAGGAAAACCTTGATACCTGTTACGTGACCACCTAGGGGTTTATTATATTATTTATTATATTCAACAAGCCCCTGGAAGTACATGCGGAGTTAGTTTTTAAGTCTTGTACTTGGACAGTTTTAATGTTTTAAATGGGTGGCAGTGAGTTTTGAAACCATGACCTTTTGACACCTAGGGTCTGATACCATGTTAAGAATCACGAGCTTCCATCTTAAAACCAATTGGTGCCAAGTGAAGTAGCCCATGATCTTATAAGGTGGTCTTAGAGTTTCTGATTTTCTGATGTGGGACAAGTGCATGTTCTAACATGTTAAGAATCATGAGGTTCCATCTTAAAACCAATTGGTACCAAGTGAAGTAGCCCAAGATCTTATAGGTGGTCTTAGAGTTTCTGATTTTCCGATGTGGTAAAAGTGCATATTTTAACACTCCCCCTCACGTGTGATCTGATTTGTGAGGAGTCACACATGAAAGATTGAATACGCGTGGACCTTATTTTGAGATGGCCACACTTGGAAGATTGAATGCATGTGGACCGAATTTTTGAGATGGGTCACACATGAAAGATTGAAAACACATGGGACACACGTGGCAAATTGAAGATGCGTGGAATATGACACACGCGAAAGATTGAACACAAGTGTACCTGATATAATATTGGTCATACGCGAATGAATATGACTAGACTAAGGGCCCAACTCTAATACCATGTGAAGTGACCACCTCATCTAAAAGCTTAAGTTGTCAACAATACTGACCAGTCATGGCAATGGTTTTATTTTTAACCAATTACAATTACAACACCCTGAAATTCCAGATGCAGTAAGTACCTCAAGTATCATAATGACATCACACTCAAGTAGTGATAAAAAAGAAAATAGATAATCAAGTAAATTGATAATTGCTAAAGCTATTCTTTTTATATCACTATTTTCGAAACATTTGCTGGTTGGGGCAGGTAATATATCTCGCATGATGCGTATCTAGTCCTCTGATATTATTATGTTTTTTATTTTGTTTACATTATGCCCAAAGAGAAGAACTTTCTGCCTAAAACCATTTGCTGCAATAGATTTTTTCTATCATTTCCAAAATCAAACAGAGCATTACGATGATATCGATTCTTCTATGATCTCAAGACTCATGGATTATCGGTTTGCTTTTACATGCCTTTCTCTATAGGACATGTCTGCAAGTTTGTGTTTTCGTGCTCAGCGAATCTTTCTACATAATACCAGCGGCTGGTTTGGTGATGTTCCTTTAGAAGGTTCTGGTGATTTTGGTATTGATCCTGAGGAAGGAGAGTTTCATCTCATGTGTCAGGTACAGATTCTATGGCTGTTAACCAACAAAAAGAAAATAAAAACGGTTTCAAAATTGGAAACAAGATGATAGTGAAGCAGACTATTTTCAGATTATTGCCATCTTTGGTTACTGACTAGTTTCTTCTAAAAAAGTACATAGATGCGTGGAAAACATTGGTAAACATTCTACTTGGCATTTCTGAAGACAGACTAAATTTATGAAAATTGTCTTGAAAGAATTTCAGGCAAGGTGGTTTTAGGGACATGTCTGTAGTGCTGTGGTTATGTGGCTAAAATCAGGTGAAATAGTTGTTGGTTGTAACTTATTTGATGCATGATAGATGGTTAGGATTGTCGGGTTGTCAATTTGGGTTACCTTTTCCAAGGGAATATTTTGTGTCAGCTTCCAATGTATTTAAGGGGAAGAATAATTATTTCTCTGTCTCTTGATCCAATTTTCTGTCCTTTTGTTATCTTTCTGACGTTATCACCCGCCCTGTTCCCCTCTCACTTTGCCTCTCTCGTCTCCCCTGTAGCTTTTCTTATAAGCCTGTCTTTCATGTTCAGTGGCCAATGAAGTAAAAAGAATCCAAGATATCTTAATTTTTTGTTGAGTTACATGATTATTACTTAGCACATGAATATTACAAATGCTGGAAGCTCAAGTTTGTTCCCTTACATGATTGATTCAGACTAAGGACTTCAAGAATTTGCCCTTTTCACCTCTACTCTTGATTAGTACATGTTAATAGAATAACACAATCTATTGCAACTTTCACTAAGCAATCTCTCTCTGCTGCCATCAATTTACCATGCTACTTAATTTAGCTGTGTTGCATTCACAAGAATGCTGCTGTTTTTGTATATTACCAAATCTTCTTTGTTATATGCCTTTCAACAAAAAGCATATCCCTTGAAAAGAAATAATTGTTGATTTCTGCTGTTCCTGCAATTTTATTTATTCACTATGATTAGTAGCATAAAAATTTGATACTTGGAGAGAAAACTTACCAATTTTGCATCCTCAGTTATGAATCCTTGCCTGATATTTTTTATTGTGATTTACTTCTTTTACCACTTGGATTACAAGCTGAAAGAGCTTCTCATGAGCATTTCTTGCAGTGAATATACTTTATATCTTTTTTCCACTTGTCCAACATTATCATGTACTTTTCATATAACTATGCATTTCTTTCTGTGAATAACCATATCTCTTTTTTCAACTTGTCAACTTTATATTGTACTTTCAATATCACTATGTAGTTCGTCCTTTAGGAGTAAGTGAGAGAAACTAGAGTAGAGAGAAAATTTAGAAAGGAATGAAATCATTCTCATTAATGATCTGTAGAGAGTACATGTATTTACAGACATACAGATTCTTCTAGAAGATTCCCTAGATATTTTCTATTTCAGCATGTGCTGAATACATGAGCAATGATGTGCTCTTCTAACTAATCTTACAGCTCAAGTACAGCTGTCATAACTAACAATCTAAGCTAAGCTTCTCTGAGATATACTATCTGCGGTGGATAGCTTAACGGTAAGCCCTTTATCCTGTTCAGTTCATTCACTATGCAATGAGGTCAATTTGAAGTCCAGTATAGTATTTGAAAAGCAGATAATGGTGATCAAATCAACAAATGCATCTGGGATGGGAGGGAAGGGAGGGTGCGTTATGTAGGTTATTACTTTGAATTTGCTGAAATAAGTTGAAGAGGGATTGAGGAACATGCAATATACAACAAGCTTTGGTAGAGAAAAAGACCTGTATCTCTTGTAAGATAATATTAGAATCTAGCGCTTACAAATTCTGCGTATCCTGAACTTGATAATATGTGGCTGTGAAACTTGGTGTGTTGAACTGGTTCTCCAACCTTAGAAGCTTGAGTCATGTAGAAGACTTGATCCAATATTTCTATATCATCATCTTTTCAATAACACTATCTAATGTATTTTTACTCCTTTCCCAGGTTCCATCTGTTGAAATAAATGCCTTGATGAAAACATTCAAGATGAAGCCTTTATTGTTTCCGGTATGTGAAATGGCATGAACTCTTGTCAGGAGATCCTGTGGTGCACATTTGTTTCCATTTTGATTATGTGTTCACTTCATTACATCATTGGTTCATGACCAATTAATTTAGTACCATTATGCTTTGACGATCAGTTAATGTTCCTAAAAGTTTCCCTCATTTGTTGATGGAAAAGCTTGTCTACAGTTCAAGCAATTGGGATCAGATTGCTTACAGAATCAAAGTTTACACTTTACTTTTTCCCTGTCATCGTCACTGTCATCAGTTTATCCCTGTTCCCTTTTCTGTTATTGTGATCTCAGATTCTTCCTTCATTCACTTCAGTTGGCTGGTTCAGTGACGGCTGTGTTCAACTGTCAAGGTCCCTTGGATGCCCCAAGATTTGTGGGGAGTGCTTTAGTTTCAAGGAAACTAGCTAGTTTGGCTACTGAAATTCCTGCATCAACCGCATATGAAGCAATGATGAGGAGCAAAGAGGCTGGTGCAGTGGCAGCAATTGATCGTGTTCCATTTTCATATGTGTCAGCCAATTTTACGTTTAACAGTGATAACTGTGTAAGTCATCGTAAGTAAATTACAAAAATGAATATTGTTGTATACTGTCTCCAATTGAATGTCATGGTTTGACCCTACTTGGAGTTGAAGATACGAGGCAAGTGGAGTGCAAACCGGTGTTAGATTATGCTATTTAGATTTTTGAACATTCAAAAGTTTGTCAGTGGGAGATAAGTGGACCCCACAGAAGTATTTTGATTATTTTTTGGTTTAAATGATATATATAAGATTCCATTTGAGGAGTGCGGATATTATTGAGACAACCAAAAAGAGGAAGTAAGATGCTCAATTTGAATCATAAAGTACTTCTTTTTGCTAACTTTATACATTTATCTGTCATTATCTGTGGCAGGTTGCTGATTTGTATGGAATCAGAGCTAGCCTTGTTGATGGTGGTGAAATTCGTGGGGCAGGAAATGCATGGATATGTCCTGAGGTGCGTCATTTGGCTTGAACATGAACTAGGAATCAGGATTTTTCTTTATCATCAAGATGAATTAGGCTGCATCAACTGGACTTGACTATGTGTGTTTATGTGTACACTTCATATTTTCAAACATACTCCATTCGATGTTTTTGAAATTCATGCTTAAGAGACATGCCCTGCAACAATATAAATAGGAAGTAGATAATGCAAGCTTGATTTTCTAAACCGCCTGGAAATGTGCCCTGCAGCATTTTATATATTATGTTAGTGATTTGATGACTACTTTAGACCATTGGATGCCGGGTTGGGTAAAGAACACCTTGCTAAGCTGAAGTCTATAATGAAGAAAAAGGATGGCAAAGGAATGCTGAGGATTTTCCGTTACGCAGTTTATGGAGAATTTAGAGAGAGGATATAGAGCCTTTGAGCAGATTGAGAAATCTTGTGGATTAATAAACTACGCCCTAGTATTGTGTTTCTAAATTTGAGTTTAGGAAACCATATGGTTTTGTAAAGGCAGGTAATTATCTTTTCCATATAAGAGGTGCGCTTTTTGGTGCCTTTTGATAAAGGTTATACTCCTTGTAAGAAAAAGTGATTATTCTGAACTTCCTGAAAAGTTGCCAGTGACAATTGTGTATGTCAAATTAATATTTTTCAAAGTTAATCGACTTGGATTTGATATTCTTTTAGAATGTTAAGCTAGAATAGATCACTGCAGATTAATCTTAAATGCATTTGGTAGATATTATGTAGACATTTTCAATTCTTTTTTCCTGAATATTTGATAGCAAATTATTAGTCAAATCATAATGGACCCAAACCTTTAGATTTAGAGAGAAAGTAGTATAAGGATTTTCTGTTGAATGGAGGCTGATATGCAAGATATGAAGGCAGAGTTTCTAAACTTATTATTTTCTTTCTAAATCCATGGGTATCCGGGCTTTGCCCAATTAATCACATGGGATTCTAAAGTTAATGGCCGGGTAAACCTCCAGTGGTCCTGAGGGGACTTGAACTAGCAACCTCTGGGGAGTACACCCAAGGTTTGACTAGCTGATCTACCCCTAAGGGTTAGTTTCTAAACTTATTATCATTTTGGGCAAAAGAACAGTACCCTGAAAAACGCTTTTCATTTTACAGAGATCTTTCAGAGTATGCACCTTTCAACATAAGAATCTGTAAGCTATGTTTATCATTACCTACATGTTTGGGTCGCATCTCCTAGGTGCATCAATACTAGTAATTACATGAAAAGGAAACACAGTCAAATGAAAGTCTGTTGTTCTCCCTTTTTGTCCATATGCTGAATTAGGTTGTATAGACTGCTGATCTATAACAAGGTACACTATTACATATTATACTCCCTCTGGCCCGTTAATATTGTGTCATGGGTGTGGAGCCATAGACTTTAAGAATATTACTTTGTTCATGTGAATGAGAATATTGTTCTTTACACTTTTCCTATGGGTGTGGAGCCATAGACCTTAAGAATATTACTTTGTTCATACATATTATGCCTGAAAGTTAAAGAAGTGTTTGTTTAAGTTGTGGAAAGGTGACATGCATTTGGGGCTGCAGGACATATTGACTTTCACAATATGACCTTCGTTTTTGTTCCTTTAATAGTTTTCTTTTGTATGTTAATTATGGTCTTCCGCATCCTTGGTTTTCTAAAATCAACTTTGCAGGGTGAGGTTGATGACTCTGCGATGGATGTGAACTTTTCTGGAAACTTATGCTTTGATAAAATTATGCATCGATATATACCGGGTTCTCTTCAGTTGATGCCATTCAGATTAGGAGATCTAAATGGAGAAACAAAACTTTCTGGATCATTATTAAAACCGTAAGATTACTGATTTCTTTTTCTTATTTTGATTGAAGTATTCGTCTTCTTAAATAATTACTTGAGTAATATTATCTCTTAGTCTATGGGATGAACTTAGCTAATAGACGTTGTATTACAGGAGATTCGACATCAAATGGACGGCTCCAAAAGCTGAAGGATCATTGACTGATGCTCGTGGGGACATCATAATTTCACATGACTTCATAACTGTTAATTCCTCATCAGTTGCTTTTGAATTGTATACGAAAATTTTAACATCTTATCCTGATGAATACTGGCTAAATCAGAGAGATTTTGATGTGAAGGCTGCAATCCCTTTTATTGTGAATGGAGTTGAACTAGATTTGAGAATGCGTGGCTTTGAGTTTTTCAGTTTGGTTTCTTCATATGCTTTTGATTCTCTAAAGCCTTTGCATCTGAAAGCAACTGGAAGGATAAAGTTTCATGGAAAGGTTAGTAAGGCTTCTAGCTTCAACGATGAGCAAACTTGGGCTTCTAAAAAGAATTTGGAACATGTGTCGATGGAAGTAAATGAAGAAATGCATATACTCAGTGGTGATGTTTCAATATCTGGTCTCAAACTTAATCAGTTGATGCTAGCACCTCAGTTGACCGGAGCAATGAGTGTCACACCCAAGGGTATCAAGGTTTGCCCGAAAGCACTTACCTTAAAATGTTTTTCTTACATAATCATTGAGTCACTTGTCCAACATAATCAGCTCCCACATGAAGTTGTAGATTTTGGTGAAGTATTCTGTACCAGACATGACAAAACTTTGCATATCATTCAATTATATTGTAATTTTTCTTTACCTTTTTTTAAAATCATATGTCTGAATGATTGTAATGGGTACATGGATGATGGGAAGCATAAAGATGCTCTGATCACTGTAATGCTGAGACTTCATACAATTGTGTAGTTGTTCTATAGGTTTTTTTTTTTTTTTTTTCTTCATTTTAATGAGAAAATAATTTTTGTTAATAGAAGTGAGGAAGTACAAAAAATTTCAGGGACTTTATCACAGGAAAGGTATTTAATGTCTTCTATGCACATGAAACTTGTGAACTTTTATTCGTGTATGGTTGAGTTAGTTTGTTAGATGGCAGGACTGTTGTCTATGTATCAAGTTAAATCAAAATCTGGCTTTTCATTGGATTCTTCTAGTGGGGTTAGATGGATCAGGTTTTAATGAGGAGCGAAGGTCGCAATGGATCAATTTACCAGAGTTGAAGTTAGTGGGGAAGAAAAATATATAATCCCCAAATTTTAGCATCATCACATATCCTTATCTTTGGGAAGACAGCTAGCTAACTGCTGGAAACAAACTCATTGGGTACATGATGATGTGGAATGTGTACATGGTCTTATGACTGAGAGACGCCTCAAACTTCAGGGTATATCTTATGACTGAGTGTCCCGTCAGACTTTAGGGTATAAGAAGAGGACTTTATGATATGGCATATTGTAAGGTATTCAATAATTCTTTGGTTAACAATAGATAATGTCTTGGGACTAACCCTTAGGGGTGGCTCAACTGGTAAAGATCCTGGGGTGCACCCAAAGGTCGTCAGTTCAAGTCCCCTCAGGGCCACTGGAGGTTTACCTGGCCGTTAACTTTAAGGTCCTGTGGGATTAGTTGGGCAAAGCTCTGATATCTACGGATTTCAAAAAAAAAAAAAAAAAAATGTCTTGGAAACAAAATCAAGCACTAATGTGGGTGGAAGGGAGCCATTAAAACACCTTTATCCACAGCCCAAGGGAATCGAATCTATGTTCATGTGGGTGGAAGGGAGCCATTAAACAACTTGGCTACTTGACTTTTCCTTTGCAGAAAACAAAATCAAGCACTAATGTATGAATTTCTTTATATAGTGTCTTATTATGCAAGTAGAAGAAGCCCATGATCTGTTGACCAGTTCTTGAGTGATCGCATAGGAAAGATGCTAGTCCTACAGACGAATTAGGCTGTATATCAGAAAAATCCTCACAATAGTCCTATGAACCAATTAGACTTTATATCAGAAAATCCTTGCATAGTAGCTTCTGACATGGCTATGTAACCTTATATCTGTATGGTAATATAATTTGCATTAAGTTATCACTGGGAGATTGTGTGATCATAGTTCATGTTAGGTGGGTCGAAGTCTTGTATCACATTCTTCATATTTCAAAGCATTTTTTTGATTTGAGAATCCATGAATGTCTTGTGAATGCTCAAATGGACACTTCTGCAGGCCAAAAATGATCTGGATATTGGTTCTTTTTGGTGATGCAGGTGGATGCCACAGGTAGACCAGATGAAAGTCTTACAGTAGAGCTTGTAGGACCATTACAGCCTTCTCCTGAAGAAAATGAAGCTAAAAGATTGTTGTCATTTTCCCTTCAGAAAGGGCACCTAAAAGCTAATGCATGCTACCAGCCACTAAACTCTGCTCACTTGGAGGTTCTTTTGTTTTAACCCTTTGAACAGATTGTAGCCTAAATTCTTTATATCAGGAGTTAGTAAAAGTAAGCTTCTTCCTACGTGCAATCAGGTACGTCATTTGCCACTGGATGAACTGGAGCTTGCTTCACTTCGTGGAACAATCCAAAAGGTATCATTGATGCAGATCACAGAAATTTGTTATTTACTTTTAATTGAAACTGATCAGAAGATTGTTCTGACTTGTTGAGTAGGTTCCCTACAGGGATTCTGAAATACTTCTTTCTTTCCTCTTGATCCCTTTTTCTCACTTTGTTTCTCATATTAAGACTGGTCAAGTTATAAAATAAAAGAAAGAATGTCTTCACGCCCACTGTCAATCTATTTTCTCAGATGATCTTGCATTTAGTATTAATCAGATGGTGTTCTGGTAAGCTTTACTCCAAAGACTGTGACTGTATGTAATCAATTTTATTATGCCATTGCATCAAATTAGAAAAATTAGAAATTGGCCTCAGCAATGCCCAATAGATTTATCAGTATCTGCTTTGAAGTGACTAAAGGAGCACCCTGTTCCAATATTGTTTACTTCATGATATGTAGAATACTCCATGATATGTAGAAAACTTGAAGGCGATGTTTGTCTGTGGAAAAGAAGAAAAATATTGATTGAGCTGGATGGAAGAAGTGTCTCTAAGTTAGAGAACAACTTCTCTAATTCTGTTCTCTGCAAATTACAGTTAACATTGCACGACTGTCAGGAAAACCTTGAGACAACCTAAAACCTCATGATTATCTTCACAAAACTTAAAACCTCGTGATTATCTTATGTGATGTATTAATTATCAGCAATTTTATGAATTATAAGAATAATACTTAATCTTGAGCTTGATTCAGGCCCCTTTTTCTTTCCCTTTGCCATTGTGCTCCTCTTTCATTTCCTTTTTTCAATTAGAGAAATATATTGATAGCTGTGGCTAATTCATGCCTTTTATGTAGCCTTGCGTTCCAGGAACTTGTCATCAATTGTCAGCAGCTGCTTCCTGCAAATAATACCTCTTTAATGAATTCTTTTTAAGACTGATAAAACAACTAATATCATGTCATCTTCTACAGCATGGCTATCATTTCATAGTTTTATTTTGAGTTGTTTGCAGCAACACATGTTTTTAATGTGCCTTGTAAAAGTTTGTTGCTCTATGTTTAGGCAGAAGTTCAACTCAATTTTCAAAAACGAAGAGGTCATGGGTTACTGTCTGTCCTTCGTCCAAAATTCAGTGGTGTTCTGGGAGAAGCTCTAGATGTGGCTGCTAGATGGAGTGGAGATGTTGTAAGTACCTAAAGCGTAATTCTTTCTTCTCTGAAAGGTGAAAAGTTTGACGTTTGTGTTTGAAAATGTAAAAAATTGTAATCTGTTAATTTTGTTCCTTGATCTATGGAAATAAAAGGCTTCAATGCGCCTTTGATAATTTTTGATATTTTCTTCCTTATGTGCATTTATTTTGTTTTCATCTTATGTTTCTAGCTGGAGAAAAATAACTTTTCATTTGGCTGATATTGATATCAACAACCAGCCTCTACTTTTTGAGAGCAACTGTACGGGATAGACCCGAAGATGAAAATGGATTGTCTAGGCTGAATTTTAAAACAACTTCATAATGCGAGTAGTTTTATATTGAAAGCATTGACTTTTGCTTTATCAAAGAATAGTGTACTTGTTCTTTCGCTAAGAGGTTTCAGAATCAGTTCGCATCCTCTTTGAGACTGCAATTATTTTGGACAGTCATCGGTGTCAATTTTGAGGTGTATTTTGTGCCTGTAAATCAAGTATCTATTTTAATAGAAAAGATTATTGAACATGTGTTCATTGTTGTCTCTCTGATTTTAGTTTGGAGTTGGAAAAATAAGCAAGTCATATCACATAATTATTACAGAAGGCTATATGAGAGATTTGCTTTTGATGCATCAATTGAGGCTAGGAATATGGCTTAAATATCACAATTACTTCTATTACAGATTTGCTCTATGTTGTACCTGATCCACTGCTTGCCTTGGCTTTTTTCCACCAAAGGGAATAAAAAATATTAATCAATTTTTTTTCATAGTATGCCTCTGTTAGCTTTCTCTTTGGTTTAGTCAATAGTTATAACAAATTTATATGATGGTGGAGTATAACATAAAACTGAGCTGGGCCTTCAGGTAAGCTCTTCACCCGAACATGTCGTGTTGTACACCTGGGCATTGGAAAAATCTTTTCCATGGGTGGTGTCATGTCTTTATATGTTCCTAATGACCTTTACCTTTTTTACCCATAACTTGTTTGACTTCTTTCATTGCCTAGATCATTGTTGAGAAAACTATTTTGGAGCAAAGCAATAGTAAATACGAACTCCAAGGTGAATATGTATTGCCTGGTACTCGAGATAGAAAACCTGTTGGGAAGGAAAGAGGTAGCTTATTTCGAAGAGCAATAACTGGACATTTGGGTAGCGTAATCTCTTCCATGGGTAGATGGAGAATGAGACTTGAGGTTCCAAAAGCGGAGATTTCTGAGATGCTTCCCCTGGCAAGGCTTCTCTCTCGGAGTACTGATCCTGCTGTTCAATCTAGATCAAAGGTTGTACACAATTTAAATGTTACAGCAATCTCACACGATAGTATTTCTGCATAGTATTTATAGAACATGTGAAATTTCTAGAGTCTGTGGCTTTGCTTTTTTATCTGAAAAATTGACTTGCGAGAAGGACTGGCTTGTTACATTATGCTTCTTCATCTATTATCAGTTGAAACCAAATACCTACCTGTTAAATTTTGCATGTCATTAATATTCTTAAGTATCAGATCATAGTTTTCATAGACAAAAAATTCTCAGAGCAACAGTAATAGCATCTTAACTTTGAGTAAGCTAGATTAGAGGATAGCCAGATTGGGTATACTTGGCGCCATGGACATTTATACCCAGCACACTTCATAACAATCCCGATTAATCGAATCAATGTTGGTTTGTAGACTTCTAGTCATAGTATTGGAAGGAGCTGTTGTTGTTACATTTATAAATTTTACTATTACTTCCAACCCACACTTCACACTTTCCTTTTCGGGAAGTTACAATATGTCACCTTTTCCAAAAGTTACATATACCTTTTTTTTTTCTCACTTTCCGACATTACCCTTCAGCATAATATTCTAAATTTGCATTCGAAAAAAGTGTACAGGCTATCTTCTAGTAAGTTGAAAAAACTGTGCCAAATACTAGGGTTACAATTTTTATGAGACGGAAGGAGTAGTGTGATAGGAGAGCTTTCTTTTCTTTTGCTGACATTAAATCAATTGCTGAGGATGGAAAATGAAGAAAGAAGATGAAGTCAGAATAGTATGTTATGAGAACTGCATACTTCTTATTTCTCAAAAAAAGAAAAGAAAATGAGAAGCATACTGCTTTTGTTAAGTTTTTTCACTACCCTTCATGATCTGTTTTTCCTTTTGATGACTTCCGGATCCCAATTCCTTCAAGGAAATCTTGTTTTGGCCACTTATTGCCTTCACCATATGTTCCTAGTTTGTATGTACATCTGTTTCACTACCTTTTCTGCCAGTTCTTTCCTTCAATCTCTTTTATGTCTCTATGCATGTGTAAGCAGAGTACAGATGTAAGATACTCCAAAATCATTGAAATCTAAAACTTCTGATTTCCTGAGGTTATTTAACCCCCCATACATGGGATATACTTATGATATCACATACATCATCTTGTGAAAAAAGTGAGGGAGATTTTTCAGGATGCAGCATACCAAGAAATAGAATTTCTGCATATGAAGTTTCTAGATTTGTGTTTCAAAAATGTTGTTTTAATTAATCTAAAAGTAAAAGTTCCTTTGAGCTTGTCTTATTTTGAGTCTTACGTTTGGCTAGTAGCGTTGGATTGTTTAACAGCTGATATGGAAGCAGATGAAGCTAGATAGCCAAGTCATCGTGTGTGTTTTTCTATGTTTTCTTCTTTCTTCTTTGAGTGGGGAAGGGCGTGAGGTGAAGAATTGAGATTGATTAACAGTCTATATGTGCATTCTTAGTTTTGTACCGTGGTATCTTCATTGCCCTCTTCTCTTATTGATTTTCCTTTTTCTATATTACCTTCTTGCAGGATCTGTTCATCCAAACTTTGCAATCAGTGGGAATATATGCTGAAAGCCTTCAAAAGTTGCTTGAGGTACTAGTTCTTGCAACCAATTATATAATCATATAATTTTAGAATTCAAGTCATAATTTTAGAATTCGAGGTATGTATCTTTTCTTAATCTAATTATTATGGCTGGAACAGTTTGAATTAATATTCTTCTTCCAAGCCAAACCGTTTTAGGATCTCCTTTTGTTTTCCCAATTTTGCTTAATAATAGAACCTATGTAGGAAATTCGGGGCCATTCTACTACGGATGAAATTGTTCTTGAAGATTTTAACCTTCCTGGTTTAGCTGAGCTGAGAGGTCGCTGGCGTGGCTCCCTAGAAGCAAGAGGAGGTGGCAACGGAGACACTACGGTACAATACTGATAGATTGTTAAGAGCATGGTAGTTCTGTAGCTAGGATTCCATAAGTTAAAGAGGCGTTGAAAATGTCTTATCAGTCATGAAAATTGCACAACATTGATAGTTGTGAAAGGTGAATGTTAATACTAAATTCAGTTTGCTTGTAGGGACTGAATTTTCAGCTGGTAGACTATTGATTCAGATGTGGACTCAATTAAATCCTTATTTCATTCATTGAGATGGAGAGAATAGGACTTTTATATACTGAAAAATTATGGATGAAGTGGTCGACAAGATCGATTGCCTAGTGAACATTTGCAGCACATTGAAACTTGGATTCTCTTTGATTAAATATGTAAAACTACAGTGAACTTGGATGTATCGTTCTACTGTTTTCCAGATCCCATGGTCATTTATGCAGGCATGAGCACTAAATATTTGTGGAACTAAAATCTCACAGGAATCGATCACAAGGAATTATATATGTCGTACTTTGCACTTCAAAGTGATATCAATAACAAGAATTCAAATATTTTAGATTGAAGGAATCCAATTGGGTTATCTTTTGAATATCGAAGCATTTAATGCTTAAATGTCTAACCATTATTTTTTCTATTCTGTGTATATTTCAGGCTGATTTTGACTTTCAGGGCGAGGAATGGGAGTGGGGAGCCTATAAAACTCAGCGTGTCCTAGCAGCTGGTGCATACAGTAATGATGATGGTTTGCGCCTTGATCAAATCTTCATCCAAAGAGATAATGCCACCATTCATGCTGATGGGACCTTGTTAGGGCCAAAAACCAATTTGCATTTTGCTGTTCTGAATTTTCCTGTTAGTCTAGTTCCTACTTTAGTTCAAGTTATTGAAACATCAGCTACAGAGGCTGTTCATTCTCTTCGTCAATTTTTAGCACCAATAAGGGGCATACTGCACATGGAAGGGGATCTTAGAGGAAATCTAGTTAAACCTGAATGTGATGTGCAAGTACGGCTCCTTGATGGAGCCATAGGGGGAATTGATCTTGGACGTGCTGAAGTTGTTGCTTCCCTTACCTCAAGTAGCCGTTTCCTCTTTAATGCAAAATTTGAACCCATCATCCAAAATGGCCATGTCCACATTCAGGGAAGTATTCCCATAACCTTTACCCAAAATAATGTTTTGGAGGAAGAAAGTATGGAAAGAGAAAAAAATGAAGCACCATGGGTTCGCAGTTGGGGCACAGAAAAGAATAGTGGGCCTCCAGATGAGGTTAGTGACAAGAAAGGCTCCAGAGATAGAATTGAAGAGGGATGGGATTCTCAGTTGGCAGAAAGCCTAAAAGGTTTGAACTGGAACTTACTCGATGCAGGTGAAGTTAGGGTTGATGCTGATATCAAAGATGGTGGCATGATGTTGTTAACAGCGTTATCTCCTTATGCCAACTGGCTCAATGGGAGTGCTGAGGTTATGCTCCAGGTGGGTCTAGTTAATACATTTTGCACATTAAAAAAAAAAAAAAAAGACGATGCAGATCCGAGATGATATCTATTCATAACTTCACTTGAGGCCGAATTCTAAAAACATGTGCCAAAAAAATGTATAATCCGCTATCCTTAAGTATCTTATTTCCTCTTTTTCCTCTTTTTTCATAATGTATCTGGTTTATGTAATTAAACAGGTCAGAGGCACTGTTGAACAGCCAGTGCTTGATGGATCAGCATATTTTCACAGGGCAACTGTGTCTTCACCTGTACTGCGGAAACCAATGACAAATTTTGGTGGAACGGTTCTTGTGAACTCAAATAGGTTAAGCATCAGTTCGTTGGAGGGACGTGTAAGCAGAAAAGGGAAACTGTCTGTCAAAGGTAACCTGCCCCTCAGAGCAAGTGAATCATCTCTTGGTGATAAAATAGACTTGAAATGTGAAGTCTTAGAAGTGCGGGCGAAAAACATATTAAGGTATTTGTCTTTTCTTATCTAGCTTGAGAATTTGTAAAGTATGTTATATAACTGATACCATCGTATTTTCCACGTGTGACTGATGTATTTTACAATATCTTGCTCCTCCATAAGATCCTTATTATATTCGTTTGGTTTTCTTCTTTTCGGCAATGCACACGAGTCATTTTATTGTCCTTTTTATCTTTATGATAAAAAACTGACTTCTCTTGATGTGACAGCGGTCAAGTTGATTCACAGCTGCAAATAAGTAGATCAATATTGCAACCAAATATTTCTGGGCAGATAAAATTGAGTCATGGTGAAGCATATCTACCACATGACAAGGGTCATGGAGCTGCTTCTTTTAATAGAGAGACAACAAATCAATCAGACGTGCTTGGAAGTTACAATCGTGTGGTTGCATCAAAGTATGTGTCGCGATTTCTCAATCTAAAACCAGCTGCTTCAAGTATTCCATTTCATCAACCTTCAGGTAATCTTATTGTGACTGAAAGTATGACTGTGCTCTTCTTTCCTTATGATCTGACAGGGTCCGTATTAGTTCCTTTTAATGGACTACAGTACAGTTGACATTGCAAGATTCATTCCAAGCTACATTACACTACATGAAGGGCTAATCCTTCTTTCCTTCTACTTTAGAGAGAACTTAACTTGGAAGGCTAAAGATGACAAAACTTTAGCCTGAACAGCAACTTGTAATAAAGCTAGCATACATAAATGAGAAGTCCTTAAGACTATTCCTTTAGATGCCTCTTTCATGTTTAGTCTTGAATGTAGAGAAGTAACTAGCATGCAAATGTGAAAGTTTTCTCATAATATACATTGGCTTATCCAAAGTGTGTGAAATGTCTGTCTAGGTGTTCTTTGGTTTTTGACACTTTTACATTATTGAAGCGGGGAGAGATGGAAAAGGGGAGATGGGTTTATACTCATTTATTCACTACGAGTTGAAGTTCCTTCTTTTTCTTGAGCTTCAGTTTGTTTTGGCATATTTATCTAACTTCTTTTCCTTGTTTTGTATTTATCACTAATAATACCAAGGTGGTACAACTCCTGTTTAAGTATCAGAAAGAGATCACAAGCAGAATCTACACTGTTATTACCTTTAACCTGCTCTGCTAAATAGGGGTGTTAGATCCCTCATCCCAAAAAGATATAGATACTTGTTAATTTTGTTTATTCCAAAATAGTGAATACTTTATTTCGAAAGATGAGTATTCTTTTTAATGCCTTATTCTGCCCTTATTCAATTTGCTTAGTATTATAGCGTCTACTTTGATTTGTAACGCAGTCTAGCGATTACAATGAATATAATGAGGGTAAAATCTGGAAATTTGAATATAAATGAGGGGTAAGCTTTTGATCTTTGACATAAAAAAATAAGTAATAACGAAAGGGACATCTGAATGGTCCTAGCTAGCTCAGCTGGTAAAGATCCTGGGGGTGTACCTAGAGGTCCGCAGTTCGAGTCCCCTTAGGGGCACTGGAGGTTTACTCGGTCGTTAACTTCAGGGCCTGTGAGATTAGTCAGGCAAAGTTCGGATATCTACGGATTTCAAAAAAAAAAAAAAAAAAAAGACAGAAAAAGAAAATGTTGATAATGACCCTTAATATAACTGGGTTGAATGATATTATCCTTGTAGTTTTTGAGAGATCTGGCCTAAAATGCTTAAATCCGTGATGACATTGTCCATGTAGTTGATTGCACATAGTGGAATAAGAGACTTAGTTTGGTTTGACGAAGGTCTAGGGTAAAGAAACTTCTGAAGTTGCATTGATAGGGTAAGGTATGAGGTACACACTGTTAAATGGTCACAATAAGGTGGTTTGCAGAGGATGAACCATATTGACCATATTTTCTTTTGAAGTTAAAACTATAAAATATTAGTAATATTATATACCATAATTTTGAGTGACGGGATAATCAGATAATATCTACTCTTTTTAGTCCTATATCATGTAATATGTACTGGAGTTCATCTGATGTTTGATTGCTGGAACTTGTTCAATGGTATAGACATAGAGACATCGCACAGAAAATGTTGATTGTATTAGCAAGAATAAACCCTTACTTATAAGACAAAGATACAAATAAAGTAGAAATAAACAAATAACACTCAACATGTAATATTCTCACACACATATAATACTCTCAACACTCCCTCTCAAGTTGGAGCATATATATCATATGTGCCCAACTTGTTACAAATATATTCAACCCGAGGATTCCTTAAAGATTTAGTAAAGAGATTAGCTAATTGATCATTTGAACTGACATGTGAAGTAACAATTTCTTTAGCTAACACTTTACTTCTCACAAAATGACAGTCAATCTCAATGTGTTTAGTCCGCTCATGAAACACTGGGTTTGATGCAATGTGCATTGCCGCCTGATTATCACAAATTAATGTCATCGGCTGAGAGCAGTCAATCCCAATTTCTTTAACCAAGTGCTTGACCCATATCAATTCACATGTGGCTACACCCATGGGTCGGTATTCAGACTCTACGCTAGAACGAGCAACAACAGTTTGCTTCTTACTTTTCCATGATATAAGATTAACTCCAATGAAAACACAATATCCAGAAGTGGATCGTCTATCTTCAGGACTTCCAGCCCAATCTGTATCAGAGTAAGCAACAATTTTTGTGTGTCCTCTGTTCTTATATAGTATTCCTTTTCTTGGGGCATTCTTGAGATACCGAAGAATACGAATAACTGCATTCTAATGACTTTCTCGAGGTGAATTCAGAAATTGGCTGACTATACTGACAGCAAATGAAATATCTGGACGAGTCACAGTGAGGTAATTGAGTTTGCCAGCTAATCTTCTGTATTGTCCTGGGTCTAATATTAGTTCTCCCTTATTAGGTATGAACTTCACATTCGGATCCATTGGCGAGTCACAAGGTCTTGAACCAAGCATCCCAGCTTCTTCTAGCATATCAAGAGTATACTTGCGTTGAGAGATAAAGATGCCTTGATTAGAGCGTGCAACCTCAATGCCGAGGAAATAGTGTAACTCTCCCAAGTCTTTTGTTTGAAATTGTTTATGCAAAAAGGATTTTAGATCCTGTATACCTGCTGTGTCATCTCCAGTTATAATGATATTGTCAACATAGACAATTAATAACAGACGTTTTCCAGCATAATGTCTATAGAAGACTGAGTGGTCAATTCCACACTGTTTAAGTCCAAACTCAATGACGGCTTCATTAAAACGGCCAAACCATGCTCGAGGGGACTGTTTCAATCTATATAAAGACTTTTTCAGTTGACAAACCTTATGTGACTCGCCCTGAGCAACAAACCCTGGTGGTTGCTCCATATATACTTCTTCCTCAAGTTCACCATTTAGAAAGACATTTTTAATGTCTAGTTGTTGAAGCGGCCATTGAAACATCATTGCAAGGGCCAAAAAGATACAAACAGAAGGCATCTTAGCAACCGGAGAAAAAGTATCATCATAGTCAACCCCATAGACTTGAGTGTACCCTTTGGCAACTAAACGAGCCTTCAGCCTATCCACTTGACCATCAGGAGAACATTTAACCGTGTAGATCTAACGACAACCCACAACAGATTTACCTTTAGGTAGATCAACCAATTCCCAAGTGCCATTCAATTGTAAGGCAGACATTTCCTCAATCATAGCCGCATGCCAACCAAAGTGAACAAGTGCTTCTGAGACAGTATGAGGAACAGAGATAGAGGAAAGAGAAACAAGAAAGGATGCATAGGATGGAGATATAGCATGATATGAGACAAAATTAGAGATGGGGTGTTTAGTGGTACAAGTACACTTACCTTTCCGAAGAGCAATAGGGACATCCAAATCAGAGACTAAGGAATCAGGCACCGGATCTAGAGCAGGCGAAACAGATGGTACAAAATTTTCAACAATTGGTAGTTTTCGAGGACGTCGTTGATATGTCTTTAGATCCGGACGATCCAGAAGAGAGAGGAGAGGATCCGGTGACGATTGGGAAGTGGATGATGGGGGATCCGTAGGAGGATCAAAAAATGGAACAGGGAGAGGTAAATCATCTATGATTGTGTTAGATGGATGGGATGGAGGAGCAAAATATGATTTAGATTCAAAAAATGTTACATCAGCACACAAAAAAAATTATCTAACTCTGGTGAGTAGCAGCGATAGCCTTTTTGGTGTCGAGCATACCCAAGGAAGATACATTTGATAGAGCGAGGGCTAAATTTGTCTACGCCGAGAGCAAGATTATAAACAAAACACATGCGTCCAAAGACGCGTAAGGGTAAAAGGTAGATGGATTGATGAGGAAAAAGGACAAAGAAAGGGATTTTGTCATTGAGGATAGGAGACGGCATGCGGTTGATAAGATAGCAGGCAATGAGGACAGCATCGTCCCAAAAACGAATTGGAACATTCATATGAAGAAGTGTGCGAGCGGTCTCAATTAGATGGCGATTCTTACGTTCAACAACCCCATTTTGTTGTGGAGTATAGACGTAAGAAGATTGATGAATGATACCTTTAGAGGACAAGAATGTGGAAAAGGCAGAAGAGAAATACTCTTTGGCATTATCACTGCGTAAGATGCGAATAGTGGTACCAAATTGATTTTGAATTTCAGCACAAAAGTTTTGAAAAATGGAGAAAATCTCAGAACGATCTTTCATTAAAAACAACCAAGTGACACGAGAGAAATCATCAATGAAGGTAACAAAGTACCGATAACCAAACTTTGATACATGACGGCTGGGTCCCCAAATATCTGAGTGAATTAACTCAAATGAGGCATGAGCTCGTTTATTGAGACGTGTAGGAAAGGAACTATGAGAGTGCTTTCCTAATTGACAAGACTCACACAAAACATTACCAACATTATTTAAACTAAGAACCATCTTTTTGAGACTTGAAAGCGAAGGATGGCCTAGTCTATTATGGATAAGTTCAGTAGTGGAAACAACAGTGCACGCAAGTGACTTTTGGGTATCAAGGTAGTAAAGATCATTAGCTTCATGTCTTGTACCAATCCGAGCGCCCGTCTGCAGATCCTGAATAAGAACAGAATCATATGTGAAGGTAACAGTACAATTAAAGAGTTTAGTTAACTTGCTAATGGATAATAAGTTACAAGGAAAAGTGGGAAGGTACAAGACAGATGATAATTTAAGAGAAGATGTAGGAGTTGCTGTGCCTATGCCACACACAGAAGAAAAAGAACCATCAGCAAGGGAAATGGGTAGAAAAGAAGTAGAACGGAGAAGAGTGAGTAACGAGGAGTTACCGCTCATGTGATCGGAAGCACCAGAGTCAAGAATCCACTTACCAGAATGAGAAGACTGTGATAAGAAAGCAGTAGCAGTGGTGGCATGTGCAAGAGACGCAGCGAGTGACTGAGACGCCTGTTGTGAGGCCTGGAACTGAAGAAACTGTGAGTATTCAACATCAGTAAGAGTATATGTAGGCGGCTTATTGGGTGGAGCTGTGGTAGAATTTGCATCAGCAACATCAACTTGAGCAGCATTAGCAGTGCCAGGTGGTTTACCATGCAAAATCCAACATTTGTCGCGAGTATAACCCATCCTGTTACAATGCGTACACTTTGGTCTGGACGATGAGTCCGACCGTCCACCTCCCCGACCACGACCTCGTCCTCGGCCTCCACGAGTTGTGCCATCTTGACGTCCAGCTGCCTATGTGAGAAGGTTAGCTGTATCATCATTGTGATGAGAGTCAGGAGCGATGGATGCACAATTGAGGGCAGCATACACTTCAGGCATTGATGGAAGTGAAGAACCAGACAATATTTGTGAGCGAACAGAATGATAAGGAGGTGGAAGGCCCTGAAGCATAAGGACAATAAATAGTTGCTCACGTTGTCGGCGATTAATATCGGTATCAGGAGGGAATATCTCATTGTATTCTGCCATAGCACGCTGGTACCGGCCAAACTAAATAGGGAGACCACCTTCATCTAGTTGAATATTCCAGAGATCATTAATCACATCATAAATTCGACTGACATTACTAGTATACATCTTTTGTGCCATTGTCCAAAGACGTTTGCAAGATTGAACGTCAGCAAATATGAAATGCAATTCTGGTTCAATGGATTGAAGTAACAAGCTGGTGAGTTGGGCATCTACTTGATCCCATAGTTCCAACTTGGCTGGTGTGGTCTGAGGTGGATTTTCAGTTAAGTATCGTGCTAGTCCTTGCCCTCGAAACCGTAATTTTACAAAAGAGGCCCATTGAGTGTAATTACGACTGTTGAGTTTGGTCGTAGTAATAACTGGGGTACCAAAAAAACTAGGAACAACAACCCGAATGTCGGATGTGGGGTCATTTGAGGTATTCCCGGTTTTAGGTAAAGATGGGCTTGTGGAGGTTTCAGTTGTAGATGAGTCCATGTTAATAAACAATAAACAAAAGAGGTCAGGGCAAAGGAGCAAAGAAAGAATAATGTTATAAAGGATAGACATAGGAACTACATATTCCTATTTTCGAATCTCTTTTTCTTTTTTCTTTTTTTTTGAATCTGTTTTTTTTTTTTAAATAGATATATATATACACAGAGACATATATATATATAAGTATACTAGGAAAGCATTTTTTATGTGAAGCCTTCAGATCTGATGGAAAGCAAGCATATCAAAGCACAAAAAATTGCAGAAATGGGAAGTAGAGAATGGGCCGAGCATGATGGTGGTGATTTCCGGCGAATCTGGAAGCTGCCGGCGGTGCGTGAGATGTACGCGCCTAGGGTGATGGCGTGTGGGGTTTCGGCAGGTGGTTTCTGGCGACGGGAAATGGGCTGTTGGGGTCTGGTTTTCGTGTTGAGTTCAGCGATGGTGATTGATTTGTGTTGTGATGTGCGTAGATGGGTGGATTTGAGAAGTCCAGTTAGGGTTTAGTGTGTTCTCTCATTTCTGGCAACGACAAGCGACGGCGGCGAGAGATTGGTGGTCGTGGGGTGGCGGCAAGGCTGGTGGTGTGGCTGGGTGGTGGTGTCGTGACTCCAATGGTGGTGGAAACAGTGCGTGTGTGTGTATATATATATATATTTATTTTATTTTATTATTATTTTTTTTGGTGTCTGAAGGGTGGTGGGCGGGTTTAAAGATGAGTGCAATGCCTTAACCTAGCCCTAGATACCATGTTCAATGGTATAGACATAGAGACATTGCACAGGAAAGGTTGATTGTATTAGCAAGAATAAGCCCCTTACTTACAGGGCAAAGATACAAATAAAGTAGAAATAAAAAATAGCACTAAACATATTATATTCTCACACACATATAATACTCTCAATAGAACTAAAATTTTTAACGTATATATGTTAACTTCTGTTTTGTAATTTTTCCTTATTGAACTGCTAGTATTATTGTGAACCAGGAGGTTCTCTGGTTGAAAAATTAAGTTGTATTGACATCTAAACTTAATGCAATTGGAAATCCATAACCTTAGCTGATCTATACCCATATTCACACATTCAGCATTTTGCTTACCCTACCCAGCGTAGTTGCACACCATATTTTGGCCATATATGTGAGTTTTAATATTCTATGATGTCTTTGGGCTGATACAGTTCCTTCCTAATGCTAAGGACGTTGTCTACAGTCCAACAGTTTGAATGTCTCTTCTGCTATGGTTGATTCAACTATTCCATGCAAATGAATGCTTTGAAATGGCTTCAATGCAGTCTTTAGTCCTCTGATCTCTGTAAAAGTTTCCTCCTCATCCTCGAATTAGCTTTACCCTAGTCACATCCAGTATGTAAATGCCACTTGACCTCTGATGGTTTTTCCTGCTTGATTCTCCATAAATTCTTGCCTGGAACTTCTGTTGTGATATCTCATCTGTGAATATGGATCATAGCCGTTGATGAATCGAGGATCTCACCACGCAATGGCAAAACCATATTTGACTACCACCCAGAAAACAGAATACTTTGGGACTCAGGACTCTTAGAAGGCATTTATAGCTTTTATCTTCTCAATCCAAGAAAACTCTTTTTGGAGTTTAATATTTTTACATGGTCCTTCATAGAGGAACCACGTATTTGCTCTCTTGGAAGCACTATTGACCGGGTACTTTTGGCATTTCACACCTTCATGCTTCTGTTCAAGTTGTTTGTCTAATATTCAATTCCAAGCATGGACAGGAAAGATAGTAAAAACAGCACACCTCCAGAAGTTAAAACCACAAACCTGTTCTGTTGTGATCATTTGTGCAAGGCTCTGATGCCTGCCTTCGTGGAGCATAAAGTACTCTGAATGGTCCTTTACGTGTAAACTAATTATTTCACAAGCTTAACTGTTTGAGTCATCTCACCTTTCATGCCTACCAGTTTTATTTATTTCCTTAGTGCCTGTAAATATGTAATGGAGTATTGACTTCAATGTCAAAAAACTTGGTCGAATGACAGATATTGGGCCATGCATAAATACTGGATATGATTAGATGAATTGTAGCTTTCAAACCTATATCCAGTTTGTGTCTCTCTCCCAGTCGCCATAGTACACATTTGATTTATCAGTCATAAGGTTTCTTCTCCCTGACATGTTGAACCAGTCTGTCTTAGAAATGAATCTTAATTACTTCCAGGTAAAGAGGCTGAAGCAGAGAAGGAGATGGTGCACGTAGGGAGTAAGCCAAAGTTAGAGATTCACCTCACTGACTTGAAGCTCCTTCTGGGACCAGAGTTGAGGATAGTTTATCCTTTGATTCTCAATTTTGCCGTCAGTGGAGAGCTTGAATTAAATGGCCTAGCGGATCCAAAATGGATAAGACCAAAAGGGATCCTAACATTTGAGAACGGTGATGTGAATCTTGTAGCTACTCAGGTCAGTATCTAATACTATTTGCCTACTGCTGGTGCTGGAGAGTTCTGTAGCTCATTTACTATTTATGCATTGGTAGTATGTGAACTTTGTTACTATCTCATATGTTCCCATTGGATTCAGGTAAGGCTCAAACGAGACCATCTAAATATTGCCAAATTTGAGCCTGATAACGGACTTGACCCAATGCTCGACTTAGCTCTGGTTGGATCAGAGTGGCAATTCAGGATTCAGAGTCGAGCTAGCAATTGGCAAGACAAATTGGTTGTAACCTCAACACGTTCTGTGGAACAAGATGTCCTCTCACCTACAGAGGTAAGCTCCAGAACAAGTTGTTTGTCATTATTTAATCTTTCTGGCTATCGTGAATCTGGTAGTTAAATTCAGAACTTCAAACCACAATTGGTTTGGCGAACTTAAGATAGGGCACGCTGCAGATGCATGTCTTCCTTCAATTTTGCAAACTTATTAAATATGCCAATATTAGGATAGTAATTCAATTTTGCAAACTTATTAAATGTGCCAATATTAGGAAAGTAATTATCTATAGTAGTTTCCTTTAAGGTTCTTTCTGCTGTGTGATCATGAGGGTGAATCAAAGTTCATTATATACTGTTCCTACTCCTGCTGCCAAAGTGGAAGTGCAACTGCATTGACTATTTTGACATATGAGCCTTTATCTATCAACTATGAAATGGATAAAATATGACTTATTGTCATTATCGAGGGTAAAACCTTCTCTCATGAATACCGTTAGAAGGTGCGCCATTTAGGCTTATGCATGCTAGGAGAAAAGAAGTGATATATGAATTATGACTTTAGCTTAAGCATGCTTGAGCATATAGTCTCTTCATTCACTTGGAAATGCTGTCATTGAAGCACACCTTGTGTTGCAGTTCTTTCGAGTTGTTGGAAACTGTGCAAGTGTTGGTGCCATTTAGTTGTGGTTTACTGTGATTAAGCTAACAATAATGGATGTCAAATTAATATGGTCTACAAATTTCTGATGTGTTTCAAGATTCTTTTACTAATCTGGTCTGGTATTATTAATCAAATGTGACTGAACAGGCAGCTAGAGTTTTTGAGAGTCAGTTAGCCGAATCCATCTTAGAAGGTGATGGCCAGCTTGCATTTAAGAAGCTTGCTACTGCAACTCTTGAGACATTGATGCCACGAATAGAAGGGAAGGGAGAATTTGGACAGGCCAGGTGGAGGCTAGTTTACGCGCCACAGATCCCCAGTTTGCTTTCTGTTGATCCAACAGTCGATCCTCTAAAATCCTTGGCCAGCAACATTTCATTTGGTACAGAAGTTGAAGTCCAGTTGGGGAAACGTCTTCAGGTTGTTCTAATGTTCTTTCATATTTTTTTTGAACACGAACCTTTCATGAATCATCTACTTATTGAGATATAACAGTATATGTTCAACAGTTGCTCTAGTCATATTCTTAATTACAAAATAAGAATTTTAGTATAGTTTAGCTAATTGATCAGCAAAGAAACTTTTAGATAATATTTAAAGAATGAAAGCTAGAAGAAGGATGACGATGGCTATATCGCGTCATTAGTTAAGCCTTAAACCTAGAATTAACAAATAAATCTGGAAATGAACTTTAGCTTTAAAATCTTGCTGAAAAACTTATATATATAATGCTGCGAAATTCTCAAGTCAGATACATCTGTGATAGACATGCCATCATGATTGCTGGGACATATCAATGCTCCATACTGCTTCAGTTAAATGAGTACTTGAAGCATACATTAATATGATCCGGTTCACTCCACCTTAGTTTGCATGATATATGCTGGCTGAGTAGATGATGACTATTATAACATTCAATTTAGCGCTCTGACTGAATATCACGTGATAAAAAAATATTTTTCCAGATAAAAGCAGATAAAGAAACAATGAAGAAAACAATTGTCGGAAATTTTGTACTAAATTATGAATGAATACTGAGCTGGTCTTCATTCAGTATGCAGTTAATGTTTAATGAGTAAAAAGATACTCTCGTGCTTGTCTTACAGATGTTAATCATGTGTATGCATTTCTTATTGGCATTTGCAGGCCTCTATTGTAAGGCAGATGAAGGATTCAGAGATGGCACTGCAATGGACCTTGATCTACCAGCTTACAAGCCGTCTCCGTGTTCTCCTACAATCCGCTCCATCCAAACGTCTCCTCTTTGAATATTCAACCACATCGCAAGACTAGCCTGGTCAAATACTTTATAAAATGAGCGAAGTAACAACAAATATAGCTAGAAGGGCTATTTCAATTGCAGCCTATACGAACTTTAAGAAGGTAAGTGTTTGCTTCAAGTTATAGCCATTAGTATGAAGATTGTCCATTTAGTTGATGCAGATGTGTAGTTAGCCAAGATTTGGATCCGTCTTTGGGTGGGGGTTTGAAAGGGGGGATTTGGATCCGTCTTCGGGTCCTTTAGTTCCTCCACCTAGAATGAGGGAGCCATTTTGCTTTGTATATTGTTTTTCCTTTCCTGTCAGGAATTTTGATTTGTATATTGATTGTTGTATATATGTCAAATATATTTATTGTTTATTACAATCTTGCTGGCCATGTTTGCAGCTTCTGTAATTGATTTTTAATTGTATCCAGAGAAGAAAGCAGACTATTGAAAATATTTCCATGAACACCTCCAGGCCCCAAGGTGGGGTTGTCCTGAAAAAAGTAAAAAAAAAAAAAATACAATTTAACATGCCGGGCATGGTTTAACAATAGTGGAGTGAAATCGCTCCTACAAGGCCACCAGTTCGACGCTTTCTACTGTTCTGGAGTTCTGTCTTTGATTTCCATTACATGTGTGAGACACATTGTTGTACTAATGGGTTTATTAGTTGGTAGTCGAGTTCTATCGAATAATCCGATGATTGAACTTTGCCAGCTGGTTCCCATGACATTCAAAAAAGGGTAAATACAATTTAACTCTCACTTATTTGTTCCAACAATATGGTCAGAAAGCTTATCTTAATTTTACTGTGGCTATTTTTAATAGTTTATGGTCATCTTGGAACATTAGGATTAAGTTGATACCAAGACTAATCTTAATCCAAATTGAACAAGGATTCTCCATTGTCATGTTGTCATTGAAATATACAGATGCAACCTTTTCATGTTTTCTCTTTGGTTCGACTCTCTGGCCTAGAAGATTCATAAAACTGATGCTGATTATTTATGGTGATGAGTTGTTAAGATTATTTTGTTAGAATTGTATGCATAATTTATTATCATTTTAATTTTTTTTATATTGTTAATGTTTTGAGGGGATCCGAGTTTGGTCAATTGATGGCCTAGGAACAAGGTTGATTAAAGTGGACCCATAATTTTGATCTTTAACTCCAATAAGGAAATAAAAAAGAAGAAAATGATTAAAAAAAAGAAAAGAAATTAATAATGATAATCAATAGACAAATTAATGAATTGTCACCAAAATCTCCAAGGATTTTTGCATGTAGGAACATAAGTTGTGGTAACAAGTTCAGTCGGAGTGTTCGTAATATGTAAATTTGTAGGAACTGAAAAATTAAAAATATCTTTATGTAGTATGCATGTCTGTTTTTACTTTGGTTTTTTTGGTTGGACTGTAAATGTTTTGGCATGATCATTGTACATGTCTGGTGATTGAGATTTATGAATAATATTTTGTTTGATTAGCAAAAGAAAAAAAAAAAGGGGACCTATATGCAATAAATTTGATGTCAAATTCAAATTAAATCAATAGTAAATGGCATTCTTTATTTGCTCCCTTGATTTTTTTATGTATGAATCAGTATTATTCTATTTCAATTCTTTCCCGATACCTCTCAAGGAAAATAAACTTGATGTCAAATTCAAATTAAATTAATAGTAGATGGCATTCTTTGTTTCCTCCCTTGATTTTATTTTGTATAAATCAATATTATTCTATTTTTATTTCAATTCCTTCCCGATACCTCCCAAGGAAACTAAACTTGATGTCAAATTCAAATTAATTCAATAGTAAATGGCATTCTTCGTTTCCTCCCTTAATTTTCTTCTATATGAATCGGTATTATTCTATTTCAATTCTTTTCCGATATTTCCCAAGAACAATTTCGAATTAGATACCAAATTGACGGCCCCCCGTTGTCAAGGGATTGAGAGGCAATTTTGGCTAATGAAAGAATTCACGATGTCACTTGGCTCAATGTAACTCATGTGGTAAATCTATTCAACAAGTTGTGTACCTATATACATATATATATATACATATATGCATGTTTGTAGTTTTTCTAAGGGAAAATTTCACATTTAGTTCCTATTGTTTATAAAATATTTCAATTTAGTTTCTATTATTTAAAATGTTTCAATTTAGTCCTTATTATTTCTCTAAAAGTTTCAATTTTATCCCTATTGTTTAAAATATTTTAATTTAGTCCCTATTATTTTGTAAAAAGTTTTAATTTTGTTCTGATTATTTTTAAAAAAGTTTCAATTTCGTCCTTATTATTTTCTTAAAGTTTTAAATTTGTCCTTATTATTCAAGGACTAAATTGAATTTTTTTGAAAAATAATAAGAAAAAAATTAAAACTTTTTAGAAAATACTAAAGATGAAATTGAGAAACTTTAAGCAATAGGGATAAAATTGAAACTTTTAGAGAAATAGTGAGGACTAAATTGAGACATTTTAAACAATATGAACTAAACTGAAATTTTTTGTAAACAATAAGGATTAAATGTAAAATTTTTCCTTTTTCTAAATGGAGGCTAATAAACTTTTTTTATCTTCATTCCTATGAAATTCTGATCATGGAATTTTAATTGTTAAGGGTAGTAGTTCATCACTAGACTACTCTTTAATCTCGACTAATAAACTTTTTCAATTAGAAATACAAAGATTTTTAAATCTTTTTTGGACCAATGGACTTACAACTGTCGATGGCTGAACATTTTGCGCTATGAATGAGATACAACGAATCCGCTGACAAGTAACAATCCCAATAATGCTGAAACCGTGAATATAGACAGCTCAAGGCCCTGCAAGAAGCCACCTAGAACTTATTACAACAACTGACAATATGACTTCATGTATTTCTGTTCTATGCCTGTGCTTTCCTGTTTCTTGAATAAATGTTTTCAAAACTTACAACTAGACTATTCTTGAATATCATCCTGCTTTTTAAGTTAGTACCTATTATTTTAAATTAGTTTTCAAAATTTAATAATTAAATATACTCAAATTAGTCCCTTTCGTTAAAATACAGTTAACATCTACAAAAATCATTCAATTCATCATCTTATGTTATTGGTGACGGCATTAATTTATTATTATTATTATTATTATTTGTATTTTGATATAAAAACAATGGCTGCAAGTTTAAAAAATTGATTTTTGAGAAACGAAACAAATCGAAGTAAGCCTAATTGTCTATGGTAAAAATAATAACCATAGAAACAAATGTTTTTTCTTTTCCTCTTTTTGATACTTTATAAGATACCATACATAACCGGACGTTATATATGAATGGACACCATGTCAGATCTGCAAATAACTTCACGAAAATTTCCACAATCACTCCCTACACTAATGAATCATTAATTGCACATTATCAAAAAAATTCAAGAATGCTAATACCGACCTCACAACAATAATAAAATTATGCATAGTAGGAAGAATGTCGCAAATCAAATGTGATAAGAAGGTTTGACCAAAAGATGACTAGATATATTATTGACCGTGGGCCCCACATCCACGTGTAATTTCTAAATTATATGTTGTTAGTCTAAAGGGTTTTTAAATCTTAGTTTTGATGATTACAAACATTAATTGTGTTTAATGAGTTTGTTTAAGTGTGCATAAGTAAAGATGAATCAAGTTTGACTCTGATTCCAAGTTCATCAAACTGAAGAAGGAAGAAGAATATCCATCAACTCAATAAAAAGATTCGAATAATGAAAATGGACTTACAAGTATGGAGAAAGAAGTCATAAGGGGTACCGGTTGGGACTTGACTGAGGTTTTAGGTCTTGCAAATGGTATATGCTCAATAATAATTCTCAAATATAGTTTTTGAAATATTTGAAAAATGTCTTACAAAAGACGCTAAAAAAGAAATGCTTTCAAAAACCCAACTCTTGCAGTTTTAAGCCCACCGGACGACCCCATGGCAACCGATCGACCAGTGGCCAAAGGGTTATCCGCCCGAGACCTGTCCACCGGACGAGGGTCTCTTGACTGATCGACCGACGAAACAGGGGTCGACCGGTTGGGCCAAAACGCTGATTCAAAATATAGCCATTTTATGAACATTGAGATACATTAATTACACACATTTCAGCTCTATTAAACTCTCTCAACTGCAAATTTTCAAGGCATTGATTCAAAGCAATTACTCTTGAGTTCTTTCATTAATTTCATCTTTGAATCATCATTGAGCTATACTTGAGCAAGAATTTGTGAGCAATATTAAGAGAAGCATTCATTGTATTCATCTACCCTAAAAGAGGGCTTTTGTTGTGTATCTCAAACACTTATCAAAAGAGAGAGTTAAACACTTTGAGGAAGGATTTCATTGTCAAAGGTGTTGGGGTTAAAGCTTTGTATTGAGAATGAATTTTTCTATTGTAAAAGCTTGAACTACCATTGTAGTTGGTTTGTGGACTCACCAACATTTGAAGAGTCATCATAGTGAAGATTGTTGAAATCCTAAGCAGGGAGCTTAGGTCATGGACTTAGGCGGGGGCTGAACCACGCTAAATCGTGATTTGCAATCTCTTTCTCTCAACTTTCTCTTTGCATTATTTTCTGCTCACCAAGTGTTTGATAAATTACCTCACTCATATTTTATATTGCTAGAGTGCATATCTATTTAAGATTGTTTTTTGATTAATCATTGTTAGTATATTGCCTAATCAAAAAAGTAGTATTATTGCCTATATAACATAATTCACCCCCCTCTTAGGTTTAATTAAGGGACAACAAGTGGTATCAGAGCTAGGACTTTGCATATAGCTTAACATCTAGCAAAGAAAAGATAAATGGCAAACAATACTACCTCTCCTTATTTTGAGGGTTACTCTACTGATAGGCCTCCATTGTTTATAGGTACCAATTTCAATTATTGGAAGAACAAAATGGAGACATACATACAATCCATTGACTATACTCTATGGTCATTAGTAGAAGATGGTCCTTATGTTCCAATGAAAGAAGTGACGGTCAAAGATGCTTCAAGCTCAAGTGGAGTTGAGAAAGTCAAAATCATCCAAGTGCCCAAGGAAATGAGCGAGTTCAATAATCAAGACATTATTATGATGACCAAGAACTCAAGAGCCAAGAACATCCTCTATTGTGCTCTAAACAAAACAGAGTATAGTCGTGTGAGTCAATGTGAAATCGCTTAAGAGATTTGGGAGATGTTACACACGTCTTATCAAAGAACGTCTCAAGTGAAGAATACCAAAATTGATCTTCACATCCATGAGTAAGAGTTGTTTTGTATGAAGGTTAGAGAATCACTAAATGAAATGCATCAAAGATTCTCTAAAATCGTAAACAACTTGAGTGCTCTCGGAAAGAAGTATCCAAATGAAGAATTCAACCAAAAGATTCTTATGGCTCTTCCGAAAGAATACAAACCAAAGGTGACATCAATTAGAGAATCAACCAATCTATCCAAGATTATGGTGCATGAGCTCATTTGTAATCTTGAGACGGAGGAACTTGTATTGAATCAAGAAAAGATACGAGATGAAGAAAAAAAGAAGACAAGGAAATCACTTGCTCTCATTGCTCAATCTCAATCAAGTGATGAAGACAAAGATGATAGTGATCATGATGAGCTTGCACTTCTTGCAAAGAATTTTAAGAAGTTCTTGAAATACAAAAAGATGAAGAAAGAGGAGCCCATCAACAACAAAGTCAAGAGAAGATTCAAAGAGAAATTAGAAAAAACCAAAGAGGAGATCAAGTGCTTCAATTGTGACAAGCCGGGACACATCAAAGCAAAGTGTCCAAAATTGATCAAAGAAAAGCAAAAGGCACTGAAGGCTTGTGTTGATGATGATATATCAACTGGTGATGAAAGTGGAAGCGAAACTGAAGTGGCCAACTTTGTGTGCTTCATGGCTAAAGATGATGAGGTAACTTCTTCATCTTGTGATGAATCTTCTTCTTCTTCTAATGATGATAAATGTACTTTTGAGGAACTAACAAATGAATTTTCAAAACTACATGATAGTTTTCTTCTTGTACACTCAAAAGTAAAGAATCTTCAAAAAGAAAATGATGAACCTCAAAAAGAAGTTAAAGAACTTAGAGATGAAAATGATACTCTTACCAAAGAGATTTGTGTACTATTATTTAAAGTCCAAAAATGAATTAGAAATCAAAGATTTTGAAAAACAAGTTCTTGATTTACAAAATGATCTTGCTAGATTTTCAAGGGGAACAAAGGCCTTGGACGAAATCCTTGGTTCACAAAAATTACCATTTGACAAAGGTGGAATTGGCTATGAGCCATTTTCTAAACCGAAGCTCTCAAAAACTATCTTTGTGAAAACTTCTCAATCCTCAATTGTTCATCCACCATTAAAAGAATCACAAAAAGAACAAATTGACAAAAAAAGGGATTGGCTATAAACCACATCAAAAAGGGTTTCAAAATTATTTTGTCAAAGCATCATCCTCTTGGCTTGTAGCCTCAACATCAAGAGGATCATTTAAGAGATGCATTTATTATGAGAAGATTGGTCACAATGCATCACGATGTAGATTTAGAAATATAGTGGGAAGAGATTCTCATATTCCTTTATGGCTTAGACCCAAATGGGTTGTTAGATGTGTTAGGACTTCGTACTAACACAAAAGGACCCAAAAGAACCTTAAGGACCAAAATGAACTTGATTTGTTTCTATGAATGATAGGTTGCATTAAAGGTGAAGTATGAAGATACTTGAGTTATTGATAGTAGGTGCTCAAGGCACATGGCGGGAGATATCTCTTTCTTTTATGAGATTGGCAAATATTTCAAAGGTAAAGTTAGCTATGGAGGAAATAAAGGAGGCAAAGTCATTGGTAAGGGTAACATAGGAGATATAAACTCTCTTTCCATTCATGATGTTTTGTATGTTAAAGGTCTTAGACACAATTTGTTAAGTGTAAGTCAATTTTGTGATAATGGATTTAGGATTGAATTTTTATCTAGTTGTTGTAAGGTGTATGATAAAGATGACAAAGTGTTGTTTGTTAGAAATAGATGTGATAATGTGTATGTGATTAACTTTCATAAATTAAAATGTCAAAATGTGACATGCTTAGTTACCATTAATGAAGACTCGTGGTTATGACATAGAAGACTTGGTCATGCTAACATGGATTTACTTGCTAAACTTTTTAGAAAAGAACTTGTCATAGGTCTTCCTAAGACTAGATTTCAAAAAGATCATTTATGTGATGCATGCCAATTTGGAAAACAACACAAAACATCTTTCAAAGCAATTAGCAAGGTAACCACATCAAAAGTTTTACAAAAATTACATATGGATCTTTTTGGTCCAATGGATGTGGCAAGCCTAGGTGGATCTAGATATGTTTATGTTATCATAGATGATTACACTAGATTCACATGGGTGAGACCTCTTGCACATAAAAATGATGCCTTCAATGAATTTGCTAAACTTTGTAATAAGGTGCAAAGTGAGAAAGGCTATTATATAGATTGTATTCATAGTGATCAAGGCACCGAATTTATAAATGCATTTTTTATGGACTATTGTGAAGTACGTGGTATTGAACATAATTTTTCGACTCCTAGATCTCCTCAACAAAATGGGGTAGTAGAAAGGAAGAACCGGATATTATAAGAAATGGCAAGAACAATGTTGAAAGAAAACAACTTGCCAACATATTTTTGGGGCGAAGCCGTAAATACCGCATGTTATGTGCTAAATCGTGTGCTAATTAGACTTTTTCTAAAGAAAATACCTTATGAATTATGGAAAGGTAGATCACCAAATGTGTCTCATTTCATAGTATTTGGTTGTAAGTGTTTCATCCTAAATACAAAAGAACGTCTTGGAAAATTTGATTCTAAATCGGATGAAGGACTTTTTATGGGTTACTCTTCAAGAAGCAAAACTTATAGAGTTTTTAATAAAAGAAATATGCTTATCGAAAAGTCTATGCATGTGGATTTTGATAAAACTAATCATTTTTCCCCGAGAAAGAATGATGATGATGTAGGTGCTTCCGAAATTGACATTCAAATCTTACCTACAACCATTGACAATGAGGGAAACCCGAGTGATTCAAAGGAGACAAGTGTTGAAGAGGGTCAAACCTCAAAGGATGGTAAAGCTCTAGCAAATCCACAAGTCAATGAACAACAAATGCAAAATGACCAAGAAGCAACAACAAATGATGATCTACCAAAATGTTGGAAGTTTGTGAGAGATCATCCAAATGATCAAATTCTTGGTGATCCTTCAAAGGGAGTAAAAACTTGGTCCAATCTAAATGCTTATTATGAACATGTTGCTTTTCTTTCTCAAGTAGAGCCCAAAAATGTTAAAGAAGCTTTAGATCATGAAGATTGGATAATTGGCATGCAAGAAGAATTAAATCAATTTGAAAGAAGTGAAGTATGACATCCAGTTGAAAAACCTAAGGATTATCCTATAATTGGTACAAAATGGGTTTTTAGGAACAAACTAGATGAATCCGGGATAGTAACTAGGAACAAAGCTAGGCTAGTGGCTCAAGGGTATAATCAAGAAGAAATCATAGATTATGATGAGGCCTTTGCCCCTGTAGCTAGACTTGAATCCATTCGTATGCTTCATGCCTTTGCATGTTTTATGGACTTTAAATTATATCAAATGGATGTAAAAAGTACCTTTCTAAATGACTATCTCAAGGAAGAAGTTTATGTGAAACAACCACCCAAATTTGAGGACTCTAACTTGCCAAATCATGTATATAAACTAGATAAGGCATTATATGACCTTAAGCAAGCACCTAGAGCATGGTATGATAGGCTTAACAACTATTTGCTTGAAAAAGGGTTCACTAGAGGCAAATTAGATTCCACTCTCTTTGTTAAAACAAGAGGCAAAGATATATTGCTTGTACAAATTTATGTCGATGATATAATCTTTGGTGCTACTAATGAATCTCTTTGTGAGTATTTCTCTAAGTGTATACACAAGAAATTCGAGATGAAAATAATGAGAGAATTGAATTTCTTTCTCAGACTCCAAATCTAGCAAACACAAGAGGGCACTTTCATCAATAAAGCCAAGTACACTAGAGAACTTATCAAGAAGTTTGGACTTGAGTCAACAAAAGAAATGAGTACATCAATGTCAACATCAATCAAGCTTGACAAAGACGAGAAAGGTAACAAGGTAGATGAAAAGCAATATCGAGGTATGATCAGAAGCCTTCTTTATTTAACTGCCTCTAGAACCGATATTGTATTTGCTGTGTGCTTATGTGCTCGTTTTCAATCTTGTCCTAAAGAGTCTCACTTAAATGTAATAAAAAGAATCATTAGATATCTTAAGGGGACTATAGATTTAGGATTGTGGTATCTGAAAGACACATCATTTGAACTTATAGGTTATTCGGATGCGGATTATACAGGAGATCAAGTAGATAGGAAGAGTACTAGTAGATGCTGTCAATTTCTAGGACATTAATTAATCTCTTGGTCTAATAAAAAGCAAAATAGTGTAGCTCTCTCTACGACCGAAGCTGAATATGTATCTGCCAGAAATTGTGTTGCCTAAATTCTTTGGATGAAACAAAATTTGCTCGACTATGGCCTTGTGTACAATAATGTGCCTATTAAATGCGACAATACAAGTGCCATTAATCTCACGAAAAATCCCATCCAACACTCTAGAACAAAACATATTGAAATTAGGCTTCATTTCATTCGCGATCATATTCAAAAAGGGGATGTTATACTTGAATTTGTTGATTCCGTGCATCAATTAACGGATATTTTTACCAAACTATTGCATGAGAATCAATTTTGTATGATTAGAAAGGATTTAGGCATGCCTAAAATGTGTTGAAAATGCAACTTGAAGCTTCTTTCAAAGGTGAGATGCACTTCCTGGCAAAAAGTGCACCACCGGAAAAAGGGGCTGTCACCGGTCGACCGGTGGAATATACCCTCGTCCGGTGGACGTGCCTCGGGCAGAAGAGGGTCTGGCACTGGTCAACCAGCGCCCCTACCCTTGTCTGGCCGCTGCACTGTCGGGCACAAGCTTTAAAACACCAATTTTAATCATTTTCAATCACTTCTTCTCTTTAAAAAACCTCCTAAACCTTCTCTATCAAAACTCCATTCAACCTCACACTCCTTCAACTACTCTTTTCTAAAAGAAGTTTAAGCCTAAGCAATATCGAACAACCTTCACAAGTTTTTTAATTCTTTTCAAATCTTCATAAGAATCTTTTCAAATTTCTCTAGCACACAAGGTGTTCGACAAAATTCCCCAATCAAGTTTTTCTTGTTTTCTCTAGCAAATTCTCTTGTCTACTCATCGCATCATCATCTAGACAAGCATCAAAGAAGCGAAAGATCGGTTTTAGGCCTCATACCATTTACCCATGGGATCCGATGCATGTCATCCCACCGGGTGATTTCTCCAAAAAGGAAATACTATGGGGTAAACGTAATAATCCTTCAGACTTTTTAGATAACTCTCATCCATATAAATTGCTTAGACATCAACAACGACTTCCTCTATTTGGACTTGAGGACATCAATTGTGATCAATGGGTTCGTGAGTTCTATGCTTATGCAGTAGAAGGTGAACATGAGGGTGTGCGAGGGATAAAGAGCCGAGTAAATGGAGTTAACCTTTTTGTGAAGGAACGGGACTTGGCTAACTTGCTTGGTATTCCAACTAGTAGTCTAAAAATCTACTATCCTATTAACTTACCAAGCGGACTACACGACAATGCTCCAACGGAGATGTTTACTACTTTGTAGGAAGGCTCGGGAAGGTCGGAAAAGTTCATGCCAAAACAAGATCAACTTTGTGCTGAAAAACGATTACGCTTCTATATCTTGAATCAAGTCATCATGCCTCGCATTGTCAAAGACGGGACAATTCCATTCTTTACAGGCTATGTGATGTATCTCATGTACAAGAAGGTAAAAATTAACTTCCCACATATTATGCTTAGTCACATGTTGGCCTTCAAAAAGAAATCCTTGCCCTATGGGATGATCTTGTGTCACCTTTTTCGACTAAGGGATATCGCTCGTGTTGGTCAGTTTGAACCCTTGAATGCTTCTACCTACCTCCTTGACAAATATTGCCTATATAGACAATACATGGCTCGTGAAAAAACGACATTATCTATATTGCGCAACGTCAATTCCGTAAGGTTCAATCTGAAGTAGTTGATGATCTAGGAAACTATGCCCTTGGGGAAGAGGGAGATGACAGTGAAGCCACAAGTAAGAGTGATGATGGAAACCACAAAGGAAGATATGCTAATATTGGAGGTGCAAGTTTGTCTATAAGGAGAAGATCTCGCCCAGCAACTCTTGAAGAAGTAAATACCAAGGTTGATAATTTGACTTTGAAAGTTGATCAATTATCTTTAATTGTTGGAGAAGTCAACTCTAAGATAAAGGGCATGAAGTCGATGTTTGAAAAGCTTTATGAGAAGTTTATGAAGGACTAAGCTCGTTGCCTTGAGATGCATAGGATACCCACCTTTCCCCTATATCCTAGACTTTTTAATTTTTTCAAAAATATCTTGTTTTACTTTGTCATGCACTCTTTCTAGTTGTTTCAATTTTTCAACTCTCTATGTTTCTTCTAATCTATTTCCATGATTTTGGTATTTTGGTTTCAATTGCTATGTCTTGCTTTATTATGAGTATTTGTGCCAAATAGTTGGAGATGAAATGTGGATGGTCATGCTTTACTTTGTTTTGCTTGGAGATGAAATGTGGATGGTCATGCTTTACTTTGTTTTGCTAATGACAAAAAGAGGGAGAAAAATGTATAAATAATAAACTTGAGAATAAACTTGAGCCTTAGAAAACACTCTTACATTGCTCATACATTGAGGGGGAGTAAGAAGTTAAAATATGCACAAGTTAAGGGGGAGTTTTTGAACAAACTTATATCTTACTTATTTTAGGTTCAAGCAAACTCAAAATGCACGAAATGCTAAATGCTCTCTTAAACTCATTTATGCTTACATTGTTATTATTTGGGATAAGTTTTGTCATCATCAAAAAGGGAAAGATTGTTAGCCTAAAGGGCTTCTAAATCTTGATTTTAATGATTACAAACCTTAATTGTGTTTAATGCATTTGTTTAAGTGTGCATAAGTAAAGATGAATCAAGTTTGACTCCGATTCCAAGTTCATCAAGTTGAAGAAGGAAAAAGAATATCCATCAACTCAATGAAAAGATTCGAAGAATGAAGATGAAGTTATAAAGATGGAGAATGAAGTCGTAAGGGGTACCGGTTGGGACTTGACTGGGTTTTGGGTCTTCCAAATGGTATATGCTCAATAATGATTCTCAAATATAGTTTTTGAAATATTTGAAAAATGTCTTACAAAAGACGCTAAAAAAGAAATGCTTTCAAAAACCCAACCCTTGCAATTTTAAGCCCACCGGACGACCCCATGGCAACCGGTCGACCGGTGGCCAAAGGGTCATCCGCCTGAGACCTGTCCACTGGACGAAGGTCTCTTGATCGATCGATCGGCGAAACAGGGGTCGACCGGTTAGGCCAAAACGTTGATTCAAAATATAGCCATTTTATGAACATTGAGATGCATTAATTACACACATTTCAACTCTATTAAACTCTCTCAACTGCAAATTTTCAAGATATTGATTCAAAACAATTACTCTTGAGTTCTTTCATTAATTTCATCTTTGAATCATCATTGAGCTATACTTGAGCAAAAATTTGTGATCAATATTGAGAGAAGCATTCATTGTATTCATCTACCCTAAAAGAGGGCTTTTATTGTGTATCTCAAACACTTATCAAAAGATAGAGTTAAACACTTTGAAATGAATGATTTCATTGTCAAAGGTGTTGGGGTTAAAGTTTTGTATTGAGAATGGATTTTCTATTGTAAAAGCTTGAACTACCATTGTAGTTGGTTTGTGGACTCACCAACATTTGAAGAGTCATCATAGTGAAGATTGTTGAAATCCTAAGCGGGGAGCTTAGGTCGTGAACTTAGGCGGGGCCCGAATCACCCTAAATCGTGATTTGCAATCTCTTTCTCTCAACTCTCTCTTTGCATTATTTTCTGCTCACCAAGTGTTTGATAAATTGTCTCACTCATATCTATTTAAGATTATTTTTTGATTAATCATTGTTAATATATTGCCTAATCGAAAAAGTAGTATTATTGCCTATATAACCTAATTCACCTCCTTCTTAGGTTTTAATTAAGGAACAACATATGTATATATATATATATATATGTATATATATATATTTAAGCAACGGAGAACAAATCAATCAAATACACCTCCTCGATCACACTAACTGGCCTTTGTTACCTACCTCAGACTACCACTACATTGGGGTACTTCAAAGGTTAGGTCCTCTCTTGGATCATAGATCGGGTTCAGAGTAAAGTCTGGGGATGGAAACAAAAGCTACTCTCAAAAGCAGGCTGTGAGGTTCTAATTAAAGCTGTTCTTCAGGCTATTCCAATGTATGCGATGTCCTTGTTTTGCTTCCCCAAAAGTATATGTAGCAAGTTGACATCATTAGTATCTCACTTCTGGTAGGGTTCCAGCACGGGATTGAGTATTCCTTGGGTCAAATGGTCAACAGTAGCTTCCCCTAAACAATCAGGTGGGTTGGGTTTTCGAGACTTCTCAGCTATGAATTTGGCACTCGTCGCTTGCCAGGTTTGGTGCCTTATTCAGAATTTTGCAGGGCTCGCTTATAAGGTACTTCAGAGCCTATATTTTGTTAACTCAGACCTTACTAGAGCCACTCAACCCTCTCGGGCATCCTAGAGCTGGCAAAGCCTTTTTAAGGGCTTGGTCTTCCTTCGCAAACACTGGTTATGACAGGTAGGCTCGAGTGTGCCTCTTTTTCTTTGGTTTGATCGATGGTTGCCGCATAATCCCTCCCTCACATGTTTTGTTGGTTGCACTATCTCCCGTGTGGCTGAGTTGATCCACCAGTCTACGGGCAATTAGATGGTTGAACTTATTTCTCATCTCTTTCTACCACAGATTGTCTGCCAAATCCAAGGTATTCAACTGGCATAGTCTCGATGCTCGGATTTTCTTATCTAGTCTCCTTCTAAGGATGGAAACTATCTGGTACGATCCGGCTATACCCTGGCCCTTCAAGATTCCTTATCTCTTCTTGATCCCGGGCTCATTGCCTCTTCTTCATACCAAGTCCCACCCCGACTCTGGAAAGATCTTTGGTCGTCAACTGTTCCTCCACAGGTAAACAATTTTATGTGGCGCGCCTGTAGGGGTGCTTTAGCATCCCAGGAGAATCCCTTTAAAAGACACTGCTTGCCATCCCCGATCTGTAAACTAATCTCTTTAAAAGACACTGCTTGCCGTCCCCGATCTGTAAACTATGTAATCCAGTGCCCGAGACAGTCGAACACATTTTGTTGGGTTGCCCGTGGACCTCCCGATTGTGGTTTGCTTATCCTCTTCAACTGCGCAGTGAAGAATTTGTCATCAACCGATTTGATCAGTGGTTTATTGATCTTCTCGATTTTTGTGTTGATTTGGGCCATTCTCGAATATATGTAGTTGATCCTTTATCCACCATTTGCTGGGTAGTTTGGAAGGCACACAATAAGGCAATTTTTGAAGGACAGTTACCAAAGATTGATACTCTTTTTGCTGACATTTCTTACCATATGTGGGAATTCCGTTTCAACCCCAGTGTTCACTATCTGTCAGATCACTTGCGCCAACAACACCCATTGGCTGACTCCATCTGGACACCTCTGACACTGCAGTCTATCAAGCTCAATTGTGATGCCTCCTACATTGACTCGAGCCATTTGGCTGGTATTGTAGTTATTTGTCGGGATGCGATGGGAGCTATCACTGACGGTCGGGCTTACTCAACCCATTGTGAGAGCGTGCTCCATGCAGAGGCCCTTACATGCCAGACTGCCTGTGCAGTTCTCTCCACTCACAGACCTCCTCCTGTTTCCATTATCGAATCAAACTCGGTAATAGTTATCAAGGTTCTCAGGGATATTTTTAATTGTGACTGGAAGATCTCCTCCATTGTCCACAATTCTCTATCTTACCTATCTTCAGTTTCTGGCTACTCCTTTAGGTGGATCAATAGATCAGTCAACCGGGTAGCAGAGTGGGCTGCTCGTGCGGCTAAGATAGGAACTCTCCCTTTAAATTAGCTATCTAATCTTCCCTTGGAGCTTTTGAGTCTTGTACAATAAGAGGTTGTTCCTATTAGGACACCTACTGGCATTGACTGATGTAACTGTTTTTGTACTCGACAAAAAAAAGAGAGTGAAGTGCACCGGACCCCCCTGTGTTTATAAGTAAGTGCACGGTACCCTCCTGAGTTTTAAAAACTCCCTGATCACTACCTTATATTTTGAAAAAGTAGCACATATGCTTCCTCCATCCAAAAATCCGCTACTTTTAACGAAGAGTGTATTGCACACACGTTAAATGCGACTGGTTCATGTTTTTTGACTTAAAATGTTACTTAGTTGAACAAAAATACCCTTATATTATATGTATATATATATTTTTTCTCTCAATCCAATTTTTACCCAAAAAAAAAGTAAATAATTTTTTTTTTTTAAAAAACCATCATCTTCCTCACCCCCCCCCCCCAACCCTTCCTACTTTGTTAGAACTGAAGTGTAGTAGCACTTCTTCGTGAAATGCATCCTCATCGAATGTTTTGTTCGACCAAACAAAAAAACAAAAAAAAAAAGGAATGCATCCTCATCTAAACTGCATAAGGAATCAACAATCTCAAATGGCAATGCAGTAGCACTGCTTTGTGAAATTTCAATTTTTCTCCTCCTTTCAACGTTATCAATCTTTTCATCTGCATAATTTCTTTAGAACCCCACCCCCCACCCCCCACCCCCCACCCAACACCCAAGGCCCATCAAATTTATATATATATATATGTGTGTGTATGTGTGTGTATATGTATTATATATACATATTTGTTTTTTTTTTTTAATGTTTGGTGATACACATATATGTGTGTGTATATATATTATATTATGGTGGTTGGGGGTGACGGGGCTGGGTTGGTGGGTGAGGCTATGGGGTGGGGTGGGGTGACAGGGAAGTCACTGTTTTTTCTTTTTTTTTTTAATATATATATATATATGTGTGTGTATATATATATAAACAAAAAGAAAAGGAGAAAGGAGAGAAAATAAATAAAATTAAGGGTATTTATATCTTTTTGCAACTTCTGTTAAGAAACTTAACGGAAAAAAGACTAAGAGAGTATGTGTGCTAGTTTTTCAAAATACAAGGTAGTGATTAGGGAGTTTTTAAAACTCAGGGGGTATTGTGCACTTACCTATAAATACAGGAGAGTTTGGTGCACTTCACCCAAAAAAAAATAACTGGCTTTTGGTGTAGTGGTATTCTTTTCGTTGATATTTTATCTAATAATATATTTTTTGTTGTAAATATGAGAAATTACGAGATTAATTCTCGTGGAAGATATCATTTTGCATCTGTTGTTGTACGGCTTTCTTGAATAATAAAGAAAAAAAAATAAAATCCATCCACCATCTGAGCCATCTGGTTTTCCATCATCATCGCAAATTTATAGAGTTTGCTTTTGTTTTGGTTTTTTTGTTTTTTTGTTTTTTCTCTCCATAGCTATCGATCCTTATCAAAGTCTGCATCTCCATCACTCATCATATACGTGAGTTCCACCTTATTCTCTTTCCCTTTTTCAACTTATAGCCGATCACACACACGCACACACACGTATGAGATTTGTGTGTGGATCAGATAATTTTCTGATCGTTTGTAAAAATCAATGACTGATTCTAAATTTTGTTATTTATTTATTTATTTATTTATTTTTGTAAGTTTTCAGCGCTTAATATAATTTTTTGCGTCACTGTGATCATATTTATCATATGCTTGAATCACTTAATGTTAGTTTTTTTTTTTTTTTTTTCCAATAAATGGATTGTGCACCATGTTGCGTTTGTTGTTTAGTATAATTTATATGATATGTTTGTTTGCGCTGTATTTGTGTGTTTTTGTTATATATATGTGTGTGTGTGTGTGAATATTGAATATGTGTGTATAGGGATACAATAGTATATATTTACATGTATGTATGTATAGGTATACATTCGTTGATATATGCATGATCGTTGTCTACATGATCGGAGCATATATAAGCTATCCTTATTCTTAAATGCAGTGATTTCTTCATACAATCGGGGCGGGCAGGAAGAGACGCTAGGCGGATTACAGTAGGATTGACATATTATGGTTTATAGGTTTTGGACGAAGAATTAAAATGTATACAATTATTTGTTTGGTAATTCATTTGTTATGTATTTCGCTATCCTTGTATAATTTACATCCGTGATGATGGCTTGGAAACAGGGTCTTTGGCAATAGTGATAAGGAGTTGAACTTTGCTGTGAGCCTTGTGCAATGGGTAGTACGCACCGGGTAGGGTGACCGTGTGATGATGGCCGCCAATTGGGCTCTCTTTGATACTTTGTGTCAATAACAGAAGAGTATATGTAGTAGAAATAGTTTGTGCTTTTAGTTCTGTGAATGATATGCATATTTTATGTCAAATTAATTTTTGTGTAGTTTGTAGCTAATTTGCTTGAGTTGAGTAATGTTAAGACTTAAGACGAGGTTTACAGTGTTATACATTGTTAAGGCTCGGAGGGTTTAGGATTTGGAAAGCTATACAAAAATTGTGAGGTTGAATAGGCTCGATTTGCCAGTTACTACATTCATAAATGTGTAACAAAAGTGGTGCGTGACTCAAGATCTGGAAGAAATGTAAGGCTTTTGTTGCTAATTTAATGGCCAAAAATTGGTGTATACGGATTTGGGGATCTTTTTTTCTTTTGGACCTTTTCTATGATAGATCCGTATCCAGAGGTTTACACTTGGACATCCTGAGAGACTTCAGTTATTGGTAAATTATTTTTGAGGGAAACCGTGATTTCTTATGTGTTTAAAAAGATGAAACATAAAGAAAGAGAGGAATAGTAATTGGGTTTGGAAGTGTAATCTGATGTAGCAAAAGGTCTTGATGGCAGATTCACGCACAATTCCAGTAAAGCACGGAAATTACAGGAAAATTGATGATCAAGAGAAAGTATAAGTTGGTTAGACATCGATGGCAATTTCTATTCTTGTTACTTTACATAAGAGGGTTAGACTTGGTCAATCACTTCGGAAAGCAAGAGTCTGCTTTAGGTTCTAAGATTTGGTTGATCCCAAAGTACTTCTATAACATGCATAGTATATTAAGAAGTGGATGTACGGTAACCAGAGTTTAATTGTGTGAAAAATATTTTTTCATAAGTGAAGATCTTTGCACGGTTACCTCTGAAAGTTCTCAAGTTAGAACTGATATGAATTGATTAATTATAGAAAATATAGTTCTCATGACTGCATATATGTAAAATTAAGTGATTGCTTCCAAAAATTAACCAAATATCACCATGAAAAATATACTATTGACTTAATAAAGTAGTTCTGCATTTTGATATTGTTGTACCTGAAATTTTTATTCTTCTGAGCATCCAACAATAGATTCATCTGAAATTTTTATTCGACTGCAGCCCAACTTGTTGCACCCTAGGCTCTTCTTTTGCTATTTTGGCCAAATCGCTAGTGGGTAACTGACTGAGTTTACAATAAACTTCTTGTTAGATGGTTATGCTGCTTTGAGAGTTTTGAACATTAGTTACAATCTATTCTTTTTTTTCTTTGTGTGTTTGATACTTTGTGTTGGCTAACTACTTTGATAATTATCTTGTCACGTAGTTATGACTGTCAGCTCATATCTTTGATTATGTAAATGTTTCTGAACTCTGTACATTGAGGTGTAGAAATACGTATGCCTTCATTCTGTTTGTAGTATATGTCTGGCAGATCCATGTATAGAGGCCAAGTCTTATTACTAGAAGAGTTCATTTCTACATTTCATGGCGTGGTATGCCATTTATGCTCATGCAGTCATGCTACATATTCATGTTATTTTTTTCTTTTTTCTCGAACAGTGACCTCTATATGCTTTGAAGAGATGATGAAGACAGGAACATCTACCCTGAATCCATATGCAGCTTCTTATGTACCGCTCTCTAAAAGAAGAGCGGCAGGTGAAAATGAAGATTTCAAAACTGGAGGATCCAACACTCGATTCCCTGCTTGGGGATATCAACCAGATATCTACAACATCCCGTCTGTCGATAATCTCCAGACTTCAGATAGTATCAGACGGAAGGGTAATCCTGTTTATGGATATTATGGTTCATCATCACGTCATGCCGATGAATTGATGGAAAAGCAAATCGCAGATGAAGAATTTGACATGGAAATAGCATATCTTCAGATGACATTTCCTGGAATATCAAATGAATCTCTTTCTGATGTATATTTGGCAAACAAAGGTGACTTGGAAGCCACAGTTGACATGCTGAATCAACTTGAAGTAAGGCTTGAGCATGCACAAAATTTGAATTCTATATAACATGAACAAACTCTGTTGTATATTTCCTAGTTTTCTGGTGTACAAAAAAGTGTAGAAGTCCTATCTGATATGTTGCTTCAATCTTGGTTCTGCTACCTTTCATTTCTCTAGCATTTGAGTTTTTCTTGACTGCAGTTATGAAGCCTGCTGCTTCTATTTCTTCCTTTAGTTTTCTGCGTCTAATAATCTGGACCTGTTTCTACTGTAGGGAATCTATAAAGGAAAGGAATGAATTCGTATTAAAATAAACTGCATCTACAATGATAGTTTAAGCAAGATTGGAAGTTCATTGATTTCTTTTTCATTTTCTTAGTTGTTTTTAATTTTCTTGATATACCTTCGGTAAGTGTTTCAAAAAATATGTTTAGAGATTGTGACAAGTCGGAAGAATATCATTTTGGAAATTCTATATATTGAAGAAGCTCTAGAGTATAATACATTAAATTGTTAATACTCCCTAAGTTCCAAATTGAATGCCTATTTTCAACTTGGCAAGCTATTTTGTGAAAGAGTTGAACATATATATATATATATAGATATATATATGTATGTATGTATGTATAAGTGGAATTCGGAAAGTGGGCCCCAAAATTATAGTATTTTATTTAGTGTATAGTTTTGTAGACAGAGAAGTTCTATTTTGCTGAGCTTGACTTTTTTGGGACATCCCAAAAAGTAATGAGACAAAAGGAGTAGAAAAAAAACTACGTCTCCCTCTTGCCTCACTCCTTAATATTCGTTGGTGAAATATCCCATTAGATGGGAGGTGAAGTACCCCTTCTAAGTAAAACCACAAAGCCATTTTGAACCTGGAGAAACTTATTGTCAGGGCACAGATTTGTGGAGAGGGAAAGAGAATGTTGTTCAATTGTATGCATGCCCATGTATATAGTGATGGCGGACCATATTTCATATCATGTGTGAGAAAATTATGCACACAAGATAGTTTCCCCACTTACAATGATAAGCACCAAGTAGGTGCCCCCACTTGCAATTGACCTATTATTTATGGCTATATTGACCATTTTAACTTTTAGATTTTTGTAGTTGAAGGAGATATTACTCGGTTTTCTGCTTTCTAAGTCTCTTTTCTTTTTGGAGTCTTTCCTCAAGACTCCCTTCTTCTCCCTCAAAATTCTTGCAAATTTATTTTGCTGTTCCACTTAATTTTTGCAGTTCCACTTAATTCTTGCAATATATGTGTCTTTATCCCATTGAAATTGTTGATTGTACCACGTGTTACTTTTCATCTGTGATATTGGTTTGTTAGTTTACATGTAAGATATAATCTACTGATATCATGGTTATTCATTACGTCTTTTCATTTTGGTAGAGTATAGGTTATTTTCACTTGTTTTGTAATAGCATTTGTTTCATGATATATGGTTCTAGTGGGTTTTGAGGAACATGTGGTAGTTTTCTGTGTAGGAATGCTCCAGTGTTGGTCGGAAAGTAGTGTTGAAAAATCTTCTTATCTCTCTCTCTGTGGCCGTTCCTGGGGGAAAGGGGGATGTTTTTGCAGTCCTGAGAAAGCATAAATTTTACTTCTGTTTAATAATATAGATCTCTCTGCGAATGACTTGCATAGCTGTGATCTGTCTTTTCTGGATGATCCTGTCTTTTCTGGAAGTCAGTCAAAATTGTATACTGGTAGTTTATTTTAAACAAACAAATGGAGGAGCTGTGGACCTTCGTCTTCTGATTGTTCCATCTGCTTGAATGTTGAAACCGGTCGCTACAACAATTATCTTGCTGTCTGCATGCTTGGTATGTCATTAATTTCAGATTATAACTGGACAGACTTACTCTTTTTCAACAGCAATACCCAGACTCCTCTGAAAAGCTTCCAGACACTTTGGACATTGGTGACGTCTCAGAACCTGGGTCTTCTACTGAGTTTGCATCTAAAAAACTGAAAAGGGTGACTGGTGAAGTTGGTGCCTCATCCTCTGGTTCTTCTCAGCTGGCCCTGGGATCGAATTGACCCTGACGGAAGTGATCCTGTAATTTGGCTGCAGTTGCGACCCTGTGGATATCAAGTGTGAACTTTAAGAAAGCTTTTTTAGATATAATAGTATATACAGTTTCTTCTTTTTGATTGTACAGCTCACAGCTGCTTGTACTTATATGTATATGTCTTTGGTTTTGGGTTCATGGTCCATGTTGATCGGCGGCAGCCAACTGCGCTGTTATCATGTGGATTCAAATTTCCCGACTGAAAAAGGATCTTTGGTTGTTAATATCTTGATTTACCCGGGTATGCAATGGGGTAAAAATCGTAGTTATTTTGATCCACGCGTTTTATTTACGAGTCTAATCTGAGCAGAATATCCTTAATCTCGCAATCTTGTAAGATGCATTTCATTGAAGTGTGATGCACATATGGAAATGGTCCAAAATGCTGCTTCAAATTTTGCAGGATCACTGACTCATGGTTGTGATACGCTGCTAATTTGAACAAGAATTGATGTATGCTTTTTCATGCAATGGGGACACAGAATCTGAGACTAAGAAAAATTGTCGTTCATTGAAAAGTTTTTATATGGTTTTTGCTCTTTCCCTTGTTTTCGTGAGGCGGGTACTCGCAAAACCTATCCCCACTGTCATTCCTAGTTGTTGCTCCTTCCCTTAGCGTGCATATATGGGCAGATTGAAGTGCTTTTGAATTGGTTTAGCTTTTCAGTTGCCATGAATTTTTAAGCTTTTGTCTATACACGTTAGTACGATATGATAAAAATTTAACAGTTGTTAACTGTCAAGATTATTTTATTATAATTGCATAATGTGTGTACTACAAATCTTTTTTGTTATGTCAGAACATTATTACATTATGAGCGGATTCATTTCTCTCACTGTTGACATACTAAATATGCAAGTACTGTGTTTTTCATATGGCAATTGTCTTTCTATTGCTTTCTTAAATTTGGTCCACAACAGTCGCAATTTTCCCAAGACGTTTAACACTCTTTTCTTCAGTGTTAGTGTAATTTCAAAAGCATATAATATTAAGAACAAATTTTAATGTTACTTTTCTTTGGCCAAACACTTTCATGATGTGTTGATTTAAGAATAAGAAGTTAGAGAAGAAACACTATACGAGACTTTATGCAAAATTAATCAAAGTGGTAGGACATAGGTTAAAGATTATGTTTTGATAACAATCCTAATGAATTTAATTTGCCACATGTGATTTTCTTAAAGGTCAGGCCTACATACATGTATTGTTTCATTAATCCAATATATCTTTTCATGTTGGAGTTAGAGCTGACATTTGGATTGGGTCAAAAAATTCAAACCGAGCCAATTTGCTAGAAATTAGGTTTGACTTGATTCAATTCACCACATATAGGTGAGTCAAGTTGGGTCATTAAAAATCTATCTTAACCCATTTAAGTTCGAGCCCATTTTGACATAGGATTAATCCAACCCAACTCGAGCCAAACATAGGTTGAGCACAACTCTCATCTTTCTCTCAATGCTAAGGACATAGATTCATGCAGAACAGTCTTTTGTATGACTGCATGCTGTCACTCAACAATTACTTGAAGCGTAAAGTTGATTCTATGATGCTTTCAAGCCTACAAAGACGAACAAAATAACGTATATAGACATCGTTGCCTGATACAGTTTATAGTTGATGACTGGCGACATTCAAATCTCCCAGAAAGGTGTGCTCATCTCCTACCTATCCTTGTTACCGAAGGCCAACCAAAATAATGCCCTTCAATATTTTTGTTTAATCATCTCTTTGGTTTATCCTTACAAGGAACTGAACCAAAAATTTGATTTTGGGGGCCAAAATTCAATTAAGAAGATTGACGATAAATAACATTTAAGTATCGACATTTAAATTGAAAAGGTAATCGATGCCCAATAGTATATTTGCAACGTGGTTTCCGTTGTATGCAAGACTCTCTAACAAATGGATATGTTCGCCGCAATATTCTCTTGTGAAAATAATTGGCAAAATTTTTTAGAACTCTACGTGGAGAATTACCATTTGTCATGTTTGTATCCAAGAAACAAAAATAGTAAAAGAAATATTACAATTTTTCTATTTTATTTTTAGAAGATGACATATCTAATTGTGTGCCAATTGAATGAAAGAAATACCCCAAGGAGATTGAGACAAGGACAAAAGAAATGGAAGAAGTTTGAAAAATAGTAGTGCTTAAAGAATGAATTGCCTAGGAAGGAAGTATAGTTGTCCTCTAATTCAATGGGTAAAAGTTCTATTTTAAAGTACTCGGTCAAGGCGGTCTTATTTAAGAGAACATTTAGGACATTAAAACTATCACGATAGTTATCTCATCCTTATTTCTTGAATCTAATGGAGGTTTTAACCTGACGAATCAATTGAAATTGGCAAGTGACACGAGGCACTAACTAAGATGATGGCTGATGTGATATTTTAGTATTAAATGAATCTATGATGAACATTCAATGAATATTCATGTATTTATTGATGAATTTTCTTTGGAACATGAACCTATTTATTAGATATATTTATCTAGTTCATGTATTTGCACATTCATGTATATGCTTATTCATGTATCAATCAAATTTCAGGATGTATTAAATAAGGGAGGTTTTTAGGAGCCTGTATATAGGTCTCCCACATTATCATTCAAAGACACTTCATAAATAGCTAAATAATTATGAGAGCAAGTTAGAGAGTTTTTCTAGCTAAAAGAGAAAGGTGTTCTTGTCAGGAGTTTGTGCTCAACTTTCTTGTGTAGCGTTGGTCCAAACAACATGATAATAAGTCAAGTTGTTGTATCTTGGAGGGGATAACCCATATTAAGACTATTGCATCAATACTTTTTCATTGTTGGAGGCTTGAATCTCCTTAAAGAAAGTAAGATTCCCATGCTTCAGTCTGATTGAGTTGTCCATCAAAAAAGCTATTGTACTTTGATTATTGTTTCTTTCAAGTTACTGTTGTACGATTCTCCAACAATTTTAATGAGATTCAAATAGAACTAATGGTGGAGAAAATTAAAGTTGGAGACCTTAACAAGTCCTTCCGTTTCAACAGAACCAACTTTAAGAGGTGAATAAGTAATGTGTCATTCTAACTAATTCTTTTGAAGGTAGGATATAAACTTACTGAAGATGAACCAACAAACGTATCCATCGAAAACATGATGGAGTAAAAGTGTGCACAACGTCAAGAGAATATGAGACGCTTTACAAAAGAAATATGATACTAAAGAAGTTGGAACTAAGAAGTGTGCACTTAGCCATCTCTTTAGATTTCAAATGAAGGACAGACAACCTATGATGCGTCAAGATTTTCAAATGATAATAGCTGATGTTGGATATGAAGGACTCATGATTGAAGATAATATAGTTGTGGTTGATATCGTTGATTCTTGGAAAAAGTTTCACTGCGCTACAAGCAAAATGAGACTTCCCTGGAGGCTTTAATCACTTGCATCATATAGAGGACGACGCTAGAGGATAAGATGTAATGACTTTGGAGAACAATGATCATTCCACAAAGGTTAATTTAATTTTTGTGAATTCTAATAATGTATGTGCCTAAAGGTTGAAATTCTAAGAATAGCCATTTGAAGCAAAACAAGAATCTTATGAAAAATAAATATAAGAGAAATTGGTATGAAAAGTATAAGAACCAAGGATAATCCCTTAAAACTCAGTGTACTATGTGCTTTCTTTGTAGCAAGGTTGGGCATCTTGCTCAAAATTGTGAACACCAAAAATATGCAGTTGTTCCACAAGCTAATGTTATTAAAGAGTCATTACTACAATAACATATATTAACACGTCCAATATGTAGATATATGATTGGTGGGTGGACTCAGGTGCTAAAAAGCACGTGTGCTATGGTAAAAACTACTTCAAGAAATACACTCCATTTGAATAAGAAAAACGATGATGCTTGATGATTCAAGTAAAACCAATGTATTAACGAGTGGTTATGTTGAGGTAATGTTTACATCTAGATGTATTTTAACACTTAAAGATGTACTATTTACCCCTTCAACAAGAAAAAATCTTATGTCAAGCTTATTACTCAACAAGCTTGTCTTCAAGTAGACCATATAATCTAATTAATATGTAATTACCAAGAAAGATCATTTTGTGGGCAATAGATACACATGTGATGAAATGTTTCAGTTGAATATTAATAATAATAAAACATTTTGTTTTGTTTAAAGGCTTTCTTCTGTGAATTTTTAGCTTGGATGCTTGTTTCACTATAAGAAAACAGTGCTTGGGCGACGAATTTTTTTCGTAGCCAATTGGCTACTGCCAGGCTACGGACTTGCTATGGACAACTAATTCCGTAACCCATCCATAGCAAACTTAGACCCGTTGAAATGACGATAAAAATTTGCTACAGATTGACTATGGACCATAATTTTAATTATAAAAAAAATATTTGTAGCCTACTCGTGGCAAACTGGCTACGGACTAGTTACGGACCATAATTTTAATTATAAAAAAAATATTTCGTAGCCTACCCGTGGCAAATTTTCTACGGACTAGCTATGGATTATTTAATTAATTCGGCAAAAAAAATCATAACAAAGTCTGTAGCCATGTGGTGGAAAAATAGTCACGGATGGGCTACGGACTATCTATTATTAAAAAAATGTTTTAAAAAAATAAAGGGTCGTAGCCTACCCGTGACACATTTGCTGCGGCTTAGCTACGGACATTTTAATTAAATATAAAAGTATAAAATAACAAAGTTCGTAGCCCATCCGTAGCCAACGACCACGGATGGGCTACGGATTTTCACAAAAAAATGAGATTTATCGATTTTAATTTGAATTACGGAATTTTAATTGCACCTATAATGTAGTAAACTTCACTTGAGTTGTAAGTTTCTTAAATAAAAATAAACTTGGCCCGTATTTCATTAGCGTGCGTACTTTTATAGAGAAATCTCCTAGGAAATAAATAGTCGTTTAAATCGAACTTATCATGTACTCACTTAACATTGCGTTAATGTTAATAAACGTTCAATCTAGGGGTCCAAAAACTCTCATATTATGTCTAAACTTTATAAACAAAAAAATATCTAGATATTAACACGTTTTAATATGTTGTTTCTACCTATTAAGAAATTAGAATTCATACTAGTTGTGGTCCGTAGTCCCTAGCTACGGATGAGCTACGGAATTTTTCTACGTCCGTAGCCCATCCGTAGCTAATAGCCACGGATGAGCTATGGACTTTCACAAAAAAATGAGGTTTATCAATTTTAATTTGAATTATAGAATTTTGATTGCACCTACAACGTAGTAAACTTCACTTGAGTTGCAAGTTTTTCAAATAAAAATAAACTTGATCCGTATTTCATTAGCGTGCATACTTTTATAGAGAAATCTCTTAGGAAATCAATAGCCGTTTAAATCGAACTTATGTACTCACTGAATATTGCGTTAATGTTAATAAACGTTCAATTTAGGGGTCCAAAAACTCTCACATTATGTCTAAACTTTATAAACAAGAAAAATATCAAGATATTACCACGTTTTAATATGTTGTTCCTACCTATTAAGAAGTTATAATTCATAGTAGTTGTGGTACGTAGCCCATCCGTAGTCCCTAGCTACCGATGGGTTACGGACTTTCATAAAAATGAGGTTTATCGATTTTAATTTGAATTATAGAATTTTGATTGCACCTACAACGTAGTAAACTTCACTTGAGTTGCAAGTTTTTCAAATAAAAATAAACTTGGTCTATATTTCATTATCGTGCGTACTTTTATAGAGAAATCTCTTAGGAAATCAATAGCCGTTTAAATCGAACTTATCATGTACTCATTTAACATTGCGTTAATTTTAATAAATGTTCAATCTAGGGGTCCAAAAACTCTCACATTGTGTCTAAACTTTATAAACAAGAAAAGTATCAAGATATTAACACGTTTTAATACGTTGTTCCTACCTATTAAGAAGCTAGAATTCATACTAGTTGTGGTTCGTAGCCCATCCGTAGTCCCTAGCTACCGATGGGTTTCGGACTTCTCTACGTTCGTAGCCCATCCGTGGCCGTTTTCACAAAAAAATGAGGTTTATCGATTTTAATTTGAATTATGAAATTTTGATTGCATCTACAACGTAGTAAACTTCACTTGAGTTGCAAGTTTTTTAAATAAAAATAAACTTGGTCCATATTTCATTAGCATGCGTACTTTTATAGAGAAATCTCCTAGGAAATCAATAGTCGTTTAAATCAAACTTATCATGTACTCACTTAACATTGCGTTAATTTTAATAAACGTTCAATCTAGAGGTCCAAAAACTCTCACATTGTGTCTAAACTTTATAAATAAGAAAAATATCAAGATATTAACACGTTTTAATACGTTATTCCTACCTATTAAGAAGTTAGAATTCATATTAGTCGTGGTCCGTAGCCCATCCGTAGTCCTTAGCTATGAATGGGCTATGAACTTTCACAAAAAAAAAATGAGGTTTATTGATTTTAATTTGAATTATAGAATTTTGATTGCACCTACAACGTAATAAACTTCACTTAAGTTACAAGTTTTTTCAAATAAAAATAAAATTAGTCCGTATTTCATTAGTGTGCGTACTTTTATAGAGAAATCTCCTAGGAAATCAATAGTCGTTTAAATCAAACTTATCATGTACTGACTTAATATTGCGATAATGTTAATAAATGTTCAATCTAGGGGTCCAAAAACTCTCATATTGTGTCTAAACTTTATAAACAAGAAAAATATAAAGATATTAACACGTTTTAATACGTTGTTCCTACCTATTAAGAAGTTATAATTCATAATAGTTGTGGTCCATAGCCCATCCGTAGCCAACAACCACGGATGGGCTACGAAATTTCACAAAAAAATGAGGTTTATTGCTTTTAATTTAAATTATAGAATTTTGATTGCACCTACAACGTAGTAAACTTCACTTAAGTTGCAAGTTTCTCAAATAAAAATAAATTTGGTCCGTATTTCATTAGCGTGCGTACTTTTATAAAGAAATCTCTTAGGAAATCAATAGCCGTTTAAATCGAACTTATCATGTACTTACTTAATATTGCGTTAATGTTAATAAACATTCAATTTAGGGGTCCAAAAACTCTCATATTGTGTTTAAACTTTATAAACACGAAAAATATCAAGATATTAACACATTTTAATACGTTGTTCCTACCTATTAAAAAATTAGAATTCATAGTAGTTGTGGTTCGTAGCCCATCCGTAGTCCCTAGTTATGGATGGGCTACAGACCTCTTTTTTCCATAGCCCATCTGTAGGCAATGGCTACAGAGGGGCTACGGATAGAGAAGTCCGTAGCCCAGTCATTAACCAAAAAAAATTGCTATTAGCCCATTCATTAAACAAAAAAAAAAAAAAAAAAACTAAGGATGTCTAAAAGATATATACCATAATTTATCAAAAAATAGATGTTTATAATTACTACTATAAGAACCATAAGTCGGTAGAAGCATATATAATCTCATACTAAAAGTCTTTGCATCACAATTACTCAAAAGGTAGACATACAAACATTTGTCCCTCTTTGACAGTGTCAAAATGAAAGAGGGGTACCACAAACTAATGAAGAACAATGTCTGTAAAGATTTAAGATATATAAATGGTAAATCAGATATCTAGTTTCAAACGCAAAATTAATGATTAAAACTAAGAGCAAGTTGCCCAAAATAAAACTATTGTCTCAGTCCACGACGTCCACGTTGACCTCCACGACTTGGGTAGTCGGTAAACCCAGGGTTTTGTCCAACTCCCTTACCACGAATGTTATCAACCATGAGTAGAAGCCGACCTTGTATATCCTCGAATTGAGTTTCGAAATATTGGCGATCTTCTACTCTACGTTCTTCCAGACTCTAAAGCTGATGGTATCCAGTACTCTGATCCAAGGCTGCTGAGACGATTTTAAGTATTTATACAGTTATTACTTTTACTGTTGTTTAATTTTGTTGAATTTATTTAATGTATATGTTAAGTTTAAGTTGCTACTTTTAATTTAAAAGGTTATAAAAATTGAATTTCATAAGTCTCTTTTGTAATGTATAGGTTGTTAGGCTTATGTATTTCATTATGAGGATTGTATCTTTATGATTATGTTCAAGTGGTTGTGACGGTCGACATATCATTTGGTTGTTTGTTGGAGGCCCAGGATTGTAAATTTGGCTTATGTGTGGTTGTATGTTGGTTGTTGTGGCTATATGAATTGTTATGCAGGTTATATTTATGTGTTTAGGGCCATATTACAGACATTATAATACCGAAATCCCGTCGCGTCCCGACTTGGTTTTAGGTAAGGTCGAGTTGGGGTGTGAAATTGAGTGGTATAAGAATATTAAATATTTGTAAATGTTGTTTTTGTAGTCACGATATGAGGAGATGCTCCAGTAACGTCAACTTGCGACGCAAGAAGACCCTACGGCATCGCCCGTTAATCCCGATAAGATCTTCTACCAAGTTGTTGGTAGGGCGAAAAAAGAACGTGTCTATGGACTCGGCTCGCAAGGAGTCCGCATTGGTAGGGAAGTACCCCCTATTCCCACCATGAACACTAGAGTTAGACTCTCGGAAGAAGAAGTCGACAGGCGAGTCACTGAAGCAACGCAGTCCTTGAGGCAACAACTTGATGACCAAGGAAATGCACAGCAAGAGACGCAGCGACAAGTGAACGAAGTCATAGAACTCGTGAGGCAAATGCAGTAAGAGATTAATCGCCTAAAACACCCACGACAGTTGTGAGACCCCGAAATTTGCCCTATTTGCAATTACATGTTTTCACCTGTTTAAATGCTATTAGAATTAGTATATATGTTTATATGTGAGTTATTAAATGATCTTGCATTAAATGTGCATTTAAAAGACACTTGAAAAATAAATAATGTGACTTTTCATTTTCTTTTGTAAAATTGTGTAGTATAACTAGACTATATGTAATTAAATGCTTATGAATAAATGTTGTCCCCAAAAATAGTCTACTAAAAATAGTATTTAAGTTGGATAGTATTAATATTACTATTTTTGGCAAAAATAACTAAAATATCTTAAGTTATCAACTTTGACCAAGACTTCTAGCTTTGACTTTATTAAAACCGATTATTGCATTGACTAATCATCTACCTTGACTTTTGAAAAATGTTGACTTTCATTTACTTTAACTTTTTGAAAAATGTTGACTTTTATTAACTTTGACTTTTTAGAAAATGTTGACTTTTATCATCTTTGACTTTTTGTAAATGTTGACTTTTTGCCTTCTTTGACTTTGATTTATTATATTATTTGACCAAACTAGGTTTATTTAAATACTACTCATGTTACATAATATATATGCATTCATAAAATTTTCATAAATATTTTTTTAGAGAAAATTTCATTTAAAGTGCCGTTAAATGGCATTTGAAGACCCTTTCGCTAAATTTTTGAAACTAGTCTTTTAAACATTTTAAAAACTAGTCCTACATTATTAAAAGACCCATGATTTACTATAAATTATTTCTGAAACAGATTAGGAATTTAAAATAAACTTTTCGGGCGAAAAAGTAACGTTTTTGAGCCAAATAGTGATTTCTACTAAACTCGATTCTTGCGTTGACTTTTGTTGACCAAGTATATATTGTAAATAAATATTTCATCATCTTAAATATTTTACTAAGGTAAAATTTCAATTAGAATTAAGAACAAAGGCTAATTTAGACTTTAGTCATTAAAAATCCAATTTTTGACAACTTTGACCAATTCTTTTTGTATTGACTTTTTACTTAACTTAATATATACTCAAATATCAGCCAAAACACCACAAAAACACACCAAAAGTCATGGCTCCTTGGAGGAGAAAGATGAAGAACATTTTCAAGGTTTTCAAAGTATTTTTCTCATAGATTTTGCATTTCAAAGCCGAATTGAGTCATTCAAAGCTTGATTTCACTTGTTGGGTACCCATTGCACATATTTATAACATCATTTGGCATCAAATGTGAGAGACAAATTCTAGGTCTCAAAATGCTATTTTATGTCATTTTCATATAATTAAATTTTTATCCGATGAAATGTTAAATTGTCTTTATATTATTGCTTATTAGATGTCAATGATCGTTTATGTGCGTTTATATAAGTTTTGAACGGTACTAGCATGTATTTCTATTTTTCGGGTATTAAAATTGGAATTTAGGTTCATTGTTGAATAATTGTTGTTGTAGTGGTTGGAATTGATTGATTGTTGCTTCTAAAAGTTTGTTAATAATGGGGTAGTAATGTTGTAATGCCGAATTTTTGATTTGGATGTCGTAGCAAAAGTCCAAAAAATTCAGCCTTGTGCATTGCCAAAATTAGGGTTGTTGGGCTTGTTTTGAATGGCTTTTGGTTGGTTTCTATTGGGGTTATTGTAGTTACATGTGTGGTTGAGTGATAGAAAGTGGTTTGGAGGTTATTGAATTTCTAGATTGTAAGTTATGACTTTTAGAAGTTGTGTAGTCTTTCTTTAATATGTTGAAATGTTGTCTTTGGTTGTTTGGGTAGTGTTTGAGTAGTTGATTCTTGGATTGTTATTGATAGGGATCGGGGTTGAATGTTTGTTTAAATGCATGTTGAGTTTGATGGCCTACTTTGTCATCTAGCTTAATTGATTTAGAATTGTATAGTTGTTGATTGTTTAAATGTTGTTTAATTGATTGTTGATACAAAACCGTGAGGAGCACGCTCAGGGTTAATCCGGGGTGTAGCCAAAAAGGACATTACCTTCTTAGTAGCGCGCTCGGGGTTAATCCGGGGCGTTACATTGTTAACTGATTAATTGATTGTTGATACAAAATCGTGAGGAGCATGCTCGGGATTAATTCAGGGTGTAGCCAAAGCGGACATTACCTTCTTAGTAGCGCGCTCGGGGTTAATCCGAGGCGTTACATTGTTAACTAATTAATTGATTGTTGATACAAAACCGTGAGGAGCACGCTCGGGGCTAATCCGGGGTGTATCCAAAGCAGACATTGCCTTCTTAGTAGTACGCTCGGGGTTAATCCGGGGCGTTACATTGTTAACTGATTGTTATTATTGTTATGAGTCGAGAGTCGGGCAACCCTCGTTGTTGATTTCTCGAATTGAGTCATGAGTCATTGTTGTGAGTTATGATAATGTTGTGTCACCTTTGGAGGCATCCTGGATTGCGGGCACAGTTATCATGGCTAATCCCTATCTCGCATAGGCAGAGAGGCCATGGGGTGTGGGTCTAGAATAAGGTACCTCAGGTTTATGTCATTAGGTTTGGAGGAGTTGGTGAGCATTGAATCGGTGTATGGAGCTTCATCAATAAGTGTATCGTATCCTTATTGTGTGTTTACTGTTGTTATTATATCTGTATTGTTATCAGTGTTAATTGCGTGTTGTAGCTCGTGGGTAACTTCCAAGGTGGTAAGGTATATGTGTTCAAAAGATCTATTGAATTCCTCACTGGGCTTGTTTTATATAAGCTTACTCTCATTCGTTATCTGCATTCAGGTGTTACTGAATAGGATTATGGGTACGTGCCTCAAAAAGCTGAGAATGTGCCTTATGTGGACGAGTCTTATGTGCCGGAGTCATGTTCATGAGCTTGTCTTAGTCTTTGTAATAAGATGTATTGTATAACTTACTTAAGATAAAAACTTATATAATGCTAGTTTAGTAGTCTTTCTTTTGAACATGATTAGATTGCTAGGCTGGTTTATATCCTATTTTGGAAATGTATGATATAGCCTATGGATTGATGTTGGAACGGAGGCATATAACTTATGAATGAACTGTTGTATGGTGGTTGAATATATATATGGAAATTGTTGTGTTATATGTTGTTGCAAAAGTTGTGGAGTTGTTGTTGATCTTTGGAGTTGGATGTATGAAGTTAAAAATGGTTGGTTTAGAGCCCTAGTATATGTGTTACAGTCGTTATACTGTCGAAATTCCATTATGTTTTGACTGATCGTAGGTGGGGTCGAGTTGGGGCGTGACAACAATAGCCCGATCAACATGATCAATGGTACATTTAGGATTTAGTTTTTTTGGATAATTTTATAAACTAATTTCGAACAATATTTTAATATTTTTATGAATTTGAAAGATGCGTTATGTAAATATTATTTTGGATATTTAATTTTACATTTTGTTGTGTAAAATTTGTTTTATTTTTAAATTTTTACATTTCATATTATTTTCAGAATAATTAATAATTATTACGTGACAAAATAGCCACATAAAATTAGCCATCGTTTTTCGACGAACAAATAGCTAAGGAAATGGGCAACGGATTGGCCACCGATATGTGGCGACAAATGGTTACGGATTGGCTACCATAACAATCTGTAGCCGTGGGCGACGGCCGATTTACAGCCGAAACGACTACTGCTTTGCTACGGACGTTAATAATTAATAACAAAATAAAAATTTTAGTTGGTTACGGATGGGCTACAGATTGGCTACGGCAAAAGGGCTATCGATATTTTACGGATACCAATCTGTAGTCGTGGGCTGCAGATGATTTGCGACCGAAACAACTACGGATTTGCTACGGACGTTAATAATTAATAAAAAAAACTCAAAATTTTAGTTTGATATGGATGGGCTGCGGCTATTTTGCTACGAAAGTTATAAAAAATAAATACAAATTAATTTCCGAAATTGACTACGGATGAGTTACGGAATATCAAATTGGCTACATGCCTTTTAACTACGAACGGTATTCCATAGCCTAGCGGTCGCCCGTCCCAATTTGGCTATTGCTAGGCTATTGATTTTGGCCATCACCTCAACCTGTTTTTCTTGTAGTGGTAGATATATCAGAATCATGAGTAGTTTAGAATTAATTCTAAGACTGAATAAAGATTTTGAAAAATGTGAGTCTTGCAGCAAATAAAAAACCACTAGAAACTTCATGAAAATGTTTTGAGAATTACTGAATTTTTAGAATTGATTCACTTAAATGTTTTTGGATTTGAAGAGATTTTAACTCGTGGACAAAATAGATACTTTATCATTTTTATTGATGATTTTTCAAACTATATTTATTTTTTATTTTTGAAAAGATAAAAGTAATGCTTTTGAAAATTTAAAGAGATTTTTTCACGAAATTGAAAATTGATTTGGTAGAATATGATTTTTCTTAGTTCAATTAATTTATGCAATCTATGGGAATAATCTATGAAACTACACTGCCTTACTCACCTGAGTCTAGTGGTGTAGCTAAGAGAAAAAATAGAACTATAACTAATTTGGTGAATGTCATAATTATTGAGTCAACTGTTCCAAACAATCTTTAGGGTGAGGCTACTTTAATGGCTTGTCATGTTTTAAAAGTTGGGATTTATGTATGTCCTAAAAACCACTAGTACTACTACATCTCATGTAATGGATATATTCAGTTTATTTTATGTAACATTCTTATTTATTATGATCAACATTATTTAGATATCTCTTCAATATATAAGTGTGTGTCAGGTTTCTGGTTCAAGTAAATAACTTAAGTATGTAGTAGATATGTTAAAAAAAAAAAAGTTTAATTTATGATTACTTGAATCATAATTTTGATTCATGACTAGATGATGGAGAACTTCATCGTAACTTTTTGACAAGTACTCCAACATATATTGATTATAAGTGTCCAACAAATTATGTATTTTACGTAATGATGATAAAATAAATATAATAACTTTTTGTTAGGATTTAGCGCTTACCACTAAATTAAAAGCTTAAGTTGTAGCAGAGGCGTAATTTTATTTTCTTATAGTGAATGTGTAGATCCCCGTGTCTATGTATGTTGCGAATGGGGCTTGAAAGGCTTTGTACTACACACAAGGCACACCAACAAGATGGGATGTCAAGCACCAATATCGTGCCCATATACTATAGCGAATCCATAGGGTGATCGTTGGTCCCCCATAAGGCCAACAATCTCCTTCGCATTGACACCTAGGCGATTCAAGCCTACAACCTCGCTCTGATACCAATTATTAAGATTAAGTACTTACCATTAGGTTAAATGTTTAAACTGTTAGAAGAGACACAACTTTATTTCCAACAAAACTTGGGTGCCCCAAAGGGCTCAACCCTTTGCTAAAATTTAGTCTACAAAAATTGACTTACCTTCCCAATACCTTTTCTTTAAAGACTCACCAGTTAATAATTGAGTTTTAAACCTAATAATATAAATATACGATACTCGTTAAGAGCATTGCAATATCATTTTATTTTTAATTGAGTTTTAAACCTAATAATATAAATATACGATACTCGTTAAGAGCATTGCAATATCATTTTATTTTTATTATCCATTTATCACTTTATATGTGAATACTTAGTTGACATATTAAAAAAAGAAAGAGAAATAAAAAAGTGTATTAATTTATAACATGTCAACTGAATATCCACATAAAAGATGATAAATAAATAGTAAAAATTGATGATATCTAACATTTCTCGTACACAATACATAATTTAATAGCATAAACTATAGGCATCCATTATCCAGAAACACTACCTCCCTCCATGTTCAAGTGCGTACCAGCAATCGGTATCATCAGAATCGTGGCTTTCTAGCAGCTTCCTACTATACATGCGGTAGAAATATATAGCGCGTTGGTGTTTAGATCAAAGAAAAATTGCATGTACAACCCCGCTACTTGTCTGGGGGCTTCATTATATTAATCAAAACAATACTTCATGGGGCCTCCTGATGAATGCGAATGTTTATCTCCACCTTTCCAGTTGCGGAGAGTCGCTTGGTGAATGGGAAAGTTTGACTACATCTTCCAGTTACAAATCAGAGATTGTTTGACTTTACACGGCGAAAACCCTGTTTCTTTCTTCAACCCATAACACATTTGCTGCTTGGCCTGTCTAATATTCTGCAAACTGATTGTTTTCGTGAAGGATAATGCGTGGAGAAAAGTGATCGTATGATTCAACTCTAGCATAATGCGTGCTTATCCTTTAAAGACTGGTTGCGTGATAAGGTTTCCAAGGGTTTTCAAAAAAAAAAGAAAAAAAAGCGCTCTTGTAGAAGATGAGTCTGTTATCTTTTGAGCAACTTTTATCCTCAAGATAATTAATTATGTTTCAACTACCGAAAATTTTTAAAACAGTTCGTACTGATGATCAACCCTAAACACATAAGATGAACTCCACGAAAGGTTGACCCACCCACTTATATACTGATCAAAGAATTACTCTTCAACTACCTACAACTTCGAAAACTAGTGAGTGCCTTGGAACAAGAACTTGTCTCGATTCGTGTAGCTTGAGCACTTGAAGAAGAAAAATTTTAATCTAGTAAGGCGGTTTAACAAGTTGATGGTACATTTTGGAATGCAAACAAGTATACGATCCTGTGTACGTATATTTAGATCGACGACGAACCCAAAAAAATGAAGCTACGTACTTAAAAGAGGTGTCAATGATTGTCCCTTCTTTCATTACTTACAGCTTATATACTTTCTTTACTTATAATAATTAGTCTTCATTCACAAATGCATTGCTATAGGAAAACAATGTTCCCTTAGCAAATCTTGTTTCAGTATTTCAAAATTGTGTAAGTTATTCCAACTAATTCCGCTTTGTTTCGTGATACAAATTAGACTGTTACTGAATGAATGAAGATGCATTTTGTAGCCTGCGGGAAACAATAAGACCCTATACCTAGAATAATCGGATAAACACGACTTGTTATAATTAGAGATCTCCATCGTACCAGAAAAAGAAAAAGTTAGGACCCTATTAATGAAGACACAATGTGATGGCTGTGGTAGGAAGGAAGCATCAATGTTTTGTTACACAGAGAAGGCTGCTCTCTGCCACTCTTGTGATCAATCAATCCACCGCTTGGGGAAGCAATCTGGCACGCACCAACACTTCCAGTTTCTCTATCCTTCCTCTAAACAAGTCCCAATTTGCGACATTTGTAAGGTAATACAACAATCTTATTTCTGATTTTCACATGTAGCACATGTCATACTTTTTTTTTTTTTTTGTTTGAGTGAGAGGATCCATAAGTATTTTTTTTTTTTTTTTGGTCGGAGGATCCATAAGTATTGAAGTATATATATTTAGATTCTATCCTTTACATTGCGGTATTAGTTTAGTTAAGACTTGAATTAAATAATTTTCAAGTTTCTTGTCAGACTAGTTTTCAAGATTTTTTATTAGATATTTAGATTAAGATTTGTTATAGATTTAGTTTTTTATTTTTGTTCACCAAGTTTTGAGCCTTATAAAATCTCTTATGGTACTTTCAATAACCAAGCCTTTAAAAATAATTATTATTTGTTCCTTTTTTATAGAGTCACTATTGGTGGTGGCTCCTAATATCTTTGGGTTACATTTTTTTCTTTTAAACAATAATGTTACGAGTTAGGAAGAATTGATGGTTGTGAATTATCTAAAATCATTTCATCACAGTTGCATCATTAATTCACTAGCGATAAATCTTGCATATATAACGTAATAACTTTATGAGTACATTCATACATTTTTTTTTGTTTTGGCTTGAACTAACATCACAAACAGTAATGCTTCCTCACTTTATGATACATGATTATGGTTACAATGCAGGCACTAGTATAAGGGTACTACAACATTTAAGTTCTTTTCAATACTCCAATTTTTTTTATCATTCGCCCCATAAATTTCAAACTCTGATCTCCTAACTGTCGGGAGGAAGTAATCTACTACTAGACTATTCCTGAATCTCTTTTCAATACTCCAATTGAATAATAAAAAGATCATGCAAATTTTTTTTTTTAAATTGCAAAAGGTGTTTTATTGCACTGATTTCTAACCCTAGTACATATATGTGATTACCAATTCGAGTAATCAATCACTTATTTTTTTTTTTTTTTTAAGAAAGGGCGAGGCCAAGAATTTTTTTGCTTTACTCTTTCACTTGAATTTCTAAACTGGACTACGTGTCCTTTGGACCCTTTGTTCACTTAGAAGTGGATTGAACCATTAAAATAAGGATTTTCAGTCCTTTATTCTAACCAGCTAAGCTATCTGAACTACTTTCCTGTAAAAAAAATTTCAATAGTTTTATTAATTAAATTATAACGGTTAAAATTTTTTAATCACTTTTTTAATTACTTATTAAACTACTTTTTCACAATAGTTTAAAATTATAATTTAATTACAATATTTTTTTAACTGTTGTTTATTATTTAAGAAAGGCATATACAACAAAATATTTACGACGACGACATCATATGCAACATCACTATTGCAACGTTTAAAATTATTTGCAATGGCCTTTTGTCTTTTTGTTATAATTTTAAATATTTTTAAATATTGCAAAATTCACCATTGTATTACACGTTAGTCCATAAGTTATTGAAATAATATAATACTATGTTGGTAATGACAAGAGGGTATTTTACTGCTTTTTTATAAATTCATTCGTCAACTTCGAAGTTTTTTTGCCCTTTACCTTATCATTATCATGATTGTGACCGACAGTAGCATTACATAATTAGCAAAAATGAAAAAATAATAATAATCATTAAAGTCGAGGTGGTTTTTTTTCTTTTGTGTGTGTGTGTGTGTGTTGGCAGGACAGGAGGGCCTTTGTATTCTGCGTAGAGGACCGAGCAATCTTATGTGGTCATTGTGATATTCCAATACATAAAGCCAACGAAACTACTCAATTGCACCATAGGTTCCTCATTACAGGTGCCAAACTCTCAAGCATTTCAAGCCTGCAGTACTGTTCATCCTCAGCAGCCGCCCCTCGGGACTGTGTGTCCACCATTACATCCAAAAATTTAGTCACGAAGCTGAAGGCAAAATCAGACCCATTATTTACAAGCAGTGAAGAGATAAGTAAGAACCATCTTTTGATCAAAGCAAGTGAAGCTTCATCTAGTGCCACAACTTTTTCCAAGCTGCCCAATACAGATAGTGAAGGTGGTGTTGGAATATGGAAAAAGCTATTTTATCGTAGAGAGAAAATAAGAAGAAAAATAATACGAAAATTTTATTACTCTAATATTTGGTATGATTACAATTCAAACGACTGATCCTTATGTATAAATTTACAAAAATTCTATACCAATTAGGATATGGTTCGAGAAAACCATTACCACTAAGAAAAGACATTTTAGCTAGACAAAAACTAATTTAAAACTAACTAGAATTAATATAATAGAGTCCTAATCAAGTTAATTTACTAACAGGTGGTGCTTGTAAATTTTCACTGGTACGAGAAGAAAACAATGATTCAATGGTTAGAGCAAAAAAGAGGTTGAGAAATGAAGGAGGTGGGCTGTTAATGGATGATAAAGGTGCTGGTGATGGTGATGGTGATTGTGAACAGATAAGCAAAGGGAATGAAGGATCATCAAGTAGCGTATCAGAGTACTTTAAGGAGATGGTACCTGGATGGCAGGTCCAAGAATTGCTTGATATTTCTTGTGATAATCCTTCTGGAATCAACGAGGTTTGCTTTGCTTGATATGATCACTCTTTGATTAACAGTTTCTATATCTCTGTCTCAAGGATATATATATATATATATATATAGTTACGTAGTATTGCATTGCACTTATATTCTTTTACACTCTTTGTTCACAGACCGTTGACGATAAGAGATCGGCTTTTTGGGATGATCTTGAAAGCTATATGAGTTTTTCCTTTCCGAAAAATGCCTGACAATTGTCCTCTGTGTTTAATATCGCCCTACTTGCTCTCCAAACAAGATACGATACAACCAAAGAGTTAGATAGAATGGTCAGATAATGACATTTTGTAATTAAAAATTCTGAAGTTGAGGCATGACTTTGGCCCTTAATTTTGACTATTTATATTTTAACCCTCATCTCTTGGGTTAATTTGTTTTTAACACTAATTAACTAAATAAATGAATTGAATGAAACCAATTTGAAAAATTAACAGTCGTTTTAAAATAATATGATGGTCAAAACAAAACTGATAGAATGATTTACCTTAAAACTAATAAGATATATGCTACTACCATTTGGAGGAACCTCAAAAGAGCACAAATTAATCATAATGAATTAACTCCAACAAAATTCTTATCCTACAAGACTTTTCTTTTTCTTTTTTACTTTTGTCAGAAAATGTACATTTATTGAAATAAAAGTTTTTACATCAACCAATTCTTGTTGTAGGGAAAGCAAAAGAAAGTAAGCTTTTAGTTTATTTTATTTGTCAGAAGTTTGAAATTTATATTAGCAAGAACAAACCAAATAGAAAAGTAGGCCAGAACATCATGGGCCAAGAAAAAAAAATACAACTAGTTGGACCTATGAAGAAGCCCAACAAAGTACAAAATAGAAAGTAAAAAACATGGGCCAACTAAAAGCCCAAAGCCCAATAAAAGAAACCCTAGCAAACAGCAAACCAATGCCAGAGAAAGAAAACAACAGCAACATTCAACCAGGCGAGCATATCATCAAACTAAAACCAAAAGCACTGAGCGCCAAACATAGGTAACAACCCAGCCCATACTCAGCCCACAAACACACTACCAAAGCCACCAAAACCGGCCGACAGCCCACCACAAGAGAGCCTTGAACAAACGCGTAAATGGTTGGAATCTCCAACTGTGAAAGAACCTAGATTTCAAATGGCAAAGGCGTAGTCTATTTGAAACCTCCAACAACACGGAAGTGTATAGAAGGAGGAACCAAACAGTAGCGATGAGTTATATAGCGCATATGAGCCTTATAAGAAGGAACTAAGTCACAAACGAAAGAAAAACCAAAGATCCATCTAAAATAAGGAAAGATCTGTACAAGTAATCAAAATAGAAGAAAAAGAAAGCAAAAGAAAATAGAGATAGAGAGAGAGAGAGAGAGAGATTAGGTGCTATCAGCCAATTACCGAGCACCGAAAAACACGACATGATGGTGAAGGACGAGACCTTCAATTGGAGGTGGCAAAGGCGAAACCCCCATGTGAGGGTTTGCAAATAAATGTCACTATCAATTTAAAATAAACATTTACATAATGTTTGGATTGCACAAAGGAATGGAAAGGAAAAAAAATAAAAAAAATAATTGCAAAAAAATAATAATAATAATAAAATAAAAAGAAGATGATAATTTTAAATGTAAAATTACTTAAAACTATTTTTTATTTTTGTAACTATGAAATATGTAGGGATAAAAATTTTTTTTTAAAACAAAACATTTCATTCTTTCTAAAACACCCCAATTTAGAAAGAGTACAAAATTTTTCTCATTAAAGAAAATAGAGAGATTTCAAAATCCCTCTATAACATTTTCCTTTTTCAAAATTTCAATCCAAACAAAGAGAAAAAAAATTTATTCCTTCTCCCATCATTTCCTTTCCTTTAAAAAGTTTAATCCAAACAAGTTGTTAGGCTCTAAAAGGATGTTAGAAACCCAGTCCAAACACAAAGAATTTCATCTAAGCTGAGTAGATAACAAGTTTTCCCTCACTTGCTTATGGGGAAAGAATTTTTCTTTTTTTTTTTTTTTTTTTTAGGAAGAAGAGAAGTCTCGCAAGCTTTTCAAGAAAAATCAATAAACATAACTAGAAGGCCTTAAACTATTTCTTACGTGCCAAACATTTAAGCTGCCACACTCCAAAGAGTAGAAAAAATCTGCCGCAATCAATTATCTTGAAAATTCCCATAGCTAAGGTAAGAAAAATTTGCTTTTGTCATACACCCAAGATTTAGATGTAATGGTCAAGTAATGATCAATTATAAGTTCTAACTTCAAATTATAACTACAATCTCAAAAAAATAAAAAAAAATAAAAGTTGCCTTTGACAACTATCCTTTCCTGGCATAACTAAGGCTTTGTTTGGCCTAACTGTGAAATTTTAGCTTTTGAGTTGTAGAGCTTTTAGAGTAAAAATTTTGTAAAAAGTGTTGTTGAACAAAAGTCGTTGACTGTTTGACATGTATTAGACAATATTGAGCTTTTAAAAATTTTGAGGGTAATATCAAAATTTAAAAATATAGAGGGGTATATTTGAAAAAAATATATAAAAAAAAAATAGCTTCTCGCATTATGTAAAACAGCTTCGCAAAATTTGTTTTTGAAAATCTCCAATTTGAAGCTTCTCAGTTTTTAATTTTTCTCAACTTTAGCTTTTTCATGAAAGTACTTTTAAAAACGGGCCAAACAACTTAGTTCAGTTTCTAAAATTTTAGCTTTTAAGTTGTAGAGCTTTTAGAGTAGAAATTTTGTAAGAAATGTTGTTGAACAAAAGTCGTTGACTGTTTGGTCTGTGTTAGACAATATTGAGCTTTTAAAAATTTTGAGGGTAATATCAAATTTTAAAAATATAGAGGGGTATATTTGAAAAAAAAATAAAAGAAAAATAGCTTATCGCATTATGTAAAACAGCTTCGCAAAATCCTTTTTTAAAAATCTTCAATTTGAAGCTTCTCAGTTTTTAGTTTTTCTCAACTTTAGCTTTTTCATGAAAACACTTTTAAAAACGGGCCAAACAACTTAGTTCAGTTTCTAAACTTACATAAAGTACTTTTAAGTGTTTAAAAGTTAAGCCAAACAGAGCCTCACTCTGTCCGCTTTGGAAAAGCATTTGAAAAAATCACTATAAAAACTCTATTTTCACAATGTTATGATTTAGATATTTTGGATATTAGTGAATAGTAGCCGTTGGGCACTATTCATAGTAGTCAACTTATGAACAGTAGCCGCCGAGCACTGTTCAAATAGTGGTACTGTACAAATAGTAGTCAACTGCATAGTAACTTCATATTTCCTATAAATAGAGGTTATTGTAATTTATAGTTTATAGTGAATTCAATAGAACTCTCTCTAGTTTCTCTCAGCTCTTTCTTATATTATTGTCTTTATAGTAATTATTTCATAACACGTTATCAGCACGAGACTCTGCCATAACAACAAAACACAGGTAGTTTGATCATTCTACTTCAACCCTAAAAAAGTTTGATATTAGGTACATCTAATTCTTCTCATTTCAATTATATCCTTATTATTTGTTATTAGATCAAAGCATTATATTATCACACACACACACACACATACACATATATATAGATTCATATTTACTTATATATATATATATATAATTATAGATTACCAGTTATATATATAGTGAATTTAATATTACATAAAACATATATAACCTGGAAAGATTATGGACTATGATAAATCCATGGAAAACCCTTGCTCAAATTTACAGTTTTGGACATAAATAATTTTAATCATCAGATAAATTATTTATTTATGTTATTGCATCTAAATTTAATTTTTATTATTTATTTACGTATTTACGTTATTGCATCTAACTTTAATTTTCGTTATTTATTTACGTATCTACGTTATTACATCTAACTTTAATTTTTGTTATTTATTTATGAATTTACGTTATTGTTTCTAACTTTAAATTGCTTAATTTATTTCTTACAATTTATGTACTTGATTTATTTAAGTCTAAAAGTTAACAATTTAATTATATCTTTATTAACTAAATTTTATTTGATATCTTTTAGTATCATCATGTCAAATCTCACAAAGCTCGAGTTTTCTGCCCTTGACATTACGGGCAATAATTATTTAACATGGATAGAGGATGTTGATATATATCTACAAGCCAAAGGTCTTGAACAGACCATAGTTGAGAGCAAGATAGAATCCCCGCAAGATCGTGCTAAGGCAATTATATTTATTCGCCATCATATACATGAAGCATTAAAGGCCGAATATCTTACTGTTAAGGATCCACATGATTTGTGGGTAAAATTGAAAGAAAAATATGATCATCAAAAGGCGGTAATCCTCCCAACGCAGCGCCACAAGTGGATACACCTTAGGCTGTAGGATTTCGCTACCGTTCGGGAGTATAACTCCACAGTGCATAATATTACTACACAATTAAAAATGTGCGGAGAAAAGATCACAGAGAAAGACATGCTAGAAAAGACATATTCCATATTCCACGCCTTAAATATAATATTGCAACAGCAATACAGAGAGCGTGGCTTTAAAAGACATTCTAATCTAATAGCATGTCTCCTAGTGGCAGAGCAAAACAATGCACTGTTAATGAAGAACCACCAATCACGACCACTATGCTCTGAACCATTGTCTAAGGAAAATGTTATAGAGTTTAATAATCATGATCGTGGTCGAGGCCGTGGTTGTGATTGTGATCGAGGCCGTGGTCGTGGTCGCGGTCTCAGTCATGGTTATGGTCGTGGACGAGGCCATAGAGGTAGTCGTGGTTATAATAACAATTGGCATAATGATGCTCGTGGAGGTGGTAATAATAACACCTGGAACTATGATGGTCCAAAAAGATTTGATTTTAAGAGGCAAGAAAACTACGACAAGGGGAGTGGGAGTGGTTCACAAAAGAAATCATCCCAAGAAGATATATGTTTTAGATGTGGCATGTCAGGCCATTGGTGGAAAACTTGTCGTACGGTACAGCATCTTGCGGACATTTATGAAGCCTCAAAGAAGGGTAAAGGAAAAAGGGTTTAGACGAATTTGGCTGAACATGATGAAAATAATACTCAATAGCAAAATACACACTTCAATTATTCTAGTTTCTATGAAGACAATAGTGAAGGGAATGAACATGCATTTGCTTGATGATGCAAAATATTTTCATTTTGACTGAACTATTATATACTATCTTGTTAGATATTATGTGTAAACCTTGTAATATTGTATTATTTTCGCCATGTTTCAATTAAAGTACGAATATATGTCTATCAGTTTAAAAATAATATTATCATGTATCATTTCTTTTACTTACAGTTTCTCACATATGTTATTTATTTTATCTTGAAGAAATATGGATCTATATAAGATCAATGATGGAGAAATATGTCTGGCAGACAGTGCAACGACACATACGATTCTTAGAAATAGAATCTATTTCTCCCAACTCAAATTAGCAGAACCAAATGTTAATACAATCGCTGGCACTATAAATCTCATTAATGACTCTGGAAGAGATTGTATTATGCTTCCTGGTGGGACAAAAATTATGATGAGCGATACTTTATATTCTAGTAGATCCCAGAGAAATCTATTGAGAATTAGAGATATACGAGAAAATGGTTATCATATCCAAACCATGAATGAGCAAAGTAAAAAATATCTCTATATTACATCGCTCAAAACTGACAAGCAAGTTATAGTAGAAAAATTGTCAGCATTATCCTTAGAAGTATATTATACTCGGATAAATCCTGTAGAATCTAATATGATGATAAATCAAAAGATGCTTGATCCACAAAGTTTTATCCTTTGGCATGATCGCCTTGGACATCCAAGCGCAATGATGATGAAAAGAATTATTGAAAATTCAAATGGGCATTCATTAAAGAATCGAAAGATTCTATCATCACATGAATTTTCATGTCCTGCTTGCGCCCAAGGAAAATTGATCAAAAGGCCATCCCCTACTAAAATTGATATTGTTACTCCTGCATTTTTGGACACGATACAAAGGGATATATGTGGGCCTATTATTCCGTCATGTGGACCATTTCGATATTTTATGGTATTGATAGATGCATCAACAAGATGGTCACATGTATGCCTATTATCCACTAGAAATATGGCATTTGCAAGACTTCTTGCACAAATAATCCGATTACGGGCTCAATTTCTGGATTATACAATCAAGCGAATTCGTCTTGATAATGCAGGAAAATTTACATCACAATCATTTAATAATTATTGCATGTCAATTGGAATTATTGTTGAGCATCCTGTAGCTCACACCCATACACAAAATGGTTTAACTGAATCATTTATTAAACGATTGCAACTTATTGCTAGACCATTATTAATGAGAACTAAGTTGCCTAGTTTTGTATGGGGACATGCAATATTACATGCTACATCATTGCTTAGAGCAAGACCAATTGCTTATCCTATATACTTCCCATTACAATTGGTTTATGGTCAAGAACCAAATATATCCCATTTGAGAATTTTTGGTTGGCAGTTTATATTCCAATTGCTCCACCACTGCACACAAAAATGGGAGCTCAAAGAAAACTGGGAATTTATGTTGGTTTTGAATCTCCATCAATTTTAAAATATCTTGAACCTTTAACTGGAGATCTTTTTACAGCACGTTTTGCTGATTGCCAATTTGATGAGACAACATTCCCAGTCTTAGGGGGAGAAAAATAAAAGCTAGAAAATAACGCATTATTATGGAATGCATCATCAGTATCATATTTTGATCCTCGCACGAATCAATCTGAAATAGAAATTTAGAAAATTATACATTTGCAAAATATTACAAATCAATTGCCAGATGCTTTTACTGATACAAAGAAAGTGACTAAGTCACACATACCAGCTTTAAATGCCCCAACGAGAATTGATATTGCAAAGAAATAATTTGCTGACACAGTAGCAAATGAGTCTATGGCACGTAAAAAACGTCGCAGACCAATCGGTTCCAAAGATAAAAATCCTCAAAAGAGAAAGGGGCAAAATGAGAAAGTTAGAAATATTGAAGTTCTTGAAGATCCTATAGAAGTCGCAATGCAAGAAATAACCTAAAATAGAGTTTCAGTGGAAAATCAGGTACCTGAGAATGAAATAAAAGGCAACAATATTGACAATGATGAGATCTCAATTAATTATGTCTCTACAGGACAAAGATGAAACCGAAATGAAATCATTATTGATGAAAAATTTGTATATGCAGTAGCTACTGATTTAATGATAGAAAGCGAGGATCTTGAATCGAAGTCTGTTCAAGAATGTCGACGAAGAAATGATTGGCCAAAATGGAAAGACGCAATTAATGTTGAATTGCAATCACTTGAAAAACACGAAGTGTTTGGTTCAGTGGTTCAAACTCCTACAAATGTGAAACCTATTGGCCATAAATGGGTATTTGTGCGAAAACGCAATGAAAATAATGTAGTAAGAGATAAAGCCCGACTTGCAGTACAAGGTTTTTCACAAAGACTTGGAATTGATTATGAGGAGACGTATTCACTAGTGGTAGATGCAATTACAATTAGGTATCTAATTAGTCTAGCAATTTCTAAAGGACTTCATATGCGTCTTATGGATGTGGTAACAACTTGTCTATATGGATCACTTGATAGTGATATTTATATAAGAGTCCCTGAAGGACTAAATATGCCTGAGGCATATGGCTCAAAACCCCAGGAGATGTATTCAATCAAATTACAAAGATCCTTGTATGGGCTAAAACAATCTGGACGAATGTGGTACAATCGTCTTAGTACATATCTTCTAAAGAAATGATATATTAATAGTCCAATAAGTCCATGTGTCTTTATCAAAAAATCAAAATGTGGTTTTGTTATTATTGTTGTTTTTGTTGATGATTTAAACATTCTAGGAACTCAGGAGGAGCTTACAGTAGCAGCCACATATCTGAGTAAGGAATTTGAGATGAAAGATCTAGGTAAAACAAAGTTTTGTCTTGGCCTATAAATTGAACATTTGATAGGTGAAATTTTGTTGCACCAATCAACTTATACAGCGATGGTGTTGAAGAGGTTCAATATGGACAAAGCTCATCCAGTAACTAGTCCAATGGTTGCTCGAACTCTAGATATAGAAAAGGATCCATTTCGGCCTCAAGCAGACAATGAGGAAATCCTTGGTTCTAAAATACCATATCTTAGTGTCATTGGTGCTTTAATGTATCTCGCTAACAATACACGGCCAGATATCGCATTCTCTGTTAATCTATTAGCAATATTCAGTTTAGCACCAACACGAAGACATTGAACCGGCATTAAATATATTTTTTGCTATCTTCGTGGAACTACTGATATGGGGTTACTATATTCAAGACATCCAATCAACCAGAGTTGATTGGATATGCAGATGCTGGATATTTGGCTGATCTACATAAAGGACGATCTCAAACTGGATATTTATTCACATATGGCGGTACTGCTATATCTTGGAGATCTACAAAACAAACTCTTGCTGTTACTTCATCAAATCATGCCGAGATACTTGCACTTCATGAGGCAAGTCGAGAATGTGTTTGGTTGAGATCTTTAACCCAACACATTGAGGGAGAATGCAATCTTTCAATAAGTAAAAGTAGCCCCACTATTTTATATGAAGATAATGCTGCATACATTGCCCAAATACACGGAGGCTATATTAAGGGTGATAGAACTAAACATATCTTGCCAAAGTTCTTCTTTACTCATGAGCTTCAAAAGAATGGTGAAATCGAGGTTCGTCAGATTCGTTCAAATGAGAACCTTGCTGATTTGTTTACAAAATCATTGCCTACTAGCACATTCGAGAAGTTAGTATGGAAGATTGGTATGCGGCGACTCTGTGATCATTCTTGATATGCCTACAAGAGGGGGAGGCATATGTACTGCACTCTTTTTCCCTTCGTACAGGTTTTGTCCCATTGGGTTTTCCTGACAAGGTTTTTAATGAGGCAGTATAAAAGGCATACACAAAGAATTTTGTACTCTTTTTCCTTAGTCAAGTTTTTATCCCATTGGATTTTCTTGATAAGGTTTTAATGAGGCATATTCTTAGTTATTAAATATCTAAGAGGGAGTGTTATGATATAGATATTTTGGATATTAGTGAATAGTAGCTATCGGGCATAATTCATAGTAGTCAACTTATGAACAGTAGTCGCCAAACACTGTTTAAATAGTGGTACTGTACAAATAGTAGTCAACTGCATAATAACTTCATATTTCCTATAAATAGAGGTTATTGTAATTCATAGTTTACAGTGAAATCGATAGAACTCTCTCTAGTTTCTCTCAGCTTTTTCTTATATTATTGTCTTTATAGTAATTATTTCATAACACACAACACATTTTTAGCAATGGTTTTGCAAAACTGCCGCCGATAACAACCTTTCACGGCTGTTTGCCACTATAGTATAAACTATAGGCGGCCTTTTCCCAAAATCGCCACGTAAAGTCAATATTATTTATTTTATATTATTTTTTTAACACTATACATAAAAAGATGTTTTGACAGCCAATAATATATGCTGCCTTTTAACGACGGTATTGTCTAAAATTGTTGTTTATAATCAATATTATTTTCTAAAATGTTTTATAAAACTATACTTAGAAAGCCGTTTTGGCTCAATTTTTGCGATGGATTTAGGAATATGAGTTTCCCTTAATTGTTGTCCCATCATGCACGGGATGTTCTTTCATGATATTTATTAAATTCTATGTTGGAATATTTCCCAATTATATGGGTTGTCGTTAATTATGTTTTGATTTATAAAATAGATTGAATATTTGATTCATGGACTAGTTTATGATCATATTGAGTTGAGCTATGTATATAGACTTATATATTTTGACAAAACCTTTTATAGACAGGTCTGTTAGAATAAGTTATAAATTCATAGCTATGTACTTTTCCCTACTGTAGCCCTAGTTTTCCATTAATTATAGGCAATCCTGAATAAAGCAAGAAGAGGAAGACATTCACTAATAATCGAGTAATGATTAATTAATTATAATCTCCTACGAGGCTCAAAGGCAGAAAGAGCTGACCCGACGACCAAAACTGAACCCCGGATCAACTTTATCTATCCTTACATTATACAAAAAAGAATCCACCAAATCTATTTTTCTTTACTCATATTACTTGCAGGGAAAAAGTTACTTACTCATTTCATCCTACTTCATGATATATCTATTTGAAATAGATTTAAGGCATATAAAAGGCCAATTTCAGCAAATTATTTTAATAAAACATCGCTGTCTAAAAATGAATGCTTCATTGTTAGTAAGTTCTCTCTTTGCCTTGTTGGTTCTCATCAGCATAACTCATGCTTCATACCTAGACATGTTTATCAACCATGTTAATTAGCATTGATAATAAAGATGATCCACATATACTGATAAACAATAGAATGAATCAAGAAAGAATGCTACAAATTAGACCATTTCTGGGTATGCAACCATATGTCAAAGGAGAACTTAGCCATTATCCATAGCCAAAATCACCCAAAAAAGACACCGACCAAGGAGAGGATGCCGCAATCACCACCAAAGTTCTTGTAGGAGAATCAGAGTATTGTAGATGCCAAAATCTACAATTATGAATTTGGGCCACTAACAACCTGTATAGACAGAAGGCGAGAAAAGCGGCGTAAGTCTTGGGACACTGGTGTGGTGCCGGCCGAAGACACTCCAACACTCAAGTTAGTAGGTTGTCGGAAAGGATAAGAAAACGAAAAAAATAGTAAGGGAAGGCGGAGACTACCGTAGTATCGGTGTCGATATTGGGAGTGTAGGCCGTGGAAATGTAAAGGGGGAGAGGGGAAATAATGCTAGTGCGGCTAGTATCTGATGCCCCTCCTTATGTAGGCGTGGCCTACTTATAGGTGTGGTCAAGCCAAGAGTCACGGACTCTTAGGACTTCCATTTTTAATAGGCTACGTGATCGCTTACCGCGTAGGATAGGGTAGTCTCTATCCCAAGTCTTTCGGTGGTCGTCCCTTTCACGTAGGCTAAGCAACCATGATAAGTCCGGGGTCGCTAATCCCTTAAGACTTGTACCTTGAGTAGACTACTTTGAGCGAGTAATCACTTATCCAGTAGGATGGGGTTGACCTCTATCTTGAGCTTTCCGTTCGTCATCTGCTACTAGTAGTCTGGCCAATTAGAATGTCTCCTTGATCGTCTATCCGAAGATATCCGATAGAGTTAGAGTCGTACTCAAGCTCGTCTCCAGTAGTTCACGTAGGACGGTGCCGCTATGCGAGCTTAGCCAAGGGCCTAGGGCCTTTGTCAGACCTAGCCTGGGAGCGGGCCGTAACTTACAGCACCGTAGATTAGCCCTGGCCCAATTATTGCTCGTCGATTAGGATCAAATGGCCCGTCGTGGTTGGACCGTGGGTCCAAGCCCAAATTTGAAGTTAACAGTTGTCCTCCACTTCCTAAGTCGAAGAGTCTTCGAGTTAGGGAGTAGCTATTCGTTGGCGAAACAATTCTCGATTGGACTTCTTAAGAAGGAGCATTCCGCATGGGCTATGCACGTGGGCGAACTTCATTCCCTACTCTGGGCCCAAGGTGGTGAGTGGGCTACATGCGAGTTATCGTGCCTCAATAGGAGGGGTCTACATGACTAACATAAGCTTTGAGGACTACGTACACGGTTAAGAGATGTATGGGCGTAGCCTACACGTTCTTAACACAACCTCTAGTGGAGCTCAAGATTTGTAGCCTACAATTTACGATTTTGCGATTCGCGGGCTACCTTAGCTTGTTGTAGGCAACTCCACTGCCTACCATGGCTTACTCGCAAGCAATTTCGTAGCCTACACTTCTTGGTTGCACAATGTGTAGGCTACGTTGCTTGGCTCTGCTGCTTGCAGCTCGTAGCCTACCGTTCCACTTTTGCAATTCCGCAGCCTACAACTTAGCTTTGTAAATCTCACAACCTTCAATGTACGTTCGTACAAAAAATTTCGTAGCCTACACTTTGTTTTCTAAAATATGCCTTTCATTTTGTTTCTTTTTTGTGGTAGCCATCCAATGAGAGGGCAAAACGTGTCCACGTGCCAGCTAAAATCTGGCGCGTGACAGTAGTTGATAGGACAGTCGTGGGCTATCCTGTCCACGTCCCTGGATCCATGCGCCAACTCAGCTGGCGCGTGGTACTAAACGGTCAGGACAACAATTAATGTTGTCTTTTCCGCATAGTAAAAGGCGTGGTCAGGACAGCTGCTGTCCTAACCACGCGGGCCACTGATGCCCAGCCGGCTACATGGGTCTGCGAGAAACCCCTTCGCGACACGCGGCGGGTACTCTAACAAATGTTTTTGAATGCTCTCCTCTTTGGTAAACACTTTTTCGAACGTCGTTCTTGAGCGCAAGATCGTACGTCTTCCTCGTTTTGAGCCCTCTCTTATCTATTTCTAGCTATTTGAAACACAAGGAGTCGTCATTTTCAATTCTTGCAACGTAAGACTATGCGAAAAAGCCTTTCGCAGCAAATGTGAGCTGTGATTTCCCTTAAGAATCCGCGAGGTAGTGTCGTTTTTTTTTGCCCCCTGTTTCACCCTTTAATTCTATCATCTCCTGTCAAGTTGTTGCTTGCTCTTAACCACGTTTTTCTGTTTAGCTTCTCTTCAAGCTAAGCTTGCCGAGGTGATCCTATGTTAGTTCAGAATGTTCCTCCCAAGGTTGTTCTTGTGTTGCAGTAAGTTTCTGTCTTCTTTTTTTTTTACCACTTTGCTTGCTACTTTTAATCTGAGAACATAGGTTACGTGAAGCCCAGTTTCTTGAGCTTTGCTTTGTAAATGTAGGGAATGCATCCCCGTTTTTGTACCTCAGGCCTATTAGATGTAAGGAACAACTAAATGTCTAAAGATGGCTTCCCATTTGTTCTTGTATGCTTATTATACACATCTATATGTAGACCCATGTGAATCTTCTGTGTGGTGAATCCATTGAACTACCTTGCATGCATGTATGCATGTATGTATATAGTCTTGCATATACATATGTATAGGTATGTACATGTTTTGAGGACCCCTCGTAGGCTGCGACCCTTAAGCTTTGAGGATAGGCGGGACTGGTTACGTCCGCACGTAGGCTGTGATTTTCTAACAAAGAGGGTAGACGAAACTCGTAGATGCCTTTACGTAGGCTACGACTTCTGAACTAGGCGAGACTTGTAAATTCCTTTACGTAGGCTACAATTCTTTAACCCTAATAGTAGGCGTGTTCGTTCGACTCCTAGTGCCTTACACTTGTGTCCGATGCAGAGCCGTCACAACACATCACTATTGAATAGTAGTCCCTTTGTCATGCACCGCCAACGCCATACTAAGACTTCCTTTGCTAATTGTAGGTAGGTATGCATTCGCGAGAGGGCATGAGCTCACCAACAGAAGGCTCCTTAAGTAAGAGCGGGGGAGAGTCTGACATGTTAGTGGGAGAAGAGTCATCCGACAGCACTGGGGAAGTGACCGTTGCGGATAATTGGCTGTATGAGGGCCAAGTTAACTTAGAAGAGCTGGCGAGCATGGTGAGTGTGGTAGGTCTCGCCACCCCTAACAACCCACCAAGCGGTAACAGAGAGCTTGTAGGCTGCCCGAAAAACATACTCCTACTGAATCCTCGTTCGCGACTGAAACAAAAGGACGTCACTCGCATCAGGGTCTCTTACAGTATTCTCGAAAGGTATGACATCAGTTTGCCGAAACCTTACGAAATGGCAGATTGGGACTCACCCGGTTGGGTGTGCATGTATGAATGACCGTTTAAGATAGGCCTTTGCCTACCCCTGCCTTTACTAGTCCGACAATTACTCCGTCGTTATGAGATTGCCCCTAGGCAATTATTACCAAATGCTCGACGCGTACTTCTGGGGTGTGAGATGTTGGGAAAGTGCAAAGGTTTCCCTTTCGGGCTAACCGAATTGCTATATTGGTATTGTTTAAAAGAAGTTGAGTCCGATTGATATCTTTTTTCGCTTAGGGCTGGGAAGCCCCCATTGGTGATCCTTCCCCCAATCATCATGACTGGAAGGATCAGTACTTCTTTCTTTCCAACAACGTAGTGCTCGAGGGAGAACCTCATATCCCTCGCATCTGGGAACCTACCTGTGAGTAAAGTCATTTGTGCTTCATTCTGCTCTTGTTTTGGTGACTAACACTTGTCCACTGCATGTGCAGGTAGAATCGGTGTGAACTATTCCACGAAAGGTCTTCAAACAAGGGCACGAGTTGAAGCGATCCTTGAATTACCTGAGAAAGACCGCATTCACTCAGTCTTGCTCTCTGAGCCCAAGTTACGGTCGTTTGTGCTTTGAAAACAAGTCCACTACATCCTCGAAGGTAGGCCATTTCTTTCCCTAGCCAAATTCGCCGCGATACTAGCTGCCCGAATAATGCTTGAGGGTTTAGACTACAGCCTATCATTCCTTCCACCCTTACGTGATCCGTGTGTCCGTGAGTACACAGACAACATCATGTCGGGCAAATACCAAGTAACAAACAGCGAGCAGGCAATGCAACGCCGCCTCTAAAAGTGCAAAAAGGCTCAAGTGACTTCTTCCAAGCCGCCGGTGCCTCCTACTGTCTTAGCCATTCCCATAGTCCAGTCCAATCAGGCCGAGTCTAGCCAAACGACGTGGAAGCGCCCTGCAGTGGAGCTTATTCCTTCGGGGGACCACCTTACAATTGAGTTTCCCCTTGAGGCGTCATCTATATCCAATGCAAGTTTAGTGCTATTCTCGGTGTCGAAGCTTCTTCTTGCCGACGACACTACCCTTTTGAGGAGGATGTCGTCGGCTACTTTTGCTGAATGGGGTATGACCCACGCTTTCTAGGTATCATAGTCTATATGTTTTGCAGTTGTATTGGTTTAGTACCGACTCTAACTCTTGCATTTCTTTTTCCTTCATCTCAGGCTCTCGAGGCATTCCTCTACAAGAATGGGGAAGTAGCGGACCTCCAGAAGAAGTTTGATAACACCGAAGCCTCCAAAGCAGCTCTCAAGAAATCTCTTACCAAGGAAATAAGGAAGGCGAAGGACAGTGTCTGTACTCTTGAGCAGGAAATGGTTGAGAAAGACCGCAATCTAGCTGAGGCTGCTCTGGAGTTGAAGTCCAAGGATGAAGCATGAAGGGCCGAGAAGAAAGGACTGCAGTCTCAACTAGAGGATATTGTCGATGACACGACCTTAGCAATAGAGGCTAGATTGATGGTAGAATTTAGGGATGGGAAAGCTAGCAACTGGGATTACCATGGTATCATCAAGCGCTACGAAGAGTTTCGTAATACTTTGGAGACTGGTCCCCCGGGTGCTACTAGGGAGTCGATCCAGCCGAAAGTGGCCGCTGCTGATGTATCTGCGGAGGATCCGTCCCCTTAACTATCCTACCACTATTTTGGGTAACTCGTAGTGCAATAGATGCTTGTTGTTTAAGCTCTAACTTAGCATGTGTGGGCATTATGCTCTAGCACTTCTTTATGTATGTATGTCGCGTATATGACGCTTTGTAGGTGCATCCTTGGTGCGGTAAGTGCCAATATCACTTACAACTCTATGTACTGCTCACGGTCTGCACTTTTTGTTTAAACTCTAGCTTTATTTTGTCTTTTTGTTATGCTGTAAGTACAGGCTAATGCTGATTTCAAGATCTCGGATGTATCTGGTTATCCGTTCCTATTATCATTTTTTGCAATATTCACTGTTCAACACGGTATACTAATTGAGTAATCGCCACTTGTCTCGACTCAAGCGAAGGTACTCTAATGCTTGGGTAGTTTGGCCCTTTGGGTTGCTTACTTTTCGAGTGACCAACCATTAGATAGGTCTATTGTGCGAGGATTACAACCCTTGTAGGGTAGTACTACAACGCCCCGAGCCCAACCCCACGCTATAGGTCAAGTCTGGACCCATCACTCGGACAGAGTCTCCTCTGTACCGTGGACTAAACTGAAACCTGCAAATAGCCACATATAAAACCTGAACCACAACCAACAACATATACAACCTATCTCCCAAGATTATAATAGTCAACCAAAATCACAAGGTCATCCGAGCCTTGGAACAACAAGATAGATAACATGCAAGCATGCAAATTTAGTTCTAACTTTAATTTTCGAGTAGTATGACATAGTTATAACAAGATTAACAAGCTAACTACCTCACCCAAGCATACAACAACCGAAATAAGTTTACTATCGATTATTACATGCCATTCTACTTTGTATCCAACATACAAGATTATAATTTAGTTACAAACTCCCAAGCATATATACAAGACCCCAAGGTCTTAAAAAAACACACAACAACCAGCTTCTTCATGACAAGCCACACATAATAGTCAACCTTATCACACAAGAAGTCACGGAAGTTGATCTACTTGAACTTCCTCTTCTTCCTCTACTGCTACTAGCTGGGGATTCACCTCAGCTTCTCCTGAAACATGTTAAATGAAGAGTGAGCAACAATGTTGCCCAGCAAGGGAGGTGATGCAGAATACCAGGGCGTGCAATATGATATGCAATCACAGAAAGTCATAAATATAACACAAAGTAACAAGATCAAATAGTCAAGTAAATAACCACATTTAAAAGGATACGGTTCCACTTCAAGTCTTCAGTCTCGAACCACGAGCCACGATCTTCAAGCATGTGCCAGCAAACCCTTATTCCTTCAAATATGGGATACTCTGGATGTATCCCGATCCTACGACCCTTTCTCCTAAGGTAGGTCCATATGTCCAGCAAGTGAACCACGCCTCTGGGGTAGTGGAGTATACTCAGCGAGAGAAAGAGAATAGGCACCAGGGTAATCGAGGGAGCATGGCAAGCCCGATACCGCCCGTGTTTCTCGACGCTATCATGTCCGAAAAGGTTGCGCAACCCCGAAACCAATTCACAAGATTCAAGAACATCGAATAACACGTAAGAAGGTCGACAAAGTAGGCCGCCCTCGCAATTAATTACAATATAAGCCAACATACATGAAATAGTTATATAATCTCAAAAAAGGCAAACAGCATATCTTCTTCCACAACCTTCTCAAATAGCTCAATTACACTTTGGATAAACATATAAGTACATAATAACACATCTACAAGCACTATACGCATCAAAGTAGCCAAATACGACTTTTTCCATTTCTTTAGCCAAGCTTTTCTTCTCATTTATGCATCTCAAAGTTACAAAACCACAATCTAATCATACTACATTCCTCATTAAGCCAAAAGACACCTATCAAAGCCATGAAAACCCGTTTTGGAGGCAAAAGCTCGGGAAGGCCCCGAGCGGGTTTTAACTATACCTACCTTATCCAGACCCCAATTTCATTCAACGAAAGCACCAAAAGTGCTTCCATGCTCCAATGATACCTAATCCAAAGCCTAAACGTGCCCGGATTGCATTACGTGAAAAATCCACTTTTTAAAGTTAGCAAATTTTGCGATTTTACTTAATTTCGGGTGATTCAACTTCATGTAGCCTCCCAACTAGATTCATTAAAGTCTAGAGCACCTAAAAAAAGCCTTAATTCATTCCAATTAGCAAGTTTTCTCAAAACCCTAAGTTTAAGCACTATTCATCATCTTACTCATGAGAACTCAAGCTTTAACCATAGAATACTCTATCAAGCTATAAAAGATAGTTCTATAGGCTCTAAAGATCATATAACAAGCATCCATAACAAGCAATATAGCTATATTCAACAATTCAAGAAATTCAATATATATGCAACAACTTTAAACTCAAGAAAAATGCAACTCTCTCACAATTTTCAAGATGAAGACGCGTTGTAGAAGTCCTAGAGGCCTCAAAAACTCCCCAAGATCAATCCAATAAGTCAAGCTTGCAAGATTTGTTGAAGAATTTTTTCCTCATTTCTCTCCTATAGGGTGTCAATTTTTGGGGAGCTTTTTTTTTATCTTTTTCATATTTTTAGTTTCCTTTTGAATATGAACTATATTATTTAGTGTTAGTGTGAACTCTCAGAATCCACAATTAAGACAAAAAAAAACCCTATGTCCCTTTCGTTAGTAATGGGTTTCGACAAGTGAGTAGCAGTAGAGATCACCAAGGGTTTACGGGGTTATGTATCGTGAAGGTAGGGAAGATTGTTTAGGTATAGTTGATGTGTCCTTTGTTGAGGGTCATTCCCCTCGTTAAATAACCAGCTAGCTCCGTCAAATTATGGTGATCATTAGGGCTCTTTCCTTTTCAATATCCATTTGTCTTCCCCAATCACACCCTCCATGCTTTCATTCCTTAAGTAGACTCTTGTGGCCGTTAGAGGGATTCGAGCCCCTAATTACGGGTTTTCTTGTCTCTTGGGCCATGGCCTTGACAATCCCCATTTCCAACCTAGGCCCATATGGGGGGTGGATAGATTCTAGCACACAAACGACAATTGTTGCACCTAGATCTAGAATTGTTGACTTAGGCTAACTAGGTGAAATCAACAAAACGAGCTTGTAGCTTGGTCAACCTAGTTTGACTATACGAATCTAAGGTTCAAACTTCAAACATAATTTCATTGGCATAATACGAAGGTCTTGACCTAACCTATCTCTAATTTGATCTAATCATATGATTTGACACCTTTCATTTAGATTAGATTAATTAGGTTTTCTTTTTCACTTATTTTGATATTAATTTAGATTAGATCTCATCTCATTCGAATTATCAAATCATTTTATTTTTTTTCCTTTTTACGATTTTAGACTTCTTTTCACACGAACACACCTTATACATCACTTAGAAGTCTTCCTATGGAGATTGAATACCTGCACTTGTCTATATACTACCACGACTCATGTATTTGCGGGGTAAAACTTGGTCTAATTTGCATTTAGTTTTTTATACACTAAGAAACCGATTAGATCCACAATCATGGGAGCGATTGCCGTCCTATCAACGAGCTTCTAATGCCTAGGGATTGCGTTATTTGTTTCCTTCCATTTTTACTCCCATAGGACTTAGGGTATCAGCTTCAAATATTTGACGCTCGTATTAAGTAGGCCGCGACACATGTTTATTTTACACCTCATAGGGTCACGAGCCAAGGCCCAAAAATAGGGCCTACTTCATCGGTAGAGGTGATGGGTCTGAAGCCCAACAGTTATAGCCCACTATAACAACATCATTTGAAATTGTTCAAGTACTACTAGCTAGGGCTTCAAAAGTTGGGCCAAACGAGGAATTAACATATGAAATTAGATTAAGTGGAGAAAAAAAGATTAAAGCATTCTAATATAGTGTTGTTCTTTTTATTTCTAAAATTATAATATTCCTAGGTGGAGATTGGTATGTTTTGAAATGAAATGACATTTTCAATTCTATTACGATTCTCAAACTTGGTACGGGGGTAATGAACATGAGAATCTCATTTCCTAAGTAATCTGATTCCCCAATCCCCATTATACATATATATGTTACAAAATTAGCCCTTTATATATTTATTATTATTATTATCTTAATTAATTAATAAATATGTTATATATGTTACAAAATTTGTTAATAAAATGGCCAAAATATCTTTTCAAAATAACATATTACAGTCCTTTATACACATGTTATTATTTTACTAAAAATGAATATAATAATAATGCTAATTGTAATATTAATACTAATAATAATGATGATGATAGTATAGGTAATAACAATAATACTAATAACCATGGGTAATAGTAGTAACTCTAATAACCATAAATGATGTAATAATTAATTTTTCTCTTAATTAATCACCCATAAAATAAGTAAACGTTATGTAGATAAATAATAAACATAATGCTAATTATCATTATAATAATAACAATAATTGCAAATATATGCATAATATTAATAAATTGCGCTAACCTTTAATACAATTAATAATGTAAATTAATTAATAAATAAATAATAGTATCCTAATAGTAATGAATTATAGTAATCTTGTTTATCATATCAAAACAACGATCTTGTCATTTCATACAAATCATTCTCAATACTACTTTAACATATTGACTACCAAACATAAGTTCGGAATTAAAACACTCATTCCTATCTTTATTCCTAATGCTTATTGTTGAACATAATAAAATACAATAAATTCCTCCATAATACTTAACCTTTTAGATAGGTGGTCACTTAATTTGGTATCAAAGCCTAGTGAGACGGACGCGCGCAAGGATGCCCGTTTGGCTCCCAATCCCAAGAGGCAATGGGCTGTGATATGCCTTTCTATAGAGCCAGCAAGTATAAGCATTAAAACACAAGGTCCATAGTAGTTGATAATACCTGCAACCATAGGATATACCCATTAGATCATCGTACAATGGGACCCGTAGGGCTTGGCTACCACCATAGTACCTAGGAAACTCCCGAGAACTTTGAACTCATGACAAACACCTCTACCCAATTTGCAAATGCCCTTGTTGTGGACTTTACACGCTGGCACTAGAACTCCGTGCACGATCATGGGCCAATGAGCAAGCACTTGTTAATAACAACATCTTCATTTAACATGCCAACACCACAGTACCACTGCATACAAATGTCTAGACTACCTCATCACAGCTCACTTTGCCAACCAACCAGAGATTTTACATCGAAAGCACTCGACGTCAGCCAACCAGGAATTAGCACGATGACGAACACACAAATGACAACAAGTGGACGAACAGGAATGGTCTAATCCTGTCGTCCCAAAATAAAGGAATGTCTATCCCGCAAGATATCCCTAAAAAAGGCAAGCCCATTTGGCAGCCTAGATGGAAGGTAAGCATACCACACTTCACGCCCTAAGGGGATATGTACAACACCACAAGTACCATGCCAACATTCCTATTGCTGGATCCCCTGCAAAATACCCCAAAATTATTGTCTATTCATTGGCGATGACTGATTAGCTCTGATACCAAATAAGACGGCACGTGTGCAGGGAAGCCTATCCGGCTCCCGAACCCATGAGGTTAAGGGCTGAGATACACCTTCCCACAGAGTCGGCAATTATAAGTATTAAAACACAAGGTCTATTGCAACTGATAATACCTACAATCGTAAGATATATCCATTACATCACCGTACTATGTGACCCATGGGGTTTGGCTCCCAGCACAATACCCAGGGAAGCCTTAAAACTCTGAGCCGATGACACTAGGTACCAAAAGGTCATAGGTTCAAAACTTATAGCTACATGTTTGTAAAATCACATCCGCGTGCAAGATTCAATAAAAAATGATCTAACCTACATTTGAGCAGGCGCGATGTAATATCCCACATCGGAATAATATAGTGTGTTTGTGTAGTTTATAAGTGGGTGTTGTGGATATAAGGAATAACTTGGGTTAACCATTTTGGGCCAGTAGAAAAGAGGGCCCAAGTAGTTGTTTCTTATGCCTATAATACCAGTCACGCCTGCGGGCCTGGGGGTCTGGGCTCGGGGCGTGACAGAATGGTATCAGAGCAGGTCACTAGCCGGTACGGGAGCTAAATGCTATACGAGGTAAAGTGCTACACCTAGAAGGTTGGTAAGAGTCACCTCTTGAACCCGTAGGAGCCACCTCTAAAATCATACACCGCTTGGTTGGTCCTAGGTATGTGTGCCCCTGACGAGGACGTCAGGTCCTTAACGGGGGGTGTGTGTAATATCCCACATCGGTGGAATATAGTGTATTTGTGTAGTTTATAAGTAGGTATTGTAGGTATAAGAGATAACTTGGGTTAACCATTTTGAACTAGTAGAAAAAGAGGGCCCAAGTAGTTGTTTCTTATACCTACAACAATTGTCGCGCATGCGAGTCTGGGGGTCTGGGCTCAAGGCGTGACAAAATGGTATCAGAGAAGGTCACTAGCCAGTGCGGGAATTAAGTGCTATGCGGAAAAAAGTATTACACCAAGGAAACGGTGGGAGCCACCTCTTGAACCCGTAGGACCCACCTCTAGAATCCTACACCGCCTAGTTAGTCCTAGGTATATGTGCCCCTGACGAGGACGTCAAATCCTTAATGGGGGGTGTATGTGACATCCTACATCATAAGAATATAATATGTTTGTATGGTTTATAGGTGGGTGTTGTAGGTATAAGGAATAACTTGGGTTAACCATTTTAGGCCAGTAGAAAAGAGGCCCAAGTAGTTATTTCTTATGCCTACAACACTAGTCGCGCCTGCGAGCCTAGGGGTCTAGGCTCAGGACGTGACAAAATAGTATCAAAGCAGGTCACCAGCCGGTGCAAGAGCTAAGTGCCATGCGGGGCAAAGTGCTACACCTAGAAGGCTGGTGGGAGCCACATCTTGAACCCGTAGGAGCTACCTCTAGAATCCTACACTGCCTGGTATGTGTGCCCCTGACGAGGACGTAAAGTCCTTAACGGGGGGTATGTGTAATATCCCACATCGGAAGAATATAGTGTATTTGTGTGGTTTATAAGTGAATATTGTGGGTATAAGGAATAACTTGGGTTAACCATTTTGGGCCAGTAGAAAAGAGGGCTCAAGTAGTTGTTTCTTATGCCTACTACACCAGTTGCGCCTGCGAGCCTGGGGGTATGGGCTCGGAGTGTGACACGCGAAATGGTCATTTAATACATACCAAGCATGGCATAGTATTTACCATGTTATTTTATTCCTTAACTCATTTCATTTTTATCCAAATTTCTTTCCAAGCTACCAAATTTGTTAAAACGTATTAATATGTTCCTAGCACTATTTGGGACGGATACCCACAAAATCCGTCCCCACTGTCATTCCTATTATAAAATAGTTTCCTTCTCTTTTTCTCCCTTTTGATTTTATTCTCCTAGCGCTTCTGTTGACCGTATCCAATAAAATTCTAAAAGTGAAAATTATTAACTACCTCGTCATTGATGTACATGCATCGCTCACATTGATGAAGGAATACAACCCTTGAATTTTTTTTAGCTCATAGATAACTAATTCAGAATAGTTCAACCAAAACATCTTCAAGGCCAAGTCCGATTAAGTGAACATATAGGAAGAATCAAAGCCAGTGGTGTAGCTAAGTGAAAAAGAAGATAGTTACATTTTAACTTCTTTCAATGTCCGAGTGTACACCTTGAGTTCGGGTACTTAGGTTCACCTGATCAAAGTTACATTTTTCACACACTCATATGACATATATATGTTAAGGTTACGCGATTCTCGTTGTGATGTTAAAATGGCAAGCTTGTACAATCCGTCAAACGCGGTGGTCTTCACGTTAAAGAAAAGTCGTAACTAAAAATTACAAAAAAAAAAAAAAGGAAAAAAAAATTTCTTCATCTTTTTCTAAAGATTCTGGATATTCTCTATCATTTTATGGAAAGTAAGAATAGTCTTGCGCGTCAGAACCCTAATTGGAACACATAATATTGTATTCATACCTCCTACACATGAATTGTACCATGCAGTTGTTACTTCTCAGACAAGTTTTTTGTTTGACGAATTGAGGGTTTTTTGTGGGGTGGGTTGTTTTGTGTTTATCCTCTTGGAAAAAATATTATTGAATAGTGTTGATTAATTCATTGAAATGGGGGTGGATTACTATAGCATATTGAAGGTGGAGAGGACTGCAACTGAAGATGATCTGAAGAAGGCGTATCGAAAATTGGCAATGAAATGGCATCCTGATAAGAACCCTAACAACAAGAAAGAGGCTGAGGCCAAGTTTAAGCAGATCTCTGAGGCCTATGAAGTATTCTTCTATTTCTGTATATTTTTCTTTTTGTTTTTTTTTATTTTTCCTTTTAATAGAAATCCTTTTGATTTTTCCTTCCTCAAATTATCATTGGTTATATGAATATGCACTATATTGGCTCAAAGAAGAAAATAAGAATTTGGACAACATATTACTTGGTTTATTCTGTATAAAATAAAATTTTTGATTGAAATTTTTGTGACTACCCATGTTCGATATCTGATGAAAATGGTGGAAAATGAAATAGGAAATTGGTTAGAATTTACAGGTAAATTCTTATATTTTCCTTGTTCAATTTTTAATTTTTCAGGTATTATTATCTTTAATATCATCCTTTTCGATTCTTGCTATCGCAGATTCTTGTGCAGTAACTAAATGGATAACCGTGAATACTCCCATTGTGATGATATTCGCCAGGAGCGGAGTTAGAAATTTAATATTCGGAGAGTCACGATTCAAATAAAAAAACTAATGACAAAAAAAAAGAAGGGAACCAGTAATTTTTTTTTAACAAAATTACATAGATTTTTTTAAAAATAAAAACCCTCGGGCCGGCCCCCAGCTCCGCCCCTGATTTTCGCTAAAGAAAATACAAAAGAAAACACAGCTTGTTAAACTTTTTGAAAAGAGAAAAAAAAAAAAAAAAAGGATTTTTCTAACATATATGAATGTTAGTTTCTTTGTGATGTAACTTTTTCGTTTTAAGAATCAATTTTCAAGTAAGAACCTTTGTATAAGGAATACAGTAATTGTTTGTAATAACATTATATATATATATATTTTATCAGGTGTTGAGTGATCCGCAGAAGAGGCAAACTTATGATCAATATGGTGAAGAAGGTTCAAGTGGGTTTGCAAATCACCGAGATGCAGAGGACATATTTGCAGAATTTTTCGGAAGCAGCCCTTTCGCGTATGGTGGTTCTTCAGGGGCAGCAGCAAGGTCCAAGAGGTACTCCTCATCTGATGGAGGTGTTTTTGGGGGATTTAATGGCAGTGATCATAATGCCTTCAGAAACTACAGTGATGGAACTGGTGCTAGTACGCCAAAGAAACCACCTCCAGTGGAGACTAAGTTGCTTTGTAGCCTTGAAGAGCTCTACTCTGGATCAACAAGAAAAATGAAGATTTCTAGAACAGTGGTTGACGCGAATGGGTGAGCAATTTTTAATTAATTCGGGTGAACTGCACCAGACCCCCCTATAGTCAGATATAAGTGCACACGACCTTTCTGTAGTTTCAAAACTGTACCAAACCCCCCTATGATCCGACTCTTGTTACATACCGCCCCCCTCGGTCAAATTTTTTTTGAGATCACAGGAGGATCGTGTGCACTTATGTCTGATAGAGGAGGGCGGTGTGCACCAAGAGTCGGACCATGGGGAGGGTCTGGTACAGTTTTGAGACCACAGAGGGGTCTGGTGCAATTCACCCTAATTAATTCTCTTGTTGACGGGTTTTACTCTTGATGCGTGTTCAAATGACACCCTTTTCATGTACAAGCATATTATCTTGTCAAGTATAGAAATAGTCGAGACTGGAGCCCGCATTGACCCTTTAATATATTATAAATATAATTTTTTTTTATGTATTTTTAAATGAGAAATCAATTAGTCTCTATTAAAACAAAATATTATTTGTATGGTTGTGATCAAATTGTGCGTCATAACCTATATTGAAAAAAATCTTAGATCAACCTCTGGACATCTTTGTGCTTTTGAGATATGACGTTAAAACTGATTTAGGGTCTGTTTAGTCTAACAATAAAATTTTAACTCTTAAGTTGTTAAACTTTTAATAGTAAAGTTTGTTAATAGTATTATTGAATAAAAGTTATTAATTGTTTGGCATTTTTATGTCAGAAGTACTTTTGACAAACTTTGAATGCAATGTTGGACTTCCAAAGATATCTCATATTATATAAAAGAGTTTCAAAAAAACTTTTACAAAAATCTCTGATTTGAAACTTTTTATTTTTTAGCATTTTTTTAATTTTAAAAAAGCATATTTAGAAATGAGTTAAAAAAGTTTGCTTCAACTTTTAAACTCACAGGTCAAGTAGACCCTTAGTCATGCTCAAAAGCTTTCCCGAAAAATTCTACGTGATATCATTATTGTGTCTTTTTTTTTATCTTTTTACCATCACCCCTAAGATTCGAACTACTCACAAGTTAAAGGATAGTCCAGTCCTAAACTATCTCAGAATCGTCCCTTGAAATATATGGAGTGCTTAATACAGTCGTAGCTGTGTAAAGTCTTAAAAACAAAGGATATATGGAAGTCAATTAGCTCCATGTGATTCCAAATTATGTCATATAACGAATGTGAGATCAAATGAATATGTATAATGGAGAAAACTCTTGTATAAGTCCGGACTGACATCAATCTATAAGAGAATAAATGGATCTTACATGTATATAGGGTACACCATATGTGATGAAAGAATTGATTGAATAGCAACCCGTATAATGGTTTTAGTACTTGATACTTAACTCTCTTACACTAATCGCACGTATGAAAAACCAATGCAGGCGGGCAGTACCAGAATCTGAGATATTAACAATTGACATAAAACCGGGATGGAAGAAAGGAACCAAGATCATGTTTCCAGATAAAGGGAATGAGCAGCCGAATCAACTCCCCCCTGATCTCGTCTTTGTCATCGACGAAAAGCCCCACCATGTTTACACCAGAGATGGCAATGATCTCTGTACCAATTATAAGGTGAAATTAGCAGAAGCAATAGGAGGAACAACTGTGAGGATCACTACATTAGATGGAAGAAATTTGTCGATTCCAGTAAATGAGATTACGTATCCTGGTTACGAGCTTATTGTCTCCAGAGAGGGCATGCCAGTGGCCAAGGAGCTTGGCAATAAGGGCGATTTGATTATCAGATTTGAAGTTCAATTCCCAGTAAGGTTGTCTCCGGAGCAACGAGCTGCACTCAAACGTGCTCTAGGTGGTTCATAAGATCCCCCACCTCCATAAAATTTGAACCCTGATCTCTCAACCTCGTTTGATTTGCGTTTGTTTGATGTATGGGATTATCAAGTAGATAAAAAAACATTAGGTCATGATCATTTGTACACTCTCATTAAGAAAAACCATATTAGATTTACCCTCCTTCAAGATTATAAACCTCTTGATGTTGCAGTGCGTTCCAATATATATACTTGGTTTGACATTTGTTATGCCAGTCTAGTCCTTTTGGTGTTATCCATTTTTTCAGTAATTTAACATCCATCGTATGTATATACATTCGTTTTAAATGAATCTTGGTCATTAGGTGCAAATAATTTCGAGCTCGCAGTAAACGGGCTTTGACTTTGAATTGTTCAGGTTTGTTCACCTAATATTTAATTAATTCCCGTGAGCCATACCATTAATATGTTAACATATGATTTAGATTTTCCTTAAAGGAGAAAAAAAAAAAAAAAAAACATTTAAATTAAGCTCAAAGTGAAGACTAAAGTTCATGATCGTGTATATGAACAAGTGGAGCTAATGTCTTTTCTTGCTCAACTATAATATTCTGACATTCTAACACCACATTTCAGTCATTTATTCCATTATATCATCATCATGTGCGATGATTGGATGGCAAATTTCGGTATTAAGCTTCCTTTTGGCTGTCGTTATCTTGATTGATAAAACACCCCCTAAATTCACTTTGTAATCTTCCCTGACTTTACCTCCCTTGAATCGAAGAAAAAAAAAAAAAAAAAAGAGCCCTAGATTGGCAAAGGCGCTGATAAAAAACGGTACGCACTTGCACTAGATAAATAACACTCAGCAATTTGCTTGATGACTTGCGTACACAACCGCCTCATAAGACGAAAGATTATTTCCAACTTTCCTTTCATTTATCAAAAAATATACTGTAAAACGAACTGTTGAAGATTAATACAACAAAATGCATCAGAAACGAAAACTTAAAAACACTAAGCAAGATAGTTTCGAAATTAACTTCGAAAAACTTTATAATTTCTACAGTTAAACACAGCTACATAAACGAACAGGCATGACATTCGAGAGCTAGAAAAGGAAAACGAAAAGAAAACAACATATGAAAATTTTGATTTACAAAGCAAGGAGTCACTCAAAAAGCCCTACTCCTCGGGACGCCTTGCTTCCAGTCTGCTGGCCGCCCCGTCCGAGCAGGCGTTCTATAATGGTGTCCTGAAGAGGGCTGATTTCCTAAACTAGCATTATAAGATGGATCGGGGCGAGCCAGGTTAGCCCATCTAGCATTTTGGTGCCAAGTCGCAGCAGCATCAGCACGTAACTGTTGCTGTGGCATTGCAGCAGGCGCGGCCACATGCCTTGGAAGATGTTGGCCTACCACAGGGGCACGAATAATACCATGAGTATGCATCGGCTGCTGAAAACTAAGGGGGGGTGGTGGTTGTGGCCTCCACTCCGGGATATCATCATCATCATCATCCCATGGTTCAAGTCCAAGACCAACAACAGGATCTCTATTACTAGGCGTCGTCATAGTTTGCCCATATTTTTGTACAAGCTCTCTCATGTGTTCTACAGGTCGAGAGGATGACGATTGGTCAAAAGAAGCTGTTCTAGAAGGGTGAGAAGGATTCTGAGATGGAATACGATTTACAGATTGGTTAACATTGCCTGAGAAGTTAAATTCAGGTAGATCATCGTCATCTCGGGGAGCTGCAGGCCCGAAACCAGGAGGTATATCATCATCATCATCATCTTGCGGTTGAGGATTAACAGGACGAGGCTGAGCATAAGCAACCATAGGTCCTTTGGGCATCAAATTTCCATTAACATTAGCATCTTTCTCATGCTGTCTCCTAGATGCTAAGTGTTGTTGTCTTTTCAGACTAGTTTTATGATGCGAAGATGAGTTAGGTGATATTGCGGAACTTAAATGAGCTTTTCTCCATACAAGTACACCAATTAGGCCATTATCTGTAGAATTAAGTAACTCGGCTCGGTCCTTAGAGAGGTGTTTGCATAGCATATCCAAAATCCCGCCGTGAGGGGGGCACAGATACAACTCCACGCCTGGAGCAGGTTCAGCAAACCCCAGCCTCTCGTCCGAGACATATGAATCCACCGCCTGTTGAATGAACGAAAAACAGATTATTGACTTGTAAAAAACTACAGCAGTCATTTCTCAAAACAGCAGTAAACTAAGCTAGTAACTCACCTCAGAAAGGCTGGCTCGCTCATCTTCAGATGTGCTGTCCTTCAATAAAAAGTGAAGTACCTGAAACAAGAAAGTCATCAGCATAGTCTGTAGATGCGCTCCACTCAATCAAAACAGCAGCAGACAGTTCCCACAACATATATATGATAGCAAAATGGTATTTTCCGCTCGTCAAACACTAAAGATTGGCAAGATTATATCCTTCTTATTTATGAAATCGTTCCTATCTCCCTATAACATCTACAGACTTGAGAGCAATCTATATCTGGGTTGTGATTTAAGACCCTTCTCGTTCTGGGTGTATTTTGCCATCTAAAACCGCACCACAAAAACATTTTATTGGCTTTTTCCAAACTTATTAAGGAAGTTGATCCACAATACCACGTGACTGCATAAGGTTACAAACAAGCGGTTGAAAGAAATTGCAGCACTAACTTGTTTACATTTTCAGAATAATTGACAGTGATGCACACTGAGTTACCAAGATAATTATTGGAAGTGAAAAAATAGTATTTTTGCCAAGACTTTTCTCTAATTCTTTAGAGCAACTGAGCCACGCAACTTGAGAGTATCACAAACCAGCTACGAGAAAAAACCTCATTCACAATGAAGCACGGGACTGAAGAAAATTTGCGGAGGGGTATTTCAATCTGTTCATGCACTTAAGTTCAACCAGATGATCGCTTCTTACTGTCGGATAATGTGTTTCAAAACTGTAGTAATACATTCTTCTTGGAACCAAATGTATGACATTACTTGCTAATGAGGGAAAGCTCCAAGGCCTCTGCAGTAAAGAGGAACTTGAAGAATGAAACAAACAAGTCAAAAAGGTATGTATAATGAAAAGAAAGAGGCCTTGATATACCATCACTGCTCGACTTCGAGACATAGGAAGTTCTTGTAAGAATTTCTCAAATGCATCAAGTCTCACTCTGCCCTTGACCTCCAGCGATGCAGGCCATTCCTTAGTTGATGTTTTCTCACCACTGTAGGAAAAATAAGAGATTAGCCAACAAACAACGCTGCCTTGAACATTTCTATGCAATATGCTCCAAGAGTGATCATCATGGAAACACGAGCATCCAGACACAAGACATCACTAAAAGCTGAAGGGCAGGAAAATATCATAGTGCACAAATAATACTTGCTTCTGCATGCTTAAAAGCACAATAAGTTTCACATATCAAGCGATATAAATCTGGAATAAATATCAGTAGAAGCACTTATGCATATTTGTCACGGAAAATCAAAGGAAGCATGACCCATATTAAAATCCAACCTGACATGCATAAAAAATCTGGGATTCTACAAAGGATTGTCCAGTTTTACAAAAAACTTTGCATCAATAATACATAATGCTCACTCGGTCAAACTTCCCATTTTGGGAGGTCCCAAACTTAACTCACCTTTCCAAAAGTAATAAAAGACTTTTCCTTTCACATCCCAACATCTCCCCCATAAAATACTCCTAAAAGTTACAACCAGCAACATTTGCATTGAGAAAGGCACCAAGCCACTTTATGATCACTCAAATTCAAAATCAAAGTTTGGTAGAACTTTGTGACCGCTAGAAAGGTTTCAAAAGTTGATGGAGAAAGTATAAATAACAGATCTATATTTGAACTAGAAAGCTTAAAATCATAACACTTCAAAAACACCACATTAATGTCCCATTTTTGGGGAAGAAAATAATACCTTCTGAAGACACCAATAACTATGACTGAGGATGAAATATTCAACTGAAGTGAACCTTGCCAAAGACAGTCAACCAGTGAAGCACTCTCAGGAGCAGCGACTTTCTGCAGGACAGGACTCTGCTTGGGTCTCTCAGCCGCTTCTAAGTTTGCACGTTCCTGAACCTCAGTAGCCTTATCCGACAGAGTATCAACAGGAGCTTTTGACGGTACATCAGAAGTTCCCAACTTCTGACTAGCCTCTGAGTTCTCTTTGTCCAAGAGAGGTGTTTTCTGACCTGCATCAACTGGTAAACTCTCAAATGGAGGTTCAGCATTGAGGGATTCCATGAACTCGTCTAAAGAAACAATTGGAGGAAGAAATTCTTCATCCTTCATTTCGTCCACAATCATTCCTTGCATTAGATCAGTCCCATCATTTGGAATGACTAGTCTCCCAGAAAGATTCTGGTTCTCTCCACCACTCTTTTGAATTGTGACATTTTCTCTGTCTTTCACATCATCTTCTGCGGGAAGAGCTCCCGTGTCTTTCTCTTTTGGTTGTGATAGAACAACGGAACTTGTCCCAGTTGCAACTTCAAGAGCAATATTATCATCCTTTTCTACTTCTACTTGATACTCACCCTTGTGAGTTTTCTTAACCAGACGTCTCATATTAACATCTGTATCAGGCAAAACTACCATTTGAGCAAACTCTTCTGCTTTTGCCATCCGCCACTCTGAAAGCTCCTTAGAAGCAAGTTCCTCAGCTGTCATTGAGCAAAGCTTTTCAGGGGAAATTTCTCCAGACATGACTCTCTCTCGTAATTCAGGATTATTACGATCCTTTAGATTGAATAGCAGAGACCTTCCTTTCTCTTTGTACTTCTTGTTCACGCCTCCAAATAATTTGAAGAGTTCTGCTTCAATTTTAAATGCTAAATCTTGTGGAGATGGCCTCCCTTGCTCACTGTCATCTCCACCTATATCCTCATGCACCAACTCAGGCTTCACATCATTCACAACTTCACCTGTTTCTCTGGAGGCCATATCCAACTCCCAGGCCCAAGAAAGCCCATTACCCTGCAGGAGCTCATCCTTAATGAAGAAATTATCTGCAAATGAAAAATCTTCAGTGGTCAAAACAGAACTGCATTGAAAATCTTTAAAACCTTGTTCAGAATCTCCCACATTTTCACTAGTGGGGAGCTCAGCAGCTGATCTTTGACCATCGCTGGATCTATCCGCAGAGGAAGATTCATGGAGAGGAAAAGTACTCTGAATATTTTCACACTTGTTAGACCTGGCACCAGACACATCTTGATCAGATTCAGGAGGCTGAGAGGTTCCTGGAATTTGATGGCTGGCACTCTCAGCCTTATTTTTCTCTTCATTTGCAGATTTATCTTGATTCTGACAAGCCAATTCCAGAGCAGAAGCTAGTGATTCCCTCATCTTAGACCTTACAGCTTCAGTTGACTCGGACGAGACTTTGGAAGTTGACTCAATCTGAACAGTTCTACCTCTTGGGGTTTGTACCCGCTGGGAACCAGATTTACCAGAATCATTTCGAACCATCCTTCTGTTTGCAGTTTGGATTTGTGTAATTGGAGAAGTAAGCTTGGATTGCATCTGCATACCTTTTTTATTCGTTACAGAAGGTTGCAAAAATCCAGGTGAATGAGGCAAAGTTCCTCTTTGCGCCACACCCTTATTTGTCACAGGTGCCAGCTCAGAAACTGAATGACTACCACCGGGCTCCACCTCAGCCTTACGCTTGGTTAGTAATGATGATGATGCTGCACCTGGATTATTCACAAAGGTTCCAATCTCCCCAAATTTCTGGGGTGGAGTCGGGAACTGCTGTGACCCCTGGATGCCTAATCTGGGATCTATCTGTCCTGTTTGGCTATTTGATAATGCAGCATTCTGGGACACAGAACCAGTAACAAAGGGTTCCATGAACCCCAATTGCCCATTTGACACAGCAAACTCATGCAATGCAGTAGCTGGGCCATGTCCCACTATTCTCATTGGCGCATCAGACACTGGCATGTCCAGTTTGTCAGAAACATGAATCTCAATCATCTGACTATCTGATACCGGAAACTGCTGGGAAACAAGGTTGTTAGACATAATGAACCAGCACTATCAAAGATATACAAAAATATACTGGCAAACGCACATCCCCAGCACTTGAGAATCAACGCCTATCAGTTCCAAAACAAGGTCAATAATCCCAAAAGAACAACCCTGCACGCAAGAAATTAAGACATAAATAAAACTTCACCATAAAATCTGCTTCTAAAACTAAAGAATGAACTAAAATGCATAGCGTCTACATGAACCAAGACTGAAGCAACATTGGCAATCAGACATGAGGTAAGGAAAAGATCATCAGCCATATCACATCATATTAAAAGAATATAAAAGGCACAGATCTCTGTCATTGATATGTTCCGAAAAAAACATGAGATTCAGAAAAACAACCACCCTACCCAGGCTTCCATGTACTTGGCCACAGCAATTCATAGGATAAACAAAAGGGCGTGCAGATATCTGTCAAGGATCAATTATTTTTCAATCACACACAACAAAGCACCAAATAGTAAGTTAGAGTATCACCCAAGATATGAAACACATTCTGCAAGTTCATCTACCATTTAAATCATATAAGGTTAAGCAAAAATCTAGAAACAATGTTGCCTGATGGATACCAGCATAAATACCTAGATGTACAAAACATACATACACCACCATAGCGACAGAATAAATATTCACTACTAGACATGAAAACAGAGAATATTAACCATAATCAGAAACAGGGATTTATAAGATTTAGGAGCACGTAAAATTATAAAATCCAGGAGTAAGTAAAATTATAACCAACTGCCTTAAGTGCCAATTTTTAACGGCTAATAGAAGGTAGGAAACTTCATCAAAATTTAATCATATTTGCATTATTATCGGGCAACCAAATTCTCTTCATAGTAGATACTATTGGCCTGGAAGGCCACAGTTAACTGATATCCTTCAGATCTACCCAAACAGTGGCTTTCATACAGCATTAGAAATTCACTCAACAACTATTTCATGTCAATTGTGACTTGTCCTTTAAAGTACTTTGTTCCTGGTTTGCAATTTACAGTCAACTAACATTAAACAATAATACTGGGAAAAGGGAAAACCAATTAATTTTGGTTCTCGGGTAAAACAAATATTTCGTCATCTCGAACCAAACTGAGAGTCACATAGCCCCAGCATACAAAATCTCATTTTAACACGCTTCCACATGACTTTAGCAAAGAAAAAGCAAGAGTTGTATGGTTACCATCAAATTATGTTTTCTATAATTATTCCCTTTCTTTTAACCTAATTCTCGTATGAATTCACGTAATCAAAGGGGCAACTCTTACTTTGCAGGGCAACCAAGCCAAAAATGACGAGCACATGCTTGAATTGAGTTCTTCTGCCCCTTCAATTGTCTACAGATTTGATATCCGTGGAGTAGCCTTCTCCCACCCCCTTTCTCTCTTATGGTTCTCTTTGTCCTTTTTCTTTCATCATTTTCCCCTACATTATTTTCTAGCTTGCCAGTTCGTGAGCCCCAGTTTGCAATTTTTTCCCCATTGGGAAGTTGGGTATAGGTTTTGGCATGTTAGAAGTTGACCTCCCAATAAGTGGGGTAGAAGATGACACAAGCGTCTAGTCATCCACACGAGGCCAACATCAAAACCCATTCAACTAAAGCACCAAGAAGGAAACTCAATTTTATGCACTACAATAAACAATTTGATCTATCTTTCCCATGGTTGACACAATACAACTATCAGACGAAACTACAAAGTTCATCATTTGAGAAATCTAATGGCCTCGAAAATTCCACAATTCTGAAAAAGATGGTGTATCTATTCGGAGTCAATATCGTAAACATTATGGAGACATTACATAAGCTTGTATAGCTCCAAAGGATGTCAAGGCAGTCAATTCTTCTTTCTTCGTCTTTATTGCTTCACATAAAGCCTCTGTCCATATGCTGCAGTCATAAAGAACACTGATGTTTATCGTGGTGATATGATGACCAACACAGATATGTCCAGACAATACTAGACAAATCAAGTATATTTGGCCCATTTATTGTACAAAATGTAGAAAGGTCTAGTTAATCCCCACTGGCAGTAGATAACTTGTAGAAATACCTTTACATTTCTGCAGTTCTGGATGTAAGACACCTACGTATAAGAAAAAGGAGAAAGAAAAGAGTTCTAGATGCCTGATGTCACCAGCCACCAGAACATACCCCCTCCACTCAAACTTAGTCTTCATATTTTTTTCATACATTATGAATAAGAGTTGACGATTCAGAATAGTTAAACACAAGAGAGGCCTGAAATGGGGCCATGATCATTGTTCCACTTTTCAATTGATCAAAGTTAAGCAAGTAGGTCCAATATATAAGCATCCTACTACTTCCCTTATCGCGAGGGTTCCCTAATATTCAACATGAGACGGTAAAAGACTACATGTTACTTCAGCTGCACCGAATTATGATCTTATTTTAATATTCCTTGACAGAAAAATATTCCATAATAACTCATAAAACTCTTTAAATAACATAAAAGTTTTAGTTTTTCTCTTTTTCCTTTTCTAGATTTGACAGGTATCACACTTTAAGTTATGATCAAGATATCTTCCAGGAAAAAGACAAGCTATATACTCTAAAACTAGATAAGAGGAAGGGGGTTCAATGTATAAAAAGGCGTAAGGCGCACTGAGGCGCTAGGGGGTCCTAGCGCCTAGGCGCAAAGCAAAGGCGCGCGGCTTAGTGAAGTAAGGCGCATTCTATATTATGAAAAATAAGCTACGAAATCAAAGAATTATGTAAAATAGAAACTTTAATTTGATAATAATTTAACCAAAAAATATCTAAAAGATATATATATTCATCAAAAAGTATTACATTACAAATTTGGAGACAAACTTGCATGTGATGGCCCCACCATAGTTAACTTTGCCACTGTGCTAAGGCAAAGCACAACAAGGCGCACCTTAGGCGTTGAGGGTGTGCCTCAGTGCCTAGGCATTGCCTTTTAATACACTGAGGGGGTTAGACAAAGAGAGAGAAAAGACACACCCAAAGGTTCTGAATTTGCACAAATTAGCTTATTCTGAGTAATTGCTCTCCGCCCTTTGGCTTACCATAACAATCAGAGCGCCAAAAAGTGGCAGTTTATTTTTTCTTTTCCCCCCAGTTCTTTTCGGATTTGGATGGTGTCCCTCATCAGGAAAGGGGCTTGTAGGGAAGTAAAACTACAAGTTCATGAAACAAACCCCAAACCACGATGACTTATTAACTTCAGCAATACACAATTTCTAAACATAATATAAATCAACACCAACCCACTCACTGTATGAAATACTTATTAACCATAACACATGCAAAATTCCACTCAACACCAGAAGAAAACTGCACACAAGAAATCCCCAATAAATCTTTTAACCAGTTCCATACAACCTCCAAACCATGATCACTTATTAACTTCAACAAGATGCCTAAGTACACTAAAAATGACTAGACCTCGGACAAAAACCATCACGTACACCTCTATACACCGTAGTTATTAGAAAAAGGTCAACATTTTCAGTAGAAGGTAGTCAGAAATGAGTAAATCACTAAATTAGACTTCCAGAAACAAACACAAAATAAAGGTTTCTTTCAACAAAACCACCATTTCTCATTAACATATACATATATGCATCTCTCTCTATACAAGCATAGACACACGCATATGTCTGTAAATTAAATATACAAATAGATATAATTCAGCTGAATAATTATTGTAAAACTCCGCAATCTTAAACAACACGACGAAAAGTAATCTAAAAATCAATAAAACCCTAATTATCCAAAAATTAGCACTACCCAAACAATTCAAGCACAACCTGAGAACAGCTACAAGTAATTTTCCACAACATAAACCCTAATTACAGTAAAAGCACTAGTTTCTACGAACTTTTCCCAAAATTTAACAACCATTAAAAAAATTCAGAAAATGATATGCCTTGATATAATACCTAATTAAAGAAAAATCACTCGTGAAAACTCAAAACCCAAACAATTCACAATAGAAAATAAACATTAATCTGTAAAAAAATCAATTTTTAATAGAAGAAAATTTGTTTTAACAAATCATAATTTGAGATTTATGTACATACACACACAGATATATGTGTATACACACAGATATATGTGTATACACACACAGATATAATATATATATAAAGAGAGAGAAAGAGATTATACCTTACGGTAGAGAGAAAGAGAGAAATTTTGGAGAAGAAGAGCTAAGCTTATGTGTAGATTATTTGGTTTTGGCTAAAGGATGCGAATGAAACCCTAGAAAGATCCATAAGCCCATTTTCTTTTTTTTTTATTTATTTTTCAGTTTATTTTTCTTATGAATTTATCCGAAAAGCGCTATGCTCACGAGCCGGGCTTTATGAGGATGCCACGTTGCTTGTGGTTAATCGCCACAACTTGGGCCCATTAAAAGGACGGTTTTTTCTTTTTTTCTTTTTTTTGGTCATAAAAGGAAGGTTTGACTAGCACACCTGCATTTGCTTTATTATTTTTTCTTTTTCTCTTTTATTTTAGGATTTTTTTTTTTTTTAAGTGATATGGACAATAAATCCGACCCGAGAGGATAATGCAAGCCAAGATCTTTTACGGAAGAACATATTGCTTCTCTCCAATTGATATACATTATTATATATTTAACACCTTTTATATATATACGTAATTGTTATATTAAGAGTAACTCCAACAATTGTTCTGTACTTTGATTTTTTAGCTAACGTAGGGAGCCAATTCTAAAAATTGAATTCCAACTGTCGCTATGTTGCGTTGCCAAATTGATTAGCTCGCTAGTTGAAACCCTTTTGCTTGCTGTTTGTGGCGAGCTTATCACAGCTCGCTAACCTTTTTTTTTTTTTTTTTTGCTTTTCATGTGAATTCATCTCAGTTGTGGCTTTATTTATATAAATAACATCCTTAATGTTCATGTGAATCTTTTCATGAACTTTCAAAAAAAAATTCGTCAAAATACAATAGCATGAAAATTTTATATCATGGAAAGGATTTTTGCATACGATAGCATCAAGTAAAGGTAATGAAATATCAACTAATTTTATTTATAGTCAAAATAGTATGTATTGAAAAATTTATAATAATAATATTTAACAACTTAAATTATATTAATATTTACAATTTTTGTTAACATAATCGTTAATAATTAAAAATCAAAGATAAAAAAATAGTTTATTAAGTAATGAGTTTAGTTAAAATATGAAGAGTTATTAGGGAAAAATTAAATAGAGAATCTAAAATAGAGAGTGTTGTTGGAGTAAAACTGAGATAGAGAGTATATAAAAGTAGAGAGCCACTAATTTCATTCTTTATTATAGAGAAAAAATAGAGAATCTGTTGGAATTGCCCTAAAAAGAGGTAGACAAGTAAAAGAAGTTTATTATTTTGACATTCTAATTAGATATACACATAAGAGATGATAAATTCGTGACAAAAAAAAAAAGATATAAAGCAATGCTCTCTTTTTACTGATTCAAGTTTATCAATGACCCAAAAATGTGCTCAAGTTTGGTAGAAGTAATTGGATCATGAAAATGAGTTTCGAGTTAGAAATGTAACAAATTTCATAATTAGCCCACAATGTTTGCTTGGATTTTCAACTTAGTCTCTCCTTTGCTACAAAAGTAAGTGACATAAATGGTCATTTTTTTCTAAAAATGGATGGAAAAAGTTACTCTTCATATAAAATGACCATTGTGCCCTTACTAATTAAATAAGTTTTATGCCCATTTAACCATAAAATTAAAATTTTAACAATATCTTTTTTTATGTATCTTCCTCCATCAATACACATACTTCACACAGTCAACACACACAATCACACTGCACACACACATACATTGAATCAACACACATAGAGAGTCAACACATACACTCTTCAAATAAACCACACACATGGATGGGAAAAGGGGTTTTACGCGTGGGTCGCTTGAGGTGGAGATGTGTAGTACAAGTAGGTTGTGGTTGTTGCAATAGGTCTCGCAAGGTGGCTGTAGAGGTTGGGGTGGGTCGCACAAGGTAGTTGTGGGGTTTGGGGTGAGTCACGCGAGGTAAAGGTAGGTAGCATAAGGTAGTAGTGGCAGTGGCCAATAGGTTGCGCAAGGTGGTTGTGAGGGTTGGGCTGGGTCTCGCAGGGTGGCTATAAGGGTGAGAATAGCGTGAGGAGGTTGTGAGAGTAGGTTGGAGTGAGGGATTTGTAGTGGTGGGTGGTGGGTAAGGTAGGTTGTGATGAGGTTGGGGGAACAAAAAAAGAGGTAGATGGAAAAATAAGAAATAAAAAAGGAAAGTAGAAAAAAAAAATACAAAATTATGGCCAAATGACCTTTTCACCCTTCAAAATATGGTCATGTGTCAAAATTATGTTTACATGACCATTTTCAATCCAATTTTAACATTGACTTAATGGAAAGGACTAACTGCATCACTTTTTGTAAATATTAGCAATCAGTTGTGTCACTTTTATAACAATGGAGACTATATTAAAAATCCAAGCCAATATTAGAGTCTAATAATAAGAACAAGTCTGACAAGTATTATATCATGATATTCACAAGTCTGGCAAGTTGAATGCATTTTTGCTCGCTTCGCTATAAATTAATAAGGCTAAATTGTTTCTAAATCTCAGTTCATGTGAAACATGGCAAAAGTAAGAAGTGTGCATGAGCAAAATTTGACTTGCTAGACCAATTATTGTTTTTATAATCCTTGTGAGATCGAGATAAATAAATAAATCAATTTGGTTGTAGACTTGGTACGGCCCAGATTGTATTCGATATGATAATTCGGTCCCAAAATTAATTAAGATTTTTTTTTTTTTCAAAATTTACTTTTGCGTCCAAATGTCAATACAAAACACGTGAATTAGCAGGACATTTAACAAGAAAAGAGAAAGACGAACCGACTTGTGCAAGATTTTGACTTATTTTTTCTTCAATATTTTGGTATTTGAGAGCTATAATTAGGTTACATCTTTATTAAATTTGACCAAGTTCAATTTTAGCTTAAGCTTAATTCTTTGGTCAAACTAGACTAATTACTTAGGCTTTAGCTTTTTTTAATTTATTCATGGCGTCTTATTTTCAGTTTATTCTCGATATCTGGTTTATGACACCCATCCAAATATATAACCATTGATGACAAAATGAATTGAAACTAGACTTCTTTTTGGTTAAAGAAACTAGTATTTCAAAATACACAATTGTGTAACAGCCACGCTACCAACCATGTAACTAAAATTATATTTGAATATCACCACGAAAATCTTATAGTAACATTAATTTTAAATATTTGTTCTTATGATTAGTTCAATTAGTGCATATGCCATGAGAAAAATGCTCACAAATTATATATCTTTTTTAAGATAAATTAGAAATATCAAAACCTAACACTGATTAAAAGAGTTAAAAAAAAAATTGATATGAAAAAAAATTGAAAAAAAAGTTAGATTTTGTGTCATTTAAAGATAGAACCATGTCCTAAAGTGTCTAAGTAATTTTCTTTTTCAATAATAAATTAGTCATATTAGGATCTCGCACACATACACGTATCCTTTCGAGGGTAACACAAACTCTAAAATAAAAAAGCAAAGAGATTCACTTGCACATGGATTGTTATCCTTTTATCTTAAGATCACAAAATTATCACAAGTTTCTTTACAATTTGATTCGTCTAAATATCAGTAAGGCTATGTTTGATTTAACTGTGAAATTTTAGCTTTTGAGTTATAGAACTTTAATAGTAGAGTTTTGGTTAGAAGTATTGTTGAATAAAAGTCGTTAATTGTTTGACATATTTTAGGTAATGTTGAACTTTTAGAAAATTTATGGGCAATGTTGAATTTAAAAAAATATGAAGGAATAAATTTAAGGGGGAAAAAAAAAACAGCTTCCTGCATTATGTAAAAATAATTTCGCAAACGCTTATTTTAAAAAGCTCCAATTTAGAACTTCTTGTTTTCAATTTTTTTTTAGTTTTACTTTTTACCTAAAAATACTTTTAAAAATGAGTCAAACAGTTTACCCTCGACTTTTAAACTCACAAAAAATATTTTTAGGTGTCAAAAAGAGAAAACCTCACAATTAGTCCCTATTGTTTCCTTTTGTCTCAAATTAGTACCCATTGTTTCAACTGTCCCAAACTAGTCCCCAATATTTTAAAAAAAGTCTCAAGTTAGTCCCTTCTGTTAAATTAGGTGTTAAACTTAACAGAAATGAACAGTAAAAAAGGGGTAAAAAGGTAAAAACACCTACCTTCCCCTTATACCACCGCCTCTGCCACTACCAATCACACCACCACCGCCTCTGCCACCACCAACCACACCACCACCGCCTCTGCCACCACCAACCACACCACCACCGCCTCTGCCACCACCAACCACACCAACACCATATCTGCCACCACCAACCACACCACACAAAACACACACAAATTATATACACAAATCACACAACACACCACCATGCACTGCCATTGCCACCACCACCATGCACCGCCACCACCACCACCACCACCAACCAAAACTACCACCACCGCCAACAACGCATAAAACACACACACATATACAAAAATCACACACACACAATACACACATTACACACAAATCCAACAACCACTGCCTACCAACCACCGTTGCCAACCATTTGCCGCCGCATACAACACAGATATATACACACACAACACACATATATACGCACATAAATCATACACATACCTATTTTTTGTTGTTTTTCTTTTTTTGGTCAGTGGGATGGGGGCAGCAGCGTGGGGAGAGGGTGAAAGTGGGAGTAGTAGCGTGGGGAGATGGAGGGGGTGGGGCAGGGGCGGGGGAGGGGAGGGGTAGGGGGGGGGCGAGGGGGGAGGAGGGTAGTGGTAGGGCAGCGACGTGGGAGGGGGGGTGGGGCGGCGACGTGGGAGGGGGGTGGTGGTAGGGCGGTGACGTGGGAAGCGGGGTGGGGCGGCGTCGTGGGAGGGGGGTGGTGGTGGGGCGGCGACGTGGGAGGGGAGTGGGGTGTCTGTTTTGAGTTTGGGAATAGGGGTGGGGATCAGATGGGTGAGGGAGGGGTTTTTAGTAATTTTAATTAGGTTTTAAGGGTGTTTTAGTCATTTAATAGGTTATCTGTTATATTTTTAACGGAAGGGACTAACTTGAGACTTTTTTTGAAATATTGGGGATTAATTTGGGACAGTTGAAACAATGGGGACTAATTTGAGACAAAAAAAACAATGGGGACTAATTGTGAGGTTTTCTATGTCAAAAACTTAGGTCAAACAGATTCTAAAACATTTTGCAATTGTGAAACAATTACTCTTAGTAGCTTTTCAAAGAAGCCATCACATTTTTAGACTAATTAGCAACAAGAGTTAGCAATAACTTGATACCAATGATAATAACAGAAAGACAAGAGGCAAACCGCATGGATCACAAAGGAAAAAAAAAAAAAAACGAAAAAAAAAATCGAGTGGTGAATTTCTGCTGAGGATATGCTTCATAAATAGAAAAGTGTGTAAAGTTTCCATAGAAATACAAAAAAAGTCCTATAAATTATTAAATTTGCTTATATATGGATCAACAAGTTAAAAAATTGTATTACTGCGATTAGGAAAATGCTAGAGATTTTCTTTTTTCGAAAACAAAAATAAACATTTGTAGATAATAGGGTGACCCACTATTTTTCTCACCATGAATTATGTAAGTGAAAATAAGCCACTCCTATTGGGAGGTCTTATATATATATAAGGGCGGAACCATGAATTTAATATTGTGGGATAAAATTTAAATAAGAATATTGATGATAAGAAAAAAAAATAAAGAGGAAAAATAATTTTTTTTTTAACGATATTACATAAATTTTTGTAAAAGAAAAACTTTGAAACCTGGCCTCCCAGTTCCACCATATCTAGATATGTATATATCCATATCTATCTATCTACCTATCTACCTATCTATCTATCTCTATATATAATGAGGAACAAAATCACGAAGAACTTTGTGAAGCACTATAACCTTGGCCGTCATGCAAGTCAGGGTGAGATCGGGTCCACCTGCTGATTATCACACTTCACTTGCTATATATATATATATATATATATATATATATATATATATTTTTTTTTTTTTTAAATTTTTTTTTTTTGGTCATAAAACTTCACTTTTTTTTTTACCCCTACCCTATGAGATTTGAATCATAATCTCCCAACTATCAGATGGAGTAACCCACCATTAAATTACTCTTTAATCTCGTTTAAAAAATAAAAAAAAAACTTCGTGAAACTTCACTTTCTCATTTATGAAAAGTTAATAAGATTCAACAAAAATATTAAGCTCATTAAAATAATTTTTTGGTCTGCATTTTGAATTAGCCAAAAATTATCCGGGCCCAACAGATCTTGGGCCGAAGACGTCTTCAGAAGTGGACCCAAGACGGCCCACAGTTTTTGAGGGGATAACAGGTTCGTAACATTTGGCACAATGGATTGAATGGAGAACCTCGTCTAGGAAATAAAGAAAACACGTTCAATGCTGGAGTTGCGATTCGTGCAATTATCGTTAACACGCCACATGTGTGTAGAACCCACCTCGTGTGAAAAGACTAATAATATTTGTTCGAACTGATTGAATATCAACCCAAACTTAACACACATTAGGGGCCTCTTGCATCCTATGCTGGTTTATTCACGTGCATGTTTGTATACTTCTAGAGACGCAGACAAAGTATCGTAGAGCTCTCTGGAAATATTGTAGAGTTTTGACCCTTTCAACATAAAGCCACGAGCAGGTAAAAAGTATCGTATAGCTGTCTGGAAATATATTTATCAATTTCCTTGACATAACGCGTACACAATCATAATCTCCACAAGCATTCAACCTAAGCAAAATTGCTAACAAGGTTTTACTGCTAACCATTTTTATATATGTGAAAGGCAACTGCCGCATGCCTAGCAACTTACAATAGTTCAGCCCAAAGGACAGCCAAACAAGAGTATCGAACGCAACAAATTTTGTCGTTAATTATCATGTGAAAGTGAGCCCTGAAACGTGTGTATCCGTGCAGTGAGGCGCGAGAATCACCAGTAAGACTTAAAACACGGTGTTCTGTCGCAGGCTGGCGGTTGCTTCAGTAAGCGAGCTGAGTAATGTCTCACCAACCTCAGCTTTGCAGAGGGGACAGGTGGCGTTGATCTTCAGCCACTTATCCACACACTCTTTGTGAAAGAAGTGAGAACATGGCAACTCCTTGAGCTCATCATTGTTCACATACTTTGCCAAGCAAATGCAGCACACCTGCACAAGAACAAGGAACTTAGACTCGGTCCATGAACACAGCTTACAAAGGCTTCCCCAATAATATATCAACCAAAACTGACATTTTCATGCAAACTCTTAGTTCCCATGGCCCATCAAGGGTCAAAGTCAGAGTAAGTAGCCATTCTTTCTAATCAAGGGTAAAAAGAGATGTAAAAGCATCTTCACGCTTCAAGACAATGTTCATCAGCCAATAAGTGTATTTTCGTTTTCAGAGTGAGATTTGAGAAATCCCCCGGCCCGGACATTTTAAAAATGTTGTTCTAAATTCTGTTGGGTTCATCCTATGTAGCATAGAAAAGCCCATCTGAATTGGCAGAATTTTAAACCCTATACCGAGTGGAACAGGGAGAATTGTTTCTTAGGCAGACAACCCACATCTCTCACCTGATGGTCAAGATTAATTAAGTATATCTTATGCCATAAAAGAGTTGAGACTAGAAAACCTCCAATCTGGCCTTCTGTGAAATGTTTTAAGAAACCAAAAGTGGCTAAAGGAGCAATAGCACAGAAACAGTCGGAGGCTACAAGTCCAAGCAATAATTTTTGCATCACGTGACAAAAACGAACGACTGAAAGTTGATATGAGATGATAGCTTTCTTGCGACTAGAAGGTTTCATCATGTAGAACATTGAATGAGAAATAATATTCGTACATGTCATAGCAAACTACATACTGATATTGATTTTGATGTTAATTAAAAGGTGACGCTAGGTTGTGTTTCGTTCGTGCAACAAACTCCCTTAAAGTTCAAGAAAATGAATATGCATATCATTGGATATAAAATCATGATGATGGGGACTTTTACAAGCTTCAAATCCTGTCGCAAGCTCATAGACTAGGGTAATCTGCAGTAAAATGATTACAGCAACCATCTGCGCCACTTAACAATGCGATGACTTGCAATCAAGATTATTTAAAAGGCTATTAACAAGCATATAGCCCACGCAAGATCTGATAAAGCAACGACTTAAAATGTCAGCAAAAACGTGTAATCCGAACCAAATGAAACTGCCAAAACCAGATTGAATACACAAGTGCGACTTATGAAGACCAAGGCTACTGCACATTCAGTACACGACTAAGATTTTCTGGTTGCTAAAGTCTGCTTTGAGTCACTTCTTAACCAAGACGCTTCAGACCAGGTAGTCATAGAAACAAAATAGCCTTATGTTAATTTATCAAATCCCTAGCCTACAAGCTCATCAACTAAAGAGATAATAATAGTAATCAACATCTAGTCTTTCAACATTCCGAGGGAGCCAAATGCATACCCAATTTATACATACATGATGAATAAATTACAACACCACTGGTATTCTAGCCATCCAATCCCTCACATACACGTCCTCACCTCCCAGCTTCAAGTGGTAGTTTTGAAATGAAGTATATCTAATAATTGGATTGATAATCATATGAAATTTGAAAAAGCAACAAGCATCCATTGCAAAAACATCTCCATACAAACAACTTTTTAAACTAAGGCTTCCCTCACTAAACTAAACAAACTAAATAAACCAAAAAACATTTCAAATATAATATTTTGCACTAGAGGATGGAACTGGCTGCTTCACCCAACAAAGAGCACAAACTTTAATTGGCAATTTTCATCTAATGGTTTTGAATCTTTTAATCTAATGGATGATATTTTCAGTTAAAAATCTGGGTGAATTGTTAAGATCATCCCTCCTATATATAGGAGATGATGAAAATAGGAGAGGATCCAGATCCGATGATGGAAGCATAAGTTAATTAAAGGAAAAAGCCTTCCCTAAATTGGTACTTATCAAACCCAACAGAAATGTCAATGCCTAATTAATTACATTGTTTGTGTCAACAAACAATCAAATGAGTAGGCAAATCTGTTCAGGTCTTGTCATGGATTATGATAAATGGGAAGAGAGGTTCTTCATTACAGACAATTAGGTCATGCATTAGACTATTATTCTACATGCATGTTGTCAACAAGTTAAATGAATCCAAAAGTGTGAAGGAAATAGAGTTTACCGCATCCTCTCCTGATACCACTCGTTCCTTCTCTGTTCCTGCAGCCACAATGCCACCTTCATCTGAAGCACTGTCACTGTCTTTGTTCTTGCTGCCTTTGTTCTTCTTTACCTTAAATTTATAGGTTGGTAGAGAATTAATTGATTCAGATGTCGCTCCTCTGCTTTCAGTTGGATCCTCTCGGAAGCCCAAGACCGAAATTATGCAAGGGAGACAGCAGCATATTGTTGCACATAGAATAAATGGCATTGCATATCCGATACAGCTAAATGTAAGAAATACTATACACAACCTGCAGGTCACAAAAATGCCTAAATGAATTGAGCATCAGCCATAAAATAAGTGTGAATAGAAGAGAGTGCTACTAAAAAATACCTATACAAGTTTGGTGCCTCAGAGGCAGAAGAGTGACCTCCAAAAATCCACACATTGCCTACCACAAACCATATAGCAAAGAAGCAATCCAGTGCCATTTTGAAGTAGTCCACAAGAACCTTAAGCCTGCGTGAAAGAACTATGTAATGTAGTCCTAGATATGAACTTCAGTTTTTGAAACAGTAACTACATCAAATTTTTCTAAGAACTTGAAAACAGAACTACATCAATTTTTTCTAAGAACTTGAAAACACACTCAAATATGTAAGAACATGAGAGGTGACCGATAGCAGTTAGTGAAAGAATCACTGTCATACAGCTCTTAGATAGTAAATGTCCTTTTGGAACAAGTTGAAAGAGGTATGACAAACACCAAGTCTATCCAGATTCCATCTAAGTATTCCTTAGTCATCCAAACTCACCCTTATCAGATAGTTCATTCGGCAAACTATGAGTGAGGTTAATTTTCTAAGAGCACACAACCAAATGAGACAAAATATTGGCACACCAAATATGAGAATTCACGATGTAACTTTGCCATATTCTTAGATCAGAAGAGCAGTATTAAATGTAAATAATGCAACAACAAGAAACCTTCTCTTGTCGGTATTTATATTTTGCTCATCTATAAGAAATGAATAACAAAACTGATCGAGAGTATTTCTGGACTTCCCGGGACATTAGGTTGTATTGTCTTCACACCTGACTTGGATATTATTAGCACAAAGTTATTTTTTGGCATTCAGAAATAAAATTTTAAAAAAAGAATACAGACTATTATTAATCTATATCTGTTTGTGATATATCCCATTAGAAGGTGAAGATAATTTCTCAATCAAACTTTTGATATATGTTAGTAGAAGGTGAGGATAATTTCTCAATCAAACCTTTGATATATCTGAGTAGATTTTATAATTTACTTCAAGAGTAAGGCATTTCTATTCAAATTTAGTTTTTCTTTTGATTATAAATATCATTTAACACGTAAGAAAGGCTTCAGTTTGTGGCACCATTGCCCATATAACTCAAATAAGAGCCAACAAATCTCTCCTCTGGCTAGTTATACAAGTTCCAGTGAACAACATTGCTAGCTATTTTCTTTCCCTTACCTTTCCCACTGGCCAACCTACTATATCAGTATAGTCCAGGTGCAGTTTCATCACACCACCTCTCCCTTTCATCCTGTGTAGCACTAATTCCCTTGAAGACAAGAAGTGCAAAGTCGTTTTAAGTCCCACAATGACTAGCTAGTGTCTCTAAATTCTCTCTACAGTCCTAAGGATATAATTATAAATTGACTTTCAACAACCACCATTTTTGTACCATATGCAGGGAATGCCCTAACCCGGGATACCAAAACATAGAAAGAGAAATGGAGCACAAGCGAGAGAAGGGCATCAGAGCAACAATTTTTAAGAACCTCTCAGAGCAGACCGTTAGAGCATGGAAAATAATATTGTGAAATCAGTTATATTTATCTATTTTTGTGTTTTAAAGTTGGCGCACTTAGAAAAAACCCAGTTGATCTGCCAGATGCCAAAAATGGTAGTTAGAACTCTTCCTCCATCATTCATGAAAAATATAATGTTCTCCAAGTTCAAGGATCCTAACCACATCACACACAAAAAAGAGTGCTGTGGACCAACTTTTGCAGGTGCTCCAGTGCATGTTGTGGCTGGTTTTCATGTGGGCCTAGACAGAGTATAAATGTTCTAAGGATTTCATAGGCTCTTTTGGCTATCTGATGCGAGTTCACAGATCATGTGATAAGAAGTCACACACTATAAGATTTAAATGAGTGAATCTGCAACAACATTGCTCTATATCAGACAACTCATCAAGTTTGTGTTTAATTCGTCTACCAGTGACTATTACTCCTAAGTTTTACGAAGCAGAGAATCCAGACTTCATAGAAGAGAGTGCTAAATGAAACGATGGTAGAGCAAATAATCAATTAAATGACATGTAATAGAGACAGATGCTCTGATTCAAAGACTGAAGTAACCCAGAGGCATTATATCCACATTGTTATGAATGGCCAATGGTTTATCATACAAAATCTACAAGCAAACTAATTAAAGAAATTAACCATAAGCAAGGCACCTGTATTTGTCTGTGTAACGCAAGAAAGCCAAAGAACATGTCAAAACCAGGAATAGATGGATGAGATCAACACATGGCCTTACTATCTTATTCCACATGACCAAATCACTGATCATATGAAACTATTAGACCCACTACACAAAGCTTGACCTAGTTTTTTTTTGGGTAAAAAAGCTTGACCTAGTTGAATGATGGTGAACAGACCCACTAAATAAAACAAAAATGAAGACACAGAAATAAGGCGTACTCAACAACAAAAAAGTGGGTATACTTGTCTTAAGCTGAGAGAAGTTAGAAAAGGTAGCTGAAAATGATTCACAACATCCAACTAGAGATGAGGGCAGGAAGGCAGAGATTTCTGTTGCACTATGTGAGTGGACTTAGAGTTGCTGGCACATTCTCGCAGGTGTATGTGAAATCCTACAATTTTATCATTTGTTAAATCTGATAAAACAATCAGAGGCTACTGACTGGATAAGCAAGCACTCACTACTGCCAGCACAAATAAAATGGCCACACCGAGAGGAAAATTATTATAAAATGCTATTATGATAAATCCTATACTTATCACAGCAACAGGAAAATTAAAAGACTAACAACAAACCAAACCGACATAACAATGACAGTCCATACCTTGAACTTGATATTCCAAAACCATTGCCACCCCTAGAGGTTATATCAGTTGTATGGCGATCTTCCCCCTCTAATGATGACACTCCACCGGAATTGTTACCTTGAGAAGAATCCTGACGTGATTGAGTTGTATCTTGATCAGACCCCTGGTTCCTATGACGATAACGCCAATAAAGAAGAGGGAGGATTGCAACACAGCCAGATGCATAACCAACTACCCATGCAAATAATGGAGCACGTGGATGTTCATTTCTTGATAAAGACAAAACAACAATAGCTGCAACAATTTGGCTAACTGTTAAGACCAGTTCAACAGATATCCATAGCCCAGAGTTTAACGGACTTCTACGTCTGGCACGCCCATTTCCCCTGCGAATCAATGATGAGCTCCTTGAATTTGATCCACCATTAGTAGATAATGTTGGTCTGTAACCAGAAGCCCTTGCACTAGTAGAAGGCTCATCGGCACTCTGTTGCTGCGGTAAGCCACTTATTGGTCGATCATGTGATGAACTAGATGACGATGCCGCATTACTAATTGGGATGTCAATAACATGCTCACTATCATTTCGATTATCTGCTCGCTCCATTAAGAAAGAAAGTTTGCTGGTCTGGATTTTACGATGTAGTCCCAATAAGGGGACGGCCATCTAATTCCACCAACCAACTAGGAAGCATGGAAAAATATGGGACGGCAGATTATAAGATAACCTTACTGTCTTTGCAACCCAATTCTCTATTGTATTTCAAATTAAACACTCCTTACTCACAATCACCAGGTTCACCCAGCGGAAAACCTAAATATTAACCTCGACACCCGGAGAATCAGATAAACCCTCAATCTGTCACAAAAACAACATACAGCAAGATTAGAATCATAATTAAAACTGTCTCCACTTCAAGGCATAACTCTCTCCTCAAACAACCCTCTTTGTCCTCAATCAGATCTCCGGTTTAACTTTACCTACTCAAAAGTAGAAAATTATAGTTCTCGTCTAATAACTAAAATGTTGTTTTGTGTTATTTTCCATTTCACCCACTTCAAAGCATAATTCTCTCTTCAAACACACCTCTCTTACTCAAAGAGATCTTCAGTTTTACCCACCCGAAAACAAAAAACAATAGTTCTCAAATTATAACAAACATGAATACCGCCATTTTCTTGAACTCCAGCCCAAGAAATATTGATGATTTAGGATTTTAATATCACCTCTTTCCACAATTTCTCTAAGCAACTAAGCAACAAACAAATGGAGGCAAAATCTCCACCCGAGAACAAAAAAAGAAGGGAAAAAAATATTAACAGCAGGATTATTGCTAAAATGAGCTTAAATAACTTAAATAATTTTCAAGATTATTCATGTATTTCATAATCACAACATTTTAAGAACTAATCAACAGTCAAACAACATAGCAAGCAGTGCCCATTTTTCGTCCTATGACCAAAAAATAAAATAAAATCAAATCAAATCAAACATAAAAAATATATAGCTAAGGTTACGTACACTAGACCTAAAGTGGGTCCGACACTTCCACGAACACTACAGATAGCGGGAGCGGCCCTTTATTAACCCAAATTCATCACTACCCAGAAAATCCCCAGCTAAATTCAACTCATCAAGTGCTGAACATGGATATTCTCAGACAAAAATTCAACTAAAAAATACAAAAATTCATAATTAAAGCTTCTACTTTGTCATCAAGCTAAGCATCAAGACCCATTAATAATCCAATATCATCAACGTTGACCATCTCTTAAAAAATCAAAAACCCACAAAAATAAACCAAGATTAACACCCAAAAATATCATCTAAATATTCAACAAACTAAACCCAGAAAAGAATAAGTCTAAACATCGATATTTATATACGTACATAAATACATATAAAATACAAATAAAATACATATATATGTGTATATATATAGAGAGAGAAAGAGAGAAAGAGAGAGAGAGAGAGAGAAAGAGGTTACTGACCAAGTTTTAATAAAACTATGAATGGGGATAACTTTGATGCCATTATTTGATAAATGGTTTTACTTTTTCAGCAGTAAATTGTTTAACTTTTTTATTTTTATTTATGGGTAAATAATTAATTTGATAGTTATGGTTTGTGTCATTTTAATCTTTATTTTTAAAATATATATTTTTAATTTTATATTTTTATTATTTATTTTAACTTAATTTTTATTTTTTATAATATATTTTTTTAATCTCGTATTTTTATAATATATTTTTTTAATCTTGTATTTTTATAATATATTTTTTTAATCTCATATATTTACAATATACTTTTTTTAGTCTCGTATCTTTATAATATCTTAGCTTAATCTTTATGTTTATTATTATGATCTATATTAATCCTTTACATTTAAAAAATAAAGATTAAATTGACACAAATAATATGAATATAGAACTAAAAGAGTACATTTTAAAATATAAACACTAAATTAAAACAAATAGTAAAGATATAAGAGTAAAAAAATATATTTTAAAAAATTAAAATTAAAATAACATAAATTCTAAAAATAAATGACCAAATTAAATACTTATCCTTTATTTATTTTAATTTGTCATGACGCTTTTTCTTTTTTTCTTTTTTTTTTGGGGTTTTTTTTTTATATATAGCGTCAGCAGGTGAATGTGAAGGAGTTCTTTTTGTATTTAACTTGCTTGGAAGTGTTATCTGAGAATATTCTTCATTCATTTTATGGCCCCGAGATTTTGTCAAACTTTTTATAACGAGAATGGTACAACTTTGATAGCATGATGTACAAGTTCTTGCTGCAGCGATGTTATTGCCAAACTTGACTTGATAATAACGTCACCTTTTCCTTTTCTTTTTTCCTACCAACTTGTTCTTTAATGTCAACATTGGAAAGGGATATGTTAATTGGAGGTAAATAAATTATGGGTTTTTTTATTGATGTAGGTTATTTAATGTTGTCAAATTCTTGCGTAATATTACTTGGCTTCAATTGTATTCTTATTTGTAAAGTGATTATTGATTAATGTTTGTACATATTTGACTTACTTTTCAGTTGCGGTTCAACTAGTGTAGATGTTGATTATTGATTATAGTAATTCGATTGTTAAAAGAAAATAAAAGGCAATTACTTCGAGGATTATCGTTTTTTTTTTAAAAAAAAAAATTGTATGTTTTAGATGAGTATGGATATTGTATCAAAAGAGGAAAAGAAAAAAGTAATCATTGTGACCGTTAGTATTTTTATCAAAAATGAATTGTATGTGTTATTGAAGAAAAGCTCTTTTTTCCTCTCTTTTTCCATAAACATGCGATTTTTACATACTTTTCTCTATTGGAATGGAATCACTTCCTCTTTTTTTTTTGGTCGGGAATGGAATCACTTCGATTGTACTAAAGTGTGATCTCAAATTTACACTTTCAATTCTAGCATAATGTCATGCTTTAGATATCTTAATATATTGAGATCACGATTGGTATTTTAGAATAAATTTATATATAAATAAAATGAGTTAAGCAATAGAATGAAACTGGATAGAGCTGACATTTGGACTAAGCCGGTAAAAGCCCAGCATAGCCCAACACACCAAAACTTGGACATGACTCGACTCGGCCCAACTACCACATATAAGTGGGCTGAGATGAGTCATAAAATTTTTAACCTAGTTCATTTAAGTTCAAGCTTATTTCAAGACAGGAACAACCTAGCCCAACTCGTAAGTCTAACGCAACTCGAGCCTAGCCACTTATAGAACTAACTACTACAACCAATTGTTGCAATTACAAGTTTGCAACAAGCTACAACCAATTGCTACTTTAAAAAAAATTGCAAGTCGGCTTTTTAAAAAATAAAGAAATAAATAAAATTCAAATAGTAGTCATTGCATTACAATTGCAATAGTTATTTTTTTTTAAAAATAATAATAAGTATAAGTTGCAAGTTGCAATGATTAGTTTTTTTTTAAGAATAATAATAATAATAGCAAGTAGTACAAAGATTCTTTTCTTTCTTTGCCTAGTATTTTCGACACTAATCCTAAAGAAGGTAGAGTATAAGTTTAGATATTTGAAAATTTTGTACCAAGGATAAAAAAAATTGCTACTTGTAATATTGGCAAAAAAAGTTCCCACTCTGATATATTTAAGATGAAATTTAAACACAATTAGATATTTCTTCATCTAGTGGTACAGTGTGACCACTTTCCGTTATTCACATAAAATAAATAGGAGATAACTAGCAAAATTTGTTCTTGTATCTGAAGAACGATTAATTTTAGTAAAGATCCTGCTTTTGAAGCCTATGTCAAAAATGTTAGGATTAGTATGCCATAAAGACCACTAGCATGTGACATTTCAGATTAAATGGATACGTATTGTAATATATTAATATTAATGATAGTATTCATCATTATTCTCTCTGATATATTTATGTGCATATGCTTGTATAAAGGTCCTTGATTCAAGTAAATAACTTGGATGCACGGTGGCTGCACATATAATGTCTAAGTCATGGCACTTGTTTCTAGATTCTGTTCATAACCATATGATAGAGTTGTGCACTTTATCATGATAAGGTTATAGTGTGATAGTCTATTGTATATGGTGATTTGCCTTAGTTATTGGTAGGTTTCCAAACTTATCTCACTAGTGTGAGTGCCACACATTGAACTGGACCACTTAGGTATAATATCTCAATATGTACTATCAAAGATATAGATCAAATATACCTTATGATACTAAGTGCCCAGTGCTCTTAATCTTGAGCACATATAGATGAACTAACAAAATTAGGTTCATGTACTTTGATGCACTATGGGTAAAACCTCAGTTTTGGGTCAACAACTCTATGTGTTGGGTGTATGAGTTTGACTAGTTGAAACGTATGTTTGCAATATAGAATCCATTTCATTGTAAGATGGGGTAATCGCTCCCTTGTGATAATCCAGAAGATTATCTAAATCTAAACTCAGTGGTATATTCTATTTAGGGGTATATCGAATATTTGGCTTGAAGGTCACTCCAAACGGATCCTCCTATATCTATATATAAACGCTGGTTTATCAAGAATACGCAAGAAAAGCACTTTGAATTGTTGATTAATCGGATCAAGTGTTCCATATCCAGTAGATGGTTATTTTATGGATTATATGTCTCCAGTATAAGATATAATTAAAAAAGAGATAGTACAAGGTGAAAGATAAGTGTCATAATCCTATCAGGCATTTGGACACCTCTAATGAACCTTGGACTTAAGTAGTCCAACCTAATCATTTCTCTTGGTTTCCTAAGCCCTTAGAACTACTCCATATGCTTAACATAGCACCCACACGCCTAGCTCCTCAAATATTATGTCAAGATGTCAAATTCATTCTAGCAAGATTTCATAATGAGCTCAACTGTCTAATTAGGAAACCCCATTACCAAAATAGAAAGTCCTTCCCAATTAAGACTCCTAGTTGCATTAGGTATCTTATTTGGCAACTCCTAGGCATATGAAAAACTATCAAAATACGACAGTAGTACTAAACAAGAAATAGGCTAAAAGATGAACCGAAAGACATAAACATCCTGACTCCTAAAATGATCAAAATGTCATTGCTAATCCCTAACAACATTTTAACCTTTCAACCTTTCAACCTTAACTTATTCTACTAAAAAGTTATGATTGTACTCCAAGATGAATATTGTTATCCACATAAGCTTGTCATACTACGTACGACCTTTGTTTTCCACCTACTAAGTAAAATGACCAAAATAACTAAAATGCCCTTCTATGTAAGACTCACATTAATAATTATTAATTTATGGAGATATTTTTAATTTTTTTAGCTTGATAGTAATATATTTATGGTATTTTTTATAGGGTTATGAAGTGGGGCAAACAAATCCAGAGAAGATAAATGTTTTGGATTCAATCAATCATGTAGATTTAGCTTGGACAGTAGATGTTCAGGCACTAACAATTGTAAATTGCTTTCGCCAATGTAAGAGACGATTTATGAAAAACATGACAGCCGAAACCTTTGATGAACCAATAGATAGACATGCCATTAATGAATTGGGGGTCGTAATCAATGAGTTGAGATACTGTAAAAAAATAGATGACAACTACCTCTTAGATTTTTCTGGTGAAAATGATACATGTGTAGAGGTTTTGAGTGTAAATAAAATTATTGACAATATCAGTTGAAGTTGACAATGGGACACAACCTTTGGAACAAGTGTCACGTAAGGAAGCACTCAGAGTATCAAAGACACTCCAAAATTTCTTGTTTCAATATGAGAAAGTAACCCTATAACTTTTAGGTATATTACACACAATTAAAGATGAGATTCAACACAATTAAAGATGAGATTTAGCAAGATTTGAAGTTCAACAAAAGACAAGTTACTATTGATTCATATTTTGAGAAAACTTCATAAATAGTCAATTTATTATGTAATTTTTAGCTAATTATTAGTTTATTAAATATTTGGATCGATAAAATACAAAAAAAAAATATTTTAAATGTATTATCTTATAATTTTATCAAAATTATTAATTTTTTACACTGGTCCCAAGTCAGGACCAGATAATTTTATTATTTAAAAGAGATTGTTAATTTATTAAGTATTAATTTAAAGAGGTTCTATTGTAGGACTTTCTCCTATAGATATTCTACAATCTCTCACATGTCCCAAGCAAGAGAAAAATCTCTCTTCTCTTCGTCCCTTACACCACACACAGGAAAGATGAAAAAATACAAGAAATTGAATCATACCATTATCAAACACTAATTGAGCAGGAAAAAGGTTATAGGAGAAAAGACCATTGGGAGCTCTCTATTAGGCGTGTAAAGCTTCTTCAAACAAGTTGGTTATTAATTCATTAAGATATAAGCTAACGAATCCAGGTAAAAATTCAACTATTGCTGAATTTTTTATCTTTACTTGATTACGATAATATACAAGTTCTTGTTTGTGCAATATTCTTGTGAAAATTATGTGGTTTGATCGTTACTCTGCATGCTATTAGCTTATGTTGTGTTAAAATAAGTTTTTAAACTTAGTATTATTAAGGAAACATGCCCCATCAAAAAAATCTTTACAACCTACATTTGAAAGTTTTAAGAAATATTTTGAAATTTTTTCTTTCAATTGTTAATGAAGAAAATAAATTTTGCAAGCAACGTTTTCTTCTCTTTTAACTAAAATTTGTTTGACATATTATTGATGGAGTAGTAGAATTGATTTTCCTTTATTATGTATAATTGGTCATTAGACTGAGCCTGACTAGCATTTACAAAAATGAATACTTTCTTTTCATGTTAGGTAATATTTTATGTTAACATTATTAATCTATGTGTATCTCGTTAACCGATAAATCAAAGTTAATTTTAAGTTTTCATTAGATTTTTTTATTAATCCAAGTGCCTTTTTTAGTTATATATGTGTGTGTACCAATATTTGTATACGTATATATATATTTTTTTTATTATTTATATATATTTACATATATTCAAAATATACTAATCACAAAAAAAAATTAAAAATTAAAATCTGGGCTAACCCAGCTGGTGACCCAAGGTGGTAGGCTTGTGAGTCGAGTTAAGTCTTATATTTTAAAATTGAGCCAAGCCCAACTCAACTCACTACAAACCTGGGCTGAGTTGGACCCAATTCTATCAATCCATGACTCATATAAGTTGGGTTGGGCTGGGCTAGGTTGGCTTAGATGCCAGCTCTAGAACTAGGAATGGAATAAATTTAGTAAATAATATACTATGCTTGATAAACTATAGGAATGAATGCATTGATTTCAAACCCATATTTGGTAGTGAGTAAGGGTAATATTGGGAATAACTTTTATACAATGATTAAATACCCTTTTGTTATTATATACATGTTATAGTCTTCTTAATAATAAAAGTAAATATATTAATCATAACAATGGTAAACAGTAATGATAATAATTATACACAATAATAAATAAGCACCTAATGTTAATATTAAATCATAATAATAATAATTTTTTTAATTTTTTATTATATATTTTAATTAATATTAATAAAATAATGATAATAACGATAAGAATTTTTCTTATAATAATTTTATATTATGAAAAGATATTCCTATCATTAATAATAATAATAGATAATAAATAATATTCACACACCACAACAACAATAATAGTAGTAGTAATAATAATAATAATAATAATAATATTATTATTATTAGTAATAATAAAGATTTTTCTTTTGTTATTATATAGATTTTATGTTTTGAAAGGGTATTGTATTCATTTGATAAATAATAATATTAAAAATAGTAAATAATGTTCATAAATTATATAATAATAATAATAGTAATAACAATAATAATAATAATTATTATTATAATAGTAAGGATTGACTTTTGTTATTTTATACATGCTATATTTCTAAATGACATTTTGATCATTTGACAAATGAGTTCATTCCCAAGAATATGAGAATGGGCTATTCATATGTTTGTGAGAATCGAATTATCTAAGGAATATTCAATTCCCAACTCATTCCAACATACCAATCACCACCTAAGAAGTGAAGTTAGAAACTCGAAAGTTATAATTTTTTTTATTTATGTAGAATATGCTCATCTCAAGTATCATCATCCATATATTATAAACTCCTTGTGGAAATGTTTATAAGACAAGTAAATAAAGGTCTTAATTTTGTTTAAAGAAAAAAAAAGTTTTCAAGGTTTTAGTGTTGAGTGCATTAGCGCATTAGTGTTATAAAGTGTTTGTTCTTTTTTGGTTATAAATACTCTAGCGTAAGGCCAATTCCAACTTCTTTAAAATTAGGGAAGTTGGAGTTTTTTTTTTGGCTAACAATTAACCTAAGGGATTATAGGGAAGTTGGAGTTGATTCTCTATTTTTTAAGCATTCTCCACTTTAGTTTCACTACAACAATTTTTCTATTTTTAATAAATTTTATTTTTAGAACAATTTTATTTCGGTGTCACTTTAATAGCTTTCCTATTTTTATTTTTTTATTTCTTTTCAACTTCCCTAAATTTTGGAAAGTTGAATCTTAGTTTGATCAGGATCTTATATTTTCAGAGAGTAAGATATGAAAGTTGTTGGACTAGTTTTGAATTAATTGACAACTTCCCTATATTAAGGAAAAATAGATATTTAGAGATGTTGGAAAAGGCCTTACATTGAGGATGACAGGGTCTGTGACGCCCGAGAATTTTATCACACATATTTTAAATAACTGTTGTATAAACTACTTGTGCATTTTACGTGCATTTCTTGTCTTATTTAATTATTTATTTTTGAGGTACTATTCATAAGAAAATTCACTGTCTCGGATACGCAATTTAATATTTTTCCTAAGTCATATGATACATAATAGGAATCGGAAAATTGTCATTTTAGACTTTTGAGCTCGGGAGTATGCATTTAGAAAATGTTTTCCGCATCATTTGAATAGTATTACGTACGTAACAACCTTAGTTTGAATTAGTAGTATTTAATTAGAGTTTTAGCTCAGTTTGACTAGGATTTCAGTGGCATTTGACCACAACTAATTGCATATACCCATACATATAATTAAGTTATTACCATTTAAAGCATTTGGCTCAACAAACAAAATACAAAATACCCCATATATCCCCCCCAAACCCGTGGCCCTAGAGGAAGGAAAAGGAAGAAAATTCTTCAACCAATCTTGCAAGCTTGACTTCTTGGTGTGATCTTGGGGAGTTTTTGAAGGCTCTCGAACTTTTACAATGCGTCTCCATCTTGAAACTTGTGAGGGAGTTGTATTTTTATTGTTTTTAAAGTTTATGCTCATATGTTGAAATTTTTGAATTTTCAATTATAGTTATAATACTTGTTATGAATGCTTATTATGTGTTTATTTGAGCCTATAGAGTTAACTTTTATAGCTTGATAGAGGATTCCATGATTGAACGTTGAGATTGAATGAAGAAAATAATGAATAGTGCTTGGAATTAGGGTTTTGAGAAAACTTGTTAATTGGGTTGATTTAAGGCTTCAATTAGGTACTCTAGAGATTAGTGGAACTAGTCATAGACTCACGTAGGGTTGAATTGCTCGGAAACATGATAAAATACAAAAATTGTTAACTTTAAAAAGGGGCTTTTCCACATTAAGCAATTCGGGCACGTTTGGGCTTTGGATTAGGTATCCTTGGGGTACGAAAACACTTTTGGTGCTTTCGTTGTGTGAAATTGGGGTCCGTATAGGGTAGTTGTAGTTAAAACCTACTCGGGGCCTTCCCGAGCTTTTGTCTCCAAAGCAGGTTTTCAGAGCTTGAATGTGTATCTTTTGGTATTCTTAGGAGTGTGGTATGCTTGGTTTATAGGATTGTGGCCTTGAATTTCGTATAGAATAAGAATTTTATAGTTATTAAAGGGGAAAATGTGATAAATAGATGATTTTGTGCTTGCATGAGTTTGTAGGTACTTGATATGTGTCAAAATGCATGTCTAAGGTATATTCAAGTTAGTTGAAGAGTTTCGTGGAAAAGTATGATAATTTCCCTTTGTGTTTATATGGTTACTTAGGACACATGATAAGTTAAAGCATATTTATGTAGCATTTTGTTAAAGATGGAATTCCAATGGATATGTATGCTAAATGAGTGGAACTATAGATTAACTAACCTGGTGAATAATTAATAAATGTGTAGTTAACGTTCTTAGTTAGATTAAAGAGATGTTTTGGAATTATTCGTATGATTGCTTAGACTATGTGGCATTATGAAATACGTGAGTGATTATATATATAGCCTCTATTGTTGCGGATTGAGTTAAACAAAAGTTAAGTTAGAAATTAATAAAGTTAATTGCTAAAGTGCTAAACTTATATGAACACGCTAGGGTGCATGTCCAAGCTAGTTCGAGGAGGTTGGGGTAATTAGAGCTATTTTCTTGCATTTTAGTCAGATCCAAGGTGAGGGAATCTTCATCTCTTCTATGCATTTTGACTTATTTTATTGTTTCTAAGTTATATTACTTGGTAATTGACAAAGTTTATATGTATTATTTACTTGCTATCTTGTGTCTTTTCTTGTTATTTGTGATTAATTGCGAGGGCGGCCTACTTTGCCTTCCCTCTCACGTGTTATTTGATATCTTGATTCTTGTGGACTTGTCTTGGGCTTGCGCAACCTTTTCAGACATGGCAGCGTCGAGAAACACGGGTGGCATCGAGCTTGCCGTGCTCCCTCGACTACCATGGTGCCTATTCCCTTTTTCGCTGAGTATACTCCACTACCTCAGATGCGTGGTTCACCTGCTGGGCATATGGTGCTACCTCAAGAGAAAGGGTCGTAGGATTGGGATACATCCGGAGTATCCCAACTTGTTTGAGTAAGGGTTTGTCGGCACTTGCGTGAAGTTCGTGGCTTGTGGTTCGATATTGAAGACTTGAAGTGGAACCGTATCCTTTTAATATGTGGATAATTACCTGTTTACTTGGTTGTGTTATTTGGTGTTGAAAATGCTATTATTCTGTTGCATATCATGTTGCACGCTCCGGTTTGCTGCATCACCTTCCTCACTTGGTAACTTTGGTTACTCATTCCTCGTTTTAACATGTTACAAGTGCAGTTAAGACATCTACCTTGAGTGTTGTGTTGCTGGTTGCTTATCTTGCTGAGGTTGAATCCCTTTGAAGATGTGTGTTATTATATTATGTCTTATTTTGAGACCTTTGAGGCCCTGTATGTATTAATGATAAATTTTGTGGGTTGTAATTAAAGTTGTAGTCTTGAATGTTTAGTGGCTTAGTTGGCATATAATAGCTAAAGATAGACTTTATTGTCTTTTGATTGCATGCTCGTGTGGTTATATTTTTTTTTCTAAGGCTCGGATGGCCTTGGGACTGGGAAAAGTGGGACAGTTGGAGTTGGGGTGTTGTATTGTGGTTATACTTGCTGCTTGCAGGTTTTTGATTAGTCCTATAAATAGGAGAAACTCCGTCCGTTCTCCCTAAATTTTATGACCGGGTTGGAAATAGGTTGCGTTTAGCTTGGCTATTAGAGTCCTGGTTATATGAGGGATCGGGGCGTTACAGGGTCAGTTAATCTAAAAAAAATGGGATAACTATAACTGTAATCATAATAGTTTAGCACAACTTGTAGCCAAAACTGTAACGAAAAACCTAACATGTTTGAAACTCACTAACCATAACCGTATCTATTAAATATTCAAAAAATTATAGATATTAGTACCCGTAAATATTTATTTAAAAATAAAATAAAGTTTTTTTGGATATCAATAGCTGTATCTGTTTATTTAAAAAATAAAATAAAGAATTAGTTCACATGAAAAACAAACCTAAAATATGTAAAAAATAAATAAATTTAAATTTGAAACGAACCTAATAATAAAAAGAATCAAAATACATATATAGTAATATTTCAAAATTTAAACTAAATTATATAATCATAAAAAATATATTATTGGGTTAATAAACATGGGCTTAAAATTGTAATTTTAGGTATTACTTTATCAAGTTAATATAAAATATATTTTTTATTTTTGTCAATTGAAATATTAAATTATATATTTTTCATGTATATATATGTACACAGACAAACACACAACACATATACATATACATATATAGTAACATCTGGCAAGCACAGGGTTGAAACTCATTGGTTATCTATTAAGTTTACACTTTTGATTGACTTGGGACATATGTTGAGGCGCACCGCTGCACTCGTAGGTTTACTAGTTAATTGTCGAATTCCGCCAGACCCAACCGGTGGTCAGGCTCCGCTAGATGGGTTCCCGCATTAACAAAAAAAAAAGGAAGGTAAATTTCACAAATGGTTCCTAATATTTAATACTTCTTTTCAATTTCATTATCACTGTTTCAAAAGTGACGTGCTTAGTTCTAGAATATTACAAAAGATTTCAATTTAGTACTCAACGTTTACACTTGTTTTCAATTTGTCCCCATTGTTTCAAAAGTGGTGTGTTTGGTCTCCAAAGTTTGCCAACATTTCAATGTAGTCCTTACGTGAAATTTCAGTTTGTAACCTGCACATGAAAATTTAGAGAGTGATTGAAAAAAGTAAAAATTTATTGGGGATTAAATTAAAACTTTTTTCGAACTTTGGATACTAGATGTGTCACTGTTGAAATAATGTTTACATTTTCTTTTAAATAATAGGGGTGTAATTAAAAGAAAGTATAAACAGTAAGAATCAAACCCGTCATATTCAAAACGAGAGGGACGAAATTGAAAAAAAAGTGCAAATATTGAGAAACACTTATTATAAATTAATAATTTGATTTTGATTTTTTTTTTTAACATCTAATACCAAAATCTATTGAATTACTTTTTTTATTAGTAAAAATTAAACCCTAACAAATATTCTATCATTTTTATTATAAAATTAGTTATTAATTTAAATATTCGTCAGTTTCAAAATTAAACTCTACCCACTTTCATTCTTACCTTACATGGCTGACTTGAACTTTAAACTTGATGTGACGAAGACCGTGCAAGAGATTAGAATGATAACCACTCGCAGCAATTCGTACATGATCACAATCCAAAACAACGTAAGTTTCATCAATATGGAGGTCAAATGGAGTAATCATGATTTCGATCTTCAAACAGATGTGATAACCATGTACTGAACGTCAGATTTATTAGGCTGAAGGCGCCATAATGTCTTCTCTAAACTCTCTCATTGAAAACTGATAATTTTGGGCAATTAATTTTCTTTTGAAAATAGTTAGTAATAACTGTTACTTTTTGTTAACTTGAATTATATGCTTTTAAAGCTAGGTTTAAAAACTCAGGTTTTTGAAGTTAGTTTAATTAGGATTTTAGTGTAATTTTCATGAATTGGGGTTAGAATTTTTATATTAATTTTTTTTTTCTGTTAGTTCAAAGAATAATATGAACAATAGTAGCTCTTTGAACGGTCAAATTTAAAATACTAGGCTCTATTTGTTTGTCGTAAAATAATTTATTTGTGTAAAATATTTTTCGTGTAAAATATTTTTTTGAAAAATAAAATATTTTATAGGACTCCGTTTGTTTGCCATAAAATAATTTGTTGGGAGAAAATATTTTTCCAAAAAATAGATTATAGGAAAATATTTTTTAGTGTTTGGATGTATTGTGAATTCCGTAAAATATTTTCTTCTTCCAAAGTCCTGTAAAATATTTTACAAAATTTTATACTAGCCGCAATTGTTGACCATAAAACATTTTACGGTTGACTAATTTTACAGTGTTATCAAACACCATAAAATTAAGAAAAAACAGCTGCAATTTTTACCAAACACCGTAAAATTCGTAAAATATTTTACGGTTGACCAATTTTTTGTTATTACCAAACACCGTAAAATCTGAAAAATATTTTACAGTTGACCAATTTTCCGCTATTATCAAACACTGTAAAATCCAAAAAATATTTTACGGCAAACAAACGGAGCATAACATGTACATCTATTGTGAAAAATTTATCTGAAAAATATTTTACGGCAAATAAACGGAGCCTAACATGTACATCTATTGTGAAAAATTCATCTTTAATATCAAAATAGGTGAAGTCATCTTACTAGCCTTGTCAAACAATATCATAAGAACTTTATTATCTATTTGATTTTCACTTGCAACTTGAATGATGCAAGATAATACATATAGTAGTTGCACGTGAAAAACAAATAAATAGTAGTATGCTCCTTTCGTACACTTTAAAAATTTATAATTATTATAATTGCAACCTCTATTGTAAAAATTAAAATTTTACAATATTCCAAAACATCGGAAGTGGCCCAGCCCATGTATTGTTGGGTTGTTAACCAGATTTGTACTGTAGATGTTGGCTGGACTGATCTGAGTTTTATAAGGATCGGGCTGGGCAGTCATTCGTTGGGTCCGGCCCCATTCAAAGCATGAGGGATGAAAATGTACGAGACAATTTAGGCTCCGTTTGTTTGCTGTAAAATAACTTACTTATATAAAATGTTTTTCGTGGAAAATATTTTTCTGAAAAATAAAATATTTTACAAGTCATCGTTTGTTTGCAGTAAAATAACTTGTTGGGAAAAAATATTTTTCTAAAAAATAGACTACTGAAAAATATTTTATAGTGTTTGTATGTATCATAAGTTCTGTAAAATATTTTATTCTCTCAAAGTCCTGTAAAACATTTTATAAAATTTTGTACTAGCCGCAATTGTTAACCGAAAAATATTTTACAAAATTTTGTACTAGCCGCAATTGTTGACCGGAAAATATTTTACGGTTGACTAATTTTACGGTGTTACCAAACACCGTAAAATTAAGAAAAAACAGCCGCAATTTTTTACAGAAAAATATTTTACGGTTGACTAATTTTTTAGTGTTACCAAACACCGTAAAATTCAGAAAATATTTTCCGAAAAAATATTTTACGACAAACAATCGGAGCCTTAGACATATATGGCTTCTCGACCTTTGCCGCTGGCTCTTAATATATTCGGAATATATGTTTTCTCTTATCTTTTTATCTAAACAGATATTGTGGCCATATGCTCAAACGCTTTTTGAAGTAACACCTGATACTGCAAAAGATGAGGACTAGCTCAAAGGAAATGGAAATATTTATAACTCTTCAAAACTATATTAATGAAAAGAAAATCTCCTTCATTTGCAGATATCATGAACATGAATCTATGTTTGTATGTAAAGAATCATACGGTTCTATCTTAAAATCAATTGGTGTTAAGTAGAGTAGTGCAATATCTTATAACGTGACAATCTGAAACACAAAATAGCCAACCATCTGTTTGATTTACTACCTATGCTGAGGCTGTCCAGGCATTGTACCATGGTGAAAAAAGGAACGAAGATTCCAAGGGAAACTCTAGCTAGCCGATGATCAAGTAAGAGAACTTTCCCATTATAATGAGCAGGCACAGATTCGAAACAAAGCAGACTTTACGAGGTTGCAACCTCATAACAGAATGTATCTACAATGAGTGAACCTACTGCACTCTCATCTTTAGCTTTGTCCTGGAATAGTCTCATATTTCTTTTTTTTTTGCCATAGCTTTGTAGCCTGTACAGGCTAAGGCAATCCTCTGATTCAGCTCAACCAATGCGACTTGGCCTTCCATCACGCTAATGGCCATTCGACCTTTTGACATTAATGTTTTATTTCGCGGATGGATGGCTGTTTGGCCTGATGTAAGAATTTTTCCATCAAATGCATCCCTTTGAAGTGTGTAATGCAGTACCATTGTAATTCACTTGGCCAGGGCCCTGGTTTCCTCTTAAATCGCGACAAGAGAAGGGGCAGCTATCGTTTCCAGCTAGCCGGAGTGAAACTCTCATATACATTGTGAGGCCCACATCCCACATGTTGAGAGAGCCCAACCGAACCCAACAATTTTCCCAAAAGAAGTACCAGTGCCATATATGTAGTGAGATCTCCTTGTTGTACAATTTCACATGGCACAGCACCCATTGTCGTTGCTTTATGATAAAGCTTACAAATGAATTGTCGAATCTAATGAACAACAACAATTATAACCTAAACAACAACTCAATTCCACCAACAAAGTTCACATGTCAAGTTTTGTCACCTTCAAAATCATTCAGTTTACAAAGACATGTGCTAGGTTGGTAAACAAACAAAACCTCTGTTTCTCAATGTTTAGCTTATCCTCTTTGACACCGAAGAAGCCAAGGCTATTGGGAAGAGCCACAAACAATTGTAGCATCACCATTAAAGGTTGAAGCCTCGGTATCGCTTTTAGGCTAGAATCCCAAACCCGTAAGTGAGACTACTTTATGAGCTTTATCCATAACAACTGAAATCTTGTAGTGCCTCAAATTCACCCGTCCCAAATGATTAATCCAACTTATTATTTAATCACGTAAAATCCACTTATAAACCGTTTGCAATGTGGGCCATTATACTTAGACAGTATGACCTGATACCCACAATCCACAAAGGTGACAATTGTTTCATGAACAGAACGCGAACTTCCATCACATAATCCAATGAAACTATATGAACTCACTCAAGAAAAATGGTAATGCTATGCAATCATTGTCTTTTGACGAGCTATTTTGATATCAACATTAGGCGTCTGGACTCATTTACAAAATGAAGCATATGACAGATTCACATTTGTGCAACCAATTTCATTCACCAACCAAAATAGGCTAGATAAGAGAAGTAAACTATTCGATTAGAAGTCTCAACAGAAAATTATACAAAGAAGATACAAAAGCATATGTAAGTATTCAATATGAAGTCTATTTGAAAATGAAGATTAGATTTTCAATACAACATACAATAATTTTCTGGTCATCAGTCCACTAATTTCTTTGATCCTACTCGGTTTTTTCGTTCTGGACTAGGTTCCAGACATACGCCAACCGCACAAAAGACGCAATAATACAAAAATCTATTTGAACTTGGAATACCAATTTTTTATAAAGCAAACATAATAAACTTAACAAAAAGAAAAAGAAAGAAAAGAAAAAGAAAAGTACAATAAGAAATGGAAGTCATAACAAGAAAATGGACAGACAAATCCAAAGTGATCTTTATTTTCGACATCTACTGCTGATGTCTCTCCCTCATATGGCATCTCCGTACCAATCGACAAGCAGTGTGTTCTTGCATGCCACATTTTTTATGATGCCTCTGGAGTTTTGACAGCAGTAAAAGCTTCAAGTTGTAAATAACTTGAGGGATGTAACCAATCTTCTTATAATCGAATACTGAACTGCTTCATTCTCTGTGTCTACTGCAGACATCTCTCTCTCTGTCTCTCAGACCTATCATAAGTAGCGATGTTTATATTCACCATCAACCTGATTTGAAATTATAACTTGAGGGATGTAACCAATCTTCTTATAATCTGCACTTTGTTTGTCCGTATCATCTAGCGCTTTAACAAATCCATGAGACATATTAGCAAAAAGAAGCTGTTGAAGATTTGTCAAATGTTCCATACTTGCTGGCAACTCCTCTAATGATTTGCAATCCATTATTATTAGTTCTTCAAGGGAGGGCATTGCACCCATCTCCACTCTTACCCATCTTAATTCTTGCATATTCAAAAAGCGTAATGTCTTGAGCCCTTGAAATCCTCTGGCCTTGAAACATAATTCCTCTCCTTCATAAGCTTTCCAAAACCCGAGTTGCACCAGGTTGGGCAGATCTTGAAGTAATTGTAGAGGGTCATCTCTCAATCCACTCCGATAGAGATCTATTCTAGTAAGTCCTGAAAGAGATTGATTCCATTGCGGTGCCTTCTCCAATCGTCCCCACAATTCTAAAGTGCAAAGAAAGAAATCGTGGAGTTGAGGAAAGAGGATATTGTAGATCGATGACCTCCTTGTAGTGTTTGCAAATAACACATAATGAGTGGAGATTTGTCAGCTTCTGAATGGAAGAGCAGAGTTCCTTTTCGTCTGGCTTAACTTCCCAATCTCCTTCACTATCTTGATGCCATCCATTTGAGATATGTCTATGTAACAAAGGCTTTAAAGGGATTGCAAGTTTCCTATTGTATAAAGCACCTGGAATCCATTATACCAACTACCCAGTGACAAATGTCTCAGTTGTTGAAACTTTAAAATCTCAACCGGCAATTTTGTCACATTGGTGTCTCTTGGATCCAAGGTTTCTAGCTTTTGAAGCTTTCCTATCCATTTCGGAATAGTTTTCACCTTTGTCTTTCTTAAGCTCAAATACTTGAGATGGCCAAATTTGAAAATTTCATTTGGGATCTCCTCTAGAGTTGCACTTCTCAAATCTAACACTTTTAGTAGCTTAAGATCATTAGATAGCAACCTAGACAGAAATGGCTCGGAAATAGAATCAATGGATCCGAACAATACAAGAGAACGAAGATACTTAAGCAAGCCATAGTTAATTATTTGTGTATTGTCAATGGTGCTATGGATTATCAAATGTCGAACCTTGTCCGAAAATTGCATACCTTGTTCACCACAAATGGTTGTAATGTCTTGTTCTCTTGCCTTGCGAAGGATAATTTGTTGTATAATGTCATGGATGTGACATGCCTTCAGTCGTCCATCAACAGTTGTCCATCAACAGTTGTCTTGGAAACCTGGACTAAGCAATTCTATTAACAAGTTCATTGAGATAATTCTCACCCACTTTTTCTATTGTCATTCCGGCTTTCTTTTGTACAATTCCTTCAGCAATCCAGAGCCGAATTAGTCTATTCTTCTTATCTATGGAAACATCTTCTGGAAGAATGCTCAAATACAATAAACAAATTTTCAGATAGCCAGGCAAACCATAATAATTGATAGACTCTCTAGATGGTCATCACCTGCTAGCTGCTTCCCAAGGCTCCGATTGAACAAGTCCCATTCTTCAGTTCTGTGACTCTTGGTTGTCATGACGCCTCCAATTACCACAATTGCCAGTACTGGCAAGCCAGCACATCTCTCTATTGAGATCTCCTCTAAATGATAAGGGCAAGTTGCCCGAAATGCATGATGCTTGAAGCAATTCTTTATATTTGCATCGTCATACACCTTTTTAACCAAGGTTGTTTTCCCAAGCCCTCCCATCCCAACTACTGAGATAACACGAAGTTGTGAATCACTCGTAAACAACATATTCATTAGCTTCTTCTTTGGCCTTTCAATGCCAACCAGGTCGCCTTCTTCTACAACAAGTGCATCACCTCCACTATCATACCATGTATTTTGGTTTTGGATTCGGGTTGTAGCCGAACTTGAACCTTGCTGATCAAAAATGCCATATTGGTTTTGGTATCTCTGATGTGCATCTGAAATATTAGTGATCCTACCCTTAATGGTACGCATCTTAGTCGCAATTTGATGACGAGCTTTCAAATTCTTAATCGAGCCATAGATCTTTTGGACTCGACCAAGAAATCTATCACCATAGGGGAGCCCAAATCGGAAAATAAATTCATCAAGAACATCTTCGGCGTCATTTTTGATAAGCTGGACTTCATCTCGAAGCCCTTCCAATAATGAGCTTTCTTCATGGAGAAAGGTTGAGAGTTGGTTGAATAGAGAGGATACCACAACATCTGCCATTTTCACGATCACTTCAAAGTTCTCACAATTTGGAGGATCTGTTTTTTTATTAGGATAGCACTGTATTGCTTAGTGGCTGCAATGACTTGAATATAACAAATTTATTTCATAAAGAAAGGTTTGTTGAGTGTGAATTCTCAGCAGCTCAATCGTCAATGGTTGGTGTGATAGCGCATTTTGTAGGGCACCAAAGAAAGTCCTATGTTGTGGTCCCCAAGGGACAACTCGGGAAGGAGTTATCTCCAAAGCGAGAGTTCGACCCCAATCTTGACTCACTTGATGTATTTTTAGAATAAAATTTTATATTTAAAATTTTGATTCATACTTAATCTATTAGTAGAACGATGCGACACAGGCGTTGCTTGTCCATATTTGGGTTAGGTAAACCTGTCTATCACTGTAAATTAAGTAGAGTGAAGATGTTTTCCTTATTAGCAAAAAAAAAGTCCAATGTGATTGACTTTGTATTAATAAGGTGTTTAAAATTTTGGAACGAGACAAATTTAAAATTTTATTTTAGTAGTATTATGACATGAATATCTTTTTAATTTTGCACACTGAAAATACACATTTTATTTTAAAAAAATTCAAAATAAGTACATATATATTTTTAAAAAAACATTTGGTGTGAATGCGAGCTAGCAAAATACATAACTTGGCAACGAGTCTAGATCATCTTTTTGTAGTGGTGTCAGATGTTCACATGGTAATGAAGCTTCATTGAAATATCCTTGTAGACAAGTATCCGAAGAACGAGAACAGGAAGAATTGACCATTTTGCAATTGTCTCCCTATTCCATGGATATACTTAGCTGTTAGTCCTAGTATTGGTGTACATACATACATATATATATATATATATATATATTTATTCAGGAAAGACTAATGGTCGTACAACTTGATCAACGAAATTTGAATTCGTAACTTTTCATATATATGTTAATATTAGTATATTTCCTCTTCAAGAATTTGTTCTTCTGTCGTAGATGCTTTTGCATTGAGAATGCGATCATTCATTTCCCTTCAATGTTGTAAACACAGGATGTGAAAGCTAGCCAACCTCAGCGCATCACCTATTAAGCCCTTTCCTCTACGACAATTACTTAACCAAGCAATAAGTCTTCCCAATTAAATGCTTGTTCCTGATTTTTGTCAGACTCATACAATGCTTCCAGATTCTCTTGATAAATGTACAATCAAGGAAGATGTGTTTCTAGTTTCCATGCCAAGATTGCCCAAATCACAAGCTCCATTCAGCTGGACTCCCCAAGAAAGAAAACAATATGAACTTTGTTGAAAGGGAAAGTCCGTCAGGCCGTGAAATAGGGGTGGTCTCACCCTCACACTCATGATCTGACGTTCGTTAGGTCGTGTACAACATGTTTTTTGTTAAAAGTCTTTCTAAGCAAGTCAACCAGCAACATAAACTGCAGGCCGTGAAATAAGAGTGGTCTCACCCCTACACTCACGGTCTGGCGTCCGTTAGGTTGTGTACAACATGTTTCTTATTGAAAGTCTCTCTAAGCAAGCCAACCAAAAACATAAACTGTAGGCCATGAAATAGGGAAGGCCCCACCCCCACACTCACGATCTGTCATCTTTTAAACTGTGTACAAAATATTTATTATTGAAAGTCTCTCTATGCAAACCAACCAGCAACATAAACTGTGGTTTGGTGTATTAATTGTGTTCCTTATCAAGTCAGCCCAGGGAATTTATTACCTAGTAATAAAAAATGCAATTAATTTTTCCTTTTCTTTCGGATACAACATGCAACTATCATCTTATGCATCGCTCAAGCTTTCCTTAAATTTTTATGCTGCTTCATTTCCTTATCCACCCAGTTGCAAGCCACGGAACAAGTGGCTAAGCTAGCAACTATTTAAAACATAGAAGATAGTATAATCAATTCCAAGTGGGCAATGATATAAATTTATTAATTGTAAGAGAATAAGAGTTCATAGTTATCCTATGTATTAGATGTTGAGATAGTTATTAGTTGTTAGGCCAATTTCAACAGCTCCCATTTTTATAAATCTCTTATTTCAGTTTTACTTCAACAGTTCCCCTATTTTTATGTAATTCCTTATTTTATAGAACCTCTATTTTAGTTTTACTCAAACAACTCTTCTATTTAGAAAATCTCTATTTCTATTTTACTCCAATATCTATCTTTATTTTAAAAAACAACATTAAAAATTATTGGAGATGGGATGTGATAGGGGAGGGATTTGATCCTCCAGGGGATCTAAATGTCAAATCATTGATTCCCTAAAATATAGGTGATCATTTGGAGGAGTTGTTGGAACTATATAACACCAACAAGTCTCCCAAATTTAATGGTTTTAGCCATTTGGAGGAGCTGTTGGAGCTCTCCTTAGTTGATGATGCCAAACATGTATAAATACTTGTTTGATAATTCACCTTCTTGTCAAAGTTCTACACACCCAGTAGAGGCGGATCCAAGAATTTTCTTTAGTAGGGGTTGTAACGGACAATTTGGCAAGTCAAAACAATACGAATAATTTTTAATAAGCAATATATAATAGTTAAATGATGTATCATAACAAGTTCAAAAATAGCTATACATATCATAATTCTCTTTACAAAAATTATTTTTTCAGTGGGACTAATTTATTTTTTTTATCCAAAATTATATATACGTATGAGAAAATATGCGGAGTCCAATGGCAGACTTATTTAGAGTTGAGGGGTGCATTGAAAAAAAAAAATTCTTCTTTTTTTATAGTTTTTTTTCAAAAAAATATTATATTAGATATTTTCGTTATATGATGGCCTACTTTGACATTTCTCATGGCATGAGTACACCTTCTAAATTTAGATATTTGGATCCGCCACTAACAATATTAGTAAGGGTTGCAGCCTTCGCTGGCCTTATGGTGCATTCGCCTCTACACCCAATGTACAAAACAGTGCTTTCACTATCCGCTTATTCATTTTCATCTGTTGGATGGTCCCTAGAAGACATCATAACTAACGAGTACAGTAACGCATGCATAAGAACATATTAGCTAGGGTTCACTAATACCATTTACTACGAGTTTAAATATTTTCAACAAGTTGATTAAACTAAATATGTTGATAGGCTAGTAATCAGGTTTGAGTCATTATAAGTGATAACAAAGTATGTTAATTATTAGGTAAAAGTGTGGGCTCTTCTTACTATCTAGTACTCATGGACAATGACACTGTTATGTTTGATGTGACAAGGATGTCACCTATTAAAGGGATAATTTTGTGATATCGTGTCTCACACCAATTGGGTTCAATACTACTATCAACACTACTATTAAACAAATAATAAACAAATGGCAGATTATATCCGTGGGATAACTTCAACGCCTAAGTCAGTGATTTGTATGACTCGAGTAAAAATGTTTAAGTCAAAATTGTCCAGAGAGAAAATGAGTTACCTTATACTACGAATTGATGAGATATTTATACTATTTTTTTACGGATGCCCGACGACCTAGCCACCCAAGGTCTTAATCCTCCCTACCCCAATGAAATATTCCTACATAGGTTCCCTGCGAATTGTGGCATAGACCTAAATATTTTTCCCGCATTATAAAGAGAATAAGGTACATTCAGTTAATTTAATGGACGGAAGGACATATGCTAAGTCCTAAGGGAGGTCGGGTGGTCGCGCATTACTTCATTAGGTTGGTCAATCCCGATCTAATCTTATTACTGTAAATCTTACGGGCCGTTCAAAAACATTATCAGTATTTCATATCAAGTCAGGTATTTATCACTCATTAGTGGCTATTTGTGATTGTCTTCTTATAATATAAATTTGTTCTATGAAAATGGCTATGTATTTTGTCATGTCTTCTTATACTATAGATTTGTTTTAATAGAAATCGCTATCAAAATAAAATTCGAATTTGATGTCAATTGGCATGAAATTTTAGTAGGGAGGAAGGGTTATATCGGTTACTGAACCAAGTTTTTGAAGTTGTTCCATTCTAGATTCGAGTCTTTTCACTGTCTAACAAGGACTATGAATACTCGCAGTAATTGCTAAAGGGTAAATTATACGATTTGTCCTGATCTTTAGAGCTTTTGTCAACTAAATAATCCCTGACCTTTTATTATGAACTTTTTTGTTTTTAATCTTAATATTGCGTAACACTGTTTATCCTTTTATGTTTTTCCGTCTAAAAATTAACTTAAATGTAAATGTCTGGTGCACGTGCTGAGCAATTCAAAATCAGTCAATTTAGTTCTTATAATTTTTCAAAAAAAATTTAATTAAGTCCCCAAATAGTAGTCACGTGTAAGGACTAAATTGATTTTTTTTGAAAAATAATATAGACTAAATTAAAATGTTTTGGGGAACAATAAGGACTAAATTGATTGATTTTGAACAATATGGACAAATTTGAAAATTTTGGAAAATAATAAAGACTAAATTGACTAATTTTAAACAATAAAGATGAAACCATTTGTGCAATTTTTTCAAACTAAAAATATCTTATTGAGCAATTTTGGGCAGAGAAAATAATCAAATGGCCCCTAAAATTTTTAGCCAAAATATGTTAAGGGCATGCAAGACAGCAGCTGATATTAATTACTTAATAAAACAAAAGTGAAAATGAATTAGGTGGGACTTAACTAATGAGAACACTTAAATTGGTTAGAACAGTTACTTTGCTATCAAAGGGGCATACAAGTTAATATTATAAAACATTCTTTTTTTCTCTCTTTGGGTTGGAGGTGACTTCCCTCTCTCTCTTGGGGATGGGGTTGTGAAATTGATCAATACAGCTTTGAGCTTACTAATTAAGTAAAGTCACTCAATTTGTTGTACAGATTGGAAATAATTAGATTTACAAATTGGTTTTTCCTCCTTAAAACAGATTAAAATTGCCGCAAACAACTGTGATGTGATGCTGAATTGGGGTGTACTTCAGATTCGTGGTTGCATTTTTTTTTTTTTTCTCAATCAGCAACGTATTATTTCATTTCACTAAACAAAAACTTGTGCCAAAGCCATTTACAAGTGTGTCAAGTTTTACGAAAAACCAAAAATCCTTGAAACTTAATTAATAAGCTCATTAAGATTCTACAATCTACAAAGTTCCCCATTGATTCTATTGTTCCTAAACTTTTTCGTAATAAGTATCTTGAATCGGACTTCATTCTTAATCTTCTCATAATTTACTCCTCAGTAGCGAACTCATTTTTGAATATTCTTGCATTTCGCTCCTCGTGGTTGCAGTTTTTGCTACCACCAAATTGAGACGAGAACCGTAATGTGGATTTGCAAAAAGAATTTGATGCAAAGGCCTTAAATGAACGAAGCTTGCTGCTAAGAGATTCAGATGGGAGGTTTGTGGCTTGGGCAAAGGACTTAGGCTCCGTTTGTTTGCCGTAAAATAACTTACTTGTGTAAAATGTTTTCCGTGGAAAGTATTTTCCTGTAAAATAAAATATTTTACATGGCTCTGTTTGTTTGCTGTAAAATAACTTATTGATGTAAAATATTTTACTGGAAAATAGAATACTGAAAAATATTTTCTGGTATTTGGATGTACCGTAAGTTCGGTAAAATGTTTTCTTATTCCAAAGGACATGAAAACATTTTACATAATTTTGTACTAGCAGCAATTGTTGACCGAAAAATATTTTACGGTTGACTAATTTTCCGGTGTTACCAAACACTGAAAAATTAAGAAAAAGTAGCCGCAATTTTTGACTAAAAAATATTTTACGATTGACCAATTTTTCAGTGTTATCAAACACCGTAAAATCCAGAAAATGTTTTCCGGTAAAATATTTTACAGCAAACAAACGGAGCCTTAGTGGAGTTGTCTACTACATTTGGTGTGAAAGGAGCCCACAATAGCAGAGCTTTCACTGAGGAACAAGTTTTTTAGAAGATTAGAGATGATATACAAGGCAAATTTTTTGTTAGTATGAAATTTGTGAATAGCCTATTAATAAGTTTATTTGAAATTTTGATCTAGAAATATGTAGATAGGTTTTTGGTACACTTTAAACGATTTTGTAATTATTTTGTTTGAGATTTTAGAATGAATTGATCACTTTCTTATTTATCAAAATAAAAAAAAAGGGTAAATAGCACCGTAACCCCCTATGGTTTACTTAAATTGCACAAAACCCCCCAGTGGTTTTAAAAGTACATCGGACCCCCCTGTAGTCTAAAAAACGTAGCACCACAACCCCCTCCATCAATAAATCCGTTAGTTTTAACGGCATGTGAGATACACACGCTTCTTATGCAACTTTGACTGGTTTTCAATAATTTTTTCAATAAAATATATGGACTAATTAACAAAAAAGCCCTTTTATAACACAAAAAAATAAAAAAAACAGCAACAAAAAGCAACAGCAACTTCATCGTCCCCCACCCACCCCACTAGCGCAAACCACCCCCCAACCCCGACGAAACAACCCCACTCCCCAGCCCCTAGCCCTGTCAAGACCCACCACCCCACGGGCGCAACCCACCCCACCCCACTGGCACAACCCACCCCACTGCCTAGTATGTATGTGTATATATTTGTATGTGTATATGTATTATATATATACATATTTGTTTTTTTTTTTTTTGGGTTTGGTGTGTGTGTGTATATATATATATATATATATATTTTTTTTTTTTGGGGTGGTGTGTGTATATATATTATATAATTTGTTGGTCTTATATATATATATATATATATAAATAAATAAAAAGAAAAAGGAGAAAATAGAGGAAAAAAATTAATTGAGGGTATTTAAGTCATTTCACATTTTCTATTATAAAAGTTGACGGAAAAGAGACGGAAGGGGCAAGTGTGTCACTTTTTCAAACCACAGGGGGGTTCAGTGCACTTTTAAAACCACAAGAGAGTTTTGTGCATTTTAAGTAAATCATAGAGGGTTACGGTGCTATTTATCCAAAAAAAAAGCACTTTCATGGTGAAAATAAAATTGGGAAAGGTGATTTTGGACCTGTCTTTAAGATACTACGCAATTGAAATAATAATTTTGATGTCTTCTTCTGCCTTCTCATTTCATCTTTAACATTTCTAGATGGATGATTGATTACTAAAGGGAATACTCATGGATGGCACCATAGTTCCTCTCCCACAACCCCCCCCCCCCCCCCCTCCCCCCCCCCCCCACCCAAAACCACCATATTATTTGGTAATTTGATGTTTATATTTTGAGCATTTATTTTTTACTTTTATTTCCAAGAAAGCATGTTATTGGTTCTAACACTACCTAAAATTTCAAATCACTATTAAGTCAAATACTTATATACAATTCTATGCCTTCTGAATTTCTTCTCCATCTAATAGCAAATTAAATTTGTTTTCCACAGCCTTTGTCTATCATTAATAATCATGAAAAAAAAAATTACAAAGCTCAGGTAGTGGAACTTCATGGCGTCACCCTTGAGAGTATCACTTCGTACACAAGCAACATCTAAATTTCAATTAAGCACAATATGAATATAATGGGAAATATATCAAGAAACTAGGATTAAGATATTTATATATTGCAAAATAAGATGAAGCACCATAATCTTTTAGAACTTGGGCAAGCTTTCAACATTAAGATCTTGATAGCCACAATCCAAAAAATGAAAATTGTTTCACTAACTATACTTAGGTTCTATGATCTAACAGGATGGGGAGATTAATCAAAGCAGGACAGATGAAGTGGAATAATGCGGCAGAAATCTTGTGTGACCGAAAAATACCACTTAAGCTAAAAATGAAGTTCTATAAGATTGCCATTAGACCAGTTATGTTATATGGTTCTGAGTGTTGGGCGTTGAAATATCAACACGTTCATAAAATGCTAGTGACCGAGATGAGAATGTTGAGATGGATGTATGGAAAAATCAGGAAGAACATGATTAGGAATAAGGCAATCCGTGAAAGAGTAGGAGTGGGCCCGATCTAGGATAAGATGACAGAGAACCGATTGAGATAGTTTGGTCATGTTAGGAGACGACCTGTAGAGGCGTCGGTGAGACGGTGTGAAGGTTTAGAGATAACACATAGAAAGAGGGGTAGAGGAAGACCTAAGTTGACTTGGACGGAGACATTCAGACGGGACTTTACGTGTATGGAAGTTACAGAAGAGTTAACTCTCAACAAAAATAAATGACGCCGTTTAATCCATATAGCCGACCCCACCTAATGGGACAAAAGCTCAGTTTGGTTTGGTTTAGGGGAGGTCTAAAGTCATACAACGTAATCAGAGAGATTCGAGCTCGCAACCTCTCACATAACAGCGAGTAATATTACCACTGGAATGATACTATATCTTGATCTAGGAGTTTGATCAACTTTTATGAATTCACTTACGGAATGAAGCAAAATAGAAATTGCACAAAATCGTTAAAGATACACAATCTTTGTATCTTGATTAAGAGTATTGTTATATATCATTTTTTTACCTTTTTTTTGCTAGGTAAATAACCGAAATGGTCCCTTATCTTTGGACTCTATGATATTTTCGTCATTTATCTACCAAACGTGACTAATTAGTCATTTATCTTTAAATTTACAACACCGTTAGTCCTTTTAACAAATTTCGTCAATTTTTTTAATGCATATTGCATGCGTTCGGCACGTGACCAACTTAAGTCAGATTTTGGAGGGTAACGAACTAATTGATCACGTGTCGGGCGCATGCAATTTACGTTAAAAATTTAACACATTTTGTTAAAATGACTAATAGCGTCGCAAATTTAAAGATAATAGACTAATTTGTCACGTTTGGTAGATAATGGACGAAAATGTCATAGAGCTCAAAGATAAGAAACCATTCGGCCATCTACTCTTTTTTTGTATATCAAATTTTTACCATATACTTTAAATATTTGATATTCAATACATAAATTCTTAACGTATAAATGAGAGGTGAGGGGGGTAATATAACATTACTTTTTGATGAGCTATTATAAACTTTTAGCATTAAATATGTGGACTCATTAACAAAATGAAACAAATTGATCTCTTGAGCAAAAAGCATATGCATGACATATTCATATCCGTGCAACTTAATTTCATTCCACAATCACTATGGAACAATTAAATTTTGTAAGCGCTTTTTATTTTTTTATTTTATTTTTTTCAAAAAGATACTATCTCCTAAAAAAATGATCAAAATCTTGCATTCTTCTTCTTCTTTTTTTCTTTTTCCTTTTTTCTCCATGATAATTGAATCAATTATTCTTTGAAAATTAACAAAGGTAAGCTAAAAAATTTAAATCTCTACTGAAGTTCATTCAAAGATACAAAAGCAATACGAAATCAATTTGAAAATGAAGATTACAAGAAGCGTGTTTCATATTCATCATCAACCCAACTTTTAATCATCACAAAAGGGATCCAAGCAATCTTCCTATATTCTGCACTTTGTTTGTCCATATCTTCTAGCATTTTTACAAATTTATCAGACATATGATCAAAATAAAGCCTTCGAAGATTTGTCAAATGTTGTATACCCGATGGCAACTCCTCAACTAATTTATAATTGGTGCTTAGTAATGTTGTAAGAAAGGGCATCACACCTTTCTCCACTTTTACCCATCTCAATCTTGGTAATGTCACCATTTGTAATACCTTGAGCTCTTGAAATCCACCCACTTTGAAACACAATCCCTCTCTTTCATAAGCTTCAACAAGCACAAATTGGGCAAATGTTGAAGTAATTGAGATGGTCATCCCTTAATCAACTTTAATAGAGGTATATTCTAGCAAGTCCTTGAAGAGAAAGAATCCATTGTGGTGCCTTTTTTTTGGTTAAAGTTACGGGGTGTTCCCCATCTGAAGCTATATGACTAATCCCTACTCGGGGTTTGAGGATGTTCCTGGCCACGAACTACTTCTAGTGAGTTTCGAACCCCTAATCTTGCAAGTAAAATCAGCCTACTAATAGTCGATTTAATTTACTATCTGGAGCACAACTCGTGGTTAATGTGGTGCCTTTTCCAATTGCCCATTTAACACTAATTTGCGAAAAAGTCGCGGAGTTAAGAAAAGAGAATATTGTAAATCGATGACCTCTTCATTGTGCATGGAAACAACATGTAATGAGCGTATATTGGATATCTTCTCAAGGGAAGAGCAGAGTTTCTTTCCTTCTTCTCTTCTCAACTTCTTAATTCCCAATTTCCTTAACTGGATTAACTTTCCTATCTCTTCCACAATACCCAAGTGATCTGCATAGATGTTCTGAAGGCTTTGAAGGTATTACAAGTTTCCGATATAATACGGGGCCTGAAATCCAGTATTCTTTTCACCCACTAACAGATGCCGAAGTTGTTTAAACTCTAAAATCACATCTGGTAATTCTGTCACATTCGTATTCTTTAAATCTAATGTTTTTAGATTTTGAAGCTTGTTAATGTTAGTAGATAAACTTGATTAGGACTCTATTACATTAATTCTAGTTAGTTTTAAATTGGTTTTTTTTGACTAGATAGCCTTTTTCTAGTAGGTAATGGTTTCCTAGTACCATATCCTAATTGACATAGGATTTTTGTGAATCTTTAAATAAAGGTCAGTTTTTTCAATTGTAGTCATACCAAATATTAGAGTAATTAAGTTTTTGTTTAGAGCCTCCATATTATTTTTCTTATTTTTTCTCTACGATCAAATAACTTTTTTCATATTCTAACAAAGTTGTATCAAGAGCTAGGTAAAGATGATGGGGAATTGTATGTGTCCTTTTCAATTTTCTCGTCTCACTAAGGACAATTATGATAATTGGTCTATTCGTGTGAAAACTCTCCTTGGCTCACAAGATGCTTGGGATATTATAAAGAAATGCTACGCGAAACCTAAAGAAGATGAAGTTTTGAGTCAAAATCAAAATGACGCATCGATAAAGAATCACAAGAAAGATCAACAAGCTCTCTCTGTCATCCATCTATGTTTGGATGAAACTATGTTTGGGAAAATCTCATGCGTGACTACTGCCAAACAAACATGGAAAACTTTCCAAAAATCACAAAAAGGGGTAGACAAGGTGAAAAAAGTTCGTCTACAAACTTTAAGAGGTCTGTTATCTCTCCATATGAATGATAGTGAATCTATTTCAGATTATATTTTGAGAGTTTTAGTGGTTTCTAACCAACTACAAAGATATGGAGAAGATTTAAAAGATACTTGCATTGTAGAAAATATCATTCATTCTTTGCATGCAAAATATGAATATATTATTGTAGCCATTGAGGAATCAAAAGAGTTAGATGACATGTCCATTGATGAACTCATGGGCTGGTTACAAGCTCATGAAGAAAGACACAAGAAAAAGAACCAAGAAGTATTGGAAAAAGTTCTTCAAAGTAATCTCGCTTTGAAGAAAGAATAAAACTTTGGCAATTATGAAAGCCAAAAAGTACGTGGTCGTAGACATGGACGTGGTAGAGGCTGAGGCCAAAACCAAGGACGAGGACGAGGACGTGGTGGAAGAGGGTGATTTAATCAAAAAGAGAAAAACTAAAATTCAAATAAACTTGGGCGTAGAAGAGGCAATTATTCGGGACAAAGGTATGACAAATTGCAAATTTAATGTTACAATTGTCAAAAATATGGTCATTATGCTAATGAATGTAAAAGTAATCCTAAAGTTGGGGACGAAAAAGTGAATTTTGCTGAAAGACAAGAAGGGGAAGAAGAGATTACCTTGTTGATGACTCATCATGGCGAATAAGATGGAAAAGATACTTCATAGCATCTTGATACAGGTGCAAGTAATAACATGACTGGACAAAGAATCATATTCGCAGAACTCGATGAAACTGTCAAGGAAATATTAAATTTGGAGATGCCACTATGGTCTCAGTGGAAGAAATATGTAAGATTTTAATCTGTTTGAAAGATGGAAGGCATCATTTTATTTTTGAGGTTTATTATGTGCCAAAATAAAAAACTAATAGTTTGAGTCTTGGCCAACTTCTTGAGAAAAATTACACAATTTTATTGGAAGATAAATATTGTGTAATAAAAAATGAAAATAATTTTTTGATAACAAAAGTGCCCATGACAAGAAATAGATTGTTTCTATTAAATATTCAAAACGATGTTGCAAAAAGTCTTAAACCTTATGTAAAAGAAGTTTCTTGGTTATGACACTTGAGATTTGGGCACATAAATTTTGAAAATCTTTCTTTAATATCAAGAAAAAATATGGAGCATGGATTGCCTTTTATCAATCATCCGGAACAAATTTGTAAGGGATGTCTTTTTGGAAAACAAGCTGGGAAAAGTTTTCCAAATGAGGCTACGTCAAGAGCAACAAGACCACTAGAACTTGTTCATACTTATATTTGCGGGCCAATTAATCCTTGCTCCTACGGTAAAAATAATATTTTATCCTTTTTATTGATGATTATATCCGCAGGACTTGGGTTTATTTTTTAAAATAAAAATCTGAATCTTTTTACAAGTTCAAGAAATTTAAAGCTCTTGCTAAAAAAGAAAATGGTTGGGAGATCAAAGTCGTGAGATCTGATAGAGATGAAGAATTTACATCAAGAGAATTCAACAATTTTTGTGAAGAGAATGATATTCAATGTCTTTTGACAGCTCCTCAATCACCTCAACAAAATGGAGTTGCTGAGAGAAAAAATAGAGTGGTTCTTGAGATGGTTCGAAGCATGTTGAAGTCTAAAGGTAAGCTTGTCACGTCTCGACCCGACCCTGCAAAAGGCCAAGCCCGGACCCGATACACGGACAGAGTCTCCTCTGTACCGTGGACGATCCAGAAACCCTACATTCAACATAATACTCGCGAAAATCACAATAAACATTTGAAACAAGCCAACTTTCTTTTTAGAAACATACATCTTCCCATTATCCAATTTTGCAACCCAAAATGACATGCATACTACACAGGTACTCATGCCACTAAGCAGTAGAACCATTAGCATGCAGTTCTTTACTAGTCACGTGAGAATATCTTTACAACTTTACAATCTTTCAACTTTTACAACATAAGACCATAGTGGCCTCAAAATAGAAACTACATACAAGGCTGCAAGCCTCGAAATGAAGCGACAACCAAGCAATATACACATCAAGCATGGCCTGCACAAAAGACTGGCAACCAACCACTAGCTAACCAAAGAAAGGGCTAGCAAGGAAATACCTCCACTTGCTCCTGCTCCTCCTCAACCACCTTAATAGGATCAGCCTCAACTACTCCTGTAAAATATAGTATAGAAAGGAATGAACAAAAACTATTGTTCAACGAGGGTTAATTGGTCTCAAGGACGGAGGTGAGAGGAGAATGCAATACAAATAGTCAAGTAGATCAGTCAATTATCATATAGAGATACAAGCAAAGCCAACAATAAATCATGGCAAGCATTAAGACTATAATCATTCAATTAAAGGATACAATTCACTTTCCACGAGCAACATTCAATCACGAATCCGTTGACGACGCGCCGGCCCAACCAACTTATAACTTCAGTTTGGAATACCCCGAAAGTGTCCAATCAATTCTACGACCCAAATCTCTCTGGGAGGCAACCCAAGCAAGAAAGGGAATAGGACACGGAGCTAGAGCAACCAACCCTGGCAACCCAAGGCTACCTAGAGAGGCCCATCACACCGCCCTTGACTCTGTGAATGCAATACAATATACAATGCAACAATCGAGCAATAGAGCCACACGTGGAGAATAACAAAGTAGGTTACTCTCGCACGCAATAGCAACAGTTGATAAACATTTCAATCACAATCAACTATAATAAGCACAATAACAAAGCCCCGATTTCCTTCTTTACTCGTTTGAACTACAGCTACCTCAACCGATCACCCAACCAATGTCACAACTACACCAAAAGTGCTTCCATGACATACCTCGACAATGCCCTCACGCAAATCGATGAATTGCCAAACTCAACCGAAACGACCCCAACATGTACCAAGCCATTTATCTCCGTTTTTCCATTACACAACCCAATTAAACCATACATTTAATCATTCTAGCATATCTAGCACCTTTCTACATCAACAGAACGCAATACGTAGCAACTTTTACGAAACGGGGATTTACTATTCACAATTTACTATTCCATTGTCAATTTAAATTGCAATTGCTATATTCAACCGTAGAAAATGCTAAAATCCTACAAATACATGTTCTACAATCATCAAGGAACATTCTTTAAGCAACAAAATGGATAAAATAACAATCTACGCATAATTTCCAAAATTTAAAGTTTGTACAACATATATTCAAATGCGCAAATAAAGATGCATCCCTCACCTTAGACGCTACTAGACGCTAGGAAAACCACGTTGGAAGCCTCAGAAACAACCCCGTGCAAGCCCTCGCGAAGATGTGAAGATTTGAAGTTGAAAAAATATATATTTTTTCTTTCTCTTTGAAGCTCACAGTTTTCCCTTTCTTTTTTTTCAGCTTTTGTTGTTTTATTTATGTTATTATAAGCTTTTAAAAGATGACAACTTAAATGGTCAAAGGTCAATGGTCTTTGGCTTGGTCAAATCTAGCTATTTTGGCATTTTTAACTTAAAATAAAGCATAAAACTACTACTCTAATAACCTAACAACTAATTACTAACTACTAAAATACTAAAACTCCAAAATCAACACACTAAATAGTAGTTTTCACTATTTGCTGAGGATTAGAAATCATTTCCTAACTATCGCTCTCGAAATGCAATGCAATTTGCGACAATAAACGAATAACATTTAAATATCAAAGAATTTAAGAAAAATATAATTTTCAGAAAAAGAAACAGAAAAATTTCACATTCCGGACTCGGGTATTACAAAGCCTAAAGAATTTTGGGCTGAAGCAGTTGATTGTGCAGTCTATCTGTTGAATCGTTGTGTCACAAAGAGTCTCTTTGACAAAACACCATTAGAAGCATGGAGTGGTAAAAAGCCAACAATCAATCATTTAGGTAACGATTGGTATATTGGAATGGGGTTTGGAATAGAATGACATTCCCAACTCTTTTCAATTCCCATGCTTGGTATGTAGGAATGAACTTGGGAATTTCATTCCCAAGGTAATCCCATTCCCACGTATATAGGATTAGCCATTCCAGAGCAAACACATGTGAATGGGTCATTCCCATGTGTTTGGGAATGAACTTGACTATCATACCCCCATATTTCAATAATAATAATAATAATAATAATAACCAAAATAATAATAAAAATAACAATAATAATAATAATTAATAAAATAATAATAATAATAATAATAATTATTATTATTATATAAAAAATATTAATTATAATTATTATTATAAAATATTTATTATTATAAAAATAAAAATAAAAATAATAATTATAATAAAAATAAAAATAAAAGCAAAAACTAAAAATAAAAGTAATAATAATAATAAAAATAAACAATAAAATTAAAATAACAAAATAATAATAATAAATAATAATATTGATTGAAATAATAATAATAATAATAACGTAAAATAATAATGATAAAAATAAAAACAAAAATAATAATAATAATACCAAATATAATAATAATAATAATAATAATAATAATAATAATAATAATAATAATTGTTGTTGTTATTATTTTTATTTTGTTATTATTATTATTATTGTTGTTGTTTATTGTTGTTGTTATTATTATTATTATAATTATTATTTATTATGTTTATGTTGTTTACGTTTATATTTGTGTTTATTTTTATTTTTAATACTATAATAATAAGAGGACAATTCTGTCATATGATACAAGACATTCTCATTACTACTCTTTATTCCTATAACATACCAAGCATGTTATTTGCATTACCAACATTATTCCATTCCTAGCTTCATTCCATTCCATTCCTATCACAATTCATTCCACTAAACCATTCGCTACCTTAAGGGTGTTGGGAAGAATTGCTTATACTCATGTTCCTTATCAAAATCAAATCAAACTTAATGACAAAAGCCAAAAGCTAGTCTTCATTAGCTATGAAAAGAGTTCCAAAGCATACAGGCTCTACAATCCTACTGATGGAATAATTATTGTGAGTAGAGATGTCCAGTTTGATAAAGAAGGTAAATGAGACTAGAATATCAAAAAGCGAAAAGAATACAAATTCTTACTCATACAAGAGCAAGACATGGAAGTCAATGAAGACTTTATATCTCCAACTCCAACTCAAACTTCATCTCCATATCAAGACACAACTTCATCTCAAGGAAACATAATTTGATACCCCGGACCTAGTCTATTGTGCATAGTACTTATTTGCATATAATTGTATGTTTATTTAAAGTGTTTGTATGAGATTATGTGTTTACTTTAATTTTGTATTTATTTAGTAACTTTACTTTCCCTAATTCTTAAAATGTGCAAATGATATTTAAATAAATTATATGAAATGAGCATTAACTAATTAATTATTGTATTATTTAGATTCATTTTCTTGCATTTAATTGCTTTATTCTTCAATTTATTTGAATAAATAGCTCCAAGCCCAGAGTGAAATTTTTACTATTTTATTTTTTTTATTTAGCATTTTTCCCATATTACGTGACATTAATCTAGAATACGTTCATTGGAATTACGTGCATAACATGTCGGGGGTGTGAGATATAAAATATTTTGTGTCCTGTGTGAATAGTGTTAACTAGAATACTATTTTGGGCCAAATGTGCTTTTATTGCATTTTTTTATTAGCCAAACCCAAGCCCAAACCCTTTAACTGAAACCCATATACCTATCCATCATCTTTTAATAGTTAAAATGACCAAAAAATGAGAAAAAAATGAGGGACGGCCAAGGGAAGAAGAAAAGATGGGAAGAAAAATGGTCCTAGGGTTTTCTCCCTTGGTTTTTTCCAAGCCATTTCGAAGTGATCTAAGGGCATTCTAAGTCAATTCCTAGCTCTAGCACCTTGTATTGGTGAGGGATTGCATTTTTTTTTATGTATTTAAAGCTTAAACCTTGAATATGTAAAATCTTGATTTGTTATAAATGTTGAATTTATGACTTGTTTTGCTTATATTGTGAGTTATTAAGTGTGTAGAGCAATCTTTTATGGTTATATTGCAATTGTGTTGGCTAGAAATGGGGTTTGGCTTGTTAAAAAAGATGATGAATAGTGATTTCATCAAATTTTGTAGTTTTGGTTTAGGCTCCGTTTGTTTGCCGTAAAATATTTTCCCGGAAAATATTTTTCGGATTTTACGGTGTTTGGTAACACTGAAAAATTGGTCAACCGTAAAATGTTTTACAGTCAAAAATTACGGCTGCTTTTTCTAAATTTTACGCTGTTTGATAATACTGTAAAATTAGTCAACCGTAAAATGTTTTATGGTCAACAATTGCGGCTAGTACAAAATTTTGAAAAATATTTTACAGAATTCACGATACATCTAAACACCATTAAATATTTTTCAATAATCTATTTTTCAGAAAAATATTTTCCCACAACAAGTTATTTTACGGCAAACAAACGGAACCTTGTAAAATATTTTATTTTTCAGGAAAACATTTTTCACGGAAAATATTTTACACAAGTAAGTTATTTTACAACAAACAAACGGAGCCTTAAATGGTTGTTTTATTGCTAGAATCATGTGTCATAAGTGTTATAATAGCTAAAATTGACACCAAGCTAGTTAGAATATGATTGAAATTTAGTGTAGGTTGTTTAAACGCAAAGGGCCGAAAATGTGTGTTTGTGTGCAAATGGTTAAATGCTTGTTTCAAGTCTTAGAATAGGTGTCATAAGTGCTAGAATGACTAGAATAATGTTTAGATTTGTTAAAATGTGATTAGAACTTGTAGAAAATTGTTTGAACATAAAGGGCTTATGCGTGTGTTTTGGCTGTGTGTGAGTTAATTAAAGCTTGATTTAGGTTAGTTAGTGATTTTGGAGTGTCTAGTGTACTTGTAGGGTGACTTCAATGATACATAACTTGTTAAGTTGTTAGGAAGTAAAAGAGGCTAATTAAAGAATGTAGAATTGTTGGTTATTATAAAGTGTGTTAACTTGTATTGCTTAAGACTTTTAAAGTAGTTAGATTGCTAGTTGTGTTACTTGAACATTTAACTTGTTTACTAAGTTTTAGAGACTAAGTAACTGCTATCTTGTGAGAATGTGAATGGTTTAAGTGGAATTTTATGAGAATGTGTTAGTTGTTATTGATTGTTATTATTGTGTTAAGGACAACCTATTTTGTTGTTCCTCAATTGTGTGCTATCAAATTGTTGTTTAATCTCGTTATGTGTTAAATCGTAACTCGAGTGTCAAGGTTGCAACCTTTTCGGGCATAGTAGTGTCAGGAAACATCGGGTGGCATCGGGTTTGCCGGTATAACTCGACTACCATGGTTCTCAGTCCCTCTCTTGCTAGGGATGCCTCCCTGGGAGAGTTGGGTCGTTGAATTTGGGGTACATTCGGAGTGGGCCCACTGGAGTGATTAGGGTTATGCCAGCAAATTGATCGTGTTTGTGGTTCGTGATCGAGATTAAGACTTTAGACTGTTTGGGGTTATTGAAATCATATCCTTTTAAATATGGGTTATTTAGTTGTTTGATTGTTATCTACCTCGTATGGTTTTGAAATCAAGGCAATAAAGAAGAATGACACTTGGGAGCTTACAACTTTATCCAAAGCCCACAAAGCCATTGGAGTAAAGTAGGTTTACAAGATGAAGAAGAATGCTAATAAAGGAATCTTTTATCATAATTTCCATAGGTGAAGTTGAAAGGTACAAGGCAAGACTGGTTGCAAAAAGCTATAGTGAACGAGCTGACATTGACTATGATGAGGTATTTGTTCATGTTGCATGCTTGGAAACTATAAGATTTATCATATCTCTAGCAGGCCAACACAGATAGAAAATTTATCAATTGGATGTTAAATTTGTATTGCTGAATGGTTTTCTTGGTGTAGAGGGTTATATTCAACAATCATTAGGCTAAGTGGAGAAAAGCTGTGAAAATAAAGTTTTAAAGTTGAAAGCTCTCTATGGCCTAAAACAAGCTCTAAGAGCTTGGTATAGTAGAATTGAGGAATACCTAAATCATAATAATTTTTCCAAGTGTTCGCATGAGCATACTATCTATACCAAACATGAGAATAGAGATGTGTTGATTGTTTGCTTGTATGTGGATGACTAATTTTTTACATGCAACAACCCAAGCTTATTTGAAGACTTCAAGAGGACAATGGCAAGAGAATTTGAGATGACTGATATTGGACTCATGTCTTATTATCTTGGAATTCAAGTGAAGCAAACAAGTGAAGGAATATTTATTTCTCAAGAAGGTTATGCAAGGGAAATCCTCAAGAAATTCAAGATGAAAAATTGTCAACTTGTTAACACTTCTGTTGAATGTGGAGTACAATTGTCAAAGGTTGATGAAGAAGAGCATGTAAATCCAACACTTTTCAAGAGTCTGGTTAGAAGCTTGAGATATTTGACATGCACAAGACTAGATATTCTATTTGGTGTAGGACTTGTGAGTCGCTTTATGGAGGCCCCTATCAATACACATCTGAAAATTGTCAAGAGAATACTTCGCTATATCAAAGGAACTCTCGATTATGGACTTCTATACTCCCACTCTGAGGATTTCAAACTCGTGGGGTATAGTGATAGTGATTGGGCTGGTGATCTTGATGATCGAAAGAGTACTAGTGGATATCTTTTCTTCATGGGAGATACAACATTCACTTGGAGTTCCAAGAAATAACCCATTATCACACTCTCTACAAGTGAAGCTGAATATGTAGATGTTACTTCATGTGTTTGCCATGCTTTATGGTTAAGGAATTTGATGAAAGAACTCAATATGTCTCAAGAAAAGCCAGTAGAGATTTATGTTGATAACAAGTCTGCAATTGCCTTAGCCAAGAATCCAGTCTTTCATGAAAGAAGCAAGCACATTGACACACGTTACCATTTCATCAGAGAATGCATCACAAGAAAGAAATGAAGATAGAGTACGTGAAGTCGCAAGATGAAGTTGCAGACATTCTTACAAAGCTACTCAAGAATGACGTGTTCATGAAGCTTAGAGCTTTGTTCGGAGTTACGAGAGTCAAATCAAGTTTAAGAGGGAATATTAATAGATAAACTTGATTAAGACTCTATTATATTAATTCTAGTTAGTTTTAATTTGGTTTTTTGACTAGATAGTCTTACCAAGTGGGTAATGGTTCCTAGAACCATATCCTAATTGACATAGAATTTTTGTGAATCTATAAATAGGGGTCTGTTCTTTCAATTGTAGCTATATCAAATATTAGAGTAAAAAGTTTTCGTTTAGAGTCTCCATATTATTGTTCTTATTATTTTCTCTCTACGATAAAATAACTTCTTCCATATTCCAACATTTAATCGAAAGCAAGATAATTCCACAATAAAGCTTCTCAACAACATGTACTTGCAATAAAAAAGAAGAACATTGCTAGATATCGTCTTATTTTCATCACCCATTATCACCTCCTATGTGTATACCCAGTTGGTATACAAATGAAGAGAGAAAAATTCAAGAAAATTTGTTAAGTTCATATAATGCCGATTAAGCATAAATATAGGAGGAGATAAATAGATGATAAAAATGTGGTGATATTTACCATTTCTCTGAAAAGAAAGAACAAATTATATGGGAACAAGTTGATTACCATATAGAACATATAATTTTATTAGTTCAAAAGGAATTTTTTGTTTTAGGTGGACTAGGCTAGGAACTTATGATTACAATTGGTATTCTTCAACCCCTCTTTACGTGTAATGCATAATTAATTGTTGAAGTCACAATAACGTGGTTGCATACCAAAGTCAGGTGTAAGAATGGGTCAAACATAGACAAATAATATTAGACTAAAACCTATCTCTAATATCATTTAAAAATCATGATGTGCATAATTTAAACAACCACCAATAGCCTTTAGATAGACGAATACCCAGAAGAAAATAAAAAAGTCAATAAATTTTCAAAGATGATGAACAACTAAGGCAACTTTAGTACTCATCCTCTATAATCATATAAATGGCAGAAAAAGTTATCTATAATTTGATATTTAAATACATATATAGGAATGTTTGATATATATATATATATATATATATATTTTTTTTTTAAGAAAAGGTGCATAGTATAAATTCTCATAATTGAGTAATGTTTCAAAGTGGGGAGAATTTTCAACTGACCTAAAAGGATAAAACGCGTTAGGCTATCCTTAGCAGAGGTAGCAAAATAAAAAACATGCCAAATTTGGAAATTTTTAGAGACCCAAACATTATTTTTGATTTAAATATACATGGGACCCACCACTTTTCACAACTTTTAATGCAAAATGGGTCTCTAAATTACATTTGGGGCTCTAAATTTAGCACCCCAAATGTAATTTAGAGACCCATTTTGCATCAAAAGTTGTGAAAAGTGGTGGGTCCCATGTATATTTAAATCAAAAATAATATTTGGGTCTCTAAAAATTTTCAAATTTGGTATGTTTTTTATTTTGCTACCTCTGCTAAGGATAACCTTACTATACTCGCACGAAATTTCAAATCACCTACTAAATCATTTCCAATTCAAAATACTCACTACACTTTGCATGTATTTCTAATAAGTCAATTTTGAGTTAAAATTAATTAATTGAGCACCTCCTTATTAGTTTAAAACTTAAGGCAAATGCCAATTTTTCTCTTTGAATTGTTATTTTTGGCCTTACAATCAGATAGAATGGCTTATATTTAAAAAAAATGCAAAGTTTAATGATTAATTAAAAATGAAAAAGAGTTCAATAAATGATTTAAAATTTCATACAAATTTATTGACCAGTGTGGCAATTTAATTTACCTGAAATACTTGGTCTTTTAAGAGAATATGTTTCAATTAAAAATATGCTCATCAACACCTAAGATTTTTATTTATTTTTTCTTTTTTTGGTCAAAAAAGTACTTTCATTGAAACTAATGAATCACAAAATCCTCGTCAACCCCAATAGGGGACTAAGACTAGAAAGGTTAATTCAAATGAAGTTTAAGTCATTTTATATCACTAGTGTGTTATACACGAGACTTGATCTCGAGTCCTCTAACATATAAGCCAAGAATCACAGCACTAGACCAAATGACAAGTGGCTAGCCCTATATATTATTTTGCTACCTAATCAATTGCACTATTACAATATCTTCTAATATGCATGAAAATAATATGCTCGGATCGGAGCTGTTAGAAATATGCTTAGTTTCCAGTCGAAAAAAATTTCTAAGCTTCGAACATGGAAACTTACCTAAGAGCTTAATATTTTTCCATATATTCATCATAATAATAATAAAGCTACCAAGTATCATATATATGTGATTCACTTTTTTTTTTTGTTGGGCAAATCATCATTTTATTCCACAATAAAAAAACTTTGTGAGTTACGCTTGGTAGTTACATTTCCCTATCAATTACAAAAGTATATCATTCATTTGCCACATATTGCACAGTATTCAATTAACAAGGCTATCCACATATCCACGTAGTTACATTTCCCTAATGACATGTTCCTCGGTGTTAGCTCCCGATTTGTATACTCTACAATTCTTCTCTTACCAGATGAAATAGATACAAGCACAAAAAACTGCTTTAACAAGGTCCGCTTTCAGACTTTTATTGTGACTGAGTCCGTAAAGTCTTGTGAGAATTAAATCCAATAGCATATTCAGGTTCTTCACCTTAAACATCCGTAAGAAATGTTTCCAAATCCTGTTTGAGAAAAGGCATACGAAGAAAAGATGATCACAGCTCTCTAGCCCTAGTCCACAAAATTCCCATTTGGCTTCATCAACGACCCCCCAAATTAAGCAACCTCTGTTTAGTCGGGCTACGGTCTAAACACATCAACCATGCACAGAATCCCTGCCTCTGAACAGTAAACTTTATCCCAAATAATATATGCTCAGTGCTCCTTTGATCTATGTTCTCTGATTTGTTCCCAAGTAGAAGAAGAGTTGAAGATACCCTTTTTATCAGCATACGAACCCACGACATCTTCTCTATTTCTGGGATAACAAGTTCCCACAAGCTGATTCATAAAGACAAGGCTGCTAGGCCAAGACCACTGACCAAGGTGAATAAATTGTTCCACCTTAGTATTGATGCAGTCATTAGGAATGGCAATATTATTATCTACTGCATAATCCACAACTTTCCCTGAGGGAACCCAATGATCCCACCAAAGCCACGTTTTCCTGCCATTCCCCACTTTATGCCTTACAAAATTGGCAGCCATTTCTCTGCATTTAAGAAGGTTTCTCTAGGTCCAAGATGCATTGGATGGAAAATCCATGCTCCAGATACTACCCTCGTTGATAAGCATATTGTTCACCTGTCTACCCCAGAGTGAGTCATCATCTGAGTAAGTATGCCAAAACTGCTTGAGTAAAGCTACTTGGTTAATATCTTCCAATCTATGAATGCCCAACCCTTCTTCAAACAGAGGAAGACAAAGATCAGTCCATGCCACTTTAGCATCTTTTGCATTGTCGCCTCCCCCCTTCCAAAGAAAGGTAGCAAATTTCCTCTCTATATCATTGATCACACCTTTAGGCAAGAAGGAAACATTACACCAATAATGAGTGATGCTGGCAAGAACAGACTTATTAAGTTGTACCTTTCCAGCAAAGAAAAGCCAACGATTCACATATATCAAATCACAGACTTAATATATGTGATTCACTTAGTAAGCCATCAAGTAGATGTTAATAAGAAGTTAACTAGCTCCAATACGCGGACTGTAGATGATGGTCCATTGAGGCCTCTGGTGGAAGACTAAAGAGACATTCTTCAGAGACATGTATGGTACTATTTAACTCGTGTATTGGGAAGCAAACTAATTTGCTAATTGACTAGCCAACTTTGACTTGGATTAACCGAAGATTTATCTAATATCAGCTTAATTCCACATTAGCTTCAATTATTGATTGAGAAAACAAAATGGGAGAGACTTCCCCAAAGATGGTTCTTTAGCTTGTCTTAGCTCGAAACTTGGCTTCACAAATTTTCCATTTTTAAACAAATTTCGCAATAACAAGTCAGATACGAAGTAGTTTGGTTCACTTTACAACTTATAGATTTACCTGAAGATATCGTTTTAATAAAAAGAAAGATACTAAGGATTTTTTTAGATTCACGAGAGATTCAATAATAAAAGAAAGGCAATAAAAATCATGAAGGAAGGGAATTAGGGGATTAAAATCTTGTTTGGATTTGGTAAAATTACAAAGCAAATGATCAATAAAGATTATTTATATTCTTGTTTGGATCGAAAAGAGAATGAAAGAGAGGAATTAATATTACATACAAATTGACATATTTACCCTTAATGAAAAATGATTGGCAACTTGTACTATACATAGTTCATGGTTCGTATAGGTCCATTAAACTACAATCCTTTCCCTTTTTTAATACCGATTGTATTTTCGGCTATATAAATAATTTTGACAATCCTTCATTTTCTTTGGTCAAAAGGATATATTTCATTAATAAGAGCACATTACAAAAAGTCCAAGTCCACCATAGCCCAGAACAAACAAGACAACATACAGAAATTAAGAACATAATGTAATAAGCTAAAGCCCTACAAACAGAAGCCAAAAAGAAAACATACTGAGCTAAAGCCCAAATCAAAAGGCAAACACAAGAAAATCCTAGTCCAAGATAATAATCAATGTAAAGTTTGATAGATATGTCGCTTCTCTGGCATGGGCGTTGAGAGACACGAAGAGCAAAGCTTAATTCCTATCAGACAAGCGGTAGAAAATAGATCTCCAATGCATGGATCTTCCAACGGAGAGACTACTCTAACATCATCAAAGGCACCAGAATGACGGCGTTGTCACCTACACCTGCCAACATGAGGGAAAATTCAAGAAACTTGCATCCTACAAACTGAAAAATGTGTAAAAAAGGACGCATTAGCCCTTGAGATGACCTAGATTGGGAAAGTTCAACACTTACAAATTCTACTGCAAACAACAACCAAAAGGAAAAGTAGGGCCCCAAGCCGATGAGGGTGAAATACAAAGCCACTGGGAAATCTCCATAAGAAAACACCATATAAGGTGGTCAAAGAGGCGGAGAGATGGGTCGACAAAAACGGTAGATGGCAACAAATGAAGATACATTTCTTCATTGCAGATCTAATCACCAAAGCAATAGATCTATTCTCAAGAACAAGAAAGCACACATCTTTTAGATAGGAAATGAGCAGATCTATAACAAGAATAAGTCTTCCATCATCTGAGTCAGGAAGAAAAAGGAACAAGGAGTAAGGAGAGACCATGACCAACTCAAGGAGGTGTTGCTGTTTTAACTACACTAAAGGGAGAGGAAACCAATAGGTTTTTGAAAGGGATGAAGGAACCCATTTTTAGAATTCCTTCAAAAGTGTGAAGAACTTTCTAAAGAGTCTAAAAAAAAAAAAAAAAGGGTAAATCGACAATTCTTCTTTAACTTTTCTTTTAACTTCCTCTCCAAAACAAAATTGGAAGAATGATAATGTTTCTTTCTAATCAATCCCTTCCCCCCATTTTCCAATCCAAACATAGTGTAAGCTTGATCTGAAATCTCCATACCCAATGCAAAAACACATTTAGGAAGCTCATATTCCAGATTCCAATCTCCAAAGCTGGTTAATGTTCCTTGGTCTTCATGCAATCACGATATTGTCGTAGGTTATTTAACTCATTATTGTCCTGTTGTTTCACATCAACCGTACAATGATAAATAATTAATTAAATTAAAAGATGGAGCTAAACACTCCTTCATGTTAGAGACGCTGTATAGTAAATTAAACTTATCTGCATAATGAACCATATATTTTGTATTGCTGCAGAATATTATTGTTTTTGTTTTTTCTTTCCTGGCAGAGTTCATTGGGATCTTGAAAAATAATTCATCACGTTTTAAATATATATATGTACGATTGCTCAGGCTCGATAATTTAGAGAAACAAAACTGTCAAGTTTATAGCAAACTGCTACCAATTTTTTTTTTTCTCAAAAAACTTTAATTTAATTGATAGCTGAGTGTAAAAGAGTTCATCCTACACCAGTAAAATATGAACAGTTTGCAAAATACGTTGTAAACTCGAAGGTATAAATAAAGTAGAGTGAGTCCTATACTAGAGAATTTTACTTCGCTTGTGAACTTTCTGGTATTGTTTTATTTGATGTTAGTTCAATTACACTTTTACCCACAAATGCAATGTATTGCGTTCGACAATAAGATAAAATATGTTTATAACTAATTTTTTTTCCTTTTGGTATAATAGAGGTTGAAGCAATAGTTCGGATTTAAATGGAGGTGGCCTAAAGCCATACATATATACGTAGATGTAGCTAGCAAAACTCGAGCTCTCAATCTCTCACAAACACTATGAGTGTCATGCCACTAGACCAAAGAGTCTTTGGCATCAAATGTTTTAGTAAATTGCATTAACATGTATATTATTTTAGCTTTTTTTTTTTTTGGTCATAGTATATTATTTTACCTAGAGAATGCAACAGATGACTACTAGATTTTTTTTTTTTTTTTTTTTTGTCGGGATGATTACTAGATCTACTCTGCATGAAATTAGTAGTTTTTAAAATAAAAGGATACACTCACTAAATCTTATATTGTCTCAAATAAATCGTTTTGTTTGTTAATAAGGTTAAAATCGACAATAGTGCAAATGGCAAAAAATATTATTTTTGTTAAATTTTTAATTATTAATATAATGTGGAAAAGAAACTAACGTCAAAATTAAATACAATGATTTGTTTATAATATTAGTAAAGTTTTGTTTGATAATAAGGTTAAAATTGACAACAGTTCAAATGGCAAAAAATATTATTTTTGTGAAATTTTTAATTATTAAGATAATGTGGAAAAGAAACTAATGTCAATTTTTTTTTTTTTTGGGTCGAAAAGGCCATACTGTATATTGTTATTGAAGTCAAAGTATATTAGTCAATGCCAACGGAGTTAGCATTTAGCATTACAAGAGTTGAAAGTTCTAGAGATCCTTGGTAGCCCAAAAAAGAGGTAAACGACATATTCTAACTGCACGAGCAGCCCAATCCGCTACTTTGTTTGCAAATCGTGCGATCCAACGATAGGAGCAGCCAGCAACTGGCGATAGGATAAAGTGGGAGTTGTGGACTATTAAGGAGATCCATCAGTCACACAAATTTGAATCCCTAAAGGCCTCAATAATCGGAGCCGCTTCTGACTCAATTATTGCCGAGATAAGGTTGTGATAGGAAGTGAGTAACGTGCAAGCCGTTTGACAAGCCAAAGTCTCTGCCTGTCTGGGGTTGTCGCAGCGAACCAAACGTGCTCGACCATCTGTGATATACCCATTTGAGTCGTGAACCACTACAACAATGCCTAACAGGGAATCAGCGTGGACAAAAGAGGCATCACAATTGAACTTGAGTACACCTGGAGATGGGGGTATCCAAGAGGTGATCGTCGGTTGTTCCGTAGTCGCCAGTGTAGAGAGATTTTTTGCATTTGGTGACAAACACAGTAGGGAATCCAATTCCTTCAAGTGAAGTTGGATGTCTGATAATAAGGCAGTTATTGAGATCGACTGTTGTTCGAAGATCACCTTGTTCCGTACCCTCTAGATGGACTAACAGATAATGGATAATAGGGTTGCCGCATAGGGTCACGGCAAACCCCCCTCAACACAAGATTGAATCATACCCAAAAACCATGTGTCAAATCTGGAAATGTGGTGTGCCAACAAGTGAAGTTGAAGAGGGGAAGCAAACCAAAGATGATTAGTCCATGGACAGTAAAGCAAAACATGTTCTAATATTTCGATCGCCGTAGTACACAGCTGGCATAGAGGAGTTGGAGCACACTTTCTATGGAACAGATTTTCTCGTGTAGCTATGGCTCCTCGACAAGCTTGCCATATAAAGTGTTTGACTCGTGGGGGTGCTGTGGAAGACCAGATATCCTTCTAGAGTTGAGGAGGAAACTGGTATGATGAAGATGCTTCCTCAGTGTGCAATGGTACGGAAGTTTGAAGAGCTAGATAGTAGCTCGACCGAACCTGATATATTCCAGTTGTTATGGCTAGCCAGATGACACGATCCTCTTGTTAAGAAGTCTAGAAAGGCTAAATTCTCAAAATACGTTCTATGATTGTATGTGGGAAAAGACGGGTGAGCAATCATATGTTCCAATTTAACTAACGTCAAAATTAAATACAATGATTTGTTTACAATATTTGTAAAGTTTTGTTTGATAATAAGGTTAAAATTGACAACAGTTTAAATGGCAAAAATATTATTTTTGTGAAATTTTTAATTATAAAGATAATGTGGAAAAGAAACAAACGTCAAAATTAAATACAATGATTTGTTTATAATATTTGTAAAGTTTATCATGTGATTTAAGACGAAAAAAAGATTAGTAAACGATTCAAAATGACAAATTTTACAAATGGACCCAATGTTTACATTTTATTCTCAATTTCATCCTAATTATTTAAAAAATAACACGTTTAGTCTTGAAAATTACGAAAAATTTAATTTAGTCCCTAATGTTTACACTTTTTTTAATGTTATCCTCATTGTTTAAAAAGTGACGCGTTTAGTATTCAAAGTTTACAAAAGGTTCTAGTTTAGTCATTGTCGTGAGATTTTAATAGTGACCGGTATATGAAATTTTAGAAACTAAATTAAAAAAACAAGTAAAAATATTGAAGACTAAATTGAAACATTTTGTAAACTCTAAAGAATAAGTGCGTCACTTTAAAACAATATGAATGAAATTAAAAAGAATATAAATATTGTAAATTAAGGGTGTCATTTTTAAAATAATAAAAATAAAATTAAGAAAATACAAATATTAAAAGTCCATTTGTGAAATTTACCCGATCCAAAACTTCCTATAAATTACAATTACTTTAATCAAACAACTGGTATTGTAATTAGAGGGAGATGAGACACGACCCGCAGAGTTCAAGAAAAGACACACACCAGCATGATGTAAACTTGTAAACAAAATCTCAGAGATCGAGAACAGAAAGGCCTTTTATTTACCACATTTTTGAAAAACTACAGAGACACACATTCTCAAATCATTCATCTCATCTCCCTTTCTTTCCTCTCCTTTCTCTTATTTAAGTAAATTCACACAACAATTAAAACCTCTCAATTTCACCACCTATACATACAATATCTATTATATATATAAAATATGTAAGCATATGCATGTATGTGTACATGTTTCATAGCATCTATGTAAGATCTGCCTTCTCTCTCTTTTTACAGAATCCGAGGTTGTTACATTGATGTTCTTCAAAAAAGTTCAAATTTTTCCTCTCTCTTCTCTCTCTCTCTCTCTATATATATATAGATGTATGATTGAATAGATGATCTTCTTAGATTTAATTTCCAAATCAAGATCTGAATTTTCCTTTTTACTTTCATACCATATATGTGTATATATGTATGCATGAAATGTAGAGGCAAAAAATGTGGCTTTTATTACTGAAATCTAGGGTTTGCATCCCTTTTGGTAACTCGTTTTGTTGTAATTCACAGCCGTTTCATGGGGCATTTTTGTCTAAAACCTAAATTTTAAGCTTTTTTCTTTAGGGTTTCGATTTTTTTTTTTTATAACTTTTTGGCCTCAATTCACCAATGCATTTGCTTTAGGAAAAGGCTTCTTCATTTTTCAATTTTAATTTAATTTTCCTTTTTTTTGTATTGCAAAGAAGAAAAGAAAAAAGGAAAAAGGAAAAAAAATTCAAAAATGCTGAAGCAAATTCTGAGTAAACTCCCTCGAAAATCGGTGAAATCAGACCCGGTTGACTCAAATTCGGGGAGCCCAAACAGCCCGGGTTCGGGCCGGGCTGTGAACGGCCCTAGAAGGATGTCATCGGCTGTGTTCCCAGCTAGTGTGATCGCGGGGATCGAGCCATTGCTGGCGTTTAGGGATGTGCCAAGCTTGGAAAGAATGAATCTTTTCATTAGTAAGTTAAGCCTGTGCTGTGTAGTATTTGATTTTACTGATGCGAGTAAACGTACTTCAGAAAAGGAATTGAAAAGAGCCACATTGGTTGAACTAGTCGATTTCGTAGGAGCAGCTAATCCCCCCCTTAAATTTACTGAACCGGCGATTCTGTCCGTCTGTAAGATGTGTGCTGTGAACTTGTTTCGTGCTTTCCCGCCTAATCTTCGGTCGAGTAATAGTTCTAGAAGACATGCTAGTGAAAATGATGATGATGATCAACCTACTTTTGATCCCGCGTGGTCACATTTGCAACTTGTGTATGATCTGTTGCTTAAGTTTGTGATGTCATCGTCGCTTGAAGCAAAGACAGCCAAGAAGTATATAAACCATTTGTTCATTTTAAGATTGCTCGACTTGTTTGATTCGGAAGATCCGAGGGAACGAGACTGCTTGAAAGCTGTTTTGCATAGGATTTATGGCAAGTTTATGGTGCATCGTCCATTTATAAGGAAGAATATGGGCAATGTGTTTTATAGATTCGTGTTTGAGACTGAGAAGCATAATGGGATTGCTGAATTGTTGGAGATTTTCGGGAGCGTGATTACTGGGTTTGCATTGCCGTTGAAGGAGGAGCACAAGATCTTTCTGTGGAGGGCTCTGATTCCTTTGCACAAACCCAAGTCCTTGGGGGTTTACTTTCAGCAATTGTCGTATTGTGTTACTCAGTTTATAGAAAAGGAGCCAAAGTTAGCTAGCGACGTGATCAGGGGCTTGTTGAAGTACTGGCCAATAACAAATAGCCAGAAGGAGTTGATGTTCTTGGGGGAATTGGAAGAGATTCTAGAAGCAATCCACATGGCCGACTTTCAACAGGTCATGGTTCCGTTGTTCTGGCGGATTGGATGCTGCATCAGAAGTTACCACTTTCAGGTATTTGTTTATTGTCTTGCTTCGCAATTGATCCGTCTTTCATCTGCAGGTTGCGATGCCACGCCTTTGATATCCTTTTTGGATTGCAATGTGTTATATATGTTGTTGGATGAACAGAATATTAGGAAACTTGATGAATAAGCACTTATATCTTATCAATATCTTTCATTCATCATTAGTTATTACGTGACAACTTATCACTGCCGGAAAAATTATAATGTGCAGAGTTAATGCATTTGTCGTCAGCTTGACAGATGTTCTTCCAGTGACTGTTGTGTATATTTATTTTTCAGCAACTTGTTATTTGTGCATGCATGGTTGCTTACTCTAAAAGATAATAATACAAGGTTCATAGAAGTACTCTTTTCACCTTCAAGAACACTTGTACTGCAAACTAGCTTCTTGTTTGAATCATGCGGTTCTGATTCTGCCTTTTACGCATCTAGTTATTATGTCGAACTCATATGGTAACTCACATATAAGTGGGTTGCCTATCTCAAATGTGGAAGAAAATACCTATATATATGTGGCATTGTGCTTGTCCACTTCCGTTAAACTGTTGATTTTGAGTCCATCGGAAAGAATGCAGACTGACAGGGCTTTCTGAAGGAACAAATTATGGGAGGAGGTCAGGCTTAAGTTTCACCAACAATTGCCTTGGATATGGTATCATATCTGAAAATGTTTTGAGACATTGGTAGGTAATAAATATAGCATCTTAATTGCGGAAGGCTTAAGTTTCACCAACAATTGCCTTGGATATGGTATTATATCTGAAAATGTTTGAGACATTGGTAGGTAATAAATATAGCATCTTAATAGTGGTTGGGGTTAGCAAGGGATAGGGAAGGCAACATCTCTTTGGGGTCTCTTTTGGTGTGTATCATGTCTTTCAGGATCATCGATGTTGACTAGTGGTCGTGTAATTTAGTTCTTATCTCATAGGAAAAGGTGTGTCAATTGTAGGATTCAAATTTAAGTTTCCATTTTGGAGTTTTGCAAGTGCTGATGTGTAGAAAGTTTTAGGCTTTGACAGAGAGTATAATTTATTAGTGTGATATGGAGTGAATTCCCATTTGGAATAAAGTATATGGTCATTTCTTGCCATTCTCCAAATTTATAGTTGATCTCCCTATGCAAGTTATGGTTGTGTTATGAGGGAAGTTTTGAATTTTCTGCGTCCATGGCAAGATGGATATGAATGACTGATGAATGTTCTTCTTTCGATCATAGTTCTGTTCATTCAATGGACCTTGATATACCACTCACATGAGGTTGATATGCAAGCTGCTTAAGTATGATGTTTACTTTGTTGGCTGAACATCTTCTACGCTTTTGCTAGAATCATCTTTTGAAATTTAGGGCTTCAGGAAACACCAAGAGAAGCTGCACATAGTACTTTTTTTTAGTGTGTTCACCGCTTGACAATCTTCTTTAACACCGTCCTCCCTAGAGCCTCATTGGTAAAGCCACACCCTGAGGACTGGGATGATGTGGCCCCAATGAATTTGTGGGATTTCCTTACTTAAAGCCTCTATTTCCAGAGAAAGATAAAGTATATGAATATTATAGTGTGATTTTCTTGTACCTATTAACTTGATTTTTCTCCATAACTTAGTAGTGGGGTCTATTTTGACAATTGAGTTACAGTTGTCTGCTGTTCAGTTACTACTTAAAGACTGAAGTTCAATCACTTAATTGGTGCTTTTCTTTCTTCTGTGATGACACATGCAATTGCGAGGGGAAAACCCAGTATTAAGGAAAAAAAAAAAAAGATGATTTCCCACATCTTAAACGTTTTGTCCCCCATTCTAATGATATTGGAATTTTGGCAGCATTTTGAAAAATATAACGAAAGTTTGTTTTCCATTTTAAAGGAAAGAGAAATAGTAAATCACACAATTAGTTTTCCATTCTTGTGTCTAATAACAAGAGAGGAAATGGATGTGGACCCTCTGAGGTTTCACTTCTATTATCTCTTTTGCACTTTGTGGAGATGGGCAATACAAGAAGATTTGATGGTGTGAAGTCAAGCCAAATCAGTTCTTCTGTATTAGTTAGAGTTTCAAATGACTAAAGCCTAAACGTATAGGGTCAGGTAGTTTACACACGTAAAATCGTGTGCATCACTTGCTGACAGAACTTGTAATAATAAAAAGATGAAAGACAAGGAACTTTCTTAATTGTTTCTTTTGTTAGATAATTTTTTTTGTAGAATGAAAATGATGCAAGTTGAAGATAGCTTAAGCCATTGATGCATCAAAAAAGTTTAAGTAAACAGTGAGTTATGAAACGTAACTCATGTCTATAATTCACTTCGAGAAGTCTGAATGCTGCTTCATGACAAACTCCAAAAATAAGAAAAATAAAAAATCCAAGTTTCCATCTCTCTAGAAAATTCTAGATCTGTGAAAGACTTCCTGTTGAGCTGGAGAGTTATAGGAGAAGAAGGAATGATACACGTGTCTTGAAGCCGGCACCTTTATGCATTTTTGAGGTGTGTAGAGACTGGAATATATACATATTTTGGGGTGCAGGAGGATAAATGCATAGTATCTTAGTACTTGTTCTTCTTTTGTAGAGGTTTTGGTTTTCATTCACATATATACATAATTTGTATTTGAAACTTGTATAAGGGCTGCACCTCCTTGGTGCTTCATTTATGAAAATCCGACTTATAGAAAAGAACACAATTATAATGCCAATTACAGAATAAGTTGATGGCTGATCAGAGCTGTGGCTATGTTTCAGAGTCTCCACGTAGGTTAGATAAGATTTTATATCATGTGGAGTATTTTGTGATAGTGACTGCAGGTTAGGAAAGCTGTTTAGGAATAGGGTTTTGAAAATAGTTTGTTTCCTATTTCGAGCACTTGAGATTTCTCCAACAGTCTGGTTGTCTGGGAATTTCATCATTTGATTATCTCTTTTTTGGACTAACTTCTAGTGTTTAGTTCAATATTGGGAAGACTATCTAGTTTAAATGTGTTGAGGTCCATTTGTGGTCGAATACCGGAGGGGCTTATACAGAGCTGTCATTAGATGAACATCTCGGGATTCTCTTAAATCGTGGAGTGGGAAAATTTATTGTGACGTGAATTGATTTTTAAGCAAAGCATCTCATAAATATATGGGAAGGAAGCACTGATCGGAACTGATTTGCTGAAAGCACATTGGAGAAGCTTTGTTTCTTAATTTGAAGTCCTCTTATCCAATATTTTGCCCATCTAGACTCCCCACTTCCTAATGGAATGTCAATAATTACACCGTCTCATCTTTTCAGAAAAGAAAAATACGCTGTCTCACAATTAAATAGTTAGTAGTTTCCCAAACTGCCCTTGTATATTTATATTCTGAAGAGGTAAAAGAGTTTCTTCAGTCAAATGAGGGTGGTTCACGAAGTGAGAGTACCTATAGTCTATTAATTGTTCAAGGCAGACAGCATTTGGGATTTGGGAGACCCCAAATTTGGTATGTGGACAAAAAGAAGACAGAGGAAGCATTCTGTTGAGAACAACACTTTAAAATATCTCTTTTGCTTGGTGAGTTATTTAGAAATGTTTCTGGTAAATTTTGGGTTTGGATCACTGCAAGTGGGATCAATTTGGTTCAAGGAACTTGATTGTTACATTCCAGCAATAACCTCTGTCAACCAATGTTTGAATGAATTAATTTGCTGCAATTGTTTTGGGCGGATGGAAGGGTGGGGAGAGGAAGGGGAGAGGAGAGGGGAAGAGATGAGAATTTAGTAGTGTAGCATATTTCCGTGATGCCACCTTGGCAAATTACTGGTAAAGAATGACAGTATGATATAAGATGGCCTACACCGCTGTATGATCTTTTGATAGCACCTTCACTCTATTCCTGCTTACCCAACTTCTTTAAGGCTTTGTTTGGCCGAACTTTTAGATGTTTAAAAGCGGTTCCTGTGAGTTTAAAAATTGAACCTAACCTGTTTGGCTATGAAAGAGTTTTTAGGTAAAAGTTGAAGCTAAAAAAGCTGAAAAACAAGAAGCTCCAAATTAGAGCTTTTCAAAAAAGGCTTTTATGAAACTGTTTTTTATATAATGTGATAATCTATTTTTGTTTTTTTTTCTCAAGTATACCTCTCCATATTTTTGAAAGCCTAATATTGCCCCAAAAATTTCTAAAAGCTCAACTTTGCCCAACACAAACCAAACAGTCAACAGCTTTTGTTCAACATCACTTCTAATAAAAACTTTACAGTTCAAAAGTTAAAATTTCACAGTTAGACTGAACAGAGCCTAAATCTAAAAACACTCTTGAAATGTTTGAGGATTGAAGTCCTCATTTTCATATTTGTGACTCTACATTCTTCTTTAGTATGTGGATCTGGACGATGTAGAGGTTGTTATTTCTCTTTCTTGAGACGAAATATAGAAATCTACTGGACTCCTAGGGCCCCTGCCTTGGGCATACGTAACACACATCCTAGTAAATCTGAAAGCTCTCCTTTCACAGCTGAAGATAAAAGAGAAACAAGGAGAATACTTGAAAACTCTTAGAAAAGTCTTTGTATGAGGGATCTCAAGCAAACCTTAGCATAGGTATTGCAGTCATCTTGCCTTCCAGTTCGAATGATCTTTGACTGGTAGATCAGGTTTTAATTACTGCATATATTACCAATTCATTTCAAGTATATCGTTTCACTGTTCTCTGCATCTGTCTGTTTGAACTGCTTTTGGATTATTAAAAGTTTAGGTTAAACCTCAGGATGACTTTTGTTTAATTCTTTTTCCATTATACCTATATTTTCCAGGTAGCTGAAAGAGCTCTGTTCCTTTGGAATAATGACCAAATTGTTAATCTGATTGCACATAACCGGCATGTGATACTGCCAATAATACTTCCAGCTCTGGAAAGTAATGCTCAGAACCACTGGAATCATGCTGTGCTGAATTTAACTTTAAACGTAAGGAAGATGTTCTCGGAGATGGACGATGCACTATACCTAGCCTGCCATTCTCAATACGAGGAGGAACAAGAAAGATTGAACTTGGCTGCCGAAAAGCAGAAGGAAGCTTGGAAGCATTTGGAGAAAGAGGCCAGTCTACAGCCAATAGCTGGAAACACTGCAGTTCTGGTGACTCCTTTACCATCCACTATTTCTTGCTGAGAGGTGCATCGCTCTATTTGGGCAGATCGGGGGACAGGCATAGGTGCTTATGGCTGTTGTCTGGGAGCAGCTGGTTTTTGAGACGATCCAGTGACAGCCTGTTGTTGTAATTTATCTAGTTTTCCCTTTTTTCTCCTTTTCTCCTTTTCTCCTTTTCTCCCTTTCTCCCTTCCCCTTCGTTTAGTCGTCTGTTTTAGAACTACAGTCTCTTCCCCCAAAGGAGCAGAGGAAGGCTTCTCGTACCATCTAAATTATGTTTTTTTGGCGATCATTTATCTTGTAATCAGGTGGCTGATTATCCTGCTGTGGATAGTATTAATTGGCTAATATAGCTATTTTTGATGATCTGTGGTGCGTGTGCGCGCGTGCATACATGCTCAATCAAGCATATGTGCATATGAGATTAACTTAGCCGTGCATGTCGGAACTGGTCCGGCTACTGAATTTATGAACCACTGGGTAATACGCACTTGCCTTGCAAGGGCAACACCAGTAGAGCTGCTATAGCTTTGATTTGTAGAAATTGGAATGGAGACTTAATCTGTGGACAAGCGGACCTTGTTCTTTGCCAGTTAGCAGGTGATGCTGAAGCCCTTGTGATTAGAAATGCATGCTTGACCGCGAAGCACTTTATTGAGTTTAGCATCATATTGGAAAGTGATTCTCAAAGCAATTATTAGGAACAAAGCTAAACTTAGATTGTGGCAGAAATTTCTAACATTTGATTTCAATGCATAAGGAGAAAAGACAAGCCTCGTTTGTAATTGGATTGTTAGGAACAAAGTTAGTGATTGCTTGACTATAAATTGGGTTTCCAATATTTTCCTACCTCGCTGAAGCAAGACTTTGATCTTACTAGTGTAGGACAAGCGTTGTGCTTCTTTCTCATTAATGATATCATCTTCTGAAGATTAAAAAAACACACACACGCATACAAATTTTTTTTTTTTTTTTTTTTTTTTGGGGTCAAAGACACACACATACACAAACTAAGAGACTGCATAATGCCATCATTTAGCCTATGCGGTTGTATGGCATGACTGCACTCAGCACTCGGTTATTGTTGATCCCATTGATTATAGTAGATTCGTTGGTAGCTTCCCATGCTTTAAAAAGTTTTCAAAGTATAACTAAGGGTGATATATTGAAGATTATAATCTAAAAAAATAAATAGAGTAAATGCCCTCATTAGTTTTTAATGTTTGATTGTTGTGACATTTTAGTCCCTAATTTTTAAAAATAAACTTTTTAATTTAAAGTTAATTTAGTGGGACAACATTAATCCCGATAGCAAAATTCGTCTATTTTTTTACGGCTTTATCACATGACTAGCACGTTACTGTGATAGATCATAATAGTCACGTGTCAATTTTGCTCTCAATTATAATGAATTATAACAGTCACGTGAATTAGAGAATTAATTAATTTTTATGTCCATCTTATTTGTAATTTCAGGGGATTTCTTTTCCTGCTTTTCAATACAATGCTTACATTATTATTTTTTTTTGGTCAAAAAGAGGAAATATTCATTAGAAAAAAAAGATTACAGATAGATCCAGATCCAAAAATGACCGGGAGGGAAAAACAGTGAAATAAACATAATGAGCTAAAACCCTACAGACAGAAATCAGAAAATTAACAGAATGGCCTAAGGCCCAACAGACAGATAACAGAAAATTAACAGAATGGGCTAAAATCCTACAGACAGAAATCAGAAAATTAACAGAATGGCCTAAGTCCCAACAGACATATAACAAAAAATTAACAGAATGGGCTAAGGCCCAAATGAGAATACTGGGGTAAAACCCTAGCATACAGAAAACAGTGAGCCTGATGCCGACAAAGGACGGAGGCCGAAAGTGAAATCCAGTCAGAACACCGAAAAAAATCCATAAGCATAGTAGTGCTAGAACCCGTTCCATCACTCCTTGTAACGCCAGATCAAACTCACACACCAAAGTTCTGAAAAATCCTGCATAAGTTGTAGCAAAAACAGCGACTGCCGAAGCAGTGAAAAAGGACAACGATAACAAAGTATACTTAACGAGGCATACTAACCCGACTGGAAGCTGGGCCCGGATGTTCCAAACAGCCAATAGTCTAAACCCAATACGAGAGAAAGGGGACCCTTGGTGTTCCGAGCTTGAACAAGTGGCGACAAAGGCCACCATATCACTATCAGATAAACCACAAGACACGGTGGAAAGGAAAGCAGGTGCAGAAGCCAAGTGTGTAGTAAACGGACCCGACCACAGAGAATAAGATGGTATGAGTGGCACATATCGGCAATGGATCTGAAATTTTTTTTAATTTCTTGCCAGATCCAAAACCAAAAGGGGTGAGATTTATCAAGGATAGTTAGATCTGAGGGTACCTTCCCCAAATCTGTAAACATCAAGGGCCAATCATCATATTTACTATCATTTTCAGGAATGAAAATAAATATAACCAACGTCAGAGGTTTGGCCCAAAAAGCCATCACAGTGGTTGAGCCCGAAAGGAGATGACTCATTGGTAGGGGATGAAGTTTTTCTCAGAGGTTCAGCAAGAAGTTTGCTAAAAATGGTGGTGGAAAGCTAACCATGGAAATGAAGTTCTTATTCGTCTGTTGATGTTGGTGGGGGTCACGAAGAAAGAGAGCTTTGCTTCACATGGTTGCTAACCTGCAGATAAGATGGAGGATGGAGGAGGGAGGATGGAGGAGGGAGGGCGGGAGGGGGGGTGGGGGGGGGGGAGGCAGGGGGCGGCGGCTAGAGCTAAGGCTCCATTACTACATTATAAGTAACTGTTTATTTTGGAGAACATTTAAGATACGGACACCACCATTTGAGGAAGATGAAAATGAAAAACAAATAGAAATTTTGATTGCAGCTAATAGTTCAAACCTTAAGTAAAATGAAGAGTCTGGAGAATCTTATGCAAAGAGTAAAAAAAATTTCACGGTTGGAGAAGGGTTTCATGTTTGGCATCCTAACGTCAATGCTATTATATATCGTTATGAGCAAAATTACCGTTCCGTTCATGTAACAATCAGTGAGTCAACATCCCAACGCAATGCTCTAAGGTCCAAGTCTATTACTTAATGCAACCATTAATCCAGGTCCACAACATATTGAGAATAGATACAACTCAAGAGTTAGATCCAGCCTACGATACTTAGCAGACTACGTGGCCAATTAGTTAGGGGTAACACTTTAGAACGACGTTCATGGCCCACTATTTTTTTTTCAATTCAATATATAAGGGATAATGACTAAATTGTCCCTTGAATTCAAAAATCATGAGTATGGGTAAAAAGTCTACTTTATCCTTAAAAGAAAATTACATTATTGACTTTTCACGATTTACGATAAGAAAACTAACTCTTCAAGCAACAATCAAGTCAGCGTCTTTCAAACTTGCAATAGTACTGTTCATCTTTTTTTCTTTTTTTTTTTCTTTATGTCGAAGTTCATCTTTTTTTTTTTTCTTTCAATGTCACAAACACATCAGCGGCGTCCTCCACATTCTTCACCGGAAACAACCCTTCTTCAATATCGTTCTCCTCCAAACACACGCCGGAGCAACATATCACCACCCTCTCCACACTTTCCTTGAACTGCGCAGCTATAGTGTAGGCAATAAACCCACCGTCAGAAGCGCCACCGCCACTGTCATCTCCATCACAGGTATGTCTTTTACCCCCACCATCGTGGTAAAATACTATATATTGTAAATCTGTTTATATATATATATACATATTATCTGTAAATCTGTTTTATTATATATTTAACACACACGCGCTGTAGATATGTTTGTAGTTTAGAGACTGTCAGTAAAAGAAGAGGTCAAGTAAACAATTGGTTCGGCATGGTATGACTCTATGTTTCTCTCAATGAATCATCAGGTTAATTGGTTGTGGTTCCACATTATTTATATTTATAAAAACAGGTTAATAGGGACGTGATATTGAGAATAAAGTTATTTAGGTTGAGAACTTGATTTTGAACGGGTTAAGATTGGGGTGCGCCAAAGTTAGTTAGGTTTGGGAAAGATTGGATTCCTTAGCATGTTAGATGTCTAATTGTTTTCACTTTTGTAGGACAATTTCACGTGTTTTGAATTATTATGTATTGCTGCATTGCTAATGTTAATTCATTCAGTTTGACGATTAATATTGCAAAAATCCTTCTCTGATATTTCTTAGGTTTAAACAAACCACATTGGTTAAACTTTTTGTTTTTTTTTGCTCTCTGGTCATTCTGTCTTTATTGAGAGTTTAGCATATCTCCTCTCCTCTCCCCTCCCTTTTCCCTATGGTGTTGACTTCGCATTGCTCATTGTTGGAAATGTGCAGTTTTTGAATTTTGGAGTCAAACTAATAGGTGTAGTTCTTTAGTCATTTGAAACAAAGGTCATTATGTTTAAGAATGAGGCGGTTCTGTATTTTAGGCAGTTGCAGCTGCTTGTTTTTTCTTTTATTTGTATTAAATTGCATGTCCATGTAGATGGTATCGTCCAAAAATTCTCATCATCAGTAGTTGGTAAACATCTGGCAACTGCATTTACCCTTCTAATAATTATTACGAAGCATATTTACTGATATGCTCCTCTAATTTTCACATTGAAAATGTGCTTAGCAATGATTCAATCTTAATGGATCTTCCTCACTTACTTCTCATGGTTACTCTAGGCAACATCAGCTTAATCATTGGGAGTGAAATAGAAATATTTTATATAAAGTCTAGTTGGCTTGTAGTAGTCCAAGTTTGAGTTGATTTCACTTCCATTATCCAATGTCAATTCACTATGAAGAGGAGCCACGGAGTATCTATGACTAACAAGTTCTATGTGATTCCTCCACTAACTTATTTGACCATGTAATGTGAGCTCTATCACTATGCATCAGTTGACTGCTATAACTTTCTATTCTTAGAGAAGATGAAGAAAATTATTTGTAGTCATTTGGGTGTGAACATATTGTGTAGATCATGTATTCTGCGTGCACACATGTGTGTTTATACAAATTTGTTATAGTTCCGTCCTCCGAGTCACTGACCACTATTATATATGTGCATATTATATTCGTTGTTTGAACTTGATACATGTAATCTGACATAAAAAGTCTGTTGATATCAGAAACGATGGTATCGACACGAAAAAGTTATTCTTTAGGGGAAACGGGTCCTACTACATCTTCCTCGACAAAGACGATAAAGATAACAACTGAGCCTAGTTTGAAGACAGTAAATAAGCCTACAAACTCTGATAGATCCTTTATGTAAGTGTGGTTTGTCGTTCGCATTATTTATGAACTACGATAGCATATATTAATTAGGACTTGTTATTATTTACTAGGAAGACCGAAAGAAAGAAAAATAAGATGTTGATGTTGGCAAAAAGGTAATCCAAACATAATCACAACATAAGGTTTCTTCTATTAAGATGATTTGTAATTTATATTGATCCTTATAATTTGGTATTATAGGATAATTTTCAAACTCGACTTTCGTTGTCAAAGATTGTTGAGTTAAACAAGAATCTAACTGATGAGCAAAAAAATGTTGTTAGAAGTATTAGGTTTGGGGACTTGTTGGAACTCCAATGCACTGTTTTGAAGCATCCATTATGTAAATGGCTGGTGGACCATTTTAATCCTCTCTTATGTACCTTGGAGATCCATGAGCATAAAATAAAGATAACTAGTGCTGATGTAGGGAAGATGTTTGGTTTGCCTAGTGAAGGATAACCCGTAATTTGCAAGGGACTAGACAATGAGATTGATGAATGGTGTGAGAAGTTTGAGGTATATAAGTCTCATATACCATTGCAAAAGTTGACTAATAGGATAAAGGAGTGCAAGAGCGCAGGAACATAATTTAAAGTAATGTACTGTTTATTTGCTTTGGGATATTTGTTATGCCCAATAACTGATTTTGTAGTGAAAAATGAGATGTTACATGTAGTGAAAAATGTCGATGTTATCTCACAGTTCAATTGGTCACAACTCATGTTGGATTCATTAGCAGATGAAATCCAGCGTTATAGGTGTTTGGAACAAAATTATGTGGGTGGTTGTCTATTTCTTTTGGTGGTAAGATAAATATTTTGCCTATTGAATTTGATTTGTATTTAAATAAAAATTTAAGTAAGTAAAAATTAAATTAACTTGTTCATTTTTGGTATGCGGATTTTCTTTTTCGAAAAATTCAACCCCGCTCATGACAGACACTCTTCCCATAATATCCGCCCTTGTATTACTTATTGGACCAATAAAAATATGAATATAAGGTTAAAGAACTATGCAAAGTGTAATGGATATGAGTGGAAGAGATCAATTGCTCTAGTTTGTGAGATGGGTGAGAATGTTGATGTAAAAGATGGAACACAAGATAGGTTCTCCTCACTTGAGAACAAAGTTGAAAAGTTGTCAAAAGACCAAGAAGAAGTGAAACAGGTGCTAACAGCTATTCTTACTACAACTCAAAATTTTGAGCGTTTTTTGTTGAGTGCAGTTATTGTACAGGATAAAGGTGAGAATGGAGGTGACAATGATGCTGATGATGGTGATGGTGGTGATGATGATCATGATGATGGTGGTGATGATGATCATGATAATCATGGTGATGATGATGATGATGATAATGATCGTGATTGTGATGGTGTTGAGGATGATTGTGATGGCGATCATGATGGTGTTGAGGATGATTGTGATGGTAGTGATGATGATCATGTTAATGGTGGTTATAATGTTCATAATGATGATGATGGTAGTGATCATTATAATGGTGGTAATGTTGACGAAGTACAGAATGATGGTGATTCAGGAGATGATTTGGTGTTTAAAGCTAGTGAAGTTAATGAAACTACTTCTGTTGATTATGCTCATAAATGTCAGCAAGTTATTGGGAATAAAAATGAATTGTTAGTGCCTAAAGTAGAGCCATGCGAGGAATCCACATCATGCAATTCTCCTTTTAACATGGCTAAGGAGGAAAGTCATAAAAATTTTCTCATTCGTAAATGTTTGTTCCGAATAAACAATGATGTCAATTTGGAAGATGTTAAGAATATTATTGTATTGGGTAGTCATACAGAAGGAAGTGATGAAATTGGGCTTGGCAATTTAAATGATATAAGTTTGATCTCATTCTTATTCAAAGGGAGTGATTTAAAGTAAGTTGCATAAATAAATTTTCCAATCAAAACATTTTTTTTATTCTTTTGAAAGAATGCTAATGAATGGTATTACTTGTGTTGTAGAGAGATTGTTGTAAGAACCAAAATGTATCATATTGACAGAAATGATATGCGTCATGCCACAGAAGTGGCTACCAGGAGAGATTAGTGCCTTAAAACTGAATTTGGTTCATTTGTGGGTTTAATTGTCGCAAATATTGTGTTGTTCTAACTTTGATTTTCTGCATTTCTTTAGATCCTTGATACCTTAGCTTGGCAATTGACAGTATCTGGTCGAGATAATGATTTTATAATGCCTAATTGGTTTCTACCGTCATTGGTGTTGGTATGTAGAGTACACATTGCATGCCTAATTGGCTTCTACCGTCATTGGTGTCAGTATGTAGAGTACATGTTGCATGCGCTTGGGAAATGTGATACTTCTGGAATAATAATAATTACTTGGATAGTGGTATTTTTTTTAGCAACAAATTTTATGCGACGCTCCGTCAACCCCACAAAACTTGAGAAGTGATTATTTTATGAGTTTTAAATTCTCTGGATCATTGGCCTTATGTGAAAATGTAAAATTTTGTTTTGCAATTTTTACAATGAAGGTATTTGCCCTACGTGAAAGTGAATTTGTTGGAAATCATGTGTCTTACATATATAAAAACTTTGCAGATTTTCATTCCAATGAATTACGGAAACAACCATTGGGCATTAGTTATTGTCAACATTGGTAAGAAATGTTTGGAAGTAGGTGATTCAATGGTTAGACAAAGAACAATTTCCAAGGTTGATGTTGAAGTGAATAAACTGGTACTATTTTCCTTTGCTGAACTTTGCTGCCTTTGGTTTTTTAAATGTATAGGTTCATTTTGTTAATTGTTTCAACTTTCATCAGAAATTACTTATTTAATTGTAGGTACGAACTTTGGTGGAAGTTTTAAAGGAGGTTGATGGATCTACTTACGTAAATGATATTCTAAATTTGAGTGCTTTTCCAATTGTACATCTTGCTTGGGTACCCCAACAAAACAACGGTTATGATTGCAGACTTTACGTTGCTATGATGATGCAATTGTACGATAAAGCTCGCTACTTGAATGAGATTGAATCAATTTATGAGCGAGAACAACTAGTCTTGAGGTTGTGGCGCCATCATACAAATGAGCTGAAGACATGCAATTTATGACTGGAAGTAACATGCACATACTGTATCTAGGCTTATTTTTGGTGGGGTTACCTTTATAAGCACTTTTTTTTGTAGGGTATAAGCACCTTTTTTTTTAGTCTTTTGTATATCATATGGAGTTGACCCTATTAATGAGTTTTTGTGGCAATTAAACATTTATTTCTTGAAGATTAAAGCAGAGTAGTATATTCAATCACTGAATTGATAACTTGTGCCAACATCGAGCCAAAAAAAAAGAGTAGGTAGCATCTCTAGAACTTCATGAGATGAAGTAACATATTGGATTGCACCTCCTAACACATCGTTAAAGTATAACAATAACATAATATGCCTTCACATAGCATAGCACCCAGAGGACATATGTAATAGACAATTACTTGTCAATTTAAATTTTATAAAACTCAGTACCGAAAAAATCTATCAACTTTTATGTACTTAATAGTTTTCCTCTTGCATTTTCAATTATATTATGGTAAGGTGTATTTCCATATTTAAGAATGTCCATTATTTTGCAACGTTTGACTAAATGCTACTAACGAGAGAGATTGGTAACGCCTTATACTATACCATATGCTTGAACAACGAGAGCACATACAAATGAGAGAGAAGGTAAGTAGAAGAACGACCCATTGTTTACCTAAAAAATATCACACAGAAAAATAGGTGCATTCGTGCACGACTCCACTAAGAGCAACATAGACATTATTACAAGCCTCAAGATGCAGCTCTTTCATACCCTCGGGGTAAAATGTACTGGTCCAACAAAGCTCAGTAACTTTTACATGGCCCAAAAAATATTCACCATATGCATTCATCAATTCCATTCCAAGCTAATTAATTTAATTTGCAGTAATCTCATAGATAACATTTCATTTCTTGAAGATTAACACAACAAGTAGTAGCAGCAACAAGATACAACAAAAAATGAGAAGAAATGTATTCAAATTCTCATTGTAATTAATACTTTTCTTTATCTTTTTCTTCTTCAAAGGAAATGTCACATCTTCTTCGCTCTCTTCATCATCATAATATTCACTAGCTTCAATGTCTCCCAATCTTATTTCAACAGGGAGTTCAGTGCCGTTCCAAGATGCAAAAATAGGCTCGTACTATCCGAAGAATTTGCACCTATTATAGTTATAAAACAAACGCCCTTTTGTAGGCTTCTTCTCATCTACCACGACAATAATTTCTGCCTTGTTATAGCAATAACAGTTCCTGTTAATATACCGCAAATCAAGTACTGGGTCTTCATAACTTCGACTACACATACGGCTTTGGCTACTCGATGTTGACATTTTTCACTTGTGCTACAAAGTATTTTTCACAATGAGGAGTAATTATGTGATAAAAAAAATTTAAATAAAGAAAATCATAACCCATAATTGTAACAGAAAATCATATTCCTAGAGAAAATGTACACATTTCCATAGGCTATCACAAACAGAGAAAAAAAAAAGTAGATATACAATAAGTGAAGGATAATTCAATTACATAACACAAACAGTAAAATAGCCAAATCGGAAACTGAGACCAATATGAAATAAACTAATCCTTTTCTTAAGCAATTTTTCAAAAAACATATATATAATAAATTTTCCGCACTCAAAGACACTCTGAGAGAAAATGACTGTAACTTTAGTAGCATTTCACAACCATAAACAACACCAGTCATTTTATAATGATAAAAGACGTAAGAGTAGTTATAAATTCTTTAACTCTTATAACTTCATTAAAAAGCACCGTGTAATAAATATCAACCAGACAGAAAAAAGCAAAGAATAAAACCAAGAAAAGAGCAACTATGACTTTTTTTCTGTAAAACATGATAAATGTTATTTGGAATTGTGAAATTAGCCTCTTTTGCAAAATTTTACAAGAGTACAATAGACTCCAACCATCCTAGTACCTGAACATAGCAAGAGCTACGATAAATATTTTGAATGCCATATCTAATTTCAAATGCAAATGCAAGGAAGAACAAACTTTTGAGTACCTTGGTTTATCCAACTTATTTGTCAATTTCCCAGAGCCACCACCATTATGCTTGAAATGGTGACCCCTCTTCACTCTAAACTCACCATTATAGATATAACTATGAATAACAGGGGCTTGTATCAGTGTAACAATATACACTGCACTAACTCCATCTTCACTATCTTGACAATAACTACTCTCAATAAACAAAACTAACCATAGCATCACCACCACTAATACTAACCTAACACCATTTCTGCCCTCCATTAAGCTTATAAAAAAAATTAAACAAAAAATACCCCAAAAATCAAATATTTCTTCAACAAGAACCACAACCCATATAATGCATGCACTTAAAAACTCTACAACAAAAGCGCAACAATTAAAAATAATAATACAAAAAAATTAATAGAATATTACAAAATTATAAAATATTCACCTTGTTTCGATCGCATGGAATGGTGATAATATTACACAATTATTTTGTGCGAGTGCTTGCAAGATTTCAAATTCAATATTAGAGGAAAAGAAAGAAAGTCTCTCAAGAGAGAACCAATATGAAGAAAGAAGAAGAATGACTAAAGAGCAGAGACATGATAGAGAGGTAAGAGAGAGAGAGAGGCAAAGTAGGGTAGGTAAAAGCCTTGGGAAGGTAACGTTTTCTACAAATGTCAGAACTGGAGAGATAAGATCAAGATCAATAAAGAAAAAAAATCAAAAAAGACAATTTTAGCCCTTACTATTTTAGCATGTACACTTCATTCAAAGGGTTATAACGTCAATCACCAAAAAAAACATTAAATGTAAAGCTATTATGTCATTTCAAAAAGCTGTTTTTTTGTCATTTCAATCAAAAAGTTACTAACTTTAGACACAGTAAATCAGGCCAATAAAGTGCGCACCAAAAATTTAAATTTTAAAAAACCAAAAAAACGTAAATACTACAGAAAAATAAATAAACACTGTAGTGAATTACCTAATTATTGATCAGTTGGGTCGAAATCTTGGCATGAGCAACGACGAACTAGATGACGCATTATCCCCATGCGCGCTAAAATATTATAGCAGTGATGTGTTATCGTAACCATACCCAAACAAATTATTACTACCATGCCTCTGTTCTAGCATACTCGATTGACTAGGATTATCATTGAACCCATACTACGTTGAATTACTTTCCTCCAATGCATCAACATGTTGTTTAGGACACCTATTTGTTGTGTGTCCAATACTCCTATAACAAAACGTCTAATATAAGAATTTCAGTAAAATTTATTATATTTTATTAAATAAATAAATATATTCACATACTTGCATTGTTTACAATGTCTTGGTTTATGTTGTTTTTGACTGTTTATTTTCTTTGGTTTACCTTTTGGTTTTGCAATGTTGGGATCCAATACCCCAAATTCCACTAGTTGAGACGATTCTGCTTGATTTCCAAAGATGTTCACCTTTAATAACCATAAATCCTTTGCCCGAGTAGTTAGTTTTGCAATGCCATCAATAATTTCTGTATACCTGTCTGGCGTCATTTTCGCGTAATACCCCATTTCGTTACACCTTGACATTATGTGGCGGGCCATCTCAATTTCGGTAGTTGTACCGGATGACAAATTGTTATCACGAAAATGCTCACTAATAACAGTTGTCCAACGTGGATTGATGCAAAATGGTGGGATATAGTCTAAGCCTTCGCACTTAAGCACATATAAAATGTGCTTACATATCATCCTACACGATTCAAATCTCAAACAATCGCAGCTAACGAGCAAACCATCGCGCCTAAATAGCACGTTACGTAACAGCTCTTTGTTATTATAATCGGCTACAACATATGTACAAGCATCACCATCCACGTGGAATATAATATGCTCGTGCCAAAGCATTTATTGGGATTGAATCTCTTTTCGAATCTTCTTGAAAATTGCACGGGTATACACATTGGCAGCATGATCCTTAAGTTCTTTCCACGAGGTCGTCGGCACTGGTTTTGTATAGTTTGTCACCACTTCTTAGCTCACATTGTTAATCCGGAGACGTTCCAACCCTCTGTGGTAATCCCTAACGAAGTTTATCGGCTTCCTATTGTTCTGAAGAAATTTATTCAAGAATGCATTCATACCTTCACAACGTTGAGTACTCTTGACTAGTGCGAAAAATTGACCGCGAAGGTATCCTTCAGACCACATGTGTCTTTTTGCATACACATCTACTATCCACTTGTGATTCTCAATACCATGACGAACAACCATTTTCCTCCACTCAAATTCAAATTCCTTAGTTGAACATTTGAGAGCCATCATTTTTTTAAAAGTTTTACCGAAATCATCAACATGTTCATTTGAAGTTGCATTATGTCCAAGATGCCAACGACAAAGCCTGTGTTTCGCATTTGAAAAGATAGTGGCGATGGCTGCTTGCATTGACTTGTCTCCGTCCGTAACCACCGACAATGGTATCTTGTTGTTCATTGCAGACAAAAAAGTATTGAGCACCCATAGATAGGATTATGTGCTCTCATTTTGAATCAATGCAGCACAAAAAATGCATGTGTTGCTGTGATTGTTTGCCCCGGCTAAAATTACTAAAGGAAACTTGTACGAATTCGTCTTATAGGTTGTATCAAATATCAATACGTCTCTGAATGCTGCGTACTCATCCCTAGACCTTCCATTCGTCCAAAACAATTTATCAAGTCGGTTATTCTCATCAACTGTGTACTCAAAAAAGAACATTGGGTCTCCTTCAGACTTCCCGTATAGATAAGCAAGCGCAATGGTGGCATCCCTATCTTTTATTTCTTTTTGGCGATCCCGATACATTTATTCCACAAATCTGGCCTAGTAAAACCCACATTCTCGTATCCGTCAGCACAGTAATTAAAAAAATCCATTGTTTTACTAAGATTTATACGGGCATGCCACATAGCGTGTGCTGCGTTGTTATGGCCCTCGTCAACGTGTCTGTGTGAGCGTAACTGTGGAACACCATATTTGGGTACAAGTTCATGATTGTGCTCATCGACAAATAGGGTTATTGTGTAACGCATGGTTTCTCTATCAAGCTTTATTTGAAGTTTAGCACCACATTCACATCTAGTCAATGGACGGTGTTCCCGTTGTCTACCAGGAATCTCCAAGAATTCTTGCATTCGCAACCCTTGACAAGAACAAACAAACAAACGATTCTTTATTACGTTAGTTACTGCATCTTTTCGTACCGTGTCTTTCCTAATACTGAATCCTCTTGCACATGCATAGCTATTGTAGAAAACATATGTCTCTTCTACAGATCCAAATGTCATGTTACCAATATCTACATTGCTAAAATCGTCATCTATATCTACAATAATTAACATAAAAATTTAGACTACAAATTATGGTCAAATTCTAAACATATTCTAAATATATATTATACAAATAAATAAAATGCATGGACCAAAACTTATAAATTTATGGAACAATTGCAACTACACATTACTAATAAACAACAACAGATCTATAGAAAACGTATAAATTTAAAAAACAATTGCAACTACACATTAGTAAGAAGCAACAATATATGCATAGAAAACTTATAAATTTACGACACAATTACAACTACGAATTAGTAAGAAACAACAACAAATCTATAAAACTAATAAATTTATGAAAGAATTACAACTATGAATTAGTAAGAAGCAACAACAGATCCTTACAAAACTCATAAATATATATAATTTCAACTACACATTCTTAAGAAATAACAAAATTTCCATATAAAACTCATACATATTTACAGTTGTAACTACACATTCGTAAGTAACAGCAACAGATCTATAGAAAACTTATAAATTTATGAAATAATTGCAACTACACATTAGTAAGAAGAACAAATCCGTAGAAAATTGCAACAACATATTCGTAAGAAGTAACTACACATTAGTAAGTAAAAACAACAAATCCATAGCAAATTTAAAAATTCTATCTAAAAACAAACTTGATATGATTTTCTTCTTATTCTTTTCTCTTTAACATTAGCTATTGCAATTCATGGAATTTGAAATATTGAATAGTTACATATATTAACATTCTGATGCATTCACGTTTGTATGGCTTTAAATTGACTTGATGTTTAAGTCATGGTAGTAGCTACGTTGACAATTAATTTGATTGGATAAATTATCCATTCAAAAGTCTGTATACGGATATCGAAATGTCTATCTACGGATATTAAAACCTTAAACAACAAATAACATACAACATGTACTATTCGTTACAAACCATTTCATATTTCAGATGCATTAAAATTTCCTTAAATTTGATTTGATGTTTATCTAATGGTGGTAGTTAGTTAATTAATTGGATTGGACAATTACGTACGTCTATCTACGGATATCAAAATATCTGTCTACAGATATTAAAACCTTAAACAACAGATAAAATATCACATGTACTATTCGTTACAAATCATTTCATATTTCAAATGCATTAAAATTTCCTTAAATTTGATTTGATGTTTATCTAATGGTAGTAGTTAGTTAATATTTAATTGGATTGGACAATTACGTATTGTGTAATTGTCTACTAATTTTGAAACTTAAGCAACAAATAACAAACATATTTAGAGGGTTACTTTTTCTATGGATATTGAAATTTAAGCAACGAATTCGATTTGGGTAGGATTATATTTTGCTGGAGGAAAATTGACTTTTATTGCATTTAATGTGGTAGAGGGTTACTTTAGTCTTTTGATACTTATTTTGTCTTTTTGTTCATTACTATTCAGTCCATTTTAGTCATTGTGTATAGTTAGTTGGGGGTATAATAGTAAAAGCATACATATTATATATTCAGACCAAATTCATTTAGTGGGTCCCACTATAATCTCATTAATTTCACATTAAAAAAGCAACGGACAAATCGGTAAAGTAGCATCCTGCCATAAAATTCTAATATGACTAACTATGTCCACATGTCAACATTTTATTGGTCCTCAACAAGACTAACCAACACTTGACTTTTTTAAGAGTTACCCATTAGTTAGTTAGAAAAGTTGTTCAGCTCACGAGATAGATATATTGAGGCATGAGAGATGTGATGAGCTAAGAAGAATCTGCTATTGTTATTTGTATTCCTTTTCTTTTCCTTCAAGTTTTATCAATGAACAAATATTTTTACTCTTAAATTCCTGCAATTCTTAGTTTATTCGCTACAATTGGTACTTTAGTTGAGAGCTCGTATGGATCAGGGAACTCGGTTGAAGGCCTTGGACGAGACGATGAAGAAAGTGCAGGAGACGGCAACGACGCAAGCTTCGAGATTAGATGAATATCAGCAATCTTTGGGAGAGGTTACGCTAAGATGACAGCTATGGATGGTAAATTGGAGCAATCGTTCCGATTATTGACTGAAAAGGTTGAATCTATCATGGTTCTGACTCCATTTGAAAATTGAAGTAGTATTTCAACTTCGGCTTCACCACCAATGGTGGGTAGTAGTAGCGGAACTCTACCCATAGTTCTACCATTGATTATCAGTAGTAGCGAACCTCCATTATTTTTGGCGCCATCCCTGAACTTTCAGCCTGTTGGTCTTCCGTCTCTGGGCAATTCAACAGTGGCAGTGCATCATGTTCTACTCCCACCTTTCACCACGACGGTCTCTCCGTCCGTCAACAGTGGCAATTGGACCGCAGTTGCACCGACGACGCCGGCTATGAGTAACATCATACAAGGAAGACAGAAAAGGCTCGATTTTCCTTGATTTGATGGCGACGATCCCACGGGTTAGATCTTTAAGGTCAAGTGATTCTTTGCTTATCACTATACACCCAACAATCAGCGAATGCTCATTACATCTTTTTATATAGATGGAAGAGTTTTACAATGGTTTCAATGGATGGCGAGAAACCACTAATTCAATTCGTGGGATGAGTTCACTCGGGTGTTCGAAATTCGGTTTGGGCCTTTGGAGTTTGAGGACTACCAAGGAGCATTCTCGAAATTGACTCAAACTACCACGGTGGACGACTATTGAGTCAATTCGAAGCCTTGTCAAATCACACAGTGAGTCTTACCCTCTCGTTTATGATTAGTTGTTTCATTGCTGGGCTCAAGCCCTAGATCCGTATTGAAGTTATAGCTTTTAGACCCGGAACCATTACTCAAGCAATTGGGTTAGCCAAGCTGCAAGAATCCAAAATAGCTGAACAAAAACGATAGGCCTAAACACAGAGATGGCCACACTCACAACCCAATTACCTGATCCACACCAAAACCCACATATCTTCCAACAGTAACCCAGCTCAATTCTACACTCAATTTCCACAAAACTTACCAAACCAAATACTATACCTATCTGACCACAACCAAAATACATACCCACACACTAAATCGAGCCAGCTATACATACCTACACACCCCAAAAAATCCTCAACCCCTCATTCATTACCATACACCATCCATAAGCTCACTTCTAATGAGATGCAGCTTCATAGAGATTAAGGGTTGTATTACAATTGTGATGAGAAATACACCACGGGCCATAGGTGTCAAGGTTACCCTCGACTATATATGTTAGCAACTAATGATGAAGCCTTGGAGAATGGCGAGGCGGATGAACAATTAGCTACTCAGCTTCAACTTGATGAATTAGGCTCAGTACCTGAAATCTCTTTCAACGCGTTAGTAGGGAATCAATCGGCTACTACGTTGAGATTTACAGGTACACTTGAGGGCCAATAGGTGCAAATTTTAGTTGATAGAGGCAGTACTCATAGCTTTATTCAGTCATGAGTTGCAAAACACTTGGGCTTGGCTATCGAGTTAACGCCTCATTTGTTAGTAATGGTAGGCAATAGGCAGCAATTGTTGAGTGAAAGAATGGTTCATAAGAATCAGTTGATGATTCAGAGGCAAGTTATTATTGTTGATATATATGTGTTGTCGTTGGTTGAGTCCGATGTTGTGTTGGGGGTATCATGGTGAGCAACCTTGGGACCGATTGTATTGGATTATGCTAAGATGAGCATAAGGTTCTGGCAGAGGAACAAGAAATAACCTTGTTGGGGAATACGGCGGTGACTATTGAGCAAGTGTCTTACAATGGTGTGAAAAGATTATCGAACACTGGAGCTATTGCGGCGTATTTTAGCCTCACATTGAGCAGTGATAATGTGCCGAAAATCGTATCTATGATAAAGCCATCCAACTCTTACTACACAGATTTTAAAAACTTTTTTGAGAAACCACAGGGCCTTCTACCACTGCGTCGATAAGATCATTCAAACCATCTACAACTCGGTACCAACCCAGTAAATGTTAAACCTTACCGGTATCCACATTTTCAGAAAAATGAAATTACTAGATTGGTGAATGAAATCCAACCGAGTCAAAGCCCATTTTCGTCGCCAGTCCTCTTGGTTAAAAAAAAAAAAGACAGCACATGGCGATTTTGCATAGATTACTGCGCTATCAATGCAATGATAGTCCAGGACAGATTTCTTATTTCTACAGTATATGAGTTATTGGATTAACTCCACAGTGCACAATTCTTCTCTAAATTGGACTTGAGGTCCGGATATCATCAAATAAGAGTAAAGACAGTTGATGTTCATAAGACAGCATTTCGAACACATGATAGGCATTAGGAGCACTTGGTTATGTCGTTTAGGCTGACCAACGCTCCTTTTACTTTTCAGGAGGTAATGAATGAAACATTTAGACCTTCGTTGCGCAAATGTGTACTTGTATTCTTTGATGTTTACAACTCTACATTTGAACAACATTTATCACATTTGGAACAAGTTTTACACTTGCTGGCTACTAACCAATTTTTTGCCAAGATGTCAAAATGTGTATTTGGGCAGAAACAGGTAAAGTTTTTGGGTTACATCATTTCTAGAAAAGGTGTAGCAACGAATCCAGTTAAGATCAAGGCGGTGTTAGATTGGCCGGAACTGAAAAATATCAAAAGCTTAAGGGGATTCTTCGGCTTAGCCGACTATTACAGGAGGTTTAATAGGCAGTTCGCCACCATCGCTGCACCGTTGACAAATCTCCTAAAAAAAGATTCATTCATTTGGTCTAATGAGGTTATCGCGGCTTTCAAAAAATTATAACAAGCGTTGCATTAACTTCGACCCCAGTATTGCGCCTGCCTAATTTTGAAAAACTTTTCATTCTCGAGTCGAATGCATCGGCGTATGGAATTGGTGCTACACTATTACAAGATGGCCACCCAATTGCATACTTCAACCAAAAATTGAGTCATAAGATGCAGGCATCTTCCACGTATCAACATAAGATGTATGTGATTACCACATCAATGGCGAAATGGCGACAATACCTGTTGGGGAGGTGATTCACAATTCGTACAGATCAGCAAAGTCTTAAATCACTTATGGATCAGACAATATGAACACCATATCAGTAATGAAGGTTGAACAAGTTGATAGGGTTCGACTTTGATATTGCATATAAACCTGGCACAGACAACATTGCAACTGATGTTCTGTCTCGTTTTCCAATGGAGGCCGAGTATTTGGGCCCAACGTGATGCTCAAGGCCCAAGTCTATTACCTGATGCAGCCATTGATCTAGGCCCAGAACATATTGAGAATAGACACAGCTCAAGAGTTAGATCCAACCCACGTTCTTAGCAGACTACGTGGCCAATTAGTTAGTTAGAAAAGTTGTTCAGCTCACGAGATAGATATATTGAGGCATGAGAGGTGTGATGAGCTAAGAAGAATCTGCTATTTTTATTTGTATTCCTTTTCTTTTCTTTCAAGTTCTATCAATGAACAAACACTTTTGCTCTTAAATTTTTGCAATTCTTAGTTTATTCATTACAGTTCGCCACGCACCAGTCCCATTGACTGATTGGAACAACAGAGAATAAGCCTTATGCCACGATTACGCTGCACTCAGTATGAGCTAGATGATGAAAATTTTGATAAACAATAACATGAATATTGCCGGCAAAAAGAATTTTCTTTTGATTGAATTGCGGGCCGGCCATTCGTCAAGGCCCAAGAATCCACTGAGTGTAGGTTCAAAGTTTTCATTTTACCATTTTTCCATCATTTAATTGAATGTTGTGAATGCCTTATTTAACAAAGTGATGTCATTCGGGTTATATAACAGACAAATAGTGAAAGAGATATATTTGTTCGATGAATTGTTGAGATGTATTCATTGCAATATATAGATGTGTAAGTAAAACATGTTTGTTACAAGAGATATAAAAAAAGGCTAACAAAATAAAGCTAAAAATCCTAGTTGCTATATACAACTTCAATTTCAAATTGGTAATTCAGTTTGGCTTGTTGACAATTCTGTTTAGCTTAACACCCCCACAAGCTGAAGAAGGGGCCACCACCTGAAACTTGTCTCGTAGAAGAAGGAATCGAGGTCGATATAAAGTCTTTGTAAATGTGTTAGTTAAGGGTAAATAGTATCTCGGCCCTCTGTGGTTTACCATAAGTGCAAGTCGAGTCCCTGTAGTTTCATAATTGACTTATAACCCCCTGTGCTTTTGAAAATTGAAGCACACGTGCCCCTTTGGTCTAAGTCCGTTTAAAATTTTAACGGCAATATCAAAATGACACAAATGCCCCCGAGGTAATGTCAGTATATCAAATATCTTTAAAAACACAAGGGGCCATTGCACACCATCATTAAAAACACAGGGGGCCATTGCGCACCATCATTAAAAACACAGGGGGCTATTGCGCACCATCATTAAAACACAAGGGGCCATTGCGCACCTCATACATATTGGTCAATCGTGTAAAAAATACAAATCGTTGCGTTACTAGCACGTGCATAACAAATTCTGTTAAAATTGACAGATTATTTAACGGAGGGGGCATGCATGCTTCAATTTTAAAAAGCACAGGGGGTTATAAGTTAATTATGAAACCACAGGGACCCGTCTTGCACTTATGATAAACCACAGGGGGCCGAGACGCTATTTACCCGTCAGTTAATTGCTTAACCGATGAAATGTAAAGTGTCATCACTTACTCGTTCATGCACGAAATGAATACCCACTTCAATATGTTTGTTACGAGAGTGAATGATTGGATTCATTGCCATATAAATAGAGCTAATGTTGTCACAATAAATAACAGGAGTTGGCGAGACTAAAAGATACAAGAATTTAGCTAAGTGAAGTACCCACAAGAATTCAGAGACCAAAACAACAAGGGCTCTATATTCAGCTTCCGCACTAGATTTTGAGATAGTAGGCTGCCATTTGGAGCTCCACGTAAGTAAGTTAGGCCCAAGATAAATGGCATAGCTAGAGGTGGAATAGTGCGTATATGGGCAGACAGCCAATCAGCATCACTAAAGCCAATAAGGTGTATAGAGTTGGAGGGTTGCAATAGAAGGCAGTATGCTTAACGTAACAAAGAATTCATGTAACTGCAATAAGGTGAGGTTGGCAAGGAGCTTGCATATACTGACAAACGGAGTTTACAGCATAAGAAATGTCGGGTCTGGTCATAATAAGGTATTGCAACGCTCCAAACAATTGGCAAAATTCTATTGGTAAGCCAAGAGTTCACCATCCTCATGATTCAAGCATTCGATTAGAGTCAAGATGGGTTTGGCACCATCCATTCCAAATTGACGAAGAAGCTGGAGAGAATATTTTGCTAATGAGAGCACCAGGCCTTTATCATACGATTTCACTTTCATCCCTAACATAGTGTTTGGAAGCACTTAAGGTGTGAAATTCATTTGATTTATAAATGAATTTCGCGAAGATTTGTATTTACAAATAAATTCCCTTGTTTGGAATTGTAAAACAGTATTAAGTCAATTCTGTTATTTACAAATACAAATTGTGTTTGAAACATATGTGAAATTGGAATTAATAGTTATATTTTACTCAAATGTCCTTCTTTTATCCTATTGAAATTAGGCTTGTCATATAGAGATATCATCTAATTCCATTATTGATTATTGCTATTATCATAAGATTGTAAAACAAAAAACAAAAAATAAAAAACCAACAAAGAAAAATTGTCAATAACGTTAAATATTCCCAAGTAATCAGAACTTCAACCATCAGTCTAAGATTAAAAAATCAACCTTCATTCCATGTGAAAAAATAACCTTAAGTTCAACCATACATTTAATATAAAAATAATAATTTTAAGAAAAAGGATGAGAAATGCATCATTTTTCTTTCTTTTTTTTTCGCTAAAAGAGAAACAGTGAGGAGCCAATGATTTTTTTTTATCATTTTATTTTGGCCAAAGTCTATTTCTTAAACCTAAGGACAATTTTGTCCTCAAAATATGAGCAACAAATTTGAAAAAACATGAATTTACAAATTTCACCTCTTAAATAATAATTTGGGTAAAGTATAAAGTGTAAAAACACCAAAAATTTGATTTACAAATAAATTCCACGAAATTTTATAGAATTTTTTTTTCTCGAACGGCCTGTAAGAAATAATGAAGCTCGCCCAAGTCCTTCATATCAAAGGCACTGGACAACAAAGAAACAAATTCCAAAAGACATTGGTTAAATCTTCCAGTTAGAATTATGTAGTCAACATATATGAGAAGGATGATTGTATGACCTTCAGTGCAGACCTCAGATTCTACATTCAGGACTTGAAAAAATGGTTAGAACCAATCACTAGCCAAATATGGAAGCTATATGCTATGCAAGTCAAAATGCTACACCAAAAAAGCAATAGTAACCACTTCTTAAAACCGTAAAATTTTGCACCGCCTAGTCTGTGTCTCTAACGGGGTCAAATATATAGTTTATAAATGAGTATTGTTAATTTAAATGATAACTTGGAGCAACTATTTTAGACAAAGTGATTTGACACTTAAGTAATTATTTAAGCCTAAAAAACTAATCTCACTTGTAAACATAGAGTTCTAGGCTCGTCACACAACATAAACACTATGTAGTAAGATCTCATAACCTATGCAAGTAGTTATGCAGTGAAGCACATCTTGCTATCTGCATCATCGCAATAGTACAAACCTAATCAGGTAGACAATCTAACATATACAAAGCATTGAACATCAAAAGAACTTATTCTGTTGAAATTACAAACAACTTCATGTATTCAGCACTGGTTACAAATAGAAACATGATATAGCCACTCGTACGGGCCATCAAGTAACAAGCAGTTACTCCCTGCTGTTAAATTAGTTCAAACAAATGAGGAAAGCCTAGAAAAAACATCTGATCTTTTAAATTACTGCCTGCAACGTTCTTGCCTTCACGATTGCACATTATAAAGGTAGTCTGGTATCAGTAGAACCAGTTACAAAGATACAAACAACTGTAAGTGGTTGTGAGGAATGAATAAATAATGGAAGTGACGCCACGCATTAGTATCCAGAGATGTCAGTGCCCGTCGAAGGAGATAAATCACCATTGTGATTCCGGGATTGAGATGAGAGCATCTCACAGTAGCAGCCAGTGAAGAGTAGTTATGATTAATATCCGATGTACAGGAGGATCAGCCGCTTTCAGAACAATGATTGCACGGGTTTAGAAGGAGACAAAGTTGCCACAGACTTAAACTGTCATGACAAAAGTTTTCATGATAAGTGAACATTGTAGTTTCATTATTGTTCAACATAGGTTGCAGTTGGATTTTCAGCATGGATTCGAGGAAGGATTTCAAAACTTCGCAAACCAAATTATCATGCATTTGAAATATGACGGTTCTAAAACAAATTACTGGCATAGTAAAAGAATTTGACGAGGAAATCTAGACGATAAGTTGCCAGGACAATAAGCGCTTGCTGGGACACAGCAGAGCACAACGTAAAAAAAATTATTACCTTTGGTTGTCTATATTTTTCACGTATGGCATTAAGGGTGGATCCATTAGTGTTCAGCTGTAAATCTTGTAAGGCGAGAACTACAATTTTCAGCTCTGATGACTTGTAACTAGTATAATGCTCCAGAGTAAGATTCTGCAAGAAGCTTGCACGGTTATTTTCCGCTAGAATACAAAGAACGGTAGATTAAAAAGATTGAGAGAGTAGAGGGAAGCAGACCCATGGATGATCTGATTGATCGAGTGTCCATCTTGCAAGAAATACAACCGAGGCAGCAATAAGGGATGGAAGGAACTTAAGGAAATTGTACTCAAGAAGAGTTAACTCTGCTAGATAGTTAGCCAGAAATTCCAGTTCGACAGATGGAACCTTCAATGAGAATGATACAGTAGTTAATTAAGCTTCGTTCTTAACAAGAAGCAGAGAGGAGCAAAGGAGAAACTCTTATACCTTGTAACAAATTTGTGCTGCTTGAATGAATCTCCTAAAATGTGAACGGCAAATAAGAGCATAAGGCTAGCCGACTCAGAAAGATAACACTTTACAGAAATAAATATTAAGATAAACAATACCAAGTACCTAAGGAACTTCTTTGTTGTAGGAACTGACAATTGGAAGCCCAAAATGTTCAAAACTCGACTTTCCATCTTTACCACCTGCCATGTAACCCTACTTGTGAGCCTCTTCACATCAATAGTGATTCAAGAATTCTTCTCCACTGAGAAAAATAAGGACAGTTTGAAAGAATATTGAAGTGATAAACATTTCAGTATTCATATATATTCTCTCGATTTTCCAGACGAATGACATAGTTTGACAAGACAATTTTTAAGAAGAGAGTTTCGGTACCAATTGAAACCATTACATTCAATTTGTGAGAGATAGTAGTTTGTAATAGAAACCTATAATGTTGAAGTAAAATATGATCAGAAAGAAGCAAAAACACATTGAAGCATGCTTAATGATTTTCAAAAAATTCCTGCTGTCGTGTTTTTCTCGTCTTCTTTTTCAGCCACTTTCTGAATCTCGATCTTAATTAGCAGAAAGCCACAAAAGTACAGGGGCATACCTCTTCTTTTGTGTAAGTATTGTCTGTGATAAAGCAAAACTCTTCCACACGAGGGGCACAGATTTCTTCATACTTTCTTCAAGCCATGAGTACAAGGAGCATAAACAATGAAACAAACAAATATTTTAGTGTTGTGGTTATGCAAAATCTCCAAATGGATGCAACAACTTTCTGAAATAGTTAACCAACGGAAAAGAAAAGACTAAGGTCTTATATCAAGGCTTTTTATAAATTACAGCACCATGGTAGAATTTCTTCTACTTTAAAAGCCAATCTCTTTTCTGTTCCCAATTAGTTGGAGGATGGGTTGAGTGAGAGTGAGGAGAGACAGAGAGATCATGTATAAATGAAATAAGCCTCTCTAATTTGAATTGTAGAATTATTTAAAACACGACAAAATGCAATCGAGCAAACCAAATGGCTATTGTATTGGGTTATGAAGCTGAAGTACTAAAAGTTGACACTTTCTTTATGGAGTGTGAGCCTTTTTGCTGAGGTCTCAACTTTGGATACACTATCATTTTATCCAATTACTAAAAGACTTTTGTGAAACATCAAATGAATCGTCTTTTCAAACTTCAGTGTAAAAAGCATTCTGGAAATGTGACTGTTAACGTTTTTCAGCTATATTAAAATTTTGACTTCTGCAACAAAATATGATTCTGTCAGCAAGAAAATAATGTTACTTTTGAAGCATATAATAAGAAGTGATTGTAAACTGGAGAAAGAAAGGAAGGATTAAACTTACGAAGCAATCAACATGCAGGTAACCCCAAGCAGTTGCAGCTTCTGTTTCTCAATGTAATTGTCAGATAGGAAACGGTCAATGAGATTTACAGTCAGGTAAAGTGTGTCAGGGACCAGCCTATATTCTTCAGAAACCTGAAAAAAAAAAAAAAAGGTAGCCAATTATAGCCAACAGTCTAGAAATTCTACATCATCAGTGCTGAAACGAGGGAGCTAATGATATCCTGCACCATGTACTTGAAATCAAGATGTTCCATGGACAGTCCAATGCTACACCAAGAAGTCACTGTATCATATAGTTTGAAAGCTATCTGCTGATACCAGATTATACATGCCAAATTATATACATCAGATGAACTTCTAGTCCATGCACTACTTTCAGAAGTACATGAAACATGAACATCAGAAAGCACAAGTAGAAAATGATGAAACCTTAAAAGATAATTTAGAATAAAACCAAAGAAATTATGATATGTAGAAAACCATCAATAGGACAATAGGAATACGGGATCTAGCTAGTGAACATTAGAAGACCTCACAGACAGAGAGAAAGAGAAGCATTTTATTAAGCTAGTGAATGTCTTTATGGTGATGGATACACATACGTGGTACAACAAATACTTTGATATATACAAGCTGACTAACCTCCACAAGCCAATCAATCAGAATACCTCTCATGCCTTGAGTGATATCTTGCTGCATCTTTTCCATGTAATCACCCGAAGGCCTCCGACCAAGCTGAGAGGAAACCAGAAGTCAACATGAGGCACATAAAAGAAATTTATCTTTTTGAGAGAATAAATTCAAGCCTCATTGCAGGACTTCTTACGCATATCTTTAACACAAAATATTAGTTATCCAATAAATTTTTTTGGGAATAAGAAAATAGAGACAGTAGCACATCAAAATGGAAAATAATGTACAAAACAATCAGAGGCTCAGACTCTCAACACATTATCAACAGTTTGGCATTTCGATGGTGCTACCAGTTATTTTATATTCGTTGTAAGGAGTGGCTGAAATAGAGAAACAACAGACAAACAAGTAAAAGCAGGGTTGCAGCCATAAGGACCTCCATAGTCTGCAAATTTCGATATATATCAGGGGCATACAGGCTGCACATTTGTGGATCCCTGTGTTTTGAATCTATATCTGCAACGCCAAGACCATCTGACCCTTCTTGTTTCTGGCAATGCTCAACTTCTTCTGCATGATATAAGTAAATGGCATTAGACCCTGACAGAGTGATGTACAGAAACACTTCAGCAAGACAAAACTATCAGGCAACTACAAAATATTTCTCGGTTGACTCCACTAATAGAGTTTTGGCTTAAAACACCAAGTAAACTGATGTATCTCCAATTCATATTTCTATACTTATAAGAAATATTTTGCAAGCACACAAAAATAAAAGATTTAACTGATAGGGTCTGATGGAGAATATGATGTTGAAGGCTCTATTAACTTAATGAATATATCAACTCAAGTTGGTAAACACCATGCCTTTAAAGAAAATAAAATTATGAAGTAGGCTCATTTCTAGTGCATAACCTTGGCCAGAATTACTTTAGTAGTTAAAAGTAAATTTCTTTTGAAACCTGCCCATGATTATTTCAGAAAATATAGGTCTCGGAATTTTTCTCCCGAGACAGTGATAAACGTTTAGCGATAACAGGTTCATATGCAGGACTTCAGAAGGTTGTAACATTCTATGAACATTATGAAAGCTCCATACTAGTCAAACAATTGTTATCTTTGTCTGAAACTTACATTTTTTATTACGTGATGCAATCAGAGATGAGGGCAAGCGTCTAGGAGGCACCAAACTCAAGTTCTACCATTAGATTTATGGTTTCTAACCAAAAATAAAGAAAAACTAGAATTTCATAGTTGAGAAAGTTTCATAAGGTGATTGACTCACTACCAATATGGATGCAGATATACATTGATATTATGCTGTTGGGAGTTGCGAAACCTAGTATATTTGGTATTCAATACATGTACTGTGAGATACCGGGACTGCAATTATAATATGTTGACTGGTTATGAGTTACCTTGGACTTTATTAGTGGTCATTAAAAAAATGAAGAATTTAGGCTAATCTACCATTTGCAAACAGGGGACTTACAGTGTCATCATCACAACAGAGCAGAAACTAGAATCAAGCAATTGCAAGTCAAAGGACACTATTTCACTAGTATTACAGAAAGAAAAGAAAAGTTTCATGCATTGAAGCAATACAGGAAATGCTGATGCAGAGCGCCTAACCTTTTTGAGATGGGCTCTGCAGTTGAACATGATTGCTGGCATTCTGTGTGATAAGCTTAAGATCTGCTTGATGGAATTCAGTTGTGCTGATGCATTTACTAGCTTGAGTTGTTTTGTTCTCCTCAAAGTCTACTGGTGAACAGATTCCATGTAATTCTTCAACCTTCACTTTAGTTATTTCTTCAATCATGTGTTCTTTCGCATCCTCAAGCACCCTAGGCTTTTTACCATTGACAGCAGGTGCTGACTTTTGATTTTTCCTTACCAAGCATTTTTTCTCCTGCTTGCTGGGCTGACAACCAGAAAAAGCAGCACTTAGTTTCACAATGAACTACATGGAAAAAAGAAGCTTCAATCTGCAATCTAAAAGTAATAGGCGACATTTCACAATACAAAGTTTGGAGTAAGCCATTGATGTCAAAACAGCTATTGATTTTATGTCAGATTGATAACATTGGAGAAAGGAGTTTGGCCTCATAATTTAGAAAAACCATTATGTAATTTACCAAGATAACAACAGCATGATCTTACCTGAGTTTTGGTTGCACCGATGCAGCTAATGCCTGTATTTCGGCAAGTTAAGTTAGTAACATCTTTTAATACACCCCTTTTCTTATGCTGAATAGAGGCTGTGGCACTAACTCCAGACTTGCTCTCATCTGATGTTCCTCTTTTGGAGTTTGCTCGAAGCACCCGTTTTTCATTCTCTTTGGCTGAAGGATATAATGGCGGAAGTCCTCCTGATGGGCCTAAAGTTTTTGCCCGTGATCGCGTGATACGCCTGGTGGGCTGATCAACCGTGTTACAGGGTCGATTTTCATTATCCATACTTGTGTCCTTTATGATAATGGTGTGTAGCTTTAACCCGAGATGCCTTCTGTCAGAGCTGCATTTACAGAAAGAATTATTCTTATTACCGTTCTCATATATCATTTTGGGTGAAACTTTAAACACAACATTGTTAATCCATTTTCATAAAAATGTTCTCCCTATCTATTCTTTGGAACCATCTTCAATCCTATCCTACAAGAATCACAGGTCTAAGCTGGACACATTCAGAAAAACTGGTGAACTCTCATATTATCAGGCTTAACTGGTATGAAGATGCTTCTGCTTAATGCATCGGGTGCTTTTCTTAAATAACTTGGACATAATACTTAAAGGGCATGTATTTGAAAGTCTGAATAGGATTTTAATCATCCAAAGCATAGTCCTAAGTTCTATCTTACAGATGAACGTTCAGAGCAATTTGTTCGGGCTAAGTATGAAATATTGCTTCATTCATCATTATTGGAGAATTATGTCCAACATACGAAGGGTGCAGATATCAAGGATCTCAAAATGTGTCAGATTTCAAAGACATCAGTGCCAGAGTCTGATAGACTACCATATTTATCTTGAAGCATTAGAAAGCATTTTGAATATACATCTTGGAAAGAAAGCTCGTATGTCCTAGCACAATTGTGGAACTTTTAAGCCTCTTAGACTGCACCAATAAATAACTGCTGATGTCGAGACAGCTGCAACAGTATAAATTGCATCAAGCAACTGAGTTAAACTGAATGACACAAACCTCGCATCAGCACACTCAATAGAAGAGCTTCTAGCTAAATCTTTATGGTCTTTTAAATTACAGAAGTGAAGAGAGATTCTATTCCTTGATGAACTCTAAATGAATAACAAAGCATCTACCTTACACGGCTCTGTTCTGCAACATTTTCCCGAAAAGCACAGGCTTACTCAATTTTCACGACAACTTAGCTTATTGCATTTCATATGTCATAGCCTCAGGTCAGAATCCCCGACCAGCAAGCAGAACCCCTGCTGTACGCTTGAAATAAGCATCAACTAGGCACAAATGATATCAGAGCTATTACTTAAACCCACGACACTAACCAATAAACCACACTCGTATCATGTAACACAACAGCATAAGACATCATAGTATTGTCACACACCAAACCCAAAACCCCAATTGGACACTATATAATTAATTTTTTAATCTAAAAATGCCTTAAAATTATACACATTTTTTAAAATACAAGTCTAACTCATTTGTTAATAACTCTACTTTTAGGGCCCCTATAGGTCCGCCCCTGCTTACAAGCGAGGCACATGTCGTAGCTTTGACAATAACTATTTTGACTCAAAATATCAACTGTGGTTAACCCGAGTTATTTTCATTCCCTAATGTATGATATTTCATCATATCTAGATATCATTTATCAATTTAACATAGATAATCCAACGAGTTAAGGAATTCGCATAAGAAAATTAGAACTCTTACCTGCATTGTTTCCTGGTGCAATCCTAGAGTTTTGAATAACAATTCCCATGTTATATGTGTAGAGACAACCAAGCTGCAGGCAAATGTTTTCCATTAATTCTAGTTTGAATTTTCGAAAGACAAAAAACGTAAAGGGTAAAAAGGTAAAAGAGAATTTTGTTCAGCATATTAGTCGTTGAAGCAGAAAAGGAAAAAATAATTGGTGAAATTTTAAAAAAGTATACATACATATATATATATATATATATATATATATATATATATTATACATATATACACACACACAGAGACAATGCCAGAGTTGTCTCGACAGCTGCATCTTGATACTGCTTTGGCAATTTCGAATGAAATCTAGACTCCAATATCTCAAAAAAAAATTAAATCTGATTTTTTTTTTTTTAAACATTTTAAACGCTTAAAGCTAAAAGTCAAATTTGAAAAATAAAATTAGAAGGCTGAAAACCCTTTAAAAATTTCCAGCTCATATTCATGCATTTATTTAGAAAACATTATGTCTATCTACACACACACACACACACATATATATATATGTATGTATGCATTCGTACTTCTACAGCTGAAGTCAGGAAAAAAAACAAAAAACAAAAAACAAAAATAAATTCTCATTCACAGACTTACAGCTCATTTTCCATTTTCTTTTACCAAAAAAAAAAAAAAAGATGAACGAAAAAAAAACATTCAAAAATCACGAAACTTAAAGAGTCAAATATCTCAGATCCGTGACGCAAAATGCATCTGCTAATATCCAGCTTAATTTCAACCATTACATATACATACATATATGTATACGCACATATACAACATATACGTATGTGTATGTGCCAAAAATGGAGCTGAGCTTACAATGCATTATTTGAATTTAGAGAGCTTCCGAGAACACTCAGTGGTGGGCCCTCGGGAGCCTAGCTAGGGTTTTTCCGTTCCGATCGGTCATGCGATAAAGGAACTGCGTTAGTGAGTGAGTGAAGTGTGTGTGTGTGTGTGCGCTTTTTGTGTGTGCGGTTTTAGTGTGTGAAGATAGTGAAGATAGTGAGCGAGAGAGTGATGTGGCCAGTGTTTAAATAAATAGTTGAAGCCAGAGCGTGAGAGCGGGATTTGGACCACAGTTCAAACTTCTCAAATTCCATTATTAAAAAATTAACATTTTTCTCTTTTTTTCTTTTTTCTATGACCACTAAACTATTTTCTCAATCATGTTTTGGTCATGCAATTATTTTTTTGTCCAATTTTAACTATTCAACTATCAATTGAGTTTTATTTTGGTCATTTCGTCAATTTTTTTGTTAAAACAGACTGAGTGTTTAGAGTAAAATTGTAAAATTGTTCAATTAGATTTTTAAATAAGTTTAATTTAGTGGTAAAAATATAAATTGTTTAATTAATTTTATAATTTTATCTTTAACAGTTAATCTATTTTAACAGAAAAATTAATGGAATGACCAAAATGAAACTCAATTGATAATTGAATGGTCAAAATAAGACTAAAAATAATTGAATGGCTAAAACAGAACTGATGATATAGTTTAGTAGTCATAGAAATATTTTACCCTTTTTATAACTAGTACATTTTTTTGTAGGTGGATTTCTATTTCTGCCCTCCACGCGATTAATTTAAATTATTAGTTTGAACTTTTTTAGTACGAGATGAGCATGATCTGTTAGCTATAGGTCAGATTTAGAAAGATGGTTATGTGATTGAAATTTATTTGAAAAAGGAATATAATTTAGATTTTTTAAGAGGGTTCCAAATTTTAAGATGGGATTGTGGAAGCATAAGGCAATCAATCTTTAGTTGTAAATGGCTATTTTCTTGATGGGTAGATTGGTTTTGGACTTGTTTATTGTTGGTGTGATTTGAGGATAGATGGAGTTGACCCTAGCTTGTAGGGAGTGATATTCTAGTTAAATTGGTTTTAGAGTACTTGAAATAGTGCTAGTAACAAGCAATTCCAATTTCTTTATTTTACTTTGCTTAAGTTGAGCTATTCTCTTGCCATGTCTTTGTTAATTGAACTTTTGAATTTCAATCAAACTCATATGATTTTGGCATAACAATTGTTTTTTTTTTTAACAAATGATATCAGCGACGAACAACTATTGTAAAGTTTTTTCTTATAAGACAATATCGTTCGTTTATAATATCAAGTGCCCTTCATCCACAAATTTCACCGCTACTTATATTTTTTATTATCATAATTTTTTTGTCAAAATAACAATTATTATTACATCATTTGGCTAGCACTTTTTATACATGCCTCTTGATTTGATTACAGATATTTATTTCATATTTTATGCATCATATTTTCACCAAAACACACATCATGTATATTTTTATCACAATGATTCTTCTATTATGCGTATGTATCTCAAAATTCTAGTCTTGTACATCTACAACTTAACATCATAGACCAACCAATCACATTATTATATATAAATTTGAATTGTAGTACTTTTTCTATATATATATCTATAAAAAAAAAAAGAGCGATAACTATACAAAAAATACTATATAGTTCAATTGTTATTAAAATAATGGAGTAAAAGTTTCAAAGAGTAGAATAGAATCAACAATGTCTCTAAACCTAACAGGGAGTTTGATTCTTCAATTTTTGTTTTATTGAATAGGGTTACTCTATATTTCCATTATTATCAATTAAAAATGCTTAAAATCAAAATCTAAATACTTTTTTGAAAAAATATCACATAACCCCCTTGTGATATGTAAAACTATCACCCTATCTCCCTGTGTTTCTAAAACTTTAAGAATGCCTCCTGTGTTATTAAAAAATCATCACACTATCCCTTTCATGTCTTTTTTAAATTAATAAATTTCAGTTTTACCCTTTTATAATACATATTTTTTTATTTGTTTTCTTTTATTTTTAATTATTTACAACTAAATAAAATAAAATAAAATAATATTAATCTTTCCCACGCCACCCCCCACCCCCTGCTGCTGCTCGTCGGAGCAGCAACTTGGCTGCTCCGTTGGAGCAACAGTGAGATTTGCTGCTCCGACGAAGTAGCAGGGGGTAGGACTGGACGGAAGGGGAGGGGAGGGGAGGGGAGGGGAGGGCGGGGGGGGAAGATGAATTTTTTAGTTTTTTTTATTTATTTAGTGGTAAATAATTAAAAATGAAAAAAAAAGAAAAAAAATATATGTATTATAAAATGGCAAAACTGACATTTAATAACTTAAAAAATACATGAAGGGGGTAGTGTGATGACTTTCTAATAACACAGGAGGCATTCTTGAAGTTTTAGAAATACAGGAGGGTAAGGTAATAGTTTCACAAATCACATGGGGGTTATGTGATATTTTTCTTACTTTTTTTCATTTTCTTTATGGGATTCGTGAGAATGAACCCTAGATGTAAAGTTGGAGTGAGGTTATCAATTCCCTTAATAAAATTCATATAACCCTTATATGTTATTTTTTCACCTTTTTTTTTTTAATGAAATGCTTTATATTCTTTTTTGTAAAGGTTTTGTCTTCCTATTTTGGCATGGTTCATATACATTTCTTCATTGTGGATATAGTTCACACCCCTTAAAAAAAAAAAAAATTAAATAAAAGTATAATGCACCACCTATAGGGGGACCTACATTGAAGGGAGGTTGAGCAACTGATTAAGATTGATTGTCTAACATTTCAATTTTCAAAACTTTCACTTATTGGTATATTTTCAAATTATATAATCAGTACTTTCATAAATGTATGGATTTCAATCATGTGTTGGTTTTGGCCCGCTATATGTGATGTGTCGAATAAATGATCATACCTTTCAGAAGAAGAGAAAAGAAAGGAGAAAACAAGAAAAAATAAATAAATAAATAAAGGATTCTGTGGGTGTGTTCATAAAAAAATTTAATTGAAATTTTGTTTCACTGTAGCAGCCAAATACCAAAAAAATATTTTCTAATGTAATAACCAAATACAAGAAAATCTTTTACTTTTCAAACAAATATTTAAATTTTCTAGCTATGTTTTCAACCTAGTTGTCAAAATTGAGGATATAGAGTCTCAACTTCAACCACTTGGCCTTTGGTTTAGTAGTATGTTTCTCGTTTTAAATGTGAGATGTTACAAAATTAATTTTAATGAGTGACATTAGATATGTATTTATATGACTTATACCTCCTTAAATAAAATAAAATAAAATAATCTCAACTTCAATACCTCCAATCAACCATCTTACTATGTCCAATTATATATTAGTGTCTCTTTTTTTTTTTTTTGCTAAGCATAGTAGTGTCTTATTCACAGGGGCGGATTTAGCTTGGGGCCAATAAGGGCTGCAGCATCCACTGATCTAAAGAGTATAATTATTAACGAGTGAGTTAAATTTGTATTTTTTAAAAGTGTGTGTATTTTTAAATCAAAAAAATTAATTTAATTCTCATTGGAAACAAAAATTCTAAATTTGCCCATACTTATTCACTACTCTGTGTGCGTTGTTGTGTACTTTACCGTTGTTGTACTTCATAACATGTGGATTTTCCCGAATTGTGTATTGGTTATTATTATAAATAATCATTTTAATAACAAAACAAATAATGATTTGGTGTGGATTTATATTGGCGTGATTCTTCAAATTCTCATAGTCTCATTTGCAATAAATATAACATTCAAAGTCATTCGAACTTTTGAGTATTCTGCAATATTAATCGTCTTCATGGTTGTTTTTTTTGCTAATTTTTTTTTTTCGTCGTTACTTGCTGTTGTCCCACTTTGAAAGATAGCCTATTTCGGTTGGTAGATTATTTGGCAGATTGTCTGACCAGTGATAAGCACATTTCGTTCCTTTTTAAAAGCCGGCTATTTAATAAAGTGGTCCATATGGTTGGCTTCCATCCCATTCACTTATTATTCATTAGGAACCTAACGCATTTATTAGAGGACAGTACGTGTCTAGATGTATAGTTAAAAATTATGAGATAAATTATATAAATAGTCTTTATTATTTATAAATTTTAAATAAAAAAATTTTATTATTGTAAAAATTACACGATTAGTGTTTATTATTTGTAAAAGTCCTACCAGTACTCTCTATTATTTCAAAAGTCAGTCATTTACTGTATATTATTTGTAAAAGTCTTTTCATGAGTTCACAATGTTTGCAAATATCTCACCATTAGTGGTGAGACTTTTGTAAATAATAGAAACTAGCAAATGTCTCACCATTAGTGGTGAGACTTTTGTAAATAATAGGGATTAATGGTGAGACATTTGCAAATAATAAAGACTAAATGAGTGAGACTTTCGTAAATAATGAAGACTAATCGCTTGACTTCTGAAATAATAAGGATTAATGGTGAGACTTTTATAAATAATAGGAACTAATCGTGTGACTTTTGATATAATAGGGACTAATTGTTTAAAATAGATAAATAATAAGGACTAATTGTGAGATTTGTCCAAGATTATGAGATTTCATCTTAAAAATAATTGATACAATGAAATTTTATTGAGAAATTAATTGATAGTAGGATGCATAATCTAAAATTATATATGATGGTCTTTAAGTTTATGATTTTTCAATATGGAACAAATGTACCAAAATTGAAGATTCAACTAAGGTGTCGTGCATTATTGCTACCTATAAAGTTTGAGAACAAGCGATAAGAGTATTGACTTGTGAACCAAATGTTTTAAAATTAAGTCTCCCCTTAGCTGAATTAGTATTTGTCTTGGACATGTGTTGCATCACAAAGTTTATAACTTTATGACGAGTTTAATGTAATTCAACTTAAAATCAATTTCCATCATTAAAAAGAAAAAAAAAGGCTTTCAATCTTTAAGATTCGTGCTAGTCTTAACACAAATCTTGTCGAACTATCATAAATGCTTTCTTTTCTGTAAATTAGGAAAATGTCATGTCTTTGTTAGAGACACATTAATAATTGAACACCATTACAAGAACATTTAATACGCATTTTTCTATTCCAATATTGTAATTAAAATAATAATAACATACTTCCAATATTTTTGGCATCGATCTATATGATGCATATGTGCTGGTCTTTAGGTATTCATATAAAATGTTTTCTTTTCTGAAAATAAGGGAAATTTGTTATGTCTTTGTTAGAGTCAAATGAGCCACACTGTACGAGATCGAGATCTACCAACTAAAAATTTAAGTTTTTGAACTTGTACGCAAAGGCGGGACATGGAAATGTGTTGACCAAAAACAAAGTCATTGGCACTTTTAAAAAAAATTATTTTTCTCAGTGAAGGTTTGTTGTTAGCATTGGGAAAATAGATAAAACATATTCTGACTTGTCTGACCATAAAGTACGTTCTAGACCTAAATACATGTGAGTGAAGTGAATGGATCTCCCAAGACTTTGTATTATATACCACTGAAATACATTCCATGTGCGCAGAGTAGGAAGAAGATATTGTAAAGTAAATTTAAAATTAGAGTGATTTAGAATTTTTTTTTTTTATATTTAAGTTTTATATCTTTTATTTTGAATAAAATGATATTTCATCTTTTGTTTTGGTAACAACCGTTAGTCCTTGAATCAAAATCTATCAAGAAATAATTTTAGTAAGCATGTGTATGACACGTGACCGTAAAATGCACAAATCTTCAATGGTAAAATTATTACGCGATAAAATATAAATATTCTAATGTTTATACATTTTACGGTCATATATTATTAACATGTTCACTACCGTTATTTTTTGACAGATTTTCAACCAGAGCTGCCGTCTTCAAAAACTTTAAGCTAACTTGAGAGTCTGTCTCCATTACAGGATTATGTACCCTTAATTCAATTGCCTTAACCAAACCTTCACGCATTGCCATAAGTTCTACTCTATTGTTTGAATTAATACCCAAGTTCATAAAGAAACAATCATGAGCCCTTTAGACTTCTCATTCCAAAATAAACCACCCACACTGGCCTCTCTCCTAGGTTTCCTTTCAGCTTTAGGGTATCTTCAATTGATGTTTCAAAATGTAATTTGAGTTTTTTAAATTAGAGTTTTAAAAGGTAATAATTGAAGTTTTTAAAGACGATTGGACTCTATTTGGTTTAAAAAATAACAAAAGTGATAGACTCTATGTATATTTAGATTTTATAAACTCCCATTGGTATTTTTTTTTTATTTTTTTTATGTGGTCTCTAAAAACCTCAATTATTATCTTTTAAAAACCCAAATTTAAGAGTTAAATAACCAAATTATATTTTAAACCCTCTATTAAAAATACCCCTACGTGTTACTACCTACACATCTGGTTACTACCCACTTCTTTTTTTTTTTTTTTGGTCAAGGTTACTACCCACTTCGGTGGACCTCTTACCTCCTTCACTTTTAATGAATGAGATTTAGATTTCTCACTTTTTTTAATATGAGAGTGAAACTCTTTTCTGTTAACTTTTTCGTAAAGAATAAAGATAGAATTGTCAATTACAAAGTAAAAATAATCAAAAAGTTAAAGAAAATAAATTATTATCGCTAATTTTGACTCAGACCCTTGCAATTTCAATAAAAAGAGAAATAGACCCACACTTTAGTTGAGATGAGAAATTTTGTTGAGGATTTTTCTCTTTTTTTGTTAAAATAAAGGAAAACATAATTATCAGTGTTGAAGAAAAACGTGAAACTTTTTTGTACTTTCATCTCACCTTATTTTATTTTATTTTTTTCTTTCGTATATCTTTCTTTTTTCTGTCTTTTCTTTTTCTCATCATGTATCTCATGGCTAAACATAACTTACATCCAATATTGAGAGATCCGCCATAAGTGTTTTCAATAAACTTATTGACTTCTCATTTTCAATGTAACTTAAATTCCTAAAATGTTTAAATGTTCATTCAAATACTTCTCAATTCACCTAAATTCATTACCACCAACATCACTATTGAATAATTAACAACATAAAGTAGTAAAATAATGCAAAAGTTTAAAAAAAAAAAAAAATCCGAGTAATTTTTTGAAAAAAAAAAACTATGTGGACTTTTTCTCCCCAAAACAAGACGGGTCATTGACTTTGTGATATTTTCTTTTCTAATAATTACTCAGAGTTTTTTCTTGTTTATGCATTATTTCATGTACTTTCTTTAATGATAATGTCAGTGATAATAGGTTTGGATATAAACTTTTCAATTTTTTGTAGTGAAAATGAAAGCCAATAAGTGTATAGGAAACACTTTTAATGAATCCATCAATATTGGCTATGCAATGTTTCGCCATAGGATACACAGAAAGAAGGAAAAAGAAAAAGGATTATGGAAAAGAAAAGTGAAAAGGAAATAATTAAAGTGGGATGGAGTTACTGACACACTTGAGGCACTTATATATTTAACACTAACATTTTACATTTTTGTTTTTACTTCTACTGAAAAAAGTGAGAATCATTAATATAAATGGTATGTTCCTCATATTTCTTAAAGTTTGGGGGTTTTATTCATTTCTATTAAAGGTGGAAAGGGTTTTTGTCAAATTAAAGTTTCTAATAGTAATATCCTTCTCTTCTCTTCTCTTCTCTTCTCTTCTTCTGGCTTGTTGTCTTTTCTAAATTACTATTTTATCCTTACTTTGAATGAAAAATTTATAACAAAATACTAAGTCTCATTTATTTAAAGTGTGATAAAAGTTCATCTTGTCCCAAATAAGTGGTTGTAGAAAGGAAGGCCTTGGGCGAGCTTGCCAAAGGCCCGAGAGTTTGATTAAGGACATATAAGAAACAATGAGTTTGTAAATGGGAATGGGTAATATAAGTTGAGCAATAGATTTGTAGACAAGGTCATAAGGCATAATCTAAGAGCAAGTTCAATAAAGGTTCTAAAATTAGAGACTTTTTAAATTTAGGTATTCTAAATATGTTTTTAGAGCCTTCAAACCTAAAAAATAATACTATTCATGACAAAAGTACGTGGGGTCTACCACTTTTGACTTAAAAGATACCAAAATATAGCCCCAATCTAAATTTTGGGCTCTAAATTTGTTGAATAAAATAGAGCCCAGACTCTATTTTGGCATATTTTAAATCAAAAATAGTGGACTCCACGTATTTTTGTCATGAATAGTGTTGCTTTTTAGGTTTGAGGGCTCTAAAAACAGGCTTGGAACACCCAAATTTAGAAAGCCTCTAAATTTAGAGCCTCCATTGAGAATGACCTTCTACATCTGCAAAAGTGCTCAAGTGGTAAAAAATATGACAGTTGGACTGCTAAAGCATAATCTGTGTAGGAAGACTATTAGAGTAAAATTGAAATATGGACTTTCTAAAATAAGGATAGATTGAAAGTCTAGAGACAGTTGGAGTGAAACTGAAATAAAGACTCCTAAAATTAAGAAAGTAACTCTAAACTCGCTACATGTAAAAAATAAAATAAAAAAATTGTTGAAGTTAACTTACCAAATTTCATCATTTACCTCATCGTATGCCTCGTCAAACCCTGAGTTGCTTTTCTCCCACGCAAGGAGTACATAAACTCATTTGGAAGCATTAAATGTTCTTGAGCTTTGTAGTTAGTAAAAAATCAACCTCATAGGATAAGATGTAAAATTAAATTTTGTGTTATTTTCCTTAGTATTAATTAATTTTAAAATAAAATTTTATAATTTTTAATATATATTTTAAAATAATTTATTTACTAAAATCGAACTTGATACTTTCCAAAAAGTTTGTAGATTACCCAAGCCAAATCCCATAATATAGAAAATGAAATGAAATTAGAAAAATTAAAAGTAGAATCGAACTTGATGCGTTTTAAAAAAATTGTAGATTACCCAAGCCGAATTCGATAATATAAAAAATGAATTAAAATGAGAAATACTAGTAGTTTCAGTTTCGTAATTTGTTGCAGTTGAAGTAAATGAATCAAATCCCTAATGCGTTGTCCTAGAGTACCCCAAGTGGACCTATCCCCGACAAAAAAAAAAAAAAAAAAAAAAAAAAAAAGTGGACCTATCATCTCAAATAATGTCGACTTACAAGGTATTCCATCCACGCTCTATGTTATTTCGAGGGAAAATCTCACAATTAATTATTATTGTTTATTATTTCAAAAGTTACGCGATTGATCCTTAATATTTACAAATATCTCATTATTAGTCTTTATTGTTTCATGTTTTCAATATTTAATTCTCATTATTTCAAAAGTCACGTGGTTGATCTCCAATATTTGTAAATATCTCACCTTTAGTTCTTATTATTTTTAAAAATCTTTCAATTAGTTCCTATTATTTTTTTGGGTGAAGTGCATCAGACCCCCTTATACTTTAGCGAAAGTGCACAACACCCCCCTATAGTTCAAAAACTCCCTGAACTAGTCCCTATATTTTTTAAAAGTGCACAACACCCCCCTACAGTTATAAAATCCGTCATATTTAACGGATTTTGTAAAAAAGACGTAAATACCCTCATTTTTTTTTCATTTCTCTCTTTTGCCATTTCCTCTTTTGTTTAGGCAAAAAAAATGGTAATTTGGTCAATTCATATAATTATTTAATGAATAAATTCGTTAAAAATCAAAAAAAATCTCACTTAACGTGTGTGAAGTACACTCTCCGTTAAATTTAACGGATTTTTTAACTGTAAGGGGGTGTTGTGCACTTTTGAAAAACTACAAGGACTAACTCAGGAGGTTTTTAAACTATAGGGGGGTGTTGTGCACTTTCGTTAAAATACAAGGAGGTCTGATGCATTTCATCCTATTTTTTTATATTAAGTTTTAACATTTAATTAACATTAGGGACTAATTAGAGGATTTTTGTAAATAATATAGACTAATGGTAAGACATTTATGAATATTAGGGACCAACTGTGTGACATCTGAAACAATAGAGACTAAATGTCTAATACATGTAAACAATGAAGACTAATAATAAGATTAAAAATATTGGAACTAATCGTGTAATTTCTAAAACAATAAGAACTAAATGTCCAAAAAATATACACAATGAGGACTAATTGTGAGATTTGCTCTTATTTCAATATTTTCTTTTGTTAGTCCAATGTCAATAGTGCTTGTTAGTTAATGTACTGTAAATTCTTTTGACTTTGCATTTATATGTTAGGTATTTTGGTTAAAGATATATGTGAAAAGCATATTTCAACAACAATCTGTTTTTAATTAAAATGAAAATTCAATTGATTTCGAGAGAAGTTTATATACAAAACAGAAAAATAACGTTTGGAGTGACTTTTCCAAAATAGATTCTAGGAGAATTATAACATATCCTTTTCTCAGCAACGTTAGGAAATGGATGTAAGAATAATGTGGGCTTCTAGTCATGAAGCCAATAAATATGTACAAATTAAGGTTTATTAAGGTTTTGTTTGGCTTAGTTGTGAAATTTTAATTTTTTAGTTGTAAAAGTTTTAGCAGTAGAGTTTTGATTAGAAGTGTTGTTGAATAAAAACTGTTGATTGTTTGATCTATGTTGGACAATATTGAGCTTTCAAAAATTTTAAGGGTAATGTTTGACTTTTAAAATTAAGGACGGGCAAATTTGAGAAAGAAAAAGAAAAACAGTTTCGCGCAATATGTAAAAATAGTTTCTCAAAAGCGTTTTTTTAAAAAGCTCGAATTTGGAGCTTTTTTTTTTTTTTTTTTAAAGTTTTTCAACTTCAACTTTTACCTAAAAGTTCTTTAAGAAATAAGCCAAACCGATTAGTTTTAGTTTTTAAATTTATAAAAAATACTTTTAAATGTCTAAAAGTTAGACCGAACATACCTAACACAATAATAATTATAGAATAGTCTGGGTTTAGCTTGCTCAGAAAGCAATAAACAAATAGATAGATGTGGGCTTCTACTGCATGGGCTTTTGAAAACCAGGACGTTCTTGGGTTCGTGGACTACAATCTTAACCGGGCTAAAAACACACACCAAGGCCGAAAAGGCCCAAATATACACACATACACAAAACACAAAACACAACTCCATTACATTTGAGTAGATAATGGATTACTCTTCCATGGAGTAATCTTTGCAGGCACAGCAACAAAGTCACACAGCCAACAGTTGGTGAGTACATGTATATAAAGGTTATTATTATTATTATTATCACTAGGAAAAGTTTATTTTTTATTTTTCCATTTCTTTGTTTATTTTTCGATTTTACTTTTTCAGTACTGGGAATAATGGGGAAATTAGGAAAAGTTGATGGGTATGCCTAGAAAATATGTTTTGTCGAAATATTGTGAAAATATTATGAATTTTCAAGAAATGCAACTGGGTTATGTCAAAATTTTGGATAAGGTTAGAATTTTTATTTTTTGAAATTGGGTATCCGGGCTTTGACAGACTAATCCCACGGGGTCATGAAATTAATGGCTGGGTAAAACTTTTAGTGGCCTTGATGGACTTGAGCTGGTGAAGTATTGGGAGCATACCCAATACTTCACTAGCTGAGCTACCCTAAGGGTTGGATAAGGTTAGTATGAAGGATAGGTTGTAGAAGTAGCTACATTTGATTCTTGAGATGTTCACATATAATGGCTATATTAGTGAAAAGATGTAAGGTTGTGCTTGGTGCGACATTGAAGTAGTCAGTTGTTTGAATACTCTTATCTCAAGTTCTAGTCTTGGAAACGATTTTCAGCGAGTGAAGGGGATGTCAGTAATAGAAATTTGAGGAGGATTTATCTGAAATTTGAATAATGGCAAATGAGATTAAGAGATGAGAAAGGCTGTCTATCAATCTATCTATACATGTATATATATGTCTTTGTATTCTTGTAATCTGATAAGAGGTGTTAGATCTCACGTGACAAGATATTGCTGGTTTTAAAGGTCTAATTCTTGATTTTTGATGCTAAGATATTAGAATATTCTGTTATGTAAAGTAATAGAGGAGTAGTTTCGAGCCATTATCATGAGAATTTGATCTATATAGTTCAGTTAAACGAAAGAGTGCTTCAGCTAGGATTGCAGAAACTAAGCTACCCATTCATGGTACATAAAATATTCAGCCAGAGCTGCTCTTGTATAAGGAGCGAGACATTGTAATGTAGCAGGAGAATCCGCTGTTTTGGCTGCTTCAGCTAGGACTGCAGAAACTAAGCTACCCACGTAGAAAAGTAATGCTAGTAGATGATAGTTTGTGCATTTTGAATATTATTTGCTGACTTATCAAGAAGTATGCTAATATTTCCTTCAGCTTATTGGTGTTGTAAAATTGGTATAGATTCGAAAGGCTTAGGGCCTGTTTAGAGTTGAAGAATACTTTGGCTGCAACAGATTAAACTGTAAAGTGAATAGTGCAATTTGATAAATTAGAAAGCTACATAAGAGAAGAGTTTTGAGGGGAAAGAAATATGAAAATTGCAATTTGTTCGAACAAGTCCTTTCAATAGGTGCCACTGAAAGACTTTGTAGGCTGCTTAATCGGAAGGTCAGCCTGTGGATTTAACAGAAATGTTGCCTGTCTCGGTAAAAGAGATACTTTCAAATCACAGATTTATCATAAAGTATCATATGATTTGCTATCTGACAATTAGTGGGTACTTGAAAAATATCAATGAAGATACTGATTAACTTTCTGATATTTTCACGATGCTTGAACCATTTAACATCTGGAAGATGACATCCACATAACTCATTAATTGATTGTCTTTTGATGATTTTCAAGATATGTTCTAAGTTGAATGTGGCTTTACTAGAATGCGATGTGATCGACAAGGCGGATCTCTTTTTGATGCATGCATTGAAAATGATTTTTTCCCTTTGATTTTCCTTCATGTAGATCTGGCAAGAGGTGTTTCAATATGGCTTTAAATGGATGCTCTCTTACCACTGGGGGTGTCCATATGGCTTATAAGCCAAGTCACTCTAAGTCTTACAACTTGGCATCTTTTCGTATCCCTCACTTGCCCGGAAAGATTGCATTCTCCTGCGCCAGGATTCTAGGGGAACCTCGTCGGGATCTAACATCCTGCTCCACCAAAGGTATGTATGTAACCAAAGAGAATTGATATCTCAAGTTCATGCAGGCTATATGTGGCTTGAGAGGATAAAGTGGAATATCAAAATGTCTCTGTCCTAACCTGCATAGTACTATTCAGAGCATAAGTGGTTTGAGGTTTTCTAGTTGATAGGTCTCTTGCTGTTGAATAAACTGGAGATGTTATAGATTTCCTTTTGTACATAAAAATTAATAATTGAATTTCTGAATGAAGTGGTAATCACTTTGGCTGAAGAATATCAGACACACATGTTGTCTACTAAACAAGAACCATCTAGAATTGATGTTTTTTTTTCCCTTGATGTTGCCAAATGATGCTTGTACAACTTGATTTTAATTCCTTACCGTTTGAATTTAAATGATAAATTCATTTGCAGAAAAAAACAAGAATTTATCGTTGGCATGCAGTTTATATATTATCTTTCACTTAGGTGGGTCTCATGTCTAATGCCAAAGAGGTTTATGTTGTTTAGTTCTGGGTGGAGAGGGCTATGTGTCAATTACATTTTCAGAGGGGTCATATCTGGCTTGTATATCGGAAAAGATGATCACTGTATTTTCTCTGTCCTTAACGTTAGATTGACTGTGATACATTCGTAAGTATGCCCAACATTATGCAGCAAGTAGTCATATAGATTGTTCAGCCCTTTTCTAAAACACATTGCATTTCTCATAAAGTCATTATTCATTTTCTGGTAGCTTTACAACATTGCATTTGAATCTGAGCAAGATTTTAATTTCCACTTCTTTTTATGAAAAAATAAATTAATTTCCACTTCTGTTTTCTCTTGGCTTTCAATTTTGCTTGTCCCTTCACTTGGTTGTTAATTAAAATATTTCCTAACAGGAATCTGGCATCCTTCCCTTTCATCTGCCTCATCACCTATCTTTAGTGGGGAACAAGGCAGCTTGTCACATGCTATACCTAAGTTGCCTAAGCGGCATTATCAGTTGGCTCCAAGAGCATCTAAGGATGTGCCTTATAGTTATCGCTATCCTGCTATGACCAAGAAGCCACAATGGTGGTGGAGAACCTTAGCATGCCTCCCTTATCTGATGCCGCTTCATGAGACATGGATGTATGCTGAGACTGCATATCATCTTCATCCGTTCTTGGAGGATTTTGAGTTTTTGACATATCCTTTTCTGGGAGCTATATCGAGATTGCCTAGTTGGTTTCTGATGGCATATTTCTTCGTTGCATATCTTGGAGTAGTTAGGAGGAAAGAATGGCCCCATTTCTTCAGGTTCCATGTGGTGATGGGCATGTTACTTGAGATTGCGCTGCAAGTCATTGGTACTGTGAGTCGTTGGATGCCACTTGCTGTTTATTGGGGTAAATTTGGAATGCATTTCTGGACTGCTGTGGCATTTGCGTATCTTTTCACAGTTTTGGAGTGCGTTAGATGTGCTCTTGCTGGGATGTACGCTGACATCCCATTCGTCTGTGACGCGGCATACATTCAGATTCCGTATGATTAAATACTAAAGGTACGAATATAAGAGGGAAAGTTTGTATTCTCCTTTATCTCTAGATACAAGTTGGAGGCAGACAGTTTTTGTTTATTAAGCGGCATTCTATCTAATCCTCCGGATCCTGTAAGACTTAAGTTATGTGGTTGTACGTAATGGTGTCAAACTTCTTGTATATCTATCTTGAATTTCCATCTTTTTCTACTCTTCCATATTCCATTACGATATATTTACATGCGCTGATTGTCGAAGAATTCAGCTCCCAATTGTGTACTTGTGTCAGTTTGAAAACAATTTGTGATGATTGAATCTATCTTTTCTTTTAATACCCATATATATAACCTGGTTGCCCAGATGTGAAATCCAACACTGAAAATTTATGCCTTCTCATCATGCATATGTTTCCAAGTTTTTGCATAATGGGTGTGCTTGTGACTGGGGAACCAACATCCATGAAAGCTCAATGTAATTTGGATCAATGCTCAACTTTTTGTGTCACATGAATGCTTTTGATTAGAATTGATATTATTTCTATTACCTTCTTTCCATGTGTTTAAGTTGTTTCTCTAGAATCTTTAAGTGTAATCAACTAGTCAGGCTTTAGGTGTGCTCTCTGGGGATTGTTAATTCAAGTCTTTTCAAGGTCATTAGAGGTTTATCTGACCGCTAACTTCAGGGCCTCTAAAATTTTGTTTTTACAAACCATTACTCGGCCAATGAATTATGAGTGCCCTTGAACAGCCTTTCAGCCAAAGTCCAACATTGTTAAATCTATGGCATCACTTGCCAAGTTTAGTTGGATAATGAAATGGATAAATAAATGAGAAATTCTTTTGTAACATGTTAATTTTAAATTGAGGTGATCTTTTTATATGGTATTAAAGTTCAATTAACAAAAAGTCATAGGTTCAAAAAGTGGTCACTCTCACTCATTTAAGAAGAATTTCACCTGCAAGTGAAAGATCGTATTGTAGTTGATAAATAAATTAAGTTCTTCTGTAATAGCTTAAATTTTTTGACGATTTGATAAAAGATAACATAACATGCTCAACGACATATTGGGGAACTGTTGCTCAAAGACGGATTGGTGAATTGTCACACTGATTAGATGGATTTCTTATCAGCAGTATGCATTAAAATGTGCAAAAAGTTGTGGAAGAGTATCTCCTGAGACTATATACAAGGGTCCATTGGAGATTCACCCGAATGAAGATTCCAATGAAGATCAGTTGTTCAACAAGATCCAGTTTGATGTCAGACTCAAAATGTATGTATTAAAGAAGTAAACGAGCAATCTTTTGAATAGAGTCATCTATACAGTATGAAAAAGTAGATAAATCTGTTTTGGTTTAGATGGTTTACTCCCCGTATTTTGAGAGTACACTCTTTTGTAACTGCGTTTGATATTAATAGCGTACTTGTTTAATTAGTTAAAAAAAAAAAAAAAAGGGATTATTGAACAACAAATTAGAAACAAATCTTTAGTTATATCTGCTGTATGATGAATAACCTAGAATCATGCTAAATTGTCCAGTACTTGAGCTATTAGCAAGCTTTAGAACATCAAGATTTTTCATTATCTACCATGTCTAGCCGAGAAGCGAAGTTTATCTGAGCTATTCATTCCTCCCTTTCTTTTGGTAGCTGTTTTCTCCTTCGATAAATCGCATTTTCTCCATGTATAAATCACTTCTTCCACTGAGGCAACCGCTGAACCACTACCTGCAATAGAAAGTTAACAGAGCAGCAACTCCATGAGATAACTGTCTAAAATAAGAATTTCCACATGCTTGTTTCACTATGATTACATTCTTATAATCTTCATATTCCTCCCACAAAGCTTCTCCCCACTCACTCCAGGAAAAATCCTTTCCTTGAGGTAACTAAGTGCGTTTGGTGTTTTGTCTTGTTAAACCTGGAATCTCGAAGAAGAACCTTTAAATGAAATATCTGTTTTGCGCTCGAATGCACCCAAGCATTTAGATGTCACGTACCTTGCCAGAATTTTCTTTATCCCCCACAATAGTTTGGCAAGCCAACCTCCAGGACTCTGGCTTCTGCAAGATTAAAGGAAACAGGCAACAACAGATTTTCAACAAAGACATCTCGAAATTTAATCTATACATCCTCTTCCTCTCTTTTGAGTTTTCAAGGTCAAAGTTGCGTGGTGAACGAAATTTACTGCCCCATATTATTCTAATGTGCCAAAAAATTAGTAGAGGTCAGCAGTATTTGGACCTGACTATGTCTCAGCATTACTGCAATGAAGTAGTTGAAAGAGTAACTATGGTTAAATCTATGAAGAGGTGCCACGTTGGCAGCCTGGGTAGCCACAGTTTTAAATGATCAAGAGAATATAATACTAGAGCATTTGTTTTTATTTTATTTGAGAAGCATTTGATAAGTAGGGAAGCGTCAAGCGTGGCATGCCTTTTTCAGATATCGGAGTTCTGTATTTGTTCTCTCGTTCAAAAGATCCTTTCCATCTATTATCTGCATGAGAGAAATAGGACGTGGTTAGTGCAATGTAAAGAAGGATGAAAAAGTTGTCATCTACAATAGACGGTCAGATGAGCATTAAGTAAATCAATCAAATAAACATTCTTATAAACAGGAGTTGGTGTTCCTTGAAGTAACCCCTCTCGACGCAGTCGATAATGAGAAGAAACATATTGGGACAGTATCAGGCAAAAGTTTCATATTAAAGACGAGTGATTTCAACATGGTCTTAAACTTAAATTCAAAAGTCTGTACATACCGCCGCGCTGGGCTACAAGATAAGATACAACTGTTGTATTATTTCAATATAAGTATATCCACTATCTTACCATCTAAGATTAGGATTCTTCTAACATAGCCAGGGTTTAAGACAGATTTAGGCTTGAAAATTTTAATGATAACATAAACATTATTTGCAAGCACTTGAGATCTCCAATAGTTGAATCTATGATAACATAAACATTATTTGCATACACTTGAGATCTCCAATAGTTGAAATCCAATTAGTACCAACTCCCTATAGCTAAGTAGGAAGTCATATGGATAGAAAGGGTCACAGGCTCACAGGCTCACAGCCACACAGGTTCAGTTGCCGATTGCATAGTTTTTGCGATATTCTGTTTTATTGTATTCTACAAGACATTGAGACAAATAACTAAATCTGGAGATGCTGCCGGACCTCATATAAAGGTTGTAGTTGGTGACGAGCTAACACCCCTGTTTGGCATGATATACAGCTCCTAGCTAGTCCTATGGTTGCTCTCGACCTGTGGGAAAAGCACATCTGTGGATGTATGGACCAAACCCGATATTGTTTTTGTTATTTTCAATAGTTACTGGCTAAAGTGTAGCTAATACAAGAAAAATTACTAATTTTTTACCCAGCAGCCTTGGGGATAATAAAACTGGACCTCCTGCTAGAAATTTTGACTTCAGATAAGCTCAGCAGAGCACTAGATTGTGTTGTCCAAGCTGCAGATGTACCTCATACTGCACTGTATACAGCCTTTAACTTCTGAAAAGTGTTTGCATTTTGGAGGTTAAAACCGCCTTTCAGATTTTCATCACTCATAATAAAATGGAAAGATTCAGTTTTAGTCACAATCTGAATAACATGTAGCAAAGTTTCTTGTAAAATTATATGAGAGATCTTTGCACCATCTGCTGTCCAATAATAATATTAATGGGGTTCATTTCAATACTTATGGGCTGTTTTGCAAGTTTGGGTGGAAAAGGATATAGCCCCAGACAGAACACGATAGAACAAATTGCAAATATTAGCTTTCAACACCATATGGAGATAGAGAAACAATCGGAAGGTTAAAGAACGACTACCATGATATGTTATGTAAACTCCAAGGACTGCACATAATTTTGCTGAGGAGGATGCAAAAGGAAGAGGTATTACAAGAGGTTTTACTCCGACTTCCTGAAGTGCTAGCAATTTAAATGTAGATTTCTTCATTTTGTATTTTTCTCTTCATAGTTTTCTGATGGGGGGATGCAGAGCATCGAATTACTATATAAAGAAGAATTAAATGTTGCCGACCCACCTAGTGTGAAAAGGCTTGATTTGATTTCATTTGGTTCTTTGTTAAATGTTGTTTTAGTAATGTTCTCAACATTGTTTGTCATTTTTGCTTATTAATGGTGGATGCAGCAGTTCTAACCGCAAAATTGGAGCCGGCATTAGTTATATGGAATAGTCCCTTGTCTAAGTTGATAGTCAAGGAGATAACTTCCGAGGAGAGTGATTTGGCCCATAGAAGTGAGGATCTAGAAGAGACGGTTGTACTAGGTCAACTATGGTAGTGAATGAGGGGGATCCCATGTTTGAGTTTTGGTTCGTATTCTTTTATTTGGCTACACGGAAAACTTCTGGGAATACTCGAGTAAACACTTCTGCAACTTCGAGGCAATGCTTAATTTCAAGAGAAAATAATCCATGTAAAACTTGAGGCCTATAAACACTATTACAATATTACCAGTAGTAAATAAGAAAAGCTAGGAGCACCATAGATTGTTACCTCCACAATGCATGTTCCGCAGCTTCCACCACCTCCACAGTTCATCACTTTCCCCTATCAAAGAAATTGCACTCTCACTCAAGCTACAGAACAATATATCAACAATGGATACCACGTACAAAGGTGAACGATATCATTGACATTAAATGGCCAGCACTTCTTGTATATTTCACAAGTATACAAGTGCGTAGAATTTCCCTGTTCCTAATATACATATTGTCATACGCTGACCCCGAACCCTAGGCTTGCAAACGAGACTATTGCTATAAGCCTAAGAAATAACTACTTGAGTCTCAAATCAACTGACATAAAATTAAATGGTTAGCCCAAGTTATCACTTTAACTCACAACACCCACTTATAAAGCGTGGATGAAATATGTTGTACAAACAAGTTAAGAAAACATAATAATCCCATAAAATACTGTATATCTGCATTTAAACTTCTACGAGGATGCAATTAATTTAAGCAAAAGTTTAGCAACTTTTCAAGTTTTCTAGGAAATTAGCATTGTTTATTAGAAAAATATCGTGCTTGATCTCTCTATAATTAGACAATTTCTATCATTGTTTAATTCTACCAATCACTCCATTCATTAATTCTTTTTTGCGTCTATTTCTCAATTATTTATTTTCTTCCATGTATAGCAACTCTGAATCGTATATATACACATACAAGCAATAGAATAAAACATATTTCACCAATACAATTTTCTTCTCTTATATTGTCATTGAGGGAGTAAGAACCAATTATGGGGTAGATATACAACTACAGAAGCAACAAAAGGAAACTCTTCAATCAGTTCGGACTAATATATTGATGAGACTCACACGTGTAGGTCTCACTAATCATGTAAGAGGCTGAACCATCAATCCGAACGACTGGAAAATTTTCCCAACAAAAGACTAAAATGAAGCCGAAGTGTCAAGAAACTTACATACGTGGCATACAACTCTATCTTGTTATCCAACATAATGTTCCTAAGCAGCTTCTCTCCACTTACTGCTGTAGCTTTATCTACTGGATATTTCCTATCTGCTCCTGGTTTAGGCTACACACCATCAATCAAGAATGTAAGATTAACATACAAGATAGAACATATGCACACGTATTTTTAGCTTTTTTGCCACCCTTCAATTGAAAATTGAAAAATAAAAAATAAAAATATATTAGTCATAGGTGTCTTATTCCAACGGTTTTCTTAATCGTTGTATAAACTGAAATTTTTTACAACGATTTTATTTAATTGCAGTGATTAAACTTTTTTGTTTTTTTTTTTGTTAATTATTGCTTATGGAATCACTTTTTCGTAATGGTTTTGAAAATATGGTTTAATATTATTTTAAAAAGCATTGCAGTTAAGAATTGGCAACGAGACTATATACAACGGTTCAAAAATTATTGCATAAAGTCATATGTAATAATTTTTAGTGTTGCTAAAAATAAAAAAAATCTGGTAGTGATAATATAAGAAAAAACTTTCACAAGGGAAAGAGGTAGCAACTAGGTAGATCGGTGCACGAAACTCGTAAAATTCGGAAAATGGTCAGACGCATAAAGATTAACTTACCCCTATAAATTCTAGCTCAATTTCGGGTTTCTCAGGTGCTGCAGGGGAGGATTCTGGCGAGCTGGAGGCGAAAGAAGTGAAAAGGGATCTCTTTCTGGGAAGAAATGTGAGTGTTTTTGGGTGGTTGATGGAGAATTCAGGTGTGTAGAATGCTATCGGGGCTAGGTTCGTGGCAGCCATACTAGTTGCCTACTTGGGATAAACACATGCACACAGCACACAGCACACAGCACACAGCACACACACTCTTTTAACTTGGCCAGTCTCTCGTTCACGACTTCACTCTTTTTATTTTTCAGTTGTGGACTTGTGGCTACCAGCAGTTGTAAATGATTAGTTTATTTGAGAAAAATAGTTTTTTTTTTGGGGGGTCAAATTGAGAAAAATAATTGGTTGCCAGAAGTTGCAACAGGGGCTTTGGTCTAGTGATAATTATTTGCCGTTATACAAGAAATTATGAGTTTAAATTTTGTTAATTATGTTGTTCGGTAAATAAAAAATTTTAAAAAATTAGTTGGAGTTCTCTTTTTTTTTTTTTTGGTCAAAGAGAAAATAGTTGGTTGGAGTTTCTCATCATTCTAGGACAGCAGAACCTATATTTAGGACAACGGAAATTGCAGTTTCCATTAATTTCAATAGTAAAATTATTAAAGAGTAAATTAGGATTGTATTTTTTAAAAATATATGTATTTTTAAGTTATTTTTAAATTGAAAGAAAGATTTAGCCTCCACTAAAAAAATTATGTATATGTGGTGTTAAATTATATAATTTTATCTCCCACTAAACATAAATTTTGGATCCGTTCCTGTGTGTTTGGATGGCACAAGCAAAAGGAAAGGAAAGTGAGAGTGAGGTAGAAAAATAATAATAAAGAAAATAAAAAGAGATGAATTCTCAAGTTTAGATTGAAAAAAATTAAGGAAAAAATATAATTTTAGTGTCTGAACCTAGTCTAATATAAAATTAAGGACCTGAACTTCAAAACTTTTCATGAAAAGGGTTCAAACTTTTTTTCAAAAATACATTTTACACACTGTTAAGCCATATCAATATTGTGCTCACGTGTCATTTTTAATTTCTTTCAAATCCTAATGTCATTTTTTTTTTCTTTCTGACTCCTACATGACTTTTTTTAAACACTAAGCAAAAATAATTTTTAAATATCTTAAATTTAACAACCAAGTAGTAAATGCTACACTTTTTTAAAGCTAAAGAACAAATCTATATATGTATCTATATAAGAGAAAAGCTTACTTGTTCCAATATTTTATATAGTTTTGTGTTTATATGTAGGGATATATACATATATATATATATATATATATATATACATTTTTATATGCATATATATCAATACAATATTTTAGCTTTTTTCCAATACTCCAATTGAAAAATTACAAAAAATAAAATATTTGTCGCTAGGTGTCTTATTGCAATGATTTCTAACTGTTCTATAAACTAAGATTTTTTGCACATCCTTACTTAACTGCAATTGATAATGTAGATAATGTTTTTGAATTTTTGAACTTCAACATATGTAATCTATTTTGACTTAGACACTACACATAGGACTCTTGTAACACTGTATCACTTCATCTTTATATACGTATGTACACAACTATATGAAAAACAACAAAAACACATTCTCAAAACTCTTCATGGTATCAGAGCTCCACGACTAGCGTCTTGGTTCGTTCATATGCACTTCAACAAAGGTTAAAAATTATTTCATCACTGTTTGTTAATAATTTCTTATAAGATTACTTTTAACAATGGTTCCGAACTATAGATTAATTACAACAGTCTTTTAAACTATTACTTATTATTTATAAAAAAACTGTTGTAATAGAGAATTTGCAACAGTGTTATATGCAACAACACCATATGCAAAAGATTCAAATCATTTGCAATAGATTTTAGCCTTTTTGCAATATTTTTAAATGTTACAATAGATGAAAAATGTGATAGTGTATATTGATATCTTGTGTTTTAGCTTTAAAAAGGTCTAGAATTTATTACTTTATTGTTAAATTTAAGATATCTAAAAATTAGTTTTATTTATTGTTTAAAAAAGAACGCCACACTGGAGTTGGAGAGAAAAAAGAAAAAAGTCACATAAAATTTGAAAGAAAAAAAAATGCCACGTAACCAAAATATTAATACTGTTACTTAACAGTGTGTATTACAACATTTTCTTTGAAGTTTGAGCCATTTCATGAAAGGTTTTGAAGTCAAACCATTTAATTCTATATTAGACCAAGTTCAGGCCTTAAAATAACCTTTTTTCCAAAATTGGAAAGGGAAATGAAAGGAAATGATTCCATAATTCTTTTTTTTAGATTAGAGTAAACAAAAAAAATTGATAATTTTAAGTGAAAAGTCAATCTAATACCCTTTTTAATTTATTGTTACGTTAAAGATATAATTGAAATTATATAAAACTGGTGGAGACAATTAGAGTGTTTCACTCATTAACCTTTCCTTTCCCTACACAAAATTCCAAGGCTTCGTTTGTTTGTCGTAAAATAACTTAATTAAAACTATTAATTTATATTTTTTAAAATATTAATAATTAATTAATTAAAATTATTATTTTATTAATAAATTTTTAACATAAATTTAAAATAATTAATTAACAAATATTTTAATTAATATATAATACATAAACTAATTAATTAATAATTTCATAAATTAATAATAATTGATCGAATAATTATTATTAATTTATAAAATTAGATAAGTAATTAATTAATAATAAATAATATTAAATTAATTAAATAATTAATTAGTTAGTTGATTAATTAATATTAAATATAATTTTATTATTATTTTAATTAATTTTTTACTCATTAAATTAAAATTAGTTATTTTTTATTATTAAATAAATATTTTTTTATTATTTATTTAATTAATATTTATTACTAAATTAAATATTTTTTCAATTAATTATTATTAATTCATAAAATTAGATATTTATCTAATTAATATATATTAAATGAATAGAAATCTTAAATTAATCAATAGTTAATTAGTTAGTTAGTTAATTATTATCAATTAATATGAAATATAATTTTATTTATTTAATTTATTATTCATTAAATTAATTTTTTATTATTGAATAAATATTATTTTTTAGTTAATTAATTTTTATTATTAAATTAATTAATTTTTATTTAATAATAATTAATTAAAAATATGATGAGAGTAGGGTATGGGTGTAGTGGGGTCGGAGTAGGGTGAGGTAGGGTTCACAGGTAGATTAAGTTGGGTGAAGGTAGGGTAGAATGAATGAAAAATATTTTCTTCTCCCAAATGACATTAAAATATTTTTCACTTATTTCAACTAAATAGTTTCTTTTGATCGAAAAATATTTTTTAATTGATCAATTTTTCAGTATTACCAAACATCGAAAAATAAAAAAAAATATTTTATAGGAAAATATTTTACGGGAAACAAACAGAGCCCAAATTGGAAAAATTACAAAGTTCTCTCGTTCAAGGGATTTTCAATTCCTCTATAAACTTTCTTTCTTCCCTTTTAAAGTCAATCCAAACAAGAGACCAAATTCCCTAATCCCCATTTCCTTAAAAAAGTGCAGTCCAAACACTATGTCAGGCTCGTCTCAACAACAATTCAGCACGCTATTGAAAGAAAAGAAAAAGAAAAAAAAAAGTTACGCGAATATTAAACCTTATGTTAGAAAAATTATATTTTGTAAAACCGTATTGAGGGGCTCAATATTTATTAAAACTTATGTTAGAAAAAGCAATATTTGGTTACTTTCTAGAAACGTGAATTTCTGCTTTTTGAAACTCAAATGCAAAGGCAGAATTGTGGGGCTCAATATTTATTAATACCGTATTGAGAGTATAATTAAACATATTTTTTTTGTCGAAATTAAACGTATGTTCGGAGTCTCAAAATATTTAGCGTCTCGCAACTAAACCATCAAATTTGGAGCATTTTGAGCTGCTTCACAAGACTTGTAAAGCTTGACAAATTTTATGGTAGATTGGTGATCAATATTGAAACATTATATGGTAGATCATAGTAGATTGTTCAATTCCTGTTGTTTTTTTTAGGCGAAAAGACACTTCCAAAAACAAACTTTTATAGCAGTCAGAAAAAGTATTTTGCTCACTATCCTTTTAACGTTGGTTATAGTTTTGTAAGTAGTAAATGAAAAATGTCACATTTAGTCTCTATTGTTTTCTTAAAATTTTAATTTTGTCCTTATTATTTAAAATTTCTTAATTTTGTTCTTATTATTTCTAAAAAAGTTTTAATTATGTCTCTATTATTTTTAAAAAGTTTCAATTCGTCTAGATTGTTTTCCTAAAATTTCAAATTCATTTATATTATTCAAAATTAGTCAATTTAGTCTCTTCTATTTTCTAGAAAAAAATTCAAATTTGTTCATATTATTCAAAATTAGCCATTTTAGTCCCTATTATTTTTCAAAAAATATCAATTTACTCTCCATTTTTTTCATATAAAATTTAAATTAGTCCTCAATGTTTAAAAAAATGTGACTAAATTATTTTTTTTTGAAAAATAATATGAACTAAATTAGCTAATATTGAATAATAGGGACAAATTTGAAATTTTTAAGAAATAATATATACTATATTGACTAATTTTGAACAAATTTAAAATGAATTTAAAATTTCAGATAAATAATAGAAAATTTTGCACAAATGGTTCCTATTGACGGTAATGATGAAATTGAAACTTTTAGAAAAATAATAAGGATGAAATTAAAAAAATAATAATAATAGAGACGAAATTATTTTTTTTCAAAACAATAGGGATAAAATTTAAAAAATTTAAACAATAGAGACGAAATTAAAATTTTGAGAAAACAATAGAGACTTAATGTGATATTTTCCCAATAGTAAATTCCCAAAGCATTATCACAAATTCTTTTTAAGCATTGAATCATCAATAATAATTTTTTTTAAAAAAAAAACAGAAAAGTAGGTTGTTCATATAATACTAATCAATTCAAATTTGTCAATTTTCGTAATGTGACTTGTGAAATTATTATGTAAACTCAAATCTCTAATCTCAAAGGTGCAAGATGCAATTTTAACCATCTTTCTTTCCATAGCAGAGCAAAAAGAAGTTGAAATTATCGTTGTCACTACCAATATTTTTTTGTTTTTTTTTTTTGTCACTACCAAGATTACGAGTTATAAATCATATAAGAATATCGTGATGTTTAAAAGAATTTAGAATTTTTCAAGTAGAAGAAGCAGTTAGATGCGTGCTTCACCAACCCATCACGTCTTGAGGCTAAATGATAGTCAAATTAGATTGAATAATTGTGAACTATACATATTTTTTTTAACCGGATCAGTAAAACATATCATTTGTTGCTGAAAAGTTATCCATATATTGTCTGGCCTCCTTTCGTTATTTAATGGCTGGATATTTTTTCTGCTCTCTCTTTTGGTTGTATGTTACTGTATATATATATATATTTTTTTGGGATGATGTGAGAATTTAATTTACAGAGCCCAATTAAGGCTAATTTTATATTGTCGTGACACTTTAGTTAGGTCGACTGGTATAGGTTAGTTACTTCCAGCTTCTAAAGTAGTCCTTCCACTTTGGTCTAGTCACTAATTAATAAATTCGGTGTGGTACCACACATGCACCAATTCAGTTAAAGACAAAACTTTAAACTAGTAAATAATATTAAACCCGTAATTTCATATGAACAATTTTCACCTTACTGTCATTGGACCATGTCCTAGGAGGCTGCTTGTATGTTACTGTTAGGCATTCACTTTCCGACAGTAAGACGTTGCTTTTTCTTTAAAATGGTCAAGACTCGAGCGTCGACCTTCTAGGACGAGGTGGGTGAGTGGATGGCTTAATCACCTTATGTCACATTAAAATATGAAGCTCCAACATGGGGATGTAGCTCAGATGGTAGAGCGCTCGCTTAGCATGCGAGAGGTACGGGGATCGATACCCCGCATCTCCATTACCATATTAAATAAAGGATTTTTCTTCGGTCATTTTTAACACTTTCTAGCAGTGTTGGGCCGTTGGGTCTCGGACTTTTTGGAAGACATATTACTACATTAGTAGTAATTACAATAATTCTTTTTTGGGATTTCCAAGTTAGATGGAGTGGTCGAATAATAATTGTCAGATCAAAAGTTTCAAATTTAAATTTATGACATATCATTATAAATATTGTCTGACCTTTAATTAATTTAGAATATGTGTTAGAACGCGCCGCTACACCATAAGATTCGTAACCTTATAATAGATGTAATGTAATTTTTTTCTAATTTTTAATACGAGGATGAATTTCTTGTCATAAAAAAATAAAAAATATACTCTTTTGGTATGGTAGCTTTTCTTTTTCTTTTATTCAAAAATAGGCTTAGAAGCTAATTCTATATCACTTAATATCTTAGTACTATAAAAATTAATCTCGAAATCTCTCACATTTAAAGTAAAAATCATATCACTTTTAGTATGGTACTTTCAAGAATAGCAAAGAAATATGGTATTGAGTTTGATCATGACATTCGACCAAACAAAAAAAAAAAAAAGTTGATCGTGACATACTTGGATTTGTGTGTGAGTGGATGATACGATTTTCCTCTATATCCAGACCAAGGGTATAGTTGCTCGTGCGAATCTATTTTGATACAACCGGAATGCATTAGAACATATATTCCTTAATGCTGATCTTTAACAGTTTCTTTATCTTTAATAGTATACATTTACATCTTTTAATTTTGTTTTGTTGTGCTCAGGGGATGGTCTAATAATAGTGGAGTAAAATTTTTTATGAAGTTAAAAATTTGATACTCTTTATTATTTTAAAATTTTGCTATTGACTGAATTGATGAATGTGTAGGGACGTATCGTTGTATTTAAAGATTTATCAGTTAGTGGTTAAATTTTGTCTGATAATGCGGTAGTTGAGATTCCTAGCTAAATTCTCACGTCATCCAGAAAAAAATTTGTAACATGTGACACCTTAGTCTTCTTATCCTATTGTGTTAGAAAAATAATGATAAGTTATCGTGACACAAGAAAAAAAAAAAAAAGTGATTTTGTTATTAACAATTTCAAGTATATTTCATTTGCAAACAATTGTGTATATACAAGGGCGGATTTATTATATGGTGGAAATATTTAAATCTCATAGGTAAGTTAACAAAAAAAATTAATTAATTAGCTTTACAGTTTCTCTTTTTTTTTTTTTTTTTTTTAAAAAGTTAGATTCGCACCTAATTATATGAGGTGTAGGATTTGCAATTATGACCTTTTTGAGAACTCCACAAAAAAATTTTTTCTGTCCTCGAGATGTGATAACTGATTATGCCAAGGTCTTGCTACCTAGATAACGAATTAAACAAATGAAAAGAAGTCTTTTAATCATTTTTAATCACTAAGCTATGTTGAGTCATCATTCACTAGAAATAATTAGCGTATGGGATCTTCTTTGTGGCAGTCCCACGAATCAATGCACTTGTTCATGGAATGTCACTGATTGTACACATGTAATGAGTACTTGGAGGATCGGATGAGGAGGGCTATAAGAAATGAATGAGGATTATCATCTACGTCATCTTTGACGTTATGTAGTTGAGTACCTCTCGAATAAGATTTAATATTTATAAATTTATAATATTATAACGTTATCAATATATTTACTCGCGTAAAGAATATAATGATAATGATCAATGGATGGTTGCAATGATGAAGCATAAAATCTTCAAGTAGATCTTTTTTAGATTTGTTGAAGATGATTCATCTGACTTCTAGCTTCCAATCATTTAGTAGCAAAAGCCAAAAACTAACGAATAAACAAACATTGTGGGGGAGAAAGAAATGATTTTCTTTTTCTTTTTTGGGTTATACATGTAGATAGAGAGTAAGGGGGTGTCTGATTAGACAGCTTCAACTAACATTCGCTTTTATAAAATAAAATTAAAAAAAAAAAAAAAAAAACTAACATTCGCTTAGAAGGATTGTGTATCTCTTGTACTTTTTTTTTTTTTGCTAAGGAAGTGATTCTCTTGTACTTAATAACAAATGAAAGGAAAATTCTTGCATCAAATTAAATTAAAAGATAAATATCTTACATAGTTGATGGAATTTACACGTATATATTTTATTAATATGTAAGAAATTAACATTAATTTAGACTGATTGAAAAAAATTTCTAAATGAAAATAACCCAAATTTTTATAGTCTAGCTTCGTAATACCTTATGATAATTCAAGCTAACATTTTATGGATAGCACTTCGCGTTTCATGAAGTGGTATTATTTTAACTGTTACTCATAGTAGCATATGTAATTTAAAGGTGGCTTGTTTGGATTCCGGGGGGGGGGGGGGGGGGGGGGGGCGGGGGGCGGGGGGGAAATGATTCAACAATAAAGGAAAGGGAGGGAGAAGATTACATCTTGCTTGGATTAAGTAAAATTATCGAGGAAATATTCAAAAATAATTATATGTATTATTTGTTTGGATTGAAAAGGAAAGGAAAGGAAAGGATAAGTTTTATAAAGAAAATGACATATTTATCCTTTTTTAATGACATAAATGTAATAAATAGAAGGACAATATAGACATTGTATAATAAATTAACTAAAATCACTCCAAATCACCCCAATTTGGGGTGATTGCAAAATCATCCTATTAAATGATTTTACAAATCACTCCCAATCACCTCACCTCCAATCCAAACAAGGACAAAAATAAAAAATCACCCCAAATCAAATCACTTCTCCCCCAAATCCCCCAATCCAAACAAACCCTAGGGTTATGGAGCTGTAACCCTTATTGATCTCGCAAAATATTTTTAATTACTTTTATATATTTATTTTACAGTACTTGCGCTTTGCATAACTACTAAGTTTGGTTTATAAAATCACTTATTAATCACATACTATTATATTCAGTCAATAAAATCACTTTGCTCAATCAAACAACAACATCCTAAATTCCTCCCTCTTTGCGTATCTTGAAAACTTTACTACGAAAATAACTTTGATTTGCTCCTTAAATTCTACTGTTTGAAGAGAGATGGGGTTTTCAGGATTTAATAGGGGAGAGGCATTCCTCATGAATTGGCTTTCTTAATTCTTCAATTTTGTAAATCAAAGTTGAGAAAGGGGAAAAGAAAGAATCCGGAATACCATTCCATTTCAGGCAATTCTAGTTACCAAATGTCTCCTCAAATTAGATAAATTATTTTTTTCTTCTGAACCAAAATAGTTCGTGTTGTAATAATAACTATTCAAACTTGTTTCAATAATTTTTCCCCCAAAACAAAGAGAAAACAAAAACCTTGATTACCCAAAGAAACAAGAAAAGTGAAAGAAAAAAAAATTGTAATTGTAAAGCCGGTTATAGTACCTCTATGCGGCTGATGACCAATTGGTTTCACAAGTGATTTGAGTTATTTAAGTCTAACTCCAACATATTCCCTATTTCTTTTCTTACATTTAAGATATTAAAAGTTGATTCCCTATTTTCATTGATCAGTTCACCTCAATAACTTTCTTACTTTTTACCCAATCCTTCATTTTAAAAAAATTATATTTTAGTTTCATTCCAACAGATTTTAATCAATATTTTATTTTATGAAATGCGTTTAACTTCTCTACATTTGGAGAAGCTAAAATTTATTTTAGAGAATCCTTGTTTTTTTAGAAAATGAGATAGAGAAGATATTGCAAAGAGTTTGGACCAACAACTTCCCAACATGTAAAAAGAGATTTTAGCAATGTTATTAGCGAAGACCTTAGAGATAAACAATAATACCTATTAGATTGTGGTGTTTCGATTGTATTGGGTGTTTTTCAAGAGGAAAATTATACAGATGGTCTAATTTTAAATTTGTCTCTATTATGTAAATTTAGTCAATTTAGTCTCTATTGTTTTTAAAAAAAAATTAATTGCGTCTCTATTATTCAAAATTAGTTAATTTAGTCCTTATTATTTCTAAAAAAAATTAATTTAGTCTCTATTATTTAAAAAAAAAATCAATTTAATCTCTACACGTAACCCTTATTTGGTAACTAAATTGAATTTTTTTAAAAAATAATAGAAACTAAATTGGTTAATTTTGAATAATATAGACCAATTTAATTTTTTTTATAAAATAATAGAGATTAAATTAATTAATATTTAATAATAAAAATAAATTTAATTTTTATTTTAAAAAAGTAAAGATTATTTGCGTTATTTTTCCTTTTTCAAGTATAAAAAGAAGAAAGAAAAAAGTTTAAATGGTTCAATCAGGTGTTCAATTGTGTTGGGTTTTTTTTTTTTCAAGTTTAAAAAGAAGAAAATAAAAAGCAAAATGGTTCAACTTTCAAAGACCGGCAAGGATCATGATGGTAAACTAAAATAGTATAGTAAAAGGGAAGGGGGGTGAAATTCGAAGACAAGCAAGGAGAATCTATGATGTTAAGATATTTTATTACACCGAAAGCCAAGGTGGGAAAAGGACGGCTGAGTTGTGTAATGGGGGGCAGTGAAAGACGATGCAGTCAACAACACAATGTACTCAAAAAACACACACACACACAGAATCAGTGCTTCAAAATTCTCCCCCACTCGGCCGCTTCATGTAGGAATGGAAAAATCCTCTACTCACGTGTCCCCCTTCTCCCCCACCGCTTTGTTAATTGAGCTACTTGTTTGATTCTTTTCTCATTTTCAAACCATCAAGATTCAAGTATATTTGATTTTACCCCTCTACGTTTCATAATCATAGCTCACTATTAAATTATTCGTAAATCTCTTTTGCTTATTTTTAATTTTATTTTTACCTTTCACTTTCATAAGATTTAAACTCTGGTCTCTCAATTGTCATGGAGAGTAACCCACTACTAAACTAGTAGTCCTCAATCATTTGCTTCTTTTTTTTTGCTTTGCATTTTTTCTCCCTTCATTTTTAGTTAAGTTAATTTTGTTGTGACATTCAAATTGTAACCATTATGATTCTTCCCTTCAGATTATTATCTAGAGATGTTGCAAAAAGGTAAAATAAAAGAAAATAGATATATTGCACGGAGACCGTGTATGTTTTAGTCATCTATTTTTTTTACTCCCTATCCCTACCTTCCTTCACTTTCCATGAGATTTGAACCCTAGTCTTCCAACTGTCAGATAGAGTAACCCATCACTAGATTACTCCTGAATCTCTATTTATGAGTTTACCTATCAAATATTAGGGTAATGGCTTAAGTATAGCTATCTCTTATTAATCTCTTGCTAGTGAATTAACTCCTTATTAATCTAATGCTTCATCAATTATTAAATATTATAAAAAGGTTGTCTCTTCCACTTATTGATACACCATAACCATTCTACATGGCTTCAACAATTTCTGTATTTTGATCTGGAGAACATAAAGAATCAGGAAAAGGCTCAAATTACTTTTTCCATAAATTTTGCTTTTAAACTAGTTTAGAGGCATGCAAGAAAATTATAGTTGATATTGTTGTAAATTCTCTTAAATTGGTCTTATAAAGAATTAGAAAAACATGTAATTGATCATCAAATGTTGTCCCCGTTATGCTTAATCATATTTCTAACAAATACTGATATAAATAACAAAAAGGCTCAGTTTACTAGAGGGAAGAATATTTTTCTTCATGGGATTTTGCAAATATCTTATTTATACTTGTTTCAAGTCATTATTTGCTAGTTTTTTAAGTAAAAAATTGGGCAAATTTCACTGTTAGTCTCTATTGTTTACATGCATTTTCAATTTAGTTTCAAGTGTTCCAAAATTTACATAAGAAGTCCTCAATGTTATAAAAAAGTAGCACAAATGGTCATTTCCGTTAAATGGACTATTAACATTGGATGAAAAATTATAATGTTCAAGCAAAAAGACTTTCAAAAATACACTTCTTAACACTAAAAATTTTTAAAACTTTAATTTTAATTTTTGTCCTTTCATTCTTCTTTCTTCTACACACACATACACATGCATTGTAAGCACACAACTCAGCATAAACACACACATTCATACACGCATGCACCATAAACATAAATACACACACTCACAAATTTACACACACTCATACACTTATAGATTTACACATACACCCTTCCCATAAACATACAGAAATTTACACATACATATACACACACGCATAGATTTATACACATCGATAGGGTTGTTGGTTAAGGGGTGGGTCGTGAGGTGGAGTGGGGTAAGGGGTCGAAGTGGGGGTCACATGTGGGTTGGCTAGGAGGAAAGGCGTTTGTTGAGGGTGGGAGTAGTTTAGGGGAAGAAGGGTCCATTAGGGTTAGGAGTTACGGGTGAGTTGAGGAAGAAGGTGTGGTGATGAGGCTGGTTTAATGGGGGAAGGGTCTGTTGGGGATGGGACTTACGAGTAGGATAGGGTAGGGTAGGGTAGGTTGGGGAAGAAGGGTGTGGAGGGTGGTTTACTGTGTGGTGGATAAAAGAAAAAAAAAAGGAAAAGAGAAAAAAAAAGAAAAAAGCAAAATAGTAAAAAGACAAATTTGCCCTTGATTTTAACCTACGTTTAACGGCTATGACTCACCGCATTACCGTTGTAAACATTAGGAGACCATTATCATAAGTTTTGAAACAATAAAGACTAAATTAAAAGTGCATGTGAACAATTGGGACTAACAGTGAAAATTGTCCTAAAAAATTAGATATGGTAGAGATATAAATAGGAGAGTGAGATGCTGACCCAAATTAGACAATGGAGGTTAGAGCATGGTACCAATGTTGAGGTTTGTAGTAGTTGATAAACCATGTCAATAGATTGGGTAACCAAACAAACTTACATATTATTTATAATATTATTCTATTCGTCTCGAATTGAATATGTATATTGATATCACAATTTCATGTAAAATTGTAAAACAATCTATAAGAAATGAGTATATACTAAATTTATTTTTTATTTTTTGTAAAGAGTCCAATGTATACCACAAAGGAAAACAATATTAGCTTCGATGCTTTTAAAAAGAATTTTAGAACTAAGGTGCTGTCTAGTCTAGTTTTTAGACATTTTAAAGCATTTTTTGTGAGTTTAGAAGCCAAATTTAACATGTTTGACCCATTTGTGAAAGAGCTTTTAGTAAAAGCTGAAGTTAAAAAAAAGCTAAAAAATAAGAAGCTTCAAATTGGAGCTTTTCAAAAAATGTTTTTGTAAAACTGTTTTTACATAATGCGATAAGTTGTTTTTTTTTTTTTTCTCAAATATACCCCTCCATATTTTTGAAAGTCCAATATTACCTTTAAAATTTTTAAAAGCCCAACATTAACCAACATAAGCCAAACAGTTAACGACTTTTGTTTAACAGTATTTCTAGCAAAAGCTCTACACTTCAAAAACAAAAAATTTAACGTTAGGCCAAACAAAATCTAATTTGTTATGAAGAGTTTAAGTTTATCAAGACTCACTACTTAATTACATAATAGCATGTGCTATATTCTACAACATACAATTAAGAAATTACATTAGAAACACAAATCTAATTATTTATTTTATTTGCTTATTCGAATATAATGCAATCTAGATTGTCATATCAATAAAAAACTGCAATCATATGGGGGCTCCTATTGAAAATTTTAGGCCCACACCAATTGGTGATCATGTCAATGTAGAATGTCCTAAAATTTTGCTTTGAGGGGTCATCTAAAATTTTGCTAGACATATGGGGGGTTCCCATTGGAAATTTAGACAAAAAAGATGAGATCACCAATTATAAGATAAGGACTTTAAAAGTCTCATAACAACTTACCTTAATGGTTGTAAAATAGTATGATTACTCTTCTCCATGGCTATTATAAAACATATTCATACACAAACCCCATAGGCCCACACCAATATTCTCTCTATCTCACTCTGTGTAAGAACAGACCCAACGTTTATTAGTACTTTCCAAACACAAGTACTTGGAAACACACAGACACACACAAAGATAAAGCTCTCTTCGTAATATTATAAAAAAATTATGAATACATTTAATAATTGTGAATTATTCATATTATTTTTTTATAATTATTTATAATTATTATATCATTATAAACAAATTTATTTTCGATAGTAACAGACACAACTATATATCAAGAATACTACCAGTAACTACCCTATTGTTTTTTCCATAACACAGTGAAGTGCAAAAAGAAACAAAAATCCCATTTGCATGCAGTAAATGGTTACTATAGTAAGTAAGAAAAGCGAGAAGCTTTTGCTTTTTAATGCTCTTAATACAACAATCATCTTTTCTGAAAAACGTGCACCCTTTTTCATCTTTTTTCTCTCTCTCTCTCTACAAAAAAGATTCTTTCTTTGTTTTGTTTTCTCTCTCTCTCTCTCCACAACTTGAAAACCTTGTGTGCTGATTGCTGCTGTGCACAGAGAGACAGAGCGCCTTCGTGGTGTTGTTAATATTTGCTATGCTTGTACGGATGAAATAAATGCACACACAACACACACATATATATATAAATATATATGGCTCATAGTGGTGGTAATGATGAGGCCATTAATGTTACCACCAAAGGTCGAGGTAGTGTTTGTGCAGCAGCAGCAGTTGATGAGGTGAAGAAGCAGAAAACATCATCAAAAGCAACCATTTTTCATGATTTTCTTGGTAAAGGGTTTGCACCTGAATCATCATCATCTCCAGCTGTGGGTCCCACAGGCGGCGGCGGCAGCGGTGGTGGTGGTAAGCCGCCGTCAGAGGCTTCTCCCTCTGCTTCTGCCTCAATTGGTGGCTCTTCTGGTGGTGGTTTGGGACCCATCTCTACCACTTCTGATCTGGGTTCTGGTAACTGTAACATCACCATTATTTCAAAATTTCAGACTTTTTTGGCAATATTATTATTTTTGTTTATTAACTTTTATTGTTTAGTTTTTATGGTTAAATGGGTTGTTTTTTTGTTTATGATGTAGAGAATATTTCTTTTTTATTAGTTAAATGAATGCTTTTGATTTTTGTTTTTGTTCTAATGTTTACCTCTCAGTGTATGCATTATATCTAATTAGTTGGAAGAAAAAGTTGTATGTTTTGTGGTTATGTTTACTTTAATAGTAGTTTAAGATTATTATCTTTAAGCTGATGCACTGCCTAATTATGATTGTCCCACATTTATGCTTGTATAATGTAATGAACTACGGACCTGCCAACAGATTGAGCATAATCATGATAATCAATTGTTCATAAATGCTTAATCCCGTGTTGACATCATTCTTTACAAACTAAAGTGGGACGGGTTGTTACATATCAACTTTTGTATTTTAACATGACTCTTTGGCATTCTACTTGTAATTCTCATTTATAGTGGAATGGGTAAATGTTGCTTTTGTTAAGGCCAACTCCAAAAGCTCCCCTAATTTTTCTTACATTTAGGAGATTTGAAGTATTTCTCCTACTTTCACAGATTTTATATTCCAGTCTCACTCCAATAGCTTCCATATCTTTAACTAATCCCTTATTTTATGGTATTCCTATTTTAGTTTCACTTCAACAGCTCCCTATACTTTTTTTAAGGGTCATTTGACCTTTGGTATTATGGGGGATGGGATGGGGGATCAAATATGCTCCCCCAATTTTGTGGGATGTGAATTTCATATTCATCCTCCTAAAATATGGGGGATGGAATAGGGGAGTTATTGGAGTAGTTCAATATGAGGTCACTAGTAGAGATAGTTGTAGTTTACTTGCATTCTCTATAATAAAAAAAATACAAAAAGAAGTCTCTTTTAAATTTGATGACTTCTTGGTGTTTCCACTTATCAGTTTCAGAATTCATTAGTTTGAATTTTATTTTTTTCAATGTGTGAAAGATAGTGGTGAATGAGGGCTTGCAGTAAAGATTTTTAATTGGGTGTGGATGTGAGGTTATGTAAGATTTTCAGAGACACTTCCTTTTTTTTTTTTTTGGCTTTCGACTCAATGTCATCACTTCTTGTTCCAAATTGCCCTCTTTCACTTGACCATTCTAAAGTAAAGATTAGTTTTCTAGGAAGCCAATTATTTAGACAAAGAACAGGCTTTCTAGTAGTTGTTTTCTACATTCTCCTCGCTTTGTTTTTGAACAATATGCTGATAGGTCACACAAACGTCGAAGTTGTTCTTCCTCACTCATTTGCTGCTTTTGCATGTCTAACGAAGTGCAGGCACTCGAAGAGTCTAAGTATAGATGCACACTGTCTTTAATTCGTTGTCCAAGTCGATTGTGAGCTTTAAAATATGAAATGCTCAATTTACTTTGACAGTTAACAATAGTAGCTCTAATCTTTTCACTTACGCCTATCATGAATACGATATTGTTGAAAATCAGTGGTGGGATTCAGATGTGGGATATTGATAAATTTCTCATCATCATGGTAGAAAGACATGTTGGCAATCATTTTGAAGGAGTGCCATTCTATGGCCCAAGAGGAGTTTGCTCAGGGCCTGGTACAAATATTCGATTTATGGGAACTAAAAGAAGTAACTCAGATTCATTTGCGGGATCATCAAGGGAAAGACCACCATCAGTGCGTCCAGACTCACTAGAAAGTTCACATTTGGCGAAGGTATGCAGTTGCTTCCTCATTTTGCCTAAAAAAGAAACTAATATCTATCTTGTGTTGCTTGAGCTCTTTCATTATATCTGATATTTAACTGAGACTGGGATTTTGTTCGACTTCAGTTACTACGAAATGCAGGGGGAGAGCAACCCAGACGGCCACATGACGAAGAGTCATCTTTTGTTATGCATCCAATGAGGCCACTATCAGCCTCTGTTTTATCACAACCTTCGGCTGGTGGTAGAACTGATGCCAATTCCTCCAAATGGGATCGAGCTATTCCCGTTAACATTGGCCCTGTGTTGCAGTATCCTCCATCTGCCGGTCAAGTTGTGCCTTTTGGGTATCAAACACCACCAAACAAGTCTCAAGATGCTAATGCTGGACCTTCAGTGATATCACAAGCAGCTGCTGATGAAGGATCTAGGACCGGAATTAAAGGATCTGGAATTTTGAGCTCTATTAATGCAACTGCTGGAGTCACCGAAAGAAATGTTTCTGGAGTGTTAACTGGCAGAATGCCAATTTCTCGAATTCACATTTCTGAGCCAGAGTCTTCGAGTGCTCCTAGGTAACGACAATATGCAACTTTCAGTCTCTCTGCCACTCATGTTTGGCATATCTGCTCTAAATGTAGAAAGTTGATATGTTGTATTTGTGTCATAACAGTCGACATGGATTGGCTTCTGCTGGTCGTCAAATGACTATATTTTATGGTGGTCAAGCTCATGTCTTTGACAATGTACATCCGAACAAGGTATGGTCTTTTAATTCTTTTGTTGTCTTCAATTCTTTTGTTGTACTAGTGTGATAGATTACTCATTGACATTTGATAGATGCCAACTTGGCTGACATCCTGATATTGTCTCTTTCTCGATAAGAAATAATTTTGCACAGTCATCTAAAGTATAAACACGATTGTTTTTCCAGTAGATGCAGTCATAGTATATCTATGGAAATTGCCTCTGTCTTTACCTTATCTAATGAGAGGTGTGCATCAGTAGTCATGCAAGAATGTTTTCCTGATGGAAGGCGGGATGTCACACTTTTGATGCTTAAAAGGCTTGATAGTAAGTTGCAAGGAAGTGGCAATGTGAACTGGGAGCTTGGGTTTGCCACCATTCAAAGACAGGCAGGGCAATACTTGCAATAAGCCGAGAGCGTGAGTGGGTTATGAAGGATCACGCTTTACAAGACTCTCCAGCTATTTTCATGTCCTAGGATACAGGGGTTAGGTTTAATGCATATTTAGTCCAATGTAAACTTATGCTTAACAACTTCGTTTAACAATTGTTACTAAATAATGCTCGTAAAGTCATTTGCTAAATGTTTTGTGGTGTCAACTAAATAACAAAATTATCAAAGAGCTAATATTTACAGGTGATGTTTCGTCGGATCAAGCAGACACGATGGATGAGGTTTTGTTCTACATGTTATTAGCTTATGAACAGACTTAATCAAAATATTGAGTAGGTCTATTCTTTCTATTGTGATTGTGGCCCCCTTAACTCCCTAGTTTTTCATCTTGTTCCCATATTCTTGATGGGCCTTTTGTTCTTGTCCTAGCCGATACAAGAAGTCTGTGTAACTATATATAGGTTTAACCACCTTGAGGTATGTGAGAGCAAAAAAGAGAGATTGGGGTGTGCTGAGACTAGGTTTCTGAAGATCATTAGCCCTATCTTTTGAGGTGTTCAGCCAAGACATGCTATCCATTAGCTATGGATTCTCTCTCTTTGTCTTCAATATAGTACACTGAACCAAAGCAAACCAGATTAAGCCTTTACCCCACTAAGTGGGTTGGCTACATGAATTTGATGACACCACTCATTCCTCTTGAGAGCCATCTCCTTCTAAGTTCCATGCACGTGAGATCTCGTCTGAGTGTCTCCTTCCTACTCGTCTTAGGTTTTTCTTTATCCTTAAGATGTTTAGGTGTATCTACTGATCATCTCTTAACCATCTTGAATTGGTTTCCCTCATCTTATCCTCAATCGAGGCCACTCCTATTTTTCTTGAATCATACTGTTTCTCATCCCATCCTTCTTGGTATCGTTGCACATCAATCTCAACATTTTCATTCCAGTCATTAACATCTTCTGTGAATTTCTGTAAACATATTGGTACTTTACCGCCCAGCCATCCAAACCATAAAGTTATGTCTTCAATATAATGCTTTTTTTTTTTTTTTTGAGTTTTTGTTTGATGCTAAGTAAGAAATAAATAAAATGAAAACCTAGAGAAAGCAAGGGAAGGGAAAACTCCTGCTGGAAGACGTCAAATAAATAAATTTTCTACGTAATAGACTGTGTAACTCTGCTTTCTGTGCAAGCCTTTGAAATGGTTTTTCTGTGAGATACTCTAAATGATGATTGAATTGGTACTTAAGTTGAAGCTGGAGTCAAAGATTATAATAGTATCTATTGCTACTAAAAATTCTTGGTAAATATTTATTTTTCTCGGTATTCACATTGCTGTAGAAACAAAATTTGGCCTGGTGGTAGTCGATGGATGTTTTACAAAATTCTTGCATGTTTTACCATTTAATAGGGAATTAAATTGTATATTCATTCTTTTCCAATTTCAATGTAATAATGATTACTGAATGACAAATTTGGTTATTTATGTCCACCTGTCTGTTAACTTTCTAGAGAACGTGATGCAGATTATGGATATTGTTAGCAGGTGGGTGATTCATTTGTTCTTCTTTCCTGATACCTGTTTTCTAGCTTCGGGAATATTGATTTGATGGCTTATTGAAACTTCTATAAATCTACCATCTCAAAAGCAAAATACAAGGATGAGAGAACAGGGATGTTTCTTACCACAATCCTAAGAAATTTTGGTCTTCAACAAGTGTAATATTGGATAACATAAGCTTGTCTGAGAGAGTACATGTTATGCACTCCTGCATTCTTTCCTTCTGTCTGCACCGCCCGTGTTATGAGAGTAGGGAAGAATGTGTGGAACAACATATTGATGCCTTTTGATGTGCATGAGCAGAGAGTAATGGAGGGTATTGGAAGGAATCAAAGTGGCATAAGCCATCAGTTTAATTCAATTTTTCTTTGTACAAGTTGCAAACTGTTGTAGCTCATGTACATTTGAAGATAGGAAGCTATAGTGTTCCTGTAAATCCTAGACTCTGAATCTCTGAAGCGTGAACCAAATGTTGTAATTGCTAGGATTATTGAAATAATATTCTTTTGAAAGAGTAGAAGAGATTGAAAAGTTGTCCAATGAATCAAGCTGGTCATAAGGTGCCGTACTAGTAAGATTCTTTAGTAATTTATCCCTGGGTTTTGACATTAGTATTATCATTTTGGTTATGCATCTAGCTGTGAATGTGAAATTTCTCTTGTAAGAGACTCTGCAGAACTATGCTTACTGAGTTGTCTTTACACAAGGTTCGATTTCTAATGTTAATAATGTTTCAAATAATTTGATCTTTTAAGGTATTCTGATGTTCTTTCGTGTTTCGTGTCTTTAAATATTTTGTGACCCAATTATATAAGGAAGCTGTAAGCTCATTTTGGCTAATTGCTTTCTGATGTATATCAGGCAGATGTTATAATGGCCCTGGCTGGGTCAAATGGAGGATCTTGGTCCACAACCTATGCAACAAAATCTGCTTCAAGGGTTTCCGCTGGTGAAAACAGCATGCCTAGTGCTGAAAATGAAACAGGCATCGCCAGTAATATTGCTTCACCGCAAGAATTGCTTGGGAGGTCACTTGTAAGAGGGAACTCTCTGCATGGGCTTGGCTCTACTGACCGAATACCAATCTCTATAGGTGGTTACTTTATTCTTGTCCTCTGTGTCATAACACTTGATATCTCTCTCTTCCCCTACATATATGCATGTCCTGAAATCAGTCTTGCCTTTCTTCAAATTTCCAGTGGATTTGACCCATTCTGATGGAATATATGAGCCCACACTTCTAGTTTACTTCGTCATCTTTTCTTACCCCACCTTTACGGGGAAAAAGCCTAAAGTAGGAGGCAAGTAGGCAAGTGGAATGAACAAAGATTGATATTGCATCTTGACCATTACTATCTCGGTTTGATGCTAGTTCTGGCAGCCAGGCTGTCTGTTGTCAGTTCAACTCTTGGTTTGATTCTGCCAGACTGACCAAGATACACTAGGAACGGAAAGTTTCTTTGTGTCATCGCCTTTGCCACCTTCCAGGGTTGTTATTCCTGGATGTACTACAGTCCATCATACTTTCTGATTTTGCTTCCTTTTTGGCTGTAAAAATGCCTGAAAATTTCAATTTCTATGTAGGCATTCATCAGGGGGGTATCACATCAAGGGAAACAAAAGGGTCAATTCAGGCTGCAGATCCCAGTACCAAGGAAAAACGCGAGGTATGATTGGAGAGTCGCAATGCCTTCATGTACACTTAGTTATTCTCTCTCAAAGATCAACTCCTTTCACCCTACCTCCTGTGGAGACTGTCGCTCCTTGCAGTTCGTTTTTAGAATCTCTTTTCGTTTTCTTTCCTTTTTTAATTTTCTATTTCTGTTCGTCCATCTGTAGAAATCTCATTAAGAAGAATCAGACTAACCCCTCAGATGTAAACTTACTGAGTTGAACTAGTGTTTTCCATTTTTTAGTGATTTTCAAATTTGGAGTACACAGAAATTTTGCTACTTCTAATAGATGAGGAGGGGTCTTTTATATAAATTAATGCAGAATTAGGCAACGGACAGCTCCATAATTCTTGGATGATTATTCCATTTTTCTGTTACTTTTTAATTTACCTTTTGTTTCAGTAAAAATAATTCATTTTGCTAGGATGGAAGTTCTTATGCTTGGAGTTGCATATAATCTGGATTTAATTTCTGCAAACTGGAAGTCCCATGTCAGATTTTTATGGCATTTCCTTGCCTGTATTTACATGTTAGGCTTCAAAGAGCTAAATTAGTTGGGAAAATTATGTTCCATTTTCATTTTCTATAAATGAATGGTTGCGGATAAGGACAGTGTTGGAGAATACAATTGTTTCACATCGATAAATTATAAATTCTAAGGCTAGTGTGTAAGTTCTTGGGTTACTTCATTTAAAACCAATTGGTTTTAAGATAAAACTTCATGTTCTTTTATCATGGTATGAGAATTGGATTTTGGTACAATCTTGTTCATTCATGTTCGACCCATTTTTATTTCATCTGATAACTCTGGTGCACAGGTACTCTATATTCTAAGTTGCTTCTTATACCATGTCAAAGCTTCTTTAACAATCCGGTTACGTGTAAAGAAGGTGTTCGAGAATCTAATCATTCTACATGCATGAATCATAAATTCCAAGATTAATATATAAGTTCTTAGACTACTTTTCTTAATACTAATTAATTTTAAAATAAAACCTTATAATTCTTATTAGAGAGTATGTAATAAGATTGTGATGGACTTGAATGCTAGGCTAGATAGTGAAAATTCTTAAACAAGAAGGAAATCACAACTTGATAACTTAATACCAATACTCTACACTTCTCCAATTTTATTATGACAATGAGTTTTTTCACAACGGATCAAAATTTCTTATGAACTCTAGAATTTATTTTTAGTTTTATAAGAAATTTGGGAACGTTATGAAGAATTCACGGGGCAAAATGAATCCTGCCCATTTCCATCATAATAGTTTTAGGCAACTAATGAGGACCTAAATATTTAAATTTTCAGTTGCATTGACAAAATTTTATAAAACACCAGAATAATCATACTTTTGGTATGAAATAATTTCATTCTATTTGCTTGCTTAGGAAATATATATATATATATTCGACATCAGATTTGGGACTTATCCACACGTCACGTTCTATCTCTTAGTCTCGGTTTTGAATTTCGATTGTAAATTAATTTTGTTGTATCACACAGCTAGTTTCCTACCTACTGTAGATCTCTTGTAAAGTGTTATCACTGTAACGTTTTTATATATTGCAATACCACAATCTTTACAGTTGTGGCAAAATAGTATCTTACACTATGCACAAACTTTCAACACACTGACATCCCAATCCAACTTGGCTTGCCACATAAGGTATCTTCATAAGTTAAGAAAAATAGGGAGAAAATTATTTTAATAGACCAAAAACTGATATTCTACTGAAAAAATGCTTTAAAAATACACTTATTTTCAGTAAGAATAGTTTTGTGGATACTCGTTCTTGTCCTCGCTTTAGATCAATAGGTTATTTGGAGTAGAGAAAGCGGGAGTAAGGGGAGGAGATTTATTTTTACTCCACACATGAGAGTAGTGCGGGAAAAGGTTTGCTTCTAATCCATGAAAGGAAGTTTGCAATCGCTTAATTCTTTCGATTGACTCTAGTGAAAGTACCACTCTTAGTTAAGCCAGTAAACTCCCTTCTTCGGTATTCCCACCCCTGCCTATATGTGCAAAACTTTCCATCCTTAAGTGGTGATTAGTAAATTCAATTGAATTTGGACAAGAATGAAATGAACTCAACAAAGAATATGTCATGCTCAATATATTCTAATAATGAAGATAAGAATAGATGTATTAATTCCAAGCCGGGTTTGTTAGTTGGTATACCATAATAGTACCGGGAATGACTTGTTAATTATTAAAATTATTATTATTATTACATTATTATCATTTTTGAAGGGCTAGTTTTGTAATATATTATGTTTTGAAAAGGCATTTTAATCATTTGACAAATGAGTTCTGTAAAGTGTTTATAGTATTTTTATTAATTAATAAGATTATGGTCATGTATTTAAAATTATTTGTAATTATTATGATGTTTATTTTTATTATTTAGAAATAACATATATATTACAGGCTAATTTTGTAATATATTACGGGGTAAAGGTCATAAATAGTCCATTATCTTTGGTTTAATTGACACTTTCATCTATTATGTTTCCAAATGAACCTTTTAGTCTATTATGTTTAAGATTATTGATGTCGTTAGTCTAATTCGTCTTTTCTGTCTAATTTTTAACATTAAAATCACGTGGCGCGCACGTGTATCGTAATATCTCAATTCTTTAAGGGTAAAATTGGCATTAGTATTCTTAATACATGATGCAGAGGTGTTAGATATGTCCAAGCAACAACTTCAAGAGCATACACGTGCGTGCCATATGATTTTGACGTTAAAAATTAGATGAAAAAGACGAGTTGGACTAACGACATCAATAATGTTAAATATAACGGACTAAAAAATTTATTTGAAAAGATAATAGATGAAAGTGTCAAGTAGACCAAATATAATAGACTATTTATGACCTTTACCCTATATTACGTCTTGAAAGCGCACTTGGATCATTTGGCAACTGGGTTTATTCCCAAGAACATGAGAATTAGCTAATCCCATGGTAGCAATTGGTATCCCATAATAAATTTAAACATGAATTAAAGAGAAGTGGAATGAAATAAACTTGGTAAATAGTATATCATGTTTGATACACTCAAAGAATGAAGATATGAATGAATGTATTGATTCCAAGCCCATATTTGACAGCGTATATTAGAGTAGTATTGGAAATGACAGTTATAAAATGACAAGATTGCCCTTTGTTATTATATGCATATTATTGTCTTAACAATAAAAATTAAAATAATAATAATAATAATGGTAATAGTAGTAACAATATTCATGATAAATAATAAATAAATAAATAATAAAAATGTCAATTTTGTTATTATATTCATTTATGTTTTAAAAGGACATTTTGATCATTTGACAAATACTAATAATAAGGATTTTTCCTTTGTTATTATATACATGTTTTTAATTTGAAATGTATTTTTGTCATTTGATAATAATAATAAAATTATAACAACAATTACAATAATAATGATCACCCTTTTGCTATTATATATGTGCTAGGCTTTGAAAGTGCATTTTGGTCATTTGAATAATAATAACAATAATAATAATGATTATGATAATAATAATAACAATAATAATATTAATATTGATAAATAATGATAATAATAATATAAAGACTTCCCTTTTATTATTTCAATAATACGGGTGCTGCCGTACCATGGAAGTAATGAAAAAGAAACAGTTATGTAGTTGGACCATCTGTTCTATCCATTCGAGTTTTGCTTATCTAGAGAATATGAGAGGCTAAAAATGAAAGTGCTCACAACACATATCGAAAGGGTACTAATTAAGCCTACCATTAATGACTAGTTCGAACATCAGGAGTGGTCTGATCCTTTATTTGATCAGACCGCTTTTAAAAACAAAAAGCAAAAGTAAGCTCTCATAGTTCGGAGCCCAGCTCCAACTACTTCTTCATAAGTGAGGTGTGGTACTTCTTTCAATTTAAATAGTAGGTCGCCCTTTTTTGATTGAAGTAGCCATGACTTTGGTCATAGTCAATTTAAACACATAAATCCACTCTACTTGCAGCCATGTTGATCAAAATGACTAAGTTTAATGACTTTACTAGTCAATCGCCCTCGTATTAGAAGATTCTCTCACCCTGTGGTTGACATTCCATTCCCCTTAGTCGTAGGTGCTCATTCTATTTTGATTTGAATGAGCTGGGTCTCTCGAAGTACATATGGCAGGCCATTTGGGTGTCTCGGTGATACAAACAAAGAAAAGATGATTTTTTTATCATATCTCTCTCACTTAAACCCCATCCTTACCAAATGAGGAAATATAATAGAATAATCTACCTTTTTTTTCCTTCCTGTTGATTCCCCTCAACAATCAAGTTGCACTTCCTTCTAACAAGTGGTTGAGAGTTAGCAAGCAACCTTGGCCTTTTGATAGGAGATTATGTCCCCCTCCTTTTCGGTTCGACTGCGGTATGGCACCTTTACTCGAAGCCACGATCAAATCCGATTGGATCTGGTCATATCCGACCCAACCCCGGAACTTAGAACAGCTAGCCTCTTTGGACGGTAGAATGGGGAGAGGGGGAGTCATGCCCATTCTTTCTCCGGGCACAAGCAAGAACATCAAAAAAATAGTAGACCGAATACATGTACATGATGTAACGACATATTTAAAAATACGTGATCCGATTTGATACGATACCCGCATAAAGAGTTTATTGACCGCATAAAATTCATTCTTGTGCGTAGCGCGTGGGCCCATGTCTCCCGAACGATCATAGTACGATCGCTCATCTAATATCAAATCAATGGGTAGATCTCACTTCCCTTCCCACATACCATAGCCGGAAGGGATAGCGTATCTACAAAAAAGAAAGCACGGGCCTTTGCCCTTAATTTAGTTTAGACACGGTTCGAATGCCTTTATGCTATAGGCTGTGTTAAGTATACTTCTTTGACAGAAAACAAACTCTTTTTCCATGACAACAGTCACGACTATAAAGGGCGGGGCAGTAATCTCTCTATCAACAACAAGGGGGCTATTCTCCTTTGTAAACTCCTTGCTTGTGTCGTTGACTTTGTCAACGCTACTAAGGACCGAGGCAAGCGAAATTCAGTAGAGGCTCGAATAGGGGTTTACTAAGCGAAGGGCCGAAGGCAGTTTTGCTATCCATTTTACTATACCACCGAAGGGCGATATGAAAAGTTGCAAGGAGATAGTGCAACTTTCTTTGTTCTCATGGCAGAGTGAGAGGCCCTATCCATCTGCTAATAGAGTCGGCTTTTAATGAAGATTTGCTCATATGTTGCATGAGCGGGGTCAGGTCAGACAGACGACGATTGACAGGGAAAGTTCTAACTAGTCTATGCTCCAGCAATTTAGGCAGAATTTTGCTTAGCCATAGTGCAAGTAGGGTAAATTCTCGTCGAGGGCGCTCTTCTTGGCCTGAATACTTGTATGGCACCTGCTTTTCTTTATGCCTCTGATTGTCATTCCTTTGCAGTTGCGATTACTGTTATTACCGAGGGCGCCTTTTAATTCCACAAGCATGGGGACCATAATATTCACTTTATTGTGCTGCTTATTTCCCTATTGATTGCCGCTCTACCATTGGACTTTGTGTCTTCCTTTGAAATTCTCTTATTTCCTGGAAGAGCAAAAAACAGGATTTTTATTTTGCAATACTTAATATGGTCAAAATTCAGTGCAGAGGCAGAATACTGGGCTATGTCTGCAGCCACTGGTGAAGTGGTTTGGTTACGAAGGCTTCTATTTGATTTTAGGGTTCATCTCACAGCTGCAACGCCTCTTCATTGTGACAATAATGACTCTATTCAGATTGCAACCAACCCTATCATTAATGAGCGTACCAATAATAAATGAAGTGGCTTTACCCTTATATATATAATAAAAAAAGGGCACTTCACTCGCGAGAAGTGCTTGAATTAAAAGACAACCGTTTATTTCGCCTTAAATGAGTAAGGCCTTCAGATTGCAGATTTGTTCACCAAGTCTCACACTCGTGATCGGCATGAATTCTTGGTGGGAAAACTCTCACTTCTTGACCGTTCATTTGTTCGAGTATGAGGATGAGTATAATATCATGTATTATTATTAAGTTGTATGATGGCCTTTTCTGTCCTTTGCTTTATTCTTGATTTGTATATGCTTGGGAAGTTAGATTTGATTTCATTGTCTTTAGTTTTACTTAAAGAGATTAAGCCCCTATTTTCTAGTCAATGAAGATTCTTATTCTCTCAAAACCTGTCTCTTAAAGCTATAGTTATCAGAGATGACATAGGATGGAGTGATGATGACAACACATGAATCAGATCGATGTGAATTTGACACTTCATGCATCCCTTGACGAATTTATTAGAATCTTGATCAGTCATATTTTTTTCGAATGATCTTTTTGGCGAGCATCTGGCTATTGACATGTCTTCCGCATACGCAGGAGCGCCCTGTAGCTTTATTTGCTTCCTTTGATCAAAGATATTTTGAGTCTAAGTCGACTGATAAACCCTTCATTATTATTAGTAAGATAGAGCGGAGAAGTATAAAGGTGCGAAAGTTCTACCTGATGGATTTGAAGACTTGAGCTATCCCTCTCCTCTCAAAATATTCATAACCATTTGCCTAAAAGTGCTTGATTCATGAGCTTTATAGGCCGGAGACCCAGACCTCTTTCCTCTTTTCTACCTTCCCAAAGGAAATCTCTATTTATCTTTTTAATCCTCACAACCACCGAGGATGAAATGGTAAATAATGAGAGAGAATATGTAGGAAGGCTCGCTCTAGAAAGGAAAAAACCTCTGCTGTGGATAAAAGGGTTAGTTTCCTACATTTGGATAAATATACTTTCAACTATTCCAACAAAAAAATGCAAGTCTCCTCTCAAAGCGTTCCACCACCGGATCCCATATCGCCTCAGACTGTTATTTAGTGCCTAACGGGAGACCAAGATAGAAGGATGGGAGGCAGCCCACCTTGCATCCCAAATCTGCCGCTAGTTCCTCTATGTTGATCACCTCCCCTATTGCTAAGATATAACTTTTCATCAGGTTTTTTTTTATTCCTGAAACCGCCTCGAAGCAACACAAGGTACATCTAAGGAGACTGAGTTGCAAATGATTGGCTTCACATAGAAAAATAGTGTTATCAGCAAATTGAAGGTGAGAGATAGGAGGCACCCCGAGCGACTGACAAGTGAAGAAGTCTCGTTTTGGCATGAATCGATTCCCAGCAGGGGCAATCATCCGAACAACTCCAGATTCTATTAACTCGGGCCTGCTATTCTGTTTCATACGAAAATTCAAATCTTCATAAATGAGATAGTTCATCAAGCCATTCTACACATGCTTTAATAAATAACAAATAATATTATATAATAATGATAAATAATAGTAATAATAATAATAATAATAATAATAATAATAACAACAACAATAACGATAATAGTTACCCTTTTGTTATTACATACATTTAGTTTCAAATGGGCATTTTGATAATTGTATTAATAATAATAACAATAATAATAATAATAATAATAATAATAATTGCCCTACTGTAATTATATACATGTTATGTTTTGAAATGACAATTTTGATCATTTGACACATTAGTTCATTCCATGGATATGAGAATGGTTTAATTCCAAGTGTTTTGTCAAGAATGACTAATGCTAAATTGGGAGAATTAAATTATCAAGGGAATAAGATTCTCAAGTCCATTACCTTGTACCAAACATCTGAATGTACATAAAGTCAGGACTATCATTCAATTCCCAACTCATTCCATATATCAATCTCCACCTATGTATTTTGTCTAGAATGAGTATTCTCCAATTGGGATAATCAAATTACCTTGAAAATGATATTTCTAGATTCATTACTTTATACCAAGCATGAAAATCGAAATAGAGTCGAGAATGTTATTCTATTCCCAATCTATTCCATCATACCAATCGCCACATTAGTTCTACATACTTTCTAAATCCCCAAATTAATAGAGAATATTGCCACAATTTCCAAGACACTTACAACCCAGTTCCTAAGATTCCATGTAAGATATTTTTCTCATTATCCTTTTTGTTTATAAAATCATCCACGAATTTGTTATCAATTCATCTTCTTCTCATTGTTTTAGCCTTTATCACTAACTATTGAGCAAGCTTTTTGTATACTCACTATAATATTTTATTTTTTTGCAAGACTCTAATTGAAAATTGAGAAAATCGTTGCAATAGGTATTTTATGGCAACAATTAAATTTTTTATCACTTTTTGTTAATAATTGTTATGAGATTACTTTTTTGCTGTAGAAAATTTGCAAAGGGGCCATATGCAAGACATTACATGTGTCTCGGCCCGAGTCTAAAACCCCAAACCTGCAGGCGAGACTGATATTGTAGGCATAAAAAATAATTACTTGGATCCTCTTTTTTATTGGTCTAAAATGGTTAACCCAAGTTATTACTTGTACTCACAACACCGACTTATAAACCCCTCAAATTCATAATTTCAACATACTTTTCCTCCTTCCCCCTCCCCCCCCCCCCCTTCTCCTTTCGGGTTAAGGACCTGACGTCCTCGTTAGGGGCACACACACACTAGAACCAACCAGGTAGTGCAAGATTTTAAAAGTGGCTCCTACTGGTTCAAGATGTGGCTCATACCGTCTTCTTGGTGTAGCACTTTGTCCTCCATAGCATTTAATTCTTGTACTAGCTAGTGACCGACTTTAAATACTATTTTATCACGTCCCGAGTCTAGAACCTTAGACTTGCATGCGAGATTGGTATTGTAGGCATAAGAAATAACTACTTGGGCCTTTTTTCTATTTGTCCAAAATGATTAATCTAAGTTATTCTTTATACCTACAACACCACTTATAAACCACTCAAATTCACGATCTCCTATTGATGTAGGATATTACAACATGCAACAAGTTTTAGTCTTTTGCAACAATTTTAAATGTCATAACAGGTAAAAAAAAAATGTGACAATGAGTACTAATACTATATATGGACCATTAAACAGAAGTTGTGGACTTATAGGAAACCAGGGGTAATTCTGATCATACATAATTACCGTCGTAAAGTTGTGGATTAATTCTGCAAATTAATCTAGTTGAAAGACAAGTGTAACATCCCTACTAATACTAGGTAATAAATTTGAGGAATAAAGCAGTGATGGTCAATTAATTTTGCTTAAAATGACTTAATAATGAGCTGACATTAAATTTGTAGCATCCCTTTTATTATGGAATAACCAGCCCATTAAATTCTGTAATCAAATTAATTAATTAGTTTAAATCCGAAATTCTCCAAAAAATAAAACTATGTTTACACCTACACCGACACCTACGAACACGAATCGAGCTGAGTTGTACAATGCTGGGCGGGGCATGTGCAATATGTGTATGACAATTTGGACCGAGTCCAAGAATGGGTAGGTCCTCCCTTATTTAATGGCCTTAGTGTGCCTCGAGGCCCAAACCTAACTATCAAACTTAGAGAATAAAAATAGACACCATTAGTTTTATTTTTTCTATTTGAATACAGAAAACTTTTCAAAAAGTCCGAATAATCAAAACAACACTCACATGTAGTGGATCTCAAATGTGTGGGGTCCACCCCATGTATTAGAGAGACTGACGATCAGTCAAACTTTTTGAAGAGTTTTCATTTGAACATATCAAGTAGTTCTGATATCAACCACTATTGTTTAGAATTATCCACCAAGTTGACTTCTAACACTACAATAGATAAATTTATGTTGAAAACATTATCAATCAGGTTGTCTACCTTAATGACGTTTGTTTGCCCGTGCTTCCTTTTCTTAGGAATATTGTGAATCTTGCAATTTCGACAATCCTAGCATGATGTCCATATTTTCCATACACAAAACAACTAATAGTGAACTTTAACTTGTTCTTGTTGATGTTGTTGTTGCCTCCACTAGGACTTTGGCTAAATAGCTTTCTCTTTTTGTTGCTTGACTGACCATCCTCCAAGATGTTTGGCTTGGATTCCTTGTAAGGATTTCCAACCCTTTTTTTCTTTAATAAAAAGTGGTTGTCTTCCTCAATCTTTAATTTCACGATCAAGTCTTTGAGAGTCATCTACTTTCGCTTATAGTTCAATTAATTTTTAAACCTCTTCCAAGTAAGAGGTAATTTTTCTATTAAAGCAATCATCTGAAAAGATTCTCCAAAATTCATATCCTCTACATGAATTTCGTGAAAAATAAGCTAACATTCTTGGACTTGATTCATGACAGTTTTTGAACCAACAATCTTAAAGTCAACAAACTTGCCCAAAATGAATTTTCTCGTGCTAACATCTTCAGTTTTGCACTTCTTGTCCAAAGATTCCCATAATACCTTAGCATTCACAATTAGACTATACACATTGTATAGAGAGTTTTCTAATCCTTTGAGGATATAGTTTTTGCAAAGAAAGTTAGCATGTTTTCTTGCTTCAACAGCAACCAGAATTTGCATGCCCGGATTTCACCCAACTCAGGTGCATCCTCTTTCAAGAATCTCACCAAGTTCAAAGTGATCAAGTAAAACAAAATTTTTTGCTGCCACTCTGAATAGTCATAATTAGGTTTTAATTCAAACATTAACTCAATCAATAACTACACTTTCAACATCCAAATTAGTCCCAATAATATATTATAAGCAACTAATATACAATAAACTGTTAGTTGCTAAATCCGGACAAAAGCTAATGGAACTCAATTATGAAACTTAAGAGAATTAAGTAAGCAAAATTTAAAACTAAAATTTATAACACTAACCAAAATCAACCTTGACGGAAATAAATTTTGGTAAAAATAAATTTTATTTTTAAACAAATATATAAAAAATCTAGACAAAATAATTTTAAAAAATAAGATTCTAATACTACAAAAAAATAGAATTTTAATTGAAATAAATTCCAACATAAATCAATTATGGAAGGAACATAATTTCATTAATTAACATAATTAAACCGATAGAATTTATGTATAATTGGAATGAATTCTAGCAGAAATGAATCCTCGAAGAAAATAATTTTGGAATTAACATAAAATAAATTAACATTAATATTAAGGCCCAAACCTATGTGTCAAACTTTGAGTATTTAGGATTCAAAAACAGCCTAGTTGGTGGATTACCTCCCCTGACATGTACGATACCCAGGCTCAAATCCTAGGAGGCGAGGGTAAAAAGAAAAAAAATAGATACTTCAAAGCTTGATCTTTTCCATGTGGGACATTCTGATCACTTCCCAACTCTTCATTTCTCAAGGTTAAACCTTTAACTTTATCACCAATTTTTTCATTCATCACTTGATTGTTCTAAACAAATTAATATACTATGGTTTTCTACTCCAAAAGAGGTTGGCGTACGTATTCGCTCCTTTCCACATAATTGTGTAAGACTCACTTATATATTTAAGCCTAATTAATTCCAATAGTTGGGCGATTAAAATGGTTGTGAGATATTTATCTTTGCAAATACGAGCTCTACCATTTTTGCTATTTTATTATGCACCATTGTGTCTGATTGTGAATTCAATACTGGTGAAAGGTTAGTCATTTCTTAGCATATTAATCTTCAGCCACATAATTTGGTTATGGAAAATTGAAATCAATTACAAGTACTTCTTTTTTTTATTTTATCTTTTAAATAATATGGATATTTTAAATTACTTTTTTTATTTTTCTATTTAGCTACTTGTTCAATTGCACATGTTACATCTTGTCCTACATATTTTGATGAGCAGTTCAATTTGTGATTTTATACAAAAAAAGAGAGTTCAAGTTGTGCTACTTGACTTTCCCAACTACTTAATCATGGTGACATTTTAAAACTATATTTTTGTTCTTTTCATTTTTCTGAAAAAAATTAAAATACTATTTATTCATGTAATTTTTTATTTGATTATGTTAAATAAGAGCTCTCACATTTTAGCTATTTTAGTATGCACCATTGTGTCTAATTGTGGATTCAATACTGGTGAATGGTTAGCCATTTCTTAGCATATTAATCTTCAGCACATACTTTGGTTACGGATTATTGAAATCAATTAACTACCAAGTACTTCTTTTTTTTATTTTAAATAATGTGGATATTTTAAATTACTTTTTCATTTTTCTGTTTAGCTACTTGTTCAATTGCATATGGTACATCTTGTTCTACATATTTTGATGAGTAGTTCAAGTTGTGATTTAGACCAAAAAAGAGAGTTCAAGTTGTGCTACTTGACTTTCCCAAGTACTTAATCATGGTGACATTTTAAAATTGTAATTTTGTTTTGGGTAAATGTTACATTACCCTCTATGATAAGCGAAAGTATCACTCTTCCCACTGTGTTCCTAAAATTTCAAAAAAGTCACATATATTATTAAAAAGGTGTCACACTGCCCCCCATGTCTCTTTTGAACAATTAAATGACTTTTATGTCCTTTTATAATATATATATATATTTTTTTCATCTCTACCCATTTACCACTAAATAAAAAAATAAAATAAAGAAATTTTTTTTAAAAAAGACCATCCCCCACCTCCCACCGTCAGCCCCTACGTTTCCCATCCTATCCATATCCCCATAAAATATGTATGTATGTATGTATGGATGGATATATATATATATATATATATGTGTGTGTGTGTGTGTGTGTGTATATATAAATATATATATTTATATATACACACAAATCAGACTAAAAAAAAAGAATATATATATTATTTCCTTATTATATATATATATATATATATATATATATATATATATTTATATATATATACACAAATCAGACTAAAAACAAAATGTGTGTGTGTGTGTGTATATATATATATATATATATATTTATATTTATATATACACACAAATCAGACTAAAAAAAAAGAATATATATATTATTTCCTTATTATATATATACATATATACAGGGGTGGGGGCTGACCGGGGGGAGGGGTGGTTTTTTTTTTAATTTTCTTAATTTAATTTTTTTATTTAATGGTAAATGGGTGGAGATGGAAAGAAAATATGCATTATAAAAGGGTAGAAATGTCATTTAATAGTTCAAAAGAGACATAGAAGGGGCAGTGTGAAACCTTTTTAATAATACATGAGATTTTTTTAGAGTTTTACGAATACAAGGGGTAGAGTGATAATTTCGCTTATCACAAGGGGTAACGTGATATTTACCCTTTTGTTTTTGTCATTTTTCTAAAAGAAATTAAATACCATTTATTGATATAATTTTATTTGATCGTGTTACAAGTTATTACATGAATTCTCTTTTTTCTTCATTTAGACTTCTCTAAATTCTCTATATGTTCTTCATATCTGAAAGAACGCTTTGAGTTTGCAATATTTACCAGGGATATTTTTTATATGTTCTTCATTTCTAAATCGAAACTAAACTTATTTGATTAGTTATCTAGTTTTGGTAAGTTTACAAATTTATTGTGATAGAACGTAATTGAAGGATTGATTACTAGTGTACAGCTGCATGATTTCTTTCCACTATACCCACTGATCTGTATGACTCTCCTCATGATTGTATACTTGATTCTCTCCATAATTGTAGGCAAAGACGTTGAATGTATATGCTATAAATTTTACCACTTCATATCAATGAAATATACACAATTATTATCAAAAGCTTTTATGGTACAGAGCCTGTTTGCCTAGAGCAAACACAATACGATCCAATCTCCATCTCCTTTTCTGCTTCAACAACCCCCTTGTCATCATCATGTCTTCTTCTTCTTCAAATACATCATCTTCCGCAAATACAACCTCCTCCACAGAAATACCTATTATTATTTCCACTGGAAATAACAACCAGACACAAACATCTCTTATCTCACTCAATGCTGCAACCCAAATATCATTCAAACTATCAAAAGGTGGCAACTATGCATCATGGAAATCACAATTCACAAACTTGTTACTTGGATATGATCTCTTGGGATATGTAGATGGTTCTTTTCCATCTCCTACGGAAAAAATTAAAAATTCCAAGGGGATCGAAATCGAAAATCAAGCATATAGACTTTGGATGCGGCAAGATCGTTTGGTCCTTTTGGGCATTCAAGCATCTGTGAATGGTTCTATTGCTCCTCTTATCACTTCATGCAACACTTCTGCAGAGGCATGGATGAAACTAGAGACCTCTTTTTCAAGTAAGTCTAGCACTCGTATGTTAACTCTCTTGTCTACATTAATGAAAACCAAACAGGAGGGAAACACTATCTCTGAATACATGCAAACAATGAAAAGTATCATTGATGCCTTAGTCACTATTGGGCATCCTCTCAGCAACGAAGAAACAATCGCCTATGTTCTCAATGGCCTGAGCAGTGAATTCAAAGAACTGACTGCTGCTATTAGAGCCCACGATAATCCTTTGACATTTGAGGAACTGTATGATAAGCTTGCTGATCATGAAACTTATGTTAAAAGAGAAGAACCAAAGCCGCCTGCAGATACTTCTATTACAACTCAATTCAACCAGAAAACAAATAATAAAGGACGTGGCAAACAATCAAGTGGCTACACCAACAGGGGTTAGAGTAGCGATAATATGACACATGGAAATTTTCAAGGGAACAACAATCAGCAAGGTCACTTTCAACAAAATTATTTTCAACCTCCGCAAGGTAATAATTCATTCAACCAACCAGGACAATTTTATCCAAACAACACCTACTTCCCACAACAATGGAGACCTGCCGTTGGCAATGGAAGACCCAAAATTGTGTGCCAACTTTGTGACAAACCAGGCCATTCAGCAAAGGATTGCAGATCTCGTCCAAAACCAAATTTCACCAATTGGCCACAAACAAATTCCATGGCTAGTAATTCCCCTACAAGCAATAACAATTGGGTAGTGGATACCGGCGCATCACATCACATGACATCCGATCTCCAAAACCTCTCCATTCATTCAGAATATGGTGGCAATGAAGACGTCATGGTTGGCGATTGTAATAATATTTCAATTTCTCATATAGGCTCCACCTCACTCTGTTCACCCACTGTCACTTTTAAGCTTAATAGTGTTTTATGTGCACCCCAGTTAAAGAAAAATCTCATCTCAGTATCTTAGTTCTGTAAACAAAATAATACATCTATAGAATTTTTTCCTACCATGTTTCTTGTGAAGGATTTGAATACGGGAGCATCCTTGGTCCAAGGCCGGAGTAGAGGAAACATTTTCGAATGGCCGTTGTCGTCATCACCCTCCTCTCATCATTCTCCAACTGCTTTATCTGTCTCTACAGCTATTTCATTAGACATTTAGCATCAACAACTCGGCCATCTGTCATTTTCAGTTCAAAATAAAATCATTAGACAGTTCAGTCTACCTATTTCAAAATCTCAATCCCTCAATTCATATTGTGAGTCTTGTCTATGTAATAAAAGTCATAAACTTTCATTCGGCAATTCTACCTTGGTATGTACCACACCTCTTGAAGTAATTTATACGGATGTATGGGGGCCAGCGCCTATTACTTCCTTTGATCATTTTCGTTTTTACATCATTTTTGTTGATTATTTTACTAAATACACATGGTTTTTCCCACTCAAAACAAAATATGATGTACCTTTAATTTTTGAGCAATTTAAAAAATTGGTGGAAAATTTTTTCAACTCCAATATTCAAACAATTTATTCAGATGGAGGTGGCGAATACACTATTTTATCTCATTCTCTTTCTCGATATGGCATACAACATCTAAAATCACCTCCTTATACCCCTGAACATATTGGTTCTGCTGAACACAAACATCGACATGTTGTTGAAACAGGACTTACCCTACTTCATCAAGCCTCTCTACCTTTTCGATTTTGGACAACTGCTTTTCAAACTACAACTTATTTAATAAATCGAATGATCACTCCTACATTGCACTCTCAATCTCCCTTTGAAAAAATCTTTCACCAAAAACCAAACTTTCAAAAACTAAAGGTTTTCGGATGTTTATGTTTTCCTTGGCTACGACCATACTCAAATCACAAATTAGAACCTCGCTCATGACCATGTGTCTTTCTCAGATATTCTTTACAACATCATGCATTCTAATGCTATGATCCTCAATCACAAAAACTTTTTCTCTCTCGACATGTTCAATTCATTGAGTCAATTTTTCCATTTAAACATATGTCTCCAACTGATCTATGTGTTAATCACACCACACTTCAAGCATGGCAAAAGTTGAACTCTACATCTCCTTCCACAACAAAATTTGAGTCGGATCTCCCTTCCGCAAATACTAGCAATATTCTGCCTCCTCCTAATTCTTTTCCCGTTGATCCAGCCACCATACATCTCTCTCATCTTCCCCAGAAATCTTCTCACTTGACTAGCTCCCCACATGTCATTCCCCAACCTTTTCCTCAAAATCATGAAAATGACACCTTTTGCCCCATATTAGACTCTTCATGTGGTGTACCACTCTCACATAACAGTGACGTCAATGGTTATACAAACACAACATCCTCTACTTCTCCTCCAACGAAAGATACCACTGATAATTCTTCACAGGTATGCATCCCGTTATCATCTCACATTCCCTCACCATCTCTCACCAAATCACCCTCTCCACCCCCTCAAATTGTCACCCGCTCAAAACATAATATCTTCAAACCACGCAAAATGCTTAACCTCAACACCACTCTTCATAATGAGTCTTCTTCCTTTGAACCGACTAGTGTATCTCAAGCACTAAAATTCCTACACTGGCGCAAAGCTATGTATGAAGAATATGATGCACTCATTCATAACCAAACCTGGACCCTTGTTCCACCAAATCGCACACAAAATGTTATAGGCTGTAAGTGGATCTTTCGAGTCAAACAAAACCCAGATGGAACTATTGCGCATTACAAAGCGCGCCTTGTTGCAAAGGGATTTCATCAAAGACCTGGCGTGGACTTCACTGAGACTTTCAGCCCAGTTGTAAAGCCAACAACAATTCGATTAGTTTTGACTCTTGCAGTCACTTCTGGATGGCTACTCCGACAATTAGACATTAATAATGCATTTTTGCAGGGTTCTCTAACAGACAATGTTTTTATGCAACAACCTGCAGGCTTCACCCATCCTCAATTTTCCAACCATGTGTGCAAATTGAACACAACCATATATGGCCTTCGACAAGCACCCCGGGCGTGGTACCATGAACTCCGGACATTTTTACTCTCTGTTAATTTTCAGAACTCACAATCTGACAATTCTCTTTTCTTTAGAACAAGAAATGGCCATATCATTTACCTTCTTATCTATGTTGATGACATCATCATCACCGGCAACAACACTTCTCTCACACAAGCTTTCATAGGCCAACTTGCTAGTCGATTCTCTTTATAAGATTTGGGCACCTTGCATTATTTCTTAGGAGTTGAAGCTACACGCACAAAAACTGGCCTATTTCTTTCACAAAGGAAATACATCACAGATCTCTTGCTCAAGACCAAAATGATGGATGCCAAAGCAGTCACTACACCATTATCCTCTGCTGAAACACTTCAACTTCATGATGGTAGCCCCTCCACCAATGCCACAACTTATCGCCAAGTTCTCGGCTCCATGCAATATCTCTCCTTGACTAGGCCCGATATTTCATTTGCAGTAAACAAACTCTCTCAATTCATGCACAAACCTACAATGAATCATTGGGCAGCAGTAAAACGTGTTCTCTGTTATCTCAAAGGAACTAGCAATCACGACATCTTCTCCCCAAAACCAGCTGCCTCCAAAAGCTCTCTTCTTTTTTTTCTAATGTCTGATGCCATCTTTTTAACATAGGGTTTCTTCTTTTCGCGCCTTTTACAAAATTGCCATTAAAAATCCTACGACATTGCGCAGCTGCGCTATGACTGTGCTACTTTAATTTTCAGCAATTTATCCACAAGTTGCATAAAAGCCAATCCTTTGCAATTTCTCTTCAATCTTTGCCTCAAAACTCAGTTTGTCTCATGGAAATAACCTACAATGCAAATCAAAGACAAAACCAATCAAATTGCTCATGAATTACTCAAAAACTAACAAAGTTTAAGTGAAAAAGTGCTGAAATCATATATCAATAATATACTCAACAAACACCCCCAAACTTAAGCTTTGCTTGTCTTCAAGCAAAAGACACAACTAAAGAAATAAACAAACTAAAACTAAAGACTCAACACAAAATAACTCATGAAAGCAATGCTGTAAGATAGTAAGTTTTCACGGCCTCAGTAGCTTTATCCCAATTCAAGAGGTAACTTTCAATCACAAACATAAGAAATAATAACTCCACATAAGTTCCATTTTACTTCAAATCCCCCATGTGAGTGTGTGAATAGCCTCTATCCTAATCAATTGTCCTCGGATGAGTTGATGCAAGTTAAGTGAATTATCAATATGGATCTTTTATTTTCAATCACTTAGGACTTCATAAACTCACTTTTCATGCTACTCTCCACTAATGTAGGTTAATCATAGAATTAAAGATCAGTAGGACTTTACATTTGGTTGTAACGTGTGGCTAGGGTCAAGGTAGGATAATGGATATAATATAAGGCTAAACTACCTGCAAACACACAACTATTCGAGGATGTTCAATCGAGCACATGCCAACTCTACTTCGTACCACCAAAACTATTCAACAAATCTCTTTTCTTTCATCTTTCATTTCACTTCCTCAACAATCATTCACAACATTTGAAAACACATAGAGAACCCACACTCCCCCAAACTTGCATTTTGATATTAATTACAAGGAGTGTGACTCTTCTCTTTTCTTTTCATTATTCTTTTTTTTCTTTTGTTTTTCTCAATATTTCATTCTTTTTTTTTTTGAAACAAAACGACACATCACCAAATCATCAAACCTCCCATCATTCAATACAAAACATGGCTCCATATAATCATCCTTGAACAATCATATGTTACAAGTAGGATGGTCATAATCTGGGGAAATCAAACTTGACAAGTTAAGGAAGGTTGCATATGAAAGAAAAAGCTAATTAGGCTCAAATTGGTGGACTAGGGATATTCAATTATTACAAGGGTTGGCTTGAAAGGCTCAAACAATCCAAAGATGGCCTAAATCATTTCTCTAATGCTATGCAACTTAGGATTTCTCCTCGAGTGACAATCAAGCAAGTTCTAAAGTCCTGTACTCATTCATTTTCATTTTTTTTCTTCACTTAAACTCACATAAACCTTCTTTAAGCGACAACATACTAGGCGAGGCTAAGTACGCATTAGATAGGGATTTTACATAAAACGAAGCTATGTTTCAGTCAATTATCCTCATTACTATCATGTCATCCTTACGCTACTCATCATCGGCCTATTTCTTATCTTTCCAATATCACTTTCAATTTTTTTTTTAATTTTTTTAATTTTTTTTTAAATTAAATTTTTTTTTTAGCACTAAATGAAACAAATAATAATAAAAATAACAAAACTGATGAAAAGAAAACACGTAAAACAAGAAAACACTTAAAACAAATATGAAAAGAAAAAGTACGCAAACAAACAAGTAAACACCACCCCCAAACTGAGAAATAAACATTGTCCTCAATGTGAAAACATGAAATTAAAGCAACCAGAGGACTTCCCTGAGTAGTATCGTCGTCGACGTGAGCCTGAGGTGGTACTGCATCTTCGGCGGCAAAGTGATTCCTTTTTTCTTTTTCTTTTTCATTTTTTTTTTCTTCACGTCACTGTAGACGCCAGCGCAGCTGCGCCATTTTTTAGCGCAACAGCTCTATTTCAAGAATATAACTTCAAACAGCGCTAGCGCAGCGACGCTTCTTTTAGCGCAACAGCGCTACTATTTTTTTTTTTTTTTTTTGAACGTCAATGCAAAGGACGCCAGCGCAGCTGCGCTAGAATTTAGCGCAACAGCGCTATTACAAAAACGTAACTTTTAAGGACGCCAGCGCAGCTGCGCTAGAATTTAACGCAACAGCGCTACTGCACAACATTATTTCTTCTTGTTTTCCTCTTCCATGCACGCAACCTCTTCACTCCAAACACGAATTTCTCCCAATTTTCTCCTCTAAATAACTTGGTAGAACCTCTCCTTGCCTTGGCTTCCCCCAAACTTAGTCTTGAACCTATCATGACAATAAAAATCAACAATTAACCACGACAACTATAACTCAAAAATTAATTAAAAACAACTAACTATTAAATCAAGAAAAAGTAAGAAACTGCAGGTTGCTTCCCGAAAAGCGCTTGTTTTAATGTCGACAGCCCGACGGAGCAATTTTTCACGACAAATTGAGGTGGACAATAGTCTTATGCTTATCAAACTTATCATCCCAATAAGTCTTCAGCTGTTGTCCGTTAACCTTGAATGTTCCTTTCTTTGAATGGTTTACTTCAACAGCTCCATAGGGAAACACCTTCATTACAACAAAAGGGCCAGACCATCTTGATTTTCATTTTCCAGGAATCCTTGGTTTATGAAAAAGTACTTGTTGCTCAGGAGAGAAATCTTTTCCCGAAATGGGTTTGTCGTGCCACTCTTTTGTCATCTCCTTGTAACTTATTGCTTTCTCATTCACTTTATCACCTAATTCTTCCAGCTCATTCAATTGCAACAATTCTTTCTCACCTGTTGCTTGCACACCCATGTTTAGTTGTTTAATAGACCAATATTCCTTGTGCTCCAATTCCCCCGAAACAAAAGAATTATCTTTTAACAAGCTCACCTCCAAGGGATCCAATTGACCCCCATGGTTACACCCTATAGCTTTTATAACATCAATGCGCAAACAACTGTCGCTAGCTTCTGGGTACTTGTACGCTTTGAACACATTAAAGGTTACCTCTTCATCTTGTACTCGCAACCTAAGCTCACCCTTTCGATCATCAATAAGTGCTCCTCCAATTGCAATGAAAGGTCTTCCAAGAATGATAGGAATTTCATTGTCTTCCTCCATATCAAGCACTATGAAATCTGTAGGAAAGATGAATTTATCGACTTTGACTAGCACATCTTCAATAACTCCTCTGGGGTGCTTTAGCGAACGATCAGCTAACTGTAGTGTAACAGTTGTAGATTTTAGACAAAGGCATTAAATTAATACTAGCACCTAAATCACACAAAGCTCGCTCAAAAATAACATTGCCAATTTCACAAGGAATAGTAAAACTCCCTGGATCCTTGAGCTTTTGTGGTAGCTTCTTCTGTAGAATGGCGCTACACTCCTCAGTTAGTGCAACTGTCTCGTAATCTCCAAGCCTCATTTTATTTGAAAGGATGTCCTTCATAAACTTCACATAACTCGGCATCTGTTCAAGCGCATCTGCGAATGAAATATTGATGTGAAGTTTCTTGAAGACTTCAAGAAATTTAGCAAATTGCTTATCAAGCTTATTTTTCTTCAAGCGTTGTGGAAAAGGGACTTTCAGATGTGCTTCTTGAGGAGGTTGTACTTGTTCTTCTATTTTCTCTTCATCTTTCTCCTCATTTTTCGCTTCACCTTTCTCAACCTTCTTGGCTCTCACTGGCTCCTCTAACTCTTTACCACCTCTCAAGGTGATCGCTTTGCAATGTTCCATGCCATCTTTTCTAGGATTAACCTTAGAAGTACTAGGTAAGTTTCCTTGTTGCTTTTCAGAGAACATCGTATCCATTTGGCTCAACTGCATCTCTAGGTTTTTGATTTGTGCGGATTGATTCTGGAAATTCGTCCTTGTTTCATTCATGAATTGAGTCTGTGAAGTCGCCAACTGAGCCAATGCATCCTCCAAATTTACCTTCTTCTCTGGTGGTGGGTTATTCTGCTCAGGCTGCAACACATTCTGATTATTTCTCCAGGAGAAATTCGGATGATTACGCCATGCTAGATTATATCTGTTAGAGTACGGATTGTGCTGCTGTCCATTAAAATTCCCCACATACTGTGCTTGTTCTGCTGTGCCTTGCGCAAATGGATTTCCAACTTGACATTCTGTACTATGATGTGAACCACAACAAAACTCACACACCACTGTCGCCTGAACAACATTAGCAGTCATTTGATTATTTTGCAACTGTTTCGCGAGATTGTCAATTTTCGCTGTCAACGCGGTTATGGCATCAATCTCATGGATCCCAACTGTCTTCTTTGGTTTGACTCTCTCACTTGACCACTGCTGGTGGTTCAAAACAATATCCTCTAGCAACGATAAGCTTCATCTGCTGTCTTGTTCATTAAAGCTCATCCTGCATATGCATCTATCAAAGTTCTTGTGGAACTAATTAACCCATTGTAAAAATTATAAACTTGCATCCACCTGGGTACACCATGATTAGGACACTTTCTCAGCAATGCCTTATACCTTTCCCACGCTTCACATAGAGTTTCTCCTTCATGTTGAGCAAAAGTATTAATCTCTATGCGCAGCTTCGCTGTCTTTCCAGGTGGAAAAAATCTTGACAAAAACTTGTGCACTAAATCTTCCCAAGTAGTGATTGAATCTGAAGGCAGCGAGTTCAACCATTCCTTAGCTTGATCCCTTAAAGAGAAAGGAAACAAGCGAAGGCGCAGAGCTTCATCAGTGACTCCATTGTACTTAACTGTTTCACAGACTTCTAGAAAATTTACGATGTGCTGATTAGGATTTTCAGAAGGCAATCCGTGAAACTGAATATTCTGAATTAACTGTAGTGTCACTGTCTTCAAATCAAAATCATTCGCCTGAATCGTTGGCCTTCTAATCACAGGTTGAATTCCAGTGGGTAGTAATGCATACTCTCTCAGTGTTCTAGGCGGATTTTCCTGGTTATTTTTCCCTTGTACTTGTACTATTTCAGCCATGTTTTTCTGCAATTGGTGGATAGTAGCTTTTTTCTCCTTTCTGTTCTTCCTACAGATTCGTTCTATCTCAGGATCAAAAGGCAGCAAAGTACTACTTCCTAACTTTCGCATACACCTAGAAAAAGATGTTTCTAAAACGCAAACAACACAAAATAAGAAAACAAAACAAAATAAAATAAAATCCAAAGTAAAATTAAAGCTATTTGGTATCGATATTAATAATTGACACAGTCCCTGGCAACGGCGCCAAAAACTTGTTGTGAGAATTCTAACGCAAGTGCACGTATCGCAACAAGTAATAAAGTGATAAGTAAAGATCGTTCCCACGAGGACTGTAATTACTAACTATCGAAATTAATTTAGCTTTAACTTTATTCGGACAATCAAAAATTGAGAATTTGTAACTAATGACTAAATAAATTATAGACTTAACAAAATAGAAAAAAAATAACACAATTACGAAATTAACAAAAGATAGTAATTCAATAATAAAAAGGTTCTAGGGATTCCGATTTCACCAAGATTAATCCTATTTGAAACTAGTGATTTAAATCAATTGACGCCTATTCCCTACGTTGCCAGCAATTTCGCTAAGGTAGATATTAATCTTTCTCAAGTATCAATAACCTATCCCAATAAGCAAGCTAACTACATCTCTGTGATAACTGTGAACTTATAGAACGCATTAAGCCCTAGAAATTGAAGTGCTGCACTAGATCTCATAACTATCTCTAGCTTATAACAATTTAATGGTATTTTATACGAGGTCTAATTTAGTTATCACTTCTCAGTCTCAAACTAAATCACGACTCATGTAATTGTTGATCAGGCAACCATAAGCATTAAACTTAGCATAAAATACTCAACACAAATATGGAATAGTTCATCAATTAATTCAAATCAAAAGCATCAAATATTCAAAATCCGGCTACATCGTTGTCCTAGAAAAATAGCTTAAAACATAATTATGAAAATAAATAAAATTCCAATTGTAACGTAAAACATGATAAGAGAGATAGAGAAAACTAGGATTTGGAGAAGAATTGGGGCAGAAGTCCGTCTCCGGATCGTTCCTTCGTCTTTAACTCGCGAATCCTCATTTTCTTCCCCTTTGGAACATTGTTTTTTTCTCCTCAAAACTAGCTGCCTCTAAAAGTTCTCTTCTCTTTTTTCTAACGTCTGATGCCTTCTTTTTAACATAGGATTTTTTCTTTTCGCGCCTTTTACAAAATTGCCCTTCAAAATCCTGTGACACTGCGCAGCTGCGCTATGACTGTGCTACTTTAATTTTCAGCAATTTATCCACAAGTTGCATAAAAGCCAATCCTTTGCAATGTCTCTTCAATCTTTGCCTCAAAACTCAGTTTGTCTCATGGAAATTACCTACAATGCAAATCAAAGACAAAACCAATCAAATTGCTTATGAATTACTCAAAAACTAACAAAGTTTAAGTGAAAAAGTGCTGAAATCATATATCAATAATATACACAACACTAGGCCCGATATTTCATTTGCAGTAAACAAACTCTCTCAATTCATGCACAAACCTACAATGAATCATTGGGCAGCAGTAAAATGTGTTCTCTGTTATCTCAAAGGAACTAACAATCACGGCATCCTCATCCGCAAACACTCACCAATGACTGTTCATGCCTTTGCTGATACTGATTGGGCTGGAAACCCTGATGATCGCACCTCAACTACTGCATATGTGGTCTTCATTGGAGCCAATCCTATCAGTTGGTCATCAAAGAAACAAAAAACAGTTGCAAGATCATCTACTGAGGCAGAGTATCGAGCCATCGCAACCACTGCAGCTGAGTTGAATTGGATTACCAACTTATTACAAGAACTTGGTGTTACACAATCAAGTGTTCTGACTATATATTGTGACAATGTTGGTGCCACTTATCTTTCCGCTCATCCAGTCTTTCACTCGCGAATGAAACATATAGCCATTGACTTTCATTTTGTGCGTGATCAAGTTAACAAGCGTCAACTTCGAGTGTCTCATGTACATACAACTGATCAACTTGCAGACTCTCTGACGAAGACACTTGCTCGCAAACAATTCCTCACTCATCGGTCCAAGATTGGCATCCATGACGGAAGCTCAATCTTGCGGGGGCATGATAGAACGTAATCGAAGGATTGATTACTGGTGTACAGTTGTATGATTTCTTTCCATTATACCCACTGATCTGTATGACTCTCCTCATGATTGTGTACTTGATTCTCTCCATAATTGTAAACAAAGACGTTGAATGTATATGCTATAAATTGTACCACTTCATATCAATGAAATATACACAATTAGTATCAAAAGCTTTTAGTTACCAATGCAGCAAGGAGGTACAAAGCTTGTATAATGTAGTTTAAAAAGCATAATTAAGAAGCAGTAGCTTTTGACTTTCTATGGTTCTGAATATGCCTCTACTGTTATATATATATATATATATATATATTCATTCTTGGAGTTTCTGCAAGCATATTGGTCACCAAGATTATAACACGGTGTTTTGTAGACGAGTTCTGAAAGAGGGAAGTGAAATTGAAATTGAATTTCTGGTCTTTATCTGTAACATGTCCATAAAATGTCAGTGGCCGATATGAGAATGTTGAGATGGATGTGTGGAAAAACCAATAAGGACAAGATTAAGAATGAGGCAATTCGTGAAAGAGAAGAAGTGGCCCTGATCGAGAATAAGATGAGGGAGAACCGATTGAGATGGTTTGTGCATGTTAGGAGACAACCTGTAGAGGTTCCGGTTAGACGGTATGAAGGTTTAGAGAGAGTACATAGAAAAAGGGGTAGAGGAAGAATTAAGTTATCTTGGACGAAGACACTCATACGGGATTTTACGTGTTTGGAGCTTATAGAAAAATTAACTCTCAACAGAAGTGAATTACGTCACTTAATCCATATCGTCAACCCCACCTAGTGGGACAATACTCAATTTGGTTTGGTATCTGTAGCACCTGAAAAAGATAAAGCTTCAATAAACTTGATGGTAATTCTTTTATTCTTTTTGGCTTTTTTGGTTGATGTAATTATTGGAATATTGTTTATTAATTGTGATAATTAATACTTTTTCTTTTTTGCTAATGGAATAGGAATCTAGTCAATGATGTGGAGGTGAAGACTAAAGATGGGAAGAGTTGCCACTTTTGAATTTGGAACTTTTTATGTTGGGATTATGAATATATTTTGGATTTGGAACCCTTTCATGTGTCAAAAATGTCTTGTATATGATTCTTGTTGATACTAAAATATTGTCAGCATTAGTTAAGTGAGAAATTAGCCTCGGTATACCAGATTTAATTTGAAACATGAATTTTGTCAGGTTCAGCTTCATACAGGGTTCCATGATATTATCACACCATTTGTGAATTGTGTCAACAAATAGGCGGCGTTTCCAATATCAAGTGCCGCGCATTTTGTCAACAAAAAGACAGCGTTTAGCCACAAAAACGTTGGGAATTTATCAATCGAGAATACGGCGCAGGCCTCGCTATAGATAAGTTATACCGGTGACTCCACCAAAAAGTTGGTTAAAGAAAAAATGACGCCAGTATAGACGACGTTTATGGAAACGTTGGTATAGGTTTTATCGGCATTTCGAAAACTCTAGTAAAAATAACAAAAAACGCCGACAAATATCTTTATATATATATATATATATGTAATTACATTTCAAATATTGCAAACCCAAGTGAAGGTTATTACAGAATTTTACTCAATAAGTGCAAGGTCAAATCCACAATCAAGTCAAGTCGACTTAAAACACAAAGAAAGAAGAAATTAAAAAACAAAAAATATATATATATGAATTGGAAATTAAAAATATATTTTTTTGTTTTGTGGAAAAAAGTTTGAAAATAGTTGAATTGGATTAAAGATCAGATAATGAAAATATTATGGTTCTAGAATCTACGTATATAAGTTGAAAAATGGTGTATAATAATTAGGGTTAATGCCCTAATTAGTCCCTAATCTTTACTGTTTTTGACAAATAAGTTCTCTATCTTAAAAGTGCTACACTTTAATTTTGTAACTTGTGACACCATTAGTCATTTTGACCTTTTTTGAAAAAAACTTAATAGTAATGCCATGTGATTTTATTTTACCTTTACACTTTACAATTACAATTTTAACAGAAAAGGGTAAAGGACTAACGATATCACAAATTATAAAGTTAAATATTTAAATGTAACATTTTTAAAGATAAGGTACACGGTAAAAATAAGAGACCATAGCTAGGGTATTAACCTTGATAGTTACAACGAAAAAGCAAACAAGTCTCCAGAAGAAGCTGTCCCATATTCTTTGAAATGTAAAGTTCATCTCTTAACTTATGATAGACCAAGAGGTCCAACTTCAAATTACCCTTAATTTGTGATAGTTTCGTAACTCATGGAATAAGAAAAAAAACTCATCAAAATTCAAATAATTCATAAATTGTAAAAGAAATTCCAGTCACTCTTTGAGTATGACATACAAAATCCAAAATTTTGACTATGGATTATTAGTATAATTTGAGCCAAATGTGTTCATGAGTAGATATTGATCAATCAATAAGTTATAACTATGTGCAACAAAGCTACAAATGACCAACATGAAGATCTGTTAATAATTATATATGGGGTTAATAATTATATATGGGGTTCTATTATAAAATCAATTGATGTCATTAGGAGTAGCTAAGATTTTATAAACTAGTCTTGAAATTTATGATTTTTCAATATGGGACATGTGTATATTCTAACACTTCACATCAGGTGTGACCAAATTTGAGATAGTTTATACGTGGATGAACATGACTTACATGTGGATAAATACTCACATGTGGTGGATGTATACGCATACATGGTGGGTAAATATGAGTTACATGTGGATGAATACTGCATGTGGTGGATATATATGATTAGACCAAGAATAATGGAGCTCTATCCTAAAACCAATTGGTGCTAAGTTGAATAATCTTGAATCTTATAAGATGGTATTGAAGTTTATGATTTTTCGATGTGAGATAAATATATATTCTAACACAACCCTTAACGTGTGACCTAATTTGAGATGACGACTCACATGTGAAAGATTGGACGCATGTAGAAGATGAGACACGTGGTGGATGAAATGAACACTAGTGGAAGATAAAGCTTGTGGTGGATAAATAAAACTGGACTAAGCACCAACTCTGATACCATGTCAACAGTCATGGGAATTGATTTTAGGATAGAATCCAATGATTCTTCACAAAAATAGATGAATAAATAAGGATGGTTAAAAGAGTTAATTGTTTAGTGGGGGTTAAAAAAGCATAATATAACACTCATATATATATGTATATATTAGTGAGTGTTATATTAATTTTTTAATATAAATATACCTTAAAAATATACACATTTATAAATGTTAAGGTAAAATCCGTCCGACCAAAGTCCTTGAGCTGAAAGTTGTATTCTCAAACTTGTTTCCTATAAAACAGACAAAGAATAAGATGTGAGATGTATACGGGGGGGATAGCTCCGATACTTAAGTTAGTATTTCGTATAAGGTCAGACTTAAAGGGATAAAGATGTTAATATAAAATGAGTGTATGAAAGGTGCAATTACCTGCCCATGGCCTGATAGTTCACTATTTATAGCTAATTGTGATAGGGGTTTTAATGACATGTCATACATAAAGACAAAATAAAAGCCAAAGCTCGGGAGCCTTTTTATGCTCGAGGGACCATTTAGCGTCGAAATTTTTGCTAATCATTGTTTTACCGATTCACCCCCACTTATTTTTGGCATTTTACTCTTATACTCTTGGACTATCTTGAATCTCATCAACAAACAAAAATTAGATTGAGTGGAAACTGAGCCCCCACTCATTTAATAGTGGTTTACCTTGTGAACCAAGAACTATATATAGATTGATTGACTCTTTTTTCCTTTTCTTTTAAAACTTTGTTTTCCTAAGCATATATAAATCAATTGATTTGAATATATAGATTCCGAACTTACGAACTATCATTATTTTTTGATGGTTTTTTCACTTCTCACAGTTGCTCTTTCTACACTTCCAGATATTTATCTTAATGGTTTTAGTATTTAATCGATTTTTCTTATAACAATTGCTTTGCTTATCTTGGAGGAATAAATAATTCTGCACGGAAGGTAAATCTCACCATTATAAAAGCCATAAAACGATAAATGCTAACTGGAAAAAAGTTACTATAATGGACCTTACCGCACAAGCTGTCTAAATGGTTGTCTTCACATGTAATTCCGAGATAAAAGACATAGCTACTCGTATTATTGAGATTCTGCTTTTTTTTTTTTTTTGGTGTATATTATTAAGATTCAATTCTTTCACAAGTTGGCGATTCCTAATTAAAAACAAACAAGAAGAGGAGATTTAATTAATTCTGGAAAGATATGTACAAAGTGGTCTTCTGACGTAATCTTCCAAGAGAAAAGACAGCTCTATAATCTAATAATACTATGGGCCACTTGAGGAACTAAATCCAAAACTTGAAGAGATTTCCCTTTGATTGAGTCGTTGATTTAAAAAGTGTTGCCAAAAACTATTTGATGATGTTGATTTCTCGAACGGCTCACTATTTTCAGGAAACATTAAATGCTAATTGGGTTTCACCAATTGTCCGTACAGACATGATGGAAGCAAAAAAAGAAAGAAAGAAAGAAAAAGAGCTACTTTATTTGAGTATCTTATTATTCTCTTTGAAAATTTGGAGGTAATACTAGTCACGAAATAATTTATAAATTCGTACTAATAAAGATTATGTCATCAACATAAACCAATAAATGTAAAGTGTTAGTGCCTGAATACTTCATGAACGAAGAGATGTCAGACTTAGATGAAACAAAGCCAAGTTGAATAAGAAAAATGCTCAACTGAGAAAACTAAGCTTGTGGCGTCTAGTTTAAGCCATAAATAGCTTTTTGTAACTTACAGACATGATCTAGAACTGAGGCATGTTTGAAGCTAGGTGATTGTGTCATGAAGATATCCTCAGTCAAGAGGTCATGTAAAAAAGTATTATTGACATCAATTTATCGAAGAAATCAATTTTAGGATATAACTAGAGATAAAATAATGTGAATTGTCGTAAGTTTGACATAAGGACTCTGTGTTACCAACACCTTCTTCTTGTTTGGATCTAGTTATGTGTTAGTAAGCTCAAGTTTCCTTTGCACTCTACTAAATATATTAAAAAGTACATATGGGTATTTTTAGTCATTAAAATTAATTAATCTTCAATGAAAAAAAATCACTTATCTGATAGGAAAATTAAATAGAATTCATCAAAAAAAAAATCATAAATTTATCTCGGAATAATATTCAAAAATAGAGATAGGGTTGAATAATTGTTGGCTATCGTCCAAAAAAAAGAATTGTTGGCTGGCCTTAATGATTACCACAATAGCAATATAGATAAGCATGTACCAAGGACGGTAGAAAGTATAGGCACATCCCAACAAATAAATCATCAAATATAGGAGCTATAGAAAGGAGATACGCTTTCAAGCACGAGGCCGAGAAAAAAATAGACAGAGAGACGAGTGACTCACCATGAGACAAATCAATGACTTATAAAACTAAAGTAGCCAATTGTATATTACCAACCTATCTTTTTCACCATTTTTTTTTTCTCTTTTTAATAACTTTTGTCGTCTTTTGTCGTCTTCAATTATGCCAAGCCAAGGTTTAAAAATTCCTAAATCAATTGAAGACAATACTAATTCCAAATAGCCACCCAAAGCCACGTGTTTCTAAAACCAAACAAAATCAAATGCTAGCTTTTATCATGATCATAAATAGCAGCCATTAATGGCCAACCTTTTGCTACACCCCTTTCTTAAAATTCTCTCTGTATAGTTACTAACATAGTTCTATGAGTACTCTTTCAGAAGCCTACAAAGATGCACCTCTCAACCATCAACAAATAATCCCACTTGATTTCCATTCTGTTCAAGGCTTGCCTGATTCACATGCATGGCCTCAAGTGAATGATTTTCCATCTTATGTTGATCAATCTGATGATGAATCGGTGCCTATCATTGACCTTATGGCTCCTAATTTAGTGGAACATATTGGCTATGCATGTGAGAAGTGGGGTGTGTTTCAAATAATCAACCATGGTGTTTCTTCGAGTCTTCTAAGTGATGTGGAGTCTTACGCTCGACGCTTGTTTACCCTACCGGCTCATCAGAAGGTGAAGGCCCTCCGATCACCGGGCGGCGCCACCGGCTATGGTGCTGCTAGGATATCACCATTTTTCTCCAAGTTCATGTGGCACGAAGGTTTCACCATTATGGGTTCTCCAGTTGATCACGCCAGAGAGCTTTGGCCCCATGACTATGAGAATTTTTGGTAAGCCTCCATGCACTTCCATGCACGTTGACAAACTGACAAATGATGCTTCGATATAGCGATCCTGCTTAATTTTTTAAATAATTAAATAGTTTTTTTTTATTTATGATCTGAACCTTCAATTGAGAAACCTTTTAATCTTATATATGAGTGCTGAACTTTAAAACACATGACTTCGTCAAAAAAAAAAAATGATTCGATTTTTAGACGATGTTATACCGGACATTTTATTTGAGACAGCCAATGATATTTGCATAGTATTCGAGAGACGAGACAAACTACAAAAGTGTAAAAAGTGAAATGAGATATTTTTATTCAAAGGTGAGGGCATAAAGTTCCACATTCTACAACAAAGCAAAATGAGGACGGCATCAGGCTCTGTTAGGAAATAAAAGAGAAGATAGAACAGATGGGAATTCTATAGCCAAGTCAAATAGCTTTTCTGGAGGACAAAAGTAACTCATAGAAAGCGATTGATGATTCCCCTTATGGATATGTTCAATAGTTTGAATTTCATTATTGTTTTTCCTAGTGTGGCTTAATTATTGGTACTACTCTAATAGGGTTACGACAAAACATAGTCTCTTAAGATAGGGTTACTATTGTTAAAGGATAGTTTTAAGAATTAAAGAAAGAATATAAAAAAGATCCTTGAAATTTGGAGAAACCAAACTAGAAAAAGTTGTGAGAGCAATAGAATATGTGTTTTAATATGAAATCTTTATACGAAGAAGACGAAACTTGGAAATTCTCCAACTTGTAAATAATATTACATGTATCAAATATAGATATTTAAAAAACGACTGTATGTCATTATAATTTTGGTTCAGTGATAGTGTTACTTGTTGTATATGTAAGAAATTGTTATGTTGTCCGGTTTTAAGGCCTCCCCTGAATTAAAAAATAAAAAATAAAAAATAAAAAATAATGACGGTATATTTTAATTCTAATAATTTTCCCCGAATGTTTTAATCTTTTTTTTACTTTATTCAATTTTTTCTGCCATATAATTGGTGAACTAAGTTGATTTGTGATTAGACTTCTCCTGTATTGATGCATGCACCAGACTCGCATGGAATCATAGAGTCACGTTCTTGATCACGACATTCTTCATGCATTTGATCTAAAGTTTATTTCTATTTTTTATTTATTTTTAGGATGGCAGGTATAACATGAACAATTAAGGATTAAAGGTATTAAAAATAAAAAAGAAAGATTACCAGATGAGGAAAATTGAATTAAAAGTTGAAATTGAGTGCATATTGTATGTAGCAATGGTGGTAATGCAGTTATTCTTAGAATAAAGTGATTGCACAACATAAGTAATAAATGTATAAGGGTAAATGGCAAAACACCTCCATGTGATTAGGTGGAAGTACACGTTATCCACTGTGGTGTCGTAATCAAATTCTCCTGTGGTATAGATAATCATACCGTACTCTTGTAGATTTAAAATAAACTGTGATAAATCATTGTTTAATTTCTTATTTGTGCAGTGATGTAATGGATGATTATCAAAAGAAAATGAAGTCGCTAGCCTACCAACTCCTGCTTCTAATTCTGAAATCATTGGGAGCATCAGAAGAAGATATAGAATTTTTATCTTCCACCTATGAATCCGAAGGTGCATTGCAGCTTAATTCTTACCCTTGCTGCCCGGACCCGAAACGTGCGATCGGCTTAGCTCCGCACACAGATTCTTTATTTCTCACGATTCTTCACCAAAGTGACACAAATGGTCTGCAAATATTCCGAGATGGAGTAGGGTGGATATCAGTTTGCCCAGTTGATGGTGCTCTTGTTGTCAACATTGGTGATCTTCTTCATATTTTCTCTAATGCTCGATTTCCAACAGTTTATCATCGTGCAATTGTGAACCAGTCAAGGCATAGGATATCAGTTGCCTTCTTCTATGGCCCTCCACTGGAGTCCAACATTGCACCATTTGCTAAGCTTCCATTTCCCATATATCGATCTTTGAAAGTTAAAGAGTATATAGGAATCAAGGCCAAGCATCTCGACAAGGCACTATCCTTGATTAGAATATGATTTAGTTATTAATATATAGCTCAAAATGTGTTACACCCAATTAAATTCTTGCTGGTTAAATGAAAGATTAATAAGATTAATTTGGGTGGATTGCCATTCTACTTTGTGATGAAGTTGCCTTTATGCCTTTTTTTTCCCCCCTTTTAAGAACTTTTGGATTCAAATCCATGCTTAAACGAAAATGGTAAAGTGCAAAATTAAGGATTAGAATCCTCATTGGTTATGAATAAGTGTAAGATCTTTCAATTACCTTTTTAGGAGAGTAACACATCACTACTATTTAAAATAAAGTTAGATTTATATACCATTTCACTACTTTACTAATTAAAATAAAGTTATATTTAAATGAAGTAGTTTATTTTAGACTTCTTCATAAAAAACTGATTTTAAAAGTAAAATGTGAATCCAATAAATATGAAAGTTGTAACCGTGATTGGCATCGTCAAATCTCTGAAAATTTCATGCCAAAGTTGAAGGGTAGATCAATTATGCGAAATATTAGAAAGGCATCTTGAGGCATTCATTTTATATTGCTTTCTTAAATTCTTGTTGATTAAATAAAAGATTGATTTGGGTGAATTACCATGCTAGTTTGTGATATTGCCCTGAAGGATGGACCAAATGATAAACCATGTATAATGCCAAACTTTGTTTGTGGAACATTAGTAATTATCTTTCGTTATTGCTTAAATCCCTACTTTCCGCTTAGGGGGCGTTTGATTCACGGATAGATTTTTTATTCTCGGAAATGTGGTTAAAAGTGTCTGCGGTTTGTTAAAAATATGGAATGTGGTTAAAAGTGTTTGCAGTTTGTTAAAAATATTCCTAAGAAAATTTTGTCAAGTTCCAAAGAATGTTATTTTATTATATTTGGTTTAGACTCAATATATATTCTTAGGAATGTTGAATAATTTTTCAATAATGTCCATAATTCAAAAAAAACAAGAATATCAAACAAAGTGTACAAATAACAATACATTTTTCTAATACGCGAGTAAAAAAATGTTTAACGTATTAATACAACGAAATTAAATTTATTTCTATAATTTATAAATTTTAACTTGGCACTTCAAAATTATAAAATTAAAATTATTATTTAAAAAAAATTAAAAAAATTACAAATTATTTATTTTATTTTTAAAATTTTAAATTTATTTAATTTAAAATTTTTAAATCTAGAAAATTGATAACTTTTTTATTTCATTTCTTTTTTTTATTGTTATTATTTTATTTATTCTAAATGTTTTTATTTTATATATTTTTATTATATTTTCTTCTTCCTATTTTTATTTTTTTTTTATTTTTTTTTATTTTATTTATTTTATTTTCTTATTTTTATTTTTATTTTTATTATTTTATTTGTTCTAAATATTGTATTTTGTGTATTTTTATTTTATTTTATTTTTATTTTTATTTTATTTTCTTATTCTATTTTATCATTTACTTTTTTATTTTTATTTTATTTTATTATAATTTATTTATTTATTTTTTATTTTTGTTATTTTATTTTATATTTTATTTATTTTTATACTATTTTGTTTATTTTATTTTTAATTTTTTTTATTTAATTTTATTTTTAATTGTATTTTATTTTATCTTTATTTTATTTTTTAGTTTTTATTATTTTATTTTATTTTTATTATCTTATTATTTTTATTTTTATTTTGAATTATTTTATGGTATTTATTTTAATTTTGCATTTTCTAAAATGGGTATTTGAGTCTTTTATTTTCTCAAAGTTATTCCCATGACTTGGGAATGAAGATTCTCACCCTCTCACATGGGAATAGAAATTGGCCAAATTATGAAAATATTGCATTCCCAAGAATGTGATATTCCTATGAATATTTTTTATTCTGTGAATCAAATATGAGAATGTCATATTCTAGACTTCACATTTCCACAAATCTTATAACATTCCGCAAACCAAACCTGCCCTATGAAATTTTGGCTTCCAATTCATGCTTAAGCAAAAAGGGTAAAGTGGAAAAAGGTTTGAATCTTCTCCAACTAAGGACAATTGGAGGATTTTCTAATATATAGGAGGTGAACAAATTACCTCTATTTAAAATAAAAGGTTAGATTTGTATCATCTCACTACTCACTTAAACTTAATGCTAAAATGAGGTAATTTTGAGCCTCTCCATGAGAAATTGATTCTAAAAAGTAATTAATACCCAAAAAATAAAAGCCTTAACGATGATCAATGTTATCTAATATCGTCTGAGAATATCTTGGCAAGGTTGAAAGGGGTGATCAACTATGCAAATAATTCGAAAGGCAGCTTGAGCCATTCATTTTTTATGCTTTCTTAAATTTATAATGCAATAGGCAACTTAAGAGGGAAATTAGGTGAGTTAAGTTGACTAAACTTGCAGTTTTGAAAGCTTGCAACTTATCCATATTGCACAAACATTACTCAATTTGTTTGGCTAAACATATTTGTACGAGATAATTCTAAGAGTAATATGCAAGAATTTTGAAAGAAACAAGTAACAATCTACCCGACCGTAGTATTGATACAACCAAGGAGATTTGGCAATTGATAATCATTCATGTGAAATAATTACAAGATTCAAGCTAACTGACAAATATATACAATCACAACTAAAAACCAATAAGGAGGTGTTTATCAATTACTTAAAATGCAAAAACATGCAAGCAAGATAGAAATGACAAATTACTCTTCATCACTCACATCCCATCAATCACACAATATATTATTTTCAAGAGAAAGTTGATTCTTATAAGATATTGCAACTATATGCCAAAAAAAGACTTCGTCTAACATAAAGCAATTCAAGCATATCAAATATAAACATTAGTTCTAAAAGATAAGGGTAAATAGCACCGTAGTTCCTTATAATTTGTTAAAAGTGTGTAAAATTCTTTATACTTTTAAAAATATACTAGACCTCCCTGTAGTTTGAAAAATTGACACACGTGCCCCCTCCATCTCTTTTCAGTCAATTTTTAACGAAAATTGCTAAATAACACAAATACCCTTACCAAAAAAACAAAAAAATATAATATATATGTGCACACCCCACATCTTCCTTAACCACCCACGCCACCCCACCCCAGCTACCCATTTGTACACACACCACACCAGATAAAAAAAAATACTCATCTTCCCTAACTACCCAATATATACATATATATATATATATATATATATGTATATTCGATCCCACCTCGTTAGATATCAACTCACTTTATCTTTTCAACTTGTTGCACAATGCCATCACAGGTCCAATCCCAACATGAATTGGAAATTTGCGGCAACTTGGATCTTTAGACCTCTCATTCAACAAATTGGATGGTTAAATCCCAAAAGAGATAGGAAGCCTTACATTAACTGTTCGATTCTTTAACAAAATATATGTATGTATAACAGGACAACTCTGAGAGAGTTTTACAGAAAAGCTTCAAAAATCGAAATTCAACGGAAAATAGAGAATTAATCGGAGAGAATTCGACGAATTTGTGAAGAAATTATGGTTTGAGAGAAAATTGGAGAGAATCGAATTGAATCGAAGCAATATGGTGATTAGGATTAGAGAAAATTGGGATGACGATAAACCTGTGTGGGTTTTTTTTTTGTTTTTTTTGTTTTTTTTGAAAAGGGTTTTTTTAGTCAATTAATAAGCATATTTTATTCACAAAATAGTATTAAAACAATCAAAGTTTTATGAGTTGCGCGTGTAACTCACTTGCCGTTAAAACTAACGATTTTTTTGACGAAGGAGGTTGTAGTGCAATGTTTTTCAAATCACATAGGGGTCTAGTGCACTTTTGAAAGTATAGAAAAGTCATATGCACTTTCAACAAAACATAGGAGATCATGGTACTATTTACCTAAAAGATAAAGAAATAAGAGAGCAAACTAAAAAAAACACCGAAATTGTAGTAATTGATACACCAGAAGGCCTAGTCTACGACTAAATGCTTTCTATTAGAGATTTCATCACATTATACTACTTTTTTCAAGTATGGTGGCAGAGCTACACCAGCTACTTGGCTTATCTCAAGGCTTTCGCTCTTTAGTATTTCTCCACACCAAGTAGTTATTAAGTTATCTCACCTTGATTTCTTCTTCATTTGACTACAAAGTAGTATAAGAGTTTTCCTCAATGAAAATAATGAAACAAATCAATTGCAATGTGGTATCTCCTCAACGAGTTGATATTCAAATGAAATCACAATTTCAATAGAGTCTAATATAAGGGTTTCTTTTGACCAAAAAAAAAAAATATATATATATATAAAAGGGTTTCGGCCTTCAAAGATGGTGCCAGTTAAGAGCAAATGAGTGGCATTTGATACCTTAGAAGAGCTTGACTAAAAGTACTAGATAATAGTGGTTATTGGTCAATACACTTTGCTACTGTGAAAAAAGAAAGGAAAAGAATTAAAAGTATATAATGTATTCTAGTTTATGAATAAATGAATTATTTTTTAAAAAATGCTTTATTCTCTAAAAAAATATGTTACCTATTCGTTCTTCATATTTTTTCAATTTGCCTTTTTTTTTTTTTTATTATCAGAATGTATAGAATGTACTATAAACATTTTTGGGGGAGGGAGGGGGAATGTCACAAATGATCCCTATTATTTGTTAAAAATTTAAATTCGTTTGTATTATTCAAAATTAGTCAATTTAGTCTCTATTATTTTAAAAAAAAATTTAAATTCATCCATATTATTTTAAATAAACCAATTTATTCCTATTGTTTCCTAGATAATTTTAGTTTCCAAATAGGTCACGTGCAAGGATTAAATTGATTTTTTTTAAGAAATAATAAAGATTAAATTGATTTTTAAAAAAAAAAATAAGTACTAAATTAGTTAATTTTGAATAATAAAAATTAATTTAAGTTTTTTTTAAAAATAATAATAATTAAATTAATTAATTTTGAATAATAAAGACAAGTATAAAATTTTAGTGAAACGATAGGTACCATTTGTGTAACTTTCCCTTTTCGGGGCAATTTTGACCGAAAGAGAATGCTATAGTGAGCCAGCCAAACACGGCCCAAGCTTTCAAAGTGGGAACCAAAAACCCCCCTCCTCCCTCAACAAAGAAGAACCCTAGAACATTCTACTATTCTCTCTCTCTCTCCTCTTCATCGCAAGTACTAACAGAGAATGGCTGCTATGATGGTAAGCTCGATCTCTCTCTCGCCAGTACATTTACACACACACATACACACACTAGCTTATGTAATTTTCAAGTATGTATACGCAGACTCACATACATAAATGTTTGTTATATCGAGCTGTTTCGTTACTGAGTAAATGTGGGAGGAAAAAGAAAAGTAGGAAAATGAAATCGAAATCTATCGAATTAGTTTTGCATTTTACTGCATTTGAATCTATCTGTGTTTAAATATTCGTAGTCGGTATTAGTAGTTATTTGAACTTTATAATGATGCTAATAACTAGTTAGTAATGCTATTTTTAGTTTATTTAATTTTTTTAGTTGAAGCGTAAAATCAAGAGTTAAATTTTGGTAGTGTTGCGTATTGGGTTCGAATAATGATTTAGTGTGTGTAGTGTTAAGTTGGCATTGTTTTTGTATATTAAGGATTAAGGCCTTTATTTTGTGCGGTGAAAATCTAAAATTGTTATTTCAATTTTGTTTTTCGGGTTCTATTAGGTATTGCAAGAAAACGGGAAAAAAAAAATAAAAAAAACAATAAAAATGAAAGTACTCTATGTAATCAATGTAAGTTGTCAATCATGATTTTCTTTTTCGTCACTTTTCCCTTTTATGCAGCCCGTAGCCAAGTGGTTTTAGTAATAAAATCCTAACCCTTTCTGTAGAACACGTGCATTAGGTGAATACAATCAGTGACAAAGAAACCAAAGAAGAAGATAAGTTTGTTATTTGGTCACTGGAGGTGCATTTGGGTTGATGGAAATTTCAAATCCTTTGTTTGGATCAAGAAAGTGTTTGGTTGAGTAGTTGAAATTCATGTCTCATATGACTTGAAAAATAGTTAAGGATGAGAATGGATTTCAAATGATACCTATTTGATGAGGACTTCAAATTCCTTAAAGGGCAGCTCTGTGCACGAGACTCCCACTATGTGTGGGTTCGAGAAAGGGTCAGATCCTTTTGAGTATATGCAACCTTACTTTGCATTTTTCTCAAGAGCCCGCTACTTGTAAACCTAACAATGGAGTTAGCAAAGGATTTGATGTACGTAATAATTCATATTTTCCGAACAATTACAATGGATTTTAACTATGGATTAAAAATCCATAATAAGTCAAATTGTTTAATCTGCATGCACCCTATGGGGATTAAAATGATTTGTAAAAATTGGGAAATGAGATATTTTTCTTCAGTCCTAATTTTTCCGTCATATAGGAGTCTTGTACTTCTAAAAATTACTTGGTGGGAACAATCTGCAACTGAAACCATTTTGTTTTCCTTTGGTTCTTCCGTATATAATATTAAAGAATTTGATTGAGTTAATGGTCAAGATATTGTTCTGATTTTTAAATTTCATGTGGCCTTTGTCTTGCACTACGCTGATTGACTCAATATGGTGGTGTTTATGATCAATATACAGCAACCTCAAATCATACTGCTGAAAGAAGGAACAGACACATCCCAGGGGAAGCCGCAGTTGGTGAGCAACATAAATGCCTGTACGGCCGTGGCTGATGTTGTACGGTCCACTCTCGGTCCAAGAGGTATGGACAAGTTGATCCATGATGAGAAGGGCAACACCACTATTTCTAATGATGGTGCCACCATAATGAAGCTTCTCGACATTATTCACCCTGCTGCAAAGATCCTTGTTGATATTGCCAAGTCACAGGACTCTGAGGTACTATGGATATTCTAGTATTCTTGTTTTGTCTTTGTTGTTACCACTGTTATTGGCTATGTAAGCTATAACTGCTAAAATAAATTAAAATGTATAATTTTTTCTTTTTCTTTTTTATATTCTTTTTTTTTTTGAGAAGTGTAAAAATTTATTAAGATGCACCAAGGGGATGCAACCCAAAAGTTTTTACATCAACTATGCAAAACACCTAAACATACTTGCTGTTTACATCCACTATGCAAAGTATCTAAACAATCTTGGATACTATCAACATCACTTTACTAGAGCCATTAGTCCAACATAAACTTTACACACTTGCTTTCTTTATATTCTTATCTTCTCATAATTGTGAATTTTGAGAATCTTGCTAATAAAATGGAAAGAGCAGAAAGTTGTTTGGTTTTAGCAAGATATGCTTACCTTCCTATCCTTTTTGTGGAAATCGAATAGTGGCCAAAAGTTTCCTTGAGGCGTGTTCACTAGTGGATTTTGCTGGTTTTCAATTAATATAATGGGAAGTACACTTTGTGGTTGTAAAGAGATGCTGTTCTTTTACATTTTTTGGAATTTACTATCTCACTTCAAATTTGGTGTACAATACACTTGGATATTGGCTTACAATGACTTTTACATCTCAGATAATAATTAGAAGAATGAATATCTTACATTGGCTGATTCTGTTTTTCACTCCTTTTATCATCTTAAGAATGTGATTTCTGAAATATTTGAGTGATGATGAGCATAAGTTTACATCTGATAACAGAGATCATGTGATGATTTTTTCCATATAGTATATTGCTTGTTAATATTCAGTGAAAATGAGGGGACAGTAATGGTATGGTAACCATACAAGTGGGGACAACTGCCTGGATGTATACATTTCAAGTCACTAACTTAATATCAGGGTTCTTTTTGGTAATTAAAATGCTTAAGTTGTGAGCATGTGAGTATCAGTATAAGTTTTTTCATTCACTCGAACCAGGAAGCGAGCAGCAATAAACTCGTGATATTGGAGATGCCCTATTGAATATTTGTTATCTTGTCCACGAAAGTGACTAATCTGCTAGCAAACTAATTATTCTAATGAACATGTTTAACACTGGAGAAATCCCAAAATTTTTGGTAAGCTATCTTACATTATGCATACACATCTAAGAAATTTCTGATGTGGTGCAGGTTGGTGATGGGACCACTACTGTAGTTTTGCTTGCAGGAGAATTTCTAAAGGAAGCCAAGCCTTTTATTGAAGATGGTGTTCACCCGCAAAATTTGATAAGGAGTTATAGAATTGCTTCCTCTTTGGTATAAATTTTAGATTTGATATATCTCTCACTTTTCCTTTCTTTTTCTTTTTGGTGGGTTTGAATTTAGACCTAATCCTTGTGCATTTTGGGTGCTACAATAGTCAATTGAGAAGATCAAAGAATTGGCTATCAGCATAGAGGGAAAAAGCTTAGAGGAGAAGAGAACTTTACTGGCTAAATGTGCGGCTACAACACTCTCCTCAAAGCTCATTGGTGGTGAAAAGGAGTTCTTTGCATCGATGGTTGTCGATGCTGTTCTTGCAATCGGCAACGAAGATAGACTAAATATGATTGGCATTAAGAAGGTGAGAGCTAGGTGGTAATGCATTCCTTGTAATGAATGATAATTTTTGACTTAGAAGTAAGTTTATAAAGTAGTATCTGGTGACTGGTGTCAGATAATTCATTATTAATGAATGTGAAAGCTCAATCTTTTTATTACTGCTGTTTGCGATTAGATCAGAGTTTCACTTAGTCCTTAGATTTTAAATAACTTGTGTAGGATGGTGATGATGATCAGACAAAAATTACTGTCAGTAATCTCTATCTTTATATGGAAATCTTTGAATGCTGTAATGTTATTAAGTCTCTATAGTTTTGGATTCTGTTTATGGATAGAAATTCTCGTGGTTGGAACCTTGCTATATGAAACTGAACTGTGGATCGATACCATCTAGAAATCCTTTTGTTCCTTTTGCTTTTAGTTCTTTCTTTTTGGTTCCACCCATGAATTTTTGAAAGATTGTAATGGTTCTGAACTTCCACAGGGTGGGAAAATGATTTGGTTCTAATATGAACTTAAAAGTTTTAGAAATCGCAGAACAATTGCAGACATGCCACATATGGAGGCAAAAGTGGTAGTTAGAACTTGTAAGGTTGTGCAATATTATTTAATCAGAACAATATCAAGGCTCAATAATGTATATGGCGTAGGTAATTGTCTCACACTCGTATATGATTGCAACTTCATGGCCGAGAACTTAATCTATAGTATGACATGGCTAGAAAAGCTTTTTGGACTTTACATGCTTTTAGAACCTTGTGGAGGATATGAGCACTTGTTCACCAATAATTCAGGCTAGGAAAAAAATATGTGGCCGTGAAGTGCTCTTTCATCTTAGACATGCACACACCCGTATAGATACCAGGAATGTAAACATATAGATGCAATTATAGGTGTACCATAGCGAGAGTATGCTATTTGTGAAGCTGCATGAATTGTGGGCCAGATATTGAGTTCTCCATGAGTTTTCTGAAGCTATGGTTGATTGGCTTTCTTGATTTTCTCTACTTTTCACTAGGATTCTGTGTCATAGTTAATTGACTTTTGTTGGGGGTCGCTAGAAACACATTTAGATGTGCTTTTATGGAATTTTGGATTGGTGCGTCCAATCTTTACACCCATTAGGTAGTTTTCTTACCACCATCTTGTTTATGAGTCTAATAAACTTGGTTTCAAGTTGAAATATGGCTTATTTTTTTGTCAATGTACTATAAGATGAATGGATAATAGTTCCAAAGCTTTACATTTCTGTAATTAGAAATGTTCATTTGGTGCATAAATTTCTCTTTGTAGGTCCAAGGAGGCAACATGCGGGATTCTTTCCTTGTAAACGGTGTTGCCTTTAAAAAGACATTCTCATATGCTGGTTTTGAACAGCAGCCAAAGAAGTTTGTAAATCCCAAGATACTTCTGTTAAACATAGAATTGGAGCTGAAATCGGAGAAGGAACATGCGGAGATAAGGTAGGTCATTCTGGCCATCTGGTATAAAATATTAAGCTCGGGCCATTTTTGCTTTGTGTATTTTTCTTTTAAGTTTGTCTTGTTATGTGCAAAGGCTCATCTTCCCTGCTAATCTTTGCTTGACAGGCTTTCAGATCCAGCACAGTATCAATCAATTGTTGATGCAGAATGGAACATCATATATGACAAATTGGACAAATGTGTGAAGAGCGGAGCGAAAATTGTTCTATCAAGGCTTGCTATTGGTGATCTAGCGACACAGGTGGTGACTTTTACCAATCTTCACTTATTCTTCATATCTTGATCTAGATTTTGGAAGAGAAAGCTGAGTTTTATTAACTTTCAAATTTTTGAGCTTCTTGCAAGTATTAAACGGTGATCTCTTTCATTCGTTTCTTTCTCTTTTGACAAACAAGGACAAATCCTGAATCATCTGTTCTAAAACCTGGATGTATAACCGCATCTGCCTCATGTATAAAATCTAACCTTTCTAAAGTTAAAAAATTTACATCAATCAAATATTGTGGTCGTGATGACTGTTTCAAATGTTGGATTTTCATTATTTATTTTCTGACTCTTAACTACATATGAAATCACCCCACGTGTGAGTCTTTTAACTGTTTTTAATCACATTATGTCCCTAATGGAATCATAAATTACTTCTACCAATGAGTGTTGGATCCTACAAGTGTATCTTTTTCAGAAGTACTTGCTATGCATGACGCATGATGCATGGCTTTTGACGGTTGGTGGGTCGGAAACATTTTGATCACTTTGGTTTTTGTTGTCTTGTTTTTTCCTTTTCTCCACAACCTGTTGCTGGACGGAAACTTACCATTCTTGGTGAATGGTATGACATGAAGCTTGTATGTAAGGGTTATTTGTGGCCATTTCAGTTGAAAGGTCTTGATACTGTGGACAATTGTTTGATAATGTTCTTTGTGAGCAGTATTTTGCAGATAGAGATATATTTTGTGCGGGTCGTGTCAGCGAAGAAGATCTAAAGCGGGTTGCAGCAGCTACTGGTGGAACTGTACAGACAACAGTTAACAACATTATTGATGAGGTTTTCCCCTACTGGATCTACTTTTCTCTCAGTCTTTGTGAAATTTATATGCATTTTACTTGATGCATTCTGAAGAAAATGCTAGAGAGAGAAAATATAGAAACTGAAAGTATTTGTTATATTGATTCTGATTAGTACATCATCTATTTATACTTGTTTACAAGGAAGTGCTTTAGGTGAAAATTAGTTAACTAACTTTCCCTCCAAGCTACATTTCTGCACATGCTAAATACAAGTGTTACAGCTGTACATATCTAGCTATATTAAGTGTTACAACTGTGCCTAACTAACTAAATTACATAGACTGCAGAACATAGCTAGCTTATATCTTATCAGCCCCCCTCAAGCTATGCCTGGTGGAACTGCCAGTGGTAGCTTGGCTCTAAGATGTCTGAACTTGACTGCAGGTAGGGATTTTGTAAACTAATCAGCAACTTGTTCTTTAGTAGAGATGTAAGACAATTGTAGAACCTTAGATACCACCTGCTTCCGTATAAAATGATAATCGATTTTGATATGCTTTGTGCGACCATGGAACACCGGATTTGATGCTAAAGCCATTGCTGATTTATTATCACAATGCACAGGGGTGTGAAAAGGAATCTGCAGGTCATGTAATAAGTAGGAGAGCCATTTGATTTCTGCACCCACATGAGCCATAGCTTTATATTCTGCCTCAGTTGAGGACCTTGCCACTGTTGGCTACTTTTTAGAACGCCATGACAGTAGATTTGGTCCTAGAAATACTGTGTAGCCTGAGGTGGATCTCCTATCATTGCAGTCACTAGCCCAATCTGAGTCACAATAAGCATATAGATGCAAAGGACCAGGCTGAAATGATATCCCATGATTGAGAGTACCCTTAATATATCTGAGTGTCCTTTTCAAAGCTGCATAGTCGTCCTGAGTGGGGGAATGCATATGCTGACAGATAGAGTTTACTGCATACTGTATATCAGGCCTAGTTACTGTGAGATACTGTAGAGTACCTACAAGACTTCTGAAATGGGTTGGGTTAGGATAGGGTTCTGAGAAGCCTTGTTTGTTTAGAGAAGATATAGCAAATGTAGGAGTATTTGAGGCTTTGCAGTCTGCCATGCCTGCCTTAGTCAAAAGATCCTGTGCATATTTGCTTTGATGTAATAGAAGACCTGTTGAGGTTCTATGTACCTCTATGCCTAAGAAGTAAGAAAGAGACCCCAAATCTTTCATTGCAAATCTAGAGCTCATGGTAGAGATGAGAGAGGAGATAGATGTAGGAGAGTTGCTTGTGAGAATAATGTCATCTACATAGATAAGCATGAGAGTGAAATCTGAGGCAGTTTTATGGATAAAGAGAGCAGAATATGCAGTGCTCATTTTAAAACCCTGAGTGAGAAGAAAGGAAGTAAACATTTGATACCAGGCCCTTGGTGCTTGTTTTAGACCATATAAAGTCTTTTTCAGTTGATAGACGTGTAGGAAATAGTGGATCAACAAATCCTTGAGGCTGTAGCATGTAAACTGACTCTTGTAGATGTCCATGGAGAAAAGCATTGGAGACATCTAGCTGTTTCAAATCCCAATTATGATGGAGAGCTAGAGTTAGAACTGCCCTGATGGTTTGAGGTTTCACAACAGCACTAAAGGTCTCTGTGTAGTCTATTCCTGGCTCTTGGAGATGGCCTTTGGCTACTAGCCTTGCCTTATATCTAGTCACTGTGCCATCTGCATGTCTCTTGATCTTATACACCCATTTGGATCCTATAGGTTGCCTTTGAGAGGGAAGGGGAACTAATTCCCATGTTTGTTGATGCTTGAGAGCTTGAAATTCTTCATTCATAGCCTGGACCCAACAGGAATATTTAGCAGCTGCTTTATAAGATGTAGGTTCAGTGGCAGGAGGAGTAGTGATAAGACTGTGTGCTTGATACAAGGGAGGAGGCAAACCTCCTGTTTTTTACCTTGTTAACATAGTGTGCAAAGCCTGAGGTGCTAGAGGAGTAAGAGAGTCTGGGATTGAGTTAGGTGTGTTTGGCTGTGAGCTTGATGAGTGTTGGGCTGAGGAATGTAGTGTAGGAGACTCAACATAGTTAGATGTAGCAGGTGTTGGAGCTGCAGATTGGAGAAAAGGTGCAGTCCTACTTGAAGAATGGTCAGACTCTGAGGTTGTAGATGTCTGAACAGTACCATGAGTTGGGGACTGTGCACTTTGATGTGTAGAGGTAGCAGCAGAGGATGAAGATGTGCCTAGGATAGGAATATGAGAACGTGCAGACAAATTTTCTGAGACTGAACTGGAATGAGGATTATGTTGTGGTGTATGATGGGTAAAAAGTGGTGGAAATTGCAAAGAAGTTAGGGAAGACAACTGGGTGGACATGTTAGGTGTGGCTAGAGGGAAGACATGTTCCACAAACCTAACATGTCTAGAAATATATACGTTGTCGGTTTTAATGTCCAAGCATTTATACCCTTTGGTAGCAAAACAGTACCCAAGGAACACTCTCTCTGTGGACCTGTTTTCTAGATTATGAGATGTGTATGGTCTAAGCCAAGGGTAGCATAAACACCCAAAAGCCCTTAGGTAATTGTAATCTAGTGGTTTAGAATAGAGTGCTTCAAATGGGGAGATATTATTGATGACAAGAGTAGGAAGCCTATTGATCAAGTAGTTGGCAACTGAAAGGGCTTCTAGCCAATATCTAGGAGGGAGGTAGGCTTGATTGAGAAGAGCTAGAGTAGTTTCAATCAGATGCATGTGCTTCCTTTCTACCTTGCCATTTTGTTGGGGTGTATAGGGGCAAGAAGTTTGATGGATAGTGCCTAAGGACTGCAAAAAAAGCCTGAATTTGTGATTAACATATTCAGTGCCATTGTCTGTCCTAAACACTTTGATTTTGGTGTGAAATTGTGTTTGTACCATTGTGTTAAAGCTAAGAAAAGCATCATATGCATCTGATTTTGCTTTAAGGGGATATAACCAACAAAATCTTGTAAAATCATCTATAAAGAGGAGATAGTATTTATAACCCACATAGAAGTTAAAAGGGGATGGCCCCCATACATCAGAATGGTACCAAATGAAAAGGAGCTGTGGTAACAGTTTCAGATAGGGGAAAGGGAAGTCCGTGGGATTTTGCAACTGAACAAGAAGAACATTCTAAGCTAGTACTAGGCAGTTTTACATGAAGAAATTTAGAAAGTAATTGTGCAGTGGTGGCAGTTGGATGACCCAACTTGTAGTGCCACAGAAGAGCTTGATTAGATGTATCTGTAGCATGCACTCTGCAGTTGAGAGCTTGAGAAGCAGTAGAGGGAGAGATAGACGTGTTGGAGGGCAGTGGATAGAGACCTCTTTCACAGGGGGCCTGGAACCTGACTTTGTGTGCAATATTGTCCATAATAGTCACCCGTTTAGTGTAAAAAAACACAGTGCAGTTACTGTCTTTAGTGAGTTGATGAACAGATAATAGATTAGTTGAAATTTGAGGAACATATAAAAGATTAGATAACAAAAAGGAAGAAGAAGTAGAAAGAGTACCACTGCCAGTATTTTGAATAGGGTTGAGAAGTATGCGGATGAGAAGGGTCATTAGTGACATGTGCATTAGCACCAGAGTCAAGATACCAGTAGGTGTCTGCAGGGGAAGGTGAAGGAATATGGGCTGCAAGGGCTTGAGGTTCAGATTTCTGAATGTAGTAGTTAGTGGTGTCCAATCTATGCCAGCATTCTAAGGCATTGTGATTGGGTTTTCCACAGATTTGGCAATAGGTCTTGGTGGTAGGAGAGGAAACAGAGGGTGAGGGAGTAGTGTTAGGGTTGAAGGTAGTTTGTGAGCCTCCAGGGTTATAGTTGTTTCTACCTTGGCCTCTCTGTCCTCTTCCTCCTCTACCCCTCCTGTTATTGTTACCTTTACCTCTGCCCCTATTGGAGAAATTAGAAGAGGAGTTGACCTTGCTATAGAGAGCATTGTGCAGTAGGTGAGAGGAGGGGTCAGTGATATGGACAGATTTAGAAAGTTTAAGGTGCAGCTCTTCTGTGATAAGAAGAGTATTGAGCTGAATGAGAGAGATGGACTCAGGTCTGCATCTCATAGTGGCCTTGAAGGTATCATACTCAGGAGGTAGGCCTTTAAGGATATAGAGAATTAAATCCTCTTCAGAGATTACCTCAATTGCTACAAGAAGACTATCAGTAATAGTCTTGATGTGATCCAAGTAGGCCTGCATAGATTGAGTACCTTTGCTCAGGTTGTGAAGCTGAAGTTGCAGTTGTTGAATATGAGACCTACTGAGTGAATTGGACCTAGCAGCTAGGGTTCTCCAAACTGAAGTAGCAGTGGGAATACTCGGGACTTGAGGGAGAATAGCAGTGGTGATACAAGCAAGAAGACAACTTTTGAGATGCTTATCTTTGAGGAGCCATGTCTGATAAGCTGGATTTGTAGTAGAGGATCCCTCAGCTGTAGTAATTTGCTTAGGAGGACACTCATCTACACCAGTCACATGATCAAGCATCTGGTGAGCATCAAGAACTCCCTGGACTTGAGCTTTCCACAACATGTAATTTGTGTTGTCCAATTTGATCTGAACAAGAGTGTGCAGATTTTGAAGAAGAAGCTTTAGCTCTGTTGGAAGTTCCATGGATGAACTAGTAGCTGTCGATTTGGAAGCCATTGATGAATAGCTCAGATGAAGGAAGGTTAGGGTTTGAGAAATTGAGTAAAAACAATCAGTAGAATTGAAGAGAAGGAGGTAAGGAAGCTTCGGCTATGGTGATTAAGCTCTTCAAGTTGCTCAATGAGAGCTTCGAGAGAGATCTCCAATGGAGGATCTCGAAAAAACATGGAGGATCTACACTGCTCTATGATACCATGAAGAAAATGCTAGAGAGAAAATATAGAAACTGAAAGTATTTGTTATATTGATTCTGATCAGTACATCATCTATTTATACTTGTTTACAAGGAAGTGCTTTATGTGAAAGTTAGTTAACTAACTTTCCCTCCAAGCTACATTTCTGCACATGCTAAATACAAGTGTTACAGCTGTACATATCTAGCTATATTAAGTGTTACAGCTGTACCTAACTAACTATATTACATAGACTGCAGAACATAGCTAGCTTATATCTTATCACATTCCCTCATATTATCTAATGATAATTATTCCATCGAAAAGGTTCTTGGGTCTTGTGAACTTTTTGAGGAGAAGCAAGTTGGAAATGAGCGGTTCAATATATTCAGTGGATGCCCATCAGGCCGGACAGCCACTATCGTTCTTCGTGGTGGAGCAGATCAGGTACAGGTTCACCATAATTACACAAACGTTGCACAGTTTTTTCTTTTCCTCTAATGTTAGTGTTGAATCAACTTCAGTTCATTGAGGAAGCTGAGCGGAGTCTGCATGATGCAATTATGATTGTTAGAAGGGCGTTGAAAAACTCCACTGTTGTTCCTGGTGGCGGTGCTATAGATGTATGTGAAGTTCTTTACTACTTATACATCAAAATATAGATATTGAGTCTTTCTATGAATTGATGGGTGAAATGACCTCGTATGCAGATGGAGATAAGCCGATACTTGCGACAGCATGCACGCACGATAGCTGGGAAGTCGCAACTCTTTATTAATTCTTATGCAAAAGCACTTGAGGTAGCAAATAATGAGAACTCGTTTACTTCCTATGAGTAGTTTTTCTTCTGTCCTTGTAATGAACTGTACATTTGCAATTATGTAAGGGGGTGAGGTGTTTTAACTAAACTGTTGAACTCATTTTGCTGGGCCTAGAATTGATGTTTGCTGATTTTTGTGCATTCCTTGTCTTTTCTCCAATTAATGGTAATGTAAATTGGAATTTTAGCCTATAGAGAAATGTGTCCCAACTAGATTTTTAATCATTGGATACTAGCGAAGAAATGATATTATCCCATATTAGGAAATTATACCGTTATGGCTAAAATTAGAAAGTAAGACCTTCAACTGGGGGTGAAGTATTATTATTTCTACACGTAGATGTTGCTATTTGGTTGTTGTAGGCTTGAGCATCACATGTTGGACTGCAATTAAAGCTGAGTTTAGGAAAAAGGAGAGGAAGGAGCTAGGACGTTCTTAGAACATCTTAAATCTTAACCCTTTAGTTTAAGGGCATTATACTGAAATTGCTTAGATCTGTGGGAGATGTAACACATTGTCTACTCAATTGATGTTCTCTTAGAATTCATTAATTCGTAAATTAAGGACCCTTTTTCAAAGTAACTGCATTCTTGACAATACAAAATTCTCAATCATATGATTTTGTTATAATGAAGAATGCCATTCAGCATTCTTTGATGTGATTATTATCATGTGCAATCCCGGTACTTTTTGTAGGTACTTATGCCCTTTCATGAGGTTTTGTGGACAAGTTATCTTGATTACGATAACTTTTATCTCCTCTCATATCTGCATATCAATATTTATTCTTCTATCCTTCAGGTTATTCCTCGTCAACTTTGTGATAATGCTGGTTTCGATGCGACTGACGTGTTGAACAAACTGAGGCAAAAACATGCACTTCCATCTGGTCAGCGTTTATATTCGTGGCACTCAATGTCTAGTTATGGAGTCTTTGGTAGCTAACAAATATGCTGATAAAGTTTTCTCTCAACTTTTTCCCCTTTATGTGGTCATGATAATTAAAATATAGTAATTTGTTGGCACGTGGATACCTTGCTTTCAGATACAATAATTGTTATTGATTTTTCAAAATTATGAACAGATGAGGGTGCACCTTATGGGGTAGACATCAACACTGGTGGAATCGCAGATTCATTTGCTAACTTTGTGTGGGAGCCAGCAGTTGTGAAGGTAATTTTTCACCACATTCTAATGTTCTACTTTTGGTTCTTTAGATATATAATATTCTGAAGCAACTAGAATGAAAATGGTTATTGTTTGCAGATAAATGCCATAAATGCTGCTACTGAAGCCGCTTGCCTTATCTTAAGTGTGGATGAAACAGTTAAGAATCCCAAGGTAAGTTGAACTCTATTTCAAAATCTCGATGTCTGGTTAAGTATTTGAAATGATGGAATATAGGAGCGCACTATGTTTAGGAAGCAGTCAGAATATCTTTTCTGTGCTTTGCCCGTTGCTTTTTCATGTTTGAGATTAGAATATCTGGTCTACACATTATTAAAATTCTTTTGATTATCTGAAGATATCAAATTTTTTCTTCCCCCTCTCAGTTGGTAATTTTGGGTATTTCTGTGGTGGGTATAGTCCACTAGCAGTATTATCTATGGTCTATGGTGCAGATACTATAGATTGTTCTTACTGGCTGCAATATTTCTGAATGAATTTCTTAATGTGTCATGTGTTAAGTAGTGCTATTCCCTCTACATATTTGATGGTGTTCCATTTGTCACTTGATCTTTGATAAGTTGAACTAGTCTGGACCATACCTTAAGGCTAAGTGCACTTCACCCCTGAAAATATTTGAAATTCTCATTTTGCCCCCTAAAGAATCAATTGTCTCAAACTGCCCCTTAAAAGTATCACAAGTGTATCGGTATGGTCCTTTTTTGATGCTGTTTAGACGTGCACGTCAACATCTTGTGGCTTGTTGCTGTTTGTTATTTTGGCAATAGGACAAGCGGACAACATTGATACACTTTTTTGGTAGTTTTGTTGAAGATAATATATAATATAATAAATCCCTTTTTAATAGTTTAAACTTTTTGAGGGGGTGGTCATTTAACAGTTTTATGGGGCATTTTGAGACAATCTTTTAGGGGTAAAATGAGATTTATCAAATACTTTCAGCAGTCAGTGAGATTTGCTTTCTTAGTTTTGATGTAGTTATTTCTTACTTTCTACACATTGATCTTGTAACCTGGCATGCGATTGTCCACGTAAATTCTCATACTACATCCTTATCATCTGCAACTGCTGGTTGATACGTTGATAATGCAGTCTGAGAGTGCACAAGGAGAAGCTGCTGCTAGTGCCATGGGAGGTAGAGGGCGCGGTGGAGGTGCTTTCCGTGGTCGTGGACGGGGAATGAGGAGGTGATAAATTTTCCCCAACGTACAACTTTTAAAATCACGATCTTGCAGATTACTTGAGGTTTTTGTTATAGTCCTAATTTCCTTCCATCGATATTTTTGCTTTCCTTCTGTCCTTTTTTCACTTTTACAACCCCAGTTTGAGGCTTGATTTTGAGTTGTATGATTTCCAGTCAATTTTAGCCTATTTTTGATTTAGCTGACATGATTTCATAGTGGTTGAATGTAGTTGCTGCTTGTGTCAGTTTGCTCCTATTTGTCAGTGGTAAAATTTTTACAGCTTACAAATTATACGTTTTCGATTGCAAACAGACGGCTCATCGCGCCTTCTCTCATGATTTTGTATTTTTCCATGTTCCTTTTATGGGCAAAACTAGCAGCATATCATTGTTCATTAGCAAGTGTGATGAATAGATTATGTCACTGATGAAGTAGATGAAGTAGAAGTTTCGATCCATTTGTTCGTAGAGCTACTTGATGATAAGAGTTTTTTGGAACATCTCTAACAGAGGGACAAATAATTAATTTTGAACTTATTGTTGACTTTTTTTAGTTATGAACAAGGGTGGATTTAGAAATTTTTAACAGTCGGGGTTAAAACACATAATTTTTCAACTATATGAGTACATTTTTTTTAGTAGGAGTTAATTAATCTTCTTTAACTAAATATACATAGATATTCAATTTTTTTTTTTAAAAATACATAGAATTTTTAACATTCTCTGGAACAGTGATAGATTTAGGAGGGACAAACTTGTATCAAAATCTCAATTTCAATTCATTCAAACAAGGGTTTGATTCAAACTCCATGCTTTGAGAAGTATTTACCATTCAGGAAGAGAAAAACGTAGTTAGTTTCAGTTAATGCATATTTTGATTTTTTAAGATGTTCATTTTTGTTTTTTGGTCGGAAAGGCCAATATGTATATTGGCATTGAAACGAAAGATTACATTATCTGATCTCTATTGGGTCAGCATCGTGTTGTACAAGAGTAGAGAGCTCTAGGGGAAGATTAATACACCAAGAAAAAGGTGAACGATCTATACTAATTGCTCATGCTGTTCAGTTTACTACTTGGTTCGCAGATCATCTGATCCAATGCAAAAGAGTAGCTAGCTACTGACAATAGGATGAATTGTGGACTATAGAGAAAAGCCTCCAATCACAAAAAAGTGAACCCCTAAAAGCCTCAATAATCAGAGCAACATATGATTCGATAATTGCCTAGACATCATCCTTGTAGGTAGTAAAGAGCATGCATGCTGTTTGACATGCCAAAGTCTTAGCCTGACAAGGGTTCTCACACCGGACTAAGTAAGATAAACTATTAGTCACACGTCCCCCGGAATCGCGGTCTACCATTGCAATCCCAACCTGGTAATCTGAGCTAATCTCTTCATCAGGGGACTCATGCTCTGCCACCTGCCCTGAGGGACCATCAAAGCATGCAGTCGAGCCTTGTCGATCCTTATCAAATAATGAGTCAAGCTCCAAGAGATGCAATTGGATATCCGTTAAACAAGTTTTCAAACTATGGATGATGTTTCTCAAAGACGAACCTATTCCAAGCTTGCCAGATGGACCAACAGATTAGGGATAAGAGGTTTGCTGTATATCTACGGGGGAAGCCTAGCATAATACGAGTGAAGTATATCAAAGAACCACTTATCAAACCGGGAGATATGATGTGCTTTCATACGCAACTATAGAGGAGAGGCAAACCATAGACGGCGAGTCCACGGATAGCAGAGCAACACGTGCTCTACAGTTTCCACGTCCGTCTGACAAAATTGACATAGGGGAGATGGGATACAGAAGATGTTCAGTTGAAGATGAAGAGGATGAAAGTTTATACATTGTAGCCTGACAACTACTCGAAATAATATCCATATGATATGCTTTGTTATCTAGTCTTAGTCTACAGCAAAACATGGAAAATTATGGCTTCAAAAGTTTTACAAGAGACTTGTGGCAGAGATAAGGTCAACGCTCAAAGGCCATATCATTATATAAAGATTTATGACACATATCACAAGAGGATTTGTATTTACCTTCCCGAACGAAGTGTAGTGGATGCAGGTGTTTGTCAAATGTAAGCCTGCCCCCAAACTTGATAGTGCGATACTTTCTGAGTCGTGGAATGCAAGCAGGGTGAAAATACCGGTCACATAATGGTGCCAATATTTGGGATGCATTTCTTCTTTGCAGATCTTGCAATGGATTCATCTGAATAGTCACTAAACGGGGGAAAAATTAGCGCAAGAGGGTGCTTATCCCACCTATGATTACCAGATCGCGGTAGCAAAGCGCAATTGTAATTGATATGATAATCACAAGGCTCACATCTAAACTTGGGTTGAACGTTTTTGCAACCAGACCACCATAGCCAATTGAGAAAAGGAGTTGATCTTTGGAGATAATCAAAGGATGTTCATGGCTAAAATGGTTGATTTATTGTGAATACTCCATGATGAGGCCTTTTTTCTATACGAAATTTCTAATTAGTCCAGAGCTACGTTAAAAATAGGAAAATGGACTATATTTTTGTTAAGCTCTTCTTCAAACTTACTCTTATCTTTAGAGCTTTCGAAACCCAAAAATTTACTAACAAATCCCAGAACACCACTGCTACTAGATCCAATTGGTTGGGTGTAAGTTCTCAAACATTTAAGTTAGGCTTCAATTCATAGTGTGCAGACATCACAGTTGAACTCGAAATTGCGATGTTCAGGTGGAAGACAATAGGCAAGAGAGAGATCGTGATCGTAATCGTGATTGTGATCGTGATCTTTACACTTAAAGGTTCTTGGCAACAATGCACATTTCTTATGAATCCAGAAAGGGCAGGTGGTACATATGTATGATGAGTTTTCATCTAAATTAAAGTCATGTCACAAGCATCACAATGGAACCTAGCTGGCCTATGCTGCAACATTAATTGGTGTTCATGACCATCATCATATTGAAGTTGTAGCTTTTGTAGCGCACATAATATGTCGATGTTGAAATCACAAGAGGAACAATGGTAGGTGAAGCCATTCCATGACTGCCGACAAAGATTACAAGTGCAGTTTGAATCATCCTAAGGTGGCTTCGCGAAGAGTTGAAGAGGGTGTTGGGAGTGTAGAGGATGTGAAATTTCCTGGGGCGATTCAGCGCAAGTTTTGTGGTGGAAAATATCGTCACAAGCACTACAAGATCAATAGGTGGCTTCTGTTATTTGGTTTTGACAAGCATAATATCGTCGCTGAAGTTCATTGAAGATAAGTGGATGCTGCTCATGGCTGAAGTGTTTCAGCTGCATAGCTCTGGACTCTTCAAACCTTACTCACAAACACAAAGTTAATTTCTATTAGTCTTTATTGAGGATGAGTCCCACTCGTCATACAACTCCTCCAATGGATAAGTTATTCACTCAGTTGTAATCCCATATCTAAGGGAAGTAGCTTTGCATCTATCATGATTTGTATCTTTCGTGTTGTAACTGGCTCTATTTATGAGCCTCAGTGTAAAGCCATACATAATTGAATGTGTGCAATTCCAAACAGCTCAATTTACCTTTCCCTGTTATGGTATCAAGAGCTAACCTCTAACGAGATAAAACGATCTACCATTTTTTTCCTTTCTCTTCCACTCAAATGACAATTGAGACCTTTGCAACCACCTCTTCCGCAACTCAAACTTCTCCACCACCAATCCCAGTAGAGTGTCCCAATCTGTCTACCTCTTGTCAGTTGATTGCCATAAATGTCGCCAATCAGCTGCCCCTCAAACTGACTCCCACCAACTATTACTCCTGGAAGGCTCAGTTTAATGCACTCCTTTACGCATATGACTTATTGGTGTATGTCGATGGTTCCTACCCCTGTCCTGCGGCTGGAATTGTGGTCGCTGATAAGTCTTCACCAAATCCGGATTATCTGTTCTGGATGCGCCAGGACAAACTTCTCCTACTTGGTATTATTGGTTCGCTGAGCCACTCAGTATTTCCGGTCATTCGCTCGTGCCCAACAGCTGCTGCAGCTTGGCCTCGTCTCGCCAAGAATTATGCAAATCCGTCATCTTCACGGATAATGGGGCTTGTTGAACAACTCACGCTCCTTTCTCGTGGTAACCAACCTGTTTCTGATTATCTTGCTCAAGTTCGCGACATTGCCGATGAACTCGCGCTTGTTGGCTTTCCTGTTCCGTCACAGTATCACATTACTCATACACTTAATGGCGTTGGTCCTGCTTTTAAAGAACTAGCAGCAGCGATTCGTGCTCGTGACACAGTCATTTCGTTTGATGAACTCCATGACAAACTTGTGGAATATGAGGCTTTTATTAAACGTGAAGAGCAGCATGCATCTGGCTCTCTTGGATCTGTTCACATCAATGCTACCCGCCTGTCCAATAGTTCACCTATAGGGAAGAAAAACTCCGATTACAACAAAAATGCTTCTGCTGCCAAGTCTTACCATCAGACCAATAACCAACGTCGACCAAATAATGGCGACGTCCACTACGACAGAGGTCTGTTGGCTCACTAATCTCATTCCTAAGCTACATAATGCCACCCCCAGCTCTGCCACGATGCTCTGTGATAATATTGGTGCCACGTATTTGTGTGCGAATCCGGTATTTCACTCACGCATGAGGCATTTGGCCCTAGACTTCCGTTTTGTTCATGATAAAGTAGCTAATGGCTCAATGCGTGTGGCTCATGTTTCAACAGCCAACCAAGTCGCAGATGCTTTAACTAAGCCTCTAGCTCATTTGCGGTTTGAATATCTTCGGATCAAGATCGGCAACACCCTATTGCGGGGGCATATTGAGGATGTGTCCCACTCGTCATACAACTCCTCCAATGGATAAGTTATTCACTCAGTTGTAATCACATATCTAAGGGAAGTAGCTTTGTATTCTATGATTTGTATCTTTCGTGTTGTAACTGGCTCTATTTATGAGCCTCAGTGTAAAGCCATACCTAATTGAATGTGTGCAATTCCAAACAGCTCAATTTACCTTTCCCTGTTAGTCTTTTATCACTGATATGGACCCAATTGGATGAACATCATTGCATCAATGTGTAATAAGTGGTCTTAGATTCCTGGCAGATGATAATTGGTTGGGGACGGATTTAGGAATTTTTATTAGTGGGAGTTAAGATATATAACTTTTTAATTATATGATTACATTTTTTTCAGTAGGGACTAATTAATTCTTTTAATTAAAAATATATAGATATTTAAAGTTTTTTTTTTTTTAATAAAAAAATACATAAAATTTTTAACGTTTTTCTAAGTCAGTGAGGACTGTAACTTCCACTATCTCCCATATGGTTCTGCCTGTGCATGGGTTGTGCTTATAGACACATAAAAAAAAAATACATAAAATTCTTAACGTTTTTTTAAACCAGTGAAAACTATAACTCCTACTATCTCCCATGTAGTTCTGCCTGTGCATGGGTTGTGCTTATGGGTACATGAAAAGAATAATAGGGCTTATGACAAAGGATGGTAAGCACTGAGCCCTACTAAAATAAGTAATTGTCATCATCAGTTAATGTGTTACTATTGTATTTATTAAAGATTAGGGTCGGACAAATAATTGGTCCACCTTAACAAAAGTTGGTCTATAGGGCCCCCACAAATAATTGAACTTCTTATCTAAGCGTAGATCTGCTTCAACGGTTGATTATAGGTTAGCTAAAGAAAAAAAAAAGGTAAAAAAAAAGAAGAAGAAATATCGTCAAATGAGGCTTGGAGCAACTCCAGAAATATTCAATTACAAGTAGGGATGGTAAGAGGTAAGATTTAAATTTAAATTTGATAGGTATTTGATCTGATTATAAACTTGAATACCAAGTTGATAGGAGTATTTGTTAGGGTTTAATTTTTACAAGAGATTACCGACATATAATCCATTCAATCAATGCTTGTGTTTCTTTGAAATGTAAAAAGTAATTAGATTGTCCTTCATTGTGTCACTATCATCATCTGTGAATTTTTAGGAGAATCAAACTAATCACATAAGAATTTTCTGAATCAGTTTTAACTCAATGGTTGTTAATATGTATCACTTTCTTCTTAGAAAGTCAAGTCCAATCACTGCCTAAAGAATACGAAATATGAAATAATTTACTCTCAAGAAAATATATTGGCAGTTTTAACTCAACTAAGATCATATGAAGGATGATCTTCATTGAAACATTTGGAATTAAAGAACACAATTTTGTTATTCAGAAAGATGTATGTACGAGCTTGATTGATCATTATGAGACAAACAAAACTAGAAATATATTTGGTGAGGAATTCCTAGCATTTCTCGTGCCTAGGGTTGACGATAAATGAAAAAAATCTTATACAAAAACAAGTTTTGGATAAAATCTTATACAAAAACAAGTTTTGGATGAAGACAATCCACAACATAAGATTTCAGCATGAAAATCCATAAATGATATAACAAACAACACCAATATAGTTGCGAGCTTGATTTTTATTTATTTATTTGTTCTAACAAGTGTGTAGAAACTCGTTACAAAGGAAATTTCCCATAAATATTAAACGGGAAGAAACTATATACAATATAACCTCTTTAAATTAATAGAGTTGAGACCACTAAATTCTAAATATTTATTAATTTATTGAGATATTTTTAGTTTTTTTGGTTTAAAAGTAAACATATTATATTTATAGTATCTTTTTTGAAAAGTGACTTATATTTTTTCAAACAAATTTGAAAAGATAAGTAGAAAAGTCTAACGAGAATAGAAATAAAAATCTAATTTAGTAGTATTAAAACAAGTTTCTCTAATCTCGTATCAGGATTAAGATTAGAACAAGTTTCTCATAGTCAATTTATTATGTAATTTTTAACTAATTATTAATTTATAAAATATTTGGATTGATAAAATACAAAGAAAATATTTTAAATATATTATCTTATAATTTTATCTAAATTATTAATTTTTTACACTGATCCCAAGTCAGGAACGAATATTTTTATTATTTAAAAGAGATTATTAATTTAAAGAGGTCTATTATATAACTCCTTTTCTTCTGCTGCGGCTATCACTGGACTTAGTCTAATTCCTTGTATGTCAATTAAACATTTGGACAATTAATCACCACTCTAAGCTCAGGGACAAAATTAAAATTTAAAATCAACTACTTCCAATCGCTTTCAAGGAAATTTAATTTAGTTTCCTAAAATATTGATAGGAGAAATCTCACATTTAGTCCCTATTGTTTACAAAAAATTTAAGTTTAGTCACTATTGTTTAAAATGTCTCAATTTAGTCTTTATTGTTTCCTTAAAAGTTTCAATTTCGTCCCTATTGTTTTAAGTTTCTCAACTTCGTCCTTATTGATTTCCAAAAATTTTAGTTTCGTCCTTATTATTTTAAAAAAAATTCAAATTCATCTCTATTATTTCTCAAAAAAATTCAATTTAGTCCTTAAATAATAGGGACGAATTTAAAATTTTAAAAAAATAGTTGAGACGAAATTGAAATTTTTTAAAAATAATAGGGATGAAATTAAAATTTTTTGGGAAATAATAGGGACTACATTGAGACATTTTAAACAATAGAGACGGAATTAAAATTTTTGGTAAAACAATAAGGACTAAATTGAGATATTTTAAACAATAGGGACTAAACTGAGATATTTTGTAAATAATAGGGACTAAATGTGAGATTTTTCCATATTGATAAATATGCAATTTTAACCTAGCATCAGATGTTTTTTTTTTTTTTTTTCACGAAGTAATCTAAAAGTGTTCAAGAATTTCAACAGTTAGGCAATGGCTCGCAAATTTGTAACGATAAATATTACGGATTGTGTCACAATATCTCGGGCCAAAGTAAAACACAAAGACAATGACATATTCGTTCGCAAAAGGATATGCAAAGGAAATTATCAAGAAGTTCAAAATGGATAACAACAATACAATAAATACTCCAATAGAATGTGGGATTGAGTTAATAGGATATAATGGCAGTTGAGTTGGAGAAAAAGAATAATGGGATTTGCATTCTCCTTGGAGATAAAATAATTAACTGGACCTCAAATAAACAATTGCCACATTATCAGTTTGTAAAGTTGGATATGTAATCGCCACCAAAAGTGTGTGTCATGTGCTACAATATAAGTTTGCTTAAAGAGGTCCACATATTGCAAGATCAAACAGTAGGGATATTTGTGGACAAAATTAAGTTTGCAATTTCATTAGTAAATAATCCCATCTTTCATGATCCAAGCAAGTGGATTGATACTAGATACCACTCCATCAAAAAATTTGTAGAGAAGAAGGACGTCTAGTTGAAGTTCACAGAATTCAAAAACTAAGTGGTGGATATCTTCACCAAACCTCTTAGAAATAAGTTTCTCAAGCTCATTTCTCATCTTAAAAGATTTCAAGTTAAATGGGGCGTTGGGAAATTTGACTTGAATTGTAGGATATTTTAGAATGCTCTATTTATTCTTTATAAGGTAGGAAAGAGTTAATATTGTGTAGAATTATATGAGGTTAGTAAAATTCAGCATATCTAAAAGATTCTAGCTTATCTAAAACACTTCAAACTAATTAAGTTATGTGACACTTGGGACAATCAACTAACATCCTATAATGCTCAAGGATTACTATAAAAAGAGTCCTTGGTTAGCCATCTTGGTAAGAAGCAAAGTTAGAGGCCACTCTTCAATACAAAGTTGTCAATTTTTTTGTAAAATCTCATATTTCACGTTCAAAATACATTCTTTAGATTTTAAGTGTTTTTCAAATCAATAAAAACCTATTGCAATAATTATTTATATTGCCAACCTGCAACTCAAAATAGTATCATATCTAGCTTCAATCATAGCATTTGACTTGAACAACTTGACTTAAATCACATGGGTATTACCAACTCCATCCTACCAAAACTGATCCTAATTTCTCTATACTGAATGCATTCATGTTTAATAAAATTATCTTAATCTAAATTAGTATACTTGTGACTGAAAATCTCTAGTAGTAAAATTATTCTCAAAATTCACCAGAGTGTTATCCTTAGTTGAATTCTCTTTCACTCAATTCAAACAATTTCAAACATAATACTAGGACCTGGGGTAATTGGGGGAAAACCTCAGCTAACACTATCGGCTCATGACCATAATTTCTGCATGTATAATCTTAAATCATTGTGCAAGAGCTTGGATGTAGCTGTCAACATTGTCATGGATGTCCAAAAACACCAACAAAACTTTTGAATCATGCTTGGATCACAAGAATTTAGATGATTGTTGAGCATCCTGTGGACTCTCCTTCACATAATCTCCAAAAAGGACTACTAACATAAAATTTAACAATATATATTAGAAAGAAAGTAAAGAAACATTGATATTCCATGTATATATAATTTATTTTAAGAAAATTTTTAAAAATGATAAGTTAGATAACAAGTAAATTATCTACAAGCTCCATCCTGTGGACTCTCCTTCACATAATCTCCAAAAAGGACTACTAACATAAAATTTAACAATATATATTAGAAAGAAAGTAAAGAAACATTGATATTCCATGTATATAGAATTTATTTTAAGAAATTTTTTAAAAATGATAAGTTAGATAACAAGTAAATTATCTACAAGCTCCTGATGGTCATACGGGTAATGGTTGCTTTCTTAAGTATATCCAAAAAACAGACCTCTTGATTCCCTAGTTGGATTAAAAAAAACAATATATAATTGTGCTAATTAGAAAAAAAGAAGTGAATTACAATAAAACTCATGCATTTGAGGTAATTGGCTAGCATATAGAAACAAGTTAGAAATGCATCAACAAAAAAAATATTGTTTTATTAATATTTGCTAGTTTGCTTGTTATGGATGAAAATATTTAACAATTCATTGAAATACTAATTTGTAAGAGAATATTTTTCAAGAGTAGCAGAGGCATCAAGCAGGAAGACCGTTTCTCCCTTGCGTGTTCCTTTTGGCTAAGAAAGTCACAGGTCAAGAAATCGAATTTCAATTTAAGATTAGGAATAGGCGTAATAGACCTGCGTCACATTCATGTATTTACGATTCATGTGACGGTATTAAAAGGAGTTCCGTTATTTTTTTATTTATTTTTAATCAAGATTTAGAAGTTGAAATTTCACCTTTACCATTTTAGCCATTTGGATCAAGCTCAAGCCTTCCATGGGGTATTGCAGGCACATATAATTATTAGCCACATAATTATCAAATAGAGAACTGTTTCACATTTCTTTTGCAGATGATTGTTGCAACCCGTGAAAGATCCTTTACGAACATTGACAAAGGCCTTTAAAAATCAATAAATTGTCTGGCTTCATGAAATGCAATCAGTAGCAGTGACTGAAGAGGTGTTTAGTTTTTGTGTTTGCCTTCATGAAAGCATTGCATGTTCACCCAAAAAGAAAAAAAAAAGAAAAAAAAGAAAAAAGCATGTTGTGTGTGTATGTGAGTATGTGTCAGTGTGTGTGAAAAAGACAAAAAGGAAAAAACATGTTGTTATTGGGCACATCCTGTTGATATGCTCAACTGGATTGAATCGGCAGTGTTGGCGAATACTAAGTGTGGCCATGTTTGGACTGCACTTGCGAATGCGCCTAACTTTGATGTGCCGGATCTCTCTCATCTGGACTCTATTAATTGTTGAATTTTACAAAAAAAAACTATTGTTGAAAGTTTTTTAAAATCTAGCCAGAAACATGAACTTGGTTCGATTTGGAAATTCACTAATGCATTTTGAGTTTATGATCAAAACAAGACGTGTATTCGCCACTAATGCATGTTTCCATTGAAATGTAAAAACTATTTAGATTGTCCTCCATATTGTCAACTATCACCACTTTATGAATTTTTAGGGGATCAAAAAATTAAAAAAAGAATTTCTCAATCACTTTTAACTGAATGAATGTTATAATATCACGATACATGAGTGCTCATAATAAAAAATTAAAAAATTAAAAACAAATGAAGTACAAAAAATTTGAAAAGAGACTCACAAACCAAAATGAATACCCTAGATGCTGTTCAAACGGTTGCGTCCCCCAAAATAACACCAAACACTTGGTGGCACTCAGATGCTGCAAACTGTAAGTGTAGGCTGCTAGCTGCTTGGAATTCCTCACTAACTATATTGCTACTTTGTCTTCCTCATAATTAATAAAACTCATGGATACATGTTTTTCAATGTAAAATTTCTTCAATTTCAAATCTTTCAAGTAAAATCATCCTTCGTATGATCTTATTTAAGTTATAATTACGATTGTTAGAAACCACTTGTTTAGTTATAATCACGATTACTTGTTCAGAGTGAGTTTTAGAGCCTTAGTATTCTTAAAATTTGAGCCAACATTGTAAGGAGCCTCGTAAAAAGTCTATGGTACTTGACATTCACAAGACTAGGCATTTTATTCGGGGTAGAACATATTAGTAGGTTCGTGGAGGGATTGAGGATTTATCACTTCAAAAATGTAAAATAAATTCTTCAAGTTCTATTTGTCCTCAACCAAATTCAAGCTAGTAGGATGCAAGGATAATTGGGTTGGAGATGTAGATCATCGAAAAAGTATGATGGGGTCTGCCTTCCTTTGGAGATACACAAATCAAATGGACCTCAAATAAACAACCAATTGCTAAATTATTAGCTTGTGAAGCTGAGTATGTAGCCGCTACAATAAGTGTGTGTCATGTGCTCTGGTTGTGAAGTTTACTTAAGGAGCTCCATATCTCTCAAGGTGAAACAATAGGGACATTTGTAGGCAATAAGGTCTGCATTTGTACTAGTACATAATTCTGTCTTTTATGATCCAAACAAGCCTATCGGTACTAGATACCACTTCATCAAATAATATGTGGTGAAGAAGGATGTCCTGTTAAAGTAGACAAAATTCAAAGAGCAAGTGGAGGAGACTTTCACCAAACCTCTAAAGACTCTAGTTTCTCAAGCTCATGTCTCATCATCTTGGAAAAAATTCAATTATGATTGGGTGTCAAAGTTTTAAATTGAATTATAGAATGTTTTAGAATGTCCTATTACTTAATGAACAATGTAGGAAATAGTTGAATCGTGTAGAATTATATGAGCTTAATAGAATCTAGTATGTCTAAAAAATGCTAGATTATCTAGAACATTTTACATTGATAAAGTTTTGGTGGCACTTGGGATAATTAATATCCTAGAATGCTACACAAATTATTATAAAAAGATGCATTAGTTAGCCATTTTGGCAACAAGCAAAGTTATAGCCCCACTTCGATACAAACTTACCTAATTCTTACAAAAATCCCATCTTCACATTTCAAGATACATTTTAGGTGATTTTACACTTTTCCAAACCAATAAAAGTTTACTACAAGAATCACTTGTACCACCTCCCACCTGTAATCCAACAACATAGTTCATATCTATCGTCATTCATAGTGTTTTACTTGAACAACTTGGGCATAAACCACATTAACATCACTATGATCATCATACCAAAAGTGACCATGAATTTTTCAACGAACACACTAAACCAAGTTATCTTCACTGGTTATTTATGTATCAATGAATTATTTGCCTCCATCCCAACTAAGACAAGAGTAGCGAGTATGTTTTTACATTTCTTCTCAAAAGTACGGTGATAATTTGCAATGAACATAATCATGCATGCTATCAACAAGTTCTTCACTGACTGTAGTATCTTGAGACAATACTTTTCTCATAATTTTGAGAATACGACTTAACCTTGTATCAGACGGAAGCACCCTCACACCAATTGACTTGTTCTTTCCATCCCATATTTGTCATGAAAAGCAACCTAAAGTGCAAAACTTAAGCATAATTAATGCCGTAACACCAAAATAAGAAATTAATTAGCAAATATTTAATAACACATACATATATTTACAGTTGATTAGGATACGATTTATACACATCTACTAATACATTAGTCAAACTAAAGAGATAAATTAGTAGCTCATTAATATACACATATCACACATTTTTATATGCCATATACACATATCATACATGTGTTTGTGATATATGCACATATCACACATTTAAATAGCACAAACAGACTCAGTAGCATAAACATGCAAAAAAGACTATTTGTAACGTCTTAGATTTTCCTAAAGCTATGACATTTGCTAGTTCTACATCCAAATTTTTATACACTATGACTAGTACAAAACGTATTAACTATATATTGAAAATACTTTCAATGTCACAAAATGAAATGAATACTAGAAGAGAAAAGAAAAAAAAAGAAGAAAATTTTGACCATTCTCTGTCATGATCTTGTTAAACACGCAGGAGACATACTAATCATATTAACAAACTATAAGCCTTTAGCTTATATGGTGTGTTGGTCCTTAATAACCTAAAATGAGGGGGGGGGGGGGGGGGTGAATTAGGTTGTTAGACAAGGTTAAGCAATTTAAAAATTCTTAATACGGAGGCAATGTCTAGTAAAGATTGATAATACTCTAGAAGTTCTTGTAGGCAATTGATCGAACACTTTGTGAGTATATAAGTATTTAACACTAGATATGCAATTAGAACTTCAAGGTAGAATTTCAAATAGATATCTCATCAATTATTAAACAATTAATGTGAGCAATATCCACACGAAAGTAAATGACTTGAAAATAAAGAGAATAGAGTAAGAGAAATCAAACACGATGGTTCGCACTCCCAGAGGCCTAGTCCACCACCTAAGGTCTTCTCTTCCCTTAGGATTTAATAACTCTTTACTAAGATGCTTCTTCAAATGTTGGTGAAGCAAGAACCAACTACAATTACTCTTGAGTCCACAAGAGTTACACAAGCTTCTTCAAATGTAGGTGAAGGTTAACCTACTACCCTCTCTTCCTTTGAGTCCACAAAGGATTACAATACTTCTTCTCACAACGATTCTCTCAACCTATGTGAAAGAATATATTACAGAGATTATGTGATAGAATAAATGACAATTGCAACTCCTATTTGAGTTTGATATTACAATTGAAGAATAGCTTTGAATGCTCAAAAATATGATAATGATAGCTCAAGATTTCTCAATAAGAATGATATGAAAGCTCTTTGAAATCAGAAAATTATGGCTTGGAGAGGTGTCTTAGAAGGTGAGAGAGCATGGCTTAAAAAGAGGGAAAGTTTAGACACAAATCGGATTTTAAGCAAAATTTTTGGATTTTCCCGTTAATCCATCCAGGCGCTGAGGCATTATTCCGGGCGCCTGGAAAGAACATGTATCGCCCGGATCAGACTTCTCTGCCAGGCGTTGCGCCTTCTATCCGGGCGACCAGAAAAGGCCAGTAACGCCCGGATGCTTAAAAAATGCTGAAAAGATATATTTTGAACCCATAAATTTTTTGTTTAATTGCAAAACATTTGGGCACATAAAAGAGAGATTTCTTAGCATTTTTTAACATCCCAAAATATTTTCAAAACAGTTGAAATAAAATGATTTCAAATACAAGAGTTTGAAATAAAAAATGTTTTTCAAGGATGATTTTGAATAGATGTTAATCGAAAAATATTTTTGGAGAAATTATGAGCAATACAAATCATACTTAGGCAAGCGACATTTTTTAAGGCTGGTACCCCTTATGTCACCACTTCTCCTTCCTTGTGACTCCCTCTTTATCGACAAGTCAATAACTTGAATTCTTTTGGGCTTGGACTTTGATCCAAATAGCTTTCTACTCTTTGACTGAAACAAGTTGATCCAATGTTGATGTGGACTTGCTTTGTTGGAATGAAGGTCTTACAAAAAAAAAAGAGAATGCTAAAGCACGATTTAGATGTTTTGTTATTATCAAAATAAAGATTATAGGCTTTTCAGGCCAACAATCTCCCCCTTTTTGATGATGACAAAACATTGAAGTTAGCAAGCATGAAATAGTTGAAATTAAAGAATAAAACTTGATTTGAGGTCTCCCCCTCAATTTGAGCTTGATAAAATTTAGCTTGACCTTGAAAAGCAAATTCCCCCTGAATAAGTGCAATGACAGACACTATTTTTATGCTTTTATTTCATTTCAATATATACTTTTTCTATTTCAATATACTTTCTCCCCCTATTTGTCATTAACAAAGTATAGTTTCTATAGCAAATAATCATAAGAGTAAAAGCCACAGTGAGAGATAACAGGTATAAGACAAGAGATAAGCAAGGGAAATGCAAAGCATTAATGAAATGAAGCAAAGTATCCAAACAATGTTAAAAGGCGAAAAAAAACTAAGGAGTTTTTGATAAAAGAAACAACTGAAAGCAAGAAAAGAATGTTTGAAGAGAAAACACATCTCAAGGCATCCACAGACTAAGGACCAATGTGGTGGTCATATAAAGCCTTCAACATCTGCTCCATTCGGTCCAAACGAACATCTAGTGCATGCAGGTGTGCAAGAATTTCATCATGTGAGGAGGAGTGAGAGGAAGACGGTCTAGCTCTTTGTCCTTGAGAATTGCCAACATCACTTCTGCCTTGACGTTCCATAGGATCTCTAAAAGTAGTGGGGTCAACATCAAGAGGTTCAAACACAAAAGGATCATCACTCGTATCATCACCAATATTGAGAACTCGAGAGTTATGGATTTTCAACTTTTGGCGAGTGAGGCTAGTGACATTGAGAAGATAGGATCTATCACTAATGGCCTCAAACTCTTGATCACGCGGAACTTCTAATGACTCAAAAAGGTAAGTTAAGGGTACCCCATAAGCAAGTTGATTTTGAGCTTGCTTGGTGTGGATGATATGGTTAATGATGATGTGTGGAAGATTGATACGTTTAGCTTCATACATCAAATACATCAACAAGGCAGTGAATTTTGGAATCGAACCATCTTTAACTTCTCGTGGAATAATGACTTCATGAAGAATGTAAAATAACAGTTTCTTTTCTGGAGTGATATCCTTAGTCTTAGGATAACTTAAGGAGCTTGTTCCCGTTCCTTCCCATAGAAATTCTATAACATTGGCTTCTAAGTTATCAAGAACACCTTCTGGCATGCCTCTATAAGAATAAAGCTTTGTGCCTTGATTAGGAATCCCAAAAGCTCTAGCAACAACACTTGCAGTTAATTCCAGTTCTTTAGACTTAACTTGACTATTCAATTTCATGGTGTTGAAATCTAAGTCAACATAGTAATAGAATTCTCTAATCCATGAAGTATTTCCTTTGTTTTCAAACCTTAACATAGGTAGCCACCCTTGAGCATCTAAAAGCCTATAAATTCTAGTACCATTAAGCAAGGTAGGAGGGTCTAAAGTCTTACCCCATAAGATGTTTTGTTGTGGAAAAGCATCGGGATTTACAATGATTTGAGGGCCTGATGATGAAGATTCTCCTTGCTTGCGTTTCTTAGAGTCAGCCCTTGGTGGTGCCATTTGAAGTTGTAAGATTGTGAAGCTTGTTAGAAGAAAGACTTGATTGAGGAATTTTAACGAACACCTTGTACACAAGGTTTTTTGAAGGATTTGGTGTTGAAGATTTTGAAAGCTTTGATGATGAAAACACAAGATTTTGATGATTAAAGAGTGTTTTGATGCAAATAATGGTGAGGGATGGTGAAGGTGTTGGTGTATAAATATGAGGGATTGAGAGAAAATTGAGTTTGTATTTGAAAAGATGTGAAAAAGTGAGGAAAGAAGAGAGGAATTACAGTTTTCAAGCTGTGCGATCCGGGCGATATGCCCTTGTTCTGGGCGCCCGGATGAGGGCAGTAACGCCCGGCAGAGAACAATGTTCCGGTCGTTACACGCTTCTTCCGGTCGACCGGAAGAAGGCAGTAACGCCTGGATCACTATTTTTAAAAAAAATGCAATTTTTCGCAAAGTCAAGTGACCCAAAGCATTCTTAGTTCCCTTCTAATAGCACAAAATTGATTCTCATGCAATGGTTTTGTAAAAATATCGGCCAATTGATGCAAAGAATCAACAAAAACAAGTTCAATATCTCCTTTTTGCACATGATCTCTTAGAAAATAATGACGAATTTCAATATGCTTAGTTCTAGAATGTTGAATTGGGTTCTTTGATAGACTTATAGCACTTGTATTATCACACCTGATAGACACATGATCATATTTTAGACCAAAGTCAAGTAAAGTTTGTTTCATCCATAGAATTTGTGCAACACAATTACCTATAGCTACATACTCGGCTTCTGCTGTTGAAAGGGCTACACTATGTTGTTTCTTGCTAGACCATGAAACTAAAGCATGTCCTAGAAATTGACAACTGCCGCTAGTGCTTTTTCTATCAATCTTACACCCATCATAATCGGCATCGGAGTATCCTACAAGTTCGAAAGATGTGCCTTTAAGATAAAAGAGTCCTAGATTGATAGTACCCTTAAGGTATCTAATAATCCTTTTTACAGCATTCAAGTGTGATTCTTTCGGAGAAAATTGAAAACGAGCACACAAGCATACAAAAAATATAAAAACATGTCTTGAGGCAGTTAAATAGAGAAGGCTTCCGATCATACCTCGATATTGCTTTTCATCAACCGATTTACCTTTTTCATCTTTGTCAAGTTTGATTGACGTTCCCATAGGAGTGCTCATTTCTTTTGCAGTTTCAAGCCCGAACCTTTTGATGAGTTCCTTAATGTACTTGGCTTGATTAATGAAGATCCCTTCTTTTGTTTGTTTGATTTGTAGTCCAAGGAAGAAATTTAATTATCCCATCATGCTCATTTCAAATTCTTTATGCATACATTCAGAAAAATACTTGCAAAGGGATTCGTTAGTAGCACCAAAGATAATATCATCAACATATATTTGAACAAGCAAGATATCTTTAGCTTTTCTTTTTACAAATAATGTAGAGTCTAGTTTACCTCTAGAAAAGCCGTTGTCAAGTAGATAATTACTTAATCTATCATACCATGCCCTAGGTGCTTGTTTAAGTCCATAAAGAGCTTTTTGAAGTTTGAATACATGACTTAATAAATTTGTATTTTCAAAACCGGGTGGTTGTTCAACATAAACTTCTTCTTGAAGATATCCATTTAAGAAAGCACTTTTGACATCCATTTGATAAAGTTTGAAGTTCATAAAACATGCATATGCTAGTAACATTCTAATGGATTCAAGTCGAGCTACCGGTGCAAAGGTTTCTTCATAGTCTATTCCTTCTTCTTGATTATACTCTTGAGCAACTAATCTAGCCTTATTTCTAGTTATATTACCGGATTCATCTAGTTTGTTTCGGAAAACCCATTTTGTACCAATAATCGGGTAATTACTAGGTCTTTCAACTAAGGTCCAAACTTGATTTCTTTCAAATTGATTAAGCTCTTCTTGCATAGCAATAATCCAATCATCATCCAATAATGCTTCTTTTATATTTTTAGGTTCAATTTGAGATATAAAAGCTACATGTTCACAAAAAGTATTTAGATTGGAACGAGTTTTTACACCTTGTGATGGATCCCCAAAGATTTCATCATTTGGATGATTTTTGACAAATTTCTAACATTTTGGAAGATCTTGATTTGTTGATATGATTTGATCATTTGAAGTTGGTTGTTCTTCCTCCATTGGAGTATCAATTTGATTGCTTGTGGATGTATTGCCTTCTTCACTTGTCGGAATAGGTCGACTTTGTTCTTCAACTTGTTGAAAGCTTACATCATCATCTTCATCTTTTCTTGACATAAATGGGTTAGTTTCATCAAAGTTAATATGCATAGATTCCTCAATTACGGAGGTTCTTTTATTGTAAACTCGATATGCCTTGCTTCTAGAAGAATATCCAATAAAAATACCTTCGTCGGATTTTGAATCAAACTTACCAAGATACTCTTTATTATTTAAGATGAAGCATTTACATCCAAAAACTTTAAAATGTGAGATATTTGGAGTACGTCCTTTCCATAATTCATATGGAGTTTTCTTGAGAGAAGGTCTAATTAAAACTCTATTTAGAGTATAACAAGCCGTATTAACAGCTTCTCCCCAAAAGTATGTAGGCAAATTGTTTTCTTTCAACATTGTTCTTGCCATTTCTTGTAAAGTTCGATTTTTCCTTTCAACAACCCCATTTTGTTGAGGAGTTCTAGGAGCCTAAAAGTTATGCTCAATGCCATTTTGTTTACATAATTCCACAAAATATGCATTTATGAACTCCGTGCCTTGATCACTATGAATGCATGAAATATAGTATCCTTTCTCATTTTGCACTCTTTTACAGAATTTTGCAAATTCATTGAAAGCATCACTTTTGAAAGCAAGAAACATTACCCATGTGTATCTAGTATAATCATCAATAATAACAAAAACATATTTAGATCCTCCTAGACTTATTACATCCATTGGTCCAAAAAGTTCATATGAAGTTTTTGTAGAGCTTTTGATGTAGTCACATGGCTAATGGTTTTGAAAGATACTTTATGTTGTTTTTCAAATTGACATGCATCACATAAATGATCTTTTTCAAACTTGGTCTTAGGAAGGCCTCTCACAAGATCCTTTCGAGAAAGTTTACCTAGGAGATCCATGCTAATATGTCCGAATCTTCTATACCATAACTAAGAACTTTCTTTTGTTGTGATTAAACAATCAATATTTTGGCATGATATACTTTCAAAGTCAATGATATAGACATTTTCATGTCTATTTGCAATAAACAACACATTTTTCATTTTGTCAAAAACGGTGCAACATGATGATTTAAATTCAACTAGATAATCATTATCACATAGTTGACTTACACTAAGCAAATTATGTTGCAATCCTTTCACAAGTAGCACATCATGGATGGATATTTTATTTCCAATGCTACCTTTACCAATAATTTTACATTTCTCATTGTTTCCAAAACTCAGAAAACCTTTGTAATTTTTGATAGACTCATAGAAAAGAGATGGGTCACTGGTCCTATAGTCTTGACCATCCACTATCAATGACCCAATTTCCTTCATACTTCATCCTTAGGGTAACCTATATACAAAAACAAAATTTAGGTCCCCAAGTTCTATTGGGTCCTATATTGTTAGTATTGACTTTTAACACTTTTAATAATCCATTTTGGTTTAAGCCAAGAAGAAATTTTGGAGTCTCTACCTATTATATTTCGAAATTTACAATGTGATGTTATGTGACCTTGTCTTTCACAATAGGTGCATGTTTTTTGAAATCCTTTAGATGTTGATGCTTCATTTGTAGAAGATGATGCTTTAACAAAATAATTTTTTAGAGATTTTTGTTTTGAAGAAGGTTCATATCCTAATCCACTTTTATCAAAAGCCATTTTTTGAGAGCCAAGCATTTTATCAAGATTTTCTTTTCCTTTTGTAAATCTTGCAAGGTTTCCATTTAATACATGATTTTCTTTTTCAAGCTTTTCAATTTTTGTTTGAAAATTATTATTTTCGAAATGAATTTTAAGTGCTTTTTCATGTGCAAAATTTCGATATTTTTCAAGCAACTTATTTTCTTCTTTTAAGGTATTATTTTCCCTTTGAAGTTCATGTATCTTGATAATAAAACTATCATGCATTTTTGAAAATTCATTTTGTAATTCTTCAAAAGAATATTTATTTTCAATTAATGAGCTAGAGGTGTAATATTCGGAATTAAAGGAAGAACATACCTCATCATCTTCTTTTGTCATAAGACAAACGATATTTGCCACTTCTTCATTTTCACTTTCCTCACCCTTTGATGCTTCGTTAGCAACATATGGTGCTTTGAAAGCTTTTCCTCCCTTGTGTTTGATTGGTTTTGGACAATTTGCTTTTATGTGACCCGTCTTGTCACAATTGAAACACATTCCTTCTTCTTTTGATTTGTTTCTTCCTTTGTTCATAAACCTATTGTAGGGAGCTTTGCTTACCTTTTTGAATTTGAGAAATTTCTTAAAGTTCCTTGTAAGAAGGGCTATCTCATCATCATCTTCTTTGTTTTCTTCTTCTTCATCACTTGAGTAAGCCTTTGATGCAAGAAGTGCAAGTGAACTTTTTGTTATTCCTTTTTTCTTCTTCTCGATCTTTCTTCTTCAACTCATGGCTCATAAGAGATCCCATAAGTTCACTAAGAGTGAGAGTTTTGAGGTCTCTAGCTTCTTCAATAGCCGTTACTTTAGCTTCCCATGGCTCGGTTAAGCTTCAGAGAACTTTTCCTACCAATTCTTCATTAGAATACTCTTTTCCAAGAGATTTTAGAGCATTAACAATATCAGTGAATCTAGAAAATATTTGTTCTATATTTTCATCAAAAGACATCTTGAACATTTCATATTTATGAACAAGCATGTTTATTCTAGTTTCTTTAACTTGGTTGGTGTCCTCATATATGACTTCTAATTGATCCCAAATTTCTTTAGCACTTTTGCATCCGGAAATTTTATTGAACTCATTTGAATCTAAAGCAAGATATAATATATTCATAACTTTATAGTTTCTTTCACACATTTTGAAATCATCATCATTATAATCTTTTTCCGGTTTAGGGATAGTGATACTTTGTTCTCCTTCCTTTTTAGTTAAAGTAGGATTGATTGGTCCATTTTTTATCACATTCCAAACTCTTATGTCATTTGCTAGAATATAGATTCTCATCCTAGTTTTCCAAAAAAAATAGTTTGTTCCATTAAACAATGGTGGTCTAGAGGAAGATTGTCCTTCAACTATATTAGACATTGATGAGCTTGCCATAGGGATCCTCTACTAGATATTAAGCTATATGTAAAGTACTAGCTCTTGATATCACTTGTTGGTCCTTAATAACCTAAAAGGGGGGGAGGGGGTGAATTAGGTTGTTAGGCAAGGTTAAGCAATTTAAAAATTCTTAATACGGATGCAATGTCTAGTAAAGATTAATAATACTCTAGAAGTTTTTGTAGGTAATTTATCGAACACTTTGTGAGCATACAAGTATTTAACACTAGATATGCAATTAGAACTTCAAGGTAGAATTTCAAATAGATATCTCATCAATTATTAAACAATTAATGTGAGCAATATCCACACGAAAGTAAATGACTTGAAAATAAAGAGAATAGAGTAAGAGAAATCAAACACGATGATTTTTAAGTGGTTCGCACTCCCAGAGGCCTAGTCCACCACCTAAGGTCTTCTCTTCCCTTAGGATTTAATAACTCTTTACTAAGATGCTTCTTTAAATGTTGGTGAAGCAAGAACCAGCTACAATTACTCTTGAGTCCACAAGAGTTACACAAGCTCCTTCAAATGTAGGTGAAGCTTAACTTACTACCCTCTCTTCCTTTGAGTCCACAAAGGATTACAATACTTCTTCTCACAACGATTCTCTCAATCTATATGAAAGAATATATTACAGAGATTATGTGATATAATAAATGACAATTGCAACTCCTATTTGAGTTTGATATTACAATTGAAGAATAGCTTTGAATGCTAAAAAATATGATAATGATAGCTCAAGATTTCTCAATAAGAATGATATGAAAGCTCTTTGAAATCAGAAAATTATGGCTTGGAGAGGTGTCTTAGAAGGTGAGAGAGCATGGCTTAAAAAGAGGGAAAGTTTAGACACAAATCGGATTTTAAGCAAAATTTTCAGATTTTCCTGTTAACCCATCCGGGCGCTGAGGCATTATTCCGGGCGCCCGGAAAGAGCATGTATCGCCCGGATCAGACTTCTCTGCCGGGCGTTACGCCTTCTATCCGGGCGACCGGAAAAAGCCAGTAACGTCCGGATGCTTAAAAAATGCTGAAAAGATATATTTTGAGCCCATAAATTTTTTGTTTAATTGCAAAATATTTGGGCACATAAAAGAGAGATTTCTTAGCATTTTTTAACATCCCAAAATATTTTCAAAACAGTTGAAATGTATTTTTTAAAATGATTTCAAATACAAGAGTTTGAAATAAAAAATGTTTTTCAAGGATGATTTTGAATAGATGTTAATCGAAAAACATTTTTGGAGAAATTATGAGCAATACAAATCATTCTTAGGCAAGCGACATTTTTTTAAGGCCGGTACCCCTTATGTCACCACTTCTCCTTCCTTGTGACTCCCTCTTTATCGACGAGTCAATAACTTGAATTCTTTTGGGCTTGGACTTTGATCCAAATAGCTTTCTACTCTTTGACTGAAACAAGTTGATCCAATGTTGATGTAGACTTGCTTTGTTGGAATGAAGGTCTTACAAAAAAAAAAAAGTGAATGCTAAATCACGATTTAGATGTTTTGTTATTATCAAAATAAAGATTATAGGCTTTTCAGACCAACATGGTGGCTATATGAAGTTGTCCTAAATTTTAGTATATACAAAAACTTAAAAAAACTCAAACTATATACAAAGACTTAAAAACAAGATTCAAACTACTTTTTACTGATATAGAACCCTACAACTAATGAACCTTGTCTGGTATTAAAATTAATCTACCACAGATACTTGTGTGCTCTATTTTGAAGTTAGTCTTTACACAAGCGGTGCTACACTCACCATGCTATTACTTGATAAATGAATATTTTTTTTGTATTTAAACCCATATTATTATGTAAAATTGCATTATAATTTTGAGCTTAATTGTTTATTTGATATAAATTTGATGCAATGTAGATTTTTGAGGAGCTAATACAAAAATAATCTTAAACACTAACATTTGGAACAATTTGCGAAGCAACACTAAAAGAGAATGGTGGAATGTCTTTGAAATGCACAAATCGAGCGCAAAAACAAGCTCAGGACGCTGAGAAATTTTGAAAATGACGTTGGTCAATATTGGTCAAACTTGGTCAATGGTCAAAGTCAAACGGGTCAGTCAAAATCAAAATTTACCTACTATACTCTGATGTGCGCGACTGCACTTTACTTGAGATGGATGGCATTGTGGCGGACATATTGCAAACAAAGTTGAGCATGCGTGAGAAAATTTTAATCTTGAAAGTAGAAGTATGATCGATCGCAACCCAAATTGCAATCGATCGCGAATAAAAAATTGTGCATTTTGAGGTAGTGGACGTGCGATCGATCACACAGTGCACTACGATTGATCCCTCGTCCTGATCATTGGCCTATAAATTCTGCCCGAAATCTTTGCAAATTCACACCATTCGAAATCGAACACTCATTTTGTTAAGTCAATTTTATTAGTTCCTGTTTCTAAATATTCTTTCGTTCCTTTTGTTATCATAATTTAGTTCGAGGTTCGAATCAAGGTGATAATTCCGAACCAAAAGTCGTAACCATATTAAAGTCATATCGGTGAATCAAGATACGATAATCTCGATAAATAACTCCTTTAAACTCTTGATATTTCATATGACTTCACGAATTATAATTATTATTATGGTACACTAAACTCGAGATTGGGGATGGTAACATGTGGGGATATTTTTATAAATAATGTATCGGATTCAGATTAATTCATGTCTCATATTTTTATACGTCATAAAATATTTTTTTGATTAATCATGCATAGACTTGACATTTTGTTTTTGTTGTTCAAGAATATACATACATCGAGATTTTATAAGCCTTTAGCAATATGAGACTTGCCTCGGACATAAGTAAATTGGTAGTACCAATTAGATACGAGAAGACTGGTTGATTAATTGTTTATGCTATTAAGATAATTTATTGCCTAATTTAGGATAAATTATGCTTTCGTGATAGATCAATTTTATCAACTGTAATTCATAGGCCAATTGAGAGAATTAGTGCTTGTAGCCTAATTCTCAAAGGATTTAATTGTCATATATGAATCCATAATATTATTCTTTACTATCCCTAGTAGATTTATCATTTTGAATCAAATTTGACCCATTGGACTTAAAATAATTGTGTTACCAATTAATTTTATATTTTGTAATCCGATTCAATTTTCCGAACTCGGACACTATTTCTGGGACATCTGGAACATTCTTGGAATTTTTTCGCGAGTTGAACAAGTGGAGTGGATCTAAATTAAATACTTAAAAAAAATTGTTAATCCAATTTCAGTGGAACGACCATTAACTTACCATGTCTATGTGGTAAAAGAGCTAAAATATAACTTAAAATTTGATTGTACAATGATGTGATCAAATTTTGGCGCCGTTGTCGGGGATTAACATTCTACAGTTCAGGTAAGTATTTAATTTATATATATATTGAATGTTTTAAAATTGTCATTAATTCAGTCTGTTGGTATCATATGTTATTCTCTCATGGTCGTCGATCTTTGAAACCCTCTACCACATTAATAATTTGCAGAAGCATATACTGTTTTCAATTTCAAAAATGTTTCTGATGAAGTTACTAAATTTACAATCTTCTCATTCTTTGAAAAATCAAGTCAAATACTAGCTTAACACACTTCCACCTGGGTTAGTCACTTCTTGGGCCCAACTGTAAAAAGAATTCTTGGACCGAATTTTTCCATTTTCCAAAACCAATGAAGTCAGAAATCAAATCATTAATTTTCCCCAACTACCTAGAATACTTTCCCATGAAAGTTGGGACAGGCTTCATACTTGCCCACGCCATAATTTGCAAGTATGGCAATTAGCTTGGGCTTTTTATTAGGGTCTCAATGATCACAACCAGAATTTAATTAATGCAGCCTGTGAGGGCTCACTCCTTGATAAAAATCTAGACGAAGCATGGCAATTGTTCATGAATTTAAGCAATAATTCATGCCAATGTGCATCTTCTTCAAGGATTAGAAAAGAAAATGCAGAAAACACTGAAGGGTTCTTCTTCTATGAGGCATGTGGCAAATCTGTCACGACTACATGAATAAAAAGTGTTTTAATTAGTTGATAAATGTCAATTAATTGTCATAAGTGGGGCATCATAATAATTTATTTAAAACTCTGACATTCTGACATGGCATGTCTGCACGATACAGACTAACGTGGATTAGTTTCATGAAATAACAATTTGACATGTGGTTGTGACATATTTGTTACATGCCTCATGGAAGAATTTTCCAACACTGAATACAATGTTCTTTCTTCTAAAGTTAAGAATCTCACTCAAATGATGAATCAATTATTGGTAAAAATGAATGAATCTTTGAATGCAGTAAGTCAAGCTAAAAATTTGTCAGGTAATTCACAGTCTAATCAGGGTATAGAACTTACTCCAGAACAAATTTGTGCTGCTTTTAGGTACTCACATTATTAGGATCCATTTTTAACACATAATCCAGGTTGGTGTGATAATCCATTGCTAAAAAATGTCTTTACAAAGTTTTGAAGCAAACGCTCAACTTTTGCATTTACATACTCAATCAATTGCAAAGTTAGAGAAACAAATAGCACAACTGAAAAGTACAATGTACAAAAGAGATGAGGGAAAATTACCCCCTCAAACTGAAGGAAACCAAGAGGAAAATCCCAAGTTGCAACTACAGAAAATGCCACAGAATAATTGCAAGTAGTGACCGTACTCTGCAGTGGTAAAATAGTTGATAACAAAGTCAGTCTTGAATCACACCAAAATGTGTCACGAACGATGAAGAAATCTCAAGATAAGACTGAACCACCAAAAGAATTGGAGGATATTTCGAAAATTGTTATAATGGATGACAAAACTCTACCCTTAGCCGGCACATTTTCCTCAAGCATTGGGAAAATATCCTAACAAAGAATTCAAGAGAGAAGAAATAATGGAAACCTTTAAATTAGTAAGAATAAATTTTCTCTCTTAGATATTATCAAGCAAACACCCGCTTATGCAAAATTTCTGAAGGACCTTTGTACCCACAAAAGAAGACATTTGGTCCAAATGCCACAAAAGGTCAAAATAACTGAAAAGATAAGTTGCGTCTTAACCTCTTATACTCTTGTGAAATTGAAAGATCATGGTGCATCATTATACCCTGTTACATAGGAGAACATTGCATTGATCGTGCCCTCTTTGACCTAGGAGTTAGTGTGAATCTTCTTTCCTATAATGTCTATAAGCAACTTGATTTAGGAGAATTAAAACACACCCATATCACTCTTCAGTTAGAAGATAGATTAGTTAAGGTTCCTGGAGGTATGATTGATGTTGTATTGGTCAAGGTTGACAAATTTTATTTTTCTGTGGATTTCATTGTGTTGGATACGAAACCAGGGGAGATACAGAAATCTCACACACTAGTTATTTTAGGTAGACCCTTCTTAGCTACAACCAATGCATATATCAACTGTAGGACTAGAGAAATGGAGGTTGCTTTGGGAATATGAAAGTAAGATTGAATGTTGCTAAGTATGCAAATTAGGATGAAGGTTTAGAATGTTTCATAATAGATAACAACCTATTAATTGAACAATCTTTTCCTTTCCTCATGCAAAAAGACCGTTTGGAGACAATTTTAACTGACTTGGAGATAGAATTGTTTGAGTTTGATGAATCACTTAAGGAGGTTAGTGAACTATTGGAGTCTACCCCAATAATATGTGAAGATTTTCAGGTTTGTATGACTGAGTCATCTCTTACTTTATCAGAAGAACCTATGCTTCATTTTATTCAATCCCATCTAGAGTTAGAACTCAAACAACTTCCATTTCATCTTAAATATGTCTTCCTCGGGTCAAATCAAACATTTCTAGTTATCATTGTTGTGAATCTTACTTTTGAACAAGAATCTAAGCTTTTAGAGTTCGTTTTAGAGAACAAAGAAGCCTTAGGTTGGATAGTAGCAAATTTAAAAGGAATAGGTCTATCTTTTTGTATGCATATAATTCACCTAGAAGAATGAGCACCCTCTAGGGAAATGCAATGTAGGTTGAACTCGAACATGAGGGAGGTTGTAAAGAAAGAAGTTGTAAAATTGCTTGACGTAGGTATAATCTATCCTATCTCGGATAACAATCGAGTAAGCCTTGTACAATTTGTGGAAAAGAAATCGAGAATCATCGCAGTTCCCAGTGCTCAAGGAAAGCTGGTTCACACTTGTACCACTACGAGATGGCGGGGTATACATTGATTATAGGAAACTTAACTCCATGACCCAAAAAGATCACTTTCCTTTACCATTCATTGATAAGTTTCTAGAGAGTTTAGCAGTACATGTATATTTCTATTTTCTTGATGGATACTCAGGATATAACCAAATGTGTCCTTTTGAAACAATTTACATATAGAATGATGTCATTTGGTCTTGGTAATGCACTTGGTACTTTTCAGCGATGCATGATGTCCATTTTTACTAATATGCTTGATGATTTCTTGGAAGGTTTCATGGATGATTTCTCTATTTTTTGTGCAGCTTTTGATTCATGTTTACATAATTTGTCAAAGGTGCTTAAAAGATGTCGTGAATCTAACCTTGTTCTTAGTTAGGAAAAAAAATCACTTATGGTATAGGGAGGAATTGTCTTAGGACACATATTATCAAAAGGAGGAGCTCGTGTGGACAAGAGTAAGGTTGACATCATTACCAATTTATCACCTCCTACTTCCCTCAAATAGGTAAGATTTTTCCTCGGTCATGCAAGTTTTCACTGCCGCTTCATAAAGGATTTTAGTAAGATTGCTAGACCCTTGTCTAACCTTTTGGCACAAGAGATACCTTTCAATTTTGATGATGATTGTAAGACAAGCTTTGAAACTCTAAGATCTACACTTTCAACTACCCCCATAATTCAACCCTCTGATTACTCATTTATTTTTAAAATCATGTGTGATGCATCTGATTATGCCATATGTGTTGTTTTAGGTCAACGTAAGGATTAAGTTCCTTAGGTAATCTATCACGCGAGTTGTACAATAGATGATACACAGAAAAATTATACCACCACTAAAAAATAATTTATCCCTGTGGTATTTATATGAGAAAAGTTTAGATCCTACAATTTAGGGTCAAAAGTCATTATCTTCTCTGATCACTCAACATTGAGATATTATTAGAAAAGAATGATGCCAAGCCAAGTCTTATTAGGTGATGCTGCTATTACAATAGTTCGATCTAACAATCAAGGACAAAAAAAGGCATGGGAATGTTGTAGCTGATCATTTGTCGCACATTGTGCTCGAAGAACTGAAAATTGAGGTTCCTTTGAATGATACATTTCCTAATGAACAATTTTTTATAGTTTCCTAGACTAATATTCCTTGGTATGCTCACATTGTTAATTATCTAGCAGTAGGATTACTACCCATAGAATGGACTAAAGCAGAAAAAGATCGATTCCTCATGCAAAATATTATGTAGGAAGACCTAAACTTGTTTTGTGTTTGTTATGATCAGATAATCCGCAGATGTGTACCCAAACAGGAGCAGCAGTACATTCTATCCTTCTGTCACACCCAAGAATGTGGGGGTCACTTTAGAGGACGACGAATAACCATCAAAGTTTTACAAAGTGGCTTCTACTGACCTTTACTATTCAAGGATACACATAGTTTCTGCAAGGCTTGTGAAAGATGTCAACATATAAGTACTATGGGAAAAATGGGCATAGTGCCCTTAAGCCATTTTAATTTGTGAACTTTTTTATGTTTGGGGGATAGATTTCCTTCGTTTTTTTGGTTTTTAATACATATTAGTTGATGTTGATTATGTGTCAAAATAGGTAGAGGCATTAGCGATAAGGACTAGTGATCACTAGGTTGTTTTACAATTTCTTAAGAGAAATATTTTTTGTAGGTTTAGAATTCCTATGGTAATCATTAGTTATGGAGGTAGTCATTTTATGCACCGAGCCTTTGAAGCTTTGCTTAGAAAATATTTAATTACTCATAATATTGGCACCCCTTGCCATCCACAAACAAGTGGACAAGTCGAGGTCTTTAATCATGAAATCAAGTCCATTCTTGAAAATATTGTCAGACTCGATGGGAAGGATTGGTCTAATTGACTTCCAAACACATTATGGGCTTATAGGACTGCATATAAACCCCCCCATGAATGTCACTCTTTCGTCTAGTTTATGGAAAAATATGTCATTTACCCGTAAAGTTGGAACATAAGACATATTGGGCAATTAAAAATATAAATTTTGATATGCACAGAGTTAGAGAAAATAGATTACTCAAACTCAAAAAAATTGAGAAAATGCGTCTTGAGGCGTACGAGGATGCTAAACTTTATAAGGAAAGAATGAAAAGAATTCATGATAAAATGATTTTTCGGAAGTCTTTTGTTCCTCAACAGAAGGTTTGGTTATTTAATTCTAAGTTGAGACTATTTCCAGGAAAGTTGAGGTTTAGGTGGGATGGTCCTTATGAAGTTGTTAGAGTTTTTTTCTTTGGGCTGTCAAAATAAAAGATTTTAGGGATGCTAGAGAAATGATAGTGAATGGTCAAAGATTAAAAGAAGTAATTGAACCTCAAATGGTAGGCCGGGACATAGAAACCATGGAACTCAGTGACCCAAGCCTTAAAAAATGAAAACAAAAGGTTGTCTCAATCTGGCTGAAAAAGTTAAACTTGTTGCTCCTAGGAGGCAACCCATTGTTTTGATTTGAAGCAGTATATTATAAAAAAAATTAATTCATGTTGTTTGTCCCTCTCTATAAATCTTTCTCCAGTTTAATGCAGTTTGGATTTTAACCCTGAGAAACGTGAATAGAGACATCATGTGACCTCTTGATGTAGTGGTCACTCTAAGTTTCTGTGTATTATTGGCTTAATTGTCCAACTCTATCTATAGTATGCGCTACTCCACCAGCTTGATGTAGTTTGAGTCTGTTGGATATTATTTGATAAGGTAGTGGGGAGTGTGAGCATACACCAGACGTAATGTCTGCAACGTAAAATGCCACTGTAATATTCTTGACCCTGTGAAACTGGCTGTGACCTCTTGTGTACCAAAGAAAAAGACTAGATGTTGTAAGCACAAAAACCTCTAGGAGAACTAGTCCATAAACTAGTTTTAAATCTAACTCTTGAACCCCAAGAAAGAGTTTAAATGGTTTGGGTAATAAGATATTCATTGTTATTAAAATTTAATAAATAAAAAAGGGAGAGACTATGATTGATCGCCCTAAAATCTTTGTCAAATCGCAATATACCCGGACATAAAGCTTTTAACCCTCCCTTTATCTTTTCTCTCATTGTTCATTTCCTTCTTTCACTACCGCATACCTTTCCCGTTCCAAAAAAAAAAAAAAATTCTCTCAATTCTACCATCAACACAATCTCTTTTCAAACAATGGCTAACATATATTTGGATGATAACTTTTCTTATGATGTGTTACTTATTCACTATGCCTTCATCATGTTCTTATCCCTTGTTTATCTTATCATCAAGTTTGGACATATCCTTAGTTGAATCAAGAGAAAGAATACTAAGGATTTAGCACATGTGTTTCAGAAATTATTTTCATTTTGATGTATGTTGTTGGATTGTAATGTTTATTTTGATGTAATGTGTTATTTTTGGAATTTGTAATGATTGAAATAAAATATTGGTGGGGTCCATCCCTAAGTGGCCAAATGGCCAAGTTGCCAAAGAAAGAAAAAAAGGGAAGAATGTTGTCAAATTGCTTTTGACAACATTCACGGCTTGATAACCATGATTGTTATCAAATTGATAACCTTCCAAGTTATCAATTTGATAACAATTTCTTACCACCCCTACTTCTATAAATAGGAGGGGGGGGGGGGGGGTAGTAAGGAGTTATAAAATTGCACAGACCGAGAGAAAAAATAGAAAGAGAAAAATAGAGAGAAAAATAGAGAGATTATTGTGAGGAATTAATCTCCAGGTTATTTTACAACCAGGGTAGAGTTGTGAGGTATTTTTCTATAAGGGTCTTTTCTCTTGTTTTACTCAAATATGGGTAGTTCTAGAAATAGGACTACGTTCACTTCATAGAGAAAGTGAGATATTTTTGTATTTGAAGGAACTCAAGTTTGGACAAAAACTTGAGTATTAAATCTTGTACTATTTTCATATAGTGGATTTTTTATCGGTTTGTCCCGTGGTTTTTTACCTTCTTAATTGAGGGTTTTCCATGTTAAATATCTATGTCCTATATTTCCTTTTATCTGCCGTTATTATTTGATATTTCAAATTGATCCTGTGGGAGGTTCGAGCCCAACAACTGGTATCAGAGCAAGAATTTCAGAGGGAAAAATCATGGAGTCCGGTTCTAGCTCCATGTTGAAATTAACAGGTACAAATTACGGAATTTGGAGGACGATGATGGAAGATCTTTTGTACTGCAAAGATCTATATGATCCTGTTGAAGGAGATACAAAGAAGTCATCGTCCATGACAGAGGAAGAATGAGAAAAACTCAACAGAAAAACTGTCGGTACCATCAAACAGTGGATAGATGTGAGTGTATTTCACCACATCTCTGCAGAGAATAAAGCTGATAAAATCTGGATAATTCTGGAAAATATTTATCAGAGAAAATTTTCTCAGAATAAAGTTTTCCTCATAAGAAGGCTTGTGAATCTCAAATTAAAGGAGGGACAATCTATTGTCGACTATCCCAACAGTTTTTAGAATTTTATAAATCAACTTACAACGCTAGAGCTAATAATTGATGATAAGCTGCAGGCATTATTTCTTCTGGGTTCATTACCAGACAATTGGGAAACACTAGTGGTAACACTCAGTCATTCATCTCAAGATAACAAGCTGAAATTGAACATGGTAAAAGATAACATGTTCAATGAGGAGATGAGTAGGAAGGATTTTGGATCAGACTAGGCATAAGCCCTTGTTATTGAAAACTGGGGAAGGAGTGCCGGCAAAAAATCCAAAGGACAAGGTAACTCCAGAGGGAGATCCAAGTCTCGAGGAAATTTAAGGTGTTACCATTGCAATAAAATTGGTCACCTTAAGATAAATTGCAATCTGTTGAAAAACAAAGGAGATCAAAAGAAGGCAGAGGAAAACTCTACAACTGCAGCAGTTTCTACATCAAATGATGAGTTGACACTACTTTGCTCACAAAATGACTGTAATCATGTTGCTGATTCTCAAACCGAATGGATTGTTGATTCAGCAACATCTTATCATTGTACTCCCAATAGGGATTTTTTCACTGTCTATAATGCATGAGACTTTGGCATGGTGAAAATGAGGAACAACAGTGAAGCAAAAATAGTGGGAGTTGGAGTCATTTGTGTTCAAACAAATGTTGGCTGCAGAATGATGTTAAAGGATATCCGACACATCCCAGATCTCTGCCTTAATTTGATCTCGGCAGGTGTTCTTGACAAAGAAGGATACGAGCACCAGGCAGGCAATAATCAATGGAAGCTCACCAAAGAAACTTTGGTGGTTGCAAGAGGTAAACTTTGTTGCTCGCTGTACAAAACACAAATGAAAATGTACAATGGACAGCTGAATGCTGTGGAGGATGATGCTTCTCCAAATGTGTAACACAAAAGGCTGGCGCACATGAGCGGGAAAGGGTTACAAATTTTGGCTAAGAAGTCCCTCATTTCCTTAGCCAAAGGTACATCATTAGACCCTTGTGATTATTGTTTGTTTGGAAAGCATCATAGAGTTTCTTTCCAAGGAAAATCAAGTTGGAAAGAAAATATATTAGAGTTAGTATACTGTGATGTTTATGGTCCCATGGAGGTAGAGTAATTAGGTAGTAATATATATTTTGTTACTTTTATTGACGTTGCTTCACGAAAAATATGAGTGTATTTGTTGAAAAGAAAATATCAGGTATTTGAATACTTCAAGCATATTCATGCTATGGTAGAACGGGAGACTGGAAAACCTTTGAAGTGTCTCCGTTCAGACAATGGTGGAGAATACACGTCCCAGGAATTTAAGGTGTATTGTTTTACGCACGGCATCAGGCATGAAAAAACGGTACCTGGCACCCCATAACATAATGGTGTAGCTGAAAGGATGAATCGCACCATTATGGAGAGAGTTCGTTGCTTATTGAAAATGGCTAACTTACCAAAACCATTTTGGGGAGAAGCAATCAATACAACATGCTATCTAATCAATAGGACTCCTTTGGTACCTTTGAACTTCGACTTACCAGAAAGAGTATGGTCGAGAAAGGATGTCTCTTATTCCCACTTGAAGGTGTTTGGATGTAAAGCCTTCATGCATGTACTGAATGAGCAAAGATCCAAACTTGATCATAAGGCGACTCTTGTCATATTTGTAGGATATGGCGTTGAAGAGTTTGGATATAGAGTATGGGATCCGGAGAAGAGAAAGGTCGTTAGAAGCAGAGACCTTATCTTCTATGAGCATGAGATCACTAGAGAATGACAGAAAGCTAAACCAAACACTCATGCAGATAGAGGTGTTTTAGATACAACACTGGTATCTTCCCAACAAATCATACCACAAGGAGGGAAGATATTGAACAAACAGAACCTGGACCAATTGTATAGCCAACAATGGTTGATGATGCATTTGACAGCGATGATGATGCTGAACATGCAGAGGGTGTTGAACAAGGGGAACAAACTGCTCAACCAAAAAATGCAGAATCTCAATTGAGAAGGTCTTCATGAGAAAGACGACCATCAACTAGGTACTCGAGTTCTGATTATATTTTAGTCACTGATGAGGGGGAACCAGAGGACTTCCAAGAAGTTTTAACTCACAGTGAGAAGACCCAATGACCGGATGCAATGAAAGAGGAGATGAGTTCATTGTTGAAAAACAAGACGTACGAGCTGATTAAACTTCCTGAAGAAAAGAAAGCCCTAAAAAATAAATGGGTGTTCAGGTTGAAGAAAGATGAAGATAAAATAATCAAATACAAAGCTCATTTTGTAGTGAAATGATTCAGCCAAAAGAAATGTATAGACTTTGATGATATTTTTTCTCCCGTTGTTAAAATGTGCTCTATAAGAACTGTCTTAGGATTAGCTGCAAGTCAAAATCTGGAACTGGAGTAGCTTGATGTAAAGACAACATTCTTGCATGGAGATTTGCAAGAGGAAATTTACATGGAGCAACCAGAAGGTCTCAATGTAAAAAATAGAGAGCACATCGTTTGTAAATTAAAGAAAAGTCTATACGGATTGAAACAAGCGCCAATGCAATAGTACAAGAAATTTGACTCATTCATGGTGAGTTAAAGTTACAAGAGGATGAAAGCAGATCATTGTGTATACATCAAACAATTCACTGGTGGTAACTTTATCATCTTACTACTTTATGTTGATGATATGTTAATTGTGGGACAAGATCCAGAGATAATTCAGAAGCTCAAGGAGGATTTGTCTAAATCCTTTGACAAGAAGGATTTAGGACCAGCAAAGCAGATATTGGGCATAGAGATTATCCATGATCGAAAGACTGGTAAGGTGTGGCTATCACAGAAAAAGTATATTGAGCAGGTGTTAGAACGATTCAGTATGAAAGAAGCTAAGGTAGTTAGCACACCTTTTGCTAGTCACTTCAAATTGACAAAGCAATCTTGTCCGTCCACTGAGGAAGAAAAATGAAATATGACAAAAATCCCTTATTCTTCAGCAGTAGGGAGCTTGATGTATGCAATGATTTGTACCAGACGTGATATTGCTCACGCAGTCGGAGTCGTGAATAGATTCTTGTCAAATCCAGGAAAGTCTCGTTGGGAAGCAGTGAAATGGATTTTCAAATATCTCAGAGGAACCTCAAAGTCATGCTTAACTTTTGGGGGGCAAAAAACCAATTCTTGAAGGATACACTAATGCTGACATGGCAGAAGATCTTGATAGTAGAAAATCTACATTAGGATATATTTTCACTTTTGCGGGGGGAGCAGTCTCATGGCAGTCTAAGCTGCAGAAGTGTGTTGCATTATCCATCACAGAAGCTGAATACATTGCTGCTACAGAAGCATGCAAGGAGATGTTGTGGATGAAACGGTTTCTTCAAGAGTTAGGTTTCAAACAAGATAAGTATGTGGTATTTTGTGACAGTCAAAGTGCACTTGACCTTAGCAAAAATACCATGCGCATACGAAACATATTGATGTGCGATATCACTGACTGAGATTGGTGATAGTAGAGGAGCTATTGAAGCTGCAGAAGATCCATACAGATAAAAATGTTGCTGATGTGTTGACCAAAGCACTTCTCAGAAATAAATTTGAGTCCTGTGTCAAGCAGGCTGGGCTGAACTTGTGAAGCTGTTATTCCTCTCCTTTGGGTCTGGAGGGGGAATTGTTGGGGTCCATCCCCAAGTGGCCAAATGGCCAAGTTGCCAAAGAAAGAAAAAAAGGGAAGAATGTTGTCAAATTGCTTTTGACAACATTCATGGCTTGATAGCCGTGATTGTTATCAAATTGATAACCTTCCAGGTTATCAATTTGATAACAATCTCTTACCACCCCTGCTTCTATAAATAGGGGGTGGTGAAGAGTTGTAAAATTGCACAGATAGAGAGAAAAATAGAGAGATTATTGTGAGGAATTAATATTGGGGTTATTTCACAGCCAGGGTAGAGTTGTGAGGTATTTTTCTATAAGGGTATGTTTGGATTGAGGGGAATGGGGGGAAGGGGAGGTTTAGTAAAGGAGAAGTTTACTCCTTCCCCTGTTTGGTTTGGAAGTTTTTCAAGGGGTCAAGAAGTGGAGGGGTTAAAGTTCCCATGTTCACTTTTTCTTTCCCTCCAATTTGGGGTAAAATTGAGGGGAGGGATAATAAATCTCCTTTATGAAACTAATTTTATACATAAAATTCATCTCTCCCTTCCATTTTCTTCCTAATCCAAATAAAAGACACCCACACTCCTTTATGATACTCTCATTTTCTTAAATTATCTAATCCAAACATGATTTAATTTTCTTCTATCCTCTACTCTCCTTTATTAAATTTTCTCCCTCAATCCAAACACACTGTATGGGTCTTTTCTCTTGTATTAAGCAAATACGGGTAGTTTTAGAAATATGACTAGGTTCACTTCAAAGAGAAAGTGAGATATTTTTGTATTTGAGGGAACTCAAGTTTGGACAAAAACTTGAGTATTAAATATTGTACTATTTTCATATTGTGGATTTTCTGTCAGTTTGTCCCGTGATTTTTTACCTTCTTAATTGAGGATTTTCCACATTAAATATTTGTGTCTCATATTTCTTTTTATCTGTCGTTATTATCTGATATTTCAAATTGATCTTGTGAGAGGTTCGGGCCCAACAAATATTGTGTGTGTCTTTGTATTTTTGTATTTTATTTTTGGGTGTTTATTTTTATTTATGTATATACTTAAAAAAAGAATATAAAAAAATGTGATCGTAGTACTGAAACAGGGCCAGGAAATAACTCTAGCCCCAATTTAGCAAAACATAATATACCCGCTACCCCCAACGCGCCACTGCTGCTCGTTTATACAAAAAAAAAAAAAAAATTCTTTCTTCATTTTTTCATCTCAAATCTTCTTCATCATCATCATCATTCTCTTCAACCACAAGGTGTGTAGTTCTCTCTATTTTCCTTTCTTTTCGTTATATATAGTGTATATATAAATAAATACATAATATATATATTTATATGAATGTTATCTATATGTATATCTCTTTATTGTTTTTGAAATTAGATTGTTATTGGTTAAGATTTTGCTATAATGTTAGAATCCTTAGCTTGTATTGTTAAATATGTTCTTTTATATGGCTTGTGGTTGTATGTGTTGTGTTATGGTGTTGAAGATACATATGGATCATAATGGTAGAGATGAAGATGAAGATGACTCGTCCAACATCATTCAAATATCTAAAGAATTGATTTAGCGACAAAGGCAGAAAAAAGAATAACAAGTTCTTTTTCAAACCATTTTTTGCAATTTTATAATGAAGAGCTACCAATACAAATCCTACCAGATAATCCTTTCATAAAGTATAATTCAATTAATAAAAGACAATACTTTAATGGAACCTCAGAGTCAACCAAAAGTCATCAATCGAGCCATCTATTCAAACAAATATTGAAAAAAAGAGAGAAAAGAAAACAAAGGGAATAGTACATGAATTGAATGATAGTTGAGTTTTAACAATACATGATTATTGATAAGAGGTAAATTTTTGGGCCTATTAATAATTACCAAAATACCCTTGAGAACTCTATTAGTCCGGGGTCCAATGCCCGAGGTCCAGTCCTGAGGTCCAATCCCGAGGCCAAGGTCCACCACCCCAAGGCCTATCATAAATCTCGAGATACAGTTATTACATATTAATTTCATAGAGGCTTGGGGAACACTCTAGTAGGGACATGTGGCAGTCTAGTAGGGACATGTGGCAGTCTCTAACAACTTGAAGATTAGTATAAATATATGGACACCCCTCTCAGAGAAGGCAACAAATAGAAGGCATATATACTATAATGCTAATTTCTCTCTTTGATGGCTTTTATTCTATTCTGCTCATATGCAACTTTAGATCCTGAACTGACTTGATCATCGGAGGGATCTCTCGGGGCACACTCTCAATTGGGACCTCGTTTCAAGCCTAACTAAAGAAATCGAGATCCAGATCTGACCCAAAATTATGTTCCAGAATTTTTGACCTTAATAGGTTAACACTGTTTGTGAAAAATAAAATATTATCCCATCGAAAAACCACGATTAACACGAGATAAGTAACAATGCGATAAGATCCAATTTTGAAGGTGTCTATTTCGAGATAATATTCATGTTATATGAGTTGTTATCTATTTATTGCCTATTGCACTAGATGCTTGCTTAAACTACATATGATCTGTTGTCAGTGTTCAGCTTTATCATTTTTTCTTCATGCTCTTGTGGATATGAAGACTTCATTATGGAATGTGCACTCAACAACCAATTATACATACTTGAATGCCTGACATGCATACAGAATCGTGCAAGCAAAATGTCATAATGATAAGCATTTCTTTTGCCATGTAGATGGAAACATGTTGACATGATTATTTATTTATAAGTTAATCATTGGCATTACACAATTAAAGCTCAGTTTAAGCATAAGAATACTCAACGTGCGCTTAGCATCGGAAATTTTAGACACAGACGTCTTTCTCATGTTTTGCATCAAAAGTATTTGATATAATGCCTGAGCGTAATCGCGCACCGAAGGGGGTCGATCAAATGCATCACGAGAAGCATCGCATACAAAGTAATATGCAACCTCAATTTTATACATCTCTTATATTATATGCCAAAGGCATTTGATAAAATGCCAAAGTACACTTTACATAAAATAAAATAAAATAAAAAATAAAAAATAAAAAAACCTTAGACTAGGAATGACAATGGGGCGGGGTAGGGGCGGGGGAGCTATCCCCATGCCCCTTCCCGCCACTCAAAAAGCTCCCCCATTCTCCGCCCCGTCCTCGCATTCTATACCCCTGCCCCCCGCCCCGTCCCTGCCCCCGAATCCCTGTGAGGAATGGGCATTACCCGCGGTATTTTTATTATTATTTTTAAACCTTAAGAATTATAATTAATTTAAATCATGCAACTTCAAAATATAAATTAAAGTTATAGTAATGATAAATATAAATATAGATCTTAAATAAAGTCTAATATTAATTATTCTTGCAATTAAATAGTAAAAATAATATTATAGTAATTGAGTCACAAATATTTAAAATAAATTTTGACTTAACTATTGTGTATGAGAACTCTAATTGAAAAAAAACATTTCTTTGTGCTAGTGAGATTGCATTGATTATTATAATTTTTTTTCTTACCACATGTCACATATAATATTAGTTGCAATTCTTTAAAATTCATCTTTAGTTATATTATTTGAAACTTTTTGAAGTGCAACTGAAATAATTAACAAATCTCTTAATTCACTATGAACAATAATAAAATTGAGGTATTTATGTCAAATGATAGCCAATTTCAAGTTACGGCATACAATGATTTTATAAATAATTATAAAATCCTTTCAAATAATCTAATTTTTCTTCTCCATTTTATAATACTTTGCTTAATGTTATTTTTTATACTTTTATATGTATAATTTTAATACATATATAATACTAAAATAATAAAAATAACTATCTATATATGCGGGGCAGGGTATGCGGGGCGGGAAATGCCTATCCCCGCACCCCGCACCCTGCCCCGTCCCGCGCGGGGATTAAAAGTTGATCCCCATCCCCCACCCCATTCCCCATTTCTCGCCTTAATTCCCGCCCCATTTGGGGCGGGGGTGGGGCGGGTATCCGCAATCCCTGTCCCCATTGCCATCCCTACCTTAGACAAATGAATGTCATATTACGAGCTGAAGATGTTCGATAAAATGCCTGGGTGAGCTTTGCACTGAAGATATAGTTGTGATTGCAGTGATTGTAAATGATATTAGGCATGTTTATTCTACTACATAGTGGAAGTTGACTATATTATGCTTCTATATGGGAGCAAAGCTTCAATGGATTGTTATACCTGGCAGCACAATCTTTATCATATGTGTGCTCTCTTCTCAATTACTAAAATTGCTAGTAAATTTAATTCCTTCAATTGAGGAGGAGATGTTACTGGTACGAAGTGAAAGAGGGAAGAGTACTGATTCTTTTCCTCTTTGAGCAGTACCCATAATTAGACACATGTGTTCATTTAAAATAAGCTTTCTATATGAAAATTTGTGCGTTAATTTGTTGTTAGCATATGAAAACTATTTTCTCTGAGCTATGAATATAATTGCTTTTGATCCCTTCTATGGGAAACCGAGAAGGCAAAGGCAAATGAGTTACCTGAAAAGATATTCTCGAGTAGAACAAGCACTAGCGACCCCATTCAGGAAGGTAAAAATTCACGTGGCAATGGTTCGGGATTATAGTAGCTCATGTGTGTTCGTGTATCTTGCTAAACTCAAAGTTTGTTAAAAGACAATTATATAAATTCATCTTTAATGGTTTAAATTCTTAGATGAGATGGCAACTTGCTATAGTTTCTTGATCGATGCAATTCCAAATCTTCTATAAGCACTTGGAATGTTTTCAAAATGACCCAGATATGGTTCTGGAGTATGTACATGAGCATGCATATATGTGGTAGTTCTCTTGAGGCAATGTAAAGCAGAGCATTTCAAATTCTCTCTCACTTCTTGATCACACTTTTTAAATGTTCCATTGTTTGATAAATCATTTTGTCAAGGCAAATTGAATAGACCTCGAGAAGATTCAAATCTCATTATCTCTCCAAACTCTACTCATTCTTGTTACCCAACATTTCATATGTACATGTTGGTTCACTTATCAAAAGACATGCATTTGTACGAATTTACAACTGCACATAGTTACACTCTATTGCAGCTAAATGTTGTCATACTCAATGATCGCATTATATACTAACATAGTGTTTGGAAGCAATTTATGTGTGAAATTCATTTCATTTATAAATGAATTCCTCGTGGAATTCATTTACAAATTAATTCTCTTGTTTGGAAATCTAAAATAATATTAAGTCAATTATGTTATTTGTAAATTCAAATTGTATTTAGAACACATGTGAAATTGGAATTAACATTTGTATTTTACTTAAATAGCATTCTTTTATTCAATTGAAATTAGGCTATCATATAAGCGTTATCTTTTTAATCCATTATTAATTTTTGGTACTATCATAAAAATTCAAAAAAAAAAAGTAAAAAATAACAAAACAAAGAAATATTTTCAAAAAAATTAAACATTACAAAATAATCATAATAAGATTAAGTTCAACCGTAAGTTTAACATGGAAAAATAACTATACAACATTTTTTATAAGTATATCAAATGAATTAAGATATCCCATCTAAAGGTTTGGTTTAGTTTAGTTTTGTTTATATCAAATAAATTAAGACAAAATATTACAAGGTAATAGTATCAAAAGATATCAATTCTAAGATTTTCAAGATAGCACATATTTCAGATTTGGTAGAAGTCTATAAAGAAGTGTTATGAGAAGAAAGATGATTTTGACTTAGCATAAAAATGATTGCGAAGTATATAAAACACTTGCATGACAAAGATTTAAAAGTTTTTATATTTAAAAGATGTATGTTTTTTTCTTTTTTTAGTTTTTGACTAGCAAAGTCAAAAATCTGAGGGTAGTTTTGTCCTCAAAATATTAACAATAGAATTAAAAAACGTGGATTTGCAAATTCTACTTCCTGAGCTCGGATTTGAGTAAGGCTTGTACAAATCCAAGAATTGTAAATATTGGATTTGTAATTCTTTAAAAAGGTGCAACCAAACAAAAAAACTTAGATTTGCAAATGAATTTCATAAAATTTTGTGGAATTCATTTGTTCCAAACAGTCTGAAAGGTGACTTACTAATAGCTCACAGTTGCATATTATCATTCATGATAGCACTTCTATGCAAGATTACTGCACATGTTCACTACTGTCAACATTTGTGTACCAATTTCTTGTCAGCATTAGTACATGCACACTCATATTGATTAGTGCTTGTTCAAACTCGTTACATGAGAATCTTATTTTCTCTCTACTTCATTGGAGCTGGTATCTTATTATTTAGCTTGGACTAAAGGCTTTAGCTTATAAGCCCAAGACCAAAGTTCATGGAAGAAGTCTTAAGGCATTACACGACTGAAAATCAGTTTTTTGTGCCAACTTTCTGTGATAAACTGCGCCAGCTGGGAAAGAATTATATGTTGATTTATATGTGAATGAGTCCGGGCTGTTTCTCTGTTACTATTACTTTCCAACATATTCATGTGAAAATATTATGCATTCTATAAATATGTTTTTATGGTTCAAATTTTGTGTATTCCAATACACTGAAAGCTTGCAGAACCTTGGAGGAAAAAGGCGCAAAAAATTGCATCATGAGGATGGTATAAGCCATGCTTTTCTGAAAGGATGGTAATCACTAGTACCTACCTGACTTTATTTTTGCTCTATTTAAGCAAGTTTTGTTAATGAACTTTACTGATATGAGCTCACATAACAAGTTTTTCTTGGCTTTGTGTGAATACTTGCTTAAATATATTTTGCTAAAATTTAAGCTGGCCTGTATAATTGGGTTGACTTCATAATGGGTTATTATGCTTAGCGATTGAAAGTCATAGCATGAAGATTACTATTTTTTGTAATATTGTCAACATGCTCATACCGAAAACCTATTATATCCTGTGAAATTATACCTATGGTTGTGTAAGTATGGTACAGAGAACAGCTTGTACAGGTCCATATAGACACAAACAAGCTTTAGCAAGTCCTCGGACTCCTGACACAGGTCTATGCAACCTCCATTAAGCCTACAGGCCCTGTTAACCAACAAGGTTCAGATCTTGAAGAGAATCAACAACGAAAGTGATTAAATTAACAAACCTCTACATCAATGAGGATGATTGAATCGAGGCAATTGGTACTCAATAAAACTCACCCGACCTTAGGGTCCCTGCGGAGCTACCTCCTGACCTCCTTTGAAACCCCGGGAAGGTATCAAAAATATGCTTTTCAATGGTAAGTATACATTTATATTATCAGTTACTAACTTTGCAGGGATTGGCCCAAGTGTGATCGCCTACCATCCCGGCGAGCTCAGATCATCTACTTATGCACCCACAAGAGCTTTCACAAGTCTACAGACTCCTTATATAGGCCTACGAGCCACACCAAGCGTATATGCCATATCCTAAAGAGAGTCAACAATGAGGGCGATCAAATCAGCCCGACCTTGATCTCAACTAGGATCAAGTCAACTACACCCCTCTTTGAGAAAGTAACAAAAAATTGATTATTTAAATAATCAAGATATATTAGCATTGTCTACTACTAATATGGCAGGATTGACCTAAATACCATGACCCACCATCTCAACAAGGCCTATTACCCGAGGTCGAGGCCCATCAGCCTAAGGCTGAGGTCCATTAGTCCGAGGCCAAGGTCTACCAAGCCGAGGCCAAGGCCAACCAAGCCGAGGCCGAGGTCTACCAAGCTCTGGCCAAGGTCTACCAAGCCGAGGTCGAGGCCCACCAAGCCCACCCTAAGAAGGTATCAATAATATATTTTTCAATGATAAGTATGCGTTGTCAGTTATTAACATGACAGGGATTGACCTGAAGACGAGGCCTTGGTTATAAAAGATCCTACGGGAACTTAAAAACCACCTCGGGAAGTGAAGACAAGGGCCACGACGAGAGTTAATGGGTTTCCCATGAGGAACTCAACACTCCTATCAGCCTCACCTAGGGCCACGACGGGAGTTAACGGGTTTCCCATAAGGAACACAACACTCCTATCAGCCTCACCTAGGGCCACGACGGGAGTTAATGGGTTTCCCAAGAGGAACTCAACACTCCTATCAACCTCACTAAGGGTCAAGACAGGAGTTAACGGGTTTCCCATGAGGAACTCAACACTCCTATTAGCCCCACCAAGGGCCACGACGGGAGTTAACGAGCTTCCCATTAGGAACTCAACACTCCTACCAGCCCCACATCAAGAGCCACGACGGGAAGCTTAATAACCACCTCAGAAGATGAAGACGAAAGTTCGGTTATAAGAGATTCCTACGGGAAACTTAACAGCCGCCGATTACAGAAAAAGACTCTTACAAAAGCCTAGAAAAATCGGTTCTAAAGACTTCATCCATGCAACAATGGCTAAAGCAAGTACTCTATGAAGACTTTTTAGCCTATCTTAGACATTCGAGCCCAAGAGAAAATCAAAAGCAGAAAACCCTACGGGGACCAACCCCTCAATGTTAAAAGTTTTGACAAATGCGAAAGAGGGAAACCTCAAGCTGACGTCGGTAGTCAGCAATATGAAGTAAAACCAGCGTAGTAAGTAAACTGAGGTCGGATCAAGGTGAAAGCTAAGTCATCTTCCAATATAAAAACAGATCCAGCTGGCAAAGACATATACCCCACTAATCGGGAAAATTCATTACAAGATCAGAATGAAGATTGAAGCACATTGAAAGCCTAAGTCTAAGCCTGGGGGGTATCACCCTCGACAGTACCATATGGTTCAGATTGATTAACCTCAAGGTTGATTCCCTCGCTCAGTTGTTCCTCAGCATTGTCACTCTCTGACTCTTGCTCTGGCTCGGAATCCTTGGCAGTCAAGAGGTCGGCACAGATGAACAACATTAGGGGATGCCCCTAAAAATTAAATCTCTTACCGGCCGACCTCAAGGCCATTACTTCTCAAATTATGACAAAAATTTTCCGAGATCTTACCAACCTGCCAACAGAGTTATTTATTCCGAGGCTAAAATAAAACTTCTACGTGGACCTACCAGTTCCACCAGCTATACAAGGCTCCTTTAGGAGCTCGGCAGCCACCTCGGGAGCTACTATTCTCCAAATAAGGGGCTATGAAGGGTATCCTACGGGAACTTACCAAGCCCCACAAGCTAAGACGAGTATCCTCTGGGGAATTATCAACCAAAAGGGGGCTTACTACTCTCTCAGCATAGACAAGAATACTCTGTGGTTTTACCACTCACTATCGGGGTTACTTCTTCCCAAGATAATCAAAAGTCCACTAAAGGCACAACAACTGTCGAGAGTGAGAAATCCCAACTGAAATATAAGAGCCATCCCGGGGTCTCTTGAGTTTGAGATTCTCCTGAGGCTGAGGCCGAGGTCTACCAACCTAAGACAGACAACTCACAAAGAGTAAAACCGATAAACTCGGATTCGTAGAAGCTCGAGATTCTTATTTCTCGGCCCGGCGGACATTCCATGGAAGCGATACTAATGATGCCAAGCTGTCCAAGTACAGTTACTATCATGAACCACCATGGTCCATTCAATTGAGCATAGATCAGATTGAGTCTATTCACAGCGGCTTAAGCAAGGAAATATGTACGACAAGTGTTACCACAGTAGTAAGCAATTTCCCGACCTCCTATGGAGCTCAGAAAATTAGGGGGGTAATTGATAAGAGGTAAGTTTTCGGGCCTATTAATAATTACCAAAATACCCTTGAGAACTCTATTAGCCCGAGGCCCATTCGCCCGAGGCCAAGGTCCACCACCCCGAGGTCTATCATAAAGCTCGAGATACAATTATAACATATTAATTCGATAGAGGATTGGGGAACACTCTAGTAGGAGGACATGTGGCAGTCTCTAACAATTTGAAGATTAGTATAAATATATGGACACCTCTCTCAAAGAAAGCAACAAATAGAAAGCATATATACTATAATGCTAATTTATCTCTTTGATGGCTTTTACTCTATTATGCTCATATGCAACTTTAGATCCCGAACTGACTTGATCGTCGAAGGGGTCCCCCGGGGTATACCCCCAGTGGGCCTTGTTTTGCAGGTTGCTTATTGACAAGACCTCGTTTCTAGCCCAACTAGAGAAATCGAGATCTAGATCTGGCCCAAGATCGTGCCCCATAATTTTTGACCTTAACAACTATCGATGTGAAATATTTTCAGTTTGACCAATCTTGTGTGATTAATTTTCTTACCTTTGATTGAGTTTTATGTGCTTAAAAAGGCTAGAAGGATTTTTATAACTAACTTGTGTTTCTCTCCTACTAGATACAAAAATAATTTCTTGAGGCGAAATTATTTGGAAGGTAGACTCACTCTTAACCTCGTGTTTTATAGGAATTATAATTGTGTGGATACATTTATTATTTTAAATTTAACATCTTTGAATTTTTGAAGTATATGGTGGCTTTGCTTGGGGACTAGCAAAGGATAAGTTTGAGAAGGCTGATAAAACAATATATTTCATATTTAAACCCATATTATTATGTAAAATTGCATTATAGTTTTGAGCTTAATTGTATATTTGATATAAATTTGATGCAATATATGTTTTTGAGAAGCAGATAGCAAAAATGATCTTAAACACCAATATTTAGAACAATTTGTGAAGCCACACTAAAAGAGAATGTGGAATGACTTTGAAACACGCAAATTGAGAAGTATTTTGGTCAAATCGAGTACAAAAAAGGGGCTCAGAATGCTAAAAAATCTTGAAAATAACCTTGGTCAATTTTGGTGAAACTTGGTCAACGATCAAAGTTAAATGGGCTGGTCAAAGTCAAAATTCAGAGTCAACGTTCACCTACCACACTCTGATATGCAATGGATCATAGTATGATCGCAGTTGGATAAGTAGATTGTTATCGTCTAGTGGGTCAGGACATCTCTCTTTCGAGGTGGCGAAAACCAATAAACTGGAAAAAGTAGATATGCCTTATTTGTAAGATGGAAGACCCGTTGATATAGTCTGGAAAAAGTATGAAAAAATGGCTCGAATGGTACGATCCTTCCGGTCACACTTTGCTTGCGATGGATTGTGATTGTGGCAGATAAATGGCGGACAAAGTTGAACACACATGCCAAGAAAGGAATACTCAGTTTCAGCGCTGCTATCTACTATCTTTGGCAAGAAAGGAATACTCATTTGTTTGGTCAGAATCCCTTTACTGAGGAACAAATCTTCCATAAGATCAATATGGACATCCGACGAAAGCTCTATGTTCCTGAGTCTTACAGTAGCTCTAGTTTGAATAGAAATATTGTTTTAGTTTGGAACTTACATGACTCTATCCTGTGTGATTGAGTGATTATTTTCTTTTTTAGTTCATACTTTGGTCTCTGTATATTCTTTTGACTTGTTTGTACAGTTCGATTGGTAAATGAATATAGCTCTTGCTGATTTCAGCAAAAAAAAAAAAAAAGTTGAGCACACATGAGAAAATTTCAATCTGGAAAGTAGAAGTGTGATCAATCGCAACCCAAACTACGATCGATTGCAAATGAAAAAATTAAGCATTTTAAGGTAGTGGATGTGCGATCGATCGTATGGTGCATTACAATTGATAGCACGTCCTGATCATTGGCCTATAATTCTACCCCAAAATTTTGCAAATTCACACCTTTAGAAATTGAATACTCATTTTGTTAAGTCAATTTTGTTAGTTCTTGTTTGTAAATATTTTGTCGTTCTTTTTGTTATCATAATTTAGTTTTGGGTTCAATCAAGGGTGGTAATTCTGAGCCAAAAGTCATAGCCATATTAAAGTCATACTGATAAATCAAGACACAATAATCTCGATAAGTAACTCCTTTAAACTCTTGATTTATCATATGATTTCTCGAATTGTAATTATTATTATTATCACACACTAGACTCGAGATTTGAGGTGATAATATGTGAGGATATATATTTAAATAATATTTCAGATTTAGATTAATTTATGTATCATATTTTTATACCTTATAAAATATCTTTTGATTAATCATGCATAGATTTCACGTCATATTTTTGTTATCCATACATGCCTCAGGGTTTTGCAAACCTACGACAATATGAGACTTGCCTGGATAGAAGTAAAATGGTTGTACCAATTAAATACAAAAAAAGTGGTGAATTAATTGTTTATGCTATTAAGATAATTTATTTCCTAATTTAGGATAAATTATGCTTTCGTGATAGATCAATATTATAAAGCTTCAGCTCGTACAGGGGCCTGCCCTGCAAGGCTAAAGTGGGCTCAACAGTCAGCCTTCATTCGAATTATATTAAGGGTTCTTTTGTACTTACCAAATCTAGAGAGATACTATAAGTCCTCCGTCCCAAATTCTATCATCGCGACCATCTAGTTCATCGGTACTACCAAATGTCTCATGCTTACAAAACTGCAATTCTTGGGCATGTTGAGAGAATCAGTGCTTGAAGCCTAATTCTCAAAGGACTTAATTGACATATCTGAATCCTTAACATTATACTCTTATATTCCAAGTAGATTTACCATTCCGAATCAGATTTGACTCAATGGACTTAAGTAAATTGTGTTACCGATTTAATTTCATATCTTTGTAATCCGATTCAATCTTCCGAACTTGGACAATATTTCTGGGACATTTGGACACATTCTTGGATTGTTTGGCCTTAAACAAATTTTTCATGACTTGGACAAGTAGATTAGATCTAACTTAAATACTTAACAAAACTTGATAACCTTAATCTCACTAGAATAACCATCAACTCATCATATCTATGTGGTAAATGAGGTAAAATATAACTTAAATTTTGATCGGACAATGTTGCGATCATTACTTACTGCTATTCCTTACGTATTGTATCCTATCATTCATCTACAACCCTTCTAGTGAAAAGGATAGATAAAGAAGTTCTCATGCTGACTCATTTGGATTGATCTACATGCCATATGAACTTTATATCGGCTTGTTTAGATCTTAGTTTGTGTTTTTTTTTAATAGAGGAAGAAGTCGAGATTACACAATTCACGAAGAAAATGTTACAACTCTCCCATCCTTATCTACAATAGACATTAATGGATTCGGAGGACGAGGCAACTCATGAATGAGCCATTAACTCATGTTAGCCCAGGTTGCCCATGTACCAAATTAGCAATTCAATTTGCACACGCATTGGCCTCACGATAAACGTGTTCAATCTTGAACCCATATGCTCCATGAGCAAAGCCTTGCACTTGTTAACTTGTGAATCCGTTTCAACAAAAAGGTCATTAATTCCCATCTCTCTAACCCGACTCATGATTCTTCCTTATAATGCCAAAAGGCATATATTCTCATAAGTCGTCTGAGTTGTTAAATGCCATTCCCAGGTTAAACACATAACATAAATCAAATTTCCTTCCTCGTTTCAAAAGAGGTGCCCTATTCTTGCCAATCCCAAATTCCCTTTGGAACACCCACCCACATTTAGCTTTCAACTTGCTATTGGTATTTCCCAACGAATTTGAATTTGTCACTGTGAGATCCTTGCTATGGACTTCTCCTTTATTGTCCATGCCTTAACAATACTCCAGCATAATTAACAACAAAATTCATTTTACAATTGGCAACTCTCCCGGGTTGGAGGTTGGTAGTGGTTGTTGAAAACTATGGATTTTAAAAATTAAACACCACTGTGAAAATAATAAGATCCATTCACGACAATTACGCAGGACAAAATGTGTACATATTTAACAATTAATCATATATAAAGTTAGTTTCTTGCATTACCTCTTGTAGCGCATCTAACAATTACCTATTAATTTATCCAAGCGAAGCGCCCAAGAGTATCCACACGAAACCCGATTCCTAACTAGATGAAAACCCACTAGAAACTACAGAGAAAATCTTTAACTGATCAACAATTGGAATTATATGGACTTGGTAATCCTATTGGGATCTTAATTTGGATGAATAAAAATAAGGTCCAATTCAACTATAATTGAATTAATATTAGGCCTAGATCAATAATTTAATTAATTAAATTCTATTAAATTATTAATGAATTTTCTTTATCTCTTTTCATAAAGCTTACCGGATTTTTTGTGTGTTTGACCTCTTAGATTCCAAACCATTTGACAGTGAAAATATTAACTCCATTAACATTAATTAGAACTATTTTAATTCATGAGTTCCCACAATCCATGAGTGTCACCTATATATGGTTGCTACCCAAATAGTGATGACGTGGAATCTAATGAACCGTTAATTATAATGACCGTGTAACTAAATTCCTCCTTTAGTTGCTATTCCGATTGAGTAAGAGTTGTGGATACAATGTTAAATCCGCTAACTCAATCATGTGACTAAATCCAATTTATCAGTAACACTAAATTGAATACGAAACTCCTTCCATATGGTTCCCACTTTGTTAACAGAAGACATACGGAAGTCATTCATATCACCTATGCCAAGGATTTCATGATTACATAATTATTACATCATGTAGGACATTTACTCATTTACTTGAGTCAAGGGATCCCATAGATGACTCATTAGTCTCCATATAACAATAATTCATGATTGTCAAGTACATAACCTATTGGTGTTGGTTCAAACTGTGTTAAGGTCAAACCCAAAATATGCGACTAATTTAATCTCAATTTATAAGATGATTTTGTACCTTGGAAAAGGTGGAACAAGTACACGTTCAGTGTAAATGAACATAGTATGTTCACTTGGGATAACCCAACACAGTGAATGAGAAATTAAGATTTAAATGGTCTGCCTAAGTCAGTCAAGGCAAGCCGATCGAATGAGCTGACTAGCCTCCTCAATCGGTTTTCCCAGAGAACTCATGAGAAAGTCGGTCAAGGCAAGCCAATTGAGGAGCTCGATTGACTTGCCACAACTAACTTGTCCAAAGAGTTTTGGTGACAAGTCAGTCAAGGCATGCGATCGAGGGGCTCGACCAACTTGGCTTGACCGACTTGTCTAGTAAGCACTAACGAGAAGATTTTTCTTCAAGATTCACAACTCTTCATGAAAGGATGCCTTGCTACCTCTTATTGTCTATAAATACAAGGCATCTTGAACTCTTTTGGAGTTAGTTTTTTTTCCAGAGAATATTGCATTAAACACTTTTATTGCAAAATCATAACATTGTGTGAGAGAGATTCAACATTTAGAGGTTCAACTTTTCTTACAATTTGAAGTATTCCTATTGTAAGAATCATGCCTTTGAATTCTAAGAGACAATCGCCAAGAGTCCATAAGCACCTTAGTAGGGAGATATCGTCTTAGGGAAATTGAGTTCTTTAGGCCTTAGTGAATTTCCTTTGAAATTTAATGCGTTATTGCTTATTTTTTTCATTTTTTTGCTTCAAGTAAGTTCTCTTAGTAAATTCATTTTATTTAAATTTCTTTCAATTTCCTTAACTTAGTCATTTATATTTGAACTTGATTTAGCTAGATTACATGTTTAATTATATGATCTAGATCAATCAGTTTAGTTTTTATTCTAAATCATTAGATCTCAACTACATATGTAATTACATGGTCAAGATCACATTAGTGTCATTATTATATTCCTGAAATCATTTGAGTTTGATAAATTACTAAACACGGGTCGATTACAAGTAATCTACTGCGAAACCTAAATCTTCCAACAATCTTAAGACAACATAACGTTTTTCTTTAATTACTTGTGAATCTAATAATTTACTATTCTCATTTGTGAGTTTGTTTTAGAAAGTAATTTATCTCATATGGAGAACAATTTCTCCGTATTAATTTTAATCCTTTGTAGTATTTCGTGTCTGTCAAATAAGACAGAGTTTTTACTTTATTTTTGATTTTCGAGTTGTAATATTCATTTATTTGTCCGTTCAAATATTTGGATTGTAATAGTGATCTTTTTTCATTTATAAAAACTATGTTGACTCCAAAAAAAACTAATGTTCTTGGTATTGAGTCCCCGAACCAATATTGAATCCGGTAATATGACACCTCTTGCCAATCATGAGAATGCAAACAAACCTCTCATGACACCAACCCCTACCCCCATTGGGCATGGTGAAAGACCAGAGAATTTTATTGGGAATGACTTTAAAAGATGACAACAAAAGATGTTGTTCTATCTTACCACTTTGAATCTAGCAAGGTTCTTACAAGATGATATGCTGGTCTTGGGTGAAAATCCAAACAGACAAATGGTGGTTGTTGTTGATACATGGAAACATGCAGATTTTTTGTGTAAGAACTATATTCTCAATGGCTTAGATAACATGTTATATAATGTATACAGTCCGATAAAAACTGCAAAGCCATTGTGTGAATCACTTGATAGAAAATATAAAACGGAGGATGCTGGCACAAATAAATTTTTTGTTGGCAAATTCCTTTACTTCAAAATGGTTGATTCCAAACAATCAGTCAAGTCCAAGAGATTTAATTTCTTCTTCATGAAATCCATGCTGAAGGCATGAATTTGGGAGAATCTTTCCAAGTGGGTACTTTAATAGGGAAATTGCCTCCTGTTTGGAAAGATTTCAAAAACTATTTAAAACACAAAAGGAAGGAAATGAAACTTGAGGACTTAATTGTGCGATTGAGCAGTGACAAATCTATATAAAAAGCTAAATTGCACATGTTTGGTTAATCATCAACTAATACCTATTTGACTGAGAGGAATAAAATATATAAGATAAAGATTTTAAATTATTGTACGTGTATAATTTCTTTAGTGTTAAGAAATATTGTATAGTGAATATTCACCAATCAATCAAAAGATGGATACTCATGCACGAACAAGATATATGAAGATAAATAGTAACATGAATAATACTGCATGAATAGTACTGTTATAATAGTGGCACCACCAGGTACTGTTGGACTAGTGGTGTTGTCGAGTACTGTACAAATAGTGGTGAAGTTCTGCCAATATTAGTAACTACGAAGAAAGATCCGATGAAAAAAGAAAAATTGAGTGAGAGAACGAAAAAGAGCAGAGAAGAAAACTCTTCAATAGTATCCTGAACTCCATTCAAGTAAGGTTAGTTCAATTGAAGCTTCTTTTAATGTAACATTTAATATATATATATATATATATATATATATATATATATATATATATATACATAAAACGTGAAAGATAAATCCACTTTTGTTGACTTTTGCTAACATGTGATTAAAAGGAAGGATGAGAAATATGATTGACCTTTGCTTGTGATTGATTAAAAGATTGATTAACATACATTTAATGCATGAATGATATAAAGCAAATGAGGCAAAAGGATGCAAATAGAAGCAAGGCAAATAGGCCGGGAATGGGTGACCATCTTCATCTATAAATAGATGGGTTTGGATGAAGAAAATTGAGTGTGAAAGCATTCCAACTTAGAGAGAAAAACATAGGTTTCTCCTAAGTGTTCTCTTCTTTTCTTGTCATCGTTAGCTTATGAGTGAGCGTTATTTTCTTCTATTATTTGAGAGAGTGGAATTGTTCTCTCCTTATAATAGAGAGAATGCCATTTTAAAATACTTCACATCATAGTGAAATCCTTTGTTACTTGCCCGTGGATTTTTTCTCGATTTGTTTTAGGATTTTTCACATAAATCTTGTGTCTCAATTATCTCAATTTCACACTGTTCTTGTTTCGTATTTTAGCTACGTGATAATGCTTATCCCCGACCATTCCGCTACGCCGATATCCAACAATAGAATCAGAGCCACATGTTATGGGTTTACTACCACTAGTTACAGGGTTACTGCCACTGGTTACGGGATCACTGTCACTAGTTATAGAGCTACTGTTCATTGGTTATGAAGTATTGTCCACTGGTTACGGGGTCATTGACTACTGTTTATAGTGTTATTTTCTACTAGTTATAGGTTAATGTTCACAATTACTATTCACAGTAAAATAGTGGGAGTCGGTTCAAGTAGAGAAGCAGGTCATTGTTAACACTATGGCGGTAAAATTTAAAATCGAGAAGTTCAATGGGATTTTTTTTTCCTTATAGAAATTGAAGATGAAAGTAATTTTGAGAAAGGAGAATTGCTTGGTAGCAATTGGAAACAAACCATAGGAGGTGACAGATGACAAGTGGAAAGAGAGGGATGGCAACACTATGCTAATTTTCATCCGGTATTGGCAGATTCGGTATTGTCAAGTGTTAAGGAAAAGAAGTCAGTAAAAGAATTTTGGGATGTATTGACCAAACTGTACGATGTCAAGTCACTTCATAATAAGATATTTTTGAAGATGAGACTCTACATCCTTCGAATGAGTGAGTCCCATCGGTGATAGATCACATCAATACCTTAAATACGCTATTTTCTCAACTAACTGCAATTGTGCATAAAATAGCGGAGCTTAAACGTACGGAGATTCTACTTTAAAGTCCACTTGATTCGTATGATCAACTCATCATTAATTACACCAACAATGTTCTTTCAAAATTTGTAGTCTTCAATGATGTTGCAGCCGCTGTTCTGGAAGAGTAATCTAAATGTAAAAGTAAGGAAGACAAGATCAAAAGTTCACAACAAGTAGAGGCGTTATCAATGGTGAGAGGTAGATCAATGAGTGGGAGCAGTAAACATGGTAGATCAAAGTCCAAGAGTAGAAAAAATATCAAATGCTACAACTGTGGCAAGACAGGGCACGTCAAAAAGGATTTTTAGAGCAATAATTGAAATCCCGAGGTGACAAATTCTCAAGGATGTGTTAGGATTACACCAAATGATAGAAATGTTTTATACATTGAAGCAACAACTATATCAAAAGGCAAAAATGAGCTCACTAATGTTTGGATAATGGATTTGGGAGCGATATGACATATGACCTCTCATAAAGAATGGTTCCACACATATGAACTTGCCTCTGGAGGATATGTGTATATGGGTAATGATAATGCCTTGGAGATTGCAGGTATTGGTACTGTCAAGATAAAAATGTATGATTTACTATTCACAACATTCAAGGAGTACGACACGTGAAGGGCTTAAAGAAGAACCTATTGTCCATTGGACAATTGGATGACCTTAGTTGTATGACCCATATCGAGGATGGGATCATGAAGGTCCTCAAAGGAGCACTTGTGGTGATCAAGGCAAAAAAGATCGAGATAAATCTATACATGCTTTTGAGAGATATACGTTGGAGGAAATAGATGCATTGGTTGTATTAGCCAGTCAAAAAGAATCAACGATAATGCGACATGTGGGCCACATATCAGAATGAGGTTCAAAGATTCTCTTGGAATATAATCTCTTAGTTGGGCTCAAATCATGTGAGCACCGTGTTATTATTAAGCAGTATAAATTGAAATTTGGTAGATCTACTACTTAAAGAAATATGGACTTGATAAATAGAATCGTCGATTTATTACTACTACTTAAAGAAATATGGACTTGATAAATAGAATCGTCGATTTATTACTAGGAGTAGGAAAATATTATGCATCATTTGTTGATGGTTACTCCAAGAGATTTTGGGCATACAAGATCGAGACAGATGTGACTACAAAGTGCAGGTAAAACATGAATCCAAGAAATGTAAATTCGTGGGATATGATGATGATGTTTAGGGTATTACCTGTGGGTTCCCACTGTCCATAAGGTTATCGTCAGTAGGGATGTGATATTTGTAGGGAACAAACTGCAAAGTAAAGATGACAGCAACACTGCAAATGAGACTACTGCAAGTTAAAACAAGGAGATGTTTCTACTGAAGCTACACCAGAGCACGAAGAACAAATTTAGATGAGATCGACGTTATAAAAGCCTGGCATTGTTATGACGAGCGATATCGTACAAGATTGGTGGTGATAGAATATGCTCTGAAAGAAAGTATTAACTCCAATAAAGTCATGCTCTCCTATTGAGTAGTCTTAGTTATGTGTGATGGGTTTACATCTAGAACAATTAGATGTAAATATGACTTTTCTTCATGGTGAGGTTGACAAAAAGGTTTAGATGCTCCAACCAGAAGGATTTGAAGAAAAAGAAAACTTGGTTTGCAGGGTTGACTGAATCTCTGTACTGTTTAAAGTAGGGCCCAAGGTATTAGTACAAGAGATTTGATTCTTTCATTAGCCTCGGGTACAATAGACACAGTGCAGACCATTATACGTATTACAATAAGTTTGGAGATAATTACGGTGTTATTGTATGTGAATGACATGCTAGCAGCAAGCCCCAGCAAAGATCGAGTCCAATAATCAAAGGCACAGTTGGCTAGGATGTTTGATATAAAGGATGAAGGACCAGCAAATGAGATTTCAGAGATGCTAATTACCGAAACAAAAAAGTCAAGAAATAGTGGATTTCCAGAAAAGTTACTTCTATGGAATCTTGTAATGCTTCAACATGCAAAGATTGTAAAGAAATTCTAACCCCACATTTTGACAGTTATCCTCAAGTATGTGTCCTACCAAAGAAGCGGTAAGGATGGTAATGTCTCAAGTATGATGTGCATCGTCAGTGGGAGGTCATGCGTTCTCTTTGATATGTACAAGACCAGATGTTGCAGTCAATCGGTACGGTATGTTGGTATATGGTGAGGTATGGTGGAGAGTATGGAGTTGTTGAGAGGATCTTGAGTTCAAAGAAGTATAAAAGTACCTGATCAGATATTGCATTACGTGATGAAGTAAATTTTCTTGTAACCTAGCAGAGACGTAAGCAGCATGGAACTGACAAGTATGGAGAGATTTAAATATTCACCAAAAGTGACTTTAAGTGGGAGAATGTGAAAGATAAAGTCATTTTGTTGACTTTCGCTAACATGTGATTAAAAGGAAGGATGAGACATATGATTGACCTTTGCTTGTGATTAATTGAAAGATTGATTAACATGCATTTAATGCATGAATGACATAAAGCAAAGAAGGCAAAAGGATGCAAATGGAGGCAAGGCAAATAGGCCTGCAATGGGTGGCCATCTTCACCTATAAATAGATAGGTTTGGATGAAGAAAATTGAGTGTGCAAGCATTCCAGCTTAGAGATAAAAACATAGGTTTCTCCCAAGTGTTCTTTTCTTTTCTTGTCGTCGTTAGTTTATGAGTGAGAGTTAGTTTCTCCTATTATTTGAGGGAGTAGAATTGTTCTCTCCTTATAATAGAAATAATGCTATTGTAAAATACTCCACATCATAGTAAAATCCCTGTTACTTGCATGTGGTTTTTTTTAATTCAAGGGAGGCCTAAAGTCGTACAATATATATTAAAGATATAATCAACGAGAATCGAACTCGTAACATTTTATAAACACTGCGAGTAACATATCATTGAACCAAAACCTAAGTAATTTTTGCTAAAGTTTTATTTTCAAAAGGAGGTGACCCTGTCAGCAATTAAATAATGGTACTGGCATTTAATTAAATCGTGTTAAATTGAAACAAAGATACACGGAGAGAGAGAGAGAGAGGAATCTGGTCCGTATAAGTATGATTTCTGTGCAATTTTTTCATATATATAAAATATAAAGTAGGTATTACAATATCTCAACTAGGCATAAAAATGGTCCGACTTAAAATTCTTGTTGCACAAGGCTCGTTCATTCAATGAATGGTCAAAGTTTCAAACCAAAAAAAAACAAAAAAAGCATGAATTGTCAAAGCTGTCTCTGTATTCTTCCTCTAAAAAGTGTACAAGCCTTGGTCTGCAAGTTTACAGGCAACCTATTAAATTAACACCATTACCTCCATAAGATCATCATCTTTCTCTCTCTGGAGGTGTCTCTTTCTTCTTTCTTAGCTATCTTCCTTCATGAACTCCTATCTGATTATTGTTCTGAATATGCAGACAAACGCAATTTTATTTTGATTCTTGTTATTTTACTTAAGCAATTAAGAAGGACAATGAAGATTGTTACGTGGTTTGCTCACCGTTCATAATGGCATACTTGTCTTGATGACACCACATCAAATATTTCTGAGTCCTCTCTCTCTATTTATCTTTGGTATGTGTATTTAAAATATGTAGTCATGATTTTTTTTTTAAGACGAAGGTGGAAATGTTATCACGAGTTTTGAGGAGTCTCTTTCTACTTTCTTAATTTATCTTCCTTGATGTACTTTCGACAAAAAAAAAAAAAAAATCTTCCTTTATGACCTCCTATCTGATTATTGTTCTGAACATGCAAACAAACACAATTTTATTTTGGTTCTTGTTATTTTATTTTGGCAATTGAGGACAATGAAGATTATTACGTGGTTTGCTCGCCGTTCATAATGGCATACTTGTCTTGATGACACTACATCAAATATTTCTGAGTCCTCTCTCTCTATTTATTTATTTATCTTTGGTATGTGTATTGAAATTAATATGTAGTCATGATTTTTTCTTTAAGGCGAAGCTGTAAATGTTATCACAAGGTTTGAGGAGTCTCTTTCTACTTTCTTAATTTATCTTCCTTTATGTACTTTCGACAAAAAAAAAAAAAAATCCTTTATGTACTCCTATCTGATTATTGTTCTGAACACGCAAACAAACACAATTTTATTTTGGTTCTTGTTATTTTATTTTGGCAGTTAAGAAGGACAATGAAGATTATTACGTGGTTTGCTCGCCGTTCATAATGACATACTTGCCTTGATGACACCACATCAAATATTTCTGAATCCTCTCTCTCTCTATTTATCTATTTATCTTGGCATGTGCGTTTCGAATATGTAGTCGTATGAATATAATTACATGATTTTTTTTAAGACGAGAAAAAATGATTTTAGACAAAACTGCATTAAATCTTCCTATAATTATATGAATTTTCTATTTTCAAGAAAGGGAGGTGTGGGAAGGAACATATATATATATGGAAGGGTATCTCTAAATGAAGATATTCAAGACATTTGGGTTAAGGTGGTCCATGTTGGTGAGTCCACTATTTCTTTGAAGTTATCTTCTAGTATATATTGCACTTAAATTAGCTTAAGAAACATTTTTGTGTCTATTATAAATAACAAGAAGATACAATGTTGTTAATTGTCTTCTACAATCATGAAGGGGCAAGATAATGCATAAGAAAGAGTGAAATAGTTGCAAATGCATAATTTGTGACTATTTAATTTAAAACCCAAGTAATATCATACGTGAAAACTTTTCAAAAGTTAAGAGTTAACAACAGCTTTTTATTAGACAAAAATATTTAAAATCGACGAAATAACTTCATTATATTCTTAAGAATTTGTAGTTCACTCATTATAAATAGTCAGATCAGTAATTGCGAACTCCAGTCATTAGTAGAAGATTAAATTACTTCGTTTAAGAATGATAATTCAGATTAGTGAAAGTTAAGTTCAATCATTAGTAGAAGCTATAAAATGAACATCAGTGTAAGTCTGATTACTTCTTGTCTGTTGGAACTTAACCAAATTCAAAAAGAAAAAGAAAAACTTGGTAATTAACTTTTTATCGCTAAAATCCTTTTATTTCTGGACATGGGAACCCATTTTTATGCAAAGGATCTCTTGCATATTTTAGACTGCACGGAGGATGCACTTAGAGGTCCTTTAATTTTTTTTTCTTTTTTTTCTTTTGTTGTTGAAAGAAGGTTGAGCCAAAAGGATTTTACGATCTTTCTAAGAGACTTTTTGTCCTTTTCTATCTTTCTCAATAAGTAAAAACAATAGTATTGGAATCCGGCAATTACTAAGGTATTATTAAATTTTAAAATTTATAAGTCAATCAGTATAATAATATGCCGGATATATTCCGCGTAGTCCCCTGTGGTTTACCAAAAATGCATAAAAACCCCCTATAATCACAAGAGTAGCACATAATCCCCCTGTGGTCAATAGGAAGGGTGCATACTCCCCCCAATCGCTAACATTTGTTAGTATTTTGATGGAAATATCAAAATGACAACTATACCCTCATAAAAAAAATCCACCAATAGCCATATGGCTTCTCCCCTCCTGCCCCATCCCCATCAGCAGCAGTAGCAACTCCACTGTCCCCGTCGGCTCCCAACCTCTAATCCCCACCATTAGCAGCAACCACGACATGCTTATTTTACCACATGCTTGAAACTTCTCCCACTGATATGCGATGACACTACAGTTTCTTCTTTAAACATATGTCAAAACTTTGCTGCAAAATAATGATGAGTTAGAGGTGATTAATTACTGTTCCAAAAAAAGAAAAAAAAAGAGGCGATTAATTGACTTTGAGGTACAAAACATAATGATTAACCAAATAAAATAAATTGTTTGCAGATTATCATACATTTAAATTGTTTGGATCTCGTTGTCGAACACACAAGCTGTAAACCAGTTCACACAGCTGAATTCAAGTGATGATATAGAGACTTCACACTTGAAACTGCAGAGTTTATTGGGATTTTGTCATGACAACTTTTTAGCTCTAGTGCCTGAATTTCTTAGAAATTTAGCAGATAATTTTCCAGGTTCACAATAACAAGAGTGTGGCGCCTGTTTCTGAACCTTGTGTCTCTGCTGAAGACAATACGCACGCAGGAAAGAAGAGGAAATCATTGGAGACCCCCGAAAGTAGTTCAACTTACTCTTCTCCATCAGTTTCTAAAAATGTGATCAAAAGAAAAAATGCAAGTGCGCAATTAAATTTCTGGTTTTGATACTTGGGAATAAACATAATTATGTTTCCAGGTTTAAGTGATGGTATGTATTATTGCTTTACCATGTTAATAGATTTCGCGAAAGGGAAAGAGAGTGAAAAGCTCGAACACACACGCACACACACACAGAGTTGATCGAAGATACACTCACACACAGTTGAACAAACACACACACACACACACACACACTCACGCACACACAGTCAAACAAACAAACACACACTGACACACACATAGCGCGATTTGGGAGTTAGGGTTTGGGATTTGGGTTTTAGGTTTGGTGGGTTATTGATTTGGGTTTTAAGTTTTGGGGGTTAGGAATTTGGACTTTTTATGTGGGGTGGGGGAGTGGGCTGATGGTCATGGTTTGAGGGATAGGTTTTTTTTTTTTTTTCCTTTTTCCCTTTTAGTTTTTAGTTGGATAAATGACAATAATACCCCTTAAGGGGTTTTAGGGTGGGCTTTTTTGTCTTTTTAAGTGCAACTTTATTAAAAATGTGTAAACACATCGCAAACAACGTGCATGAAATACACTCGCGGTTAACTTAAACATTTTTTCTAGTGGTGGGGGGTATAGTACACCCTTTTGATTGACCACAAAAAGATTATGTGTTATTTTTATAATTATAAGCATTTTCAGTAAACCACAGGGGACTATAGGCAATTTACCCTAATATGCCTCTCGAAAGACATGACAATGTGGAAATACTAATGAGCGAAAAGAAGTTTTTTTTAGTCTTCAACTAATTGTTTACGCGGACCGTTACTTATAGGTTCTTTCAACATGCAAATAATCAATGCACAGGAAAAGGTTAAAAAATGATAATGCTCTAAGTGGGCGCCGACGCCTTTATGAATTGCCAATAATTCCGCCCTATTGTTGTTTGTATTTTGTCCCCATATTCATTACAGAAAATGACCCCCACTCTTGGGGGTCCCGAATTTTCCTTAAAACAATCATCCATGTTTAATTTTTACCACCCCATCCCACTCTACCCCACCTCACTAATAAACATGACAACAGGTCATTTAATCGCAAAAAATAAAAAATTAGTATAAATAAAAATTAACCTAAAAATACAAAAAATAAAAAAAAAAGTCAATCTAAATATTGAGAATGTAATTATTGAAGGCCAACACATTAAAAATATTAAAAGCAAGTAGAAGTATGATTTCAATAATACAATAATAAGTATGATTTCAATAATACAATAATATTTTTTAAAATTTATCTAAATAAAAAACAGAAAATTCAACACAAAATAATGAAAAATAAAAGACACACTTCAACATAACAAACATCTTCAAGATCTTCAACTTTAGCAGTAATCTTCCTTTCTCGCTTTGACCATCTTGGGTCTGTTAGCATGAAAATGTAAGATTTGTATTTTTTGCATTTTGGGGTTACTTTGGAGTTCTCAGGGATGGCGGAAAGGAAACTGAGAAGAAGAAGAAGAGAACTAGAAAGAGAATAAGGAAGAAGAAGATGGGTAGAGAGAAAAGGGGATAAGAATTTAGGGGAAAGGAGGAGATGAAGAAAGAGAAAGAAATTAACATAGTGTTTGGGAGCACTTGTAGAATTTATTTAATTTGTAAATGAATTTTATAAATAAATTTTTTTTATTTAGAACAGTAATTTATAACACATGTAGAATTAAAATTAAAAATTATATTTTACTCAAATACCCCTCCTTTATTTTATTAGAATTTGTAAAATTTAAAAATAATAAATAAGAACTTTTGAATTATCTAACAAGCACTAGCATAGATTGTTGATACCCTGACTTGTTGATTAATTATTTTCTTCGTGTTTTATAAAAAGAAGAATGGTGAGGGAGAGAGTTTGAAATATTTTTTATTTTTTATTTTTATATTTGAGTCAAAGTTAAACTTAAGTGTAAAGAAAAATTTAAACGGTAATTTTCACCTCAAAAGAAATGAACTAACTTAAAAAATGTGAATTTGTAAATTTCACATTTTGAGCAAGAATTTGGGTAAGTCTTGAGTAAATTTAAGATTTGCAAATCCTAAATTTTCAATTTTTTAAAATGGTGTTTCCAAATATAAAAAGTTAAATTTGTAAATAAATTCTGTAAAATTTTGTAAAATTTATTTGTTCCAAATAAGAATAATAGAAAAAGGAAGAGAGAAGTAAGAGAGATGTTGGTCGGTGAAATTAGGGATGGGAAAAAGGAGAGAGAGAGAAGTAAGAGAGAGATTTGACAAAATTAAAAAATACATAAAATTTCTAACATTTTTCTATACTAATAAAAGCTGCAGCCCCCACTCGTTTCCACATCCGCCTCTGGTTGTCACAAGGTCCTCTACAAGAATTCACTCACGTCCTTTCGGTAGTGAAGTGCACTTTAAATAAGAATACAATTTCCTTACTAAATAAAGTGCCCTTGGACTGAGAGCATTTTTGGTAAAGTATATATATATATATAGCGGAAGCCTAATCCTCCGGGAAAAAAACATATATTTCCTTTAAATTTATCGCAACCAACTCCCTCTTAAATTTACATCAATTATAAAACTTGTTTATATTGTCCATATCAGCATTTATGAAGACTACACAATTAAGCACATTTTTTTTAAAGGAAAATTATATTAGGAGTCATTGAATATTTCTGCAATCATGCTTTGACCACCAAATAAATCATTTTCACCCCCATTTGCAATTGGCTAGACCCCGAACTTCCCGACGAACTCTTGGATTTACCCAATTTTTCCCATGAACATTAATTCTGTCAGAGTTCTCTGTCTTTTCAAGAGGTAATTTACACAAACAAGAGCAAATATTTTTCTTTGAGTCCACAAGAGATCAATCGAAGTCTTTTCAAATATGGTGAGACTTCAAACCTATACCCTCTATTCTTTAAGTCCACAAAATATTTACCCACACTCTTCTTTTTACAAGAATTAACTCAATCCTAATCTATAGCTCTAACAGTGTGTTTGGATTGAGAGAGGAAAGTTTAATAAAGGAGACAAAAGGAACGAATCATAAAGGAGAGGAGATGAGAGGATTAAATCATGTTTGAATTTGATAATTTGAGGAAATGAGAGTATTATAAAGGATTATGAGTGTCTTTTGTTTGGATTAGGAAAGAAATAGATGGGAGAGATAAATTTTATGTGTAAAATGATTTTCATAAAGGAGTTAGAGTCTCACTCTCCTCCCTTTTACCCCAAATTGGGGGGAAAGAAAAAGTGGGCATGGGAGGAGTAGCTTTGACCCTTCCACTTCTTTCTCCCTTGAAAAACTTCCAAAACAAACAAGGGAGAGAATTTTTCAATCTCTCCCCTTATCTCATTTTTTCCCCCATTCCCTTCAATTCAAACAGACTCTAGGAGTGTACAAAGATTAAAGTGTTTGAATGATAATACAATGTATGAATGGAATCCTCTATCAAGGTAAGCCCACCGAGACCGAGATGAAAAACAAATATAACTTCTCAATTAGTAGATAATACAATTCAAATCTTTTAAATGCTCAATAAACATACAAATATATGCTCAAGTTTTGTGTATAATGATTGACTGAATTAACAATATAAACTTAGAATCACTAGAAATGGTATGGAAGAGGTATTTTGAAAGGTGGCGGTAGTTGTAGCTTTAAAGAGCACAAGCAACATATATAAAATGGCTAGTTTTTCAAACAGCATGCTCATCCAGTCGAGTACCTACTAATCTGAATCAGATAGTTTACTCACTGAAGGATCTGGTTGAGTATACAATCTTGGATGGTCAGTTCTAGATTTCCAAAATTTTTGCAAAAACTTGTCCAAATCATTTGCTATCAAGTCTTGTAAAGATATAAAGTTTAAACCTTTTAAAAACACTTCTTCAAAAGAGTTTTCAACCCATTTTAACAAATCAAATTATTTTTTAAACTCTTGAGGAAAGATTAAAACCAATTTTTATAATTCAAGAGTTTAAAATAAATTTTCGACTAGAATTCAATCTTTTGAATATAAAACATTTGAACCTTTCAAGAAAAATTCTTCAAAAGATATTTTAACACAAATAACTTTTCAAAACTTTTTCAAAATGCTTGAGAAAAAATTAAAAACCATTTTGAAAGATTACCAAGAGCTTAAGCACACAAATACAAATCCAAGGCAAACGACAAAATTGAAGTCGCTACCTTTTATGTCGCCTTTTCTTCATCCTTAAGTCATCACATCATCTTCAAGTCTTGATCTTCAAGGTCTTCAAATCTTCAACTCTTCAAAAATTCATTTGCTTGTGGTGAGCTTGATAATTGCTTTTTTCAATCTTTGCATCTTCTCTTTTAATCAAAACAATCTTCTTCAAGATGCAAGATGCTCATCCAACACCAAGCATTCAAAAACCGTTTTGGATAATAACAAAATAGATACAACATAATCCACAAAAGTCAAACAAGTGTGCATTTAAGCGTATAAATATATTTGACCAATCACTCTTGACAAATCCAAATAAGCGAGGTTTATTACTATCAAAATCATGCATTATATATAAAGCCAATAAAAAAGAATATAAATTGTAGGGGGAAAATGTTATACTATTTATACATTATAACATTTTACTTCAAGTTTATTTATTGTAGTTGTATTTATTGTTTGAAGTTTTAAAATATACAAAAAAATAGAAGGAAAATGTAAAATAAAAATTAGATACAAAGAAGTTGTATCTTTTAGAATGGGTATCTTTTTACATTCCTATATTGTTAATGACTTCAAGGGTTATTTTAGTTAAATAAATCACATAAGGAGATTAAGTAACATAAAATAAACATTAAACAGTTAAATTTCTATTGTGTATATATTGTGCATGTAGAGTGATATTGGTTCAATATTTGTAATTAATGAGTGTGTCATTCTCTCAAAAGTTTGAATCCTTCCAGTAAAGAATTTAAAGTTGAAGCCCTTAATTCCATATTCAACCAAATTCATATATAGATATATGAGCAGGTTTCCCATTTAGTCCATATTATTTTTCTCGAATTTTAATTTAGTATATATTGTATAAAGTAAGCCAATTTAGTCATTATTGTTTGTAAAACTTTGTAAATTTTATCCCTACCATCTAAATAAAAGTTAATTCCCATGGAAAATAGGCACGCAGACACACATACACAAAGTGAAACACCTCTTACGCCCCAACCCTTTGGCCTCCCACTCCCACCTGGCAACACCCACCACTGATACCCACATGCCACCCCACTCCCAAACCTTTCACCCCTACACCTACTTCTCATACTCTTATGTCGTTGTGCATGTGTCTGTATATATACGTGTATACAGACCCGACCCAAGCTATGGACAACTTGGGCTTGTGCCCAAGGCCCCCTTAACTTGGGGGACCCCAAGATTAAAAATATATATATATACTAACTTAGTAAAAGAATGCCAAACGGTCAACACTTAATCGATTTTTGAACTATTGAAGGCCCAATTATTGAAAGTCAGCACTTGAACGATTTTTGTTTATTATGATATTAATTTTGCATATAATATAACAAAGCAGAGCTGTCCTAAAAAAGAAAGCATAGAGGTATACATGCAACTCTTTTTCTTTGTTTTTTTATGTGATAAATTTTGATATTGTTTACATATTTATATATATCTTAACTTAAAATAATTAATTTTTTTACTTATATTCATTTTTTTTATTAATTGTTCTTATATGCAATAGACTTAATAAAGCTTAATTATTAAGGCTCAAGAAATTTGCTGAATAAAGACTTAATAAAGAGAAAGAACATTGGAGAAATGTCTTTTTATTTGTAGTGATTATTTTAGTAGAAAATTTAGAATTTTTTTATTAAGAAAAAACTTAATTATTAAGACCCCTATTTAGATGATCGCCCAAGGTCCCCAAATTGTTTGAGACGGCCCTGTATGTCTCTGTGTGTGTAATGCGTGTGTATATATGTGTTGTAGACGTGTGTGTGTGTATATATATGTCTATGTATGATGTGTGTATATATATATATATATATACCAAAAATTTTAATATAGTCCTTATTATTTAAAGTTTGTTAATTTAGTCCTCATTTATGTAAGGGTAATTTAGGCATTTCTTACATTTAGTGTTTAAATTAACTATTTTTTTTTATGGTAAGGATTAACTTTTGAAAATAATGAGGATTAAATTGACTAACTTTGTATAATAGGGACGAATTTAAAATTTGGAGGTAGCAATAAGAACTAACTGCGTGATTTGCTTTCGCGCGCTCTCTCTATATATATTAACAAATTATTAATTAGTTTTTGAGTTTTGATGTTTTAACATCTAATATCAAAACCTATCACGTTACCCATTTGTTGTGCTTTATAAAAATTAAATCCTAATAGATATTTTATTAGTTTTGTTATTGGTTAGATATATGTTAATGTCGGATTTAACCCTACGTGTTGTTATTCGTAGTATGTTGAGTAAGTCTGAGTGAGTGTGGGGTATCTCTATTCATATTTATTTATTTTTCCTATAATTTTCATCAATGCAAATTGTCTAAATTACCTTTCTACTATTGAAAAAACAAAACTTAACAGCAGGAACTAGGAATGGCAATGGGGAAGGATATTATGGGTACCCGTCCCGTCCTCATCCCAAACGGGGGCGCTATTGGGGCAGGGAATACGGAATGAGAAATGGGCGGGGGATGGGGCATGATGGGGCAGGGGACGAGAATAGACATTTTTCGCCCGCATATTAATAAAATTATTTAAACACTTTATATATCTATGTTAAAATATTTTAGTTAATTGTATAGTATTATGAAAAATTGTTCTTTCCTACCTATTACCCTAATTGTTAGGATTAATTAGTTTCTCTCTATGTCTTTATTTGTATTAGTGTTAGGGCTATATTTTAATATTTTATATTGCACAACTCAAATCGTGTTAATGAAACTAACATGTAAACAGTAAACTTAAAAGTTAAACCTCTTACTCTAACCAAAGAAAAAAAAAAAGAAACCTAAACCTTTTAGGATTATAACTTATAATACATATTTGATGTTAATTTAATACCTATATTTATATTTTTTATTGAATTTTATTGTACATCTTAAAATATGTTTATTGTTAATTAATATCAATGCATAGTTTAAAAAAAAAATAAAAAAACTCTACGAGTAATCTCTATCCCTGCGGGGATTTATTAACGGGGCACAAGAAGCCGGGGAGGGACAGGGGACGGGACTTCTTTTCAAGTAACTGAGCAGAATATGGGATAGGTCCTCGCTCCATTTCCATTCTTAACAAGAACGTAAAAACATATTTTTTTTTAAAAAATTGAGAGGCCTATATTTTGAAATTAGCCATAAATTGAGACCTGTTTCTCCAATCTCTGTTAAGAAAAGTACAGAAAAGAAAACAAAGATTCCAAAGACAGCCCGTGTCTGTATTTATGTAAAACGGTGGATGCAAGAGGAAGAATAGTAGCGTAGATTTGAAAATCTCGTCCGAGGTAAAATTATGCTTTTCTGTTATTATTTGACTTGAACACCTAATTTACTTAGGCTGTTTGGAACAAATGAATTCCACAAAATTTTGTGGAATTCATTTGTAAATCTAATTTTTTTTGTTTGGTTGCACCTTTTTAAAAAGTTACAAATTCAGGATTTGCAATTCTTAGATTTGCACAAAGCTTATTCAAATCCGAGCTCAAGAGGTGGAATTTGTAAATCCACGTTTTCTAATTCTGCTGCTAATTCTTTGAGGACAAAACTACCCTCAAGTTTAAGTTATTGACTTTGCTAGGAATAGTAAAAAAATAAAGAAAAAAAAACAAATGTCTTCCCCCACTCTTATCTCTTTCACGGTAAAAAAAGAAAAAACTCAATATCTTTCATTCACTCCTCTTTATTCGTTTAATCTTCTTTGTAAATTTATTCATGATTTTTCTTTTGGGCAATATGTATTCTTGTAAAAGAATTTCTAGTTATCACATGCTAATCTTAATATAATCAATATATGTCAATCATAATAAACACTAGATAATGCTTTTATATATGACAACCACGCTAAAAAGATTAGTATCGTGTTTGTCGTGACTTTGCCGTGGCCGTGTATATGTGTATAGTTGAACTTGAAGTTATTTATTCATGTTAAATTTATGGGTGAACTTAAAATTATTATGATTATTTTGTAATGTTTATATTTTTTGAAAATATTTCTTTGCTTTTTTTTTTTTGAATTTTTATAATAGTACCAGGAATCAATAATTGGTTAAAAAGATAACAGTTATATGATAGTCTAATTACAATTGAATAAAAGAAGGATATTTAAGTAAAATACATCTATTAATTCCAATTTCACATGTGTTCCAAACATAATTTGCATTTACAAATAACAGAATTGACTTAATTTTATTTTACATTTCCAAACAAGAGAATTTATTTGTAAATGAATTCTTCACGGAATTCATTTATAAATGAAATGAATTCCACACACGAATTACTTCCAAACACTATGTTAGTAAAATTGTACCCAGTTCTGCAAATACAAAGGTACGGCAAAGATAGATTTACTCACCCATTGTTATCTATTGTTCTCAGAGTCGCACTTGGCTAGACTTGAACACTTATTCTGCCACATAGCATAGCAATTGTATATGCTTTATTTGATTATTGTTATTATGTTTTCGATAAATATTGATCTGGGTATTTTGATTTTGGTAGAGATTTTTCTTCTCTAAAATAGTGAAAATAATTCTTTTAATGATCCCATAAGGCTTGGTTTAGTTTAGGAAAAAGAAAAATTCTTTATTTTTTTGAGAAAACATGATATAGGCTTTGATCTTGGACATGGCATGTTGTGTGCGACTTTTGTTTTTAAGGTTTTGGTCATACAAATAACTATAAGAAAATTGAATAGGGAAAATCCCACTCTTGCATCTTCATGCCCCAGAAGTAGGTAGTTTGTTTGTTCTTGGGTCAACCACGGCTCTTACAGTCATGGCATTTATACTCTTTAGCGAATGTAACTCTGTTTTAAGTGCAATGAGTTGCTCCAGAAATTAAAAGAACACTTACACATCCTGCGTTGTCAACTCTTGTCAAACTCTCATTATTCATGCAATAGCTCCCTTTCCCTGTTGAAAGCAGAAAAAGATGCATTAGAATGTCGATTTTTTCCTTACCGGCACTAGCATCTCATTGGCGACCTGTTCTGGGCTTTTCAAGAGCTGGCATTAAGAATTTCAGGATGATCATCGTGTTGGAAATCATTAATGAGCTGCTGGTGTCCCTCTGAAATGAAGTGATGTTGAGATTTTTTGAATTGAAGAAAATATTTTTGGCGTTGAGATTTCTAGAATTGAAGAAAATATTTTTGTCTGTTCTCCTCTATAATGATGGGGTGCAATATAACATGTTTGCTTGAATACACCTGGACAAATTAGATTCATGACATTATGTTACTCAGAATGGAGTTTTCAAGTGAAAATCTTTTAATGAGAGAAATTAATTTCTTCCTGATAACATCAACCTTCTTTGAACATGAATCATTGTTGAAGATTTTTATGAATAATTGATTTGAAACTAACAAGTCTAGGTCTATAATGGCCATGTTGAAGGCCCAAAGTTCATATCTTTAAAGTGGCCTGTCTCAATCTCTCTCTCTATTCCCATTAATGATATCCGCAATCCAAAAAGCAATTTATCTAGCTGATATTTCAAGAACTGCTGATTCTATTTATTAACATTCTTCGAGTACAAGAATTATCCAACTGATCTTTTAGCATTTGCAGGATTCTTGAGCGATGGAATGAATTACATGGAATCACTCGATAATGATGTTGCCTCGGAAATCCTCTCCCGGTTACCAGTCAAGGACCTTATGGCATTCAAATCCACAAGGAAAAGGTGGAATGGCCTTGTTTCTGATCCTTCATTCATACAAATGCATGGTGAGAGATCAGAGTCCATTTCTGGGCTCTTTGTTCAGGAAGCTATAAATTCCAAGGATTTAGACTTTGAGTTGGTCAACTACATACCCATTGGAAAGGGGAAAAGTTTGGTGCAGGACACAATGTTGGAGTTTCTCCCCGAGAAAGTAGTCCTTCTGGCTGTGTGCAATGGCCTTCTATGCTGTCGAAATTGCATTCATGAACCAGAAGATGCTTTCAAAAGAAATCCATCTCTTTGTAACTACAAGATGAAAAACTGCGAAAAGGAACTAGTAATCTACGTATGCAACCAGCTAATAAGCAATGGATTTCTTTAAAACCCGAAGGATGTCGTGTGGGCGATACAGTTGGACTAGCTTTCGATCCATCTGGCTCATCTCCAAACTACACTCCAAATTTCAAGATTGAAGTATCCTAAAGTCGGGAGAAGTCCCAAATTCATATTCCTTCGCTATTTATTCATCGGAAACAGAGAGATGGAAAATCTCAAAGGAAGTCTGCAATTGTGACTCAAGTATCCAGCCAAACAGAATGGTTTTTGTCAATGGATGGTTTCACTGGTTGACATATGACCACCACATTATAACTTTTCATGTTGAGCAAGAGTTGTCTCAAGTTATGAAGTTACCTGGTTTTACACCTAATGAGTTATATAAATGTAGGTTCGGTATCTGCCTTGGCGATTCGGAGGGGTACTTCCATTATGTCTGTGCCCAATGGTTTGAACTACAGGTCTGGATCTTAAAAGAATACGACAGTCCCAGCTGGGTTTTGAAGTACAATGTATCTTTGAATTCAACTGTATTTGACACACCACATGTGATAACATATTCTTCTTTAGTTCCCCGCTGGAAGAATTTTTTCAATTGTCGTTTCAGACCACTGGCTTTCCACAACGATGTTTTATTTATAATGATTGCAAACCGCATACATTCATACAATTTCAGGACAAGGGAGTTCTTCGATCACTGTGGTTCTAAGCAGCTGGGACGCCACTTCCCAATTGATCCTACTGTGCTACCCTATTCTGTTAGCTTGGCGCAGTTGCCCACACTCAAGGGTGAGGGAGCCTTATTTAACAAACATTCTAGCAAGAATTCTCATGATAGGGCACGAACGGGAAGGAAGAGAAGCGGTTCTTCTTTGAGGACTCGAGAAAGGAGGCAGAGGATGAGGTTGTAAATGTCAGTCATCCAGCAAGTTGGTTATAATTTGTGCCGATTCCTGGCTCTGCTAAAATTTATGTTATTGAAGATTCAGATGACCTTTAAAGAAAAAGAAAATTCAGATGACATGGCTCCTTGGACAAATGTAGTAGATGTAATGTATTTGTACATCTATTCCTTGACATTTATATTTAGGTTCTATTTATGTCAAATGTTAGAAACTCTTATTTCTGTTTTGCAGTGGCTGGCTAAGTTATGACATTGAATATTTCTTACAAAGGAAAACATTTAAACCATATGACTACGAATGGATGTAAAGTATAGAGTTACCAATTTGATTGGATGGCTGCCAGGTGACAGAAGATACAGGTATTATTCACTTGATGCCCCCAACCAGTAAGTCTGCTGGTGGTAGGAAGCATATCCTTGACAGAAACCGTCTTGGGATATTATTGAAAAGGAGCCAGATTGCATTCCTCCAGGGAACTTGATCATACTTCAATCCAATAGCATTCCGGGTAGATTTACGATGATCAAAGACACACACCCTTTAGGATTGGATTGGCAGACAATAGTATCATCAGAGAAGCCAGTGTGCCTGAAGAGCTGCATGCAGTTCAATGTTCTCCAGGGCAGGATTTCTACAAATAAAAGCTGCAGTACAATGTGTTGTACACCATCGATGATAAGCACATGTAGTGAAACTTGGAGTATGTAAAGCTAGTTCCCGGAGGGGGGGGGGGGGGGGGGGGGGGGGGGGCGGGAAAAAACGAGTACATAGAGGTGCATGATAATAGTCTCTCTAATTGCTAGATTAGAAGCAATTGCTGCTTCAGTCTTTCACTTTCGGATTCTCTTAACAAGCTGGAAATCTTCTTGCATAATGGTCACCCTCTTTGCATGGACAGCACAATCATTTGCATTCTCAAGAAATTCATTCAGATCATGCTGAAAGCAAGAAGTTAAAAAAAGTTAGGATGAATCTATATAACTTTCTAGTATTTTTGCAACTGTTTAAGAAAACTGGTTTTATATCATTTAAGTCTTAAGATTTGGCACCTGGTAGTCTTGAGCAATTTCTCGAACAAGCCTTTGGAATGGCAGCTTTGGAATTGAAAGGACCACATCTTTATCATGTTGGCAGCGTCGCCGCTTCTTGATTCTATCACTTGGGCCCGTAGCCTCTGTCCCTTGGGCCTGCAGCCTCTCTGTCACTTGGGCCTGCAGCCTCTCTATCACTTGGGGCTTCACACGTAATTGAATAGGCATTTTAGTTACATATCTGTCATTAAATCATATCCTTTTTGCATCTAAATGCCTAAATAAATACCTGATCAGTTCTCTGGTAGAATAAAATGCATACATCCTCTGCAAATCTACGTGCAAATTGATCCAAGTCCACTCCAAGTATCAGTACCTATTTGTCAAAAAAAATCACATTTTTAATTGGATATATGTATACCTATACATGTCACGGGTTACAATTCTTGGATTTTCTTACTCTGTCATCATCAAAAAGCAACCATTGTTCTTGTCTCCATATAGCAGCTGCATAATGTCCAGCTTCATTTTCACCCACACGTATCACTAAAGCAAATAGCGAATAGAGCACCTCCTGTTTATGTTAAAAGATTATCAAAGTGATTTTTTTTTTGGGTCAAGATTATCAAAGTCAGACTTGTCTATACTGAATGCATTCATGTTCAATAAAATAATTCAAATTAGTAAACAAAGATTGTGCATAAACAGATACTTACTTGTGACTGAGAATCTCTAACAGTAAGATTCTTCTTACAATTCACCTAATTGGTATCCTTAATTGAATTTTCTTTGACCCTTTTCAAACACACTATTAAACCTGAGGTAGTTGGGAGAAAACCTCGGCTAATACCATATGCTCATGACCACAAAATTTGCAAGGATAGTCTATGGATCCTTCCGCAAGAGCTTGGAAGGACCAGTCAATATCATCATAAATGTCCAAGAACATTGATAGAAACATCGTTGTCTCAAAATTTTGTTGTTCTTGACACCTTGAGCATGTACTCTGAAGAATTATATTTTAGAAAAGGAAAAATAGAGTTAGATTAAAACAAATAATAAATGAAGTATAATAGTTTATGAAAAATCTAACCTTCAAAATTCAGATGATCGATGATGCTCATAAAATATTCATGAGCATCCTGTGGACTATTCTTGACATAGTTTCTGAAAAGCACTAATAAAATATTTAACAATATAGTTAGAAAGAAAGGAACAATTCATATTTCATGTATATAAAATTTATTTTAAGGTTTTTATAAAAATTATCAATTACATACTATGTAAATTATCTTCAAGCTCCTGAGGGTAATATGGGTAATGGTTGCTTTCTTGTAATTCATAAACAGCTTTCTTAAGCATTTCTAAAAAACATACCTCTTGATTGCCTAGTTGAACAAAAAAACAATATCACCATTGTTAAGGCAAAAATTGGCAGCTCCGGACTCTTTCCGGGGCTGGACGAGTTCCCTTAACCAAAGAATATTTTGTATGCTCTGTTCACCTTGCAGCCCTCGTAAATCCGGGGCAGACTATTAGCGAGGCTGTTATTAGCCCCGTAGGCTAACCTTACCCAGGGCTACAGCTCCGGTCTTCCGTTCTTGATAGGGCTTGATGGTCGAGGTTGGCATGTCTGGCCTGCTCCTCATCCTGGTCTTAGGGGTTTACCCCCTCCTGCTAGGTCTCTGCTTGTTACCATGTCAGCGAGGGACACATCAAATTTGTGCATCAGGTCCCGTTGTCCTGGAGCTCCAAGGTCTAACCTTTTGTTTTCGGGGCTCGACGTCCCGGGCTGATTTGTCTGGCGGGGCTGGACGAGCCCTGTCAGCCTGTGTTGTACGAATTATGGGGGTTGGAATCTACTACTTGGGGCTCTATCAGCTTATTCCCTACAAAACAAGGACCCTTGAGGGATACTTGGGGGCCTCCTCCGACGCTCAAGTCAGTTATGGGAGCAAAAGATTGCTTAAGAGCATTAAAGTATTGCGTGAGAGTAAAGTAGTTGCTTAGGAGCAATTAAAGAGAGCTTGTAAGCATTAGAATGAGATACATGTACTCTTCATGTCTACCTGTATTTATAATTGCTGAAATATAGAGTTGTAAGATAGGATAGAGGTGAATCCCACGATTTTAGACTTCAAGAGATAATATCAAAAGAGATAAGATAAATCCCTTATCTTTAGGCTCAAGGAGATAATATCTAGAACCCATATCTTCAAGGATCCAGTTAAATCTCTTTGTACTTATCTTTATCTAAAAACTCCCTTGATTTTCGTCTACTGCCCAATGCTCCCCCTGAGCCCAGGTCAGAACGTTGACGGGGCTACGTTTGTGAGCCCAGGTCTGAACGTTGGCGAGGCTACTCTAGCTCCGTAGGCCAGATCTTTCCGTCTGCTGTCCTGTGCCCCTTATGAGCCCAGGTCCGAACGTTGACGGGATTTTCCCAGCTCCGTAGGCCAGATCTTTCCGTCTGCTACCTCGTGCCCCTTATGAGCCTAGGTCCAAACATTGACGAGGCTTCCCCAGCTCCATAGGCTGGATCTTTCCGGGGCTCGAGATCAACCCATATCAATTGCCCTCCCAATCTCTTGAGCTCCGCAGGAGGTCAGGGGATTGTCATGTGGGTGGAGCTCTTTGATTCCCACGTCAGTTTAGCTGTTACAACCGCCACTTTGCACAATCTATATACCACCATCTTAGCTGGTCTACGTACCTTGAGATTTATGCCTCCTACTTCACGTCATCAAAAATATCTACTTCATGACACGTTTTTTGCATGACTCGAGCTAATGACCTTATCTTTGAATTCAGCTCATAGCTTTATTTTTTAGGTTTGGTCGGTGAGCCTCAGACCCTCATATTAGTGAATTCAATTTTGAAGTTGCTCCTACTGATATTTTGGTGGAGCTTTGGTATGCCTCCCAAGTTTTCTTTAGAGAGGTTGGAGAGCTTGTTGCGATTATTAAGGTTGGATGTTGAGAAGTCGTGAGATCAAGAAGAGAAGTCGATCAATGGAAGAATTTGAGGTGCAGGCCTCTTTAATAGGAGCGCGCATCGCGAACTTGTAGGTACGAGCACATGATGTTAAGGCCAACTTTTAGGCTTGATTTAACCCTCATCCCATGTTTATCTTGGGCTCTTATGGTCCAACCTCTAGTCTTTTATTGCTCTTGTAATGCTCATATGTTTGGCTTGAAGTGACATTCGACATGTAATTCCTCTTTTAGCTAAGGGCAGTTCGACTTTGCCATTTTCGGCTCAGCCCTGGCCCTTTTTTAGCCTCCGGCATATGTCCGACCTAAGAATGGCAATTCAGCTTCCCCTTTGGCTCTTCTTATGTTTGATATAGCTCTTGGCCTTGTCTTGTGCTTGAGTTTGGGCTCGACTTTCCCGAGCTTTCCCTGGGCTCCACTCATATTTGAGCTATTTGAAACTTTTTTAAGTTGGTATTCCTTGATGAGAGGGGAGCGTTGAACACTTTGCTTTACTTAACTTGATTTTGACCGTCAGCCTTGGCTCTTTCAGAGCTCACTATCGAGCTCTATCTTCAGCTAAGTTTTCTTAGCGTTTGGGACTTGTGGGAGCGTTTTCACTGGTCTTTTCTGAACTTATCTTTGATATAGGAAGTCTAAGGGGCTTTTGGGGTCTTTTCTCTGACCTTTGCCTAGGCTCATTTTGGTTTTTCCTAGATCCCAACATGCTCCTCTTGGCCCTCGAGATATGTTGGGATTTGGCCTTGGCCATGTATGGATTGGCTTAATCATTGTGCTTAGCCTTGATCTATCACAAGTTGGGTTCTAACTCAGCTTGCTTCAGTTAGCCTTGTGTCGACTTTATTTCAGTTTCTTTCGAGCTTAGAGACTTTTAGACATCTCAGGAGGCCCTTCCTCGATCTCTTTGCAAGTTCTTCTTGAGGTCTTAGGGAATTTAAAGGTCTTTTCCAACCTTCTTGCTAGTTTTATTGAAGCCTAGGGACTTGCGTGGAGCCCTTCTTCGGCCTTAAGTGAGCTTTTCCGAGGTCCAGGGACTTATAGGGGGCCCTTTTTACGACCTCGGGCTCTTTATATTTTTGTTGTAAAATTCTCCTTTTTGGCTAAAAGCCTTTATGTCGTGGTTCAACTTTTTTCAGCTTGGCTTGGGCTCTTTCTTCGATCTCTTTATTTAGATCTCAATTGCCTCTAGACCGCATTGGCTGAGGTCCTTTATGTAATTCTAGCTTTGCTAGTTCCTACCCCTTCAAGAATGTGCTAAAGTTCAGCCCCTCTTTAGTTTGAGGCTTGAGAAGCATTTTGGCATGTCCTATGGTCTTTTAGGTAAGATACATCTCTATGGGCCTCATGTTTGGCCCAATTTTTCTTGATGACCTTTAAATTGATGCCAACGTCTTTAAGCCTTAGTGTCTTTGACTCAGGTAGCCTTAAGCTCTTACGACCTCGGGGGTTGACTCGATAGTTGGGCTATCGACCTTGAGCTCTTACGACCACGGGGGCTGGCTCAAAAGTTAGCACTATTCAGCATTTTGGACTATTATATGATCTCTTGCTTGTGAAATAGGCCTCCCTGATTTTGGACCAACAATTTGCAAGTCCTTGAGTGAGGATGTTGATGATCCTTTGATTTCGGACCTGGTCCTTGAGTATAGACTCTCGGTTATTTAGCTTAGGAATTCCTTAGTTAGCTTCTTGCATACTTGCTAAGGATGCTTTAAGCCTTGGTAGAGGTCCTTTCTTTCTAGGAGGACCTACGGGGCTATGGTACTTACCAGATGTTACGACCTAAGTGGGCTGAAGTCAAGCTCCACTCGGTGCTCAATTATTCCAGGCTATGCTTGACTTTTGGAGCAAAGAGCTCACTGAGCATCATGACTTAAATGGGCTATGTCGAGCCCCATCCGATGCTTGGATGCTTCTGGATATGCTCTCTATTGTTTGGTCCCTTGTCGGGCCTCGATGTGTGGCCTGAGGGCTGATAACCCAAATAGTTGGTTGTAAGACCCCGAAGGGTTCTTATCTAAGCTTAGGGAATAATGACCCCGATGGTGGTAGTGAGAACTCGGAGGGTTCTTGTTTTAGCCTAAGGAGTGATATCTCCTTTGCTGGCTGGTACGACCCCGAAGGGTTCTTGTCTTGGCCTGGGAAGTAATATCCCTATGGTGGTTAGTAAGGGCCCAAAGGGGTTCTCGTATTGGCCTAGGAAGTAATGTCCCATATGGTGGCTGGTGAGACCCCGAAGGGTTCTCGTCTTTGCCTGGGGAATAATGTCCCCGGTAGTGGCTGGTGAGACCCCGGAGGGTTCCCGTCTTGGCCTAGGGAGTAATGTTCCCTGTGATGACTGGTAAGACCCCGGAGGGTTCTTGTCTTTGCTTGGGGAATAATGTCCCCGGTAGTGGTTGGTGAGACCTCAGAGGGTTCTCATCTTGGCCTAGGGAGTAATGTCCCGTATGGTGGCTGGTGAAACCCCGGAGGCTTCTCTTCTTTGCCTGGGGAGTAATGTTTCCGGTAGTGGCTGGTAAGACCCCGGAGGGTTCTCATCTTGGCCTAGGGAGTAATGTCTCGTATGGTGGCTGGTGAGACCCAGGAGGGTTATCGTCTTTGCCTGGGGAGTAATGTGCCCGGTAGTGGCTGGTGAGACCTCGGAAGGTTCTCGTCTTTGCCTGGAGAGTAATGTCCCTGGTAGTGGTTGGTGAGACCCGGAGGGTTCTCGTCTTGGCCTTTAGGGTGCTACAACCCTCGATTGTGTTGAGCTCTTATGACTCGTAGGTTGACTCTCGTGGCCTTGAGGAGCTTGGGAGACTTCTATTGTGACTAGGCTGACTTGGTCACCCATTTTTGTTGATACTAGGGGAATTCCACTGAAGTTGGGAGAACTCTACTGAGTTTAGGAGAGCTGTTGCTTTTTGAGCTAAGGAGAGCTTTGATTATCTTGGGAGAGTTCCACTGAGATTAAGAGAGCTCTTACTTTTTATGTTAAGGAAAGCTCCGCAGGTCTTGGAGGAGCTCCACTAAGTTTAGAAGAGCTCCTCTATTCTACTGGGCTTAGGAGAGCTCCTACCTTTTGAGGTAAGAAGAGCTCCGATGATCTTAGAAGAGCTCCGCTATTATATTGGGCTTAAGAGAGCTCATGCTTCTTGAGGTAATGAGCTTCGATGATATTGGGAGAGTTCCGATACTGTGTTGGGCTGAGAAGAGCTCCTGCGTTTTGAGGTACGGAGAGCTCCGATGCTCGCCTGGGCTGAGGAGAGCTCTACTGATTTTGGGAAAGCTCCGATACTCTGATGGACTGAGCAGAGCTCCTACCCTTTGAGGTAAGAAGAGTTCCGCTGATTTTAGGAGAGCTCTAATACTCTGCTGGGTTGAGGAGAGCTCTGCTGATTTTGGGCTGATTTGATTACCTTATTGTGGGTTGGCGTACGCCTCAACAAATTATCTCATCACTGTTAGATTTACACCTGGATATCACAATGATATTTACACGAGTTATTCTTTTGCTCTCTCTTTTAATGATAAGTCAATTGAGAAAAGTGTTAGGAGATGCATCTTGTGCATTTTAAACATAATTTTCAGATATTCAAACGTATCTCTAACTTGCCTTGACCGAAGTAAATCCAAATCAGAGTTAAAACAAGGCAAAAATGAAACAAAATATTGCTGAAACTTCAGGTTCGTCATTTCTGGACAACTCAGACACATTTTACAAAAATGGTCATAACTTTCTCTAGGAAGCTCCAATTCATGAACTGTTTAAAGCGTTAGAACCTAGACTCGTAGGGCTTTCTTCCCATATATAAATCACCAGCCAATTGTTTCTCAATTGTAGCAGTTTTTTACTCAAAGTCAGCCCAAAAAAATCTTATTTGTAACCTTGCTATATCTCAGGCTTCTTTTATAGTGTAATTTTTTGCCTCTTACACTACCTCAAAATGCAGTAGTATGAGCAGCTAGGTTGTCATTATGTATGTCAAATATATGCATAACAGGTAAACAATAATTATAGGCAACATAAGTTAGCTCAGACATATTGTTCCTCAGAGCACTTATTTTCTTCAGGTGTTTTATCGAACACCTTGAGTGAACATCATGGAAGGCATGCATTTGTATAAGCTTTTCCATGCAAATTGCAAATCAATATTTTATCAAACATCTTTGACACATAACATTAGAGATATATACTTCGTGTATCCAAGTTTCCTGATGCCAAGTTCACCTTGAAATTTTATCGAACACCTTAAGTGTTTTGCTACGAACACATACTTTGTTCACAATTCATGATAGGTATCTGCCAAACTAATTAATGTTATTTCTAGATAACATCACATATTAGAATCAAAATGCAAGGATAATGACGAACATGTTGTAAGTGATGTTCTGGACATTATTATGCACATATATATGTCTTCTTTTAAACTATGATACAAGCATGCTATGGTATGAAAAAATAGTAGCATGAACTCGGTTAGCCATATCGTGTAATATAGAAATCATTAAATCTCTTGTCAAAACAACAAGGTTGAGAATTATGAGTGAATCATGCATTTTAATTAGGCAGTAGCTTGCATAACGTGAACATGCCGACTGATAAAAGCAATATCAGTGCCTTATCATTGAACTTTAATTAAGCATATAGTTAACATAAATGTATAGCATGTAAATGCTTAGCAAACTGGGTGATCAACTTAATGTAATAAGCAATCAATAGATGGTAGCTAGCACAGGGCAAGTATTATCGTTACTTATCTTGCACAAATATGGTTTTTCAGTACGATAATCCTTCGTTCCTACAGACGGCGCCAAACTATTAAGGCAAAAATTGGCAACTCCAGTCCTTCCGGGGCTGGACGAGTTCCCTTAACCAAATAATATTTTGAATGCTCTGTTCACCTTGCAGCCCTCATAAATCCGGGATAGACTATTAGCGAGACTGTTATCAACCCCGTATGCTAACCTTACCCAGGGCTACAGCTCCGGTCTTCCATTCTTGATAGGGCTTGATGGTCGGGGCTGGCATGTCTGGCCTACTCCTCATCCTGGTCTTAAGGGTTTATCCCCTCCTGTTAGATCTCTGCTCGTTACCATTTCAGTGAGGGCCACATCAAATTTGTGCACTAGATCCCGTTGTCCTGGAGCTCCGAGGTCCAACCTTTTGTTCTCGGGGCTCGACGTCCTGGGTATTGTATGAATTGTGGAGGCTAGAATCTACTGCTTGGGGCTCTATCAGCTTATTCCCTGCAAAACAAGGACCCCTGAAGGATACCCAAGAGCCCCCTCCGACCCTCAAGTCAGTTATGGGATCAAAAAATTGCTTAAGAGCATTAAAGTATTGCATGAGAGCAAAGTAGTTGCTTAGGAGCAATTAAAAGAGAGCTTGTAAGCTTTAGAATGAGATACCTGTACTCTTCATGTCTACCTGTATTTATAATTGCTGAAATATGGAGTTGTAAGACAAGATAGAGGTGAATCCCACGATTTTAGGCTTAAGGAGATAATATCAAAAGAGATAAGATAAATCCCTTATCTTTAGGCTCAAGGAGATAATATCTAGAACATATATCTTCAAGGATCCAATTAAATCTCTCTGTACTTATCCTTATCTAAAAACTCCCTTGTTTTTCGTCTACTGCCTAATGCTCCCCGTGAGCCTAGGTCAGGACGTTGACGAGGCTACCCTTGTGAGACCAAGTCCGAAAGTTGGCGGGGCTACCCCAGCTTCGTTGGCCAGATCTTTCCGTCTGCTGCCCCGTGCCCCTTATGAGCCCAGGTCCGAACGTTGACGGGGTTTTCCCAGCTCTGTAGACCGGATCTTTCCATCTGCTGCCCCGTACCCCTTATGAGCCCAGGTCTGAACATTGACGGGGCTTCCTCAGCTCCGTAGGCTGGATTTTTTCGGGGCTCGAGATCCACCTATATCAACCATATTATAGTTGTACTAATTAAAGAGAAAAAAGAGTTTCGTTCAAGCAACGTGGGTTTTAGTCCCAAAAAAAAAAAAAAGCAACATGGTTTTAATTATCAACCACAGAACCATCAAATAGAACTGGTTCACATTTCTTTTGCAGATGATTCTACAACCAGTGAAAGATCCTTTACAAAGATTGACAAAGCCCTTTAAAAATCGATAAATTGTCTGGCTACAATCCAAACTTTGCACGACCAGTGAGTATGTCTGCAATATATCTTTCCAAAAAGTTGAGGCTCTAAACAGATAAATTGGAATCCTTCTTGGTTCTTTCTTTATTGGATGGTGGATACCTTGAAGTATCACTAATAAAGTCTAAACTTTGTCTTCTTATGTACTTAGTAGTGATGCTTAAGAAAATCACAAAATGGAACAAAGGCCTTTGATGAATAAACAGAAGTGAAGAAATTGACTCACATGAATCATGTGGGCAATTGAGGATTGAAGTTATAAAAGCTTCGCACATAGTAAGACATTGTAAAATAGCTGAGAGATAGCATTTCCTTCCTTCATTCAGAATTCCCTGACCCTATGCATTGAACAAATGGTAACATAAGCAATGGAGATTCAATCAGATTAACTAGGACATGAAAGATCAAGTTACATTCAAGAAAAATACTAAGAGAGTAATTATATTTCTATTGCTGGGTTGCCATTGTTACCTAGGAGTATTACAGAAAAGTTTTCTCCCTTAGCCCCTGTTGCTCACGCCTCATGATTGGTGAGAACAACTCATTCATTTCTAGAAAAAAAAAAGTCATCCCATAAGGGTTAGCCATATGAAGGTTCACTTTGTGGTGGTTGAGTGCCCCCTCCCAAGTTCGTCCCCAAAAAGAGTCACAGTCCAGCAGTGATCCCTTACTACTAAGACTTGGAAAAACCTATTTGAGGGTCACTTCAAAGACTCTCAAACTAGAATTTGCGATCTCAGTGAAGTGGGGAGTAAAATTGTTGTTCGGCCTTCAAAAGACATCCTTGAGGATAACATTTCATACTAGAAGTCTTGTCTTGTTGGCCAATAAATGGACAGAGCCTTGCCTTTCTTCCTAGTTAAAGCAACGGTGGATAATCAATCGAGGAGGATTGGAAAAGTTGAGATTAGATCTGGAGCTATGGATTTTATATGCACAGATTTGAGGACGAGGATAAATGGAAAAAGTTAACAACAAGACAAACCGGAAGTTACTAATGGAAAGGTTAGAGTTAAGCCACCTCCTAGTGTAGGTGAATCTGGGAGAAACTTTTGGAAAATGCTTTGGTGGGTCATTTTCAAAAAAACCCCCCTTTCCCTTCCCTCTTCACCTTTTTTCTCTTATCCGTAATATGGCCAACAATCAGTGGAAGAAGTTTGGCAAAGTGGACATCAAATCCCCGGAAAAAAGGGTTTTTACTTTTTTCGATTTGAATCTCAACAGATTTGTGATGAAATTCTCGAACAGTATTGGCATGTAAATAACAGACCCTTACTACTGAGACGTTGGCAACTGGGTATTGAAATCCTCAATTCAGAATAGATAAAATACCAATATGGATTAAGTTAAGGAACTTGCCGAATGAGTATTGGAATCAAGAAAACCTTAGTTATGCTGCAAGTACTGTTGGTATTCCCATTCAGATGGAGAAAACTATTGACAAAATGACGAAGTTATCCTATGTTAGAGTTTGTGTTGAAGTTAACCTTGAGGAGGACATGGTAGAGTCCTTCGAATGGGAATTGAAAAATGGTAGTTTTGTGGAGGTTAAGGTGGAGTACGCCTGGAAACCTCTCATCTGTTCCTTGTGCAAAACGTTTGGACATGATCATTCCAAATGTCCCAGAAATTAAATAATTAGCAAACCTTAGGAGGCACCCAAGGCCCAAGTCTCTGTAGCTCAGGTATCTGATAAACAAAAACTTGTAACTTCTGAAAAGGTCGATGCTAGTGGATCTATTGGAGAATTGGATCCTCCTCCTTAAAACTGGTCTTCTCCTGGTAAGAAAGCCAGAGCGAGAAGTAGGTCCCCATATTCCTCTCTTAATGCTATGACTGCCCCTTTCACGAGGAGTAACAACTTTGAAGTTCTGGATAATATTGAGGATGGCGTATCCGATACAATCACCACATTTGTCAACAAGGCCAACAGTAACGGGCAGGTTGAGGACAACACCCCTAGGAAGAAAACTCAAACAATCCCACTAGATTTATGATTATTTTCTAGAATGTGAGAGGTATGAATAAACCTGCTAGACAGGCAGAACTTGTTAGATTTATGAAGAATAAACGAGCTTCTATTTTCTGTTTTACTGAGACGAGAATCAAGGCTTCGAAAATCCACTCTATTTTGAATTCTAAATTCAAGGACTGGTGTTTTTTGGGAAATTATGAGCACGACTCCACTGGCAGAATCTGGGTGCTATGGGACAAGAGCAGAGTTGATGTTATCAAACTGGATTCCTCGAGTCAGGCTATTTTTTGTAGGGTTTATGACCACAGGAGCAAAGTGAACATCTTTTGTACCTTTGTCTATGCTTTTAACGAGTATATAGACAGGAGGCAGTTATGGGACATTGTCAATTTGTGGAGTTCACAATATGAACAGAGGCCATGGCGTTTGGGGGGCGACTTTAATGAGATTTTTAGGATTGAAGATAAACACAATTGTACCAGCTTATCTGTGGGTTCAAATGACTTCCTGAAGTGTATTGATGTAGATGGCATCTCTGAACTTGGGAGTGTTGGTCCTCATTACACTTGGACCAACAGAACTGAAGGGAATGGGTTTTGAGCCAGTAGGATTGATCATGTATTCACAAATGAGGAGTGGCTTATTCATTTCCCGAATTCTACCCTTAGTATTGATATGCCGGACTTCTCCAATCACTATCCGCTTTTGTTGAACCCTTTTGCACCTTCAAGTAATAATCCCAAGCCATTCAAGTTCAATAACATTTGGACCAGTCATGAGAAATTCCTTGAAGTTGTGGATAGAGTTTGGCACACTCATGTTGTTGGCTCACCTATGTTTCAACTTACCAGGAAATTAAAATTGCTGAAGAAAGAACTCATTATTTTCAACAAGGCTTACTTCAGCAACATTCCACAACATATTGAAAGGGGAAAATATAACCTTGGAATCGTCCAGGAAAAAGTGTGGAAAGTTATTACTTCCGATAAAGATTTGAGGCAAGGGAAAATCGTCTCTAACAATATCCAGAAACTACTTGAAGTTGAGAATAGTATTTGGCAACAAAAAGCTCGAGTAGATTGGTTGAAGAAGGGGGATGCTAATTCCTCATTTTTCTACAAATATGTTAAGGGTCGTAATGCTAGGAATGCTATTCTGAAATTGATCAATGAGAATGGTAGGCTATTGGAATCAGAAGAGGAGATTGGGATTGAAGTCGTTAAATACTACAAGAAGCTCTTTGGGACGAGGAAAAAATTTTCTCGTTCTTACTCAACAAACGATCTTAAACACTTTATTGGTAAAGGACTTTCAGATGAACAAAGTGCTAACTTGGGTGCCCCAGTCACATCACAAGAAATCAAGGAGGCTATGTTTGCTATCGGTTCGGATAAAAGTCTCGGTCCAGATGGATTCAACTCCCACTTTTTCAAATATGTCTGCCCAATTGTTGGGAATGATATTACTAGAGTTATGAAATCTTTTTTCACCAGTGCCAGAATCCTTAAGGAAATCAACTCCACAGTTTTGGTGCTGGTTCCGAAATCTCACAACCTTTCCTCCATGAATGACTACAGGCCCATAGCTTGGTGCAATACACTTTACAAGTGTATAACAAAAGTTATTGCCAACCGTTTGAACAGCTACTTGGACAATTTGATCTCACCCAACCAAAATGCTTTTGTCATGGGAAGAAATATTACTAAAAATATCTTGATTGGGCATGAGCTTGTCAAAGGTTTTGGAACCAAAGGTTTGAGTCCAAGATGTTTCTTAAAGGCTGGTCTTAAAAAAACTTATGATACTCTTGATTGGGATTTTGTTATCAAGACCCTTGAAGCTTTCAACTTTCCTGTTAAATTCATCCAATGAATACAGGCCTGCATCTCAACTCCTAGATACTCTATCGCCATTAATGGAGGATTACATGGCTACTTTGAAAGGGCAGCTAGAATTCAACAAGGAGATCCTATTTCTCCTTACTTGTTTGTACTTGGAATGGAAATTCTCTCGGGCATTCTTAATGTTGCAGCCAAGAGGAAAGATTTTAAATTCTTCCCTAAATGCAAGAAGACTAACCTCCACCATCTTTGGTTTGCAGATGACCTGCTTCTCTTTTGTAAAGTTGATCCTAAATCTGTGGCAATTTTCAAGGAGTCCTTAGACTTGTTTCAACATATCTCAGGATTGGAAACTAACCCCTTCAAGAGTGATATATTTATTGAGGGATGTAATGAAGAAGTGAAAAATCAAATCCTTAATGTCATTCGATTTAGAGAAGGGCATCTACCCATGAATTATCTTGGCATTCCTCTTATGTATAGAAGACTACATATCAACAATTTCAATCGTCTTGTAGAGCGTGTTTCCAACAGAATTGGAGGTTGGGCTCATAAATGGTTGTCTTTTGTTGGGAGGTTACAACTTGTTAAAACTATTCTGTCAAATATTCATGCTTACTGGGCTAGAGTTTTTGTCATGCCTAAAGGGGTTCTAGAAGCCATTATAAAGAAGTTAGCTACTTTCCTATGGACTGGACATGAAGAGAATGGCAGATGAGCTAAGGTCACTTGGGAGGATGTCTCCAAACCACTCGAGGAAAGTGGACTTGGGGTTAGGAAATTGATAGCCTCTAACCAAGCTGCAATCCTCAGGTATTTATGGATTCTACATACTAAATACAAATCTTTATGGGTTGAGTGGATTCAGACAAATTACATAAAGAATAACAGTCTTTGGGATGTCAAATGCCCGAGCAAACCTTCTTGGGTATGGTGAAAAATCTTACAGCTCAGACTAATTGTTCGCAGGAACATCATTCATTGGATTGGTGACGGGTTGAACGCTCTCTTTTGGTTGGACCATTGGCATCTGCTTGGGGTCTTATGTAAAGTTTTTAGAGATGAGGGGATTGCTACCACGGGTATTCACAAAAACACAAAAGTTGCTAAGTTCATCTCTCATAATCATTGGTGTTGGCCACAGAACCCTTACCCTATTATCTTGATTATTGCACAAACCATGGATATTAACCCTGCTCCAAACAGGAATGATCTCATCACTTGGACTAACTCACCAGGAGGTAGGTTCAATGTCAAGCTTGCTTAGGAGATCGTTAGACTGCGTTCCCCCTTTCAGGATTGGACTCCTATCATGAGGTTCAAACATAATACTCCCAAGCATGCCTTCATTACTTGGTTACTGTGGAAAGATCGGCTCCCGACTAAATCAATACTACTTTCATGGGGTTTGAACATCAATACTAATTGTGTTTTCTGTCACAATGGAATAGAAGACAGAGAACACTTATTATTTGGTTGCTCCTTTTCTAAAAGGATTTAGAAGATTGGATGGAAGAACTCTAGAGGTCCTAAAAACCTTCGTGATTGGGAGGATTTTTGTGCCTAGCTTTTGCAACATTATGGTGTGAACAACTTTCAGATTTTATTTATCAAACTCTTCTGGAATGCTTTTGTCTATCATATATGGAAGGAGCGCAACAGAAGGATTTTTGCTAATGAGGCACTGACTGAGGAACAACTCTTCGACTCAATTAGTTTTGATGTTAAAACTAAATTGTACATGGTAAAGAAAGTGAGAAACATCCTTTTGAATAGAGCTATTTGCAAATCATGGATGGTTGATGGAAGTATTGTTAGTTAGAACATCCATGTTCTGATTGTATCTACTCTTGTACTTTTTTTTTCCATCAATGAATCTCTTTGCTGACTTAGCAAAAAAAAAAAGTTAACAACAAGCCTTTTTCTCCGAGGTAGAAGCTAACACCCATTGGGAAAAGTTCAAAATGGACAGAGTACCAATCAGGGTGAAGCTCAGAAAGGTCCCTCTAGAAATGTGGACTAAGAGGGATCTCAATCTCTTAACTAGTGCTACCGTATTCCACTACACATGGATGCTGCAACCGAAGTAAAAATCCACCTTATTTATGCAAATTGTTTTGAGGTTGGTTGCCTTACACAAGGAACTTCAGTTACTATTAGCCTTGATATGGGCAAAAGAGGTATGGGGTAAAAGGAGGTAGAGTACACTTTGAAACTGAAGTTATATGAGCATTGTCAACGGTTGGGTCACTTAGCAACCAAATGCTAGTTGTCAAAACCAACTTAGGTAGTTTCAGCCCAGTTGCAAAAGGTGTCAGTGCCTCCTGGTCAACCTCAAGTTCAGGAAAACCTGGACCCCTCTCCTTCAAATAATTAGATGAGTTTCTATCCAAAAGAAAAAATCAATGGCTAAACCTATTCAATCAATGCCTCCAAATCGTGGGCGACCTTCCTCTCCTAGGAGGTTCAAAATGTAAAGATTGTTTAGAAAATAGGGTTCTATGCAGAGATTGGCATATTAACTTTATGCTTATTTGATTTACAAAAATTTTCTGACATATTTTTGAAAGCAGAATGACATGATTACTTGCCCAACAAAAAAAAAATTAGAAGGGATATAGCATGGGCTATTACTCCCTAAACCCAATGCTCTAGTGAGAAAATAACCCAGTATTGTCATGTTTGCAACAAACAGACAGTAGAAAACAACTCTATAATTAAGCATCAATCATCTTGTACGAATGATTCTTTAGTAATAGAGTTGATCCATGGTGATGTGAATTTCTAAGAATTTGCCTATGAAGTAACCACCAATGTAGTTGTACTTTAAAAACAATATAAATTCTTCCCTGTCTTAGGACATTAATAGTGTTAAATTTATGATAACCTATAGAGGTATGTATGCATGTATTTGGTGAATTGTTTGAATAATATAAAAAGAAATATGATTTTAGTCATACATAAATATGGCCTCCAAAGGGAAATGTGCCTGAATTTGTGAAAAATGCTAGTGCTAGTTATAGCATCTTATTAGCAGAATAATTGTCCCCTGGCTATGGTTGAGCACTAGTAGTATGATACTTAGAGATATGCATGAAAGAAATATATAATCGTGTGAACATGTTCTCATACATAGTAGAGGGTTATATCCGGTCCTCATGAAACTTGCAGTTAGGCACAACACAACTAACAGTATGGTTTAGTGGATTCAAGAATATAACTTATTCCTAAGCAGAATTCCCATAATAATTTAACTTATTGGAATCTACAGTCATGCCTCTTCCGAACAACATTCTACTTTCTAATAATAAGGAAGCTTTAACAAAACCATCTATATCTTCTAAAACTGGATTTATTGAAGTCAAATTTTCCTAATCTCAACCACAAGCACAAGGAGCGCAAGGCTACATTGTGTATTGTATTAATAGATTTTAGGATCAGAAGACTCCAAGAGTACCAAATTTATCAAGAACCTTGTTTGCTGAGTCCAAGGAGCAGTATTCCCATCATAACTGAATAAAGATAAAAAGGCCCGACTCTCTCTTCCAAAGAATTAAACTATAGGCAGAGCTAAAGAAGAATTAGATATTTACAATCAAATGTAAGCAATTGAGAGCATATGTAATAGGTTGATCAAATTTAAGTTAACTTGTTAGTAATTTGATTTTGAGCCATTCTGCTGGTTTCAGTCATGCAACATTAATAGGTCTTTACATTTATATACCAACTATTTCACATTAAAATGCTTAAACTAAATTTGTTTCTCAGACTAACCTTTGGTATTTGGTATTGAAGTAGTTCATCAGCTTCAACACCATGAGTTCTCGCCCACTGATATGCCATTCAGATGAAAAAAATTTAATACTAAGGTTATCATATAATAGTTCAGTTTAAATAAATAGAGAAGATTAATTGAGGACAACTTTTGAGTATTGCTCCTTCAAGCTAATGGAACTATAATAATAAGCTTAACACATAACATTTCAATAATAATAATAAGTTTATCACATACTAAGCTAATCACATAATAGTTCAATTTTAAGTGATACATACTAAGTTTATCACATAATAGCTCTCTCAAAGGTTGGCGGAACTGTTAATACCAAGCTTATCACATAACAGTTAAATTTAAGATAATAGAGCAAACTAATTGAGGACAACCTTCGAGTATTGCTCTCTCAAGCTAATACAACTATAATAGTAGTTGTGAAATCTTAAAAATTCCATAGCAGTAAGCAAATCTGCACTTTCTATCTTCCGTCGCCGCACAAGTTTTAACCCTTCTGTCGCCCTACCAAAAGTGACCATAATTTTTTAATTAACACAATAACCACGTCATGATAAACATAGGTATATATATATATATATATATATATGAGCACTTAGCTTCTTCATTAACTATGACATCTTCCGAGAGAACTTTCCTCATAATTTTCAGGATGTCGTTTCTCGGAAGATTAGTGTCAGACTGCAATAATTGAATAGCCAACAAAGATATATTATCAAATTACAAAGGCAACAAAGATATATTAACAAATTACAAAGGCATACAAAACTATGTAATTTAAATAGTATGTTTGCAACTTAACCTCGTTGGGAATCGAAACACTCCCACTGGCATGTTCCTCTGCAGCCATATTTGCCGTAAAAAAGACAACCTAAAAAACAGAACTTAAACATTATTGATGCAACAATAGCAATACATGCATGTATTGACATTTGATTAGGTTACAATCTATACGCATCTACCCATATATAAGTAAAAGCAAAGAGATCAATCAGTAGCTCATTAATATATACAACTACAGTACATTTGTATGTGACATATAGATATATCATACATGTGTCCGTGATATATACACATGCACGTCCTAATACAAAAAGTGACAATGTTCAAAAGCACCAAAATTACATTTTAGTGTAACATTTAGAAACCCCTGACTGATTTTAGGTTCACTTTGACTAGTTTCAGGGGTAGTTTCACCAATTTCAGATCGATTTCACTAATTCCAGGCCGATTTTGTCTTTAATATGAGGTAAAGGCTTGAGTAATTTTGGATAATTTGTGTTTATGCTTGTGTAATTCCAGGCTGATGAGCTCGCTCTCGCTGGCTCTCCTCTTGGTGAAAACGAGCTTGTCATCAATATTATGTCAGGCCTTGGGGTTGACTATAAAGAAATAAGTACAGTCATCCCTATGCGAGGCACTGTGGAGCTGTTTGGTAAACTAATTGATCATTAGACGTTCTTTCGACGTGATGAATCCCGCAAAGTGTCAAATGTCATTATAGCTCTGTTTGCTAATAAATAAGGCAATAAAGGGAAGGGCTTTGACAATCAAAACAAGAAAACAATTTCATCCCCAACAAGGTAAAGGTTTTAAGTCCCAAAATAATTGGAATGGTGGTTTCAATCAGCATGTCTTCAATTCTAATGGTCAGCCATCGCAACCGCACAGTTATACCCACAACTGGCGCCCTTCTATTGCACAAAATAGCACACGAATACAATGTTAGTTGTGTGATAAATATGGCCATTTTGCAAAACAAATTGCAGGTCTCATCCTCCTCCTTACTATGCACCTCTAACGAATTTTATCTCGCATGATCCCTCGCATGTTAGAAACAATTGGATCGCCAACTCTAGTGCCTCCTTCCACCTTACCTCAGATCACCAAGATCTCTTTGTTTATTCCGAGTACAGAGGCAATGACAGAATTCTGATTGGTGATGGTCTGGTATCTCTGTTACTCATATTGGCACAATTAATCTTCTACTTCCAACTCTAATTTTACTTTTATCCTTAAAAGTGTACCCCTTCTAGTAGTCATAATCTTCTATCAATTTCTCAATTTTGTACTCATCCTAATGCTTCTATTGAATTTTTTTCCATCCTTCTGTTTTGTGAAGGAAGCATGAGGCCAATTCTTGTCCAAGGTTGGAGTAAGGGCAATTTGTATGAGTGGCCAACCAAAGTGGCGAGAGTCCAAGCCTTTTATGCATCATGTCAATCTCTAGCCCAGTGGCATTATCGCCTGGGTTATCCTCACAAGCAAATTCTTAAGCACATTATTTATCGATCTTCTTTGCCTACTTCTAAGTCTAATTTTACATATTCTGACTCTTGTGTATGTCATAAAAGCCATATTGAAAGTAGAAAAGCTTTTGTGTATTTTTGTTGTATTCAATAAATTGTACAACCATGTTACATTTATACACATGAGTTCTAATGATAAAGCAATTAGTTGGAGGAAAATCAGTATCTACTGATAACAACACAGAAAGTTTAAACTTCAAAATTACAATGACAAAGTCAAACGCAAACATTACTAACATCCCCCCATAAGTGAAGCTGGATCAATGATGGTGAGCTTGGATCGTAGTCGATTAAACCGTGTAATTGATAACCTTTTTTGTCATGACATCTGCTAGCTGATCAACTATAGATATGAAACAAACAGTTAAAGCCCCAGAAGCCACCTTTTCACGAACAAAATGAACATCAATTTTGATGTGCTTCGTGCGAGCATGAAAAACAGGGTTGGTTGTCAAGTAGGTGGCACCTATATTGTCACACCATAACACTAACGGAGAAGAAGTGCGATGACGTAGATCTGCAAGAAGGGATTTGAACCAGCAGAGCTCAGTAGTGGCGAATACGATGGCACGGTATTCAGCTTCTGTGCTTGAACGAGCTGTGGTGGTCTGTTTCTTGGCAGACCAAGAAATTAGATTTGGGCCAAGGAAGATATAATAACCATTGGTACTATGCCTATCATCAGGGTAACCGGCTTAATCAGAATCTGAATACGCATGTAATGAAGTATCGGATGAGCACTAAAGATGCAAACCATAAGATACAGTCCCTTTTAAGTACCTGAGTATCCGCTTGACAGCGGACCAATGAGCATCAATAGGTGATTGCATGAACTGGCGAACTTTGTTGGCGGCAAATGCAACATTTGGATGAGTCACTGTAAGACACTGAAGTGTTCCAACCACACTACGATACATAGTAGGATCAAAAAATGGGTCACCAATCGTTTTGGACAGATTGTGATTTGCGGCAACAGGAGAGGCAATAGACTTAGCACCATCGAGTTTGGTGCATTGGAGGAGATCCTTAATATATTTTTGTTGTGTTAGCAGGAGTTTCTTAGGTGTAGAGCAAACTTCAATACCAAGAAAAAAGGATAACTAACCAAGATCTTTAAGAGCAAATTGGCAATGGAGAAGTGAGATAACAGAAGTAATTGCAGAGGATGAGGTGCCTGTGAGGATAACATCGTCAATTTAAACTAAAAGAAAGATGACTTCTCCCGATAAATGTCGAGTAAACAGTGACGAATCAGCAGTGGAAGGAACAAATCCAAAGTGAACAAGAAAGGTGCTAAGCCGTGAAAACCAAGCACGTGGTGCTTGTTTGAGGCCGTAGAGTGCTTTTTGCAATTTACAAACACGGGTAGGAAACGACGAATGTGAAAATCCTGGGGGTTGAACCATGTATACATCTTCAGCAAGAAGGCCATGCAAGAAGGCGTTATTGACATCTAACTGATGGATTGGCCAATTTTATGAGAGAGCGAGAGACAAGACAACCCGAATCGTCGTAGGTTTGACGACAGGGCTAAATGTCTCAGTGTAATCGAGTCCTTCTTGTTGGTTGTAGCCCTTTGCAACAAGACGAGCTTTGTAACGATCAATGGTACCATATGGTTTCCTTTTGATTCGGAATACCCATTTAGAGCCAACAAGATTAGCAGATGGTGGTTTAGGAACAAGTATCCACGTGCCATTAGCTAGGAGAACATTGTATTCTGTTGCCATGCCATTGCAGCACGCCACTGAGGAAATTTTGTAGCTTGAAAGTAGTAGGAGGGTTCTGTATTTGTGAAGTCAGGAGATGAGGAATATGTTTTGCTAACATGAAAAGTGACATAGTTAGACTTATCTTTAGGGACACGAGTATTGTCACGATTACGAGTAGTCATGAAGTGAGTTGATATCGAAGAGGATAAGGGAACCGTGCTATGATTTTGGGCATACTGAAGAATTGGTAACGGGTCAGGACTTGAAGATAACGTTGGTGGAGCAGAATGAGTTGGAACGAGAGGGGAAGAATTTTGACAGCTAGCAGAGGTAGGAGTAGAAGTACTACACGATACTAAGGACGTAGACTGATTTGTGTTATCAGAAGTAGTGGTACGGGCAATAGTGTTATGATTGTGACTAGTGTGAACTTGTGTGTGAGTTGGCGCATGAGTGGATTGAGGAGAGAAAAAGGGATTAGATGAGAACAAGTCTTGAGCATAGTTATCATGAGATACTGACAGCTCAGAAGAAGAGATCACGGGACGCGAGGTAGTAGGTGAGAGTTGTTGAGTTGAATTCAAATTTGTGGTAGGATGCAGTTGACAAGGCAGCGGACGTTCAGGGGCACATGGGGACTCATCTATTCGCTGGACCATAGTATTAGATGGAGGAAAAACTGAAATGGACTCAGTAGTAGCAGACGATGGAGACGTAATAAGCTTGGAGAGAGTGCTACATTGTGAAGTCACAGAGGACGAACTGACACCCAAAGATTGAAAAGGAAAGGCAGACTCGTCAAACACTACATGGTGAGATATATATACGCGGTCAGTGTATGGATGATAGCACCGGCATCCTTTGTGAGCGTCATGATATCCAAGGAAGACACAGGCAACAGATTTTGGACTGAGTTTGTCTTTTTTATATGGACCGAGATGAGGAAAACATTGGCAACCAAAGACACGTAAAAAATTATAATCAGGATGTTGATTGAACAAACGAAAGTAAGGTGATTGATTTTTCAAGACCAGGGTAGGAAGCCTATTAATTAAAAAAACAGCAGTAGAAAAAGCTTCAACCCAGAAACTCTTAGGCATTGAAGAGTGAAACATGAGGGTAGTACCCGTTTCGGTAATATGGTGAATTTTATGCTCGGAAACGCCATTTTATTCCTGAGTATGAGGGCAATAGATTCTATAATTAATACCATTTTCAAATACGATTTGCCAAAATGTCCTTGGGTGAGTTCTTTTGCACTATCACATTGAAAATGTTTAATGCGAGAAGAGAAAATATTTTCCACTAAACATTTAAAACGAATAAAAGTAGAAAGGCAGTCACTTTTATTGCGCAAAGGATATAGCCAAGTATATCGACTATAGTTATCTACAAATAAAACAAAGTAACGAAAACCAGAACATGACAAAACAGAGGCTGGACCCCAGATGTCACAATGAATTATTTCTAAAGGAAACTGAGAAAGTCTAGACAACGAATTAAAAAATAATTCTAAATATCTTTGACTAGCTAGAAGGATCTAGGAATATTACCTAGAATATTCTATGTACTTTTAAAATATCTAGTATATAGAAGCCTCCTTGAGCACCTATAAATAGGGTGCAACTTCAAGTATTTGTAACCAAGCCAAAATTTAAATCTTCTCTTCAATATAAGTTCTCTAGTTCCTCCAAAATTATCCTCTTCCATTTCCTAAATATTTCCTACATAAGTTTTAGTTCTCTAAATTAGTCTAGGCCTATCACAACATATACAAATGTTTAGATTTGCGGGGCTGATTTGCTGACCGTAACGAACCCTGAAAAATCAAAAAAGAGCGGGAAGACCTTTGACCTGGGCTGGGGAGGGATTGGGGTCGCTTTTCTTTAGGACTTTAGTTCGTAACAAGGCTCGAAGACCTCCGGCTGGATTTGAAATGGATCAGTACTTCTAATCGTGTCTTTGTGTCCTGCCATGTTGTCTTTGACGAAAATGAGCTCCCGTTTCAGTTTTGCTAAATCCAACGTGAGTCTCAAGACTCACAATCCCGTTTCAGCTTTACTTAAACCAATAACTAAACATTAAATTAAGTTCTAAATTGTCTTCTTAATGTTTACGCAAATACAATGTATCAGTAACATTATCAATGTAATTCAAAATTGATCGTACGATTCCACTAATCCCTAACTCTAAAATCAGTAAATTCAACTCCAACTCAGTTCTACTTCACCAATCCTAAGTTGAAATTTCTGACACAAAATTCAACAAATGGTACAAATATAGAAAAATGCTTACACATATACGTCAACATATTATATAAATGTAAGTATTCAACTCAAATTTCAGCCCTAATTCACCATCTCTCAATTAGAAACTCGAACACATAATTGAACAAATAGTTCGCACATGCAAATTCAGCCATAATTCAGCATCTCTCAGTTAGAAACTCGAACACAGAATTGAAAACATAGTTCACACATGTAATTTGAGCCCTAATTCACCATCTCTCAGATAGAAATTCGAACAGAGAATTAAAAAAATAGTTCACACATGCATGTATACATACTTGAGTAGTGTGTGTTGAAGATAGGAAGAGGTCAGGTTTTAGAGCTTGATGAACTAAGCGTGAATTCAGATGCCATCGGAAAATATGAAGCTAAACGTCCATGGCGAGAAGCCGTAAACGAGTGATGTGTTAAAATTGGGGGAGATGAGGAAGAAGAGAGAGTTGGCGTTTTAAACTTGGGACTTATTTGGCGGGTGCTAACATTTATATGTTATATTTCGGTTAGACAGCTGCCCACTTAGTCAGCAGGTTAAGTGGGTCCAGGCCATGTAACAATCTGAGTCCTAGGGGATTGGTCAAGGCTAAAAATATTTGGTGTTTGATTGTTACACAAAAAAATATTTTTTTGTGTTTGAATATAATAGTGAAAAATAATATTTGGATGTAATAGTGAAAAATTGATTCAAATTATTATTTTATTATTTTTTTTAGAATTATTAATAATTTACCACTTTTGATTAATAAATTTATTAAATTATTAATTTATTTATAAAAAATTAAAATAAGTTAAAATAATTAATTCATAAAAATTATAATTAATACATAATAAATTAATTAATTAGTAATTTTTAATTAATACATAATAAATAAATTCATAATTTTATAGATTATTAATAATTATTAAATTAGTTTTTTATTCATTTATTAGCTATTAATTAATTGTTCAACTAACTTAGTTTTAAATTTATAATTTTATAAATTAATAACTAATTGGATAATTATTAATTAATTAATATTAATTAAATATAATTTTATTAATTATTGATTTAATTAATTAATCATTAAATTTAAATTAACTAGTTTTTATTATTAAATTAAATAATTTTTATTTAATAATAATTAATTGAAAATATTACGGGAGCGACGTGGGGGTGGGGTCGGGGCCAGGGTTGGGGTTGATGAAGGTAGGGTAGAGTGAACGAAAAATATTTTCTTCTCTCAAAAAACATGGAAACATTTCTCACTCTTTTTAATTAAATATTTTTTGATTGACCAATTTTTTAACATAACTAAATATTAAAAAAATTTAAAAAAATATTTTTCAACAAAGTATTTTACAGCAAACAAACGGAGCCTACGTAGAAATTATTTGTTTGATCTAGTCTACGTCAATGGTAGTATCGGAGTGGTCATTACTATCATGGTCATTCTCTTCTAACATTGACCTTTGCATACGTGTTCAACCTTGGTCCTACATTTCAAGAAACGAAGACTCCAACATTATATATTGTCTGGATTGTGTCTTCTCTATTATTTTTTGTCAATTATTTATTTATCGACATTTTTGTTTGGACTTCAATTCAAGATCCTCGATTTCTTTCATAAAATTAGTAGTTACTTTATTTTCAAATAATTGATCACGATCAATTTCTCTTTTCAGTTCCATTATTATCCAAGAGTAAATTAACTGAGTGAGATTTCTTTATAATCAAAACTTTTAATATTCACATCGTTTTCAGGTACCTCATACTCTCTTGGAGTAGTATTTCTCAGTTTTATTTTTAACTCTCCAATCATTCAAAAAATGCCAACTTGCTAATTTTGCTTCTTTATCTTTGGAACCGAAATGTCTACTACGTTCACGGCGTGCAGTAGATTCTAAAACATCAATTCTATTAAGAGCATTTAAAGTTGATATATGTGACTTAGTCACTATCTTTGCATCCGGGATTTGCTTCCTTACTAATTGACTCCGATCCTATTCTCGTTCAATTGTTTCTTTTCTTTGGTTAAAGTACACAACGATCACTATTATATCACGAACCATGGTGGTAAGCATTGGGGTAACGACTTTCATGTTATTGCCATCGTGCTAAAATATCGATCATTAAATTCTTGAAAAGATTGCAAATAATAATATTATTGGAAGTAGGTAAATAAATATGGTAGTAAAGGCACTCCTGCAGATGTTAGAAATGGAGTTAGTTCATTGCTCAGAATCAAGAAGGCTTCTCTACTTTGGGAACATACTTGGGGATTCCATTGGCATGGGATAGATCAAAGACTGAAGCTCTTATATGGATTTCAGACCGCATCAAATCCAAAGTTCAAGGATGGAAGTCGACACTTTTATCAGATGGGGCTAAAGAAGTGTTAATCAAATCTGTTATTCAGGTTGTTCCTAACTATGCCATAAATCTTTTCTAATTTCCAAAGTCAGCTGTTTGTGATACCAGAAAGAAAGCTTCATCGAGTAGTCCTTTTGTAAAAAACTCAGTGCAGCTGTGGCTGAATTTTGGTAGGGATCTTCTGAAAGAAACACGAATTCATTGGCGTGCGCGGGATTCTATTGCTGTATCTAAAGCCAAGGGAGGCTTAGGCTTCAGAGACTTTTATGCAACGAATTTATTTGGTGCTGATTGCTAAATATGTGGGAATGCAAATGAATCAATTGAACATTTACTTCTTCGTTGTCCTTGGAGTAAGCAGGTATGGTTTACTTCTCAAATTCATCTTCGTAGCACTCAAGTTGACTGGCATAGATTTGAGGACTGGCTATTGAATGCAATTCAAGATCTTTGCAAAGCTGGTTATGGTAGGAGACTTGCTGAAGCTATTCTTTTCATCACGTGTTGGAATATTTGGATTACAATTGAAGGCCAAGCTCTCAACCCTCTTGGTGTTAATGGTGCTGTGAGTAGCCTGATAAGTGAACTGTTTCCACAAAGAGGAGGGGATGTTCGCGTTGAGAATATATAAGATACTCAGTCTCTAAGAGACCCCCAAGTTTGGTCCCCTCCACATGTTGATTCTCTCAAGATCAACTGCGACGCGTTGTATTGCAAAACTATTGCAGCAATCTGTCGTGATCATTGTGGGAATGTTATTAATGGATACGCTCGCAAGATTAACTGTGATTCCGCCATCAAGGCAGAAGATCTTGCCTTATAAAGAAGCGTGTCTTATGGCCAAGTAGGAAAATCTAGATAACTTTATCATTGAATCTGATTGCCTTGATATTGTCAAACGTTTCAATCAACAATCTACATTAAGTTGGACGGTGGATTACCTTGTGACGGATGCTAAAACCCTCCTTTCTGATAGGAGAAATTATAGTATTAAGCACATTTGCAAAAATGCAAATAGAGTAGCTGACTAGATAGGTAAGAATGTTAAATTAAGTATTTCGCCTCAAAATTGGATGGTTTCTCCTCCAATTGAAACTCTTTAATATTGTGTATTTTGCCTTTGAATCTATGGGGGTTGGCTAAATCCCTCGTGTTGATATGAATAAAAGTATGTTTATATTGTCCAAAAAAAAAGGGTAAACAATTTTTGTGGTAATTAAATGATCTCTCCAGGCCTATTTTAACAATCGAAGTATTTTTTGTCATATTTTAACCATTAAACTATCAATTATGTATTATTTTGGCCATTCCCTCAATTATTATGTTAAAATAGACTAATTGTTAAGAATAAAATCGTAAACTAATTAGATAAATTTTATTTTTCTCCCAAATTCAACTTATGTGTAAATTTACCCCAAAGCATTAAAATGCCACGGCAAAATATTCTAACAAGACTGGAACCTTAGACCTCCAAGTTGAAAATTAAGATTCAAACCATTAAGCTACAATACATTTTTTGACTTTCAAATGCATTATGCTTCAAATATATAATATAAACTATCTTTTAAGTAATATTATCAAATTACCCCTAAACCCTTTCCACCATTTTCTTCATTGCGCTCGGAGGAGCAGCAGCTCCTCACACAAGCATCAGCTCTATACATATGTGTAGATCTGTATGCATAGATCCGTTATAGTATACTGTTGTCTTCTTCCATTTTTTTTTTTTTTTAATTTATCTAACATACAATTTGCAAAAGGGATTATTTTTTGGCTAATTAAAAATAAGGGCATAACAGTCTTTTATCATATTATATTACTAATTTTGACAGAAATATGAATTTGGTGTGCGTATGCAATGCGACAGAGACCACCGGGGGTCTGAGGGACTTTTATAATCACGGGGGTCCTACGCATTTTCGCTAGACTATAGGGGGGTCTGAAACAATTTACCCATAATATAATGCCAGTAACCATTTTAGCTAACTACAACAGTTATTCTCATGTGGGATCGAATTGAAAAGTTTACCAGGAATCTATTATTGATTGTTTGGATGTGGAAGCATTTTTAGCAATTTAGTTGGCATTCTTGAGATGCCTTGATATAGTGGTGGTGCCACCTCCCTTAGGACCGAATTGGTAATATCTTTTCTATTTACAAATATTATACCTTGCAATTTTTTCTTTTTTTCTTTTTAGGATTATTCTTGACAAACTCCTAAGTAGTGAAGTATTTTTCACATGTATGGTGTGTCACGGAAGATACATGTATTGTTAATATCTAATTGTGATTGATTTTAATTAGCTCATCGAAAATTCTTCCCCAAGAATATATTGTCTAAACTAGGAATTTGGTCAGGATATAGATCAAACTCTACATAATATGTGAAGAATTTATAACTACAAAAATGATAGAAATAACAAAAGAATTTAATATACTAATGTGAATACACAAATCAAAATTATAAGATAGAATGATGTCATCAAAATTTTATCTACCTAATTAGTAAAACAAACTTCAGAGCTCCAAAAATAAACTTCAGTAACTACACTAAAAGATTTTCTTGATTAATTGTGTGACAAGTTTACTCTATACGTGTCTGTGCGTATTTGTGCTATAAGTGTGTCTGTATGGGGTGGGAGGGGGAACCGAGGGGTGTATCTATACAATAAGTATGTTGCCGATGTTAAGAGATGAGAGAGAGATTTCAATACAATTGAGAGGTAAGAAAACGGAAATGATTTGGGTATCTTCAAGTGGTTTATCTTTATTATATGTTCAAAATCTTTTCACCAATGATCTGTTTATAGTCGTTATATAATTGTTGGAGCGTATTTTGGTCAAATTAAAAATTTTGACTTTTGTAGATAATGATGAATTCAAGAATTTTTCTTAGTGAGATTAAAATAAATAATTTTTTAATTATATATGTATTTTTTTAATACAAGTGAGGCCTATCTCATACTAATTCGAATCAGTCCATCTAGTCATACTGAAGATTTTTTCGTGTCTTAAATCTTGCTATAACTTCTTAATGTAACGTGTAATATATGATTCTAGAGACGTGAGGAATCCAAAAGGCTGCATAACCCTGCTTTCTCTTATCAACCCATTCATTAAATAATATTATTTAATTAAATCGTGTTAAATTGAAAGAAAGATACACGAAGAGAGAGAGGGAGGAATCTCGTCCATGTAAGCATGATTTTCTATGCAATTGTTTCATTGCAATAATAGTCTAGCTCAATTGATGGATATATACAAGATAGGGAAAAAGCCATTTTAATCCCTTAAGTTTTCACAAAAGACCAAATTAGTCCCTCATATTTGGTAATTATCCTAAAAGGTCCCTCTATCTAACTTTTGTTTGTCAACATTTAACGATTAACACTTTGACGGAGTAAAAAGACCATAAAACCCTTAATCTAATTAGCAAATTTACCCAATTACCCTTATAATTAATAGAATTTTTTTTATTATCTTCTTCTTCCCAAACCTTCTATACACACAACACCACCACCACCACCACCATACAGTTTCTCTTCTTCTTCCTCCACCTTCCACACAAACTCCAACACCACTACCACCACTACCACCACCAACACCACACACCACGAACATCACCACAAACCATCACCGCCGCCGCCATAACACACCACCCCAAACCACCAACATCTACAAGCAAATGCACTGATTAATTACTTATTAATTATTCTTTGAGTTGTTTTTAGTAAATAAATATGTTAGCATTTATTTGAAATAGCATAAATGATTGACAAGTTAAAAGCTAAAAATTAAGTGGTGTGATGCTTAAAAAGCCTAGACGATGACAGTGAAGTTGAAAGCCCAAACTTGGTAGAGGAAGGAAATGTTGTTGTTGTTGTTGTTGTTGGTCAGATTTGGAGTAGTTGGAACATATATATATATATAGATATGCATAGAGGAGTAAAGTTGTATGTTATGACTTTCCAATGACTTATGAGCGCTACCTCATTTGGAGAGCTTAAAATTGTCCAATCCACAACTGGTCCAGTAAAATTGCAACTTTTTTGTGTGATCTCATTTGATTTCATTATTTAGTATATACATATCATATGCCTTCCACGGGCGGAGGTACCTAGGGGCCACTAGGGACTAATTAGCTCTTATTAAAAAAAAATATACTTATATAATTGAAAATTTATTTATTTTAGTCTCTACTGAGATGCCTTCAATCAATGTCAACTCCTTAGCAAGTTTCCCTAGTGTAGGTCCACGTCATGCCATTTTGTGATTATATCCTTTCACTTCATCTTTCAATTATGCAACAAATCGATGATGTTGGTTTTGAAATGAGATTTACAACAAATCGATGATGTGTGGAAGGTGGTGGAAGAAGAAGAGAAAGTGTATGATGAGGTGGTGGTGTGTGAAAGATTGAGGAAGGAGAAAGAAAAGAATTAAAACAAAAATAGAAAAAATGTATTTTTTTTAAACAAGGCAAAATGACAACATTGCCCTTCCTACCGTTAACTTAGACGTGCCTCCATTTAATGGAGAGACCAAAATGAGTAATTACCAAATGTGAGGGATTAATTTAGTCTTTTGTGAAGACTTGAAGAACTAAAATAACCTTTTCCCTATACAAGATATAAAGTAGGTATTATAATATCTCAACTAGGCATAAAAATAGTCCTGACTTAAAATTCTTATTGCACAAGTCGCGTTCATTCAATGAATGGTCAAAGTTTCAAACCAAAAAAACAAAAAAAAATGCATGAATGGTCAAAGCTGTCTCTATATTCTTCCTCTAAAAAGTGTACAAGCCTTGGCCTGCAAGTTTATAGGCAACCTATTAAATTAACACCGTTACTTGCACGTGGGTTTTTTTTTAATTCAAAAAAGATCTTAAAATCGTATAACATATATTAAATATTTAATCAATGAGAATTGAATTTGCAGTCTTTTATAAATACTGCGAGTAATATATCACTGGACCAAAATCTAAGTAGTTTTTGCTAAAGTTTTATTTTCAAAAAGAGGTGACCTTGCCAGCAATTAAATAATGATACTGACATTTAATTTAATCGTGTTAAAATAAAAGAAAGATATAATACACGAAGAGAGAGAGAAAGGAATCTGGTCAATAAAGTAGGTATTACAATATCTCAACTAGGCATAAAAATAGTCCGACTTACAATTCTTATTGCGCATGGGTTTTTTTTTTTTTGGTTCGTTCATTCAATGAATGGTCAAAGTTTCAAACCAAAAAAAAAAAAAAAAGCATGAATGGTCAAAGCTGTCTGAATATTCTTCCTCTAAAAAGTGTACAAGCCTTGGTCTGCAAGTTTACAGGCAACCTATTAAATTAACACCGTTACCTCCAAAAGATCATCATCTTTCTCTCTCTGGAGGTGTCTCTTTTTTCTTTCTTAGCTATCTTCCTTTATGAACTCCTATCTGATTATTGTTCTGAATATGCAAACAAACACAATTTTATTTTGATTCTTGTTATTTTATTTAAGCAGTTAAGAAGGACAATGAAGATTGTTCCGTGGTTTGCTCGCCGTTCATAATGGCATACTTGCCTTGATGACACCACATCAAATATTTCTGAGTCCTCTCACTCTATTTATCTTTGGTATGTGTATTTGAAATATATAGTCATGATTTTTCTTTTTAAGACGAAGCTGGAAATGTTATTACGAGGTTTGAGGAGTCTCTTTCTACTTTCTTAATTTATCTTCCTTTATGTACTTTCGACAAAAAAAAAAAAAAAAATTCCTTTATGTACTCCAATCTGATTATTGTTCTGAACATGCAAACAAACACAATTTTATGTTGGTTCTTGTTATTTTATTTCAGCAATTAAGAAGGACAATGAAGATTATTACGTGGTTTGCTCGCCGTTCATAATGGCATATTTGCCTTGATGACACCACATCAAATATTTCTGAGTCCTCTCTCTCTATTTATCTATTTATCTTTGGTATGTGTATTTGAAATATGTAGTCCTGATCTTATTTTTTTAAAGACGAAGTTGGAAATGTTATCACGAGGTTTGAAGAGTCTCTTTCTACTTTCTTAATTTATCTTCCTTTATGTACTTTTGACAAAAAAAAAAAAAAAAATCTTCCTTTATGTACTCCTATCTGATTATTGTTCTGAACATGCAAACAAACACAATTTTATTTTGGTTCTTGTTATTTTATTTTGGCAATCAAGAAGGACAATGAAGATTATTACGTGGTTTGCTCGCCGTTCATAATGGCATACTTGCCTTGATGACACCACATCAAATATTTCTGAGTCCTCTCTCTCTATTTATCTATTTATCTTGGCATGTGCGTTTCGAATATGTAATCGTATGAATATAATTACATGATTTTTTTTAAGATGAGAAAAAATCATTTTAGACAAAACTGCATTGAATCTCCCTATAATTATATGATTTTTCTATTTTTAAGAAAGGGAGGTGTGGGAAGGAACATATATATGCGGAAGAGTATCTCTAAATGAAGATATTCAAGACATTTGGGTCAAGGTGGTCCATGTTGGTGAGTCCACTATTTCTTTGAAGTTATCTTCTAGTATATATTGCACTTAAATTAGCTTAGGAAACATTTTTGTGTCTATTATAAATAACAAGAAGATACTATGTTGTTAATTGTCTTCTACAATCATGAAGGGGCAAGATAATGCATAAGAAAGAGTGAAATAGTTGCAAATGCATAATTTGTGACTATTTGATTTAAAACCCAAGTAATATCGTACGTAAAAACTTTTCAAAAACTAAGAGTTAACAACAGCTTTTCATTAAACAAAAATATTTAAAATCGATGAAATAACTTCATTATATTCTTAAGAAATTGCAATTCACTCATTATAAATAGTCAGATCAGTAATTGCTAACTCCAGTCATTAGTAGAAGATTAAATTACTTCGTTTAAGAATGATAATTCAGATTAGTGAAAGTTAAGTTCATTCATTAGTAGAAGCTATAAAATGAACATCAGTGTAAGTCTGATTACTTCTTGTCTGTTGGAACTTAACCAGATTCAAAAAGAAAAAAAACTTGGTAATTAACTTTTTATCGCCGAAATCCTTTTATTTCTGGGCATGGGAACCCATTTTTATGCAAAGTATCTCTTGCGTATTTTAGACTGCACGGAGGATGCACTTAGAGGTCCTTTAATTTTTTTTCCTTTTTTCTTTTGTTGTTGAAAGGAAGTTGAGCCGAAAGGATTATAAGATCATTTTAAGAAATTTTTCGTCTTTTTCTATCTTTCTCAATAAGTAAAAATAATAGTATTAAAATTGGACAATTACTAAGGCATTATCAAATTTTAAAATTTATAAGTCAATCACTACAATAATATGCCTCTCAAAAGACATAGACAATGTGAAAATACTAACGAGCGAAAAGAAGTTTTTTTTAAGTCTTCAACTAATTGCTTACGCGGACCGTTATGCACAGGAAAAGGTTAAAAAATGATAATGGTCTAAGTGGGCGCTGACGCCTTCATGAATTGCCAATAATTCCGCCCTATTGTTGTATGTATTTTGTCCCCATATTCATTACAGAAAATGACCCCCACTCTTGGGGGCTCCAGATTCTCTTTAAGGCTCCGTTTGTTTGTCGTAAAATAATTTATTTGTGAAAAATATTTTCTTGGAAAATAAAATATTTTTCTCCGTTTGTTTACCGTAAAATAACTTGTTTGTGGAAAATATTTTCAGTGGAAAATGTTTTCAGTGAAAAATGTTTTCCGAGCTCCGTTTGTTTGCCGTAAAATAACTTGTTAAAGGAAAATATTTTCCTGGAAAATAGAATACTGGAAAATATTTTCCGGTGTTTGGATGTACAATAAAAAATATTTTCCGACATGAGATTTATATATAAAAAAAATATACACATAAAATAGGAGTGGTTAAGTTCCGGAAAATGTTTTCATCTCCCAAAGAAATGAAAACATTTTCCCAAATTTTGAACTAGCCGTCATTTTTGACCGGAAAACATTTTCCAGTTGACCAATTTTCCGGTGTTACCAAACAGCGGAAAATCTCCAAAAAGTAGCCTACCATTTTTGACCGGAAAATGTTTTCCGGTTGACCAATTTTCCGGTGTTACCAAACACCGAAAAATCTTCAAAAAGTAGCCCACCATTTTTGACTGAAAAATGTTTTCCGGTTGACCAATTTTTCGGTGTTACCAAACACCGTAAAAGTAGAAAAATGTTTTCCGGAAGAATATTTTACGGCAAACAAACGGAGCCTAAAGCAACCCTTCACGTTTAATTTTTATCCCTCATGAATAGAAATAACAACGGGTCAGTTAATCATAAAAAATAAAAATTTTAAATCGAAATCGTTTAATATAAATTAAATCCAAAAAAAACTCAAAAATAGATGGTTTTAAAAATCACTATCCAGTACCGAAATTGACAAATAATGAAGAAATCACAGGTAATCGAACCTAAAACCGATAATTTTTAAAATAAAAAAAAATAGTATAAATAAAAATTAACCTAAAAATACAAAAAAAAAAAAAATCTAATTATTGAGAATGTAATTATTGAAGGCCAACACATTAAAAATATTAAAAGCAAGTAGAAGTATGATTTCAATAATACAATAAATATTTTTTAAAATTTATCTAAATAAAAAACACAAAATTCAAACACAAAATAATGAAATATAAAAGACACACTTCAACATAACAAACATCTTCAAGATCTTCAACTTTAGCAGTAATCTTCCTTTCTCGCTTTGACCATCTTGGGTCTGTTAGCATGAAAATGTAAGATTTGTATTTTTTGCATTTTGGGGTTACTTTGGAGTTCTCAGGGATGGCGGAAAGGAAACTGAGAAGAAGAGGAAGAGAACTAGAAAGAGAATAAGGAAGAAGAAGATGGGTAGAGAGAAAAGGGGGTAAGAATTTAGGGGAAAGGAGGAGATGAAGAAAGAGAAAGAAATTAACATAGCGATAGGGAGCACGTATATTGTAGAATTTATTTAATTTATAAATGAATTTTATGAGGATTTGTATTTATAAATAAATTTTTTTATTTGAAATAGTAATTTATAACACATGTGGAATTGAAATTAAAAATTATATTTTATTTAAATACCCCTCATTTATTCTATTGAAATTTATAAAATTTAGAAATAATAAATAAGAACTTTTAAACTATCTAAAAAGTACTAGCATAGATTGTTGATACCCTGACTTGTTGATCAATTATTTTATTCGTGTTTTATAGAAAGAAGAATGGTGAGGGAGAGGGTTTGAACTATATTTTATTTTTTTATTTTGTATTTGAGTCAAAGTTAAACTTAAGTGTAAAAAAAAATCTAAACGGTAATTTTGACCTCAAAAGAAAAGAACTAACTTAAAAAATGTGAATTTGTAAATTTTACTTTTTGAGCAAGAATTTGGATAAGTCTTGAGTAAATTCAAGATTTGTAAATCCTAAATTTTCAATTTTTTAAAATGGTGTTTCCAAATATAAAAAGTTAAATTTGTAAATAAATTCTGTAAAATTTTGTAAAATTTATTTGTTCCAAATAAGAATAATAGAAAAAAGGAAGAGAGAAGTAAGAGAGATGTTGGTTGGTGAAATTAGGGATGGGAAAAAGGAGAGAGAGAGTGAGAGAGAAAAGTAAGAGAGAGATTTGACAAAATTAAAAAGAGGAGAAATAAATGAAAGAAAGAGAAACCTAGGTAAAAATATATTGTATTATCTAGTATATCTATATGTATCTATATATTACATATACAGTATTTATTTATTAATAAATTAATAATTTGGTTTCGAGTTTTAATTTTTTTTTTAAGTTTAAAACCAAAATCTATCGATTTATCCATCGGTTACTCTTTATAAAAACTAAAATCTAACGGATACTCTATCGATTTTTGTTAATGAATTTTTATTAGGCGAATACTTGTCGATTTCATATTTGAACCGTACCCGTTTCCATCCTTACTCACGAGGTTTTTACGAGCCAATAAGAACTTTCCTTCAACAAAGGAAGCTTTTTTTCTCATGGAGTTTCCAAGTTGTCTCCAAGGACGGATCTAGAAATTCTTGACAATGAGGACAAAAATACATAATTTTTTAATTATATAAGTAAATTTTTTTTTTCCAATAAGAACTGATTAATTTTTTTAACTAAAAATATATAAATATCTATTTTTTAAAAAAATACATAAAATTTTTAATATTTTTCTATACTAATAAAAACTGCAGCCCCCACTCGTTCCCACATCCGCCTCTGGTTGTCACAAGGTCCTCTTCAAGAATTCACTCACGTCCTTTCGGTAGTGAAGTGCACTTTAAATAAGAATACAATTTCCTTACTAAATAAAGTGCACTTGGACTGAGAGCATTTTTGGTAAAGTATATATATATATATATATAGTGGAAGCCTAGTCCTCCAGGAAAAAAACATATATTTCCTTTAAATTTATCGCAACCAACTCCCTCTTAAATTTTAAATTTACATCAATTACGAAACTTGTTTATATTGTCCATATCAGTATTTATGAAGAATTATATTAGGAGTCATTGAATATTTCTGCAATCATGCTTTGACCACCAAATAAATCATTTTCACCCCCATTTGCAATTGGCTAGACCCCGATCTTCCCCACTAACTCTTGGATTTACCCAAATTTTCCCATGAACATTAGTTCTGTCAGAGTTCTCTGTCTTTTCAAAAGGTAATTTACACAAACATGAGCAAATATTTTTCTTTTTGTTGTCAGTCGTAGAAGAGGAAAGAGGTAAGAAGATTTGAACAAGCGACCTTCCCCTCGGTAAATTTAGTCATCAAATTGTTCCCCTCAAAACAATGACGGAACCAAGCAAATTCAGAATGTACACTCGTACAGTAAAAAAAAAAAAATAGACGTCACTCTGACCTCATACAACAAAAATATCTGATATAGTAATTTTTTTTAAAAAAACCAAAAGAAAAATATATTTTATCCACGTTGAGTGCAAACCCTAGTTCCTTAATGGCTCCGCCACTGCCTCAGACCACAAACAAAAGCAATATTATGCTTCCTGTCTGAGCGCGGTTAGCAAAGTAGTTATTGATATCTCTGATACCTCTCCCACAGATGTATAATAATTTACCCGCAGAAGAAGTTTGTACGACTCTAAGCGCTCAATTCACAAAAGTCATAGGATATATGTAAGTATAGGAAAATTCTTCAGTGCATCTACTCCCCATACTCCATAGAGATAGAGAAGTAGGCCCCACATGTGTGGGAATAGAGAGCATGGAGAGTAAGCGTACTGAAGTCTTTACCCATAACCATAACCATAACCATAACCATAACCATAACATGCAAGTATCACAATTTATAAAGCTACATCCAGAAATCCATCCAACTATTTGCAGAAATGGCCACACCATTTCCAGATGAAATTCTCAATGCTGTCACCACAATGCAGTATGCTGCTGATAAATTCACCAACTTCCAAGGAACAAATTCCCGAGTAATGCTCTTATTACACGCGCAGAAACTGAACTTAATGACACGACCTGAACTGCCACACTCGAACCTGAAAGACTCAGGTTTGATAGTCGACCATTTGCACAGTATCCAGTTTCGAAACAAGCCATATAGGAAAGAGAACAAAGTAAAATCACATTAAGCTAAAGGCTAGTACATTATAAGTGCATTAAGGTTTTAAGTAGAAACGGTGGTGTTAGCATGCCATAACAACAACATTAAAAGTTAGGTCTTTGTTTTGACGATACATGAGCCAAAAGTTACATGGATAAAAATTAGCTAAAAGTACAAACACGAACTACAAGAAAAACCTGATCTTTGACATGCAGTAGTATCTAGCAGGACGGATGGAAGAAAGTCCATTACTTCCAGAGCTTAACAATCTTATCGTGGCTAGCTGAAGCAACCAAGCCAGCCACTGTTGACACAGCCAAGGAAGCAATCAATCCTTCATGTGCAGAAAGGGTCATTGTCTTATTCTCAGTCATGTTCCAAAGCTCCAACGACTGTAAAAGATGTTCACAAACATTAGAGACAAAAGCCCAAGGAAAAGCTGTACCACAACATGCTATATAGGATTGGAATGATACAGAAAGTAATGAAACAACAATATTCTACAAGCAGGTCATTTAACTTAGTCACATAAAAAGAGATTAAGATTGTATGCCTCGCCACTTCGTTTGTTAAAATCTTAATAAGTCTAGCCAGAGAGCTTGGTAATATTCACTGCTCGAATTAACAAAAGCTCATTGTTGACATTTCCTATACTTTTTATTTATTCTTTCTTTTGAGAAGTAAATAATTTCCTCTGCTTGAATTTATTTCATTCTATTACTCTCTCTTCCCTGAGGCAAGGAAAAAGGCTCTTTATATGTAATGTAAGTTGTAACAAGATAAATAAATTTTGAGTTAAATTTCATGCTTCTCAAAAAATTCTGATATCACTTCCAAAGGCAGATAAAATTCAAGGCAAAAGGTTACAGAACATATCATCTTTGAAGCAAGACACTTTTTGAGAGAAGAAAGCTATAAGCCATACTATGACCTAAGCATATGGAGTCATATAGAAAAAAACAAACAACATGCAAGGCTTATTGCCAAGCAGGAGGAGCATTTTGTGATGCATTACATAAACCGTAAAATACAATAGTGTTCTAAAAGAAAAAAGAAATGGTTGGCCCAAAAGAGAAACGCAAAGCAAAAAGAAACAAGCAGAATTGATTTACCTGGTAACAGCCAATAACCAGTAATGACGAATACGTAGGATGGAAAACACAGGAGTGGAATTTGTTGCCATTACAACTTAGCTCGTGTACACATTCCCCTTCACTTCCTGATCCTAGAGTCCAGACTCTCACTGAGTCCTCACTAACAGATGCTAAAAGCTCGCCTGAAGGATCCCAGCACACAGAATGAATTGGTTTTGTATGCCCCTACAAACAGATCATCAATACAAAGTCAGTCAACAAAGGAGCCAACGGTGCTACGGAAGCAAGAACTTACGACATATTGCATAACAAACCGCAGATCCCCACTGAGTCACTCTAAATGCAGATATGTCAATAGTTAGGTCATAAGTCATGTACAGATTGTGAAAGAACAAAAAGACTAAACACTAAAAAAAAATCTCAGTATTATGACATTGTCTAGAATATATCAATGAGATACTAAAGGGCATTTGGCTTAAGCTTATTTTGTGATCAAAACAGCTTATAACCTGCTTTTGAGCTTATAAGCTCATTATGGGTGTTTGCTAATACAGCTTACAATTATAAGCTCAAAAATAAAAAAGGAAAAAAAAACAGGTTATTGCACAAGTATCTCATCCCCTACTTACTTTTTAAGCTTATAAGCTCTTACGACATAAGCTAGTTTGACCAACAAATCTACTAAGCTACCCGTAGCACTCTTTTTTTATTTATTTTTTTAAAGTTTTTAAGGTCTAGAGCTTATTGAAGGTTATAAGATACGTCAACCCATTCAACGGAAATCTACACACACTTTGATAAGCATAAATGGTAGATCTACTGAAGAGAGACTCCTTACAACTAATAAAATATTAGCAACGTCAAGGTCACAGGTGAAGTACAGCACCTAATAAGGTATCATGAAACACTAGACAAAATAACTGAACAACATACGTTTACTTACAAGTAACAACTATAGTTTCTAATTTTGGTGATGTATAGAAGATTCATATATTATAATTTTTTTTATTTTATTTTGAAATCCATGGGTATCCGAGCTTTGCTCGACTAATCCCACAGGGCCCTGAAGTTAACGGTGACCTATGGGTACACTCCCAGGCAATGGCGGATTTAGAGGGGACCGAAATGACAAAAAAAAAGTCACTTTGCCTTTGCGACTTATCTTAGCTTTATGTCAACATTACTTCACATAATCTTATGTCAAAGTGGCAAAGGCAAAGGCAAAGGGACTTTTTTTTGTCATTTTATGCAATTGAACATGGCAAAATGATGTTTGTTTGTCGTTATATGCAACCCATAGATTTAGCAAAGTTAAACAAATAAAATAGGGGGGCCATTAAATAATTTTTTTTTTAAAGTAACTAGATTTTGAAAAAAAATTATGAGGTGGTGGGAAGTTGGGGGGGTGGGTGGGTGGGGAGGGCTGCCTCTGGTCCCCCTAAATCTGCCACTGCCCCCAGGTATCATAAATTAATAGCTTAATGTATGTTGTTCAAATAACAGACCCAAAAACACATACCAAAAAGTACAGGAGTGGTTTTTAGTTTAAGGTCATAAGAATAAGGATCCACTGTCAGAGAACATGCAAGACTAAATTGAGCAGAGACCTAACATTCTTTGTTCACTTCCCCCATGTGGGTGCCCTAGAAATCTTAGGGTTCTTGTTGAAAATTTTGTCAATGAGCTGTCTTAATTTCACCAAATCAGTATTATTTTGTTTATTTCATCTACACTATATACAAGGAATATGTTAAAATCAACCCTTTTTGAAAATTAAGTACAGCATTCTTGTAAAAACATGTAACCAGTTCAATAAAGAATTACAGCAATAACAATGTCAGGCAAAAATCTTTAAGCTTATCCAAACTCCCTCAAAACAATGCTCTTGCTGTCAAAATGTTTAGAAACCTCCACGACATAAATTACAACAGTCTTAGCTTCTTTCTTTAATATTTTGTCAAGCTATTTATCAGTAAAGTGCATGCCCAGCACTTCTGCTCCTAGTATTCCAGTCGATTATTTACTTAGCACACCCTAAGATATAACAGAGAAACTGACCTTTAATGAATGCCGGCATGCCTGTGTCTCCGCATCCAGTATTGAGACCACATTCTCGGCAGCTGCTGCTAGATATCGTCCAAGCCGTGGTTGAAACCTCACCTGAGCCGTGCCACCCTAATTTAAACACAAAGGGAAAGTTTATTTTAATTAGCAGCCCGTCCCAAAACCTCTCACCCACCCACCTTGTCTCCCCATCCCCTCCAACCCCAAAAAATACAATAAATAAAAAATGTTAAAGGAGACGGGAACAAGAGAAACACAATATCATGAATGCATGGTAAGGAAACAAGAGTAGTGAAGGCTTTCATATACTTTTCGTAATTATACTTTTTCTTACCTTAAATACTCTTGCGCAGCTACCATTGTTAATGCTCCAGTATCTTATCTCACCATCCCCATCACATGAACAAATAAGGTCATCTTTGTTTGGATGGAAGTCTAATGACATTACACCCGCTGAATGTCCAGTAAAGGTACGAAGTGAGTAGCCAGGCTGCAAGACAGTTCATAAGATGGATTAACAGGAGATCACTATGGAAAAGACTTCACCAATCCTTTCTATTTCAACATTTAACATGGGAGGGCAATTATTCAGTTGATTCTCTCGTAATTCAATATCAAATGAGAAGACAGCAAAAAGAAAGAACGGGCTGTGGGGGAAAATAGAAATTAAAGGGGACAAAGTTCAGACCCCATAATAAAATATACACACACATATATATAGGGCAGCCTAGTGCACGATGTTCTCACTACATATGGGTTCGGTGGAAGGGTCGTAACTCGTATCCACTTTGGAGTCTTATTTGTTTTTTTTTTTTTTTTTTAAATCTGTGGGTATCCGAACTTTGACTGACTAATCCCATGAGGTCCTGAAGTTAACAACTGGATAAACCTCCAGTGGCCCTGAGGAGACTCGAACTGGTGACCCCTGAGTACACCCCTAGGATGTTTACTTGTTGAGCTACCCCCAAGGGTTCACTTTGGGGTCTATTTTAAGCAACCTTACCTTGCATTTTTTGCAAGAGGCTATTTCAACTCCTCAAACCAGTGATAATTATCAAAAAAAAAATACTCAAACCAGTGACCTCCAAATCAATATACATATATATTTCAAAGAACAATAAGATAAATGAAATTCTTAACTAACATTATCTGCATCCCAAACTCGAACAGTTTTATCAAAAGATGATGTTGCAAGACGCGCCATGCTGGGGCTGAAGCGGACATCAGTAATAAGCGATGAATGTTCTTCAAGCGTTGTTTTTGGCTTTAAAGTGTCTGTATACCACAAAACAGCCTGCACCATGAGATCGTTGAAACAAAAGTTAATATTCTAAAACTAGTACACCTGCATGATGCAAAATGCAGGTCTTTGGTATCCATTTGCAGCAGCTGAATAGTGAATCTGCTAATTGTCTAAAGTTTTAATATGAATATTACAGCAACTGACCTTTTTATCATGCCCACCACTAGCAAGCAGTTTTCCATCTGATGAGAAATGGCAACATACAACCTTACTAGCACTAGCACGAACAGAATTTACTTCCGTAAATGTGAACCCTTAAAACCATAAAGCTCCCATTAGATCATATTGAAAGAAATAAGTATATTGACAATTTCTAAAGTTGAATTTTTTTCTATAATCACATCTACTCCAGAAAGACTCCCAGCAAAGCTTGTGTAAACTAATATATGAAGTAATAAGTTGCATTTGTCACACAGAAATTGAGAGAGAGACGAACAGCAATTGAAGCAAGGACCAGAAGGGAAGAATGAAATGAAACTGAAGTTGCATCAAGATCAAGTATACCATGGCTAATTAACTAACGATATGCAAAAGAGGACTTCATAAAGTTCAGTGTGTCTGGTTGAAATGAAGTAACATTAGACTTACCTTTACCTACATCCATACAACGACCTACTGCGTCCCGAGGGTCAGCATCATCATGAGATAAAAAAGACTCGACATTGTCATCAAGAGACCCATCATCCACGAAACGATCCATATCAGCCTGCACAAGATCTTTATCATCCCACTGCCAAAATTGAATGCAAATGGATGCAAATGAGAACTTTTGCAAGTAAATAAGATTTCTCCCTGGAGACTAGATGAAGACCTGGCTTACCAATTGATTTGATGGTGATGTAAGAGGACCAGCGTTATCAGTTCCAAACATAAAAGGTTTTGAGGAACTGTTGCTATGTGGCAAAGCAGGTATTGACATCACGTCTCCGGGCGTATGAGTCGACGGTGTTGAAGGGGCTGAACTTGGGGAAGGTCCAGCAGTGTTTGCTGTTCCTGAGCTATTTGCTGGTCCTGAAGATGAAACAGGCTGCTTTCGCTTTCTTCCAGTCTGAATTTTTGAAGCCTTGAAATGCATGAATGACCGTGTTAGGAATCTCCAACATACGCTTTACACAATCAATATTCCCAGCACAGTGGACAACACCACCACAACCCCCCCGAAAAAATATATATATATTTAAATATATATATATATATATCTTGGAAGGCCATTTAAGGGAAGAGAAAAAGAAGCAAAAAAATTACACCACAAAGTAGATTCCAGACAAGGAACAAAAAGAAGTGCATCCTTATCTTCCAGAACAGATTGTCCACTCTCCATTCTTCTAAAAGTTTTTTGTTTTTGATGTCCCTCATCATAAATTACAAACATGCTGTCCAATAAGGATACCACACAAAGCCATAGCCTGAAGAACTAGGTTTTAAAACCTCTGCATCCCACTCACCACTTTTGTGTGTGTATATATATAGCACACAGGACGCAAAGAACCAACCCACAGCTAGCTGGGGATAAAGCCTCAGTAAATTGATATACTATTATGCTCAGAAACAAGTTCTAGAATGGCATTATACTTCACAAGTAGTTAACCAAATCCCTAGAATTGTCTTCTCCACTTGCAAACTAAGAACATCTTTCTTTAATACGAAGACGTGGCAAAGTCAGATTGTTGCATTATTGTTGATGTTATTAAAACGCATGCATGAAATACTAATTGACAATTACCATTTTGCTATCTGCACAGCATCATCTATATTAAACAACCCCCCATTTGAACAGAGAGCCAAATACTCCAAAAGTAAAGAATAAGAAAAGGAGCGAACAAAAATGAGAGATCCCCTTGTATTAACAAACTTTGTAATATCTTTCCGCTAAGTATAAATAACGCACAAGGTGAGGAATCTCTAGCACTTGTACACTCAACGAATAGGTAAACATATACACGATGCTATGGATTATTAATACATACACACATAGCCACTGAGAAAGAAGTTTCAGAGTGAAGTGAACTTAATCTACAATCGAACTCGATGTGAAGCAAAAGATTTCTTCACCTTGGTTAGATGGTTAACTCATTATTGTTCCTCAGTCTTCTTACTTCTTATTTTTGTGTAATCTTTCAAGGTTTTGATGCCAGTTATGAAATGTCATTAGAGGTGTGACATGTATTTGCATATCTATCACAGAGGAATATGTATTGAATGATCTTAGACAAAACAACTATTAACTCAGCCAAATTTGCCACACTACCATACAACCACTCTTTATTCATGAAAATAAATATAACAAAAAATGTGATGCAAGGCAATGAACCCTGACAAAAATATACTACCTCTCTAAAAGTCTAACAGTATTCAACATATAATGTATTACCAAGCAAAACAATTATTAAATGTTAAATATGTTGACAGGCCAATTACATTGACGAATTTCTTTTTTCCAAAAGTAGAGAATTTTATTAATATTCACCAAGGGGGTGTAACCCCAAACAATATTTACGTCGATTTTGCAAACTATCTATATATTCTTGTATGTCATCTACATATTACAGTGAAGAAATTACCAATAGAACTATTAAATATTAACTAATTTTAAGTATCTAGCCTGTGTATGAACGTAATGTACATTGAAAAGTAAGTCTGAGATTTATTCTTCAAAATAAACAATCTTTAGAAACGTGATCACCATTTACACAAATGTATAGATATATACAGTTTATCCACCAAATATGGACACGAGTATATAAACATAAAATGCACAAAGAGAGGAAATCTGAGTGGCACAGACAAAATCATGTAATTGTTCCCATATAGGAGAATAACACTTCATATCGTTTAGTTTACATAAACATACTCCCTCCATCTCAAATCAAATGTTCTAGCTTGACCTGGCACAAAAATTTCAAGCGAGGAGTTGAAAGAAAATACATCATTCCATTAATGGGGGGCTCAAAGTGGGACCAATCTTTAACCTCTAGAACTGTAGGAATAAAAAGTTTGAAAGCGGGGGGCAAATGAGTCCCACCAAAGGATGTTTAATATTTCATATCATTAGAATAATGAATAAAAATTACCATTGAAGGAAAGTGGACATTATTTTGGTATCATCAAAAAAGAGAGGAGGACATTCAATTCAGGAAGGAGGGAGTATATAGTTTCTCCATTCGTCATCATTTCTATGATAGACTTTCCCTTCAAAAATTTAATTATCAACAGATCAAATTGAAACCTTAACCTTGAATGAAGATAAGCACGGATACATGAATGTATAGTTCTCCATTTTTTTTTCTTTGGAAATTGAAGAGATGGTAATATTGTCATTAATTATGAAGGTCAGTCAGTCAAACACCCCCCCCCCCCCAAAAAAAAAAATAAATAAATAAATAGTAACTCCAAAGATGATGTCTGTCTCCATTTCTGGTTCATCAGAATTACTAGAAGGTTCAACTGCCGCTTCATGTAAAGTTCAATTTAATCATGAGCATTAAGGCAACAGGCAAGAAGAGGGCAACACCACTTCTTAACATTCTTACTGAAGTTTCATTCTTTTTTCTCAACGCATCCTTATTTTTCCCATGAACTACCAAAATATAAACAAACGCATAAAGGCTACAACAGAACTGTGCTAGTATGTTAGACTACAATTACTTGTACCAAACCAGAAAAGGAGAGACCTGATCATTTCCTCGAAAGGAATTTGACATGCTGCCATCCCCCGTGACTGCTCCAGCACCCATCATCTTATCTTGCTGAAGACTGTGATTGGAGCTCTGAGGTTGCTGGCCAGAAAGCCCATGCTGCTGAAGTTGCTGCTGCTGTTGTTGATTATTGTTTTGTTGTTGCTGCTGTTGTTGCTGCTGCTGCATTTGAGCCATTTTCATCTACAAAAAGAATAGGTAATGAATAATTTTAGACAGTAAATAAGCCTAGAGTCACTGCTATAACTGCCTCACAAAATAGACAAGTGCCAAAGAGAAAATGGTTGATGCAGAGTTTTGTTGCAAATAGAGGTACAATACAGGAGTAGTTCACACCTTCATTAATATCTCTGGATCACGAGGCAAAACAGGACAACCAGCTTGCAAGGGTGATCCCATATTGGGAACTACATCACCAACCGAATTGGAGAGACCATCCTTTCCCATTGTCATGTTTCGGTTGTTGAGAAGCATTCTTAGCCTTCTACTTTCAACATCATTGGCAGATGGGGAGGTAAGATTTTGCTGGGCAAGCATAAGCTGTTGTTGGTGCTGCGGTGATAGCATCTGTAGTGGAGGAAAAGGCTGTGGACCCTGCATAAATGATTTCTGCTGCTGGAGAATCCCAGAGCGAAGCTGATCCAGACCCTACATGACAAAAATCATTAAGAGAGCCTAAATATTATGAATTCTCACACATGGACTAAAATAATGTCAACATTTGGCATCTTATTGTAGGTCCTTTTCACAAAGATGAAGCTTCTAAAGAGTAACATGTGCAGTGAACTTATAACAATGCACTCAGAATGCTACACATGTTCCAACCTCTTATGATTTTAGATTAAGCAGATATTACTGCATGTATCATATAATTTATACTGACGAAATCACGACAAAATGAGGAGGAAATTGCATCAAACACAGAGTGAAACACTTACAGTTAGAGGCCATCCTTTCAAAGTCAAATTGTTGCCACCTTGATTTGAGCCTGTAACAACAAGAAACATGTTACACACAGAAGCAACTGACATAAATGGCAAATAAGAAATAGATAAAACCATGTAAATGGAATCAAAAACAGTATATGAAAAAATCCAAGAATACCAGGAATTCCAATCAATGATCCTTCAGGACCTGCTGCTCGGGGATTCAGTATAGGGTTCATCTCAGACTTTATATCCTGTTCACGCAAAAACATAGAAACAATGTACAAAATACAAACAAAGAAAAAATGAAATAGAAAATGGAGCAACAAGAGGAAACAGAAGACTGACAGGTGTAGATCCAGGAAGTGGTTGGCTGCGACCCTGGACTTGAGGAGACATGCCACCAGCTGCCCCATGCAGCACCCGCCTGAAACAAGGGATTTTTGAGTGCTGATAAGAAGCTCAGATAAAATACCTATTTCTTTACAAATTCAAGACCACAGAGATACATCATGTTCTTCTTTGTGAAACAAACCAAATAAATTACATATTGCTCAATGTGGTGCATTTAAATAATTATTGCAAAAACTTCTGAAAAGAGCAATCAGTTCCACTTCACAGACGCATAATTAAAAGACATATAGGACCTCATAACTGATGCATAAGAAAACATGTGGATAGATTTATGTCAGTCTCCATAATTAAAAGACTTAGTTAAAGCATTTATTCCACTACCACTGTTGCAAACACCTCACCCTTCCACCGAAAAGAGGGAATAAAATATTCTCGCATTAGGATGCCCCAGGAGCCTTCTATTCCATTCACATAACAAAGTACATAATTTCAAGGGAGAAAAGCAATTTTTCCTGGCATTGGCAGATGCTACATGAGCAAATGAACAGGCTGAAAAGATCAAGTAGCATGTCAAAATTACCCGGACGGCTGGCCAGCAGCTGCAGTGGATTTGAGAATAGATGCATGATTTGGATCCAAGAGCTGACTAACATTCTCACCAAATCTTTGCTGTCAAAAGAGAAGTTTCATTAGTAACTGAAAATAATATTTTCCCTATTCCCCAAACCTCAAATGACACTCATACCTTCATAGCTGCATCATCCAAAGAATCTCTCTGGACAGGCAATTTCAATCTTTCCTCATACATTTTTGTAGCTAATGCATTGGCAGTACCAGGATTCTGTCTCATAAGGGGATCATTTCCAACAATACCGTTAGTTGTGCCATTCAAGAGGTGGGCACCATCTCTCCGCTGTTGCTGCTGCTGCTGCTGCTGTTGCTGCTGCTGCTGCTGCTGCTGCTGCTGCTGTTGCTGTTGCTGCTGCTGCTGTTGTTGTTGTTGTTGTTGCTGCTGCTGCTGCTGCTGTTGTTGCTGTTGTTGTTGTTGCTGCTGCTGCTGAGCCTGCCTTTGTAACAAAAGCTGCTGCATTTGCAATTGCTGCTGCTGCTGCTGTTGCGGGTGCTGTGGTTGTTGCGACTGCTGCTGTTGCTGCTGCTGCTCTCTCGCCTTCATCAACTGAGTCTGCAACAAGGTTTGCAGAAAAGGGGTAATAACATATCCAATATCTCTACCAAATTCCCAATGATCAAAGCCTCTATCTAGCACATTTTCTAGGATACATGAAGAACGCATTCGCAAGGCCAACATACAACAAAGGAAGAATAGATTCTCAATGAAAAAATTAAAAGAGCAAAAAGTAAACTCACCCAAAAAAGGAAATGAAAAATGAAAAAAAAACCTATTCTATCATGAAAAATTCTCTTATACAGCATCAGTAAAACCCTTTCTTATGACTTATGGTGCAGCCATTTCTTTGCTTTGCATGGCCATTGTTTTGAATACCAAAGTTCACTAAATCAGAGAAGTCATGTTACACTGGACGAAGATTACATATGGTCATGAAGGAAGCACCATATACTGAACAGGAGGTCAAGAACACGCAAGAAGTGGATTTACCCCCAAGAAATTTTTTAAACATTTAATGCTCTTGTACTTCTATCAAATTCAACAATCAACTGGTCAGCCTTAGGCCTTTGTAGAAAAACAAAGTGCAAGACAACCTTTGCATATAGTTCCTCTTTCCCATTACTGGAAGCAGTACATCTACTGAGGAAAAAACAAATAAACTCGTGGAAAAAAAAAAAGCACAAGAGTTGGATAAACGCCTGCTGCAGAATGCACCAAAGTATATGTGTGTCTGTTTCCATAACTTAGCCAAGGCAAACAAGATTTCCATAGTTCAATTAAAAGGAGGATAAAAAATGTTCAGCAACAGAAAGGCATAAGAGCACAGCAGTCATTTTAATGGCTGCAAGTTTGTATAACAAAATCGGAAAAGTAGTAGTTTTTTTTGACTCGTGACCATAGAAGTCCACCATAAATAGGATTAACTTGCACATAATGGAAGACTAGAGATTAGTAATCTTGATTTGCAGGTTCAACTCCTAATTACAAACTTCACACCCCACTCAACGTATTTAAGACATCTTAAATAGGACAAATCAAATATGTATGCCGTAAATCAACCTCAATGTAAGAGGCAGCAACCTCAGAGTGCTTCTCATTCGTCCTGGCAATGAATATATCCCAAAACACTGACCACCACTCAAAGAGGAAACCACCAGGAGCATCAATAGCTGGAAACCAAATACACAAACATTAATATTCACTGCAAAACAGAACTCCATTAATGACAAAACAGTAGCACTGTTCTTCCGTTGCTTCATATGATCTTACCAACGGGATCAGAAGATACTTTTCCTTCAGCTTGAAAAGCCTGAGCAGTGGCTTTCAAATCTCTCTTCACTAAATAATCATGAATATAGACATCTAACCTGCATCCCAAAAATTGATGAAACATTAATTTAAATCCTATTTAAACAGAATCACAGAATATAACAAAGTATGAAACTGAAAAAGTTTGACTGAAAGTCCCACAAAAACAAATATGTATCATCATATGAAGTTTTACGAGAACCATAATATCATGAAACAAAGACCATACTTGGACAAGCAAAATCCAGATTCTGATAATGTGATTTGTGCATTAAGCAGGCTAATTACAAAGAAGAAGCCTTTAGAAAATATGAAAACAAAACATTAAAATAAAAATGAACAGAGGCAACCATACCCTCCCTGAAATTAGTTTCAGACCCTTTCCCGTACCCGGAAGCAGAGCTTTGTGAGCCAGGTCGCCCTTAATCAAACCAAACTTGAGCAAAGAATAACTACTAATACTCTATAAAAGAACAACCTTTAATAACAGAACCAATAATTAAGCCACAAAAAAATCTTTTTCTAAACCCCAAACAGTCCGGCAAAAAAAATGAAGAAACCCTAGAAACACCCAAAAGGGGCAAAAGAATACACACCACAAACATTCATAAAGACTTAAACTTTGTATAAAATAAAAAATACCCAGAACCCAAATCTACTAGAAAACATCAAAACAAGCTCAAAAACTGAAAATTATCACCAAACCCATATTGGAAAAAAAAAAAAAAAAAAAACCACTAAAAGCAAAAGAGCATATAATAGTTGTAGAAAACTAACATTTTATCAGCTTCCCAATTGGTCTGAGACATTTTTGTTCAATACAAAACAGCAAAGAGTAATGTCAGATCCTATGGTAACAGCTCTTTTCCTTGCTGCTGCTTCTCTTTTAGCCTCTGAAACATAAGACACTATTACATAAATAAATATATAAATAAAAATGTAAACTTTTTGCTTACTACTAGAAATATATAATACATAAAGATCCTCAAAAACAACAACACACAAAACAGAGAGATAAAAAGGAAGATAACAACAGATTACATAGAGAAAAAGCAAAAAGAAAATACACATGTGTGTGCACTTGTTCTTATCCCTGACACACAAAAACAACACACACAGAGATACATATATATATAATACATACACATATGTATACATATGAGGTGAACTGTTAAACTATGTTTTTATTTAATTTTTTGAAAATAAAAAATTAAATAAAAGGGAGGGGAGAAGGTGGATACCTAGAGAGCATATTGAAAAGACACTTTTAGAAAAATAAAAATAAAAATAAAAAATAAAAATATGGTCTGTTTAGATTTTTTTTTTTTTTTTTTCTTCTTTGGAGCTTTAAGACAGGAAATTTTTATTTCTTGGGAGCTTTTTTTGGGTGTGATGGATTGTAAGAGAAAGACAGAGCCAATTGTTGTTGTCTTGTTGCAGATATCATCTGGCTCTCTCTATGGGCCGAGTTTTACTCTTGAAGCCCCTCTATCTTTATGTAATTGGCAATCAAGGCCTTGTCTACAGGAATACAAGTTTTTCAAAGAAGCCCCTAGAAGTTTCAGATATTTACTTTTGTTTCTTGTATGAATGGTGAAATGTTTTTATTTTATAGTGAACCTGCTCAATTGTGGTAATTTTATGTTGCTTTTGCGGCTTCTAGATCTTCTTAGTTGCTACAACATCCTTAGTCTAGAAAAATTGACCAGCTTAATTCAACAATTAAGTAAAACTTTAAAAAAAAAGAATATCATTGACTTGTTCATGGCCCATCATGTTTTTTTAAAATTATCGTGCTTAAATTCTTACTTAAAAAATGATAGGGTGAGATTTTTTTTCTCATTTTCATTTAAAAAAGAAAATACAAACAAGAGAGTGATAATTTGTATAACAATTCACTCATAACATAAAAGAACTATGATACTATTAAAAAAATTAAAAATATATATAAAAAATGAAAGCATAACATACAATTGAAGAAATATATCACATCCTATTAGATTCAAACTCATATTTATTTACTCTCAAAAGCCTCAGTCTGATCACCATACGTAACATCATTAAAACTTTATGAAGTGTATCTCATCTCTATCTATTTTGATGTTCAAAGTTATGTACTTTGCTTTATAAAAGCAGTCAAATAACGAGAGCTATAAGGGCGTGCTTTGTTGGTGGTACATAATTTATTACTATTATCCTACTTGGAACTCATAACATTCTCCTGACTATAAAGTAATAGGTAAATTTGAAGAGTCAAATAACGAAAGCTACAAGGGACATGTTTTATTTTGACCAAAAAAAAAAACACACAAAAAACAAAAAGGGTCATGCTCTATTGATGGTACAAAGTTTACTACTATGAAATACTAGTAGAACTCTGACAAACAAAAAAATATATAATTTTTATTGTATAATATCTTAAATTAGTAGGAGACATATTAAAACAATGTTGTGAACTAAGTATAATTGGTGGAAGACATTAATCATTTAGGCTAATAAATTAATCATCAGTCTCGATTGCATGTCTAAAATTTTGGGTTTAGAGTATGACATAATGGTATATAAAGCCATCATCAACTAGATAAGGGAGCTAAGTTTTATGTGAGCAAAGTTCTACCACGTATAAACATAATAAGAGTCATCTCTTAAACTTGGACAAGTCAACTTTAGTCCTATACCACTTAGTTGATCCTAAGTATTTGTACCATTAATAAGAATGTTAGGTTCTTAAGGATGGTGATCATTATAATATCTCACTTTGATGGGAGATATTGTAATTGGGTTTTGTGGACTTAAAAACATAACATGGATTAACGGTCAATAAATTTAAAACCGACATAATTATTTCTTAAATTTACGATATTAATTTTTCACTTGTAAATTTGAAGTTTTAACCTTGAAGCATCACATATTGACATCCTCTTAACTATAAAGACTTACTGTTTGGAAGCACTTCTTGTGTGGAATTCATTTCATTTATAAATGAATTTCATGAAAATTTGTATTTATAAATGAATTTTCTTATTTGGAATTATAAAATAGTCTTAAGTCAATTTTCTGGTTTGTAAATATATTTAGTATAAGTTTTCCTTTTCTATCCCTATATCTTGGAGTTTTGCTTTTGAAACTTTAATATGAATTTATTTTCCATCAATAACACTAATCAATTTTAAAATTAAATTAAATTAATTAGTATTAATAAATGGATAGCACGAATAAATAATTTTGTGATTTATATGACTAAATATGTTAATACTGCTTGAAAATAATGATGGATGACTTATAGTTTAAAGATGAAAAAGAAGCTTGGATTAAGAAATATGGAAAAAAAATTATCGTGAAAAAGTTCTCAAAAAGAATAAGAATTAATTGTATGGTGAATGAGAGTGAAAGAATAAAAACAATAAAAAGAAAAGAAAACTTATAAAATAATTTAGTCTTTAAAAGATTAACAACTGACTTGGTGGCTTGGAATTGCAAATTCCACTTCTTGAACAAGAATTTAGATAAGCATTGATTAAATTCAAGATTTGTGAATCTTAAATTTCTAATTTTTTAAAAAAATGCTTCTAAATATAAAAAATTAGATTTGTTGACTTAATTAAAATTCCAAACAGTATAAGTAATTGCCAGAAAAATAAACGAACTGGATTTTGTCAATCTCCAAAGTTTAGGTGGCATAAATAAAAGAAATCTCCATTGAGAAGCTTGGCAAAAATTATGTTTTGCTTCTCTTTCATTGATATTTTTGGATATTTTCTATGTAAAAAGCTACATTCTGTACATTGGCGGCGATCATTGGCGACTTGGTAAACAAAAGACAAAAGTACATGTCTTTTCATTTCGATTCCATTTTGTTCTCTTTTTTTTAATTTTCTCTTTTGGACATTCAACTAGGATATGCAAAACCTACATTACAATATCAACAAACACATTTCTTTTTCCTTCTTTTGAATAACTAGCATTCTTATCTAATATGGGCCAGACTTTATACACCATCTAAATAGGAAATTTAGGTAAATGATATCTTTTATGGATCGATTGCATAAATTTATAAAACTTAGATCTCGCAATCTTATTGATTATTTCAATTAAGGTAGTTGGTAGTGGTAATGAGGTCTATTTTATTAACTATTTCATATCATCTAGTCTTTTTATATGGCTATGACAAATTCGAAGAACTCGAATAATTTAAGATCCAGTTGTGGGGCGAGTTTCGATAAATAATTTTTATACTTAAGTTGGATGACAAAGTAAGTGTCAATGCAGACATTTCGATATTCAAGTTAGTAAATGAAAGAGTTTTAAATCATAAGAAACCAATGGAGGTTGCACAAATGATCATAAGACATTCAATCATCTAAAATGTTCTCAATGAGTTCAAGAGTTGGAAAATCCTTTTCTTGCAAACATTGGGTGTATTTATAAAGTTTGGATCATCTCATTTTTAATTTTTCTCATTTCGAAAATGGTGTGTATTTTGAGATCATCAGATTTATCATTTTTGAAATTAGAAAAATAAAAAATGATGATCCAAACTAGCATTTATAGCACATCGCCGCCATCTCTGTCTCAATCAGATCTTTCTAGGGCCATTTATAATTTAGTTTCAGGTAAACAGATTGATCCAAGGGAGGCTCTCAGGAATTTCACAATTTTCTTATTCGCTGAGTTGTTATCTTGTTTTAGTTCTCCTTTGTATTTCTAGAATAGATCCTTTTGTTTTTTAAAATTTATATTTTTTTTGTAATTTGGTCTTTGACCCATCTCTTATATTTTTATTTTTAGTAATAAAACTTTTTTTTGCTCGCTTACTTAGCAAAAAAAAAAAAAAGTACCAGGGTCAAGGTGTAGTTTTCCCTTTTAGGTCCATGTCAGTTTCAAACCTTGTGGATAATTAAGATAATATCTTATGAGTAAAATGGATGATCCGATGCTTGGATGGTCTTATCTTTTAGATAATAATGTCTTCTAGGGAGAAGCATCCGATGGCTAATTAGTCGCAGCATGCATCCGATGGGTAGACAAACACACCTAGGGGTATATGGCTGTCAACCTTCAACTACCATATTGGAAAAGATAGTAAATTGCTAGTGGTTAAGAATCACTATCTTACGAGATGGTTTTAGAATTTATGATTTTTATATGCGAAAAGAATATATGTTTTGATATTCTTTTATGTGTGACTTAATTTGAAGAAATAATTTTGAATACAATAAATGATATTGAGATGAGTGAATCAACGAGATAAGCTGCATACATGAGCTCACATTAAAAATAATGAGTCAGCAAGGTAATAGATGGGTCACACGTATATAAACATGATTGTATTTTATAAAGTAATTTTAGAGTTTATGATTTCTCCTCATAATTAATACTATATTCTTGCTCAAATTCTTTAGCCACTACACAAGCCTTGTATCATTGACCGAAAAAAAAAAAAAGCCTTGTATCATTCAATGGATCTGTCCTAAAACCAATTATTACTAGGAAGAGTAACCAAGATTTATAAGATAATCTTGAAATTCATAATTTTTTCATGTAGGAGAATGTAAATTCTAACATTAACAAAACATTTGTCAAAAATCTTTTAGGAAAAAAAATCATTTTTAATGATACGCATATAGTAATAATACATGTAATTATGTATGTTAGAAACTGTGATACGATCACCATTTTTAGGATTTTCTCTTGCTTTAACATAAACTTGTTTACAGAGGAATTTTAATCAAAGATGTGTGATGACAAATAAGGGAAGTCATCCCTGTTTCTTTATTTTATAGTTGACTTCAATGATGGATGGTATGGTTATTTCTTTAGGCCAAACTTAAGAAAAAAATTTCAGTATATCAAGCTAATCAAAACGTATTAGTGTGAAAATAAACTCCACTTATGTAGAGCTCATTTCTTATGTGAAAGACGTTTTGATTCTAACTGACTGAAGAGTTTCTCTAAACTTAAACGTACATGATAAGCTTGGGTCAAGTCAAGAAACTTCTATTCCATGCAATTGACTAGAAATTTTCTAATTTCAGCTGCTAAGTTAATAGCTCATAGAATTACCTTATTGCCCTTAGCTTCGCAATCAATCCGTGGTCCCACTGCGATCATTGGCAATAATGGTTTAATTATTCTTCGGCTACCTGTTTGCCAATCCATTGTATAAGTTATGTGTGGCCATAGATAAACATGATATTTTCTAAAGTAATTTTTTAAAAGACATTTAACGACAAGCCAAAAAAAAGAAAAAAAAAACGTAATAGCCAAATGAGTCATTAGTATTTTTAAACTATTTTTTTATTTACTTTAAGTGTCATGAGGAGTTATTTTAATAGAATGAAAATGTTGATACGTATAATCAAAAATTATCCTATTGCGGTCTTTTGATGAAAGGAAAAATTCACATTTTGGCGATTTATTGTTAACTCAAGTTGTCGAGACATTTGAATTGTTAAAGTATATTTATAATTTTAAAATATTGAGTCAAATGGATTCTCTATGCATGATAAAATAAGGAATTTAAGATATCTTCATAATTATGAAAATAAGGCAACAGTTTAATGTATGTGCTTATAAATGAAACCCCCAAATACAAAGAAAAGTTAGGAGTCGCATACCAAAATATAGCGGCCTCATTATATAGTTGCTTATAAATGGATAATTCATACAAAGAAAAAAGAAAAGGGTAGAGTCAGAGCAAGTGTTATAATATACCAAAAGATAGTTGTCATCTCAACAATTTGACCTAACTTATAACCTAAGGCTAATTACATACATATATTATGTGAACATAAGGAGAGCTATTTGTGAATTTAGTTGCACATAGAAATGGCAACAAATCAAATACCTATTAAAATTTGCAAATCCAAATTTGAACCCGTTGAATTTTTTATTATTATTTTCAGCTCGTAATGGATACCTGATAGGTTTAAATTTTACTTACCAAATCCAAACCCTATAAGCATTTAAAAATCCCAGGTACCCGACTGGACCTGTTAATGAATGAATTTGTTTTTTAAAAAATAGCCTTTAAATATTTTTAAAAGCAATTAAAGTAAATACACATTTAAAATTTAAATATTAAGACAACATAAAAATAAAATAAAAAATATTTAATAAAGGAGAAGATGATAAAGTCCAAAACAAACAATATAGTTCGATTTTTGTCCATAAATAAATAAATAATCTCAATAAAATTAAAAATAAATTTTTTTTTGTCCATAAACACGCTTAAATCAATCTAAATATAATAGAAGCATCCGACAAAATCTTTCATAAAATAATATAAAATAACATTATATTATATGTGTGTGGATGTAAATATATAAATATTTTTATTAATTTATTTTTACTAAAATTAATAATCAAATTTTCGGGTTTCGGGTTTTGAAAATTTTTTTTTAATTGCTATTACCAAATCATAACGATAGCTACATATAAAAACCAAACTCTAATGGATAACTATAATTTTATAAACAGATTTATAATCGAATCGGATATCCATCAAAATCGAATTTAAACCCAACATTGTGATCCCTAGTTGCACAAGCTCGAGTTGTTGACACAATAATGTGCTCAGATTTGGGTCATTTTCTTCACGGGGTCATTTCCCTGAGTTCAATCTCGAGCTTCTTTCGAGTTTGCTACGTCGAGTTCAAGTACTTCGACTCAAATCAACTCATTTCCACTAAATGAACAAGAGAGCGTATTAAACAACGCTATTTGTCGATCTTGGATATTGACAGTAGCAGTTTGGTGTAGGTTGACATTATCACTGGAACGTTGTTCCACCTTATGAATACTTTTTGATCAATCAAAATTGCTTACTTATTATTATTATTTAAAAAAAAAAAAAACAAGTGAGCTCTTATTCAAGGCTAAGCTCGATAGACGAACTAAAACCCCAATTCAATATACATTGTTACTAACGAGGGGGATCCCGAGCTGAGGTATGATGTCCACTTCGAACTGAGGAGGGCTAATCCGAGCCAAGCCCAACACATTTCAGCTAATGTCCAACCTGGATGCTGATTCAACCTCACCCCGACCCCGAAAATCCCCGACCTCAGTGCCAGCTGCCCTGATGGGACATAAAGTCTTGATGGGACATAAAGCTGCACCGCATTAAATACTGTCAGGTCCAAATTTAGTATAAATAGAGCTCTACCCCTTCATTTAAGAGGTAACTGCTCATTAAATGCTCTCAACTACTTCGCTAGCTCGGACATACTAATCATTCGTACGCCCGAGGAGAAAATCCGGGTCATCACCCCGCTTTTTCCTTCCTTTTCCTTGTGCAGGTCAGGTAGCCGACCAGAAAAGTTCAACTCGGAGGCCAACTTGAAAAGTCCAGCTCGGTCAGGAGAAGCTCCCAACCTCAACGTCGAGATTCTGACCTCGACAGTTTGGCGCCGTCTGTAGGAAAGAGTTATTTCTATCAATCTTCTCACCACTCATTGAGAAACCATCATGGTACAAACAAGAAGCCACAGCGCGCCGGTAGAGGATTCACCCAACTCGGATGAGGACCTTGAAACCACGCAGGTGCCTAGCCAAAGCCCAATCCCAGCCGACGTTGGAACGAGCCAACGTATACACTTAGCCACTCAAACCCACCCCGCGACAGATGGAGACCCCAACTGCAGCCTGTCACCAGAGATAAAGATGATGCTGAGGATGTTTGAAGAACTCAAGGAGCAGGTAGCCCGGCTAACTGGTGACCCCTCGGCTCCACAAGCAGCTACGCCACGACCCGCACGTCCATAATTCCGCATCCCAGACCCAAGGCGAAAACGGACGCAAGATGAGGAGGGCTTCCTGGAGTTGATAGCGGGACCTGAGGAGGCGAGAGGTAAAAGGGCGACTCAAGCCAACTCCGAGCAGGTCAAGACCGCGACTGCCATAGCCAAGGTCATTAACCAGCTCGGCGTAAACCCACTCTTACCCGAGGTGCTAGCCACGCCGCTACCCACCGGTAACTGGATGCCCAACCTAGTAGTTTACAACGGGGACGGCGACCCAGCCAACCACTTGTTCAACTTTGACCACCACATGACCCTGCATGATATGTCCGACCTCATGAAGACGAAGACATTCCCGACCACCCTGGTTGGCAATGCCTTGGATTGATTCCAAAAACTTTGTCCAGATCTATTACAAGTTTTCATCAGCTGGTTGAGGCTTTCCTGTCCCGCTTCGCAGGAAGCTGACGTGCTACCCGCCACACTTCTACATTGCTGTTGGTGAAGCAGCATAGGGGAAAAAGTTTGAGGGCTTACACAACCCGATTCAATGAAGAGTCGCTCAGAATCCCCAACCTGGAGGACTCCATGGCGTTAATGGCTTACTAAAGCGGGCTCAGGTCGGGACACTTTACATCCTCCTTGGCCATCGACCCCGTGGATACTGTAGTCGAGTTGATGGTACGAGCAAAATGGTACATATACTCGGAAGAAATCTATCAGGCAAAGAGGGATGATGACAAGGAGAAGGAAGCCAAATAGAAGGGAGACACCTCCCGAGCCAAACCTGGGGGTAAAGTCCAAAATGACCAAGATAAGCAGCCTCATCAGCTGAAGCAGAACCCCCAGTTCACTATGTTTACTCCTCTTAATACCACAAGGGAGCAGATCCTGATGGAGATCCAACACCAGAATCACCTGCCTCCAGCTCCGAGGATGAAAGGCCGACCTGAGAAGCGCAATAGAACCAAATATTGTCGTTACTATATGGACTACGACCATACCACTGAAGAGTGCAAAGACTTGAAATAGGAGATTGAGGCACTGATAGCCCGATGTCATTTCTGGAGGTATGTAGATCAGCAGCCGACCCAGAATCACGATCAAAGAGATAGAGAGAAGAGTCCACCCAGGCACCAGGCCGGGGGCAGACATTTGGCCGTGATTGAAACCATTGCAGGAGGATTGGCGTCGAGTGGGGAGACCTCGGCAAGCAGGAAGGGTTATGTTCGGGCTGGGAGGGAGTATGGACTGATGCGGGGTCCGGCCCCAAAGATGGAGGAGCTCACTTTCTCCTCAGAAGACTTGGAGGGGATGATATTGCCCCATGACGACCCACTGGTGATCAGCGTTGAAATAGCCAACTTCACCGTGAAGAGGCTGATGGTGGACACCAGGAGCTCGGCAGAAGTCTTATTCCTCAGTACTTTTAAGCAAATACGGTTGGACAGGAGCTGACTCAGGCCATTGAGGGGGCACTTTAGCTAGTTTAACTGGGTAAGCCCACCGAGCTGAAGGGGTCATCAACCTTCCGCTGAAGTTGGAAGATGGAGATAAGCAGGTTTCGATGCAAGTCAACTTCATTGTGATGGATTGCAACTCCACTTAAAATGGGATCTTAGGTCGGGTGACACTCAACCATTTTAGGGCCGTCCCTTCAACTTACCACCAGGCCCTAAAATTCCCGACCCCGGCCGGCACAGCCACCATTCGCGGAGCCCAGCTCTTAGCCTGGGAGTGTTATGAAAACTCCCTCTGACCCAAATATCAGGTTGGCTGGGGGCCAGATTTTCCTGAGAAGAAGAGGGATGCTAAGAGAGGCAGCTCGGCTGAAGACCTTCAGGAGGTGGAACTCTCCAATGAAACAAAGAGAGCGAAGATTGGGAGTGAACTCCCCGACAACCTCAAGGAAGGTATAAGCCAGTTTCTTCTGAAAAATGAACACATATGTGCATGGTCTGCCTCTGACATGACAGGTATTGACCCTGGAGTGATTAAGCATCACCTGAATGCCGACCCGAACCACTATCCGATAAAGCAGAAAAACGCAGGCACTTCCATTATGATAAGCAACAAATCATAGCAGAAGAGGTGGACAAATTGGTAGACGCTGGCCACATAAAGGAAATCCAGTACCCAACCTGGTTATCCAACGTGGTGCTGGTGACCAAGTCCTCAGGGGGATGGAGATTGTGTATTGATTTTACCGACCTCAATAAAGCCTGCCCTGAGGACTGCTTTCCCCTACCTCGGATTGATCAGATGGTGGATGCCACATCCGGGTTCGAGCTACTCTCTTTCATGGATGCCTTCAAAGGCTATAACCAAATCAAGATGGCTCGTAGAGACAAAGAGAAGACTGCCTTCACCACTGATAAAGATCTCTACTACTATGAGGTCATGCCTTTTGGCCTCAAGAATGTTGGAGCTACCTACACAAGGATGGTGAACAAGATTTTCAAAAATCAGATTGTCCGAAATATGGAGATCTATGTAGATGACATGTTGGTCAAGAGCAGAAGGGCGGAAAATCATGTAACCGACTTGGCTGAAGCCTTCGCCGTAATGGAGCACTTTGGGATAAAGTTGAACCCGAAAAAGTGCGCATTCGGCGTCAAGGCAGGAAAGTTTCTAGGCTTCATGGTCACAGCCCGTGGAATAGAAGCCAACCCGGAAAAGGTTTAGGTGATACTCAACCTGGTATCGCCGACCTACGTGAAAGACGTCCAGGTATTAGCAGGCAAGGTCACGGCACTAAGCAGATTCATGTCCAGGTCGGCTGACAAGTGTGTTCCTCTGTTCAAAATATTGAGGAATCCTAAGAACTTTGAATGGACTACGGAATGCCAGAATGCCTTCCAAGAGTTGAAAAGGTATCTAGCTTCGCCACCCCTGCTATCCCGACCTGAGGTAGGGGAGGAGCTGGTACTATATCTAGCATGCTCGGGGACAGCAGCAGTAGCGGCACTAGTCCGAGAAGAGGGGAAGGAGCAGAAGCCGGTCTATTATGTCAGTAAAACTCTGGAAGGGGCCAAGGTGAGGTATTCCTCCTTAGAAAAACTCGCCCTCGCACTTATCACAGCGGCAAGAAAGTTGAAGCCATACTTTGATTGCTCATCCAATTAAGGTTATGACGGATGCCCCACTCAAGTCCATCATGCACAAGCCGGAGGCTTCGGGGCAGGTTGCTGAAATGGGCAGTTGAGCTGAGTCAATTTGACATCACCTACCATCCCAGAACAGCCATCAAAGCCCAAGCCATCGCGGACTTTGTGGTTGAGTGCACTGGTCGAACCGAGCATGACCTAGAGGATGTGTGGAAGGTCCATGTAGATGAGGCCTCAAGGAAGTCTGGAAGTAGAGCCGGAGTAGTCATCCTTGACCCGACCCGGCATGAGTACCAATATTCCCTCAAGTTCGCCTTTCCAGCATCCAACAATGAAGCTGAGTATGAAATAGTGGTCGCAAGACTGAAAATTGCAGCTCAGCTCGGGGCATAGACAGTCGACCTGAGCACCGACTCTCAATTGGTTTCTAGTCAGATATCGGGAGAGTTCGAAGCCAAGGATAGTACTATACCCGCCTACCTCAACAGAGTCAAGGATTTGACCTCAGGGCTCAAAAGGTTCACGATACAGCAAAGTTCGAGGGAGGAGAATATGAAGGCTGACGCCCTATCCAGGTTGGCCTTGGGCGAGAGCCGACCTGCCTGGTCCATGTGGAAGACGTATCCGAACCGAGTATTCAGTTGGGGGTGCAAGCTGTAGCCGAGCTCAATTTAAGTCTAGATTAGATCAAACCAATCATGGACTACTTGGAGGGGGTATGACCCCAGAGGATGAAAAAGTAGCTCAGAAACTCATGAAATAAGCCTCAAGGTTTGTCATAATTGTCGTGCAACTCTACAAGAGAGGCTACACTTGGCCTCTCTTAAAATGTGTTGGGTCCGAGGAGGGAAACTATGTACTCCAAGAGATCCATGAAGGAGTATGTGAAAATCACTTGGGAGGCAAAGCTCTGGCTCAGAAGGCATTGAGGCAAGGCTATTTCTGGCCAACCTTAGAACAAGATGCCAAATAGTGTAAAAAAGTGCGACACTTGCCAAAGGTTCGTCAATGTACAGAGGAAGCCCGCGGTAGACCTCACGGTGATGATAAGCCCATGGCCATTCTATCATTGGGGTCTAGATATCATCAGCCCATTGCCGACCAATGTTGGCCAAAAGAAACACGCTTTCGTAGCAGTGGACTACTTCACCAAATGGCCTGAGGCTGAAGGTGTTACTAGAATAACAGAAAAGGCAACTTGGGATTTCGTATGGAAAAATATCATTTGCCGATTTGGGGTGCCAAAGGTCATCATTACTGACCACGGCAAGCAATTCGACAGTGCATACTTTCGAGGAAAATGTGTTGAGATTGGGATCAACCTCAGATTCTCATCTATTGTTCACCCTCAAAGTAATGGCCAAGTTGAAAGGACTAACCAAATCATTTTGCAGGGCCTGAAAACCAAGCTGGAGGAAGCAGAGGGCCAGTGGGCATCGATTCTCCCCGAGGTGCTGTGGGCTCAGCGAACCACCATGTCACGCCCCAACTCGACCCCTCCAATAATCAGTCAGGATGCAACGGAATTTCGGCAGTATAACGACAGTAAATAGGACTTCGAGGCTCTAAACCAACCTCAACAGAACATCATACATCTAACAACTCCTCAATAAAACAACACATACATCATAACCATATTATACAATAAATATACCTTGTTATACGCCTCCGTTCCAACATAATTCATGAACCTTAATATACATTGCCAAAATATTTTGATACCAACCTAGCAACCTAAACAAGACAAAGGAAAGACTACCAAGATAGCATCAACTAATTCATTATCTTCTCAACATCTTTTACATTATGAACTACAAAGCATATAAAAGTCGACTAAGTTAATTTACAAGATAATAAAACATATACAACATCACGGATAAGACTCTGGAACATACGACTCATCCACGTAAGGCACATTTTCCTCTTCAGGAGGCACGTACCCGTAATCCTGTGATAGTATACCTGTATGCATGCAATAATAGAGAGTGAGCTTATATAAAATAAGCCCAGCGAGGATCCGATAGATCTCGAACAAGGTTTACTAAACTCCTTGAAAATAATCATTTGAGTCAGTAAACACACAATAATATCAATAATCATTATAAATGCAACAATGGTAATAACTGTAAACATACAATAAGGATACAATACGTTTACTGATGAAGCTCCATACACCAATTCCATGCTCAACAACCCCTCCAAACTCAATGACACAGTTCCTGAGGTACCTTGACCTAGACCCACACCCCATGGCCTCTCCGCCCATGCGAGATAGGGAGTAGCCATGATAACTGTGCCCGCAACCCAGGATGCCTCCCGAGGAGACACAACATTATCAAAGCTCACAACAATGAGACTCAACATAAATAAACCGAGATATCAGCAACAAAAGTGCCCGATTCCCATAATCAATAATCAATAAATAAACTGGGAGATCAGCAACAAAAGTGCCCGATTCCCATACTCAATAATAAATAAATAAACAGGGAGATCTGCAACAAAAGTGCCCGATTCTCGTACTCAATAATAAATAAATAAACTGGGAGATCATCAACAAAAGTGCCCGATTCCCATAATCAATAATCAATCAATAATCTGGGAGATCAGCAACAAAAGTGTCTGATTCCCGTACTCAATAATAATCAATATAACATCAGTATAACATAAATATAACATCAATATTTAATTAAACAACAAATAACTAAGTTAGATGACAAAGTAGGCCATCCAACTTAACATGCATGAAACACGTAATCTAACCCTAGTCTAACCATTAACAACTCACAATTCAATCACTCAAATACTACCCAATCATCTAAAGGCTCAATTCAACAATTTAAAGAAAGACAACCAAAACTTCAAATAATCACATCTTACATTTTACTAATCCAAACAACTCCAAATCAGTTTCAAACACTCACCCGTTCAATCAACTACATTAGCCCCCTCGGAAACAAACCAAAACACATCCAAATCATGCCCAATAACCCTAAAACCCTAATGTATCATGGCTGAAATTTCTGGATTTTGGCACGGACATCACAATCGAAAATTTGGCATTACAACGGCGCTACCACGTAATTATCAATCTTTTAGAAATCGACGGCAATCGATTCCGATCAACACAACTCAAAATATTCAACATTTAACAAATTAATCAACTTTAAATACCTGAAAAATAATAAATATGCTACATCCGTTCAAATCTCGTAGTATTGTATATAAATGATCCCTAGCATGCATGGAGCAATAATCTAACATCAGATTAACATTCTAACGGTTCAATAATTAATTATACGCAAAAACATAAAAATAACATTTTGAGATCTAGAATTTTTCTCTCACCTTTGATGCAAACCAAGGCTAGAAATAGGTAGAATGGATGTCCAACAAGCAAAATCAAGCTTTGAATGAAGTGATTTGGCCTTGAAATGAAGTTTTTATGTGAAAATTACTTTGAAAAACGTTGAAAATGCTCTTATTCTTCCTCCCCCTTGAACTCACGGTTTTGTGTGTGTTTTGTGGTGTTTTTGGCTTGTTTTAATGTGTGTAACTACTTATGAGCAAGGTGGTCAACTTTTAAATGAAAGTCAAAGTTAAAAACTTAGTATTTTTAGTGTTTTCTTGTCTTTAAATGCATTTTCTTGATCACCAATGCTCAAAACAATTATGCAACACCCAAGTTATCTCAAATGGGTTATTTTTAGGTGACAAGAAGTTTTACAATCAAATAATTCTACCTGAGTCGGCTTATAACTCGATTTTCGCAAAAGTCGGTGTAAAAATCCTAATAAATTCCTAAGCCGATTTTAAAACCGTTTTCATCAAACACAGGTCTATTAAAGTCCATGGACTAGGTCTAGAATGGTTAAAAAGACCAGTTTCAAAATTTTAGCGGACGTGTTTCGAAAATACTATTCACTGAAAATCGACAATAAAATTTCTAACTCCGTTTTTGATGAAAATTTCATGAATGCACATTTAGCATGTTCTAAGAGTATTGATATCAAAATTATCACATTCTAAGTCATGTAGCACATAGACAGGTCAATTCATGCAAAACGAGAATAAAATACGCAAAGCGAGATAAGGTCAAAAATTTGGGGTTTCACACACCACCAGCTCGGCAATGGGAGAATTGCCCTTCGAGCTGACCTTAGGTACTCAAGCGGTGCTGCCGGTGGAGATCGGGTCTCCGACCAGTAGAACCCTCTACCATGATCCAGAAATAAACGGAGCACTGATCCGTGAAGAGCTCGACCTCGCCGAAGAGCTCCGAGCTCAAATCAGGATGCTAGCCAACAAAGCTGCCATGCAGAGAGCCTTCGCCAAGCAGGTCAATCCTAAGCCTATTAAGGTTGGCGACCTCATCCTCAGAAAGACTATCTTTTTGCCGCACTCAAGCAACAAACTCTCCCCGACCTGGGAGGGACCGTACGAAGTCGTGAAAGAAGTCCGACATGAGACCTTCTACCTCCGCGACAAGCACGGAAAACCATTGAAGAATGCATGGAACGCAGAGCACCTAAAGAGATATTTTGTGTAATAGCCCCCGAGCAAGAAACTCTTGTAATGGCCCCGAGCCTGAAAATCTTGTAACGGCCCCAAGCCGAAAAATCTTACAACGGCCCCGAGCCGAAATATTTGCTAAGGCCCCAAGCCAAGCATCGTTTGTAATCGGCTCTCGAGCCCAAGTACTTCATGTACAAACTCAATGCAAACCTATTTTGTAAATCAGTGCAACGCCCGACCCGGGCCCGAACACCTCAGCTACTTAGCTACTGCCAACTCGGATTAATACGGTGGCCACGCTTAATTACGAGCTAATGATCAAGTAAACCAGCTCGGACTAGGTTTCAACTTGGGTATAATTAATAATAATTTGATTAGTTTTGCCAGTTCGGATTAAGGTCCAACTCGGTATAATCCGGCTTTAGGTCGGCATGTTAGTTTGGGTCTAAACTCGAGCTCAACATTTGTCAACATTAGTTTGACCAATTTTAAATCGGACTGACGAGTCCAGGTAGACAACGATAATAGTTGTCCAATTAACTAGCTCGGATTAGGATGAAAATTCATTAATCGCGTCCAGCTCGATTTTTTATATTTAAATTAAGTTTGAAAGGTCCATTATATTAGCCCGACCCCACTTATTTAAGAAAAATTTGCGAAGAGAAAAGTACATTCGTACAAACTCAAATAAAATGCAAAACAGTCATTTCATTAATTTGAAAATGCAAAGTTACAAGGAGCCCAACCTGGTCAAAATTACAAAAGCCCAACCCGGGCGATTACAAAGTTTACTTAGGAGCGGCGGTGGAGGTGGTAGCATCGGCTTCATCCCCGATCTGGTCCATGCCCTTCTGAACAAATTCAATCACCTCCTTGGCTTGGGACGTCAGATCGGTTGGGAGCTCAGGAATCTCCCAGAACTCCTGCGGCGGAGCCTCTAAGACTTCGATATAATCGTTCTTGGTGGAAGGGAAGAAGGTCTTTGCTCTCTCCCGAGCTGCGACTTGGCCCCAGAAGTAGTACTCCAACTCGGCGTACTTGGCCATCGCCCCACCCTCTGTGGCCAACCAATCCACGGCCTCTTGGCTGGACTTAAAGGCTTCTACCGCCTTCTTCCCCTGCGGGCCGACCCGATCTAACAGATCCTTGAGCTTCGCCTCAGCCTCACGCTTGTCCTTCTTGAATCGCTCGACATCCTTGGCCGCGGCCTCGTGTCGGGACTTCTCCGCCTCGAGCTCCCTCTTCAGTCGGTCGATCTTCATTTCGTCCGCTTTGCACCTTTGTACGGCATCCTCCCTCAAGGCCTCTAATTCGGCTCGAGAGTTGATAAATCGCTGCTCGAGCTCGATGTAGTGAGCCTAGGCTCGGGCGAGCAAGCCAGGTGCTGAAAGGATGTGGGACTCGGCCTACATGAAAGAGGACAAAATGATCTGCCGAGCCACAAAACTTAAGCATATCACGGTCAAGTATGCCTTACCGTGACTATGGCCGTCCTCAGGTTGAGCAAAAGCTGCTCCGTCGGGACCAATGCCAGCTTAGGATCGCGGGCAACCTTAGCCGCCTCTATAAAATCCTTGTGGGGAGGGCTCATCTCCGTAGCCTTGCCCTTCCCGGAGTACTCGGGCAGAGACCGTTTCCTATTGTCAGGGCGAGATGCTGAGCACTCAGGAATCGCCATATCCGAGCTCGATTTCTTGGTCAGTGGAGACGCCGATGTCCTCTTGGAAGAAACCTCGGGTCGCTGCCTCTGCTCCTGAGGGACGGAGGAGCCCAAGTCGGACCGAGCCGAGACTTCGCCACTAGCCTCGGTCTTTCTCCTCCTCTGGGCATACGTAAGCTTTACCGTATCCGCCATGTCTGTAAAAACAAGGAAAAGAGAGGTGAATAATGGCCAAGTGCAAACCGAAAAGAACAGCAGCAAACAAGGAGATGGGAAGGTCGGGCATTGATCCTGCGAACTGACCCTCTTCTGAGCCGGACTCCGCATTCTTTTCGGGATTGGGAAGTAGGTGAGGATGCTCCCTTCTCAGGTTGGGTTCTCTCCCGAACAACTTGGATATCCAGATCCTGTCCCACCTAAGGACACTGTCAATATCAATCAGTATACCCGGCTTGGGTCTCAGCACCCTGACCTCGGCTAGTTCCTCTACTAAGAGCTTAGGGTCGTCATTCATAATCTTTTTCAAGGAAAAATTCCAATCCACTCTAAACCCTGGGTTCACGGAAGGCTCAACCCAATAGTAGTCGTTGTGCTAGCCTTTGTTGGAGGAGTGCCACTTGGTGAATATGATGTTGCTGACCCGAGCTACGAAGTGGAACCACCCTGGCTGCTTTGGGTTGGGCTTGCAGACAAAGAACTGCCTGAACCGACGCAGGGTCAGCTCTATCTTCCTCTCAAGGCAGAACACATAAAACGCCACCATCACGGCCCAGCCCTTAGGTGATATTTGACCCGGGCTAAACTCGAAGTAATTCAAAATGCCGGTGATGAAATCGAGAAGTGGAAGTCGGACGACATCGAATGCGAGCTCATAGATAACAAAATGGTCGGGTGGAGGATAGCAGGCAGGCTCGGTTCGACCTGGCACCTTCAGCTTGTGGTGTTGGTCCACCAACTAGTCTCTTAGCCTAGCATTAGCCATCTGGACGGTAGAGTGGCACTCACGCCTACAGCAGGCAAACAACTGCTCTATCCTCTTTCCCCGAGCCGACGAACCGCTAGCTTTAGCTGAGCTCTGAGGTTGGACTGTCCTAACCGAGACCGCTTCAATTGACTCCGACGCGGAGACTCCAGCTAAGTACTCTTGTGGTATCTCAACTCCCTCCAACTGGTTCAGTGGCTCGTCAGTGAGTTCGATCACTTGGCAATCATCATCACTCTCCCTGAGCCTAGATTGCCGAGATGCTTCTTGAGACGCACCTTTGATGTCATCACCGCGGGATCTATTTGAAGTCGACTCTGAGCTCGACGGATTCTCATCCCTTCCATAGGACCTCACTTCCATCGCTTGGGAATCTTCTGACTCCGACCTCCCCATCCTGTTTACAAATTAAAATATGTGCAGGAATAACTAAAGGGAGTCGGGACGTACTTACTGCTCTAGTTGTCGAAGATGACCTGATCTAATCGCCTCCGACCTAATTGGCTCCGAGCTGATAGATTCCGAGCTGAATACCCCGAGAAGATATTTTCCAAGCTAAAAGCGTCCGACCACTCTGGTTGCCGACCTGAAAGCTCCAAATTTCATAAGCAAAGTGTGAAATGAATCTCGGATGTCAAGGCCCTATTTATAGCCAACTCTGGTAACCGCCTCGGGAATCCCAAACGTCGCATCTTGTCATAACTGCCCGGTGACGTGTCAGCCATCTGAAGGGCATACACCGCTGATGTGGCCATCCCTACTCTGCCGGGGTCGGGCACCTCCAGCTCGGGAACAACTCCCAAATCTAGATCTCACCCTCTCGATCTCGACTTGGGGAGGGAATTGACGAGGGGGATTCCGAGCAGAGGTATGATGCCCACTCCGAGCTGAGGCGGGCTAATCCAAGCCAAGCCCAACACATTTCAGCTAATGCCCAACCTGGATGCTGGTCTGACCTCACCCCAACCTCTGAAAACCCCGACCTCAGAGCCAGCTGCCCTGATGGGACATAAAGTCTTGATGGGACATAAAGCTGCACCACATTAAATGCTGTCAGGTCTGAATTTAGTATAAATAGAGCTACACCCCTTCATTTAAGAGGTAACAGCTTATTAAATACTTTCAGCTACTTCGCCAGCTCGGACATACTAATCATTCGCACGCCCGAGGGGAAAATCCGAGTCATCACCCCGCTTTTTCCTTCATTTTCCTTGTGCAGGTCAGGTAGCCGACCAGAAAAGTTCAACTCGAAGGCCAACCTGAAAAGTCCAGCTCGGTCGGGAGAAGCTCACAACCTCAACGTCGAGATTCTGACCTCGACAGTCACATATAACATAACAACTGAATCCACAACCCCACTTCAATATGATAAGAAAATTATAGCAAACCTTAACCAAACTGCCTTCTAGAGGGATCAACTAATTTCCACTAAATAAAAATAAAATTATAAATTTTTTGACTTTGTTACAATTTAAATACTAAAACATATACTGTTAGCCTAAAGACTTTGATCTCATATTTTGATTATAACTAAATCTAAATTAAATGATTTATGTTGATTAATCATAACTTGTTCAAAGTTTATATGATCTTAATTAGTTAGAGATGGGAGGCATTTTCGATGAATTCAAAAACCAAGGAAGTTCGATCAAACTCTAAGTCTTCGAATATGATCAAGCTCAAGCATCTCGAATGTCAAAATCCGAATGGCTTATATAAAGACTCAAGTCAAGATCTTGGAAATTGAAGAGGGAGTTACATGTGGAGAAGTGGCAACATAAGGGGTGGCGGCATTAAAATTATAGTTTGTCTTTGAATTGATTTTAAAGCTCATAAAAGTTTTGAAATGATTTTGGCATACTCATACTTCAAGAATAAGTCACAAAAACTGTTTGAAAAATAAAGTTTCCATCTTGTTTCAAAGGTTTTATGAAAAACATTTCAAACAAAATGAATTGCTAAATACGGGCTTGTACCCGATCGTGTTAAACACGACTGACAACGCAACTGCCAGTGAGCACATCATTTTTACAGGCTTGTACCTGGTCGTGTTGGAACACAACTGGTTAACAGTACCGCCTCTTTGAAGACTGGAATGGGCTCTACGGTCTTGACACTGATCTTGTTGAACACAACTGGTAACACGATCGGAAGTCTGATAGATTTGAAAATATAGCTGTTAAAACATTTTCTATATATTTTCAAACACCCTCAATGCCCAAACCACCGCTTCCAACTACAAGCAATTGTTCTATATCTTTCATATCATCAAAACACATTGCTTAAAACATTTATTGAGTTTTAACTTGCAAATCATTGAGCATTCAAGAGAGCTTTAAATTGTATCTATTCACTATTAAAGAGAGTTAATTGTACCCATCATTTATTAGATCCTTGTTGTGAGATAAACACTTCTATAGTTTTGAGAGATTCATTTATAGGGAGTGTCACGCCCCGAACCCAACCCCATGCTACGGGTCAAGTCCGGACCCGTCACACGTACAGAGTCTCCTCTATACTGTGGACAACTGGCCACCTGCACATAGTCCCATACAAGTCCCGAGCCAACTAGCACCCATCTCATACAACCCAACTTCCATATTAACAATAGCCAATCAACTTCCTAAGACTAATCGAGCCTTGGTGCCTCAAAATCTATATATAACATACAAGCATACAAGACAATTTTAACTTTAACCATAAGTAGTGAGTCACTATGATAAGCCAAGTTCAACCTTCTAGCTATCAAACACACAAGCATGCAAAAAGAGAAAGTGCAACTAAAGTCAATTATTACATGCCATCTATTTTACTATGATTCATACAAGATTACAACTTGTTACATCCACCAAATATACACAAGACCACACGGTATCAAAAAGAACATCAACCAACTTCTTCACACAAGCCGCACATAATAGCCAACCTTAACACACAAGAAAGTCATGAAAGTTGTTCTAATTGCACTTCTTCCTCATCTACTACCGCTACTAGCTGGGAATTCACCTCAACTTCTCCTGAAACATATTAAAATGGAGTGAGCAACACAGTTGCTCAGCGAGGGATGTGACGCAGCATACCGGGGCGTGCAACATAATATGTAACAAGATAACAACATATTCAACACCAAATAACACAACTAGTTAAACAAGTAATTAACCACATATAAAAAGGATGCGAGTCAACTTGTCTTCAATTATGAGCCACGATCCAAGATCTTTAAGCAAGTGCCGACAAAACCCTTATTCCTCTAAAATGGGGTACTCCGGATGTACCCCAATCCTACGACCCATATCTCTCGAGGTAGGTTCGTATGCCCCAACGAGGTGAACCACGCCTGTGGGGTAGGGGAGTATGCCTCAGCTAGAAAGGGACTAGGAAACCATGGAAGCCGAGAGAGCACGGTAACCCCGATCTCGCTTGTGTCACTCGACACTACCATGCCCGAAAAGGTTGCGCAACCCCGAAACAAGTCTACGAGATCCAAAATCATCAAATATCACATATAGGGATGACAAAGTAGGTTGCCTCACAATTAACCACAATTTGCGCAAAGTAGCGATAGAAACATACAAGGGACAAATGACATATTTTCCTACAAACTTTGCAATGAGCTCAATTATACCCTAGACAAACACATAAATGCATAATAACACACCTACAAGCATTTATAAACACCAAGGTAACCATTTATCACTTTTTCCCTTTCTTTAGCTAAGCCATTCTTCCCCTACATAAAGTTCAAGTTCCAAAACTACAATCCAAACATCCTACATTCCTAAAGAAGCCAAAAGACACCTATCAAGGCCCTAAAACCCCACTTTGGAGACAAAAGCTCGGGAAGGCCTCAAGTAGGTTTTAACTACACTTACCCTATCCGGACTCCAATTTCATGCAACGAAAGTACCAAAAGTGCTTCCATGTCCCAAGGATACCTAATCTAAAGTCCAAACGTGCCCAGATTAAGTTATGTGAAAAACTCATTTTTTAAAGTTAGCCCATTTTGCATTTTAACTCATTTTCGGGCAATTCAACTTCATGTGAGCTTCTAACTAGTTTCACTAATGTCTAAAGTACCTAACGGAAGCCTCAATTCATTCTAATTAACAAGTTATACCAAACCCTAAATTTTGTCACTATTCACTGTCTTTTTTGTGAGATTCAAGCATTCAACCAAGGAGGTTATTAACTAGTTATTCAAACATGATCTATATATCACAATAAACATGTAAATCACATTATATGAGCATATCTATAGCCATAAGTAACAAATCACAAAATTGAAAAACTTGACATAAACTTTAAATCAACAAAAATGCTAACTCCCACACAATTAGTTGATGTAAGTAAGTTGTAGAAGCTCCTAGGTGCCTCAAACTCCTCCTAGACCAAGCCAAGAGACCAATTTTGCAAAGTTGGATGAATAAATCTATCTCCTTTCCTTCCTAAGGGCTGTCGGGTTTGGGGGAGTATTTTGGGGAGTTTTTGTTTTATTTTGAATATATAATGCTAGTATGTATGATATATTATGTATATAGTATGCATATGTTATATTATACTAAGTCAAATGCTACTAATCAAATGAGCTTAAAACTCTAATTAATTGCTAGCTAATTTAAAACCAATGTTTATCCTACGTAATACTATTCAAATGAAGGGAAAAATAATTTTCAAACGCATGCTCCTGGCCCCCAAAGTTCAAAACTACAAGTTCCCGATTCCTTTTATATGCTCTACTATCTAAGAAAAATATTAAACCGAGCATTTAAGGCAATCAAATTTCTTATGAATAGTAGCCTCTAAATAAAACAATTAAGCAAGAAAAGAGATGCACATAAAAATGCTCAAGTAGATATGCAATAGTTATTTAAAAGATGTGATGAAATTCCCGGGCGTCATAGGGAGTGTTTGAAATCTTCTTTGTCAACTCAAAGAAGTAAGGATACTTGTACTACTCTTGTGGAGCCAAGAGGTCTTGTATTGTTGGTTTGTATTTTACCAACTTGTGAAGGAGCACTACTAGTGAAGCTAGTAGAAATCCTAAGAGGAGATGTCCTTAGGTGGTGGATTAGATTAGCGAACCATCCTAAATTGTTGTGTTTATCTTCTATCCTTTTTACTTCATTTGTTTTCATTTTGTGTGCCCTTTATGTGTTTGATAATTTGCTTGTTTGAATTTCAATTGTTTATATTGAGAATTTTAATTGGTAGTAATTAGCTAAATACTCTTAAAATAGAGAGTGGGATAAAAAAATTTGTTAGAGAACTTAAAATTCATTTTAACTCTCAACTTTAGTTAAGGCTATTTTTTTTGGTCAAATTAATTAAGGCTGTTGGAGACGCTACATCGTAAATCTTCTAAGAAAATAAATCATCACTGTTAGCAAAAAAGGGCTTTTATGACACTTTTCATAGCTACCAATAACCAATTGCTGGTAAAAGCTAGTTTTTTTGTACTGAGATAGGAATAAAATCAATAGGGTATTCGCTAGGGTTTGATTTTTATAAGTAATTATCGTAGATAGTTGGATAGGGTTTAAAAATAACAATTAAAGAAACTCAAAACCTGAAAATCTAATTGTTAATATATTAAAAAAATATATTTATATATTAATATACATGCACATTTTATATAATGTTTAAGAAAATAAAAATTTCCTGATATTGGTCCACGACTAATAATTGTGGGTTATAGCCCAACAATGTTTAAGAAAATAATAATTTTTTGATATTGGTTCACAACTAATAATTATGGGTTATAGCCCAACTCTTATTATTAATTGTTAACCCTGATAATTTATGTTTACATGTTGTCCTGTTTGTATTTTAGCTAATTCAATAAATACAACCGCTTAACTGCTTAGGCTCTGTTTGGCCTTTGAGCTGTGGAGACTAAATTAGGCAATTTAATTCCTATTATTTTCCAAAAAAAAAAAAAAATTAAGTCCCCAAATAGTGGTCACGTGCAGGGACTAAATTAAAAGTTTTTGGAAAATAATAGGGGATAAATTGAAAATGTTTGGAAAATAATAAGGACTTAATTGACTAATTTTGAAGAATAGGGACGAATTTAAAATTTTAGGAAAATAATAAGGACCATTTGTGCTATTTTCCCTTTGTGGAAAGCTAAGCTTTTTTATAATGTGGTAGAGCTTTTCTCTAGTTTGAATTATCCAACTCAAAAAAACTTATTTTGTTAAAATTTGTGAGATGAGGGAATCTCTGTGTAAATAGATGTCAGAAGAATGGATTAATTGCTTCCATATCAAAAAAAATTGTTTAAAGTTGTAAGTTTAATTTTTCCTTCAATTTATGGTGAATATGCAACAGAAGAGATTGAAAAGGTTAAGACAAGATGATTCACTTCGACAGTATTAGTCAAAGACTTCCATTGATAAATCTAGCAAAAATGTTAATTATCTACTTAATCAATTTGATTTGTGGGATTCGACTCTTTCTAATGGAAAAGGGGAAAATATGGCAAAATTGGTACAATTTATTAGAAATAATGTTATGGCAAAGATCAATATTGGACGAGTCTTTCACAACTTTGGTATCAATAGGGCCTTTGTCAATAGAGCATATATCGATTAGACTCAACATAATTTCATTGTTGCTTTTTGTTTGCGTGTTTTTTCCCTAGTTGTAGCCTTTTTCCTTCTATCCCCCACTGGCAAGGCACACCGGCTAGTCGGTGGAAACATTCCATTCTTTCATTTTCCTTTTTGGTTTCTAGATAGCCTATGCTTTTATTTGATCATTCTTCTTGGCTAGTTTTTTCTTTTATTCTGGTTCTCATTGTAATGGTCGATTGACCTACTTTTTTACATCTTTATTTTTATGAAATACACACTGTTGAATTAGTAAAAAAGAATATGTGCATGTGAAATCAGAATTAGATCATTATTTGGAAGAGCTAGTTTTACTATGGACTCAAGACTTTGACATTCTTAATTGGTAGAAGATAAATAGGATAAAGTATCATACTTTGCAATTAATTGGATTTGCCTTCATATGCCTAATTCGCCTCCTCTTTTAGGCTAATTTGGGCTAACAAGTGATATCACAGTTGAGGACTCTGCATAAAGTTTAACAACTAGTAGAGAAAAAATCATGGCAAATACTACTATATGTTCCTTCAAAAGCTATATGAATTTGTCTTATATTGAGTGCTTGATTAGGAATATGTGCATTATTGATTTTGATGAAATTATGCTTGAAATGCTAAAATGAAGAAGTGGTATTAAGAAGGCTAAAATGTTGAATGCAATGCTAACCCCCAAAGACCCAATTGAAGTTGAGTACCTAGATCTTGCTATGATTTGTTGTAGGAATGTCAAGCAACACCAAAGTTGAAGATGATGCAACTCAAGCAAAACAAAAGATCATAAGGAAAATGAAGCGCCAGTAACAAAGGAGTTATTATCATAACGTGCTTCTTGAAAATGGTCTAAAATTTAACATCTAAAATTTAACTTGCTTAGTGAAATGTGTAATATCATACATGTGTGATTGAAAATGAAATTGATGATGCATTATTTGATTATTGATTGAAAAAGTTCATGGCAATGATTTTGAGAAATGTATAAATGCTTTTATTGATTGAGCATTATTTATATGCCAAATGGGTAGAAACTATTGAAATGCTCACTATGTGAAAGATTGAATACTATGCATGGAACATGAGGAACTTACTTGGATTATATACATTGAAGGCATAAATGTTTGGAGTAAGAGGAAGCTTACATAACGTATATGCTTTGGTTGAATACCAAAGGCAGGTAAATAGAGAAGTAATTTCATGTGCTTAAAAGCTTAATGCTTTCATACTATATATGCAAACATGATGCACCTAGTAAGGGTGAGACTTGTGAAAATTACCATTGTGATATTATTTTATGTAAGATTCTATTGTGATGCAATCTTGTGCCTCCTTGTTGTGTTAAATTCATTTTGATGATATCAAAGGAGGAGAGAAGCCTATGTAACAATATGCATAATTGATACAAGAAACAAGTTTATGGATGTCAATGTAGAATTTTGTATTAAACTTGTTTATATGCATAATGTGAAAGGGAGTTTGGCCTTGAAAAGTCCACGTTTGTGCTATAATGTATTTTACTTGAATATTATCTTGGTAATATCATATTGTGATTTATCATCATAAAAAAAGGGGAGATTGTTAGCTTTATATCTAAATGCATGATTTTGATGATAACAAATCAAGGCAAATGAGAATTATAAAGTATGTTTGTGCTAATGTATTTATATGCTTAAATACACACTTATTGATTTTTGTGCTAAAATGTATGCATCATTCTAAGCCAAAATATATTATAAGAAGAAAGTGTGAATGGTCATTTTCCATCATGTTCAATTTTTTTAGTGATAAAAGAAGCTATCATAGTCATTATCTTAGTAGAACTAAGTGGTTTAGCAAGTAAGATCATTTCGGTGTTTATAGTTGTAGTTTTATCAGTGTAAGCAAAAAAGAAAAAAAAAATTGTTTCATCTTGTTCAAGTTTTTAGTTTCTTAAGTTACTGAAAAATATTGTGATCACTATCTTAAAATTTTTACTTTCTTAAGTCAATGGAAACTATTATTATCATTGTCTTAATAGAACATCTTTAGTTATGCATTATGTATCCAAGTAAAGGAATAAGGCTCTAGAAATAGTCTTTAAATTTTATTTATGCAAGTATAAAAATAGCTTTCTTTAGACTCACTATAGTCTTTTGTCATGAGAATTCGCAGTAAAATGCATAATTAAATGATTTAAGGGTATATTTCTCTTACCTTTCACCAATAGTAGCATCATGATATGTAATACATTTAATTTGTAGTTGTAATTGATTTTTTTCCTTTTGTAATTTATAGGATGTTATTCTATCTTAACATAAATTATAATGATGAACATTTACTTGTTCCGGACTTGGAAACAAATGGTTATGGGTATGTTGAATTGGTGAATGATATATGTAGAGTGTTAGGAGAAGATTGGTTAGGACAGTTAGTTTTATTTGAGGGTGTCTATCCTTCCTCAGAAAACACATTTCCTATTGAGAGTGATGAAGATTTTCAAACCGTTCGTCAATTGTACCTTTCAATTGGGAGGACCAAAGTTGATGTCAACATGAAGTTGCGAACTTGTGCCTCCCAACTATCCCAAATCAATCTGGTTGGAACTACTCAAAGTCAACTTAGACTTTGCCAAATTGAATTTGAAATATGCCAAACTGAATATGAAATGACTCAATTTGAACTTGATATGTGTCGAACTGAACCTGAAATTATCCAATCTAAACCTAAAACGTGCCAAATATAACCTAAAAATATATCAAATTGAACCTAAAATTGCTCAAAATGAACTTGATATTATTGGGAGTCATGGTCATGAATGTGATAGTAGCGATAGTAGTGATTGTGGTAAGGTCTTTTATTGAAGTGATAGTAGCAATAATGGTAGGATTATCTAGATTGTAGAGGATAGTATAACTGATGATAACAATCTATCCGCTTACGATTTTGAGAGCGCTGAAGATTGTAAAGGTATTTAAAATGGAGATTAAAATAAAGATGCAATTGAGCAACATATGGGCAAAGTGGCTGACAAGATGCAAGGTGATTACAATTTTAAGAGCACTGAAGATTGTAAAGGTATTAAAAATGTAGATTAAAATAAAGATGCAATTGAGCAACATATGGGCAAAGTGGCTGACAAGATGCAAGGTGATTACTTCCAAAAATAACTGGAAGAAAAGATTGGTAAATGGAAGATTGAGTTTAAACAAGGCCATATATTTGATGTTGTCTACCACCTTAGGAAGATATTGCATGAGTATGGTATGCAAGAAAAAGTTAAATTAAAGAAAAGGCAAATGATAAACAAAAAGTCACTACTGAATGTAGTATTAAATGTTGTCCATTTAGGCTTCATGCATCTCCATTTGTTAATGGTATTACTTTCAAGACAAAGACTCTAAACCCTAAACATAAATGCATTAAAAACTCATTTGGTATAGGCATAATATCTACATGGATAGCCTCAATATTTGAGAATGATTTCAGAGCCAACATTGATAAATCTGTTGATGAGATGGCTATTATTCTAGAACAAAAGTATATGGTTCAAGTACCTAGGAAGAAGCTATATAGGGCTAAGTTTAAGGCAATAGACTTGGTTTCTGGTGATTGGGCTGGAAGTTACACTTAAATGCCTATGTATATCCAAGCGATGAAAGATAGTAACCTTACATCATGTGTAAAGTTAAAGTGTGATGATATGCTTTTCAACAATCCTAGGGGTATTGTAATGTTTGATAGTGTTTTTATAAGTTTAATTGCTCAACATGATGGATTTGATAATGGTTGTAGGCCATTTATCGGTCTTGATGGTTGTTTCTTGAAAAGTCCTTATGGAGGCCGACTATTGATTGTTGTTTCACTTAATGCAAGCTCTTGTATATTCCCTATAGTTGTGATGGTGTGTACATCCGAGAGTGAAGAAAAAAAGTGATGAAAATATTCTCACGCTTTTGGAATGGATGAGAAAAAAGGTGATGAAAATATTCTACATAAGGTATCAAAAAGGAATGGAATGGGAATCAAGGGTTCCTCTAAGGGTGTTGGAAAAAATAGAAAAAAAATTTCAAGATGGAAGGTACATGCACCTATGCAAATATACCAAATGACTTTTTCAAGTCCATGAGCATGATGGAAATAGTTATGTATGAATTTTCGTGAAATGACTTGTCAAGATAGCGAATGACAAGTAAATGAAATCCCGTGCAAGCATGCAATAACATGCATAACTACCATGAGGAATGATCCAACTAAATATGTGCATCCATACTTGATTGTGGATGCATAAAAAACGACCTACAAAGAGAATATGAATCCAGTATCTGAGCAATGATGTGCCTGGAGGTTGAGTGTGCTCAAGTATTGCCCTCGAATAAAGTTATGAAGAAAGGGACACCAAAGATGAATAAGACCAGGGAAGTTGGAGAGCCTCTGAAGAACTTGAGATCAGTCCATGACAGATGTAGTCGGTGTAAAGAAATGAGCCACAACAAGACTACATGCCCAAGAAATGATATTTGAACACCCTAGAGAAATCCCAAAAAAGGTCTAAAACCTTTATGCAATAATAGGTTACATTGCTCTATGCTTTATTCTATTATTTTAATTCTAGATTATCATGTTATGATAATAACTTTAATATTTTACATCTTATAATGTCTTTTCACTTTTTTCAATGTGAATAGTCTTGGAATTAGACTGCAAAGCATAGGGAGGCTAACTGGATGTTTCAAGTTATGCAATACAACAGTGAATGATTCTCCTTTCAAAGCTAGATGAAGGCCTTCATGTCCCCAAGGTAAAAGCTTTTTCAATTCATTTTTTTAACCCTTTTGTGTATTGATGCTTAAACATTTTCTCTACATTATGCAGGTCTAGTTACCTAAATGTTCATGTAGGTTTATAGTTTCTCTTGTGGTCTAATTTATTGGAGAATTTAATTATCTCACATGGATAAATCAAGATATTCAAGACCGATATATAAAATCCTGGGCTAGTCCATCTAGTATCAATTAGTTTTAGGATAAAATATCAGGCTAATTAACATGATATCAGAGCTGGGCCTTGGCCCTATATTATCCATCCACGTGTGACTCATTCATGTTTTAGGCTTTGCGCATCGACTTTGGTACATAGTTTTCATATTCGTTGTTCTTGTACCACGTCATTCATTAGTTGTGCCTTCAGTTTTTAATAATTGACTTTGTGCAGCTCTTCCAAATTCACGGCTACTTCGACCACGTCAATTAGTTAATCATGGGTCACACGTAAATGGGGTATTGAAAATCTAATTGTCCTACATGAATAAATTAGAATATTCAAAACTAGTATATACAAATCCTGAACTACTCAACCTAGTATTAATTGATTTTATGATAGAATTTCAAGTGATCTATCATAATTAGCTCAATGTCTATGTTAACTAAATGACCATGTAGGTCTTACTTTTATATATATATTCCCGAGAATCAGATCTGGGCATCCACTGTTCTTTCTCTAGTTAGCTAAAATATTCATGTAGATTTGACTTTCTATTTTAGGTTTATGAGGCATTATTAGTATTTGAAAATTCTGTCAAGTGAACCAAATTAGATAAATTACATCCTAATATTAATTTTGCCCAGGTAGTAGCTCTTTCAGTAGTTCTTTGATCTTTTTGTATTGATGCTTAAACACATTATTTATAATATGCAGGTATAATTAGTTTCAGGTGGTGTGACACATTATTAATATTTCTTATTGGTACTTATTGGTACTTCGTGCCACCTTTTAATCTGGATGGTTAATAGGATGATTTAGATTGATGCAATAGCACCATTGGACTCCTATTTTTCCATGTTATGTAATTTTTTTGGTGGCAATCGGTGGATAGAATTTGTAATTTTTAGACTATTATTTGGATGGATCTTGTAAAGCTATTAACTGTTTTTGGAATAACATTGTTGGCAAAGTCTTTGTTGGAGGATTCTGTAGAGCTTTTCACTAATTTTGAAATGATGATGTTGTTGTTTAATATTCTTGTTTTAAGGGAGCTTATATGATTTTGGAGCTATTTTTGAAGCGGTAAGAGTTGTGTTTCGAATGTTGTATGCTCTCGAGTTCGATTCACACAAACTGCTTTGGGTAACCTTGACTAAATCGGTGCATGTATTGGGACGTACTGCTGCATCTGGGAGTTTACTAGGGGGTGGTCGGGCTCTGCCGGTCTCCAGTGATCGGGTTTTGTCAATTGAGTTCTCTCGTCATCAAAAAAAAATATTAGGAATAATATTAACTTTCCCTGAAATTATGGGTTGTCTAGAAGGAAAATGTTATGAAATACAAGAATGTATCATGGGCAGAATGGTAAAAATATACAATCAAATAATTGACGGTTAAAACACCATTAACAGTGTTATTTTTGATGAGAGAATCTAGGTAAATCATAAAGTTCATGAAGAACTTTGGATTTCAGTGATAAATTTATGGGACAAAAATGACATTATCTCTTTAGACAAATCACTAACTAATTGTCATCAAGTAGATGGAAGTACTATTTAGCTTGCCAAGTGGATTGCATGCGCATCTTCTTAACTGTGTTCAGTTCCTGGGAGTAGGTTAGAGATATTTGGGATATTATACTCGAAGGAACTAGTTAATTGTTCGGACATGGATCTCTTCTAATATCATTATCTCCTAATCACTAAAAGGTGAGATTTGAATTATTATAATAACTTATTTAAAAAAAAAAAAAAAAGAGAAGGAAGAAAAAGTGATTTTCAGAATGAACGTTTTTAGACTTGTACAAATTCTGTCCTTAATTCTTGTCATAATTTGACTTTTTTCGACAATAATTAATTATTTGAGGTGATATTTCATAATTTATATTTTGTCAATTTATATATTAAGATATAAAAAAATTCTTACTAAGAATGTTTGAACTAATAAAATACTTGAAAAATTAATGAATATAAAAAATTTAACCATTTAAAAAAGAAATCAATGTGGTATATTTTCCCGTTCGAAACCACATGGTTTCTTTGCTTTTCTTTTAATGAAAACGTTACGCCTGGCCCCAATCAAAGACTCAAATTTTCACTGGGCCAACAAGGAAAATGAATTGGGCTTTAAAAATTCTATTATGGGCCTATTTAGCAAATAACGATCTATCTTCGGAGTATTCCGTTGGCCTTTGTCACCTATCCTTATAGAGAAAAACACACGATGTTGGTAAAAAATATATATCCATTTTATTCTTCCTTATTATTTTAGTCCCTAAAATTTTTGGTAATATGGTTACATATATTTATATAAAAAATAAATCGTAATTTCTATTCTTCTAAAGTCAATACATTTGGGCTCTTCGTTGTCCTTATCTACTCATGTACTAGAAATTCGAGTTCCATATTGTTAATTTTCTTTTATTACTTAACCCTAAATGACAATCAACATATACAAGCCATTGAACAATCACGAGCGTATTATAATCACATTAACACCAATCACCATAACTAGACAAATGCTTACAAGGAGGATTTAAACTTTGAACCTTTAAGTTCTAAGAGGACAACATTTTAACTTTTTTGTAACACTTTAATTAAAAAATAAAAAAAGTCGTTGTAATGTGTTTTATTGCAATGGTCTTTTAATTGTTACATAAACCAATTTTTTTTTTTTTTTTTTGTAATGGTTGAAATATTTTTATTATATTTTTGTTGATAATTTCTAATGAAATTACTTTTTCGGAATGATTTTAAAATTATAGTTTGAACAAAAAAATCGTTATTTATTATTTATAAAAAATCGTTACAGCAGAGAATTTACAATAAGATCATATGCAATTGTTAAATTATTTACAACATTGTTTAACCTTTCTACAACAGTTTTAAATATTGAAATAAATAAATAAAAAATATATATAGCAATGACAATGTCAAGGCTACATCAGCGTCAAGAAGGTTGCTAAAAATATAAATCAATGACAATGTCAAGGCTTCATCAGCGTCAGGAAGGTTGCTAAAAATATAAATCAATGACGATGTCAAGGTTTCATCAGCGTCAAGAATCTTGTCACATATTAGTTGGAGGACGTAACAAGTTATTTACAAGTTTTTAGGCTATTCTATTCTTTCTTAATATTTATTATTGAATTTTATTAGGAAGCCGAAACTGGACCTCCTAGACCTATACTATCACATTAAAATTTATCACTTGCTTCTCATGCCATTTCGCGTCCCGAGCCCAAAATCCGAAGTTTACACGTAAGACTAGTATTGTAGGTATAATAAATTACTCTTTATTAACTCAAAATGGTTAACCCAATTTATCTCTTATAACTATAAAACCCACTTACAAACTATATATATATACACTATCTCCCATCAATATGGAATATTATATACACCCTCAGTTAAGAATCTAATGTTCTCATCAGGGACACACACACCCAGAACCAATCATGCGGTGCTTGATTCTAGAGGTGACTTAAGGTGGCTCCCACCACTTTCTTAGTATAGCAATTTTTTCACACAACACTTAGTCCCTGCACCGGCTAGTGACTGTCACTGATATACAATTTTGTCACTTTTCAAGCCCAAAATCCCATACCTGCAAGCGATATTAGTGTTATAGATATAAGAAATGATTATTTGGGTCTATAATCAATTGACCCAAAATAACCTAAATTTTTATTTATAACCCCAACACTCACTTATAGGTTATACATTGCTTATATTTTATCTCCTACTGATGATGTGGAATATCACATGTCATCTTTAGTAAAACGAAAATTAATTAGTAATGATTCCCGTGTCCAACTAATTCACTTTGACAACTAAGAAAGTATATATAATTGTTTGAAAGGTGCTGAATTAAATATAAATTAGAGGCTCTCTCAGAAAAAGAACAAGAAGAAGAAAAAAAGAAAAGAAAAAAAGAGAATAGATCTGAGAATGCTTTTGGTTTGACACCTGCTAGTTCACGACTTTTTCCAGAAAGTTGACAATCATTTCTTTAAGTCTGGATCACCTTTTCTCCACAGGTACACTTCTTTCCTTAGCTCCCCTCATTTTCAGCAAAAGATATGTAAAAAAGCTGAGAATTAGATTTAGCAGTTATATATCCACTGCTTTCAGTTATGTGATCACAATGACCAAAAAAGAAAGAAAAAAAAAAGGTATGTGATCACAATAAAGTTATGTAATCACTAAACTCTTTCAACATTAAAGATCGACCGTATATAGATGCTGCTTATTTTGGCTCCTTTCACAACAGATTTTTAAGAGCTTTAATGCCAAGAAACTTGTCCTAATATTATTAATATTTTTTTTTCGAATTAAAGGGAGGCTAAACCAAATTATATTATAATACAATTAACGAGTAGCCAATATGACTATTGCAGAGTCAATTTAGAGGATATTTTACTTATCCTATCCTATTCCAAAAGTACAACCAGATCATGGGGGGAAACATTCAAAGTAATCCTTCCAAGAGATTGTTCGGGGCCATAGGTGACAATTCAATCAATACATCTGTTTGATTCACGATAACTTGTCCTAATGTTATGGCTAACAGTTAGAAACTTTTTTAATTGTTTTCCCTGCGGTTATTATGACAAGATTACTAGCTAGTAAAATTTCAGAAAATTTGAAAATAATTTTTAGACAAGTTAGATGTTATTGTATTGCTATTTTCGTAGTCGTTCACCATTTTTTTGCATGCTAATCTTTTAGAAATGAAAAGAAAAATACTTTTTCCATAGAGACCTTAACCTTTCTTAGTATCTAGTTATCTTATTGAAGAAAGTAGCTTGACACTAGCTTTCAATGTTTTGTTGCCATCCCTCTCTCAACAGTAAACATTCTTTCTAAACTTGGCTCAATTCATTATTTTCAAGTCTCTAATAAGGGTTTAATTTATTTGTGGGTCCATAATTTTAGATCTAGCATGATAAAATAGTATAAAGTCACCGACAATTAAAAGTACAAGAACTAAGTATTGCATCAGATAAAATACTATACCTTTGAAAGGCAGTCGAAGTCACCCTCCCTATAAAACATCAATTAATGTTACTAAAGTGAAAAGTGGAAAAGGGGGGAAAAAGAAATGGGCGGCTTCGACATAATAGAATTTTGATGTTGCAATAAATATTACCGAAATTTTTTTGTAGTAAAAATATTACCACAAGGTGATAAAGTGGTAAAAAAATTCCTACCATGCAATGATTTCAAGTGTCAAATTAGTAAACTCAAGTTGCTTAAAACAATTATGTACTTCCAAAGAATAAATATTGTTGATCCTTAGCCGATAGAATGTTAGTGAAGAAGGTGACCAAGAGAAAAGTTGTCTCTCTTCCCATGGTAATGTGTACCTATATTATATTTGGTTCAGTCAAAGACGGTCACAGCTTCAAAAGCAACATACCACTGATACGTAAAAAAAAGTGGACCCAAAATCGAATGAAAACAAACGTGTTTGATATCAGAAGAGAGAATTTCACCCCCTGTGGACCTTGTTGAAACGTCATCTCTTGCTACACCCAAAAAGACAAGCCCCAAAACACAACAAAATCCAGAATTCCAACAATGACGCGAAATCACGATTTGTCCTCTGAATGTATTTGTGCATTGTAACGGCATGCATGCAGCCATGCCCCTCTCAGTGTTTTGAATACTACTTTTGCATGCCATGTCACGCCAATCTATACTTTGCATATCAGAATACTACTATCCCACTGGCAATATTGGACTGTGACTACAAACCTAATCGTCCTTCTCCTTTCAACCCTAATAACATCGTCCCAATTAATATGTGAAGTTCACGTGCAGCTAGATACAAAAAGAATTTAAAATAATCCTTTTTTTTTTTTTTTTCAGATTCCTCATTATAATATATGATTACCGCTCTTAGGTTGGGTAGTAAGGGTTGGTGAAGGGTAGTTTTGAGTAGTATTAAGCATGGAATCACCCAACGAGGCTAGTAAGTTTGTTAACACAACAAAAGAGCATTTAAACATTTTTAGTTGTTCCCAGTAAGGCCCAATGTGTATTGTAAGATTTAGAACCCTTGTTTTGAATTCAAAGTCTTACTTTCCTTTTTTAGTTGTTCCCAATAAGGCCCACTTTTCTTGAGTAGAAACTTTTAGCTAGAACAATAAGATATAAAAACATACCTCTTTGGTCCCACATGTTTATTACTTACTAACTCTTTGGTCCCACTAGACCATTGGGCATTTGGTCTAGGGTATGGTTCTTATTTATGTGCGAGAAGTTTCAATATTGATTTTTGACAGGTATAACATTCTTTGTATGTGATGTAATATTGACTTAATTTTTTTTTTAAAAATAACAAAATTTTGTTGTAGAGGGCTTAGCTAAATTGGTAAGAATGCCTCGTTAGGACTTTCACAAGGTGGAATTGGGAGTTGAACTCCATATTGCAACTATTTCTTGGCTTTGAGCATATGTTTAAGGTATTTACCAAAAAAAAAAAATCTATATGTTTAAAGTTAGATACTAGTGTAAGAGGCATTTGCGTTTTTGTTTTAATTTGTTAAGCAAATAAGAGATTTATTACTTAAAAAATATTTACATATTTAAAGGGTGGATATACCTTCTCTTATACAAGAAAGTCTTGGTCCATATTTAGGGGCAGATTCATGATTTATCTTCAGTGGAGGCTAAAATGATACAATTTAACACTCATATATAAATAACTTTTTTAGTAGGGTCTGAACTAATATTTCAATCTAAAAATACATTAAAAAGATACACATTTTGGGACAAAATTTATATTGAGTATTTTGGGACAAAATTTATATTGAGTGGGCACTGCAGCCCCCACACATGTAAGAGTGCTTCCACCACTGTCCATGTTCCATGCATGACAAATTAATCTATTCAAACTACTGTTCCTGTATTTCTTTCCTCTGTACAAATTTTGTTTGATATCAAATTCAATTTTCCACATAGGTCGTTTAAATGTAGCCTTGACATGGTTTGATGTTCCTAGATATCCAAACAAAAGTAAATTAGGGCTCCATTGAGCAATATTTTTCTTAAAAACAATATGAACTTTAGAAAAATATTTTTTGCACTTGAAATTTAAAAAGTGAACGTGATTTTGAAATAATATATAGTCCTATATTTAATTATGTTCTATTTTTTTTATCTTATTTTTAATTTCAGAACAGGAGTAACAATTTAGAAACTAATTTATTTCTTTGATCACTTACTATACCTATGTTAGTATATGTTGAAAAATTGATGGTAATTTGACAGAGAAATAATTGGTAAACAATATAACCCTTGTTATAGCAATTTATAAAAATTGAATGATTTTTTTTCTTCGTTTTATCTTATTTCCTTTATCTTTTCTTTTTCCTTCTTCATCCTTCTCTATTTGCCATCTCCCCCTCTTCTTCTCCCTCCTTTTTTTCTCCACAAACTCATTAAGGACCTCCCAAGCTCTACATAACCTCAGCCACCATTTCCACCTCCACTTCCTTCCTTCATCCATTATGATCTAACGTTGTTGGCTCACGCATTTCGAAAATTAGAGTGCTTGATCAAAGTGAGCCTGAGATTTCGGATCATGAAGAAGTGGAATAGATTTCATGTTTCACAGAGAATGAAACTTGTCTTGAGTCATTTACTTTTTGAGTATGTAGAATGTCCCACTAATATTTGAGGTATTGGAAAGTAAAAAAGTCTATCATCCGACATGGTCGAATAGTATGACAAGTGGGCTCATATAGATGTGAAAATTATCTCTATCTCAATTGAATTACTAGATGGAAGTGCCACCTTGAAAGATAGTATGACGAGCTCAGCTTGTTTGAATAAAGTTGCTTTGATCTAGTCTCTAAATTTTGGCTATGCCAATGTCAATGTTGAACAACTCAATTTAGTATGACCCAAAAAAAATAGAAATCAACTCAATTTAGTTTCACTCTAAAATCATTGATATGGGATAAAATGACCGACCTCATAAATATTACTGTCTTAATCATTACGATGGCTGAGAGGTCCACATTAATTTTGTATGGTCGGGAATGTTCGACCTGGGGTGATCTGGGTCGATATCTGACCATTTTTAGGAATCCAATCCATGTCGGAAAACGGCAGGTCGGGTCGATAAGATCCCACAAAATCTGAAATAATATTCTTTAGAAATGTATAAATATGAGACTTGTCAACAAGCATAAGGTAATTGATATCTTACTCATAAACACTTTTTCACTATCTTCGATTACATTACAAGATCAAGGTTTAGCATCGTATGTGGAAGACGTGAAATTAACCTCCACTAAGTTTTCACAATGGTCAATACTAGGAGCCATAGTCAAGCCGATGGCCAAGTGCCACCATCACCACAAAGTGATCCACTTCCATCTGAATAACCACCTCTACCGCCAGGAATGGACCATTTTGGTAGAGCCATATACGCCACTATCCAACATCTACCTATGAATCTATCACCATTCCTTACAGTAATTCCAGGACTATAGCTACTTAGATAAACCCAATATATTTCCACTTCACCGTCACCACCTGTTGACATTAATGCCTTAGCTCAGATAGTGTATTCTATCCAAAACACTTTGAACTAATTCGTTCAAAGCCAAAACCAGCCCCAAACAGCTTAGCCAGCCAATAACCCTACCTAATACACTAACCATATAGTTAAACTACCCAAAAACCAAGCCTATGTTTATATCGCTGAGCTGACGAATGTAGTAAGGCAAATAAAACCCATTCGAGCTCTATCGCCCGGGGTGAAGGATGGTAGAAAGTCCTCTAGACTAGTAAACCGACCTAATATACAATAGAATTGGGGACCCCGAGGAGTGTGTCATTTGATTCAGGCACAACATGGTTTTTTTGACGTTTTTTCTGCCATCAAATGTCGAGCCTTCCTGACCACTCTATATGGCTCAACTAGAAAATGGTTTTCTACACTTGAGGAAGGCACGATAGAAATATTTCACCAGCTGGCCGAGTCATTTCTTGATCAGTTTGCAAGCAGGAAAAAGCCGACCAAGCACACTACCTTCCTTCTAAGTGTAAAACAGAGAAAAAAGGGTCGTTTTGGGAATATTCAACTCACTTCAACCAATCAGCTTTAGTGGTCTTTGAACTCAACCAGAAAGTGGCCATAGTGGCCTCTGTTTATGGCCTCGAGGCTCAGGCTTTCTAGGCTGCCTTGGCCAGAAACCTCTGAAGGCCTTGACTGACCTTATGACAAGAGCAGAAGGATACATACACGTGGAGGAAGTGATTCAAGCACAGTAGGATAAAGAAAATAAGATGGAGGTAACAAACAAGGCAAGTGTTAGTAATGAGAAGGGAAAAGGCGATAGCTGACCCCAAGGAGGAATGAATAGAAGGCAAAAAGGTAGTTGACCTCCCCTAAAGTTCAATAAGTATACCCCATTGAATACTCCTCGGTCTGAGATCCTCATGGAGATCAGGACTGAGAATGACCTATGAAAATTACCGAAAATACAAGGAGATCCTGAGAAGAGAGATCGGAACAAGTTCTGTCGGTTACACAATGATCATAACCACGATAATGGTTTCAATCATAGCCTGGTGCATACTACCCCCAGGCCGCCTTGAAAGAGTTCTTTCCCTCTCTCCCCCCCTTCCTTGCTCTGGATTCCGTGACGGCTACCCTGCTATATATCTCTTTAAGTGCCCTCGGGCAATCAAAGCCTCAATCTCTTGCTTCAATTCTTTGCAATCCTTAGTGTTATGCCCGAAATCATTATGAAATCGGCAAAACTTGCTCTTCGACCTTCTCTCAGTTCGTCCTCCCATCGGGCGAGATGGATATGTTGTAATGGGCCTACACCTCTATCAAGGTTTGTTCTCTTGAGGTGTTGAGGGGAATGAACACTGTGAACCTCGGATCTTGCCTCCACTGTTGCTGTTGCTTTCCCTTGTCACCGTGGTCTTTACTTTCGGACTGACTCTTCAGTGTTGAAGACTTTCCATTCTTTGCCGACTCCTTCTCCTTATCATCATCCCTCTTTTCTTGATGGATTTCCTCGGCATGGATATACCCCTGAGCCCTGACCATCAGATCAGCTATAGTGTCCACTGGGTCGATGGCCAATGACGATATGAGAGCCTCCACCTCAGTCCGCTTTGATAGGCCATGAGCGCCATAGAATCCTCTAGGTGAGGAATCCTAAGGGACTCTTCGTTGAATCGGGCTGTGTGTGACCTCAAGGTCTCTCCCTTCTGCTGCTTAACAGCCAGTAATGACGAAGTATGTAGGGTCGGCCTCCAGCTACCTGCAAATCAACCTAAGAAAGCATCTGCTATCTTGGTGAATGCATCTATCGACCCCGATGGGAACCCTGGTACCAAGTCAATGCATTCCCCACTAATGTAGTTGGGAATGCCTTATACTTCACTGCGTCGGGCATATCATGGAGCGTCATATGATGGTCAAAATTTATGAGGTGGCTAGTTGGATTCTCGTCTCCGCTATAGATAGCAAGATTGGGCATTCGGTTACCAGTAGGCAATGGGGTGGCCAAAATGTCCAGGGTCAAAGGGTTGACCCCGAGCTGATGAATGACTTTGGTAATCGCCACTGCAGACTTAGTTGGTTCAAGTTCTGCTCCAACTGCTCTCTTCCCCTTCATCACCTTGAGATGATTAACTAGCCCTGAGGAACCCCAATTATCAGCATCGTTCTTGGCTCCCCGCGCCTACTCCGGCATAGCTCCTTTACACCCCGGATCAACTATATGGACCTGGGGCCAGCTCTACAGTTGAGCCGCCTAATTTGCAGCAAGGAGGGTCATCGTATCTTGGAGCTCTCTAAACATATGGTACAACATTTTTACCTCGGGAGTCACAGAAACTGTTGGGTCTACTGCTTCGGTTAGGGATGCGTTGGTGGCTAAGTGTATACACTAGCTCGCCCCAGTATAGGCTTAGGTTGGGTTTATGCCGGGGTCGGTTTCAGGTATCCCGTCCAAGGGTGGAGGGTCTTCGGCCACACGATTATGGCTTATAGTGTTCACCATTGTGGTTTTTCTAAGTGGGTTGGTAGGAAAGTAAGGGAACTATGTTCCCATAGACGATGCCAACTGATGAGGGTGGAAAATATGCGTCCGTCCGAGCTCAATACTTTTAACCTGGATGGTCCGACCTGCAAAACAAAGGAAGGAACCGCGGGGGTTGCAACCTATGTTTCCCATCGGGTGTGAAAATGATTATTATGTCCGAGTTGAACGGTAAGTAGTTGAGAGTAATAAATATGTGTAGGTTATCTTGTAATGGTGGGTGAGAGGACTATTTATACTAGTGCCAATTCGGGGCAGCAATTAATACTCGAGTCTGCCTAGCACTATTCACGTCTGCCCAGACTTATTGCCCGACACTGTTCATATATGTTTTATGTCACATCGAAAGTGACTTGTTATAGTAGGAAAAAGGAGCGGGTCGATAGTCGGGCAAATGGTACCTCCTCAAGTTGAGCAGACCGACCTGGCTCGATTTATACCCCCATCAGGCTTCTCTACTATTCTTTCCTTTATTTTTTTCTTTAGGATCATATGGCTTTTGTTTATTTTGCTAAATATGGTAAGCTTATGTAAGTAGAAGATCAAATATAATTTAGATTTTGATATTTAATACTTTTTAACTATGGTTGGAAGGCTAGTTTAGTAAGATTAATGTAATACGTAAATTATATTTGGTGACATGTGATATTAATTGAGATGAGTATTGTGTGAAATTGTTGAGAATGACATTATAGAGGTGCTAAATCCAAAATGAATCACCATCTTGTGAAAATTGTAGACATTAGTATTGTGTGAAATTATTGACGTTGAAATTATAGAGGTGCGAAATTGTGGACATTTTTTGGCTACTTGCCAAGTTGGTCATTAGTTGAAGTAAAATGAAGATAGTTGATAATTGTACCATGTTTGGCAGCCACCGTGTGGGAGAGAGAGTGAGGGAAGAGCAAAATCAGGTGGTACGTGCAAATGCAAATAAGCTTGAATGAATCTAGAGAGGGAGAGGGACAGGGAGAGGGAGAGAGAGAGAAGAGTTTTTCTCTTGCTCATAAACCATGCAATCTGCCTCTGAATCTCTCTGCACAAAAATTGGGTCAGAATTATGTCAGTGTAGCATAGTGTAATAGGGTTATATAGTGACGTAAGTCTCACCGTAACGCGTGCTTGGAAGCGTGTGATGAGGATTTCATATTCAATGCAAGACTCTTAACTCACTCTTTGGACTTTTTTACCAACTGTCTTATGGCGGCAGATATATAGAGTAATTGATAGTACCAGCAAATGTTTTTTACTTGGACGATTTAATATATGCATACGAGAAGAAAATAGAAGAAAGAAAAGAAAAAGAAAGAGAAGAATGTGGACCGTGAGATGATTGCATCAGCAAAAGATTGGAGGGTATAGGAAGAAGCGGAGCTGTCAATCCGTTCTCAGTGCTCGTACAATCCATTGTCAGAGCCCCATCATTGTCTCAATAATCAGCGTGAGAGAGAGACTACAATGAGCTTTTACCAAAATACTTCACTAACATACAAAAAGTGGTGCTCAGTGATGACGTTTTTTGGGATTGCTGAGACGGGGGTTGGGGGGAGGCCTTGGGGAAGTAACATATTTAAGTAAAATGGATACGCTCGTAATGTTAATAATGTTATAAATAAAATTTAATAATTTTAAATTATAAATATATTTATAATTGAATGATATAAATAATACACAATAATTGATACTTATCTAAAATGTTATGGAGGAATTCTTAATCAATTGATATTGTGTGAGTAACTTATCATGGGAAACAATGTAACTTCTTGAATCTTTTAGGGGCTTAAGATCCCTTTCAAAACGATAAGCCAAGTATTATACGATTTAATTGTCACACAAGAATAAATTATTAATATTAATTTTAAGACTAGTGTATAAAATTTTAAAATACTTTATCTAATTCAATTGGTTTTAGGACATATTCTATGTTTCTTATTAGGTATCACAGTTGGGTTGTGTATCATCTTGTTAATCTACTTCAACACCTATTCGTTTCGCATGTTGATTCTTACATGCAGTTCTTACAAAGTCAAGCATGTTTTTCTACCACGTTAATACATCGTCATCAATTAATAATAGATCACATGTAAATAGAATGTTAAAATATTCAATTATCTCATGTAAAAAATTAATAAAATTAAAAACTTAATATATAAGATTTTAAATTATTTTAACTAGTACTAATTGATTTTAAGAAAAAATCTCTATGTTTCTTTTCTTGTCACTGGAAAGGCCGAAAGAGCAATACATAAGGAAAAAAAATAAAAAAAATTCACCTATGCCGTGGAAAATAGAAAAGCTTTGGTTTTTAGTTCCATTATCATAACTTTAAAATATCGCAAATAGGTTCCCTCATAAAGCATTCTTTAATTCTCTAACTTACCACTTACAAACACTATTTTTTTTTGCTTAGCAAGTAATCATTTCATTTTACTGTAAAAAATCAAGATACAAAGGATCTTTACATGAATATATGTCTGTAATTTGTCATAAAGAACTGAGGGATCTGTTTTGTGTACTATTGACATATTTACGTTGTAACGAAATTTTATTTCTAACATTGAGAAAAATTTTCTCAATCAGCTATTTTTCCGAGCTAGTACTTTTTTCATAAATTTTACTATTTCTTTCTTGCCAAATATAGTAAATACTCCCACAAAATATAGCTCTCACGATATCTACCTTCAGTGTCTTCTTCTTGCTGAGCTTACAAACACTATTTTTGCCTATTAAAAAGCGACCACTTACAATGATCATACAAAGCCGCTACAAGGAAAACCAATAAAATGTATCGTTGGATACAATTCACTTCTACAAAGCTTCATCATGTAATATATACTAAACTTGCCAAAAACTGTTGGATTTTGAAGATGTTAATAGATTTGCTATATTCCGTAACTGAATAAAGAAAAGATATTCTGTAGATTCTCTCCTTTGTGTGTAAATCTGTACCGTGTAGAAAGTTTCCAAAAAAAAAAGAAAAGTGCCATGTAGAAAAGAGCATACAGTGTATGTATCGGATTTCTATAACTGTAAAATACGTTTTTAAAGCGACAATAGTTAAAAAATTAATGACATATAATAATAGTAACAACACAATATAAAAAACTAATTTCATGTGTATAGGCAGATGTATATACTAGTAAAAGCTGTAGCTTTCATTGACCTTGAAATTCGGAATCATTAAAAAATGAGTTGGGGTTACATTTTTTGAAAATATGTATATTTTTAAGGTATTTTTATAAACAATTCATTTCCCATGCATTGAAAAATTTACTTTTATATGAGTTTTAAATTGTATGATTTCAATCTCTACTAAATAAAAACATTAGATCTGCCCGTAGTAGCATCGCCCAGTATTTCTCCGCAATTGTATTATACCTAGAAAAAAAAAAAAAAAAAAAAATTATATAACTGCATTAACTAAAAATTTGGGAATCTCAAATGGTAACAACTATTTACAAAAACTTATTATTTTTGGTAATTTTTAGAGATTCGGGTCTTTATTTTAACTTAAATATCTAATGGAGTTCACCACTTTTTAAAAATTTATACTAAAATAGAGATCCAATAACTTTTTGGGTTGGTGTAAAAAAAAGTAAATTGGGTCTCTATTTTGGTAAAAATCTTTAAAAAATAGTAAGTCCTATTAGAGATTTGAGTTAAAATAAAAATTTAGGTCTCTAAAATTTATTAAAAATGATAAATTTTTATAAATAGTACACCATTTTTTTACTATTAAAAATATCCTTAGGAGATGAGAACTACTGCAACAGCGTGATTGCTAAAAGTAGCTCACTGTGAAACGTGAGGATTGTAAGATTGCTGAACCTTACTTTGGCAAGGCCAATGATAGATAGCAAGAATTAGAGCTTTACTTTTTAAGTACTTTTACAGCGTCGGCAAATAAGGTTTTGAAGATGACTACAAAGCTCCTCGCAAATTGGGAAATCATGATCTGGCGTTGACTTTGGTTGACCCAGTATTCCATCGAAAAACTTTAGGGACAATAGAGTTGTTCCAAGTAGTTAATGTAGTATTTGCCACAGCTTTTGCAAAAAAAAGTATCCTTCTGTTTTCTCTCGGTTTAATTTGTTACTTATTTATTTATTTAAAGAAAAGTATAAAAGTTACAATTACATCACATACAAATGTATTATACTTATCGAAAATTGATTTGGAAATTTCTCATAATCAAAATGAGAATCATACCACTAGAGCAAATGCTATTTTTTTATTATTATTTATAACTTTTCTAAGATCCCTGCCCCAATTCTTAAGAGTGATCATATGCCAAATCCAAATCGATTATCAGCTCCATCAAACTGGTACTATTTATTTTATTTACTTTTTGATGGGGAACATGAACCACATAAGTTCATGAAAAAATAAAGAAAATCAAACTCAAGAAAAAGAACTACTAAACATTCTCAAGACCCTAGTTTGGAGCCTTAAATCTTTGAGCATGGATGTGTTATGGATGAGTATTATATATGGTTGCGAATATCTCATGACATACTACAAGTTCATCACAAGAATCGGCTTCAATCCTCATCTAAAGATAATTTTCTAGTTGTCCAAAGTTTGCCATTTATTATATTTTATGTTGTGAATAGTACTGTTGTTATAAATAGTATACTTTGTTAGTTTTATTCCACATAGGAAGTTTAGCAAGTTTTTAGACTCAAGTGTTCCTATAATTTGATAGCTTCCCAAACTCATTAGATACACTTCAATCAATACAAAGCTAGTATTGTATATTTCTTTTCTAGCATTCTAGAGTTGTAATATTTAAGTTTTCCTTGTATCAAGGATGTTTTCCTAGAACGAATCTAGTGTTTCACTTCTATTTTGCGTCAATCAAAATTCGAAAGGCAGACGATGCATACATAGATTAAAAAGTTTTACAGTTTGGAGGCAATCGGAACTACACATGTAAATCTTGTCATATCTCATGGACCTTCAATTTCACAAACTTGTATGAGTACTTTTTGCAAGAGGATTTGATATATCCAAGCATTAACTCCAGGGCGAGTTTTTCTCAAGTGAGAGGGAATGATGGGGAACATGAATCACATAAGTTCATGAAAAAATAAAGAAAATCAAACTCAAGAAAAAGAACTACTAAACCTTTTCAAGACCCTAGTTTGGAGCCTTAAATCTTTGAACATGGATGTGTAATGGAGGAGTATTATATATGGTTGCGAATATCTCATGACATACTACAAGTTCATCACAAGAATCGGCTTCAATCCTCACCTAAAGATAATTTTCTAGTTACCCAAAGTTTGCCATTTATTATCTTTTTATGTTGTGAATAGTACTGTTGTTATGAATAGTACTATTTTGTTAGTTTTATCCCACATAGGAAGTTTAGCAAGTTTTTAGGCTCAAGTGTTCCTATAATTAGATAGCTTCCTAAACTCATTAGATACACTTCAATACACCTCAATCAATACAAAGCTAGTATTGTATACTTCTTCTTTAGCATTCTATAGTTGTAATATTTTAATTTTCTTTGTATCAATGACGTTTTGCTAGAACGAATCTAGTGTTTCGCTTCCGTCCTACGTCACTTTTGTTTCGGAAGAGGCAAAAACTGATGATTAATTTAGGGAATGCTTCAGAACTTTGATCTTTCTCTAGTAGCAAACTCAATTGTCTTGAGAGATCAACAATCATGGTGAATCCGAAAGGTTATTGAAGTCAAAATTGACTAATCAATTGGCACACCAATTCACTTCTCAATACACATGTACTAATTTGTATCCATTGTAGGGAAAGCGAACTTGCTTCCAATCCTCCACAAGGGGTCTCAAAGAGCTGAACAAAAGGGAATAGCCATCGACTAAATTACACATAGCAATCAAGTATATCACTACCACTAAGGGCAACTCTAACAGTCTTTCTATTTTTTCTCCATAATAGAGAGCTAAATTGATGACTCTCTACTTTACAAACTCTCTATTTCAGTTTTACTCTAACAACACTCTCTATTTTAATTTCACTCTAATTACTCTTCATATTTTATCTAAACTCATTATTAAATAATCTTTTTTATCTTTTATTTTTAATTATTAACAACTATGTTCTAACAAATATTGTAATATTTATATAATTTGAGGCATAAGATTCAAATGATTTTTAAACTTATAATAAAATATCGCCTATAAATTAGAGTTTTAAACTTGAAGCACACAATAAATGTATATATCTACTTCACCCTCTTTCTGATGTTGCCTCATCAATTAAATGGAAAAAAAAGAACATCTTAAAGACCAAAAAAAAAAAAAACCACACACACAAAAAGCAAACAAAACAAAACAAAAAACAACAAAACAATAGAACAGCAAAACAGATTGCCGTTTGACCAAAAGAAAAAAGTAGTAGCGAGCTTGATTTGCTCGCTACTTCCAGCGAGCAAATGGCAATCAATTGGCCAGCTTTGGATTTTGGGGAGGGAGAAAGAGAGGCTATTGGAGTAATTTTTTTTATTTGACTCTTTACTTTGGCTAAATAGAGTTGAAGTTGAGGACTGTTAGAGTTACTCTAAGTTGTCAATATTTTAAACCTCAACCCTTCCAATAAATCAACAATCTCTTAACGACCACTTGTAGCAACACCCAGATCTGCTTCATCACGAATAATTCCTCCTGCTCTTGTTGGATTGGGATTTCCTTTGACACATCTGTCAATGTTTAATTTAAACTGGTCTTCAACAAGCTCAGTTAATTTTGCTGAAAAATGTAACAATTTGAATAGGAAAATTGTTCAAAATGTTAAACACCTGTTATTATTTCTGCTATCACGTGTAAGTATTATTATTTTATGTGTTATTTCTATTTCCACATGTATATGCTAATGCTAGCGTTATGGGTTTTGAAGACTAACCCATTTGAATATATATCTGGATTGTAGTGAAATTAATTGAACATCAGCTCGTCCAATCTTAAATTCAAGGGGATTTGGTAAAACGTGTAAATGTAAAGAAAAGAGAAGACATTCATACGCTGTAGATTGTCAATTAAACTGTTACTTCTAGTAAACTTAATAGACTTTAATAATTGACAACTTTCGATGAGCGGAGTTGACGGCCAAGTCAAGGGTGAAAAACGAGGTGTCATGTTTAGGACTAGTGGTCAAATATGTACCTGAATTGTAATTAAGCATAGGTTGACGTTTGTCAAGGTTAATCCTGGCAAGTAAAACTCCATTTATCACAAAAATCGGGTTAAATATTCGTCGAATTTAAATTTAAATTTAATCGTTCTCATTCCACTTAGGTTCAACAATTTTAGCTTTGGACTTAAAACGGAAAACTCTATTTCAACATATTATGATACAAAGCTCACAAAGATACATTTGTAGAGTTATGCAAGCAAAGCCCCATGCAAAATTGATTAATTTACAAGCTAAAAGAAATGGAAAAAAAAAGAAAAGAAAAGAGATCATAGAAACTCTGCTTGCTGAAGATGATGAATGTTATCGATGCTAAACCCTTTCCCAAATCACTAAACTCATTGTGTTTCTCGAGTTAAAATCTTATCCATTTCACTATCTTGGTTAGATATGTGAATTACAAGTGTTTTTGCAGCCCCCTTTAATTATTTATCCTCCATTGATCAGCAATATCTCTGGCAATGTTAAATGCGTCTGATGAAGTCCCAAGGAGACCTCTTTTTGTGAAGCCAACTGTGTATAATCCGTTTTCACCTTTCCAGCTATTAGGAAATGGTGTCTTGGGCATGCCATCCTTTGAAAAGAAATCACTACCCTGCATATTCAAAGAGGAAAACGTTTAGTCTTCGTTACCGTGTATAATTAATAACACGTGATAATATCATAACAATTACCGTTTTAAATTTTTTCAAAAAGTAAAAACACACTCAAGTTAAAACTCGTGGAAATTTCCACTAGGCTATGTAGGTCGTGTACTGGCAGCATAGTTTGATCTTAGCAAAGTACTATTGTGGACGGCCATGGACCACACGCGTTGTAGTTATTGAAGCCGATAACAATTACTAGTTCGGAATTTTCTAGCCATTATTGGCATTCTATAGAATTTCTGACATCATAAATATTTGTTGTCTTGTTGAGCTTATGTGGCTCTCATGGTACTTGTCATATGGAAGGTTCAAGCGGCAAGGCCTAATTTCCAGTGAGAAAAATAAAAAGGCTTTACTAAGACCTGCCTTATAGGATTCGGATCGCTCAAAATATGCCAGTGTTACGTGAAAAATGAAATTTTTTTACAAATGTCATTCGGATGGATCCAGTCGAATGGGTTAGACCATGAGATAGGAGATGACCCCATGTTTGTGTGGGGCCCGATCACCTAATATTAAAACGGGTTGAGTGTTTTATGTGAAAAATTTAATAGTGATAAACTATTTTTTTAAAAATATTTTTATTTAATTAAATCTTTCTTATAACGTTATACGAGGAAATTCAAGTCCTGCCTTGCCTTGATTCTATCTTCTAATTTAATACCTACTCAATAACTAATTATATTTATGATAGTTCAGTGAATTAAAGGGAATTAATAAAAACATCTCGATCTCGATTCTTTCTCTAGAAAAGAGCAAAAAGAACAATTTCAAGGAAAGCTTTTCGCAAAATGCAGGCTCACGAAACAGAATATAGAATGATAGCTACACATCATGAACCCAAACAAATTTTTTTAAAAAGGTGTGAAAGAATCCAAATAGGTCTGATCAGATTTTCTCTTTTCTTTAGGAGAATAAGAAACGTTTTGTAGCCTATTGAATGTGTAAGACAGAAAGCGATATGAGATAGATAATAAGATAAAATAGAAAAAATACAATTAAAAAAATTCGAAAGAATGAAGAAGAACATTACTTGTCATGCTCATAGATACAGACATACCTTAAGCCAAGTAGGTACATTACTCTTGTACCCAGTTGCTAGGATTATGGAATCAAATTCTCTTTCTTGGCCATCTACAAACTTGGCCCCATTTCGTGTTATCTCCCTCACGCCTTCCATGACCTGCAAAACACACCGGTAATGCTCTATGTCACTCGAGTATTCTTTATATAGTAAAAATTTTTATCATGTACCAACATTAAAAATGTGTTTTGCCGAAAGTTGGATACTAGAATTAAATAATAGTATCAACAAATACAAAAGGGTTTGGCTAGTTAGGTACCTTAATTTTGCCTGATTTGATTTGTGATAATGCTCCAACATCAAGAACTGGGGTTTTTCCAGTGGCATTTTTAAGTTCAATTGGTCCAGTTTTTGGCCGTCTAAGGCCTAATTTGTCTGTGTTGCCTAAAATCAAGTTAGCAACAAATAGCAGGAACCTGTCCACCAGCCATAATGGTAGCCATTTCAGAAGTGCCATAGCTATTGCAAATGTAGATATGCCAAACATTTCCCTAGGCAATACGTGAACCTGAATCAACAAAAATGAAATTTAATAAATAACACACATCTAGCCACCATCATCCCGTTTATCATCCCGTTTATCACGTGCATAACGAGATGTTAAAGTATGTAACTTGTGCAATTGTTAATCACAGATAAAAATTGATTGTAATGATGATCAAATGCTGAAAAGTGGTGGTGCAATCTTTTTGAACTGTCTTTAACTATAACATGATAACATACTGTGTACTTACTGAGTTTCTGACGACCATGTGAGGGTTCGCATTGTGTCTACACAAGTCCAAGCTAACTTCCATACCAGAATTACCACAGCCCACAACCAGAACCCTCTGGTTTTGGAATTCACAACCAGATTTATACACACTGGTATGCACTAAACTCCCTTGAAATTTCTCAATCCCTTGAATTTCTGGTATGAATGGTTCTGCATTTTCACCTGTAGCAACAATAACCCACCTGGAAAAATACTCACAATCTTGAGTTTGAACCTTCCACAGACCACAACCATGATCAAACTCAGCTTTCGTTACACCTTGCTTGAAAACAGGCTCAATTGAGAAGTCTTTAGCATAAGACTCCATGTATGATATGAACTGATGCTTAGTGGGATATTTTGGGAAGTTTTTAGGAAAACCACGCATAGGCAACTCACAAAACTGCCTTGGAAGATGAAGTTTAAGGCGATCATAGGTTCTTTGTTGCCATAAAGAAGCTATACAATCACTCCTCTCCAGAATGAGTGAAGGTACACCATTTTCTTTAAGGCATGCTGAGACTGCTAGACCAGATGGTCCTGCACCTACTATGATAGGTCCATGAAACACCCACGAGCTCTTCTTTTCTTGATTACAACAATCCATGTTAGCCAAAAATGAAACCCCAGAAAAGAAAGTGAAAAGAAAAAGGAGCGAAAAGTGTGTGATGTTTTCTTTCTGAACTCCCCTGTTCTTTACTTACACTCTGTGAAACTCTGTTTCTTTTCTCTGTTTAAACTGAGAAAGTGTGTGATGCATGAAGTGGGAATTTAAAGAAGAGGAGTGCTTTTGGTGATTGAAGAAAAAACGTTTAATGCAGGGGGGGTGAATCAGTCAGTGTGTGTGTGTTTTCTGAGGCTTTTTTTCTTCCAATGCAGAGAAAATGAAGTGAGAAAACAGGGGTTAAAAACAGAGATTTTTATGAGTGTGAGAAAGAGAAAGAGAGAGAGAGAGAGAGATGGTGTAAATGGAGGCGTGAAGGTTAAGGAAAGGATTTGGTTCTCCTTCTCAAGGCTCTTTCTTCTCAGCCTCTCTGCAGAGTTTTGGGGTTGTGTTATGGGCAATGGGCAATGGGCAAAGAGAAGATATAAATACATTTATGTAAGCGCTCTCTTAAATTTCATATTGGAAGATGCATAGATATATATTATATATATATATATATATATATTTTTTTTTATATATTCTACTCTCTCTTATATATATATTTTTATATATTCTACTCTCTCTTTGCTTTTGTTGTCTCACGCTCCATACAGTCTTCTGTGGAAAAAAAAACACTTGACAACTTTGAGTGGACTGCATACAACGCGCTGGAAATTTCATATATAGGTGCCTGTTACTTTGGTAATTTTTCCTCCATAGCTATTTGACCTTATAAAATTACAACTTACAAGGCACGTGTCAATTAGAAGGAAATAGGGTTGTTGGGCCTCAAGGCTTCATAAGTTTGTAAATTAATGAGAGAAATTTTATTAATTGATAAAAGAACATTGTTATATATTATCGTTTTATTTTTTGGAGTCATATTATAAGAGATTTTATATTTAACATGTTGCATCATATTTACTTTTTTTACATCAAAAAATTATTAATTTTAATTTTATTATATAAAATTTTGAATCACTTCATCTAACATCAATATATCATCATTGTCAACTCTTGTTTTTCGATTCTTTTTGATTTCGGTCGAATTTCTTAGTCGTCCTTGCATTGTGGGGGTACAAAGGGTTGTTTTCTTTGCCCTCTTATGAGAAAAAGACATTTAGTATGATCCTTGAAAGATTTGATCTGTAATTGACCACAATTACAGGAAATTTTCAGTGGCCTGTGAGGTTAAAAATAGTGTTTGATGTTACCTATACATGTATAGTACATGTGACTGCAAAGGGTAGCATCCATCCGTACCCCTCTTTCCCCTAATAATTTCCTTCTCTTTGTAACATAACTGCATCACTATATTATATACAACAATCAATAATGAGATGTTAATGTATCAAGATACAATTCGCAACATGGATTCCACCTTAGCATCGGATGGTGGTTGCATTCCAGGGAACAACTAATGGATTTTACCTACACGGGAACAAAAATCCTAAGGGGTTGTTTGGATTGAGTGATTAGATTTGGGGTAATTTTTATTTTTTTCTCTTGTTTGGATTGGATGGTTTTGGGGTGAATGGTTTTGGAGTTTTTTTTTTTTTTTGTGTGTTTTGGAGTGATTTCTAAAATCACTTAATGAGAGCATTTTGTAATCACCCCAATTTGGGGTGATTTCATTTAAATTATCACAAAATATCTATATTGCCTCTTTTATTTATTACACATATATCTTAGAAAAGGATAAAAATGTCACTTTGGTTATAAAACTTATCATTTTCTTCCCTTTCCTCCTTAATTCAAATAAAAAATACACATAATCATTTATGAATCTTTCATTTATAAATTTACCCAATCCAAACAAGATGTAATTCTCTCATTCCTTCTCGTTTATTATTGAATCATTTCATTTCCTTTATTATTGAATCATTTCATTTCCTTTATTATTTTTTTCTTCCGAATCCAAACAGGCCCTAAGGGTCTGTTTGGATTGAAGGGAATGGGGGGAAAAGATGGTAAGAGGATAGATTGAAAAATTTTCTCCCTTGTTTGTTTTAGAAGTTTTCTAAGGGGGAAGGAAGTGAAGGGGTTAAAGCAACCCCTCCCAAGCCCCTTTTCTCTTTCTCCCCAATTTGGGATAAAATGGAGTGAAAAGAGACTTTAACTCATCCATAAAAGTCATTTTACACATAAAATTTATCATTCCCTCTTATTTTCTTTTTAATCCAAACAAAAGACACACATAATTATTTATGATACTCTCATTCCCTCAAATTATCTAATCTAAATATAATTTTAATCGTCTCCCTACTCTCCTTTATGATTCTCTTATTTCTTTTCCTTTATTAAATTTTTCTCCCTCAATCCAACACACCGTAAAGCCTCATTTTTCATATATTTTTTTTCTTGAATGAAGAGGTAATCAACCATGTACATATTATATTTATCTCAAAACTATAAACTTTGAGAGTAACGACCTTTTTTAAAGTATATTTAAATCAATCAAGAATCAAAAGATATGTGAATGATAGAATATACAACTCGAAATCTTTAATTAATCACAAAGAATTGTTATCCAACCCTTATAGTCCCTAAAGCCTTGCGGAAGTATATAAAATTATAATTGCATTATATATGCACCATCTCTTCTCTTCTTGATATGCATGCATGAGAAGTTGCAGCCAACGTGGCAACATGCCAGGCTGGCACGTGTACACTTATTCCCTTCAACACATTTGCTAAAGCCCCAGTACACTTTATGTGCCCAAGGGTGTGGACATTTACATGAGTACTTAAATTCAACATATATAAATAAATAGTTTGCTTTCTCTTAAATAATTTTTCCTTTGTTTATATATTCTGTACGGATCATCTTGTGAATGATCAAGCGACATAAAGAAGACAAGAAGAACGATGTTGAAAGAAGATGCACAAAAAAGGGTAAATTTCACACTTAATCCTTATTGTTTATAATTTTTTTAAAGTTAATTTTTAATATTTTAAAAAAATTATATTAATCTCTAATATTTATAAAGTAATTCAAAATGATCTTTATTGTTTAAAACTAATCAATTTAGTCCATATTATTTTTTATAAAATTTAATTTAGTCTCTAAATAAGAGTCACGTGCAGGGACTGAATTAAATTTTTTAAAGAAATAATAGAGATTAAATTAATTTTTTTTGAAAAATAATAAGGACTAAATTGGCTAAGTTTGAACAGTAGGAATTGTTTTGAATAACTTTTGTAAACATTAGAGACCACTATGAATCTTTTGAAATATTAGAGACAATATTGAAAAAGTATGTAAACAATAGGGACTAAGTGTAAAATTTATCCCAGAAAGAATGATCCGAACAATCTCATCAACACAAGGGTAAATTTAATACTTAGTTCCTATTGTTTACCCTTTTTTTTCAAGTTGATCCTTAATATTTCAAAAAAATTATATTACTCACTAATGTTTAGAAAACGATTCAAAATAGTTTATATTGTTCAAAATTAGTCAATTTAGTTCTTATTGTTTCCCATAAAATTTAATTTAGTCTCTAAATAGGAGTCATGTGCAAAGATTGAATTGATTTTTTTTAAAAAAATAATAAGGACTAAATTGAATTTTTTTAAAAATAATAAGGACCAAATTAGTTAAGTTTGAATAATAAAAACTATTTTGAATAATTTTTGTAAATATTAGAGATGAATATAAATATTTTAAAATATTATAGATTATATTGAAAAAATATATAAATAATAGGGACTAAGTGTGAAATTTACCATCAACACAATATGTATTTTTCAACGGATACGGCTTACGGGATATCTATGAAGATTGGGTTGACCTAATGAATAGAATAGAGGAAATCTAGAGTAGAGAAAAAAATATCTAAGTTAGGAGCTTTTGGAGTACATAACCTGGTTGGCACCCACTCATTTATTAAGACCAACAATACTTTTCATCTTTGTTTTTTCTTGTTTTATTTGGAGTTCACCTATTTTTTTTATTTTTTGGTAGGTTACATTTGTTTGTAGAAAAGTAACTTAATAAAAAAAAATATTTGCAGGGAAAAATATATTATTATATGATGTTTGCTTGAGAAAGTATATATATATATATATATATATATATATATATATATATATATTTTTAGTGTTTGACTGTCACAATAAAATAATATTTTTTGATTGGAGATTTTTATAAACATACGCATGCATGCACACACACATATTTATGGGTGTGATGGGTAGGGGTGAACGGGGTAGTGTGGGTAGGGGTGTAGGCAAGGATAGGGGTGACCATGGAGGGGGTGGGTGGGGGTATATGCGGGGGGAACGAGAGCAATTGTGGGGTTTGTTAAGATAACTGAGACTTTATCTTAAAATTAATTAGTACCAAATGAAGTAGTCCAAAATCTTATAAGGTGGTCTTAAAGTTTTTAATTTTTCGATGTAGGATAAATGCATATTCTAAAACTCCTCCCACGTGTAACCTAATTTGTGAGGAGTCACACGTGAAAAATTGAATACGTGTGGACCTTATTTTGAAATGAACACACTTGGAACTGGAAGATTGACTACATGTGGATCGAATTTTTAAGATGGTCACACATGAAAGATTGAACACACGTGACAGATGCGAGGAATATGACACATGCGAAAGATTAAACACAAGTGGACTTAATATAAGATGGGTCACATGCGAATGAATATGACTAGATCAGTGGCAGATGCGTGTAATATGACACACGCGAAAGATTGAACACAAATGCATATGACTAGATCAAGGGTCTAGCTCTGATACGATATTAAGATAACATGGATTTCCATGTTAAAACTAATTGGTGCCAAGTGTAGTAGCCTAAAATCTTATAAGGTAGTTTTATAATTTTTAATTTTTCGATGTAGGACAAGTGCATATTCTAATAAGGTTGAGTGGGGATAGGGTGGAGTGTGAATATATATATATATATATTGAAACTATTTTTTAATTGATTTATTTTACAATGTTACTAAATATTGAAAAATCAGAAAAGTAGTTTTTATGAAAAAAATTTACAGCAAACAAACAGTGCCTTAGACTACAAAATTTGACCCTTATTTAATAGGAAATGACTCCATAAATTTGAGTTGCATTATTATCTATTTAGCCCCTCATTTAATAGGAAGTGACTCCATAAATTTGAGTTGCATTATTATCTATTTAGCCGATTTCACTTAGAGAATAAAACTTGGTTTATTTCACAAAATTAGACCCCTCAATCATAGGTGCATGATAATCTAAGATTCCTGCAATTTGACTTGGTTTGCACTCAAAAATTATAGTCCATCTCCAAATTAGTTAAGCTTGACTATTTTTCCAACGTATAAATTTGGAACAACAGTTGACTTCCTAAAGAGCTTTCCATTTTTAAATGACTACTTGCACGGACTTCATTGCAATAGAGGGAATAAAATATAGAGAACTCTACTTAGCAGGGGGCAGAGGGTCACATTTCATACGCAACAAATTATATGTTTATATAAGAGTACTTGAATTATATAAGAAGATAAGTAAATTATGCCACTCGGACTTTGGTCTAGTGGTATGTAATTTGGTATTTATGTGAGATATTACAAGTTTGAATCTCGTTAATTACATTGTATATTATTAGTTTTTCTCCTGAATCTAAAAAAAAAAGGAAGGGTAAATGATAAAGAAAAACAATAAAATCAATATCTCCTACTGAACTCACTCTTGATAACTCTTTAATCTCCTAATTCTTCTCTTGATTATAGTCATGTGAATATGTAATTCAACTAATTTTATTTACCTTTATTTTAACTCATAACTAATGAATTTTTATTTTTCATTTTTGTCGTTGGCTTGGTTATAGTGAAAAGAAGCTTCGTGCTACCATAGTCCAAAAGATATATCTCTGAAGTCGAATTTAATTGTTCATCCAAGAAGTGATCTCGTTCTTTAACACTTATTACATCATTGTAGAGACGGATCTAGGAATTTGTTTAGTAGGGATTAAAATACATAATTTTTTCAACTATATAAGTGTATTTTTTTTTCTAGTGGGGTACTAATTAAATTTTTTAAATTAAAATACATAAATATTTAAAACTTTTTTTTTTGAAAAATACATAAAATTTTTAACATTCTTTTGGATCAGTACGGACTACAGCCTCCTCCGATCCTAATTTGCATCCGCTATTGCCTTGTTGGACTTGTCATTGGATTTAAAGCAATGCTAAAGCAATGGGTGAACCTTGAGCATTGCTTTATATTTTTTTGGAGAACAAATAAAATTATAAGCTAAGAGAAATTTCACATATGGGGAAGTGTTCAACAAATGACTAAGGCCATTTGCAAGGGTATCCCTTATTTTTGCTCCTTAGCCAAAACAAGGAGTAGAGACTTAATTATTTTTTGTCACCAACAGCCTCTGTATAGGAGCGCTCTAAAGTACAGAGCTCCTAAATAATATATTTGTTAAAATGTAAAGAGCCAAATTTAGCTCTTTATTCATATTGACTGCTTTAAATTAATAAAAAAATATGATTAAAAGAATTAATAAGATCAAAATAATATTTCAAAATTTTCTAAAATGATAGTGTTTGAAAAAGTTTTAACTTAAAATATAAAATAAAAATGTAAGATTGGGAAAAACCAATGATATTATTGATAGGTATACAATGTATTTATATACAACAATTGCTTCTAACTGTCCTAATTTAAATAAATGTACAAGAAAACTAAATAATTACAAGAGAGAGTAATCCAGGATTGTATCCTGTGATTGTCAAATAATATGAAACGTAATATTATGTAACTAATCATGATTGATTTCCTATGTCAATACTTCCCCTCAAGTTGGTGTATAAATGTCATGAATTCCCAACTTGCAGAGTAAATAGGCGAACTGTGCATGATTCAATGGCTTAGTGAATATGTCTGCTAGTTGTTGTGTAGTTGGAACATAAGCAGTTTGAGTCAGCCCTGATTGGTTCTTTTCACGAATAAGATGGTAGTCCCAATTCTATGTGCTTCGTGCGTTCATGAAAAACTGGATTAGCTGCAATATGCAAGGCTGATTTATTATCACAATAGAGCACTGCTGGGCACGAATGTAGTACTTGTAAGTCTTGTAAAATATAGCGCAACCAAGTAATTTTATAACTAGTATTCGCCATAGAGCGATATTATGATTTCGCTGAAGAACGAGATACAGTGGTCTGCTTCTTCATCTTCCACGAAATCAAGGAATTTCCAAGCTTTATGGAAAAACCTGTAGTAGAACATCGAGTCATTGGACAACTAGCCCAATCTGAATCACAATAGGCATTGAGAGAAAGATTGTTTGAGGTTGAATGTAAAAGTCATTGGCCAGGAGATTTCTTGAGATATCTTAATACTTATATGAATGCATCCAAGTGGGGCTTCCTAGTTGTACGCATAAATTGACTCAGGGTGTTAACCGCAAATGAAATATCAGGGCGAGTGATAGTGAGATTGTGAAGCCCCGGACAAAACTCCATATGCATATCATATAATTTAATATGTGTTTACATCGATTTACGTGCATTTGAATGGTTTTATCTGTATTTGTATCATTTTACGTGTATTTGTGTCCACTTACGTGCTTTTGAGTGATCTAGATAACGTAGATAATAATTAAATTATATCGCATTACACTAGCTAACCAAATTAGTTAGAATTGGACATAATGGCAAACTAGTAGATTTTATTTAGTTATGAGGGCAAGTTGGTCATTTGGGGCCTTCTATAATATCCTACCAACTAATATACATATATTACACATACTTACACCACACAATACACACACACACTATACACATAACACACTCCACGGCTGAGAGAAAAAGAGAGAGAAAGAGAAGAAGGAGAAGAAGAAGAAGAAGAAGAAGAAGAAGAAGAAGAGAGAAGGAAAAGGAAGGCATTTTCTAGCATTTCAAGCCATTCTTTTGCCTTGTCTAACATGTTCAAGCTATAATCTTGCATCTTCAAGCTCTACCTAGCATCCATTATTGTATCCAAGGTGAGGGATTGTTTCAAAAGTTGTTTTTAAAGCTCATTCAAGGTGATATGTTGATTTTATGTTGAGTTTCTTGCTTATAGTGCATAAACTAATAGTATGATATTTGATTTGAACTCTATGGGATGTTTGAGCTAGGGCTTTACTTCATTTATGTATTTGATGATCTTAATGAGCTTAATGGTTGTAGTATATGTTATATGAAGATCTATGCTTGTGTTGGTTGGAGTAGAAGTTGTATATACAAGGGTGAACATGAAAATCAAGAACATGAGAACTTAAGTGGTGTCCTTGGTGTTCTTTGAGTTTGTGATTCTTTGCAAGTTTTAGCATGATATTTGAACTTGAAAATGTTGTTTAGTAATGCCTTTTAAGTGTAGTAAGTGTTTGATTGAAGCTAGAGTCAAGAAAATTTGTTAGAAAACAAAGATGATCATTTTCCCGTTACGACTATCCAAGTCTTGAATTGATACCGGTCGTGTTGAACACGACCGGACATCAAGCCCATAAAATCCACAAGCTCTCTGGCGGTCGTGTATCGGTCGTGATCAACACGATCCGGTAACACGACCGGTCTGCCCATCCATGGTCTTATTGTGCTTGTTTTGTGATATTTCAATTGGGTTAGCTTGCACACTCATGGGGAATCAAGATACGTGCTTAAAGTGATGTTGTCAAGCCTTTGAATGGCATGGATTGATCTATATGAACTTGCTTATAATGACTCGAACATGTCACTTTAGGTGCATTACATGTCTTTGGTTGTGTGATAACATTAGTTAGGATGTTTATGGGTGATTGCATTTATGTTACCTTTATGGCATGTCTAAATGCTTGAATACTATTACTACTTGTTCACATGCTTATGCCTTTACATGTTTAAACATTCCACTTGCAAGTAGATTGTATACCTTCACATGTTTACATGATATATTTGATGAACAAATGGTGATATGTTTGTACATGTTTATGTGACGAAGGCAACCTATTTTGTTGTCCTCCAAATTCGTTCTTATTTATTAGTGCCTACTCTCGCTGGGGAGCTCCGACCCCCTGGGAGGATTGGGGCGTTCTTGTTCACCTGTTTTATATGTGCGCGACAAGGTTACAACCATTAAAGATCAAGTAATCTAATGAAACCCATGGTAGAAGTTTCGGTACTACCTGGGTAGCATCAGGCTTGCCAGGATGGACAGGCTACCATGGTAATTCGTGGTGTATATCCGAATTTTACCCTCATGTTTGGTGTTTGGGGTTATGGTATTGACAAGCTCCGAGACTGGCCATCTCCAACAAAGTTACAACCACTCTCGCTTGGCCCCAGAGGTCCTTGGTGAGAAGAGTTGTTTGTATCCTTTCATTATATGTGCAACCACTCTCGCTTGATCCCTAGAGGTCCTCGGGGAGAAGAGTTGATTACTTACTAATATGTTTAATTATGTTTCCTACTACATGACCAAGATACTATGACTCTTATATGCAACTCATGTATCTTTGTGCACGTCATAGTTTCTTTATTATGTTTAATCTCATTTCTTATTAACTGCTCATCTGTGTATGACACGGTTTACAAAAATGTTTTCTACATGGTAAAAGGTTTGCGAAAATTCCTGTTCCCCTTATTCCTCACTGAGCTAGGTGTAGCTCACCCTTCTTTATGACTATTACAGGTGAACTTGGATTCAAGCCAATTCCACAAGTTGATGCAGGAGTTCCTCTATCTGTCGAGACTTGTTTATGTCCTTTGTGGTCTACATGCTTGTTGTTGTAGATGTAACTTTTGTAGTAGGGGATTATGTTGTAATTTGAACATCTTTATGTAATGTACTAATCTTTTGGATATTAGGATTTATATTTAATATGATATTTTATTCTTTTGAGACCTAGGGGTTTGGTTTGGGCTAGAATTAAGTATGAACAAATGAACCTAGGTCTTGTAAATATGAATCCGGTGGTTGTAAAATTAATCATTAGTGATGAAGTTTGTATAATGCGTATTATTAGAATTGATGGACAATAGGTGATGTAATTGTAATATTAGCAAACTTGGGCTTTAGTATTCGGGAAGTAAATTTTAATAGTTTGTTGACATGGTTATGGATAATAGTGTTCGGGCTAATGTATAGTGCCTTAGCGGACTTAGGAGGAGTAATCTTCTTAAGCCCATGACATCACGATCCCAGATTGTTGAGGTTGATGTAAGTTTGAATCTAATCCCTTCATTGTAATTTTTATGGTATCAAAGACCATTTTAGCGTTTGAAAAACGGGGTCGTGACAGAGATAGATAAGACATCCCACTAGACGTCAATTACATGCAAGATTGTTAAGTAGTTCTCCTGTTCACTAGAGAGCTTTGGTTGTTGCTCCATGGGAAAATCTGAAAGGCGAGCTCCAAGGAGGCCTGCATCTAACAAAATATCTAAGGTGTACTTTCTTTGTGAAATATAAATACCTTGTCTAGAACGGAACACTTCAATTCCAAGGAAGTATTTAAGTTGACCAAGGTCTTTGATATTGAATTTGTTCTGGAGGAAGGTCTTGAGCTGAGTAATTGCTGAAGAATCATTCCCTGCAATAATTATGTCATTCACATATACCAATACAATTGTGAATAAGGAATAATCAGCGTTGGAGGGAATAAGGAATAATCAACATTGGACGGAATAAAACCAGCATGTTGAAGAGCATATGAGAGCTTGGCAAACCAATTTCGTGAAGCTTGTTTGACACCATAGAGCGAAATATTCAAGCAACAAACACGCGTCTCCCCCTGTTTGCCAACACCAGGTGGAAGACTCGTGTAAACCTCTTCATCCAAATCACCATGCAAAAAGGCATTGCTAACATCTAACTAAGAAATAGACCAATTACGAGTAGATGCAACAGCCAAGAGACAACGCATAGTAATTAATTTGGTGACAGGGGCAAATGTTTCATGATAATCTAAACCTTCTTGTTGAGTGTAACCTTTGGCAACAAGGCAAGCTTTGTAACGCTCAATCGAACCATTAGAGTTATATTTGATTTTGTACACTCATCGACACCTAATTGGTTTGTAACTAGGAGACGAGTGTACCAAAGTCCACGTGTCATTAGCTTCCAAGCCAGCGAGCTCAACATCCATAGCTAGGGATGGCAATGGAGATTGGTTTTGTGGGTACCCACCCCGCCCCCGCCCCCGCCCCCGCCCCCGTCCCAAATGGGGCTACTATTGGGGCAGGGGATGGGGAATGGAGCGGGGGATGGGGATTGACTTTGAATCCCCGCGTAGGGGCGGGGCGGGGTGGGGGATGGGGATAAACATTTCCTACCCCACATATTAATCAAATTATTTAAACATTTTATTTATCTATGTTAAAATATTCTAGTTAATTGTATAGTATGAAATATTATTCTTTCCTAATTTATTAGCCTAATTGTTAGTATTAATTAATTCCTCTCTATTTCCTTATTTGTATTAGTGTTAAGGTTATCTTTTAATTTTTTATATTGTACAACACAAATCGTGTCAATGAAACTAAGTTGTAAACAGTAAACTTTAAAGTTAAACCTCTTATTTTGTCCAGGAAAAAAAAAACTAAACCTCTTAGGATTATAGCTTATAAATATAAACTACGTCTATCAAGACTCAATACTCACCATTAACCTAGTTTTTCAGGATTCCATCTCAGGTTCTCTTTTCAAACTTCTTTTCTTTACTAAGTTATTGCAAGAAATATTTACATTTAATTGCAAAGTTAAAACTCAATCTATAATACATATTTCATGTTAATTTAATATCTATGTTTACATTTTTATTTAATTTTAGTTTACATCTTGAAATTTATGTGTTGTAAATTAATGTAAGTGTGTAGTTTAAAAAAAATTAAAAAACCCCGTAGGTAATCCCCATCCCCCGCGGGAATTTATTAACGGGGCAGGGGTGGGGGCAAGGGGTGGGAGACGGGGCCAAAAGATACAGCGGAGGGTCGGGGCACGGGGAATCCTTTCAGGTGACGGGGCAGGGTGTGGGGATAGGTCCCCCCACCCCTAACCCACCCCATTGCCATTCCTATCCATAGCTTCACGCCAATAAGGTACCTGGATAGCCTGTGCAAAAGTCACAGGTTCTTACTGCAAAGAAATGGCAGCGAATGTGAAGTGTACCGCATCAAACAAGCAAGGGGCGCAAAGATCGATGATGAAGGTTTAACTTGTCATAAGAAAGAAAATGAGATAAAGGGTAACGAGTACCTTTCGTAGGAGCTTGCAACGAGTTGGACGTTTGATTTTGTGGAGACGTTGGCAAGGTAGGACAAATATAATCGTGAAGGTGTGTTGAAGGATGACGGGTTCGCGTTGACTTTCGAGAGGTAGGGAGTGATGCCGTAGAGTTAATATCATCCAGATCATTGGTGTTATAGTGATGACTGACTGGACATGATAAGGACTGAGATATATCGCTGGTAACGGGCTCATAAGCGGAAAGCGTGTTAGTGGGGGATGATTCTGTCTGAGAGGGATATGGTGGAATGTCATCCAAAACGGGAAGAGGAAGAACAAGAGGATCAGATGAAGGAGAAGTAGTGTTATGCTTAGTGAAAGGAAAAATATTTTCTCGAAATAGGTTATCACGACTAGTGAAAATTTGCTTAATATCCAAGTCATACAGATGATAGGCCTTTTGACCAAGAGGATAACCAAGAAAAATGCAACGACGAGCCCGACTGTCAAATTTATTTTTGGCTGAAATATTAGTGGCAAAACAAAGACACCCAAACACATACATATGATCATATTTAGGCGGACTTTTGAAAAGGACTTCATATGGTGATTTGCCAGACAAGACGAGTGTGGTCATGCGATTGATAATGTAAATAGCTGTTAAAGTACATTTTTCTCAAAATTTGATTGGTAAATTGGCTTGAAAGTGTAACACACGTGCCACATTAAGGAGGTGACTGCGCTTTCTTCCAACTACGCCATTTTGTTGAGGATTAAAAACACAACTACTTTGTTGGACTACACCATGGTCACAAAGAAAAGTGGTCAAATTATGAAAGAAAAATTCAGTCCCATTGTTAGAGCGAATACACTTTATGCAACAATTAAATTGAGTCTCAACCATGCGAAAAAAGGATTTTAAGAGTGCATTTGTTCATGTTTAAAACACATAAGATAAGTCCAAGAGTAGCGAGAAAAATCATTGACAATGGTAAGAAAATAATTTGCACCAGATAAAGAAGCAATAGAATGTTTACCCCAAATATCATAATGTATTAAATCAAAAGGCTATTTTGTAGTAATATTACTACAAGGAAAAGAAAATCTAGTTTGTTTTGCTAAAGGAAAAATATCACAAGATAAAGATTTATATTTTTGGCAAAGCTTGAGTGAGTTAATGAAGTCCATCATAAGATGCATGTTCAAGGCATTGGTGCTAAAGGTGCGCATGGATTTTATTTTGAACAGTAAAGGCTTGAACAACTTGTGGGGTTGGTTGATCAAAGAGGTAAAGACCGCCAACTTCTTTACCCAAACCAATCGTCTTCTTCGTTGCAAGGTCCTTAAAGATGCAAAAGTCAGGATAAGAGATAACATAATAGTTAAGAGATCGAGTAATTTTACTGACTGACATTAAATTGACATTAAAGGATGACACATGTATAATATTATCTAGATGTAAAATAGGACCAATATTGATAGACCTACAAGAAGAGATAGGAACACTAGTACCATTCGACAAACGAATAGGCACCGGATTTTGAAGTTGGGTACATGTGGTCAATGGGGTATTAGATGAAGCCATGTGATCAGTGGCTCCTATATCTATAATCCAAAAGGATGTCGAAAGAGTACTAACATTGGTGGAATGAGTAGTGGAGATGGATGAGGGTTGACAATTACTTGCGACATTAGCTAACCTGGGTGAGGTACCTTCATTGAGTAAAGCCAATATCTGCTTATACTGAACTAGAGTGAAAGTGAGACCCATAGTGGTTGCATCTTCCTTGCTGGCATTATGAGATGAAGCCTTGGTTGTTTTGGGTAGCAATTCATCTTTGGGTTTAAGCAAACGATGGCATAGGGGATAGCCATGGAGACGATAACACCTTTCCATTGGGTGGTCTATCCTTTGCCCTGTAAGACCAAGGCCGCGACAATGATCACAGCTAGCTCGCTCTTTTCTTTTTCCAAGGCCACGCCTATTAGAATTAGGAAGAGAAAGACTAAAAGTGACTCAATTAGCCACCAGAGCAGCCCAATCACTTTGATGAACAAACCCTGCAATTTCTCTTTGTTTTTCTTCTTGTAAGACTAGGGCATATACTCTGTTTATTACAGGTAAAAGAACTAAGAAGGATTTGCCCATGTTTTGCAATATATGAGTCCTGGAGCCCCATAAGAAATTGAATAACTTTTTCTTCTTGATCTCGACCAGTCAAAGTTTTCATTGCTATACATGTGCAAAAAGGCATCGGCCAGTATGATACCAACTCATCCAATAGTCTTTCAATTTGTTGAAATAAGCGGCTACAAACATTTGGTCTTGCATGGGAAAAGAGATAGCATACCTAATTTGATAAATTCATGGAGCATTACTTTGAGAGAAACGCTCCTTTAAGTCAGCCCACATTTTAGATGCGGAATCTGTATATATGATACTATTAGCAAGGTCAAAGTCAACAGAATTAAGAATCCAAGAAAGTACCATATCATTGCATCACTGCCATAAGGCATGTTCATGCGGATTCTTGCTCATATCTGGACTTTTTATTGTGCCATCAATGAATCCATGTTTGTTCTTAGCACCCAGTGCCATTCGCATGCCTCTACTCTAGGTGGCATAGTTGTTTCCCTTCAAAGTGGGAGATACCAAAATAGTTCCTCGGTTCTCTGAGTTGTGAAGATAATACGGACTCGTAGAATCAAGAGAAGATGTAACACTATTGATTCCATCAGAAGTCTCTATTGTTGTTTGTGAAATTTGTGAGTTTGTCGCCATTAGGGTGATAAAATATTATCGAAAAGAGTTTTAGAGGAAACAAAAGACAAAGCAAAAAGTTGGCACTGCAGGAGTGTTATGTTTTTTTCCTGCTCTGGTACCATGTAAGATTGGGAAAAACCAATGATATTATTGATAGGTATACAATGTATTTATATACAACAATTACTTCTAACTGTCCTAATTAAATAAACGTACAAGCAAACTAAATAATTACAAGGGAGAGTAATCCAGGATTGTATCCTGTGATTGTCAAATAACAGGAAACGTAATATTATGTAATTGATCATGATTGATTTCCTATGTCAACAAAAAATATTATTAATAATTAACAACAAAATCATTATAATCAGTCAATGTTAAGATATAATTACTAACAACTAAAAAGATATTAAAAGAACGTGTTAGTCAAAATTGATCAGTAATGCATTCTAATAGATATTTAGATCAACCTAGGGTTCAAGGTTTTAATTGATCAATCAAAAAACACAGCAGAATGCAAATAGAACTCGAAATCATACCAAACAAGAACATAGTCATAATATCATGCGAAACTTAGAACATTAATCTATTAATTATAGATTGTACCTTTTTCGTTGGCTTAATACACAACGAAACCAGAAGTTTTTAGGGGCTGGAAAAACATGGAGATTGCTAGTGAAATCAAACGTGGATCACCTCAAGGCCTTCTCTTCTATTCCACAACTTTTGCGCGTTCTAGTGTTGATTTGGTGGAAAAATCATCCCACTTTATTTTCCTAGTTATGCCATGTGTATGTATGGTTTGTATGTCGTTTGTCTTGCAATTATATTTTATGATTGTTCCTTTGCTTTTCTTTTGTATTAGTCGTCCATAAAAGAGAGAGAGAGAGAGAGAGAGAGAGAGAGAGAGAGAGAGAGAGAGATACAGGTAAACTAGAAGTCTACCACTATAATTTCTCTAGGAGAATTATCTTAGAGATAATTTTCAGGACTCCTAAATATATAACATCTCTTCTTCTCTTTCTTATCCTCTTTTACACGCCTAATATATAATTATCAAAAGAAAATTCCAGCAAGCCACAATCCTAGTCGAGTAGGAGTCTTGTTTGGTCAAGACAAGACATTCTCCAAGACAAGACATTTTTTGTCTTAATGTCTTAATCCTAAACACATTAGGATTCTTCCAAAGCTCTCCTATTCCATCCACACGCCTCCATACTTAGCAACGAGGCCATAAATAGAAAGTATACTAGAACAAAAATAAGTGGCTAGAAAAGGGACCAAAAGACATAATTGTCGTGGCTATAAAATGACCAAAATGCCCTTACTAGTCACTAGCTGCATTTTTATCATTTTAACCTCAACTCATTCCACTAAAGAGTTGAAGTTGCACTCTATAGCAATTACTAGATATCCAGTAGATTGGTCAAACAAAGTCTGACCTGTCTTTGACCTACTAAACAAAATGATCGAAATGCCGTTCTATGTAGAACCCGTAATCAATACTAAGTCTTATCCTTGTACTATCAACTTTTCTTGATTACCTCTATTCTTTGTGCCTCTAATCCTCCAATAATCATAATCCAGATATTATTCTCTTGATCCAAGGAGTGACCCTCAAGTTTAATATCTAAATATAGTCTCGATTGACTATATTACTAAGTACTTAGATTTAGATGATTAATAGGATGTCATAAAGGGGTTATGACTCACCAATTAAGATGGCATAGAATGACTTGCATATATGCATGTGCCAACTAGTCAAGTCCATGTATCCAAAACACAGAGCTGTTGGCCCAGATAAGATCTCACCAATAGTAAATCAAAATATATGTCCTTGAGTTCATTGGTCATCCACATATGCTTAAAAACTAGAGCATTGGTCTCTTAGTAGCTAGAGATGTTTCTAATCTCATCCGAGTGATAGTACTTTTACAGAGATCATATCTACTATGGTTCAGTTGAATGCACTAATGAGAAAAGTCTGGAAAGCCCCTCCAATGACCAAGGTAGATCGCCCTACCAAAATAGGACACTCTCTCATTATAACCTTTTATAGTGAAGTGCCCAACTTCACTATACAGTTACGAACCTATAGTTTAGATTCAAGCTTCATGACATATACTTTCTGTGCAGATCATCACACACCTATGTCATTCACTCAAATCAAGGAGCCTTAGCATGCATATATATAGAGAATATAACAAGAGTATAGAAATGCTCATATAAGATGCACTGATTATTAATTGTTATAATATCCCTTCACTGAGAAATCTTAGTGCTAGTGGTCTTTAGGGCATACAATTCTCAACAAAAATAAATAGTGACGGTGGCGTGAGAGTAAAACAAAGAATCTCTAAATTAGAACAGGTTGAAATGAAATTGAAATAGAGCGTTCTTAAAAAATGAAAAGATATCTAGTTCACTCTTTATTATATGGAACAAATAAATAGACTATTAGAAATGGCCTAAAAAAAGGAGACGCGGATGTGTAGTATGAACAAAAATAGTGGAATGAGATATATATATTAAATATCTTATAGGGAAATACTTATAAAACACAGTGCATAAAATTGCATTGATTTTTATTTTTTATATGATATGGATTGGTTGTATGGCTAACGGTGAAGACCTCTTGTTGAGTGATGGAATTGGATTTATTACTTTTGCCTTTCAACTTTTATCTCAAACTTCTTCACTGCAATCTTATTGCGAGTATTGTTCTCGCTTCTCTTGTGCCCCGGCTTTTGGCTGAGTGCAGTTTCCCTCCCTTCCCATTTCTTACCCCTTTGCCTCTATCTCTGATTCTCTCTCCTTCATCTTCTTTTCTTTCTCTAGTTTAGTTCTATGATTTTTTGCTTTTGCGAATAAAGTTATAGATCTGAGGTTTGGGTATTCCAACCTCTAGATCTGGCTTTGGGTTTGCTTCTCTTCAGTTGTGGGTTCAGCCATGTTGGTTAATTTTGGGCTTGTTGGGTCGCGGCTGGTGTTGGCTCGTGGGATATATTGGCTTTCTGTCGCTGACTCTCTGACGCCGGCTTTTGATGGTTCCTTTCCTTCCATCCTTATTCTTGACCACCAGAGTTAGTGGTGTTGTTGGAGGTTCTCCGGTGGACCGCGTCTCCATCTTCGTCTTGCTTAGGCGTTGTCGGTGTTTCACTGACCTTTGTAGTTGTTGGCTTGTTAGAGTCTTCATTGGGGTTGTGCATCCCAATATGTGCGCGTTGTGTCAGCTCGTTGTCTGCGAGCTACTGGGCGTTTGTTCGGCTGTTCAGGTGGCTTTTTGGCTTAGGACTGCCAAGTTGGTGTTGTGGTTGGCTTTGGGTCATAGCCGATGGCTCCTTTTCGATGGTGTTGGGTGTCTTCTGTTAGGGTTTGTGTTTGTACTGCTGGATCTTTGGGCTTGGCCCATCTTGTCTTGTTGTCCGACCTTTGGGGCTTGGACTAGTTGTTCTTTGTTTTCGTTGTGTTTTCTCTTGGATTGGGCCTATATTGTGTTGTTTATTTGAGTTTGGTCCGTTTGTCTGTAATTTTTTTTTTCTGGGCTATGGTGTGTTGGCCCAGTTGTAGTATTTTCTCCTTCTGTTAATATTAATAGTTGACCAAAAAAAAATGATATGAATTAAGGGAAACTCTACGATTTTTAAGAATACAATATTGGAGCTTACTTTTGACCTGGAAAAGGAAATAAATTGAGGCTGACTGGTATGTGTTACAATACATTGTACGTGCTGTGTTAAGGTGTCAATGTGGAAGAAAGTCAAATAATAAAAAAATAATGCTCAATATTGTACAATTTGGGGTTTCCCCTACTGATCAGTACTTATTATTTTCCTCTAGGAAGTTATAATATACTCCAAAATTTTGAAGTATTATATAAAAGCAGTTGAATATTTTTTTATATTTTAAAATGTAATTAATTATTTCTTGTATTTTATAAAAGTAATTAATTATTTTTTTTTATATTTTTAAAACATAACTGAATACTCTTTATTAAAATAAATAATTTTTCTAACATAAGCGAAGTGTTAAAAATACATGGGATATTTAATTATTTTTATAAAATATAGAGAGATCATCAGCTACGTTATAAAATATATAAAGGTATTGAGCTATTTTTTTAAAATATAAATTACAATCAATTATATTTTAAAATACAAAAGAGTATTATTCACTTTTAACAAAATATAAAAATATGTTAAGTCATTTATTCTTGAAATTGTAATATTTTCCAGAAGGATGGAGTATTATTTAATGACCCTTTCGTACTCTGATGTTCCTCCTATATAATAATCATCACGGGAATTACAAAAAAAATTATGTGGCGGGCTTGCTGAGGTGCCTTGGCCACGTGTGAGAACCTGTTCAAATGACGTTAATGCTCCCCTTTTCCCATATGCAAACTGTGTAACATTAGTGCAGAAACAATCAAGCATGTCCTACTGTGCTTTCCATGGACAATCCGACTTTGGTTTGCTGGTTCTCGGATCTCCTTCACTCGGGTACACACTTGGGCTATTATTGCTCGGAACAAGGCTCTCTTTGAGGGTTTACACCCACAAATTGATCGTATTATTGCCAAGATCAGGAATCATCTTTGGAATCTCCCCTTGCATGATACACAGGGTCACTTCACTTCAACTGGTAGGAAAACTGCTCACCATACATCTCAACAGCTACTACAAGAAAAACTATTTTTGGCGACGAAAAAAATGTATATATATCCAAAAAAATGTAAATAAAGCACCAAAAAAAAAAAAAAAGGTAACCAACTTTTGATCACTAATTTATTTTATAAAATTAAATATGGAGGTGAAATTATCATACAAACTCTTCTATCTTTTTGCAAGGCCGAAATTGCGGGATGGTTCAATACAAATTTTTACCTTAACCTTTGGCGTAGATATATTCCCAAAATTAGATACGAATGATTTTCTATTTTTATTTGATAATAAATCAAAAACAAGAGTCACATAGAAATGAAATGAAAAATAATTCTGATCATGTTCAAATTCGCTTCTTCTTATATTTGTTGTTCAAATTTTTTTCAAGAGAAGTTTTAAATTAGACTTTTATAATTGTTGTACTTTTCTAGTTAATGTGATTTCATATACAATAATGATCTAGTATATATGTCTTTTTAATTTTCTGTGTATTTTTCTCTTATCTAATCACATGTTAGTTACTTAATATTCCGTATGATTCTTCTTCTAACTGATTCTCTTTCTTCTTTTTCCAATTTGAAAATAAAACCATTTATATGTATGTATCCAAATAAGCCCTATTTTTCCATAACAACTTTATAATCCATCTAATAATTCTCTAAGAACCTTTCTTATCTTCACGAAACTCAAGAATAATATAAATAAAATTATTGCAATAACCATACTTTTATTTAATTTATCAGAATAATGTAATTATCACAGTAAAATCACTAAAGACATAAGTTACTTATCTAATGCCCTTAGAGGCATGGTCTAGCGGTAGTAGAGTGAAATAGTTCCTGCAAGGTCGCGAGTTCAACACCCCTTATTGCTCTGGAGTTCTGCCCTTGACCGACCTGGTGGATGTGTAGGGGCACACTGCTGTACTTGAGGGTTTACCAATTGATGGTCGAACTTTGCTGGATAATCTGATGGTCGGGCTCTACCAGGTAGGTTCCCACGAATATTATCATGAAATAGAAAATATTTATATATGTTTGTTAGAAACTTGTCATTGAGTTCAGAATGTCAACATAAGAGCACACATATCATTTACAATAACAACCAAGACCTATCATTTCTTCATGTTTCTCAAAATGGTTTGGTTGTAAGACTTCAGTCAAGAGATCTACAATCATGAAATCAGTGCTCATGTGTTCAATAGACACTCTGTATTTTTGAATCTCCTCTTTAAGGACAAAATATTTTAATTTCATAAGTTTGGAACCTCTTGATTAATTGTCTTTTTTAGAGAAGAAACCTATTTCAGATACTACAAGAAATTTTGAAAACGGAGACGGCTAATTTCCGTCTCCTTTTCGTCTTCAATTCTCGATAGGAGATGGAAAGGAGACAAAAATGTGCCGTCACTATTTACGTCATCTCGAATTTTGGATTTCGTCTCCATTTCATCTCACACGGAGACGAAATTCAAAATCGTCTCATTTTCATTGAAAATTATATTTATCTCCATTCCGTCTCTATAATAATCGTGTCCAAATCGTCTCCCTTTCAGCTCGTCTCCAATTCGTCTCAAAATTGTCTCCGCTGTTGTGTTGTCTCCATTTCATCTCCTTTTTCATATCGTCTCCTTTTCATCTCCGTTTACATGCCATCTCATTTTCGTCTCATTTTTCACGTCGTCTCCTTTTTATCTCATTTTCCATGTCGTCTCCGTTCCGCATCGTCTTGTTTCGTCTCCGTTTCCATGTCGTCTCATTTTCATCTCCTTTTTCACGTCGTCTCCTTTTTGTCTTATTTTTCAGGTCATCTCCTTTTTGTCTCCTTTTCCAAGACGTCTCCTTTTCATCTTTTTATTTTTATTTTTACAATTCATCTCATTTCCGTCGCAATTTGGGGGTTTTTTTTAAATATATATATTTTTTTTCATAAAAATAATTCAGAATCAACCTGTCATATATTCCAAAATTTTTAACACGTTGATATACTTATTACACAAACATTAAATTATTGTAATTAGATTGTAATGTCCACATTTTATGTTCGAAAGTTAAAGTACACACATCATAAAACAATTAGTATGTGACATAATACGTTATTATAAAGTTTGGACAATTATTAGTCGGGTTGATCATCTATTCGATCACTCAGATCAGGTTGTTGTGGAGGAATATCGAACTGTTTCACGAGTAGCGCAATCTTATCTTCAAGCCGTCGGAGATTTACGTTATTTTCTTCCCTAAGTTTACGCATCACCTCTGCCTGTTCTTCTTGTAGTTTACGCACCACCTCGTCTGTTGCTTTGACAACAATTGATTGGATATCCATCTTTGTGATATGGAGTCTTGAAGACGGGACGCTGTGTGTGAACCCTACAGAAGCTTGAGAGCCCATTCCGTACACGCGACCTTTGCTGTTCCCTCCAATAGCCTGGAGAAATAGGGCATCAACTTATTTGCCTGCTCCACCAGCTCAAGATACGTAGCCTGCAGTTTATCACAAAAAGGGCAAGAACATCAATTGTTTTGATTTAGTTTAGAGGAATAAGGCAATGTCTTTCCCTAACTCGCGATGTTCCTATAATCAAGTTAATACGCAAAAGAATTTCGACATTATAACGGTTGTAATATGGCTTTGGAATAAAAATTAAACTTGCACAACATTACGAGAAAAATATGGATATACACCTAAATCATCATTCAAAAACCAACCAACCACCATATATAACCAAATTATTATTCAAAAACCAAACAACTACCACATACAACCAAATTATTATTCAAAAACCAACCAACCACCATATAGAACCAAATCATCATTACAAAACCAACCAACCACCATATACAACCAAATCATCATTCAAAAACCAACCAACCACAACCAAACCAACCACAGTTTAATCCGTCCGCCACAATACAACTACATACTTGAAAACTTTTATATGCATAATATAAATGAATTCATAAGCCTAACCAACTATACAAAACAAAAAACACTTATGATATTACATGGCAAGACAAAAAACTTTAACTAAAACCTTAAATTTTCGATGTTTACATAAAACCCACCCAAAAGGCTTCAAAATCCAATGATCCAAAAATTCCATCCAACACCACCCACTAAATTAAGCATTTCAATTGCAATTCTAAGCCACTACATGATGGTAACACGACATAATAATGATTATGAACATCTTAGTTGTGCTAGGATACAAGGTTTTGCATAACTTCAACCAAATAAGCCTTTAAACAACCTACAATTTTCAAATACTTCAAAATATGATATAAACTAATTTCAAATCGCTAAAAAGGTTCTTTACGGCGTAATTATCGAGTTTTAGAAGCAATAATATAAAAATCTTTATGTGTGTATGTATCCATTTTTAGTAATGAACTAATTTTCTTCCAATTGTGTATCAAAATTGCATACCGCGGTCTGTTCTGCCCGGGGGTTTGAAAATGCAGCTTCGGGACCCTTGCGATGAGCCTTTACGAACACATCAAAACATGTTACAGGTTGCCCATGTTTCTCTTTTTAAATTATTGGGGCACAAAAACATATAATTGGCTAATTGAAAAATAAGTGTTATGTACTTTTCTGATACTTAGAATGTATTTTGATGCATAAAGAAAAATTAAATACATACCAATCACCTCTTAGCCTCTGGATGTGGGATACAACCTAAAAAGTGCGGTGACGGAGAACTGAGGCGATTTTTTGAAATTTGCTCAGAAATTGCCTTTCATTTCTGAGTACCCCATTTCTCATGCAGTACTACCCATACAGCATTGCCGGTCCATTTTGGTTTCTTATCTTTGGCACGCCACTTGTTCAAATTATTTCGAATGCAGTGTTGGGCTCTAACGTTGAACACGCGTCGAATAGCAGGTTCATCATAAGGGAACCATTTGTACACTTTCTATAATTTAATTGTCAAAAGCTAATACATAGATATAACTTTATTATTAAAGAGTTGTGCTATAATAATCATGTACAAGATACCTTAAATGTAGAGAACCATATGTCTCGGACATCGTTTGGAACATGTTTTCAGCTAGGCCAAGCCTCGGTATACGCGGCAGTTACAACATTTGTCACCGCTTTGGATGCTCCATAAGGAATCCATCTACAATGTTAAAACAAATATATGTATAAGTTATGGATTTGTGAATAAAACAAAATGGACATATAAAATGGTATTAAGTCGATACTTACGCGGCACCATCAACCTACAGATGCGTGTGCCGATCAATCTGCCACGCAATATAGGCATCTAAACAGTCAAATCCATATCTCTGCCAATCCTCAAGTCCCTCATCCATCCTCTCAGGTGCGCGCGATGATTCTGTTTGCTCAGCAAATGCCCTAGGGTGGGCCCTAGGATTACTAGCGGTCTCCTCGACTAGAACTTCCTGTAATACATTTTCAAAATCCATATCTGTGGAGGCGGCTGCAAGGGATCCATTTTTTGCTGGTATCGACGATTGACGCATCCCCTGGCTTGGTCCCACAGAAGTTGAGAATGATCCATGACCAGTTGACGTGTTTGTTCCAGTGGATCCACAGCCAATTGATTGATGTACTCCAGTTGTTTGACGGCCAGTCGGTGCGACTTCTGCAGTTGATCCCCCTCCAGCCGATTGTTGCCCTCCTAACTGGCTACGACCAGCCGATATACTTTGTCCTCCTGAATTCCCACCACCCAGTAATGCCCCAGGAGTAATAAATTTTTTAAGCGTGTTCTGTTGTTTTCCACTTGCCATGACTATGTTTGGCAAAAGACATATACAATTTAACATATAGAATAATAAAGATACATGTAATTCGGAAAAACTCATTCGTCTAGTATTTAACACATATATATCTAATGCAATAAAATAACTAAACATCATATGCAACATTATCGTCAGCGTCGGTGTCAGCATCATTATCATTATCGTCATCATCGTCGTCATCACCATTGTCATCATCATCATCATTATCACCATCATCATTTATGTGGGCATCATCATCATTATCATCATCATCCTCATTCTTATCCTCATCATCATCATCATTATCATCTTCTTGTATTTCTTCTTCTACTTCTTCTTCTTCTTGTTCGTCGTTGTTGACTTCTAACTCGTCTTCTTCTAGTTCATTGTCTCCCAACTCATAACAAAGTTAAGGTAAAACAGTATCAGTAGGTTGTACTTCAAGTACATTCAATTCATCTGTCTGGAAAGCTAATTGATCATTCACTTCTCTTACCAATCTTGACACGTCTGAGAAACTTTTACCTCGTATTTTAACCACACAATGCCAATCCACTCGATCCCTCCTGGCCCCTGGATACTTACAATAGTATACTTGAGATGCTTGTTCTGCCAACACAAACGGTTCATATTTCTGATATTTTCTTTTCATGTTGACATCAACCAGTTGGGACTTCCTATGGTACTTTACACCTCTATCCTTTGTAGAATCATACCAGTCACATTTGAAAAGAACTACTCTAGTGTGGTGCACCGTTGGATTATGATATTCCAGTTCAATAATGTCATTAAGCATTCCATAGTACCCAATATCTTTATTACTACCAACAACAACCCCTTTCACGAATACCCCGCTATTCATTGTGGACTTGAATTTCCCAAATTCGAAGGTGTGAAATCTGTGTCCGTTTACTAAGTATCTTGACCATATGCGTACCCTACAACTTGGCCACATAGAAAGGCATTTTACATGGTCGTCTATTCCATTAGTGCTGATTAGCTGGAAAAATCACAAGTCGTTAATGGTATAATCGAAGTTAATAGGATAATATTCATTAGTTGCATAGGTACTTACATGGTCATATAACCATTTTGGGAACTAACTCTCAATTTGATTTTGAATCTGTGCAGGTATCAATGGGGGAAAGTTTCGTACAAGATTTTCCTCAAACAATCTGCAATCAAGATAAATTTATTTGTATTGGGTTTTCCGTATGACTATTAACAAATTATAACAGACATACCAAATTACAACAACCTTACCTGATATATGGGTCAACCTGTGATAACCCGAACCCGGCATGCATTTAAGGATATTTAATTGCATTTAATTAAGTGACATCTTAAATGTTAGCATTGAATTTTGTGTTTATTTATTTATAGTTAAACATTCATTTCTAGTATTATTTTCATATTTCTTTTAGAAGTAATTAAATAATACTTGAGTTAATTATTTTAATGGAATATCAAGTACTTTCCTATTTATGTTAATCGGTTTTATTTTTGTTGCACCTTAATGCTCGGTTTTCAATTAAATGAAAAGTAGCTCTGAGCCGGAGTAAATTTTGAACTATGTTACTTTAAGAAAATTATATTTTCTTAAATTCTTTGAGATTTAATTGTTATTCTTTTATTGTCGCAAAGTGCATAGCATATCGAGAGCGATAGCTAGAGAGTGTTTTGTAGTCCTCAACAAATAGTAAAAATTAGTATTTAGTGTTTTAATTTTAATATTTTAGTTGTTGTTAACTAGAGTTGATTTTGTGTTGGTTGTTATAGCTTTAAAATGCATAAAATAAGCTAGATTGACCAACTTAAGTTAGTTGACCAAAGCTTGACCAATTGTCCAAGGATTGTCATCTTATTTAAGCTTATAACACATTGCAAAATAAAAAAAAAAGAGCTGAAAACAGAGAGGAGCTGGCCGAAACTCCAAAGGGAAAAAAAAAAAAATTTCAACATTCGAAACTTTAAATCTTCGCGAGGGCTTGAACGAGGTTGTTTCCGAGGCTTCCAGCGTGGTTTTCCTAGTGTCTAGGAGCGTCTAAGGTGAGGGTTTCATCGTTATTTGCGCATTTGAAATAATTGTGTTTAAACTTTAATTTTTGAATTTTAACCGTAAATTGTTATTTTGATCGTTTTGATGCTTAAAGAATGTTTCTTGATGATTGTAGAACACGTATTTGTAGCTTATTAGCATTTTCTACGGTTAAATATAGCAATTGTAATTTAAAATGCTAATGGAATAGTAAAATATGAATAGTAAACCCTTGTTACGTTAAAGTTGCTTCGTTTTGTATTCTGTTGATTGAAGAAGGTGCTAGATATGTTAGAATGCCTCAATGTATGGTTTAATTGGATTGTGTAATGGAAAAACGGAGGAAAATGGCTTAGTGAAAGTTGGGGTCGTTTAGGTCAAGTTTGGAATTTTATCGTTTTGCGTGAAGGCATTGTCGAGGTACGTCATGGAAGCACTTTTGGTGCAATTGTGACATTGGTTGGGTGATCGGTTGAGGTAGTTGTAGTTCAAACGAGCAAAGGAAAAAATTGGGGCTTTGCACAAATTCTAGGGTTAAGTAGGGTATCGAGGTCTTTAGACGTGCCTTATAGTGACTTAGAAGGATTGGTGAAGTCGATTTCCAAAACTCATGGCTCGTTTGAAAGTAGTAGCGTTTTGACAGTTGGGGTCATTTTGTGATTTTGTGTGTTTTTATAGTGTAATGCCTATAAAATGCTTAATATTGCTTGTTATACTTGTTAAAGTTGATTATGACAGAATTTGTATATCAATTGTTGATAATGCTTGTTAGTGTTGTTCTTGATACTTTATTGATTGTAATTGCTTATAGTATCGCATATTGTTACTGACTTGCACTTTAGTCCCTTGCTCGATTATCGTTATATATCTCGTATTGCATTGCATAAATGTCAGGCGCGTGAGTGATGGGCCTCTCTGGGTAGCCTCGGGTTGCCAGTGTTGGTTGCTCTAGCTCCGTGTCCTATTACCTTTCTCGCTTGGGTTGCCACCCAGGGAGTTTTGGGTCGTAGAATTGACAGAGTATGTCCGGAGTACTCTAACGGAAGTTATAAGGTGGGTGAGCCGGCGCATCATCGTTAAAGTCATCGAAATTGTGATCGGTATATTGCTCGTATGAGTGAACCATAGCCTTTAGAGTGTGGTATAGCTTTGAATGGTTGTGTTAATGCTTTCTTTAATTGTTTATTGTATTGATTGTTTGTTTTGATTGCTTACTTATCAGGTATATTACTTAACTGTACATATTTGCATTCCACGCCTTTCTTTCTCTCCACCTCGATAACTGTCTCGCCCTCACTGAGTATACGTGTTGAGTATACTAACTCCTCATCACCACATTTCAGGAAATATCATGTTAGTTGGAAAGTTGGTGGATATGTGATAGATTGTGCTTGAAGAGTTGTCTTGCGTGCTATATGGCTTGAGTTGTCAAAGATGCAGAGATGTATGTTCATATGTTGTATGTATTTATTGTTAAATGGAATGTAACTTAAATTTAGCTAACTAATTTAAGGTAGAATGATAAGCTAGTTTATGTATACAGATAGTATAGTTTATCTTCAATGCATGTTTGTAATGTCCAAAGGAAAAGAATTAGAATGATATGATAGTCTAATTTATGCAAGATGTTGGTATAGTTTAATTGTGAAGCATGAATGTACCAGTAAAAGATGAAAAGAAATAGGTTAGCCTGTAAACTGTAAATGTATATTTGCTTGTGATTGCTTGTTGTGAACCAAGGCTCGGATGGCCTTGAGGTGTTTGTATGGTTGGACACGATGCTGGTCCACTTATATGCTATTATAGGTTTTACATTTTACCTCGAAACAGGGGAGACTCGTCCGTCTTTCCCTAAGATTTTGTTTGGGATTTGGATTTGGGTTGTGAATAGATTGATTGATAGAACTCCCGGTCTCAAGAGGGATTGGGGTGTTATAGGTGGTATCAGAGCTTGTTTAGCTCATAAGCCAGGACAGGGTCATCGGTCTGGTGGGAAGTGATCCTTGAATGTGTGCTTGTTATGTGTGTCTTCAAAGTGTATGCTTGTATGTGAGATTGTGTGTCTTGACCTGAATGTGTGCTCCTATATGATATAGTTATGTGTTATGTGTTAATTGTGTGCTAAGTGAAGTGAAGTGTCTAGTTGTGCATTGAATTGACCTATTGAATTGGCATCGTGAATTGAATCGACCTCATGAATTGTTATTTGCTTGAAGTATTGCTTGTAATGTGTGTATAGAATGTCTTGAATTGGTTATGCCGTGATTTGAATTGATTATGTTGTGCTTGACTTGATTGTCGTGCTTGAGTGACTTTGATGAATAAACTGTTTTGCAAACATGCTTGTATAATAGATTAGGCATATATGTATAAATGTGATATCTTGGCATTCATACATGTCTTGTTGATATGGTAAGAAAGACTTTTTTTCCTCCCCTGAAGAAAATGGTTCACAGCTAGCCTCTCAAGGTGTATGGATTGGCAGGAAATGAATGACATTTAATTAGACTTGATTTGGGAGTTGGTGTTTACTTTTGGAGCTCGGTTATTGGCGAATCTCTAAGGTCCTCCTCTGTGATTAACAGTTGTGAAGAGTAGCTTTCTCTTGGGGTTTTATTTGGTTGTTCTCTAGGGCATTCTTTGGTTTTCTTAATGGGTATTCTTTGGAGACTTCTGTTGGCACTTCTCGGTGGACTTGGCTATTGGTATTTCAATCGGACTTACTGCACAATATTATCTATGGTATGTGTGTCTCGATCTTTATTGGTGTGATACTGGCATCCCTGATTGGAAATTCTTCAATGGCATTTTATAGAATTCTTAGTGGGCATTCTACTAGTATCTTTCCTTCATGGCACTTATTGGAAGTCTTACACTTGGAATCTTGTTCAGACTTATTATCTCATATTGCTTACGGTATGCTGTGGAATACCTTGGGCTTTCTTTGTGATAAGATGTATAAAGTTCTCACTTGGCAAACAATGACGAGGCCTCAGAGTTTGGTTTTGTAAGTTGTGCACTAGCTCGGTATTTTCCTTAGGGTGTTCGTCTATCTGGGAAACTATATTTGTTATTCAACTTGATTGTCTTATTGGGCACATTATATTTTCTCTGCTATTTTCTTTGACATTCTTCTTAGCATTTGATAGCAGTACTCGGAATCTAATTGGTTGTCCTATGGGGTTATTATTTGGAAGGCTTCTTTGAAACTTTTGAAGTATATTTGATTGGGTTTCTTAGTATTTTCTTCAGCACTCTTAGCAGGAAATTCTTATATGAAATTCATGACCAACGGGGTACTTCTTTGGACCCTTGGATGGAACCTTTGTTTGAGCCTTTATTTGGCTTCTTGCTTGGGAATTCTCGAGCAGTAATAGTTGAACTTCTACTAGAGATTCGTGTATGGGGTATTCATTCGGTATTCTTCTTATGATTAATATGTAATGTGATTTTATCTACAGTATCTTTGCTTTAGTCTTTATTGATATTATCTTGATTTTTTTGGTTGGAATTTTATTCTTCTTCGGTATTCGTGTCAATGGAATTTTTGTGTGGTATCTACATTTGAGCCTTTATGCGGCATTACTACTTGGAATTTCTTCTTAAACTTCCCTATTGGTTATCTTGATTAATATACTTGCTCAGCAGCTGATGAAGATTAGTTAGAGTTGGATTTCAGTGGATGCAGAGTTCTATTTGAAGAAGAATTGCAAGGACGCAATTGTTTTAAGGGGGGAAGGATGTGATAACCCGAACCAGGCATGCATTTAATGACATTTAATTGCAATTAATTAAGTGACATCTTAAATGTTAGCATTGAATTTCGTGTTTATTTTTTTTTTTAGTTAAACATTCATTTCTAGCATTATTTTCATATTTCTTTTAGAAGTAATTAAATCATAATTGAGTTAATTATTTTAACGGAATATCAACTACTTTCATATTTATGTTAATCGGTATTATTTTTCTTGCACCTTAATGCTCGGTTTTCAATTAAATGAAAAGTAGCTCCGAGCCGGAGTAAATTTTGAACTATGTTACTTTCCGAAAATTATATTTTTTAAAATTCTTTGAAGTTTAATTGTTATTCTTTTATGGTCACAAAGTGCATAGCATATCGAAAGCGATAGTTAGGAAATGATTTCTAGTCATCAGCAAATAGTGAAAATTAGTATTTAGTGTTTTAATTTTAATATTTTAGTTGTTGTTAACTAGAGTTAGTTTTGTGTTGGTTGTTATAGCTTTAAAATGCATAAAATAAGCTAGATTGACCAACTTAAGTTAGTTGACCAAAGGATTGACCAATTGACCAAGGCTTGTCATCTTATTTAAGCTTATAACACATTGCAAAATAAAAAAAAAAAGAGCTGAAAACAGAGAGGAGCTGGCCGAAACTCCAAAGGGGAAAAAAAAACATTTCAACATTCGAATCTTTAAATCTTCGCGAGGGCTTGCACGGGGTTGTTTCCGAGGCTTCCAGCGTGGTTTTCCTAGCGTCTAGGAACGTCTAAGGTGAGGGTTTCATCGTTATTTGCGCTTTTGAAATAATTGTGTTTAAACTTTAATTTTTGAATTTTAGCCGTAAATTGTTATTTTGATCATTTTGATGCTTAAAGAATGTTCTTTGATGATTGTAGAACACGTATTTGTAGCTTATTAGCATTTTATACGGTTAAATATAGCAATTGTAATTTAAAATGCTAATGGAATAGTAAAATATGAATAGTAAACCCTCGTTACGTTAAAGTTTCTTCGTTTTGCGTTCTGTTGATGTAGGAAGGTGCTAGATATGCTAGAATGCCTAAATGTATGGTTTAATTGGATTGTGTAATAGAAAAACGGAGGAAAATGGCTTAGTAAAAGTTGGGGTCGTTTAGGTCGACTTTGACAATTTTTCGTTTTGCGTGAAGGTATTGTCGAGGTATGTTATGGAAGCACTTTTGGTGCAATTGTGACATTAGTTGGGTGATCGGTTGAGGTAGTTGTAGTTCAAATGAGCAAAAGGGAAAATCGGGGCTTTCCGTGAATTCTATGGTAAAGTAGGGTTTCGGGGTCTTTAGACGTGCCTTATAGTGACTTAGGAGGATTGGTGAAGTCGGTTTCCAGAACTCGTGGGTCGTTTGGAAATGGTAGCGTTTTGATAGTTGGGGTCGATTTGTGATTTTGCTTGTTTTTATAGTGTAATGTCTATAGAATATTTAATATTGCTTGTTATACTTGTTAAAGTTGATTATGACTGCATTTGTATATCAATTGTTGATAATGCTTGTTAGTATTGTTCTTGTTACTTTATTGATTATAATTGCTTATTGTATCGCATGTTGTTACTAACATGCATTTCAGTGCCTTGCTCGATTATCGTTATATATCTCGTATTGCATTGCATAAGTGTCAGGCGCGTGAGTGATGGGCCTCTCTCGGTATCCTCGGGTTTCCAGTGTTGGTTGCTCTAGCTCCGTGTCCTATTCCCTTTCTCGCTTGGGTTGCCGCCCAGGGAGTTTTGGGTCGTAGAATTGATAGAGTATGTCCGGAGTACTCTAACGGAAGTTATAAGCTGGGTGAGCCGGCGCGTCATCGTTAAAGTCAACGAAATCATTGCTCGTTTGAGTGAACCATAGCTTTCAGAGTGTGGAATAGCTTTGAATGGTTGTGTTAATGCTTTTATTAATTGGTTATTGTATTGATTGTTTGTTTTGATTGCTTACTTATCAGTTATATTGCTTAACTGTACCTATTTGCATTCCACGACTTTCTTTCTCTCCACCTCGATAACTGTCTCGCCTTCACTGAGTATACGTGTTGGGTATACTCACTCCTCATCATCACATTTCAGGAAATATCATGCTAGCTGAAAAGTTCGTGGATATGTGATAGATCGTGCTTGAAGAGTTGCCTTGCGTGCTATGTGGCTTGAGTTGTCAAAGATGCAGAGATGTATGTTCATATGTTGTATGTATTTATTGTTAAATGGAATGTAACTTAAATTTAGCTAAGTAATTTAAGGTAGAATGGTAACCTATTTTATTTATACATATAGTATTGTTTATCTTCAATGCCTGTTTGTAATGTTCAGAGGAAAAGAGTTAGAATGGTCTGATAGTTTAATTTATGCAATAGGTTGGTATAGTTTAATTGCCAAGCATGAATGTACCAGTAAAAGATGAGAAGAGATAGGTTAGCCTATAAACTGGAAATGTACATTTGCTTGTGATTGCTTGTTGTGAACCAAGGCTCGGATAGCCTTGAGGTGTTTGTATGGTTGGACACGATGCTGGTCCACTTATATGCTATTACAGGTTTTACATTTTACCTTGAAATAGGGGAGACTCTGTCCGTCTTTCCCTAAGATTTTGCCCGGGCTTTGGATTTGGGTTGTGAATAGATTGATTGATAGAACTCCCGGTCTCGAGAGGGATCGGGGTGTTACACAACCTCTGGGCAATTCATCAATAAATATAAGTGTGCTGCATGCAGTTCTGCATCCTCCAATGTTCGTACTGTTTCCTTTCCAATTGGACAACTCAAGTAAGTAAATATTGACAAACATCTTTCTGGGTAGTTCACCTCGTTATATTGGTCATTCCTACCAACCTTTCGCGTTTTAGTTACCACATGGGGTTCGAAATAATATGAACAAAAGTTGACGTTTCAAGGATGTGATATGCTTCACATATAGATCCCTTTCAATCGCTGCAAGAACCTCTTGAATGGATACATCCATTGATATTATACAGGACCACAACATATTGCCTCATACACCAAATGGATTGGCAAATGCTCCATTGAATCGAAGAAGACAGAGGGTAAGATCTTTTCCAAGTTGCGAATAATCATAACTATATTTTCTTGCATCCTTTCCAACTCGTGTCTTTGAAGAGTTGTGCAACATATGTTGGTGAAGAATAAGCTTACTTGTGCAAAGGCAACCCAAATGTTTTTCGGCATTAGCTCACGTAATGCAATAGGAAACAATCTCTCCATAAACACATGACAATCGTGACTCTTCATGTGTGACATCTTCAACTGTTTCATATCCACATACCTTGACAAATTGGAAGAATACCCATCAGGGACTTGTAGGTCTTTAACCCATTCAAGAAGTTTTCTTCTGTTTGCCACATGAAGTATGTAAACACCCATATTCAGTTGGTTGGCCCCACATAATTCTAGACGGACCCAAAATTCATCCATATCAATTCTCGCTTTAAGGTTGTCCTTTGTCTTCCCCTTGACACCCATCACGGTGTTGAAAATATTATCGAAAACATTCTTCTCAATATGCATGACGTCCAATTTGTGTCTCACAAGATATGTTTTCCAGTAAGGCAAATCTCAGAAAATACTTCTCTTGGTCCAATTGTGCCTAACCCCAAAACCAGGGAGCTTATCTTATTCTATTTCGTTGATTTTAGGGTAACATTTCACATTATCCCACAGTTCCTCACCATCTAGTCTTGGTGGAGATGTATCCATTTCAACTCTTCCTTTAATAAAATTCTTCTTATCACGCCGTAGAGGACTATGTCGTGGTAAGAATTGACGATGACAATCAAAGAAACAAGTCTTCCTACCCGTTGACAATTGGAAAGCTTTTGTCTTTTCCATACAATACGGACATGATAGCTTACCATGGGTATTCCACCCAGACAACATACCATATGCTGGAAAGTCATTAATTGTCCACATTAAAGCTGCACGCAACTGAAAATTCTTTAGCGTTGCCACATCATAGGAAGGTATCCCTTCTAACCATAACTTCTTCATTTCATCAATTAGAGGCTCTAAATACACATCAATGTACTTTCCAGGACTTTTTGGACCAGGTATAAGAAGTGTCAAGAACATGACAGGGTCTTTCATACACATCCACGGTAGGAGGTTGTAAGGTGTGATTATCACAGGCCAGCAAGAATAAGGTATAACATTTGAACTGTGAGGGTTAAAACCATCCGAGTACAAACCAAGCCGAACATTTCTTGGTTCAGACACAAAATCAGGATAAGAGCTATCAAAGTGTTTCCATACCTCACCGTCAGATGGATGACATAGTTTTCCATCTTCAAGTAAATATTTCTTGTGCCACTGCATATGTTCCGCTGTAGCCTTTGACAAGTATAATCTTTGCAACCTAGGGGTCAATGGAAAAAATGTCAAATGTTGGTAGGCTATAAGTTTACCCCGTTTATTATCACGTGTTGATGGCTTGAATCGGCGGTGACCACAACGAGGACAATTCTTCAAGCGATTTTATCCTTATAGAATAACGTACATCCATTTATACAAACATTTATCTTCTCATATCCCAACCCTAAAGGTTTTATTACCTTCTTAAATTGGTGAAAATTTTATGGCATCTTATTAGTATCTGGCAACGTATCCCTGATTTCAGCAATGAGTCTGTTAAAATAATTTTCACTTTTATTCTCTTCAGATTTGATATTCGTATAACGACACATAGTAGATAACACAGTGTGATGTTCACATCCATCCCACAATGGCTCATTAGCAGCCTTAACCAGATCAAAAAACTTTTGTGCATCAAAATTAGATGCTTCACATGTTTCGTTATTATCCATGAAGAAATCCGGTCAAGCAGCATCAATTACCATTCTCATATAATTATTTTGTTCTGTCACCCCTGGACAATTCTCATCTACAACATTATGTTGAGACGGACCATGATAATTGGACACATGTTCCTCGTGTGCAATCCATTCATAATAATCTGGCATAAACCCATTTCTTACAAAGATGGATCTTAACATCATCAGGTAGGTAAAATTTGCAATTTTTGCATTTCGCACATGGGCATCTTATTTTTTCACCATCCATGTAATACCTTTGACTACATGCGAACGCAACAAATCCATTTACACTGTCGATAAAATCATCTTTAAGTTGTTTGTCGGGTGTTAGTCTATGGTCCATCCATGCACGATATGACTCCATATTATATTTTACTGTAGTGAACCTAAGTTTTGGATAAGATTTTGGAGAATTGAAGGTGAAACAATATTAAGGTATTATTAGATCGCAATAAAATGATGCCAATGGACAATATAATTAATAATGAACCATATTACAAAATGAGCTTGGACTTGGGACTTGTACAATGTCAAGTGAATTTATCTTGACCAAGAACTTCCTATGTGATATACAGAATGTTGTTGATATAAATAAATATATGTTCTATCAAAGTTAGAGGTTTGACAAAGTTATAGACTTCCTGTCGACCGAATTAACAGTTATGATGTATGTGCATGGATTACACATGAACTTTGTATTGATAACTTATATCTTATCTCGTATCCTCTATAATATATTTGTCAGTATATCATTACTTCTTCAATTAATGGCAAGTGTCACCAACATAATACACAACATTAATAGTAATTTCTATTATAAATATCAAAATATCAACTACCTCAAATTTTCCAATTATTAATCTTAAACTTATTTTATAAACTAAACATTTATAAAAAGGAAGTGCCATAAATGAAAACACATTAGAATACTAACTTGAGACGTATTACGGTGTGTCCAATAGCGAAAACCTGAAATTAATAATTAAAAAAAAAAAATAAACTTACAAAAAAGGAAAAAAAATAAAAAATAAAAAACAAAAAAATATATAAACTAATCCAAATCAATAAATAACCTTGCAATTATACAAAAAAAAACAAAAAATAACTAAATAAATAAAAACTGGAAAAAAATAATAAACTTTAACATAATAAAAAAAATTTACAAACTATATAAATAACGAAAAATTGATAACATTGAAAAAAATTAGGAAAAATAAATAAACTAAAACAGAAAAATAAAAAAAAAACCAAAAAATTATTTAAAAAAAAATTTAAAAAGGAAAAATAAATAAATAAATAAAAAAAAAAAAAAATTTAGCCTAATTAAAAAAAATACAAAATATATAAATAAAATAAAATTAATATCATTCAAAAAAAAAGGAAACATAAATAAAATAAAACATGAAAATGAAAAAAAAAACCAAAAAAATTATTTTAAAAAAAACAAAAATTAAAGCCAAAAATATAAACTAAAAAAAATGAACAAAAACCCCAAAAAAACAAAAAAAAAAACATGTCTACCATCAACATTTGGGAGTATATGTAAATATATATATACATATATAAACTCATATATATACATATACACATATGCATATACATATATAACTATAACTACATCTACAAATACATATACATCTACATCTAAATATACATATACATCTATATCTACATCTAAATATACATATATATCTACATCTACATATACATATACATTTCATATACATATATATACCTTAATGTGGTTTGAAAAATAGAAGGGTTGGGGGTAAAGAAGAAAATTTTAGAGATAGAATATGGTGTTGAGGGGTGAGGGTAGAGTATTATGGCCTGGGGTAGGATGTGTGGGAGGGGAGGGAGGGGGAGGGAGAGGTGGGACGGGTAGCTGTTAAAAAAAAAAAAAACAGAGATTTAAGTGCTGAAGGCTCTGCCTTCAGCACTTAATGGGAAACGGACCAAATGGTCCGTCTCCCATTCAAGTCAAATAATAATAACAACACAACACTTTAAGTGTTGTGCTGTTATTAATGGAATTGGGATTTAAAAGTCCAAAGGAGACGGACCCTTTGGACTTTAAAAAAAAAATTAAAAAAATTAGGGAGGCGGAGTCCGTCTCCATCTGTGTGTTTTTTTTTTGGTCCGTCTCCTTTGTCCTAAAAAAAAAACAATTTTTTTTTTTAAAATGAGACGGATATAATCCGTTTGTCTCCTTTGGGCTAAAAAATCAAATAAAGGAGACAGACCAAATGGTCTGTCTCCTTTGGCCCAAAAAAAAAGATTTTTTTTTTTTTTTTTTTTTTTTAAAAGAAGGAGATGGACCTAATAGGTTCGTCTCCATTTGGGTATTTTTTTTAATTTGGGAGACGGACCAAATCCTTCGGGCGTTAAAATAAAATAAATTTGGTTTGTCTCCTTTGGGCCTTTCGATTTTATTTTTTTTATTAAAGATTTTTTTTTTTTTAAAAAGGGTGGTCCGTCTCTATTTGGGTATTTTTTTAAAATCAAATAAAGGAGACGGACCAAATCGTCTGTCTCATTTAGCCCTAAATTATTATTATTTTTTAAAAAAAAGGGAGACGGACTCAATGATCCGTCTCCTTTGGGTATTTTTTTTTTTTAAAAGGGAGATGGACCTAATGTTCCGTCTCCATTTGGGTATTTTTTTTTTTAAAGAGAGACGGATCTAATGGTCCGTCTCCATTTAGGTATTTCTTTAAATTTGGGAGACGGACCAAATGGTCCGTCTCCTTTGGGCTTTAAAATCAAATAAAGGAGACAGACCAAATCGTCCGTCTCTTTTGGCTTTAATTTTTTTTTTAAAAGCGAGACGAACCTAATGATCCGTCTCCTTTGGGTATTTTTTTTTTTATAAAAGGGATGGTCCGTCTCTATTTGGATATTTTTTTAAAAAAAAGAGAATGGTCCGTCTCCATTTGGTTATTTCTTTAAATTTGAGAGACGGACCAAATATTTGGGCTTTAAAATCAAATAAAGGAGACGGACCAAATCGTCTGTCTCCTTTGGCCCTAATTTTTTTTTTTAAAAAGGGAGACGGACCTCCTTTTTTTTTTCTTTTAAAACAGGGAGACGGACCTAATGGTCCGTCTCCATTTGGGTATTTTTTTAAATTTGGGAGATGGACCAAATCTTTGGGCTTTAAAATCAAATGAAGGAGACAGACCAAATTGTCTGTCTCCTTTGGCCCTAATTTTTTTTTTAAAAAAGGGAGACGGACCTAATGATCCGTCTCCTTTGGGCTTAAAAAAAAGATTTTTAATTTTTTTTTTTTATAAAAAGGGAGACGGACCAAATCGTCTGTCTCCAATTTGGGTATTTTTTAAATTTCGGAGACGAACCAAATAGTCCGTTACAACTTTGTCGCCGAATGGAGATGAAAATGAGACAAAACACGAGAGTTTTAGCCCTCACACTGACAAAAGATCGCGTGCACGCCAACTTCAATTGATTGGACAAATCCATAGACCATTAGGAGACGAATAGGAGACATAAATCGTGTTCTATCACTAAAGCGTCTCCGATTTGAGACGAAAAAGAGACGGAAAAGTCTGAGCTTCTCAGCCCCTTAGACTGACAAGTAGTGGCATGCACGCCATGTTTGACTGATTAGACAAATCAATACACCATTTGTAGACGAATTGGAGACCACAATCATATTCCATCTCTTTTTCATCTCCGATCAGAGACGAAAAGGAGACGGAATATGCAAGGTTGCATCTGTCTTGCTGTCTATTTAAAGAGCTTTCATTTGGGTTGAATGAGTTGCATTCATCTTGTAGCTATCAACGTTTTTTTTGAATCATGAGTGAGGAAAAACAACAACAGTCACAAAATCTTTGTGTTACAGAAGAAAATGATAACACATTTGAAGAAATTGAACGGAGCTTGAAGAAAGATATGAAACCAAATACTGATCTTAATGCTCCACCAAAGGAAGAAAGCTATACTTCAGAACCTCAAGTTCGTCAAAAAGTTTTTCATGATATGCTGAAGATTTATTTCCCCAAGGCCTTGGGCTAATATTTCTACTAAGTTTAGCATACAAAGGTTATTATTAGGAGTATGTATTTTAGTTTTCATTAAGTAGATGATGCAGAATAATCGTTAATGTAAGAATAACATTTCTTGGTATTTTTCATGTGTGATTATGTACATTGGTAGGTGTTATGTACATACAAAATGACGTATTTTGTTACTACTCAGATGTAATCCTTAATTATCAATATATGGGTTGAAAGTTAATGTTGTCCTTTATTCATGATTTAATTTCATGAATTTTTAATGCAGTATATAGTGTTTTTAGGTAATGAAAACGCTATGAATAATATGTTTTAGTCAATAGGACTGGTTTTGGGGATGACATAGATAATCATCACCAAATCGTCTCTGGTTGGTGATATTTGGAGACGAATTGTAAAATCGTCACTAAATCTTCGCAATTAGGAGACGGTTTGGTGACGATGTAAATAAAGCGTCTAAAAACCATCTCGGGTTGGTGACGATTTAGAGAGGACTGTCCAAACCGTCTCCTAATAGTCGCCTTTGGAGACGGTTCAGAGACGATATATCTAAGTCGTCTTCAAACTGTGTCGAAAGGGTCACTATTCAAGTGACAACAATTTCGTCTCTGTTTCGTCGCTTTTTTGACGACGAAAAGGAGACGGACCGTCACATTTGATAGTTTTTCTTGTAATGAGAATTATTATAGTAAATTTTCAGCAGTTTGACTTTAGCTTTGACAAATCCAAGTGGTGAAATAAAATTCCACAACTGTAATGCATAACTATAGCTTCATAATAGGTTAGAAATTTTGTTTCACTAATGGTTAAAGTTAATAGTCTATTTTGCAATTTTCTATAAGATCGCTCCTTCTACTTAGAGGAAAAGATAAGCAAAAGTGGACTTTATGACATTAACACATCCAAAAAGATTTGATTATGAATATCCAATCACTTTAAATGATTAGATCATCTATCTGTTAGCGTGTAGTTTTTTGTTTCTTACAAGTACCTTTAAACTTTCATTGTAGCCTTTTGCGATCCCATTCAGGATTATTTAAGTTACTTCATACATTCCACATCATTCTATGGATATTGCATAAGCCTAAATTTGTCCCTATATGTTCTGGGATACTTCCAGTTACACACTTATCCATATTAAATCTCTCTAGAATTCTTTCAATATAGAAACTTAAAAAGAATCCTAACACCCATTGTGATTTATTACAAAACAGTTCAATTCTTATCACAAAGTATATATTTCCCATAGCTTTCATTTTCAAATTTTTTTGAGAGAAATCTTTAGTTTCATGTAATATGCCAATACCATTAGCAATAAGAAAAATGCCATCAACATACAACACTTAAAAACATAAATTTGCTCCCACTGGCTTTTAGTATACTTACTAAACAATAGTGTGTTCCTTAAGATCAAAAGCTCTAATGGTACTATAGAACTTAATTTACCATTATCATGAAGCATATTTAAGCCCATATATTGATTTCTTAAGTTTACACACTATATGACATTTTCCCTATATTGAAATGTAACAATTAAATTTGATTTTAAAGGTAAAATAATATCTTTTCATAAGGAGAAATCGAACACTAAACTCAACTTTTAGATATCATAAAGATTAATCCAAACTTAATCTTCAACATCAAATATAATCTTAATCTTCAACATCAAATATCTTTATCCTAATAAAGAATAAGACAAAAAAAAAAAAAACATTCATTGACAATTAAATTTCATAAGAGAGATTACATATTTTGACATGTAGGCTCTGATACACATGTAAACATAATTTGGGCGATAACCATTCTCTAATTTAATTTATCAGAATCAAGTAATCATCATACTGAAATCATCAAAGGCATAAGTTACTACCTGATGCAAAACATGAAATGATGATAGTGATTTATTTATTTCTTCATGTTAACAATTTTTCTCTAAGGGGACGTTTAGTTCACGGAATCTTACAGGATTTTTGGAAACGTGAAGTATGTAATATGATATTCTCATGTTTTGTTCACAGAATAAAAAAATATTTCAGGGAATATCACATTCTTGGGAATACAATATTCTCACGATTTGCTCAATTTCTATTCCCATGTGAAGGGTGAGAATCTCACATTCCAAAGTTGTAGGAATATTTTGGAGAAAAAAAACTAAAATACCCATCTTAAAAGAATGCAAAATTAAAATAAATAAAATAAAATAATCCAAAAAATAAAATAAAAGATAAAAATAAAAATAAGATAAAATAAAATAAAATAAATAAGAATAAATAAAATATTTAGAAAAAAATAAAATAATAAAAATAAAAAATAAAATGAAATGAATAAAAATTAATAAAACTAAAAATTTATAATTTATATTTAAGATAATTATTTAATGTTAAGTTCTAATTTTTAAAATTTTAAATTAAATTTCAAATTAAAAAATAAAAAAAAAAATAAATTAATTAAATTTTAAATTTAAAACTTTAAAAAAATTTTAAAATAATAAATTTAAGTTTCTAATTTTTAAAATGTAAAATTAATATTTACAAATATAAAACTAACATTACTTTACTTGTAGAAATACATTAAACATTTTTTTGTTCATGTATTTGTGAAAGTATAAAAAATGTATCATTATTTGTATATTTTTTTATGATACTTTTATTTTTTGAGTTAGGGGTATTGTTGAAAAATTACTCAAGATACCTAAGAATATTGAGTCTAAACCAAATACAACAAAATAACATTCCTAAACATTTGACAAAATATTCTCAAGAATATTTTTAACGTACCAAACAATTTTAATCACATTTTTAGGAATAACATTCTTGGGAATGACATTTTTAGGAATGTTATTCTGGAGAATTAAAAATCAATCCGTGAACCAAATGCCCCCTTATAGTGTAAAAATATGTTATATTCCTTAAACTCTCTTATGGAACAGAGATGACCAATTAGCATATATTTGAGAATATATTAATATATTTCATAAAGTACCTAAGAATCTAAGCTGACAATTGGTATCGTGGAATGAATAAGAACAAAAAAACTTTGTTTATAAAGTAACTAATACACTAAGGTGGCAATTGGCATCATGGAATGAATTAACATATATATAAATGGAATGTGTTAATGAATAAAATAAAATTGGGAATGTAATGAACTTGAAAAAGAACATCCCATGTTTGGTATACTATAAAAATAAAGATAACAATGGATGTATTGATTCCAAACCATGCTTGATAGTTAGTCTATTAGGGTAGTATTGAGAATGACTTTTATAAAATGATAAGATTGTCTCTTTGTTATTATATACATGTTATTGTCAATAAAATATGTATAATAATAATAGCAATGGTAGTAGTAATAATAATAATCATTAACAACAACAACAACAACAACAACAACAACAACAATAATAATAAATGTATAAATATATAAATAAATAAATAATGTTTAATATACAATAATAATAATGATAATAATAATAATAATAATAACAACAACAACAATAATAATAATAATAAGCTTTTCTTTTATTATTATATAGTTCTATATATTTGTTGAGTAACCACTTCATCTAAAAGTTTAAACTATTAGAGAGAGGCTTGTTGTATTATTTATTATCTTCAACACGCTCCCACAAGTGCAGACATAGTTAATTTTTTAGCCTTACACTTAGACAGTTTTAATGTTTTTAAATAGGTAGCAGTAAGTTTTGAACCCATGACATTTTGGTCTCTAGGCTCTGATACCATATTGAGTGACCACCTCATCTAAAAGTTTAAGTTGTTAAAGAGGGTTTGTTATATTATTTATTATCTTCAACAATACTCAAAGAGAATTTTGGTCTTTGTCAAGTACTAATAATAGCAATAAATAGTAATTTAATAATATTAATATTAATAAATAATAATAATGATAAGGATCAACGCCTTGTTATCAAATACAAGTTATGTTTTGAAAAGGTATTTTTTATCATTAATAACATTATTAATAATAATTAGTAAATACTATTCATAAATATAATAAGAATAATAATTAGTAAATACTATTCATAAATATAATAAGATTAAAAAATAACAAATAAAACTCATAAATTATATATTTCATAATATTTCAATAACAAATAATATTCATAAATATAATAATAAGGATTGTCACTTTATTATTATATACATGTTATGTTTTGAAATGACATTTTGATTATTTAAGCATAGGGATGATTAGCTATGTTCTGTCTAGAATGGCTATTCCCAAATTAGTGATTCTCAAGTTCATTATTTCATACTATGTATCGAAATCGGAATAGAACCAAAAATGCCATTTCATTTTAACCAATTTCATCATACCAATCGCTACTTAATAAACTTGGACTTTTAGTGGTGATTATTTTAATGTAAATGGGTCATCAAGAGGTAACTTTCTCAGATCATTTACAATTAATACTATGGATCGATAGTTATCTCCAATGAAAATAACTGAAAAAATGTCATCCTATGTGAAACTCTTAGGTAGTGATTGATATACTGGAATGAAGTTTGGAATAAAATGACATTCTCAACTCTTTTCGATTCTCATGCTTGGTATGAATGAATAAACTTGAGAATCTCATTCCCAATGTAATTCCATTCCCGTGTATATGGGAATAGCCATTCCAGAGCAAACACATGAGAATTGATCATTCTCATGTGTTTGGGAATGAACTTGACTACCATACCCCATATTTAAATAATAATAATAATAATAATAATAATAACAATAATAATAATAATAATAATAATAATAATAAAAATAAAAATAAAAATAATAATTATTATAAAATACTAATTATAATAATTATACTTATAATAAAGAAATATAATAATAATTATTAGTAAAAAAATATTATTATTATTATTATTATTATTATTATTATTATTATTATTAATATTATAAAAATAAAAAGTAAAATTAAAATAAAAATAAAAATAATAATAATAATAATAATAATAATAATCAATAAAATTAAAATAAAAAAATAATAATATTGATTGAAATAATAATAATAATAATAACAATAATAAAAATAAAAATAAAAATAAAAATAAAAATAAATAAATAAATAATAATAATAATAATAATAATAATAATAATAATAATAATAATAATAATAATAATAATAATTGTTATTGTTGTTGTTATTATTATTTTTTATTTTGTTATTGTTATTATTATTATTATTATTGTTATTGTTTATTGTTGTTGTGGTTTAATAGCTATGATTATTATTTATTATGTTTATATTTTTACGGTTATATTCATGTTTATTTTTATATTTAATATTATAATAATAATAAAAAGACAATTTTGTCATATTATACAAGGCATTCTCATTACTACTCTTCATTCCTAGAACATACTAATCATGTCATTCGTATTCCCAAATTCATTCCATTTTCAGTTTCATTACATTCATTGGCTCATTCCATTTATGTCCAAATACATTCCAATATACCAATTACTACCTTAGTACCAAATTACTATTCCTTCTTTATATGTTTCTTGGACCCGAAGAACTGTTTTTTTTTCCCTTCATTTTTTCAATTTTTCATTCTTTTGAGATTTTAGAGGATCTATTAAATGCTTCCTATACCACTTGAGACAACCATGTGTTTCCTCCTGAAAATTCTTAAATATAAAAAAACTTAAAATGACATTCTTCCAGGATCTTGAAAATTGAATTGTAGGGAAAGTATAATGGGCTATGTTGTTGTCTTAAGAAGTATGTAACAGTATTTTTGAAAAAATGTAGATGTTTAAATTTATTTTCAAATTTCATAGCCTTAACGAAAATGCATTTTGAGTTGTTGATTGTCATTTAAATTACATTTTCATAGTAAAAGCGCTTCTAAAACTTCAATGCACATTGTGGTGGAAGTGAATAGTTCGATCTAGGTGAATGATTTAGGGTATGTTTGATTTAACTTTCAAACATATAAAAACATTTCCCGTGAGTTTTAGAAGTTAAAATTAACTTGTTTGACTCAATTTTTAAAGAGTTTTCAAAGTAAAAAAAGTTAAAAGCTAAGAAGCTTCAAATTGAAGTTTTTTGAGAAAACCTTTTGCGAAAATATTTTTACATCATGTGGGAAACTGTTTGTTTTTCTTTTAAAAAATAACCCTCCATATTTTTTATACACTTTACTACAATTTTTTTTCCTATTTATTTATTTTTATATTTAGTCAACAGCACTTCTGATATGACAAGCCGAAACAGTCAACTGCTTTTATTGAACAATACTTATAATTAAAACTCTACTATTGAAACTTCTACCGTTTAACAACTAAAATTTCACAATCAAACTGAGAAGACCCTTATTTTCTAACTTTTAACTAACCATATGAGCCGGGACGGATCTACATGGGGGAAAGTGGGGGTTGCAACCTCCATTGACCCAGAAAAAATGTTAAAAATTAAATGTCTATTATTTTTAGTTAAAAAATTAATTAACCATCATTGAAAAATAAAATGTATTTATGTAATTAAAAAATTATGTGATTTAACTCATACTGTCGAAAATTTTTGAATCCACCCCTACATATGAGGATTAACACCATGGAAGAGCATCATTGGTCGTCATGGCATATAGGAGCAATGCCTCCATTTCTTTTCAATTTTTAAAGGCATATAGCCTAAAACTAATGGATATTCAATCTCATAGATTCAAGGTCGGTACGAATAATTTTTTATGGAAAGTGACCCACATTTAATTTCCACTATTGCACTTGTATCAATATCCCCTTGAACACTACGACCAAAAACAATAAGATCACCTTGGACACTGTTCTTCAATATCATAAGGAAATTGCATTTGTTGTAGCTGGATAAGAAGCATGACTAGGACTTCGAAAGCCATAAAAGGAGCTCATCATAGATCAATTGCCTTTTACATCTGTCTTGTTTAATTTTCCTTGTCGATGTCCCTCTTAATTAGAAAGGGCATCATTCTCCATTGATAATGTTTTAAGTACAACTATACAAGCTTTTAATGATTGAAGAACCAGCATCAAATATGAGAGCTGACATGGAGCATTAGAATCAGCAATAAAAATTGTGTAAGACTACTGATATATAGGAAGAAAGTTGAGAAAAGATATAGTCATCACATGTAGATGGACAATACTTACTAAAGTTTAACTTTGATATCATGAAAAAATTTATACATTTCTATATGATCTTAAATCAATAAGTTTTAAGTAAACTCACTCATATCTTATTAGTAGTTTTAAAATTTTTGATTTAACCACGTAAACCAATTATATATTCTAGCAAAGGCGGTACGTCCAAGAGTTGGAAGGTATGCAAAATATAGAAACTAAGCCATTTTGGATGGTTTATGACGACACAAGCCCCGAAAGGCATGAAGTTACAACTTGCAAAGGCTCTTCTCTTAATCATAAATAGACAAATCTATATCAGAGTAAAATAGAAACAAATATTTTTTTTCTGCTATATATCTTTTGACCAACCTGATGATTGGTTTTCTATTATTAGAAAACATGGATCACTTTTTGAATTCTGAATCAACAATATCTTGAGTAAGACAATATTAAGGATTTGAACTGTTGTTCTTAAATCCAAAAACCAAAATGACCCACCACCTCCCTCCAATAGAAAATGGTTCGATGGTGAGTGGGGATTTAGGCGCCATCCAGCATTCCATTCGTGAAATTATTCTTTTGAAAGTAGTCTTTAAGTAATCAATTACTCCATGTGGTAGTGAGTGCGGATTAGGAATGTTTAGGCAAAAGGAGTTTTGATATTGTTGTAATTTAATTGACTACTTTTTCTCTTGTTTTTATTTTTGTTTATCTTTAAGCTATATGATGTATGTTATTACCAAAAATAAAGATCATTTTGACAACTATCCAACATTATTTGAAATCGCATAGTTGCATTGAGTGAATTTAAACTTGTCGGATCCAAATTACTTTGGATCCTTAGGCATCTCCAACAACCTTCCTATTTTTTTCTATAATACGAAGTGAAATAGGTGCTTCCCAATTGTTAGATACTTCCTATTTCAGTTTAATTCTAATAATATTCCCTATTTAGAGACTTCCTATTTCACTTTCACTTCAATATCACTTTTTATTTTAGCTAACACATTTTTCTAATATTTATTAATTATTAATTATTATGTATCAACATTGATTAATATATAAATATTATATATAACTATTAATATTATTTCATAATTTAAAGCTGTTTCAATAAGTATATCATCTTTTAAAACTTCTGAAGTATTACTTTTAATTTATTTTACTCATTTAATTATATTTTTTTAATCAATTTAAAACATTAATGCGAATAGGAAGCCAGACATTTAGAGAGTCAAACAAAAAATTTAGGGCTCTCCAAAATTGATAATCTCTATAGAGAGGCCGTTGGAAGCTAAAATAGAAAAAATATTTAGGGTTTGCAGATTAGGCTCTTCGAGATGGCCTGATAGGGATGAGAAATATAGTTCACGAAATTGCAACAAATCATTTATCCTCGTAACGATAAAAGTAGAATATGATACTAGAAAATTTGAAAAGCAAAAGATACATTCTAGCATGACAATGAAACTTCACTTTAAAACATAAAAGGGATGGATATGAAACATCACAAATTAGAAAAGTCTATCGCAATTTATCTAAAGTTTGATTTTCCAAAATCAAGAGAGGTCCTTCCTTTCATCTTTATTTCTACACTATTTTTACTGGAATTATAGTCTTTTTTTTTCCCTTTTTTTGTTTGACCCCAAAAAAGATTACTTTGTCAGAATATCATATAGTTTATTCCTGCAAACCAAAAACTTTTTGTCCGAAAAGGAGTCCAGAAGTTGATATTGTGATGAACGGCATACTAGAAAATTCAACAGTTCTCTACAATCTTAGAGTATAAATCTCAACTTCCTAAAATGATTGGATTCATGAAAAGTTACTCGAAATGGTGATGTATGCAATATTTATAGTATTTAGCATTTGACATTACCATATACTTGAAGAGAGAAATTCTTTAACTCGTCCACATTTGCATAATCTCCAATATTTATAGTATTTAGCATTTGGGTATAATTTATAATCCATATATATTACAAAGTTACCTCTCTCAATATTATTATAATCTCCAAATTTAAATTGTATTCGAGGCAAGTTTGGCGATGCGACCAAATTTGAAATGTTACCATCCTACTTCTTAAAAGGTTTGATTTTTAAAGATGAACACACAATTTGAGACCGAAGGAGTATATATTAGCATTAATGGACAAGTAACATTAGAGAAATACCATAGATTAATTTGCCAAAGGAAAAAAAAAAATACAAAAAGTTGTCTCAAGTACAATTAGATTGAGTTCGACAAGGAGGGCGGAAAATGCCATGAAAATAAAATGCAAGAGGGATTTTTCATTCCTTGAGCCTTGAAGTAAGACGATCATTTTCTATCATTTTGTTTGGTAGGATGGCTGGGAAGTTTAAGTCATTGAAAAGTCCATTTCATTATTTTAATATTATTCCCTTAACATTTCAAAAGAGATACATCTTTTTGCCTCTCAAGGTTAGATAGAGTGGTCAGGTAGTGACTTGTTGTGGGTCTTAAATTTAAATTTATATCTTGCCATCACAAATACTGTTTAACTCTTTACTGACCCTGAAGCATAAATTAGAGCGCACCGCTGTATAACAGGAGTTATAATTTTGGGGTGAATTTGATGTGGTTCTATATAAAGTGAGTTTCTCTTCTCAAAAAAAAAAAAAGAAGAAGAGAGAGAGAGTGATACATGAATTTCATAGGCTATGAAGTCAAATTTGAATTAATATGTTTCCTCCAACTCCCTCCTATGTTTTTTCTTTTTTTCTTAATAACTGAAGGGAAATTCAATTTGGTGGTTAAGAAGGGAAATAAAATTCCACTCACTTTTCTGCCCTTCTATTTTTTTTCCCTTCCAAGTAACTAAAAGTATCTCCTCTTAACTCCTCTTTTATTTTCCACCTTACCAAAAGAAATATAATACTTTAATAACATTGTTAGAAAGTGCAATTCTCTCACGTGAATAACTTATAATTTTAATACCAATATATAATATTTTGAACTACTCTAACTAATAGTAAATAATTTTAAGATAGAATTTCAAATCTTGGTCATATGCAACTCACAATATCATTCAAAATTGTCTCTTAAATCTTGGTCATATGCAACTCACAATATCATTCAAAATTGTCTCTTAAATCTTGGTCATATGCAACTCACAATATCATTCAAAATTGTCTCTTAAATCTTGGTCACACATGAAAAGGAATGTAAAAAAAAGAAAAAAAAAAGAAAAAAAGATTCTCTTTCCACATAGATTCACAATGACTTCCAATATTATTCCATATTAATTAATTTTATAATAGAACCACAAATATCTTAACAAATATTAGAAAAATAGATTCCCTTTCCACATGAATAGATAATAATTTCCAATACTGGTATATCAATATCAATTATTTATTATTTTATTTAGTATCAAGTAATTTTAGAATAAAAGAACAAATATCTTAACAAATATTATAAAAATATATTCTATTTTCACATAAATAAATAAAGACTCCAAGTATATAAAATATTGTACTATTTTATTCAATATTAGTTAATATTGGAATAGAACCACAAATATCTTAACAAATACAAAGAAAAATCAATCACATGATTATTGTAATTGTAAGTAGTTGTACAAGGTGGTGGAGAACAGAGAGGATGAAAGGATGCGATTGATTTTCTACGGACCCCAGAAGTCAGGTTTGCGTCAGGGTGTCGCACGAAGCTAAGTATCTGGAGCGAATTTGATGTCACGTGACCTCATCCCACCGTCACCCCCTGCTAGTCACGTGTCACTACTGGTGTGAAGAATCTACAACGCTTGCCAGAGATCTGTGGGTCCCATTTGTGATGGGACCCACTATGACTGCAAATTGACCTAAATGACCTTTTGACGGTGATAGTGATCTGCTACGGCCCGTGATGTGAGATGACGTTTTAACATAATAAGAGGATTGGTGAACATGGATTTGACAGTCGCGTGTGGTTTCGTCACTAAGGAGGACACGTGTCAAGTGCCCCTTCGCTGATTTGCTTACCATATATGGCAAAAATTGACTAAAATAAATGAAAAAAGGTCAAGATCAACGTCATACAAGTCCGAAGATGCATAGCGGACCGTCATAGTTTGACTTTTTTAATGATATAATTTGATATTAGTTTTGTACTTGCATTATTATTATTTTTTTTTGGACTTTTGTAACAATTTGATTATTTGATATTAGTTTTGTACTTGTATTTTTTTTATAATGAAGATTTAATAGTCAGGAATTATTCATGTAATTGTAATAAAATGTGACAAGGTAAAAATCCACGAACGCTTTCCTCCATCCTTACACGAGTGGTCAACCTACAAAAAGAGCAACTAGAGCTTAGTTTTGGGAATAGCTACGGTCAAGTCAGTAATTGCCAGAACCGAGTTGAACTAAGATAAATTGAAAAGAGTAAAAATGTAGAAGAAAGGTTACCAATGTTTGTTGAATATGAAGTATTTATACTATCCTGAGAGTATTGTCGTTGGAACTTCCCTCTCCTGAGGTCTTCATGTTTGTAGATGAAGGAGTTTTCTTAATAGAGCCCCCAAATATTGCGATCTTACCTAAAAGAGTCCCTTGTACTTTATGGAAGGTCAAGAGAATATTTTACAGAATCTGGACCAGGGGTAACGTTTTACTCAATCATTGATAAAGTAAGGTTCTCCTCGAGAGTTTATTGGGTATCAATTCTCTTGTGAAGACTTCTCAGTCAGATTACGTCGGGCTTAGCCGGGTCTCTTCGGGAAATACCAATTAGTCCTTTGTTTACTTGGTCGGTCTCGGTAAATAACTCCATCTTGGGTATACAACCCATGTCAAAATGATTTAATTATTACTGAATTTCTTTCATAATATTATAATATTATGAGAAGATTCAAATCCGATCTTAAAAAGAGAAAATTCTCTCAATTTACACAAAAATGTTTATGAAATAGTATTAGAAGTTGACAAGGCAATTTGAACTAAATTGTAGTCATGGCCATATCATTCCTTTATCAAGTCGAATTATTATAGGTTATCATAATCGTCGTGACTTGAATAAATGGTGAAGTGCATAGAATAATAGCTAGCTTAATTTTTCAAAACTAATTTATTCACCCGATAAAATTTAGAATATATTTAGATAGTTATGAGTTTGGATCATGAAACTATTACAAAAAACTTCAATACACTAGGGAGTTAGTTACGACAAATTTTCACCAACAATCCATAGTATTTACACAATTTTTCTCTAATGTTCCGAAAGTCTCGTCTTTGGTCTCTCATATTCACAAAAAGTCTCACGGCTAGCCTCTTCTGTTAAATGGGTGTTAAAATAAAATAAAAATGGTTATGCACCTACCACATGACCATTTTCTAAAGGGTAGAACGGTCTTTCACGATTTTTTCCTTTTTTTCTTTTTTTTTTTCTCTTCTTCCTCTATGCCCTCCCTTATCCCAGTAACACCCCCTACCAAACCTACCCTACTTGGCTCTGGCCCTTTTTCTCTCTACCCAGAACCCCTTATCCTCTACCCCCTAGGCGCATTTGACCCACTATCCCTTACCCTACCCCATTCACCCCACGATCTCCTATACCTTTTCCTACGATCTCTCATTGCACCTACCTAGTATGCACGTGTTTGTATGCGTTATGATATGCATTATGTGTGTATGTATGTGGGAGTAGAATGTTTGTGTATTCGTAGTTGTGTGTATGTGTAGGTGATAGGTATGCGTATGTGTGAATGTGTATTCAGTGTATGTATTTGTGTGCCTAATGATTGTTTGTATGGTTGGTGTGTGTATGCTGGTATGCACGTGTGTGTATGTCTATTGTGAATAAGGGGAAATAAGGAGAGGGGAAAAAGAAAATGAAAATTTTAAAATCTATTATGGTTAAGAAATGCATGTTTTGGAATTTTTCTTAATTAACTAGGGTATAATGGTCATTTGATATGGATGCTACCATTTTCTGTCCAATTTTCACATCCATTTGACGAGAAGGACCAATTATGCCAATTTTTCATAGCATTGAGGACCACTTGTGTAACTTTTATAACATTGTGGACTAAATTATAAACTAAATAAACATTAGAGATTAACAGTAAAATTTTCCCAAGCTATCTACTATTAAGCTTAGAGTACAAAACTTAAACACGTTACTAAGCTCGTGATTATTAAACTTGGCTTGAGCTCTACCTAATATTATCATTATTCAAAACAAATTACTTTTACTCTAGCTCATTTCGCTCAAAGCTCATTCTACCTTTGTGCACTAAATGAATATATTAACTTAGAAATGATTTTCAAATTCTTCACAACATTAAAGTGAACTTGAACAACCTAACCTTTTTTCATCAACAAGTTCCTAGGCCGATGTAAGAATATGTTCATGTAGAGAGTCTAATTAATAATGATTAGTGAGAAAAAACATTAAAGTGAACTCTAGCCGATGAATGTATTTTCTGACAAAAAAAAATCAATGAATATATTTATATAATCTAAGAAATGAACTTAGTTATCAAAGTAATGGTTAAGCGAAAATCCAAGTTCAAATAATATTACATGCACCAAATACAATTTGTCCAAGTTCAATGTTAATTCATGTAACATGCTATCTATAGTTTGATTCATGTTTCACCTTTTAGAGTTTCTACTTCAACCACAAAAACATGTATTATCATATTGTTTTTTTCCTACCAATGTTTCTAGAAAGTTTTTACGTAGATTAGCCTAAGAAATGCCACAAATAACTAATATTAAAACATCTAATTATGTTATTTAATAGCTGTTAGTGGAAAATAATCTTAAGAGGGGGGGTGGGGTGTGAATTAAGATTATAGCAAGGTATTGCTATTTAAAAGTTTACTATAACCCACAAAAACCTCTTTGAGAGAATTTATCAAACACCTTGTGTGAATAACTAGATAAGAGAAATTATAATGAATAAAATTACATGCAAGAGCAAGATAATTACTATAAATAATATATCTGAAAATGAATGTAAATAAAGTACGGAGAGAGAAATCAAACTCGGTATTTTCAAGTAGTTTGAACTCCCAAAAGCCTAGTCTACCACCTAAGGTCTTCCTCCTTGGAATTTTCTAAACTCCACTAAATCAATACTTCTTCAAATGTTGGTGAAGCACAAACCAACTTACAAGTCCACTTTTGAACCCACAAGACCAATCCACTCTTGAATCCACAAGAGCAAATAAAACAATCTCTTAAACCCACAAGAGATCAGCCAAGCTTCTTCACAAGTAAGTGAAGCTCAAACCTACAACCTTTCCTCCTTTGAATCCACAAAGGATTTTACAACACTCTCTTCTCTTCTATGATTCTTACAATCTAAGATATAGAAAGCAATACAACCATAAATATATGTATATGAAAGATACAAAGCTTTAACTCCTCTAGAGTTGGATAATACAAATGAAGCTCTTTGAATGCTCAATAGATAATGCAAGTTATAGCTCAAGCTTGGTGTATATTGATTAAAATATGTGAAATTTGAAACTTATAATCAATATATGATGTTTTGGAGTTATTGGAAGAGTTATTTGATAAAATGGGTTGGTTTGGTATTTAAAGAAAAAGTTGCAATGGCTCATTAACGGTTATTTTTCAAATTTCTTACAATGTCGGACGAGCCGTTCATCTGACTATTCATCCGACTTGTCCTTTACACTCACTAGACAAGTCGACTGAGTCAAGTTGATCGAGTAGACTCGTCTGACATGAATAGTGCCAGTTTTTCAATTTTACGAAATTGAGTCCGAAATCCATTTTTTCGAAGGCTAAACACTTAGCCACTTCAAAAACACTTATTCTAAAGTGTTTCCAAGATTTTTAACACTTTAAAACATTTTCTAAACACTTGTAGAAATATTAAAACCAATATTTATAATCCAGAGTTTAAAACACATTTTCAACTAAAAATTCATATTTTGAAGATAAATCATTTAAACCTTTTTTGAGCAATTCTTCAAAAGATATTCCAACTCATTTAACCTTTTAAAATCCTTTAAAAACTCTTGAGGAAAGATTAAAAGACATTTTGAAAGATTACCAAGAGCTTCAACTATAAAAATGCATAACTAAGGCAAACGACATTTTTTAAGCCACTACCCCTTATGTCGCCACATCTTCATCCTTATAACACCACTTTGTCTTCATGTCTTCAAGTCTTGATTCTTGAAATATTTCTTCATTTCTTCAACCCTTCAAGACTTCAATTCTTGTGGTGATGTTAATGATTGAGGACAACATAATTTGGTATCTTCTTGATCTTGCAAGCTTCTTAAATCAAAACCATTTACCTCTTTCGTGCAAGATACTCTTCCTCTTTCCACACTAAGCATGCACAATATATTTTGGCTCATTATATCATTAGTACAATATAATCAACACAAGCCAAAACATTAAAGTCCAATTTGAGTTGTAATGATATATACATTTAATGTATATAAGCCAACAAGTGTGTAATTTAAGCATGTAAACACATTAGCACAAACACACTTATAAATCCTGTTATACTTGATTTGTTGTCATCAAAATCATATCTTTTGGTATAAGGCCAACAATTTCCCCCTTTTGGTGATGACAAATTACTATATTTTATAACAACAATAATTTACGAGTTTAGTACATATAGCATGAATATGGAGCTTTTAAGGCATGACTCCCCCTCATATATGAATTCAATACACTATATGGCAAGTGAGTAATCTTTAAACAATAAAGCACATATGGAGTCTTTGACTCCCCCGCACTTAATACATTTAACACATAATGCGCATATACGTTTTCTTACACATTAATATGTTTGTTATCATCAAAACCTTGCAAATACCTTCGGTATGAAACCTAAGTCTTAACATTCACCCCTTTTTTTATGATGACAAACTATTGATGTTTTTGCCAACATAAATTCAATGTAATAAAGTTCCCCTTATTACCATGACTTGAGGTAAGATACAAATGCAACATTTAGACCACACCTTAACATCTATAACACAATCACACATCTTTCTCCCCTTTTGTCATCAACAAAAAATAAATAATCACAATAAGGAGGTATAAGGTGTAATATGCATAAGTACGATAAAAGACTTTAAGCATTCAAGCACAAGAGTCTGACACTTTATCTCTCTTTGGCATAGCAAGGCATAGAGCATATAATTTTCTTTTAAAGCTTTTACTCCTTTCTATACAATGTTATCACTCCATTTTTACTTCTCCCCCTTTGGTATTCAACCAAAACATATATCAAATTTGTAACACTAAATCTTTTCTTCCCCTTTGATAAGATAAAAAATATTCATTGTTTTCATATAAGCAAACCATTTTTGTTCATCAAAGATTTTCTTCCATTCATGCCTATTCAATTTCATACTTATTTTCTCCTTTGTGGCATTTCATATCAAGTTCACTTGTTCTTCTCCTATTTCATCATAAATAGACAATAGTATGCTTAATAGTAAGAAGTAAGAACACTCATAAATAAAGTTATGATAGAAGCCAATTAATAGAAGAACATATGTCTCAGTTCAAAAGAAGAATCAAAAGTCATGAGAGATAATCTAGAGTAAGCAATGGTATGTATGTTCAAACAACATTTATTTTTCCAAATAATTCATCAGATGTACAAGCACATATCATATTCTCATACAACCATGGTTTTCATATAAGCTTTTCTCAACAATGTATTCATCTCAAGCATGTATATGATATTCTCATATAAGTATAGGACATATGTTAGAACAAAATATCCAAATGCATTATAATGATTATCCTTAAAAGCCCAAATGCACTGTAAGGGAGACAAGATCAAACAGTTCAGGAACACAATCCATCAAATAGTCATGATAAACATTTACTGTGTGTGGTGGAGAGACAATTCATACTTCCTTTTATAATGGTCTAGTGAAAATTTTGGAGTAATATCACAAGCAAGCACATAAGAGCATTGTTATCATCATATTAGAGGCAATTGAATACATTATCAAGCATACCTATATACTTCCTTTTGTCAACCATTATACCATTTATTATCTTTGTATAGCTTGGTTGATATACTCATTTGACTTGAACAAGTGCAAACTTCTTGTTTTGATTCCTTTATGATCTTGGTTTGACTTGTAAATGCTTCTTCTTGACTTGCAATATGAGGATGAACTTTGACTTTACCTTCATTTGCTTAATATAAATTCCCTTTGCAAGCTCTTAGAAAGACTTTCTCGAGAATATGTATTAGTTCCATAAATATTCAACAAAGTGATAGATTAGTTGTTCTAATGAAATCAAAATTATCCAACAAGGTCCTTTTGAAGTAATTGTAAAGTTTTTATAGGTAGTGACCTTATAGAATGAATATTGCTTGCAACAATATCTTTCAAAGATGATTCAAAATTAAACTCAAGCAAGCATGCCCCTTTTTTATACCATGATAGATCAAGTGTTGTCATTTTCAAATAAAAGATAAACATTTTCAAGATCCATGACAAACTTCATGTGTGTATATGATGGAGAGAAGTCAAAACATTTCAAATATCATAATCATCACACATTTTTAATATTCCAATGAACCATGTTACAACTTGATCTTCTATGTCATAGCATCAATTTTGTTCATTTAACTCATCAAAGAGTTTCACATGTCATCCAATCATATTCAATCAATCAATGATTAATCATTTCATCAAGTATCACCTATTACATTTAACAATCTAATCATTCGTTCTATATTTGCAACAATTATCACATTCATCCTTTTAATTTGACAATATCAACCTTAAGAGTAATTTATTGAAAGACATTTATTTTTTCTTCTCAAAACAACAAGTCATATGAAATCATATGAAACAATCACTTAAACATTACAACTTTCCATATGACTACATTCTCAATAAGTTTTTAACATTTTCATCATGTATTCCATTTCTTTCTTCTAGCTATTGAAAAAGTTTTATGCAAATATGCATGAAATCAAAATTATAAGTTGCATATCATTCAACAATTCAACCAATTCATTACATACATAACAACAATTTTTACATACATCTATTCATCTTCTCCCTCGATATACCAACATCAAGAATGAATACAATTAGAATCCACATGACATCATTTGAATTAATCATATATGACATTACAACTTTCTATATGAGCACATATAGTGATGAAGTATAGAGTATTGTCATTCACTCTTTCAAAATCAACTTTATAAAAGACAAATAAACACAAGTAATCCTTTGAAGTATGACATAGGTGTTAAGGATTTCTCAGTCCTTAGTTTCTTGCATAAAAGAGACATGTATTCAACCATGTATTGAGTCATCAAAATCGTCCTCAACCCCAATCTTATGTCCTATATTGCCATTTACCCTCAATTTTTATTTTATCTCCCTCAAATGAGAACCGTTCTTAGTTTTCTCCAATATTATTTTTTGGACATTGTTTATGAGTACCTTGAATTTATTTGCATTACCAATACATATTCATCCTATTAGGTGCATCTCATGTCCAAATAGCAAGACTGACACAACTAATCAATTGAAAGGATTCTTAGACAATTTGGATTCTATCTAAGACCATTCCATAAACTAATATAATTTCCTAGGTTCCAAACAAGCAAATGATTTTCTTCTTCTTATAAATACAAATCCTTTCAAAGGTTTATCCTATCCTCATTTGTCTAGCTTGGTAAGAATAGCTCACATTTAGCATAATCCAACTCTTTTTCAAAATTCATTTTCTAGCATTCAAACCATCAAGTTCATGGGGCTCTTTCTAACTCAACAACGTTATGTTGAGGAACTACTTCAATGGACCAACATGGAAAATGCCAAACTAGTCTCATCCCATATTGTTCCTAATTAATATCTCTCTCAGCATCATGACAATCCTTTCTCTGATCCTACATTATATCGCATCATAGTTAGGGCTCTTCAATATCTTACATTCCTTTTTCTATAAATAAAGTATGTCAATTCACGCATAATCCTATTGATCTTCACTAGACTGCAATCATGTAGATTCTTCAGTATCTACGGGACACTTTCATAATGGTTTTCATCTCACTGTCTCCTCTAACTTGTCTCTTCATGCTTACTTGACTTTGACTGGGCTGGCTATCGTGATTATCGTAAAAGCTCTATGGCTACTGCATCTTCTTAGGTCCTAACCTTGTCTCTTGGTCAGCCAAGAAAAAAACACTACAATGTGTTCAACTACTGAAGTAAAATGTCAAGCTATTTTGCCATTGTTGAAATTTGTTGGCCCACCTATCTTCTCTCTGAGTTGTGCTTCATACCTTCTTGCCCTCTATCCTTGTGGTCTAATAACATTTAGGCCACATCCCTTGCTATCAATCATGTTCATGACAAGGTTGTGTCTCGTGAGCTTGTAGTATGCTTATCTACGTCATTGATCAACTAACTGACATTATAACCAAGGAGTTTTCCATCTCAAGCTTTCGTAAACTCAGGCACAAGCTCAATAATCCAATTTTTCTTGTAGGGCCATGAAGACGAATATAAATTTGGAAATAAATCAATCAGTCATTCTCCTTCATTGTAGTCAATTTATTCTTATTTTTTAACTTTTTCCCCAAGACTTTCCTAAATATTAGGCCTGGCACTTTACTCTTGTACTATAAATACAGTCTTATTGTATATTGCAAATATACTAAAGTAGCGATTAGTATACTGGAATGAATTTGGACAAGAATAGAATGAGCCAATGAATGTAATGAACTTGGTAATGCGAATGACATGCTTGGTATGTTATAGAAATGAAGAGTAGTAATGAGAATGTCTTATATAATATGACATGATTGCCCTTTTATTATTATAGTATTAAAAATATGACATGACTGCCATTTTATTATTATAATAATAATAATAATAATTATTATTATATTTGGTATTATTATTTTTATTTTTTTTATTTTTATCATTATTATTTTACTTTATTATTATTATTATTATTATCTTTATTATTAATGTTATTATTATTATTATAATTATTACTACTAATAATAATAATAATCATCATTTTAATCAATATTTTAATTTTTAATTTTTAATTTTATTATTATTTTATTTATTTATTTATTTATTATTATTATTATTATTTCAATCAAAAATAATATTTTTTATTATTATTTTGTTATTTTAATTTTATTGATTATTATTATTATTATTACTTTTATTTTTATTTTATTTTTAGTTTTTGTTTTTATTTTTTGTTTTATAATAATAATAATAATTATTATTATTATAATATTAAATATTATTAAAAATAAAAAAATAATTATTGTTATTGTTATTTTTTTTATTATTTTTGTTATTATTATTATTATTATTAAAATATGGGGTATGGTAGTCAAGTTCATTCTCAAACACAGGGGAATGACTCATTCCTATGTGTTTGCTCTGGAATGACTATTCTCATATACGCGTGAATGAGATTATCTTAGGAATGGAATTCCCAAGTTCATTAATTCATACCAAGCATGAGAATCAAAAAGAGTTAACAATGTCATTCCATTTCAAATTAAATTACATTCTAATATACCAATCGCTACCTAAAATATAAATCTTTCAATAGCTATTGAGCGAGGGCTCTAGTAGCTTGTGGTAATTCTAGCGAGGATTCTAGCATATGAAGATCAAGAAAAGGTCTTAGTTGCGGTGAAAAAGCTTGGCAGTTCTCACCAAGGAAGGATTTATTATAATTTTTGCTCAAAGTCCAAGCCCAAGTACATAAAGACAAGTAGAAGTAGAGTCCTAATGAGAGTAGGTTTAGGAAAGGTTTTCTATAAATATGACTTCATATAGCTTGTAGTTATTTGCCACTAGGCCATACCCCATGGAAGGGCGTATGCGTGTGAGCCTAAGAAAGAGAGTTTTTACATTGTTAGTTCGTCCAAAAATTTGTAATCATCTTACAGAGTTTTTTGTTCTTTTGTTAGAAAACACCAAGTGTGCGAGGGTTTAGGCTTTTCTGTGCATAAAATCATGTTAGTGAAAGTTTAATTTTTTCCATGCAAAAAATCATTACATTTTAATCATTATTGTTAAATAGTAGATTTTTCCAACTTTGGGTTATAGACGTAAATTGAACTTGGTTAAAAATATTGTGTTTCCTCTGTGCTTGTGTGTGCGTGTCCTCATCTCCAACAAAATATAACCTGCCCAGAAGATAGAAGACGGAATTGGTAGTTCACTCTTCATTCTCTACAGTGAGCACTGATAAACTCGGCCCTTGTTCAACGACGCATGAATACATTTATGCAGGATATGCATGATGACGGAGGAGCAGACACAAAATCTCTTAACAATCTCGCAACCGATTTCAGTAAAAATGGTGTATCCTTGCCTGGAATAATGTCGGAAAGAACATCGACACAACAAGACAGGAAAGGAATAACTAAGCAATCTTTTGCAACGCATAGTCCATGTGATCATCATAACAGCGTGATTGCGATGTGCGATCCTCAGCCAACGAGACCCCACAGTGATGCAAAGGAATATTTTTGGTATTGTGATTGACAGACGAAGAAATCTCCGGTGAAGAATATGCTTGTGATGGATCAGTATAGATCATTAAAATCTTCTTCTACCCTTGCACAGTTCAGGCCATTATACAACTATGGCAGCCTTCACATCTAGTGGTTTATTTCTTATTCGATACAACTGTAATTGGTCAATGATACCCTAACTGGTGACAACCAGAATCTCACTTCTCTAGCAACTTTCATCTCATAGTTGTTCCCCCTATAATCATTTGTACTGCATATTATTGCTCCATCCTTGATGAGACCTAGAGTCTAGACACCATCATTAAAAGGGTAGCAAATGTTGTAATATTCAAATGTAGTTTCTGGAATAGAAACTTTAGAATTTTCAAGTTCAATAAAACCCTCAGAAGTATCTTTGGTGACTCGAGCATTATAATTCAGGTCCAAGAACAGGGGAAAAGATTGTTCGAAGAAAAGATTTTAGAGTCATATCATGCATCTTCACTAACTAATAAAAGACTACCTCTAAAAGCTTAAATTGATAAAGATAAATTTGTTTCAACATGCTCACAAACATGCGAACGGGATTAGTTTTTAGACAACATTTTAATTTTAAAATAAGTAATGACCAAACTTGAATTTAAGATTGTTCAGTGACCGTACATGAGTTATAATATTATTTTAAATTACCACATTATATAAAAATTTAAAAAGAGTTTATTCATTTATTCAACACAAACACTAATGAACTTATTGCAAGGTCTTTTCTTATCATGTGCATAGGGGCCACCTACGTTTTACTGCTTACTTTAGCATCTTACAAATCATTGTACCAGAAACAGCTACATGCCTTTTGATTAATTTCTCCTTTTTCTTATTTTGTGTGGGCAGTCTAGTTCAATTTTGGCGTGTAACGATATTTTTCGCCTTAAATTGCATTCATTTAGTGTGCAAGCAGGGACGGAGCTAAAAATTTAGTATTGAGGGGCTAAATTTTTTTTTTATACAATATTTTTTACCAATATAAAATAAACTCAATAAATATCTTTCTATTTCCAATTAACATAATTAATTATTCTAAAATTAAATAATAAAGAACTAATTAAAAAATTCAAACATAATAAGTGTAAAAAAATACCATTTTGCAAAAAAAAAAAAAAATAAAATTATGTAAAGTAGTGTTTACCAGTTCAGTCAATGAAGTTGGGCTCGTCTTTCCTTCATGAAATAAAATTTATCAATTATTGTATCAACAAGAACATCTTTAGCAATTTCCTTTTCAATATAAACAATCATACTATCTTTGAGAAAATCATCATCCATTCGTTTGCGAAGCCTTATTTTAGACTTATTCATACTTTACCTGAAAATAAATTTCAAAAATTAGAATAATTAATATATATATATATATATATATATATATATATATATATATATATACTTTTAGATTAACTATATTTATATATTTAATTATTCTAATCAATATGATTTATGAAGAAATTCTCTTAATTTTTTTGTATTAAAAAAAATTGTATTTGACTAGCAAAATGATAATTTATTTCACATAAAATATTAAAATACAATTTCAAAGGAAAAAAAAACAATTCTATATTTGACTGTTGTTTTTTCAACAATTAATCTTCTCCAATCTACACATTAATCTTATACACATTATGCCTCACTAAAATTTAAAAACTAAAATTATCTATTACACATAAAATATTAAAATTGACATTAAAATATAATTGACAAATAATATGCACTAAAAAATATAAAGAGGAGTATTTTAGCCAAATTGATTACCTTAATTAGTTTTTCCTCAGGAATCAAGATATTTACCTACTGGAAAAAAAATATATTAACAAAATAAATTATTGATAAAATTATATAACAAACAAAATTTAATAAATAAATATAAATTTAATAAAACTTACCTTAGGGGAGATGATCTGCTAGAGAAAGATGAAGAAACTAAGAAGAATAAGAAAATAAGAAAGGAAGAAAGGGAGATTGGGGTTTAGTCAGTAGATATGGGAAAGGTAAGAAGAATTTTTTTTTTTAAAAAAATTAAAGAATATAATAATTAAAGTTATAATTATAATATTATTTTAATTAAAAAGTTTTGTTAAAAAAAAATTAAAGAATATAATAATTAAAGTTATAATTATAATATTATTTTAATTAAAAAGTTTTGTTAAAAAAAAATTAAAGAATATAATAATTAAAGTTATAATTATAATATTATTTTAATTAAAAAGTTTTGTTAAGGTTGGGAAAGGGGTAAAAAAAAAATATGTGGGGGGCCTAACTCTTTGACAAAATTTTTTTACAAGTAAAATTTTTAATTTTTTTAAAATGGGGGCCCGGGCACCCTTTGCTCCCTTTAGCACCATCCTTGTGTGCAAGAAATATATAATGAATTGTAAGTGTTAAGTGACTAGTTCATTTAAATATTTGAATTGTTAAAAATAAATTTATTATATTTAATATACACACTTACGTATAATTTATATTATATTTATTTATTGTATTCGGTATCAGATGGCTGTGTTAACTATTGTACATGTCGTCAGCTGAGTAGCTAGGATTACATTCAGTAGCTTTCTAGGTCAAAACGCCAGCGCTGCATGTAAGATTGAAAATAAAGCAATATCTAGTCATAATTCTTGGGTTGTATAGGATATATAGTGTAAAATAAGACACCTTATCAATGTGTCAGTGACTTGAAGCAAGACACTATTTGAATTAACAGTGTAGCGTCCGGGACCAAGATGGATTTTCCAGGAAAACCTTGGCATAAGAGGAAACGAACATTGATATATATATATATATATACCTAGTGGCGCCATGCAACTCCCAATATAGGGTTAGGAAAATGATTCTTAGAGATGGATGGAGTAAATGTGGGCCCTATCTGCACGTGGGTTCACGTTCATGATTCTCGAACATATCCCGTCACTTTTTAATATGACCCCATAAACAGCAAAAGATGACGTGTGAGCCAACTTTATAAAAAAAATTTAGATCTCACTAAAAATGACAATGGTTCAAAACCGAGGAGCATTTCTACATTTTTCCACCAGCTGAAGTAACTCTTGAACAGTGGAATTAATATTTCAGCAGCGTGAAAAATCATGTTTTTGCAGGGTTGATCTTTTATACTTTTCTTCAGACAATAATATCTCTTTATAGATTCGTTCCACCGTCATTGCTACTTATTGATTTCTCTAGATCTTCTCATACATTATTTTCCATTATATATCTAGACCTGCTGCTCTCAAGTTAGGGTGTGGGTTTTGATTTTTGAAACTTAAGGCCCCATGAGCTTTAGAGTGTGATTCTACAGGCTTTTATAGATGCTTATTTTTGGTATAAAATATCTCCGTACATATCTTCCCAGTGACAAAAATGGCATCAACTTGAGCCTGAAATCACTGAAGACAAATTGAAATCCAACTATACTTCAACTAACTCTTGGAAACTTTGTTTCAGCTTTTTCTTGTAATATTTTGGGGCGGATCACTAACCCAAAAAAGGTAAAAAATTTATTTATTTTTTAGAAAAAAAATTAAATATCTATATATTTTTAGTTAAAAAATTAATTAATTCTCAATGAAAAAAAAATATATTCATATAATAAAAAAATTATATATTTTAGCTTCCGCTAACAAAAATTCTTGGATCCACCCCTTCCTATGAGCCTCACAAAATGAGAGATCAACCCTTTCCAAACGCCTTTTTACATGCAATTTTTAACTAACTTCTGTGGTTTCAAAAACAAAGTGTAAGACATTGAACAACTCCGAATGAAGAATTCGCGATTCAATTTGAAAGAAGAGTGTAAAAAGAGAAAGAAAACCAACATTTTTAATTACCCAATCGACCGCACCATTTGCATTTCTACAAATTCGATCAGCCATCCAACTTCGGAAGGCCTCAGTTCGAATCATAATGCGTTGAAACTGGGACAGGATGATTAGACAATCAAAATTCTAATCAAGGTATCTGCTATTTAATTTGATCTTGTGAGGGATAAAATCAGTGAAAATTGTTAAACATAATAAATAAATAAGATAAATTTTTTTTTAAAAATATAAATTTTTAAATAAAGTGATCACTTAATAAACGTTTTTTTGAGGCATATTAATGGTAGTCTCTCCAATTTACATGCTCGCACATGAAGCCTGCGTTGACTATGATCATATGAAAGCTCAATGACTATGAGAAAAGAAAGTAAGTTGCTGTGGTGAACACCATAATAACACGATTTTATGAAGTGAGGTCTTCTCTTGTCCTACGCTACTTTATCAGGTACAACTAACCATGATTGAATACAGTTCAATGGAATTGTGCGTGGGAGGTTGCGGGTCCAGCAGATATCTTTCACTCCCCACAGACACAGATATCCCCAGCCAACTTATGCACTGTTCTGTAACATTCTATAATCGTAGAAGAAACTGAGGACGGGAGGAAAATTCCATTGACCAATGGAGTCCTGCTATGTGTCATAATAAAAATGACAAAAAGAAAAAAAGAGTCTTCACCTGGGATGATAACTTTTTTTATGTTATTCAAGGGAAAACTAAAGTTATATAATATAACTAACAAAACTTAAATTTATAATCTCTCGTATACATAATAAATTACATTCTTGATCAAAGCTCTAGTGGCCAAGAAATAACCTTACTTAAAAGAAAAGGTAACTTGGAAATATAAGTATGCCACCTCACATGAAGAAATTCAATGTGGAAAAGGGAAAAAGACGTAAAATCATACTCACCTGTAAATTGTATAATATACACATGTAAAGGATCTTTCAACTAATTTATTCAGAGTACTTACTCTTTTGGTGTCATTTATTTATATATTTAGGAAAAAAATTTTAAAAAGTTTGATTGATCGGTCTGTCAAATTTTTTTATTCACAATTAATAGTCCCCACATATGTTTGATCCCAATGTTTTATATGTAAAAAACCTGACTAATCGGTTAGTCAAACTTTTTAAAGAGTTTCTCTTTATTTAGCTGTAACTTATTGAAGCGCGAACCATACATGACTGGATCATGAGAGTTTCTTATCTTAACCAAAAATGATTGTAAGGGTGTCTCCAATGAAGGCTCTAAATTAGAGTATCTAAAATGCAATGATTGCAGCAATTTAGAGACTTTGGAGAAAAAAAAAAAAAACACCAATGGGAGTCTCTAACTCTAAAAATAGAGTCCGGGCTCTATATTGTTTTGAGTCTCTATTTTTATCAACAAATTGTATTATTTTTTTCTCCAAAATCTTTAAATTGCTGCAATCATTGCATTTTAGAGATCCTAATTTAGAGATTCTGTTAGAGTCACCCTAATATGAGAATGTGCATAGCAATTTGGGCCTAGAGTCATGGCTGGGGAAGTGGAAGCTCGAGCAGCATGGGTAGGCGTACTAATTGGTGGCCTGCAACGTCCTCAGGTTTCGGCTCGTGCGAGACTAGGCCAAGTTCCCTAATGGCAAGAACGACGAGAATTTTCCCCAAAACTCATTGTCCCAACAATTTCACAAGGAAATCTCGTGGGTTTAGGCCCAACGAAGCTATAAATACCAAGGGATTCATATCCCAAAGGGGAAGCTAAAAAGCAGCTCAAAACAGCCCATGTAAGAAGACTACCGATACCTCCCTTCAATCTTATTCATTTCTTGGATAGGGCGAGTTACAAGTATCCGCCTTAGAAAAGGATCAGGATCGTGAAGCCCCGAGCTCAGAATCTTGATGGTAAATTTCAAAACTACAATGATCAAAGTGGTGGATTAATTTATAAGATTGGACCACTAATAATCGCCACAGTGCCCAAGCCGAAATCCTACTTCATAAGTGGCCTATTACTACATTTTGAAACATAGGCCCATATAAAACGAGCCCTTTGTAATTACTACATGTCGAAACATACTATTTTGCACTCTTTGTTCATCAACATTGCACAAACCAAGAAAGATGAAAACAAATCTAAATTTGGAGAAGATAAGTCAGAATTCATAGAAACTTGACACAGTACCCCCTCATTTTGTAACTTTAAATGTGGGTTTGAGTCTCATTTTTTCTGGGAATGTTTACGCATGCATTTCATAATTTAGCATCATCTTATAGATTTTTTGTCGCATTGCTATCAGTTTTCATTATATTTAGGTTTCCAAAGTATGCATGACTCTGGTTATGGATAGTAAAGTGATTTTGGATTGTGTAAGGAGGATTATAGTATGATTTATTTGTCATCACAAAATTTAGCTCTCAAACAAGGTAGGGTGAAGTAATCAGGACCCCTATGTGGTTCGTAAGTATACAATATCCTCCTATTTAAAAACCCTCATTAATCCCTTGTGATTTTAAAAACAAAGTACAGTCCCTTGTTCCCTTCGTCAGTGAAACCATTTATATTAACGGAGTGTGTGTCTAACGTGCATTAGATGCAGTTGGGCGAGTGTCTACATATACATGTCAATAAAATAAGATTAATTTTGGATCTAAATACCCTTGTCTTGGCCTTATAAACTCCCAGCCACTAAAGTCCTCTCACTCTCACATAATAACGTTGGTGTCCCAGCAAGAAGACTAGGTCAAGCTCCCGCAAGAAGGCTAGTGAGCTCCGCTAACTATGCAAGTCGTGGCCTGCTTGTAATTTTCTCTTTTTTGTTTTAAAATGTCTTTCACTACAAGAAATTTTGCGTTTGGAGACGGTACATTTTCATCTCCGTTTCATCTCCAATTTGAAAAGGAGACAGAACGGAGACGAAACTCGAGCGTCACCTTTTGACCCGTCTCCTTTTTTGAATTTCGTCACCGTTTCGTCTCAAATGGAGACGAAAAGATATTTCGTCACCTTTCTGTTTCATTATTTGTCTCCCTTACATTTTGTCACATTTCCGTCTCTTTCACATTTCGTCTCCGTTCTGTCCCTCTTACATTTTGTCTCATTTTCGTCTCCATTCTGTCTCCCTCACATTTTGTTTCCTTTTCATCACATTTTTAAATTTAAAAAAAAAATAATAATTTGAAGTAAAAAAGTTATTAAATTCTATTATGTCATATTTTTTATTTTAAAATATATATAAATAACAAATAAAGGAAAAAAAATAAAAAAATGAAACTGAAAAATAAAAAAATTAAATAACCTCTCCCCCTTCCCCAAAAAAAAAAAAAACTTATAATATATATATATATATATATATATATATATGTATAAAAAGAAAAAAAAATTGAAAAAAAATAAAACAGAAACCCCAAAAAAATGAAAATAAAAAACAAACTTACATTTACATATTCAAAAAATAGGTATATATGCATATATATAGTTATATACATATATAAATATATATATATATATATATATATATATATATATATATACATATATATATATGTATATATATATATGCATACATATATATATATACATATATTATGCATATATATATATACATATATATATATACATACATATATATATATACATACATATATATATAAACTCATATACATAGTCATAAACATACACATACACATACATATACACATACTACTATATAATTATATCTACATTTGCAACTACATCTACATATATTTATACATCTATATATACATATACATTTACAACTACATCTGCATATATTTATACATCTATATATACATATACATATACAAAAATATACATATATATCTAACCTTAATGTGAGGTGTGAGGGGTGGGGGTGGGGGTAGGGGTGGGAGGTGGGTTATTGGGTGTTGTATATAGGGGAGATCGTGCCCTCAGCCAATTTTTTAAATTGGCTTTGCAGACGGACCAAAGTGGTCCATCCCTTTTTTGCTTTATTTTTTTGTTTTTTAATTTTATTAGTAATATTTTTAATTATTTTGTCTTTGTTGAAATTTTCCCCCATAAAATTCAAAAAAAAAAAAAAAACATTTTTGGAGACAGACCTTGGTTCCGTCTCCCTTTTGGAGACGAAATGGATGGTCCGTCTTCAAAAATGTATTTTTAGTTTGAATTTTTTGGGAGGAGATTTAAACAAATTGAAAAAAAATGTCAAGGGTTTGTCTCTATTTCGTCTCCAAAAGGGAGACGGAATGGAGACGAACCCATAAAAACGTTTTTTCAATTGGTTTAAATTTTCCCCCAAAAAATTAAAACAAAAAAAAAAAAAAAAATATATATATATATATATATATATATATATATATATATATATATATATATTTAATGTATTTTTTTTTTTTTTTTTTTTCTTTTTTTGGAGACGGATCATCCATTTCGTCTCAAATTTTGGAGATGGACCTTGATTCCGTATCACTTTTGGATACGACCAAAAGTTCCGTCTCCCGTTTGGAGATGGAATGGATGGTCCGTCTCCCTTTTGACTATTTTATTTTATTTTATTTTTTTCGGAGAAAAGTTAAACAAATTGGAAAAAATATGTCAACGGTTTGTCTCCATTCCGTCTCCAAAAGAGAGACGAAATGGAGATGGATAACATATCTTCAAACATGTCATCTCATTTTCGTCTCTTATCAGAGACGAATAGGAGACGAAATTCATATTCTGTCTCCAAATCGTCTCCATTGGGAGACAGTTTGGAGACGACACACCTAAACCGTCTCAAAATGGTCACTATTCAGTTTCGTCTTATTTTCGTCACTTTTTTGGCAACGAAAAGGTGACGGACCGTCGCCTTTGACAATTTTTCTTGTAGTGTTTAGGGTTTTTATTGTACATTAAAAATTGCTCTAATACCGTTATACATTTGTATCTTTTTATGATGTTATAGCAATATGTCAACAGCAAGCTATGGCAATTCGATGTAAGCTTTACTTAGGATCTTAGACATTATATTATGCATCATATTATAAACTAAATAGAGAAAACATATATATTACATTGTGTCATTGAAACAATAAAACTTAAGAATATACCAAGAGTTTGTAGACTTGATTAGATATTTCACACACCAAGACCGCGAACAAACACAATCAAGAAGCCTAGATAATAGTTGAACACTTGTAATATGTAGTTGTTAAGTTCCAAGAGATTTGGAACTGTAGCTCTTAAGTCTTCTCTCCCCTAACTCTATCCTTATGTTTGTAAGTCATGGGATCTACAAACTTGTGAGTATGTGTGTGAGTGGAAAGAGGGACCAAGAGCCCTTTATATAATACTTTCCCAATTAATTTCACCTATCAAAGATTTAATTAGAAAGAACCCTTCACTAACCCCCGCTAACCTCAATAAGTACACCATAATATAGGCTATAATTAACCCACTAACCTCACTAAATTATACCACGATGTAGGGATATAATGAGTATAAAACCTACTAAGTGTACCATAATATAGGTGAATTCAATATTGCATAAGTTTCATAGGCTCTTCATATTCCTATTAACCTTTTCATAAACCCACTAACACATCTTAATGTAAGAGGCTACAAATTGTTTCTTTACTTTGGTTATTGAACCACCACTATTTTGTATATATATATTTTTTATGTGGTCATGAAGGCCACATTATATATATTTTATCTTACATTCTCTCATTTGGCCGAATGATCACATAGATACTTGTGATACATTTTGTTGGATTCCACGTTAACAATATAATGTTTATCTAAACAAACAACCAATATGGATCATGACAGTTTTAAATCAAACTAATCGATATAATCCCTTCCATGTATCACAAAATTAGTTATTTATGTAGATAACACCTTAATGAGAAATAAAAATAATAATAGGATGCATGCAAATCCTTCAAATAAAACTTAAAGGTCCTACTTTAAAGTCAAAATAATTTTGACAGTTCCAGTTACCAATAATTTAATAATGTGCACATGAAAACTGGAAACATTTATTTATATTACATACATGTGTTCAAAAATTAGCAAGACCCATGGAAAAAACATGTTCCTTATACTTTTTAGGCGCCAATGCTTTTGTAAAGGGATTTGCTACCATCATATTAGTACTTATATGCTCAATGAAGACATATCTTCTTTGTATTCTTCTCTAACAACATGATACTCCAATTCTATGTGCTTCAACTTGCTAGAGCACTTGTTGTTCTTTGAAAAGAATACAACTGCAAAATTGTCACAATATACTTTAAGTGGTTTGGAGATGGATTCAACAATCATAAGCGCTGGAATAAAATTCCACAACCAAATGGCTTGAGAAGTTTCCTCATAGCATGCCACAAACTCAGCTTCCATTGTGAAAGATACAGTAAGAGTTTGTTTAACACTTTTCCATGAGATGGCAACTCCAACTAAGAAAAAAACATATCCTGACGTTGATTCCATACTATCAACGCATCCTATAAAATCTGAATCTGAATAGTCCATAACCTCAAGATGCTCACTTCGTTTATAAGTTAGCATATAATCTTTGGTACCTTGCAAATATCGCATCACCTTTTTGACAGCTTTCCAATGTTCTATTCCAAGATTACTTTGATATTTCCCAAGCATTCCAACGACAAAGCTAATATCAGGATGAGTGCAAGTTTGAGCATACATCAAACTTCCAACAGCAGATGCATATGAAATATTTTTCATTTATTTTTTATGAATTTTATTTTTCGGACATTGAAATTGACCAAATTTATCACCTTTGACAATTGGAGCTAGACTTGGTGAACAATTTTGCATTTGAAATCTTTCAAGAACCTTTTCAATATAAGTCTTTTGAGATAGTCTAATAATACCTTTAGGTCTATCTCTATAAATTTCAATCCCAAGCACAAAGGATGCATCCCCAAAGTCCTTTATGTCAAAGTTCTTAGAAAGAAAACTTTTAGTTTTGTGCAAAATTCCCAAATTATTAGTAGCAAGTAAGATATCATCCACATATAAAATTAGAAATATAAACTTACTACCACTGACCTTTAGATATACACAATCATCAAGTTTATTTTTTTGAAATCCAAAGGAAGTAATAGTATCATGAAACTTAAGATACCATTGGCGGGAGGCTTGCTTAAGCCCATATATGGATTTTCTTAACTTGCATACTAATTGTTCATTACTAGACTCCTCAAAACCTTCTGGCTATCGCATATAAATTTCTTCATCTAGTTTCCTATTCAAAAATGCAGTTTTCACATCCATTTGATGTACTTCTAAATCAAAATGAGCTACTAAAGCCATGAGTATTAGGAATCTTTCTTTGAAACAAGTAAAAATGTTTCGTTATAATCATTTCCTTCCTTTTGAGTGAATCATTTCGCAACCAATCTGGCCTTATATCGATCAATATTACCTTTAGAGTCCCTTTTAGTTTTAAAAACCCATTTACATTGGATGGGAATGACTCCATGAGTCAATTCAACCAATTCCCAGACTTGGTTATGCTTCATAAATGCTATTTCATCTTTCATTGCATTCATCCACTTGAATTCACTACTTTTTATGGTTTGTGAAAACGTTATTGGATCATTTTCTATTCCAATATTAGAATATTATCCCTGTAAGTACACTATATAGTAATTTGGAATAGCATTTTTCCTTTGTCTTTGAGATTTCCTTAATGCTTTTGAATGCACTATACTTTTTATTTCATGTGTACTTTCTTTAATGGAATCGATAGAAGTTTCACAATGTTCAGTATAAGGTGGTGTATTCTTGATTGTTTGATTCTCATCTTTGTCTGATAAGACATTTGAAGAATCAACCATTTTAGGAAGTAACACCACTTCTCTTTTATCATTGCTCCCATTATAAATTCCATTTTCTAGGAACTTAGCTACATTGGATTCTATTATTCTGGTGTAATGATTAGGACAATAAAATTTATACCCTTCAGATCTCTCTGGATAACCAATAAAATAGCAGCTTATAGTTCTTAGATCCAATTTTCTTTCATGTGGATTGTAAAGTCTTGCCTCAGTCGGACAACCCCATATATGTATATGATTTAAACTCGATTTCCTTCCTGCCCATAATTCCAAAGGAGTTACGGGCACAGTTTTACTAGGAACTTGATTTAATATATACATAGTTATCTTGATGGCTTTCACCCCACAAAAATTTAGGAAGGGTTGAATCGCCAATCATACACCTTGTCATTTCTATTAACGTCTGATTATGTCTTTCAGCTATACCATTTTATTGAGGTCTACCATACATTGTATATTGTGCTACAATACCATTTTCTTGAAGGAATCTAGCAAATGGCCCTAAATTACGGCATGTTTCATCATACTTGCCATAATTCTCACCACCTCTATCAAATTTCACCACTTTAATTTGTTTATCTAATTGTTTTTCAACCTCAGCCTTAAAATTTTTAAAAGCGTTTAAGGCATCAAATTTATCCTTAATTAGACAAGCATAGCCGTAACGTGAGAAATCGTCAATAAAAATGATAAAGTACTTTTCACCACTTATGCAAGTAGGAGAAAGTGGTCCACAAATATTTGTATGTATCATTTCAAGCAAATTTGAACTTCTAGTAGCACTTTTCTTGGTAACTTTTGTTCGTTTTCCCTTAATCCAATCAATACAAGTACCAAAATTAGTAAACTCTAGATTTCGTAAAACTCCATTATTTACTAACCTTTCAAGTCTCCATTTTGAGATGTGACTTAAACGTTTATGCCACAACATAGAAGAATTTTCATTTTGTCGAATTCATTTGGTGCCAGCATTTATATTCATATTAAGGGAAATAAGTGACTGAGTAAATAAATGATCAAGGTTAATTTTATATAGTCCATCACACAAGTTTCCACTCCCCACTAGAATACCATTTTTCTTGATAACAAGAGTTTTATTTGCAAAAGTAAACATGTAACCAAGTTCATCTAAACAAGAGAAAGATAGTAAATTTCTAGAGAAACAAGAGACAAAGAAAGTGTTAGGAAAATATAAAGAAAATCCAATATCAAGAACGAGTCTATAGGTCCCAACAACTTCTACTTCAGATTTCATGTTATTTCCCATGACCATAAACTTTTCTCCATTATTTGATTTTCGGGACATAAGGAATCCCTGCATAGAATTAGTAATGTAAATGGTTGCACAAGAATCTAACCACCAAGTGTCAGAAGGAACATCAATAAAATTGAACTCAAAACACATTAATGAAAAGAAATTACCTTTCTTCTCAAACCAAGCCTTACGTTTAAGGCAATCATTTTTCATGTGTCCCTTCTTTTTACAAAAGAAACTTCTGTCATCCTTTCTATCATTGCCATATACACCTTCTTCTTTTTCATTATTTGATGGCCTTTTCTTACCATAGTTTTTGCCCTTTCCAGGTCTTCTACCATTTTGACCTTGTGATACCATGTGAATTGCTTGTAATCATTCTCTCTTTAATCTTTCCTAATCTTGAACACACATAGAGATAAGTTCATTTATAGGCCATTTCTCTTTTTGTGTGTTATAGTTAATTTGAAATGGTCCAAAATGAGGATGAAGAGAATTGAGAATAAATTGCACCAAGAATGACTCAGAAATAGTCATATATATAGATTTCAATTGTTCAGCCAAATTACTCATTTCTAAAATTTGCTCTCGTACCCCATTAATTCTATCATACCTTTTAGTTGTCAAGGTTGCCATAAGCGTACCTGGTAGTACCTTATCAGAAGTCTTAAAATGTTTCTCAGTAGATGCTAAGTATTCACGTGCATTCTCCGAAGTAGAAATGGATTTGCAGATGTTTTTAGCAATCTTGCTCTTTGCAATCATGAGGCTCATTCGATTTAAACACTCCCATTTTTCATAAATAGTTTTTCCCTCAATGTTGCTATCTTGAGTAGGTTGTTTTGGCTCATCCATCCGAAGACACAAATCCAACTCCAAACAACCCAAAGAAATAATAAGTTGTTCCAACCAATTAGAACAGTTAGAACCATTCAATTGAGGGATGTTAGATATGTGTTCGGACAAAGATGCTGGAGTAATAGCTGAAACACAAGACATGCCATGAGCAAACAAATTTAATAAGCAATCTAGCGTATCATTGCCTCAACCTTTGGGTTAAAAACAACATCCTAATGATTCACTTTTATAACTTTAATTAAAATTGTAATATACCTTTGGGTAACATTACAACTTAATACTTTGGGCAATTTTATAACTCCACAAATGTTTGTTCAATCAATCAATATATGATTTGTGCTACTTTGGTGTCAACAAATATTTTTTTTAAAAAAACATGCTACCATTAAAGATTGATCAACAAAAGACATATATACATATGTACATATGTATGAGAAAATTTGAAAGAATGATGCAAAATAAAAATGTCTCAACCTATGCTTTGATACCACGATCTTAGACATTATATTATCCATCATATAATAAACTAAATAGAGAAAACATATATATTACCTTGTGCCATTGAAACAATAAAACTTAAGAATATACCAAGAGTTTGTAGACTTGATTAGATATTCCACACACCAAGACCACGAACAAGCACAATCAAGAAGCCTAGATAATAGTTGAACACTTGTAATATATAGTTGTTAAGTTCCAAGAGATTTTGAACTATAGCTCTTAAGTCTTCTCTCCCTAACTTTATCCTTATGTTTGTAAGTGATGGGATCTACAAACTTGTGAGTATGTGTGTGAGTGGAGAAAAGGACCAAGAGCCCTTATATAATACTTTTCCAATTAATTCCACCCATCAAAGATTTAATTAGAAAGAACCTTCACTAATCCCCACTAACCTCAATAAGTACACTATAATATAGGTTATAATTAACCCATTAACCCCACTAAATTATACCATGATGTAGGGATATAATGAGCATAAAAGCCACTAAGTATACCATAATATAGGTGAATTCAATATTTCATAAGTTTCATAGGTTCTTCATATTCCTCTTAACCTTTTCATGAACCTACTAACACATCTTAATGTAGGAGATTACAAATGGTTTCATGACTTTGGTCATTGAACTACCACTATTTTGTATATATATATTTTTATGTGGTCATGAAGGCCACATTGTATATATTTTATCTTACATTCGAAAGATCCCTTATTGGATTTGTGATATGTGAACAATAAGTGTCACTATAATCGAAAGGTGAATATTCAAGTTGTGACATCATATGAGAAACCTTCAAGAGGACGATTGTTCTTTACATGTGACACTTATGATTTTTTTAGATGGTGCGAGCCTCAAAAGACGTTGTGGAAAATTGGATTTGAGTGTGTTATTTTTGGTTTGGGCATTGAGCCTGGGGTTTCTATTGTGGGCTTGTGTCCTTTTGTTGTAAGTGTTTGTCTTTGGGCCATGTATTTTGTTTTCTTTTGAGCTTGGTTCATGTGTTATTTTTATTGTTTAGGTCTTTGTGTTGGACCCTTTTCTTTATACCTATGTTATTTGCTTTTAATATATCTTGTGTTCCCAACAAAAGAAAGAGTCATAAAAATTGGAGAGGTCCAGAAATTAATTCTCATGTGTAATATCTAAGTAGTGTAGGATGGTTAAGGCATTCCTTGAATAAAAAGAAAAAAATGGAGAGAATGATTGAATTCTCCTTTGAACAAAAATAAATAAATAAGTAAAAAATTGGAGATTGATAAGGGTAAAATAATTAGCCTGGCCTCATATAAAATAAGCCGACCAAATAGACGGGGCTATAAGAAACATATACTAAAGTTCGTACAGGTCGGCCTTGACTGACCTAGAGCAATTGTCTCGAGGTCCGACCAGTTCACCTGATCTAGTGGCGGGGTGACAAGATCCTGACAATCTCACTCACAAAATAGGTAATTGTTCATTCGTATACTATACACTATATTTTCCTACTTTTGGTTATCATCTTTATCAAAATACTAACTTAAGCATTGAAGTGCTTACGTGATGAATCCCTACACCCATTTCTTTTGCAAGACAATTTGGGAAGCACCCAATTAGATTTATACCACAACATTTGGTGTTGTTTGTGGGAAACGATGGTAAACCTGCTGAGTTTTCACACAATGGTAAACACCCGTAGTAACAGTCAAGCTGGTGGACAAGTGCCACCGCTGCCTCAAGGTGACTTAACTCAATCTAAACTACCCGCACTAATAGGAGTATACCCTCTTATTGGAACCACACAGTCCACTGTACAGGATCCTCAAGTAAACATCTCCCTAGTCCCTACATTGATTCTCGGGCTAATCTCCCCGAGGCACGCGTCAGCATCTTAGGTACCAGATGCCAATTCTTTGGCACGAGCCATGGATTCACTTCGTGAAACTTTGAACCTTATCCTTCAACCCCAAGCGGCTCAACCCCCCATAACCCACAACCCAAATGAACCAAACAGCTCAACCAGCCATAGCCCAAATACCAGTCTGAATGACCGAACCAGCCAGGCCCCCGCTACAGGGGCAGATTTAGGAAGGCCTCGGTCCCCCCTAATAAATATCTAAAAAGTGATAAAAGCTTTAAAAAATATGGAGTTGGCTTGGTGGTTTGTCACAAATAGCATTATGTTGATGGTTGGGGGTTTGAATCACCAAAATTGCATTTATTTTTATAGTTTTAGTTATGGATGAAAAATAATTAATATCTAAAGAACATGCCTCTAACTAGGTTTGAACTCATAACATCTGATTTAATGTCTAACCTGTAAGCTACAACTATTATATATTACATCAAGGTAGATCGCTTAATATTTATTGAATACATAGTGTCACGCCCCGACCCCAACTCCCGCATAGGCTAAGGCCAGACGTGACGTGTCATATCACTTAACACCTGTAAGATCATCAATTTAACATTATAAACATCCATTAATATTCCACAAGAAGCTCCAAAAGTTTGCCCAAGGAATTGGCATAATAAGGCTACATCAACCTGCTATATATATACAAGACCTAGATCCCCCTGTTTATACATAATACATGCCCAAAATAATAACATCTAGGCCTCAAAAGAATAATAGCCTAAGTTAGTTACATAACCAAAGGTCTAAAAGTAAAATATTCCCCTACTACAAAGGTTAAATCTTCCACAACAAGCATGGATCACATAAGGCAAAACTCAGACTCATCATACAAGGGAACTTCTGCCTCAACTTGTAGAGTTGGCTCGAGCTCAACTTCACCTGTAATGGTCAAGAGAAAGGGGTAAGCTACACCTAGCTTAGTAAAGGGTAACATGAAAGGAATTTTCATAAACATTTTGTCATTTAGAAAACCTTTAGAGAAAATCATGTCATGCACGTATGAACATTTAACAAGAAACGAATATTAACATAATAATGAGCAATCAATCCTACTCTCCGAGGATCGAGGGCCTAAGCGAGAGTAGATAACCACAACACTTTAAGATGGGGTACTTCGGATGTACCCCAATCCTATGACCCACATCTCCAAGGAACGCGGGCCTGAGCGAGAGAGGGAATTGGTACCATGGTAGTCGAGACCGTACCTGGCAAACCCGACACCGCCCAGAGAAAATGAAACTATCATGGCAAAAGGTTGCAACCTTGTCGTGTATACAATTCAATCACATTTACATTTAGAACACATGTGGAAGGCAACAAAGTAGGTTGCCTCTGTCATGCAAACATTTAAACATGTAGTGATATCATGCAAGCATATAGAAAGGTTAATACTCATCGAATGATTCTTATTCAAAGATGACTCTGTATGTAATGCAAGAACAACATTTATATACATATTTACTATGCCCCAAATAATCCACATAATGCTTATTGTACATGCTAGCATCTAGGCATCAAAATCACACCTTAAACCAACATAAATGGGCTAAATGCATGAAGGGAGACATGGGAGTTAGGCGAGGGACTCACCCGGCTCCTTCGTCCGACTTAATCAGTGGGAGTCGGTTGAGATGAGTCAGTTGAGCCCTCAACCGATTCCTTCATCCGACAACCTTAGCCAAGCTAGACCAACTACGAAATTTTTATGCTCTAACACCACTTTCCTTCCTTCTTGCCACTCATATACACATACACAAAACTTCTCTTCAACTACAACTTCAATACAACCATCTTAGCATGCTTCAACCATAATCTAAGTGCAATTCCATCTTAGAATCAATTAAAATGCATAAACTCAACAACTACAACACATACAAGATCAATATCCAAGACTTGTCACCTATTGTTGCATACACTACTTTCCTACTCCAATTCATGTATAAGACTCATATTCAAGCATCATTCTAGTATACTAAAACAAGTTCAAGCAAGATATCACACTACAACATAATCTTGAAACCTTAGATCATCATTCAAAGCTCAAATTCACAAAATAAGCACATATATACCTTGACCATGCTTAATAAGTATGTAGAACTCATAAACATACATTATATGACTTTTATAAAGCTTTAGAAAACTCCCTCACCTCAACAAGTGATTGAATGCAACAACAAATACTAGACAAAGCTTGTAGATACTAGAAATGGCTTAGAAATAGCTTGAAAATAACTTTACCCTTTGTTTTCCCTTGGTTTTTCTCATTTTTTTCCTTCTTCTTTCTCCTTCTTTCTTTCTCTCCTCTCTTGGCCGGCTCTTTGTATGTGTGTGAATGTGTATTTTTGGTTGATTTTAGCTAATATAAGTTAGGTAGGATATTATTATAAGCCTAATGAGTAATTTGCCTTTCTAACTAATTGTCATTTACTAGTTTGCCAATTGGTTGTTTCCTAACTAGTTTAGTTTCTATTTGCAAATCGGTAACACTTAATTAATATCTACGATACTTAAAACACATAAATGCATGTGAATGCAAATAAATACATGTTAAACAAGACAAATACACGGAAAACGATGCAAACACGCATTAAATGATATAAATGCATATGGGGTTTCGTGTGGGGCCTTATATTTTTCCCCTTAAAAGAATTTCATCCCCGAAATTTTTTCCTACCTCGTAAACAATTCTGGGTATTGTTGCTCTATTTGGTCTTGTCTGTCCCATGTCGCCTTTTCAATCCCATGATGATTCCAGAGTACTTTGACCATCGAAATACTCTTATTGCGTAATTCCTGCTTTTGTTCGTCTAAGATTCGCACAGGTCTTTCCTCATACGACAAGTTTTCCCAAAGTTGTAGCGGTTCCGGCTCTAGAATGTGATATGGATCAGGATGATACTTCTTTAGCATTGAAACATGGAACACATTATGAATGTTGGAGAGATTTAGGGGTAGATCCAATTGGTATGCCAACTTACTGACTTTTCCCACAATTTCAAATGGCCCCACGTACCTCGGGCTTAACTTTCTACCTTTGCCATGTCTAATCAATTCTTTCCGAGGTGACAACTTCAAGAACACCCGGTCACCAACTTCAAACTCTAAGTCTTGCCTCTACTTATCTGCATAGCATTTATGTCTGCTTTGGGCCATGAGCATCCTTTTCTGAATCAAGTATACATCCTTGATTTTATCCATCAACTCCTGTAATAATGTGGGGTCCACTATTTTTATCTCACTGACCTCATCCCAATACAAGGGAAATCTACACTTTCGACCATACAAGGCCTCGTAGGGTACCATACCAATAGTTGCCTAGTAGTTGTTATTATAGGCAAACTCCGCCAAAGGCAAATGTTTCTCCCAACTACTTCCAAAATCCAACACACATGCCCTCAATATGTCTTCCAATATCTGTATGGTCCTTTCTGATTGTCCGTCAGTCTGAGGGTGGTATGCTGTACTGAAACTCAATTTCGTTCCCAAGGCTACTTACAATTTTTGCTAGAACAAAGATGTAAACAGGGGATCTCTGTCTGATACAATGCTAGCTGGTACACCATGCAGTTTTACAACATTAGCCACGTACAAATCAGTTAACTTCTCGAGACTATCCTTTTTATTCAACGCAATGAAATGGGTTGTCTTTGTTAACTGATCCACAACAACCCATACCGCATCACATCCCTGAGGTAATCTCTGTAACTCCATAATGAAGTCCATAGTTACATACTCCCACTTCCATTGCGGAATCTCCAATGGTTGTTGAAGACCTGGAGGCTTTTAATGTTTTGCCTTTACCCGCTGACATGTCAAACACAAAGATACAAACTTTCCAATCTCTTGTTTCATGTTGTTCGACATGTAATATTGCTTCAAATCTCGATACATCTTTGTACCTCCTTGGTGAATTGTATATTTAGAGTTGTGGGCTTCTTCAAGTATCTTTCTTTTCAACTTTGGATTATTTGGCACACAAATCCAATTTATGAATCTCTATAGTCTATCTTTATGCAATTTGAAATCCAGATTGTTATCCTTTATCTTTTGGAATTGAGGGTCTTGTTATTTAGCTTCTCGGATTTGAGATAACCAAGTAGCCTATACCAACAAGTGAGCAGCAAATAACACACCATTACTTGTCAACTCAGGTCTCCATTGACTAGCTTCCTCGAGCATTTCCCATTCTTTAATCTCTAATCTTGCCAAACTTTCCTTTCAGCTCAAAGCGTCTACCACAACATTTGTTTTCCCTGGCACATAATTAATTGTGTAGTTATATAGTCATCCAAGAGTTCCATCCATCTCCTCTGTCTCATATTCAGTTCTTTTTGGGAAAATAGATACTTCAAGCTCTTATGATCAGTAAAAATTTCAAACTTGCTTCCCCACAGATAATGTTTCAACTTCTTCAGTGCAAGCACAATTGCTGCAAGTTCCAAATCAGGGTAGGATAATTCAACTCGTAAGATTTCAATTTTGGGGATGTATAAGCGATGACTCGATTATTCTGCATCAATACGCATCCCAGCCCTTCCTTTGAGGCATCACTGTAAATAACATAATCTTGATTTCCCTCGGGTAATGCTAGTATATGAGCAGTTGTCAATCTTTTCTTCAACTTCTGAAAACTATTATCACATTTGTCATCCCACACAAAGTTAGTCTTCTTTTGTATGAGTTTTGTGAGTGGCCCTGCAATTTTAGAGAAATCTTTCACAAACCTTCGATAATATCCTACTAACCCAAAAAAACTGCACACCTTAATAACATTCTCTGGCTTCTTCCAAGATAGTACCACATCAATTTTCGATGGATCCACTGCAATCCATTAATATTCCACAAGAAGGCATTGGCATACTAAGGCTACATCAGCCTACTGTATATATACAAGACCTATATCCCCCTTATTCATACATAATACATGCCCAAAATAATAGTATCTAGGCCTCAAAAGAATAATAGCCTAAGTTAGTTACATAACCAAAGGTCCAAAAGTTTATTACAATATATCAAGTTGTTCAAATATACAACACATTCCCCTACTACAAAGGTTAAATCTTCCACAACAAGCATGGATCACATAAGGCAGAACTCAGACTCATCACACAAGGGAACTTTTGCCTCAACTTGTGGAGTTGGTTCGGGCTCAACTTCACCTGTAATGATCAAGAGAAAAAGGTAAGCTACACCTAGCTTAATGAGGGGTAACGGGAAGAGAATTTTCACAAACATTTTGTCATTTAGAAAACCTTTAGAGAAAACCATGCCATGCACGTATGAACATTTAACAAGAAACGGATATTAACATAATAATGAGCAATCAATCCTACTCTCCGGGGATCGAGGGCCCAAGCAAGAGTAGGTAATCACATATATAGAAAAAGTATATAGTTGTTCTTGCATTTGTTGGAGATGGCTTGTCTCGAATCATCTGTCAATATCTTCCCCCACAACACTCCAAGAGGGGGTACTCTGGATGTACCCCAATCCTACAACGCACATCTCTAAGGAACGCTGGCCCAAGCGAGAGAAGAATTGGTACCATGGTAGCCAAGACTGTACCTGGCAAGCCCGATGCCGCTCAGAGGAAATGACACTACCATGCTTAAAGGTTACAATCTTGTCGTGTATACAATTCAATCACATTTACATTTAGAACATATATGGAGGGCAACAAAGTAGGTTACCTCTATCATGTAAGCATTTAAACATATAGTGATATCATGCAAGCATATATATAGAAGGGTTAATACTCATCGAATGATTCTTATTCAAAGGTGACTCTATATGTAATGCAAGAATAACATTTATATACATACTTACTCTATATAGAAGGGTTAATACTCATCGAATGATTCTTATTCAAATAATCCATATAATGCTCATTGTACATGCTAGTATCTAGGCATCAAAATTATACCTTAAACCAACACAAATGGGCTAAATGCATGAAGGGAGACAGGGGAGTCGAGCGAGGGACTTACCCGGCTCCTTCGTTTGACTTGATTAGTGGGAGTCAGTTGAGGTGAGTCGGTTGAGCCCTCAAAAAACTCCTTCATCTGACAGCCCCAGCAAGCTAGACCAACTACGAAAGTTTTATGCTCTAACACCACTTTCCTTCCTTCTTGCCACTCATATGCTCATACACAAAACTTCCCTTCTAGAATCAATTAAAACACACAAACTCAACAACTACAACACATACAAGATCAATATTCAAGACTTGTCACCTATTGTTGCATACACTACTTTCCTACTCCAATTCATGTATAAGGCTCATATTTAATCATCATTCTAGCATACTAAAACAAGTTCAAGCAAGATATAATAGTACACCATAATCTTGAAACCCTAGATCATCATTCAAAGCTCAAATTCACGAAATAAACATATATATATATATACACCTTGACATTGCTCAATAAGTATGTAGACTCATAAACATGCATTATATGACTTTTATAAAGCTTTAGAAAACTCCTTCACCTCAACTTGTGATTGAATGCAACAACAAATGCTAGACAAAACTTGTAGATGCTAGAAATGGCTTGGAAATGGTGTGAAAATGCCTTGACCCTCTGTTTTCCCTTGGATTTTCTCCTTTTTTTCCTTCTTCTTTCTCTTTCTTTCTCTCTTTCTTTCTCTCCTCTCTTGGTCGGCTCTCTGTGTGTGTATGAGTGTGTGTTTTTGGTTGATTTTTGCTAATATAAGTTAGGTAGAATATTATTATAAGCCTAATGACTAATTTGCCCTTCTAACTAATTGCCATTTATTAATTTTCCAATTGGTTGTCTCCTAACTAGTTTAGTTTTTATTTGCAAATCAGTAACACTTAATTAATATCTACGATAGTTAAAACACATAAATTCACGTGAATGCACATAAATGCACGTTACGCGTAAAATGATGCAAATACACATTAAATGATATAAATGCATATGGGATTTCGTGCGGGGCCTTACACATAGACTGTTTAATTTGTACCATAAACTAGAATTAACAGTTAAATATGTACTTTAGAATTATTATAATATTTTTGTGCATCTAAAGTGTAAACTAGTTGATATTCAAAAATATGCTCGGAATGATTATTTTGCTTACCAAATCTTTTAAAGTACCGTAATATGAAACTATAACCAAATTTTCTTTAATAAAAATATAAAAAATTAAAACTATAAAAATTGAGTCTCTTTTTTACTAGACCAAAAAATATTGTACAAAAAAAATCGCCCCCCTCAACGTTAGGTTTCTAGCTCTGTCGCTACTGATGATACAACTTCTTTAGGGCTTACCCACCGACCCGATGTTATTAAGGGAAGATAGCCTACAACGAACTAGGATGGATCGAGAACTACGGGAGGCCGAGCCCAAACCAAGCAAGGTCCGAACCCCTTCGTCCCAGAGATAATGGTAGTGCCCCGACCACTAGGATATAAGTTCCTCTCCCTATTAACATATGATGGAATGAGTGATCCTTTAGACCACTTGGTAGTGTTCTGCCACAAGATGGATTTTTATGATGTACTAGACACATGGATATGTTAAGCATTCTCGACCACCTTAACTGAGGCCGCGCAAAGATGGTACACTGGTTTGGAAGAGAATTCTATATAAGATTTCAACTAGCTGTCCGAGGCTTTCATCGGCAAATTTGCCAGCAGCAAAAGCCCACAAGACACACTACAATATTATTAAGCATTAAGTAAGGTAATGAAGAATCTTTCTGGTCTTACTCCACTCATTTCAATCAAGCAGCTCTATAGATCACAGACCTCGATGACAAAGTTTTGGTAACCGTTTACATGAAGTGTAATGCCCTGACCTCTCATGGATGTAAGAGGTCTACTAAGTCCACTAAACTTAATCCGACCCTAACTCTGGGTGTAACGACCCCCCAAATCTAACCCTTCTCAAGATTAGATATAGAGTTTGTAATCGCAAATCTAAACATATAAAAGGCAGGTTCAGTACTATATATTATATAACTTTTGAATACATCCGAAGCTACAATCGTTTTTCAGTCCCAGACTCAGCTACGTCAAAATGAGCCTGGATAATCAAACTACTACATAAAGCCTACTCCTCGTAGTCATGGATAAAGTATAGTACATAGGCTATCTCACAAGGTCCAAAACCAAAGTCAGCGTTAACTATAATATCATTCACTAGATGGTGAGGTATACTAAGATTCTCGAAGTCTTCAATGTGTGGGTCCTGTTGGTGCATATTGACTTCACTAAACCTCAGACTCAGAAGACCAGGGTTGCCCATGAAGCAGAATATGCACATTTTGTCACTATCTGGTTTTACAATCCTTTTCTATCTCACCTGAAATGGGGGGAAAGGATCGTGAGCTCGAAAGAACTCAGCGCGGGGAAGTCAACCAGGGAGGTTTTGAAAACATTTTTGAGCTTTTGAAAACCATGATGCAATGCAAGTCAAGTATATCAATGTATAAGTAACATTTACAAATCACGTTGCGAAGGATACAATTTGTCTTCACAAGGTGGCTGGCCAGATCAAGATCATAACTTCTTATCTTTTCCAAGAGCGTACTCCAGATTGTACCTGAAATCTACGACCCAACTCTCCGAGGGTGAAATGCAAAGCGAGAGAGGGACGAGGACCACGATAGTCACAGAAGCACTAGCAAGCCCTATGCCACCTGACGTTCGTGAAACGCTATAGTGCATGAGGTTGCAACCCCCAATTTCAAGAGCACACAAGCATGCACGAGTAGCCATAGAACACACAACAGATAGTATGGGGATCAACAAAAGAGGTTGTCCAGGATAAGTAATAATCATTTTTGGGAAACTCAAGGTAAAATAGTAGTTCGTAAAAGTAAATTGCCTAATTATACTTATTGTTGTCAATTAAAATGTCCAGTTACTATCTTATAATGTAGACAATGTATTGTAACTCATTGTTGTCACTAAAAATGTGTAGATAATACTATTTAAATGGTAAATGTAAATAACTAAAAATGTTTGCTCATAATCAAACCCATCTCTAGTTAAATTACATTTTCTGATACCAAAATCATTATCTGGATTCAATTATTTATTTATGCTAGTTAACTTGTAAGATTTAGTATTCCAATTAAGTTATCACATAACCCTTAACTTGCTGTCCTAGTAGGGTTTTGTCTATGTTGTCTTTCCTTGAATCAAGGCCTTCTTAGTGAAGATAGCAGATTATCTAGGTCTTTGCTATTAAATATCTAGGTCTTTGCTATTAAATTTGTTAGTGCATGGTTTACTGTAAATATCCTCTAAGCTTTAACTATACCATTTTAATCCATAAATCAAAGTACTACTAATCTTCTATTAAATTATAATGCCAACATTCCTATTCATGTACTACTATCTTACCAATTTTCTAATGGTCTAGACTACTTGCAACGTAAATGATTAACAACTTAAAGGATAAATTGAATAGGGTTGTAATCAAGACTTACATATATCCTACAATAAACACAGTAGTTTCACATGTATATAAATTTCCATAAGTAATGCACTTCAAGAAAAGAGAATAAAACATGCACTCTATTAATTCACATAATTAATACTACATATATAGTTATATAAGAGTAACAATGCATTTAAAAACTGAAACCTGCACATATAGTTTATATAATAAACACAAGTATAAAAGGATAGTAATGTATTTTAAAAGAGACCCGCACCTCAATTTTTGAAGACTACGACTCGCTTCTAGTGGTGCTTCGTCTAAACTTGCTCACTGGTAGTACTATGGCTTTAACTTATATAAAACATTATGTGTATGCTCTTGCTAAACCGCAAGGTGTCCTTATATAGGAACCTTAGTTATCTTCTAATTGGTTCCTACATAATCAATGGCTACTATAGTAATAATTATAGCTATAGCTACTAATTGGTATGAAGTAGATTGCTGCGTGCTTGGCTAGGAGATTGGTAGTTTCATGTGAGACTTGCGAAATGGATAGCGATGCATGCAAGAAGTCCACGTGGCTAGATGTTGAACTGATTCATGGCTTAGTCTTTTAGTTTATTGACATCAATAACAATCTAATTGTAGGTTGACATGATGAACTTTGATTACACTATGAACATGTGGCTGCCTACGATTTTCGCTTAAGCAGGTTGTGATGTAGTGTTTAATGGTAGGTGCTGAGTTTTTTGTAAACGTGGTGGCTGTTGCAGCTTGGGGAAAAAAAAGATTGCAGCTGCTCAAACAGACTGGTGATCGGGCAAAGCTAAGTTACTTAGGCAATGATTATGGCTATTTAGTTTGTGGTGAGATTGTCTTATTGAGCAGGCTGCTCATTTCGAATAGGTAGCTGGTGCCGTGGTGGTACGTGAGGCTTACCAAAGAAAAGATGTCCATGGTGCAACATGGCTTGTATTGTCTATTTCATGAAGTGGCTGAGTATGCAAAATCTCCAATGTACACGCGTAGGAATTGAAGCAGGAGGTGGCATGATAATATTAAAGAATTAAGCATGAGGTGTCTTATCTTTTATTCTTTAGAACTCAAATATATATCTTAATCTCATGCTACTTAAACCAATAATATAGTTTGAATCTTTCCTGTCCTTGGCTTTCCTAGTTAACCAATCTTATAATATATCCACGTGCCCTCAAAATCATTTCCTATAAGAGTAAGCTAGCTTATCTAGCTGGCATCCTAATTCTATTCCTTTTATCTCTCAAGCTAATTAGGATAATTCCCACTACTTTATATCCTAATAATTTATAGGGTACATCTTAACCATACTTAACTATGAATCTCATAACAAATACATCTAACCAACTTTTCACCTTTTGCAAGTTAACAAAATAATTTGCAAACATTCTACTTAACAATGTTCCTTCAAATAAGGTAACATCTATCTACAAGTAATTAAACATCAAATGAACAATCACCCTATAATCCAACTAGTTTTAGTAATAAAGGTAAACATTAGTTATAACAGTATGATTTTTTTATCCTTAAGCTAAGCTATTATCCCAAGCTGCAACTCAAATTCATTCCACATGGTATAATCTTCATTCCAACTTTCAGCATCTTTACACTTTCATTCTACGTTCTGAAAACATCCAATATAAATTCCCAAGATAAATTAGTACCACAAGCTCAAATATTAGCTATAGCGGTAGTTCAGACAACTTCGAATGCCTCAAGTTATCTTATTGCTCTAGTAGTTCACTCACAACCAATCTCAATAGCTCAAATGATAGTAGTTAGGATATCAACCTACTTCCACTGAGTTTCTAAAACATATACACAACTTATTATTGCCCCATTTCTTAGTAAACTTTCATAGCCATACCCTGGTTAAGGTAGGTATTAAAATTCCATAAAAGCTAACTTTAACATTTCTAATCACTTCCAGGCCTATATTGCCGAATCGGGACACACTTAAATTATCCCAATGAACTTCCTAAGTTAATCCTTTGAAACGAATGCTTAGTTTGATATGCTGATTATAATACATATTCTTAAAATAAAACTAATAACACCTATTTCATATACTACTGGTCGAGATTTAAGTATGGGTCCTTACACTGGGTTTGAAAAACGAGGACAAATGGACGGAATCCTCCCTGTTTATAGGACTAATCACAAACCTGCATGGAAAAGAAATAGCCACAAGGACAACATATAACATTCCACTCAACCCCAAGCTTCATTAACATAACCTCCTCCAATCCTAAAGGCCATCCGAGCCTTATAACCATGACAAAGTAAACATACACGCATGCATTTTCAATAAGTTATTGAAATGCTAAGTCATAAAACTGCTTATCTTACCACTCTAATCTTATCTACTTAACTTTTTTATATTTTTAATCATTGAAACATCTTTACTTAATCCATACATTCATGCAAACCACTAGGCACTAAAGTCAGCAATAAAAGTTATTAGAGACCAGTAACACTTCAAGACTTTAATACAATCCTCCACGACACGAAACAAATACATACAATACCTCTACGGTCACAAAATAGATTACAAGCCAAGCTTTACAATTACTTTACGTAAATACACATTTAATACAACTAACTAAAGCTAACACCACTCAAGATGTCTCCCGATCTTTCTCTTTCTCAAACTCCGAAGGATCCGAACCTGAAATGGTTAGAAAGAGGGAGTGAGCAACACAATTGCTCAGTGAGGGAGGGGAAACGGATATCTGGGGAGTTTTGAAAACCTTTCGTGCAATGCAACAACCAACAATTAAGTAAATTAACAATACAAACTAGCATATTAAACAAATAAACAAGCTAAACAATACACTTCAAGGTAAGGTAAACAATCACGAGAATACAATCAAAGGTAACTCTCCAAGGAACAAGGGTCTAAGTGAGAGTTACTCAAAGGGATACAATGTTGAACACGAACACTTGGATTGACTCAATGAAGTAGACCCTAGCATGAAGTAGAACACATACTTATCACAAGTAATCTAATAGTTGTCATTCATAACCAATGCAATAAAGTTCACATTATATAAACAATTTAGCAATATAACAAGATATAAGCATAATCTAAACAAGTAATCATGCAAGCCAACTCATGAAACTTCACTAAAAGAATAAACATTTTATGCAAATACATTTAAACTCAACTAAAAATTGGAAGCCATTTACTAGCCATTAATTCCTTTTTTTATAACTTAGCCCCTTTAGTCCATTTCAAGCTCATACTAAACGAAACTCTAGTGAACCACAAACCAATCATCCTACCTTTCTAATGACACTTTATGATACCCCTTTAAGCTAAGAAAACTCACATTTAACCACGACTACCATTAAACCCCAAAACGAGCCTTTGTCAAATTGAACTACAACCACCAGACCCGATCACCAAATCAACGCCATAAACACATCAGAATCACTAATTAGCTTATCTGAGACTATCCACCACACTTAATCAATACTTCGTTCATATGACCCCTTGTATCATTAGTTCAATTCAATGCACATACAACACACGAGTCGCCTAATTCACAAACCATCTATTCTATACTTCTAAGGACACTTTATGTCACCACTTGAAGCTAAGAAAAAAGATTTTTAGTAATGTCTAACACAAATGCCCCGTAGGCCTTGAGGTCCGTTTGAACTACAAGTACCCAAACCAATTCTCAATTTGGTGCCATAAAAGCATTTTAAGCACTACTTCACCTAATAAACATTATCTATAATATTCTATTGCACTCGGACTAACATTTTACCCAAAGCCTTTTTGATTCTAAGCTAATTTCAACAAGATTATCCAAGTTTATTCCTATTTTATTCATTTTAATCACTTACCTATGTTCACTAGCACCTATAACATCATGAGAAAGCATAAAATCAAGCTTAGCAACAACTTTGCATAAAACCCTAGAATATCACTATTCATCATCTTCCTCCAAGTAACATTCACAATTTTTAACCAATAAAATTACCATCAAACTTCAAAAGAGTGCTCTACACACATATTAAGGAATAATTTAAGCATTATGAAACATAGATAAACTATTTCACAATAAATGCAAAATTTCAAAGAAAACCCTAATTACAATCAATGCAAAATAATACAATCTTTCTCACCAAAATACTTGTAGAAGGCTTGAATATACCTCAAAAAGCTTTGGAAGATCACTCCAATGGAAGATTATTGAAGATTTTCTCTCTTTTTTCTTTTCCTAAGCCAACGGCCCAAAGGGCTTTTCTTTCCTTTCTTTTTGCTTTTTATTATATGCTATGTATGTATATATGTATATTATAAGGTCTATAAGTGGGTCTGGGTAAAAGGGTTAGTCAAATGGGTCAAATAAATGCTAAACGGTTTAAGTAGTTTGGCTAGGATTGAAACAAACACTAAATGCTAAAACTAAATGCTGAAAATACTATTCATACAGTATGAAAATCATTTTCCTAATGCTCTCTCCCTACGTGCTATGCAATTAAAAATTATGAAAGTATGCCCAAAAATAAGTGTATACTAAGGAAAAGATATGAGATTTGCAAAATAAATTACTTTAATTTTTACCCCGGGCTCAAGGCTCATTTTAAAAGGATGAAAATAGGTCTACTAGCTATTAGAAATAATCCCGTATATTGTAAATGTCAAAATAGTAGTTTAAACATTTTTATTGTAATAAATAATATTAGTGACCCCTTTGAGGAAAATAAGAGAAAAGTAAAAGAAAAATAAGGCTTCTATATAGTCTAAATGCTAAAAGTAGGCACATAAACACATATAACACTTAATCCGGCACAAATTTATATGCAATTAAGTATGATAAACTATATGTTGGGTCTATGTTGTTACATGAAGGGTCTCCAAAATAGAACATTTTTGTCAGCCTTGGCAAGGAAGACCCCGAGGACACTAATTGACGTTATGGTAAGGGTTGAAAGGTGTATACATTCCGAGGAACTCATCAATGCTCAAAAGGAAGAGGATAAATTGATGTCAAAGAAAACAAATACTGGTACTAGTAGGGATAAAGGAAAAGTCGCCCCCCAACCTTAAACCAGCGCGAAAGTTAAGGAGAAAACTTGACCAAAGTCTTAGAATTATACACCTTTGAACGCGCTCTGGGGGAAGATCTTTGCGGAGATTAAGACAAGGTTCGATTTCAAGCAGTCCCCGAAAATGAAGGATTGACCAAACAAGAGACGTCAAAATAAATTTTGTCGCTTCCATAATGACCAAGGTCACAAGACTGACGATGGACGAGAGCTAAAAAATGAGATTGAAGCCCTGATCCGTCAAGGCCATTTGGGATAGTATCTCAGGAGGCAAAACATCGCCGAGCCAAGGAGAGAAAGAGAAATAGAGAGGAGCCCGAGGCATGAAATGGAACAGAGCCCGAGGCAGGAACAAGGTGGACCTGTTAGGGAGGTAGATATATTACTGGGGGTATGACTTTTGTGGGAGAAAACAAGGCAACGAGAAGAGCTTATAGGAGGTCAGGTCGGGGTGACCCTCCTAAGAAGAGATAACGCGTAGATGAGCAGATCACTTTCACATGTGAAGATTTGGAAAGGCTGATAGTTCTTCATGATGACCCATTACTTATAATTGCGAAAGTTGGCAATTTCTTGGTCAAGAGGATAATGGTTAATACAGGATGCTAGAATATACATTTTTTTACATCAGAAAATTAGAAACTTCAAGACCACCTTATAAGATTATGGGCTACTCCACTTATCACCAATTGGTTTTAAGATGGAACCTCAGAATTCTTAACATGGTATTAGAGCTGGGCTCTTGGTCCAGTCATATTTATCCACGTGCGATCCCTCTCAAATTAGGTCGCATGTAAGGGAAAATGTTAGAATATACACTTTTTTCACATCGAAAAATTCAATCTTCCACTTGCAACCCTTCTCAAATTAGGTTGCATGTGAGGGGAGGTGTTAGAATATTTACTTTCCCACATCGAATAATCAAAAACTTCAAGACCACTTTATAAGATCTTGAGCTACTCCACTTAGCACCAATTGGTTTTAAGATGGAAACTCAATTATCTTAACATGATATTAGAACTAGGCCCATAGTCTAGTCTTATTCATCTCCCATGTGTGTCCTACGTATTTTCTTCCACGTGTAACCCTTATCAAATTATGTCACACGTGTATTCAACTTTCTTTCGCATGTGTCACATTCCATGTAACTTCAATCTTCTACATGTATTATCTACCACGTGTGTTCAATCTTCCATGTGTTATCTACCACATGTGTGTTCAATTTTTCATGTGTGACCCATCTCAAAATCAGGTCTACATGTGTTCAATCTTCCACGTGGGACTCATCTCAAATCAGGTCACTGATGCTTACGAGGTGGTCGTGTAAAAAGTGTATAAAATAGACCAAGTTTAAATACCCTCAAGTGCACGGATCTTCGTAGTATAGTGTGCTCTGAGTGCGGAATCGTACCACATGGAAGCTCGTTAGTTAAATTAGTGAAGTAGTATGAAAGTGTCTAAAATGCTTAAGTGACAAATTCACAATTGGAGTGTAAATTAAACTACAACTAAGTAAGTTATCTAAGTTAAACTAACTATTAATTGAATACGGGGAGCAGTGATCTAGGGGTTAGAATATGTAAATAAATCAATTAATATAGGCTTGGTATCCAGTTCATCTAATTCTGCAAGGGCTTAAGCTACAAGCATACACCCGGTTAGGCTAAAAGCTATAGACCTAGTTAATTTACTTACCTTATTTTAACCAAGTACAACAAGGCAAACTATACTAAGGAATTAACCTTACAGATAGAAACTATGGTACAACCTATAGTTTCATGGAGTTTATGGTATAACCTATAGACTTATAATTAAAACAATTATATGGCACTAAAGTATCGCAATCATAATATCAACTATAAGTATAATATTATGGTACGAAAGTAAAGTATTCATAACATCTACTTTAAAAGTATTACGTATGAATACTGAATTAAAACAAGCCATACATTGCAATATGAATTGAATAAGCTAAATCCGAGACCATATATTAAAATATTATCATTTACAATATTCACCCCTAGATATCAATCTACTCAGACATAAATGAATACGAGTTATGTAAATAAAAGAGAGTCAAGAAAGACTTTCTCATATTGACGAACGCGTATTTCTGATCCTTGAAATTTGAGCAGATGTCCGACGCAAAATAGCTATTCGGGCGGAACTAGTTTCCCCTGAATAAGAGCTACTAGGCATGAATTTCTCCCAAATAAGAACTTTTCTATTAAAAACTATTTGGGCAAAACCTCTCCCGTCTAATAACTACTTGGGTCGGACTCTCCTCTAAAAGTAGCTATTCGGGCCAAATTTTCCCGAATAAGAACCACTTAGGTGGAACTTTCCCTGTATCCTACTAATTAATTAACTACAACTACAACTAAAACTAACTAGAATTAACTCAAAAATTGATTAAAAATAACCAAATCCAAAATTAATTAATAAATTCGGAGGGAGGGGGGTCTATTTATAGACAAAATCTCAGAGGTGCGTTCATCCAATCGCTGCGCGCCACGCCAGCTTTTCGGAAGCTTCAGCCGTATGCTCAAGCGCCACTGAGGCGCGCTTGAGCTCGCGTCTACTCCAACGATGTCTCTTTGCCACGTGTTTTCTTCTAGAACATGGTAGAATATTCGTGCAGGGTGCATGTTGACTTTCTGGGCTGGAATTTTGACTTTTGACCGAGCTTTGATCGAGGCATTACCAGGCTATTTTCAGCATTTTGAGCCTGATTACACGCTAGTTTCGGCCAAATTCTAACTTTAAGGACTCTATTCTTCCACCGTTCCACGTGTTTTTCTCATTCTTCACTTCTTGACTTGCATTTTGGATCTTTTTGGGTTTGAACTTTCACTTTCTAATATTCTCATACATTGCATCGAAAGTATCAAAGTGTTGCAATTATCCCTAAGTTAAGATATAAATGTAGTATAAATACCAAAGTTTGAGTGTTGTAAATACAGTCACATCAACATTCACAAACTTAAACCTTGCTTGCCCTCAAGCAAGACTGTCTTAAAAATAGATGTGAAAGTGAAATTTGTAGAATTTTTACAAGTAACAAACAGATGAAACAATCTATCCTATCTTTTTATCAAACATTTTTCAAATATGAATCATAAGAAATGCAATTTACTATCTTAAACCTATTCAGCAGTTAATGATAAACATGATAAGAAAACCTTTACATAGTTTTCAATCAAGCAGCTCTATAGATCACATACCTCGATGACAAATTTTGGGTAACCGCTTATATGAAGTGTAACGCCCTGACGCCTCACGGATGTAGGAGGTCTACTAAGTCCACTAAACTTAACCCGACCCTAACTCTGGGTGTAATGACCCCGCAAATCCAACCCTTCTCAAGATTAGATAAATAGTCTATAATCGCAAATCTAAACATATAAAAGGCAAGTTCAGTACTATATATTATATAACTTTTGAATACATCCGAAGCTACAATCGTTTTTCAGTCCTAAACTCAGCTACGTCAAAATGAGCCTGGATAATCAAACTACTACATAAAGCCTACTCCTCGTAGTCGTGGCTAAAGTACAGTACATAGGCTATCTCACGAGGTCCAAAACCAAAGTCAGCGTTAATTATAACATCATAAACTAGATGGTGAGGTATACTAAGATTCTCGAAGTCTTCAATGTGTGGGTCCTATTGGTACATATTGACTTCACTAAACCTCGGAATCAGAAGACCAGGGTTGCCCATGAAACAAAATAGGCACATTTTGTCACTATCATGGTTTTACAATCCTTTTTTGTCTCACTTGAAATGGGGAAAAAGGGTCGTGAGCTCGAAAGAACTAAGCGCAGGGAAGTCAACCTGGGAGGTTTTGAAAACATTTTCGAGCTTTTGAAAACCATGATGCAATGCGAGTCAAGTATATCAACGTATAAGTAACATTTACAAATCAGATTGCAAAGGATACAATTTGTCTTCACAAGGTGGCCGGCCAGATCAAGATCACAACTTCTTATCTCTCCCAAGAGGGTACTCCAGATTGTACCCGAAATCTATGACCCAATTCTCCGAGGGTGGAATGCCAAGCGAGAGAGGGACTAGGACCACGATAGTCACAGGAGCACTGACAAGTCCCGTGCTACCCGGCATTCGTGAAACGCTATAGTGCCTGAGGTTGTAACCCCCAATTTCAAGAGCACACAAGCATGCACGAGTAGCCATAGAACACACAGCATATAGTATGGGGATCAACAAAAGAGGTTGTCCCGGTCAAGTAATAATCATTTTCTGGCAATTCAAGGTAAAATAGTAGTTCGTAAAAGTAAATTGCCTAATTATACTTATTGTTGTCAATTAAAATGTCCAGTTACTATCTTATAATGTAGACAATGTATTGTAACTCATTGTTGTCACTAAAAATGTGTATGTAATACTATTTAAATGGTAAATATAAATAACTAAAAATGTTTGCTCATAATCAAACCCATCTCTAGTTAAATTATATTTTTTGATACGAAAATCATTATATGGATTCAATTATTTATTTATGCTCGTAAACTTCTAAGATTTAGTATTCCAATTAAGTCATCACATAACCCTTAACTTGCTGTCCTAGTAGGGTTTTGTCTATGTTGTCTTTCCTTGAATCAAGGTCTTCTTAGTGAAGATAACAGATTATCTAGGTCTTTGCTATTAAATTTGTTAGTGCATGGTTTACTGATAATATCCTCTAAGCTTTAACTATACCATTTTAATCCATAAATCAAAGTACTACTAATCTTCTATTAAATTATAATGCCAACATTCCTATTCATTTACTACTATCTTACCAATTTTCTCATGGTCCAGACTACTTGCAACGTAAATGATTAACAACTTAAAGAATAAATTGAATAGGGTTGTAATCAAGACTTACATATATCCTACAATAAACACAATAGTTTCACATGTATATAAATTTCCATAAGTAATGCACTTCAAGAAAAGAGAATAAAACCAGCACTCTATTAATTCACATAATTAATACTACATATATAGTTATATAAGAGTAACAATGCATTTAAAAACTGAAACCCGCACATATAGTTTACATAATAAACACAAGTATAAAAGGATAGTAATGTATTTTAAAAAAGACCCGCACCTCAATTTGTGAAGACTACGACTCACTTCTAGTGGTGCTTCGTCTAAACTTGCTCAATGGCAGTGCTATGGCTTTAACTTATATAAAACATTATGTGTATGCTCTTGCTAAACCGCAAGGTGTCCTTATATAGGAACCTTGGTCAGCTTCTAATTGGTTCCTACATAATCAATGGCTACTATAGTAATAATTATAGCTATAGCTACTAATTGGTATGAAGCAGATTGCTGCATGCTTGGCTAGTAGATTGGTAGTTTCATGCGAGACTTGCGGAATGGACAACGATGCATGCAAGAATTCCACGTGGCTAGATGTTGAACTGATTCATGGCTTAGTCTTTTAGTTTATTGACAGCAATAACAATCTAATTGTAGGTTGACATGATGAACTTTGATTACGCTATGAACAGGTGGCTGCCTACGATTTTCACTTAAGCAGGTTAGTGATGTCGTGTTTAATGGTAGGTGCTGAGTTTTTTGTAAACGTGGTGGCTGTTGCAGCTAGGAGAAAAGAAAGATTGCAGCTGCTCAAACAGACTGGTGATTGGGCAAAGCTAAGTTACTTAGGCAATGATTATGGCTATTTAGTTTGTGGTGAGATTGTCTTATTGAGCAGGCTGCTCATTTCGAATAGGTAACTGGTGCCATGGTGGTGCGTGAGGCTTACCAAAGAAAAGATGTCCATGGTGCAACATGGCTTGTATTGTCTATAGCATGAAGTGGCCGAGTATGCAAAATCTCCAATGTACACGCGTAGGAATTGAAGCAGGAGGTGGCATGATAATATTAAAGAATTAAGCACGAGGTGTCTTATCTTTTATTCTTTAGAACTCAAATATATATCTTAATCTCATGCTACTTAAACCAATAATATAGTTTGAATCTTTCTTGTCCTTGGCTTTCCTAGTTAACCAATCTTATAATATATCCACGTGCCCTCAAAATCATTTCCTATAAGAGTAAGCTAGCTTATCTAGCTGGCATCCTAATTCTATTCCTTTTATCTCTCAAGCTAATTAGGATAATTCCCAGTACTTTATATCCTAATAATTTATAGGGTACATCTTAACCATACTTAACTATGAATCTCATAACAAATACATCTAACCAACTTTTCACTTTTTGCAAGTTAACAAAATAATATGTAGACATTCTACTTAACAATGTTCATTCAAATAAGGTAACATCTATCTACAAGTAATTAAACATCAAATGAACAATCACCCTATAATCCAACAAGTTTTAGTAATAAAGGTAAACATTAGTTATAACAGTATGATTTTTTTATCCTTAAGCTAAGCTATTATCCCAAGCTGCAACTCAAATTCATTCCACATGGTATAATCTTCATTCCAACTTTCAGCATCTTTACACTTTCATTCTACGTTCTGAAAACATCCAATATAAATTCCCAAGCTAAATTAGTACCACAAGCTCAAATATTAGCTATAGCAATAGTTCAGATAACTTCGAATGCCTCAAGTTATCTTATTGCTCCAGTAATTCACTCACAGCCAATCTCAATAGCTCAAATGATAGTAGTTAGGATATCAACCTACTTCCAGTGAGTTTCTAGAACATATACACAACTTATTATTGCCCCATTTCTTAGTAAACCTTCATAGCCATACCCTGGTTAAGGTAGGTATTAAAATTCCATAAAAGCTAACTTTAACATTTCTAATCACTTCCAGGCTTATATTGCCGAATCGGGACACACTTAAATTATCCCAATGAACTTCTTAAGTTAATCCTTTGAAATGAATGCTTAGTTTGATATGCTAATCATAATACATATTCTTAAAATAAAACTAATAACACCTATTTCATATACTACTGGTCGAGATTTAAGTACGGGTCCTTACACTGGGTATGAAAAACGAGGACAAACAGATGGAATCCTCTCTGTTTATAGGACTAACCACAAACCTGCATGGAAAAGAAATAGCCACAAGGACAACATATAACATTCCACTCAACCCCAAGCTTCATTAACATATCCTCATCCAATCCTAAAGGCCATTCGAGCCTTATAACCATGACAAAGTAAACATACAAGCATGCATTTTCTATAAGTTATTGAAATACTAAGTCATAAAACCACTTATCTTACCATTTTAATCTTATCTACTTAACTTTCTTATATTTTTAATCATTCAAACATCTTTACTTAATCCATACATTCATGCAAACCACTAGGCACTAAAGTAAGCAATAAAAGTTATTACAGACCATTAACACTTCGAGACTTTAATACAATCCTCCACGACACGAAACAAATATATACAATACCTCTACGGTCACAAAATAGATTACAAGCCAAGCTTTACAATTACTTTACGTAAATACACATTTAATACAACTAACTAAAGCTAATACCACTCAAGATGTCTCCTGAGCTTTCTCTTTCTCAAACTCCGAAGGATCCGAACCTGAAATGGTTAGAAAGAGGGAGTGAACAACACAATTGCTCAGTGAGGGAGGGGAAACGGATATCTGGGGAGTTTTGGAAACCTTTCGTGCAATGCAACAACCAACAATTAAGTAAATTAACAATACAAACTAGCATATTAAACAAATAAACAAGCTAAACAATACACTTCAAGATAAGTTAAACAATCACGAGAATACAATCAAAGGTAACTCTCCAAGGAACAAGGACCCAAGTGAGAGTTACTCAAAGGGATACAATGTGGACCACGAACACGAACCACGATCCATAAAAAAAAAATATAGAAACCCGATATAATAACGATAATGATAACGATAAGCTGACATAACCCCAATCATTCCAGTGGGTGGTAGCCGAGGTATACTAGCAAGCTCAATGTCGCTTGGCTTCCCCGACATATGCGCAACCACGATAACGATAACAATTATAATCACACAATTCAATAAGTATATAAAGTGAAAAGCATACAATGAGGACAACAAAAGAGGTTGTCCTCGCTCATAAGCAACTATAATCAATATAACTTTACACATATTCTAACCCAATAAAATAGCTCAAATACACATTAACCATACAATATTCATTATAATACAAAGCAATAATCAATTAAAATGTCAAGTAAAATGAATCCCTCACCTTGGAGTCTACTCTTAAACACCTTGGATTGGCTCAATGAAGCAGACCCTAGCATGTAGTAGAACACATACTTATCACAAGTAATCTCATAGTTGTCATTCATAGCCAATGCAATAAAGTTCACATTATATGAACACCTTAGCAATATAACAAGATATAAGCATAATCTAAACAAGTAATCATGAAAGCCAACTCATGAAACTTCACTAAAAGAATAAACATTTTATGCAAATACATTTAAACTCTTAACAAAAAATTGGAACCTATTTACTAGCCATTAATTCATTTTTCTATAACTTATCCCCTTTAGTCCATTTCAAGCTCATACTAAACGAAACTCTAGTGAACCACAAACCAATCATCCTACCTTTCTAATGACACTTTATGACACCCCTTTAAGCTAAGAAAACTCACCTTTAACCATGACTACCATTAAACCCCAAAACGACCCTTTGTCAAATTGAACTACAACTAGCAGACCCGATCACCAAACCAACGCCATAAACACATCATAATCCCTAATTAGCTTTTCTGAGACTATCCAACACATTTAGCCACACTTAATCAATACTTCGTTCATTTGACCCCTTGGATCATTAGTTCAATTCAATGCACATACAACACACGAGTCACCTAATTCACAGACCATCTATTCTACACTTCTAAGGACACTTAATGGCACCACTTGAAGCTAAGAAAACCCATTTTTAGTAATGTCTAACACAAAAGCCCTAGAGGCCCTAAGGTCCGTTTGAACTACAAGTACCCAAACCAACTCCCAATTTGGTGCCATAAAAGCATTTTAAGCACTACCTCACCTAATAAACACTATCTATAATATTCAATTGCACCCAGACTAACATTTTACGCAAAGCCCTTTTGATTCTAAGCCAATTTCAACAAGATTATCCAAGTTTATTCCAAATTTATTCATTCTAATCACTTACCTATGTTTACTAGCACCTATAACATCATGAGAAAGCATAAAATCAAGCTTAGCAACAACTTTGCACAAAACCCTAGAATATCACTATTCATCATCTTCCTCCAAGCAACATTCACCATTTTTAACCAATAAAATTGCCATCTAACTTCAAAAGAGTGCTCTACACACACATTAAGGAGTAATTTAAGCATTATGAAACATAGATAAACTATTTCACAATAATTGCAAAATTTCAAAGAAAACCCTAATTACAATCAATGCAAAATTATGCAATCTCTCTCACCAAAATACTTGTAGAAGGCTTGAATACACCACCTCAAATAGCTTTGGAAGATCACTCCGATGGAAGATTATTGAAGATTTTCTCTCTTTTTTCTTTTCCTAAGCTAACGACCCTAAGGGCTTTTCTTTCATTTCTTTTTGCTTTTTATTATATGCTATGTATGTATATATGTATATTATAAGGTGTAAAAGTGGGTATGGGTAAAAAGGTTAGTCAAATGGGTCAAATAAATGCTAAATGGTTCAAGTAGTTTGGCTAGGATTAAAACAAACGCGAAATGCTAAAACTAAATGTTGAAAATACTATTCATGCAGTATGAAAATCATTTTCCTAATGCACTCTCCCGACGTGCTATGCAATTAAAAATTATGAAAGTATGCCCAAAAATAAGTGTATACTAAGGAAAAAATATGATATTTACAAAATAAATTACTTTAATTTTTACCCCGAGCTCAAGACTCGTTTTAAAAGGATGAAAATAGGTCTACTAGCTATTAGAAATAATCCCGTATATTATAAATATCAAAATAGTAGTTAAAACATTTTTATTGGAATTAATAATGTTTGTGACCCCTTTGAAGAAAATAAGAGAAAAGTAAAAGAAAAATGAGGCTTCTATATAGTCTAAATGCTAAAAGTAGACACATAAACACATATAACACTTAATCCGGCACAAATTTATATGCAATTAAGTATGATAAACTATATGTTGGGTTTGGGTTGTTACATGAAAGGTCTCCGGAATAGAACATTTTTGTCAGCCTTGGCAAGGAAGACCCTAAGGACACTAATTGACGTTATAGTAAGGGTTGAAAGGTGTATACATTACGAGGAACTCATCAATGCTCAAAATGAAGAGGATAAGTTGATGTCAAAGAAAACAGATACTAGTACCAGTAGGGATAAAGGAAAGGTTGTCCCCCAACCTTAAACCAGCGCGAAAGTTAAGGAGGAAATTTGACCAAAGTCTTAGAATTATACACCTTTGAACGCGTTTCGAGGGGAGATCTTTGCGGATATTAAGACAAGGTTCGATTTGAAGTAGTCCCCCAAAATGAAGGCTGGACCAAACAGGAGACCTCGGAATAAATTTTGTCGCTTCCATAATGACCACGGTCATAAGACCGACGATTGACGAGAGCTAAAAAATGAGATCGAAGCCATGATTCGTCAAGGCCATTTGGGATAGTACCTCAGGAGGGAAAACGTCCCCGAGCCAATGAGAGAGAGAAAAACAAAGAGGAGCCTGAGGCATGAAAGGGAATAGAGCCCAAGGCAGGAACAAGGTGGACCTGTTAGGGAGGTAGATATTATTACCGGGGGTATGGCTTTTAGGGGAGAAAGCAAGACAACGAGAAGAGCTTATAGGAGGTCTGGTTAGGGTGACCCTTCTCATAAGAGAAAATGCGTAGATGAGTAGATCAGTTTCACATGTGAAGATTTGGAAAGGCTGATAGTTCTTCATGATGACCCATTACTTATAATTGCGAAAGTTGGCGATTTCTTGGTCAAGAGGATAATGGTTAATACAGGATGTTAGAATATACACTTTCCCACATCAGAAAATTAGAAATTTCAAGACCACCTTATAAGATTATGGGCTACTCCACTTATCATCAATTGGTTTTAAGATGGAACCTCAGAATTCTTAACATGGTATCGGAGCTGGGCCCTTAGTCCAGTCATATTTATCCACGTGCGATCCCTATCAAATTAGGTCGCATGTAAGGGGGAATGTTAGAATATACACTTTTTCACATTGAAAAATTCAATCTTCCACTTGCGACCCTTCTCAAATTAGGTTGCACGTGAGGGAGAATGTTAGAATATACACTTTCCCACATTGAAAAATCAAAAACTTCAAGACTACCTTATAAGATCTTGAACTACTCTACTTAGCACCAATTGGTTTTAAGATGAAAACTAAATTATCTTAACATGATATCAGAGATAGGCCCATGGTTTAGTCTTATTCATCTCCCGCGTGTGTCCCACGTATTTTCTTCCACATATAACCCTTCTCAAATTATGTCACACGTGTATTCAACTTTCTTTCGCTTGTGTCACATTCTACGTATCTTCAATCTTCCACATGTGTTATCTACCACATGTGTGTTCAATCTTCCATGTGTTATCTACCACATGTGTGTTCAATTTTTCATGTGTGACCCATCTCAAAATTAGGTCTACATGTGTTCAATCTTCCACGTAGGACTCCTCTCAAATCAGGTCACTGATGCTTACAAGGTGGTCGTGTGAAAAGTGTGTAAAATAGACCAAGTTTAAATACCCATAAGTGCACGGATCTTCATAGTATAGTGTACTTTGAGTGCGAAATCGTACCACAGGGAAGTTCATTAGTTAAGTTAGTGAAGTAGTGTGAAAGTGTCTAAAATGCTTAAGTGACAGATTCGCAATTGGAGTGTAAATTAAACTACAACTAACTAAGTTATCTAAGTTAAACTAACTATTAATTGAATACGAGTGGTAGTGATCTAGGGGTTAGAATATGTAAATGAGGCAATTAATATAGGCTCGGTATCTAGTTCATCTAATTCTGCAAGGGCTTAAGCTATAAGCATACACCTGGTTAAGTTAAAAGCTATAGACCTAGTTAATTTACTTAGCTTATTTTAACCAAGTACAACAAGACAAACTATACTAAGGAATTAACCCTACAGATAAAAACTATGGTACAACCTATAGTTTCATAGAGTCTATGGTACAACCTATAGACTCATGATTAAAACAATTATATGGCACTAAAGTAACGCAATCATAATATCAACTACAAGTATAATATTATGGTACGAAAGTAAAGCATTTATAACATCTACTTTAAAAATATTACGTATGAATACTGAATTAAAGCAAGCCATACATTGCAATATGAATTGAATAAGCTAAATCTGAGACCATATATTAAAAGACTATCATTTACAATATTCACTCCTAGATATCAATCTACTCAGACATAAATGAATACGAGTTATGTAAATAAAAGAGAGTCAAGAAAGGCAGTGTAAGACAGTGAGAGTGTAATATACAAATAATAACATAGTGACAAATGCTACATCCCTAAACCTATGGTTTGCTTACTCTGCAGCACAGGTTGATCAGGAATAAAGAGAAATGTAGTAAGGAAAGATATCACCTGATGTGAAGGATTTCTATGTTGATGTCAAAGCTTGTCTACTAACTTTTGCCAAAAGTTGTATCATTTTACAATTAAAGATTAGTAGACAAAGCATTTTACATATTATTATCAACACAACAAAAAATATAGTTAGCTATAATAAATAAAAATAGACAACACAAATATATAATGGAGAAACCAAAAAGAAATATGGTCACCGAAAATAACTAATATATTAAGCAAATAAATAAACTACCTAAACCATTTAGACTCTTTTCTGGGGTTCTAGAGTTATGAAAAAAATTTAAACAAACAGTAAAATATTAAAGATAACATTAGGTTGCCTCCTAGGAGTGCTAAGTTTATCGTCTTCAGCCAAACTGCAAAAATCACACAGACAAAAAATAAACACACATAATAAGAAAACATTTAAAAATCTAGGTTTCCTCCTAGTAGTGCTGAGTTTTTCGCCCTCAGCCAGGCGCCAATGTTAGAGCAATCTATGTTTAAAGCTCTTTGGCACATATTGTCTGATAATTGTGTCTGCACATTTCTTGAATGGAAAAGGATCATGCAATAGATGATGATACATTATTCCTATAGAACATGTTTTTCCCAAGTCACCTTGAAAAGTTGACGATTCCCATCCCAATGTGATGTGTGTGGGAATGTTCATGACTATATCATCAAGGGCCATAGTATGTTGTCAATCAATGTGTCCCAATTGGTCAACCCATAAGTTAAAAGATGTATGCAACATATTGTTCATAAATGGGTCAAATCCAAATTGTGCCTTCTTGGGTAATGTTGTGAGTTGCACAATGGAGGAAGGCACATCTATTGAAGAACTCAGATGACTTTCAACAGGAGAGAGAATGGGTGTTGAAGCTTATTTATCAGAGTTAAAACCAGTTGAAAAGGATATAGAAACATTGGACTTATTCTCTTGGTCAATTAGTTACAAAGGTCGGTCAATCTCAATTACATTTTCTTCAGGTGGCAAGAAGGATGCAGAAATTAAAGTAGACTCAATAGACTTGTCCTGAAAGAGTGAAGACTCTAAGGAAGTGTGTATACTCATCTTCCTTGAAGAGGAATCAGAGTCGGGTTAAGTCATGACGTTACTAAGGTCATCATGTCCTTCTAAACGAGGCATTTCATCATTTTCCTCAAATTCATATTCCTTATCAGATTTTTCCCAAATAATCTTGCTCATATCATTAGTCTGTTCACATGTTATTTCATCAAAGGTGCTCATAATAGACTGAATGTATTGATCTAAAGATTGAAGCATATAAGCATTAGATTGGGCAAGATGAAAAAGTTGGTCATACTTGTCATTGGATTCGGGAGGAGCATATTCAACCCAATTTTCCTGGTGATCATTTTGGTTGAAAATATTAAATAAAGGGTCACCAGAAGATTTAGATTGAAAAGATGTAGGGACTTGACTTTCAAAGTTTTGAGAAAAATTTTCTTGACTCCAAGGTGATGGCTGCTTTTGCCATTTTGGAGTATGTGCCTCAAACATGTTATTTGCCTCATTCTTAGTGTTACACTCTCTACCCTGATTATCCCCATCAAACACTTCTATAACCTCAACCTGGTTTGGGATAGTTTAGTGATGAACAAAACTATATTGGTCTTGCGAACTCACGACAAATTGAATAGGGTGTTCGTCTTTTTCCCACCCATTTATGCTCTCGGCTAGTTGACCGATTTGGTCTTGTAGCCTATCTATGGATTGGTGGTTAGATTCAATGAGTTTGACAAGTTAGCCGAACTTGTCGTCGAAGTTTGGTTTAGGAGAAAAGAATTCAACCGAGTTAGAATAGTAAAACTTTTGATTGAAATAATCACTTTGAAAACTTTAGCAGAACTCGAAAGAATTGAGGTTTTGAGATGCAAAATTTTTAGAATTTTGAAGCATAAAAGACATATTATTTTGATTCCAAAAGAAATTTTGATGATTCTGCCACTCCGGGTTATATGCATTTGAGTACAAATTTTTGTTTGAAAAATAACCCCGAGTAGTAGAATCATGACTATGTAAAAACTAGGGTTTTGGGGGGCAATTTATAAATGTATGCCCAAATTGAGAACAAATTTCACAAGTATTTGGGATAGGGGGTTGGGTTGTGTCATTAAAAGTACATTAATCGGATGAACCATTAAAATGAGTTATATTCTAATCAATCAAAATTCTCAAACAATTTTTTTAAATTTTTTTTATTTTCAAATATAGAAAGCGGATAAAATAAACACTTAAACAAATTCACATATACTTTTATAAAAAACTACACTATATCGTGCTTCCCCGGCAACAACGCCAAAAACTTAATGCTTACGAGGTGGTCGTGTGAAAAGTGTGTAAAATAGACCAAGTTTAAATACCTGTAAGTGCACGGATCTTTGTAGTGTAGTCTGCTCTGAGTGCGGAATCGTACCATAGAGAAGCTTGTTAGTTAAGTTAGTGAAGTAGTGTGAAAGTGTCTAAAATGCTTAAGTGACAGATTCGCAATTGGAGTGTAAATTAAACTACAACTAACTAAGTTATCTAAGTTAAACTAACTATTAGTTGAATACGAGAGGTAGTGATTTAGTGGTTGGAATATGTAAATGAGACAATTAATATAGGCTCGGTATCTAGTTTATCTAATTCTGCAAAGGCTTAAGCTACAAGCATATACCCGGTTACGCTAAAAGCTATAGACCTAGTTAATCTACTTAGCTTATTTTAACCAAGTACAACAAGACAAACTATATTAAGGAATTAACCTTACAGATAGAAACTATGGTACAACCTATAGTTTCATGGAGTCTATGGTACAACCTATAGACTCATGATTAAAACAATTATATGGCACTAAAGTAACGCAATCATAATATCAACTACAAGTATAATATTATGGTACGAAAGTAAAGCATTTATAACATCTACTTTAAAAGCATTACGTATGAATACTGAATTAAAACAAGCCATACATTGCAATATGAATTGAATAAGCTAAATCTGAGACCATATATTAAAATACTATCATTTACAATATTTACCCCTAGATATCAATCTACTCAGACATAAATGAATACGAGTTATGTAAATAAAAAAGAGTCAAGAAAGCCTCCCCCGTATTGACAAACGCGTATTTCTGATCCCCGAAATTTGAGCAGAGGTCCGATGCAAAATAGTTATTCATGCGGAACTAATTTCCCTCGAATAAGAGCTTTTCTATTAAAAGCTATTTGAGCAGAACCTCTCCCGTCTAATAACTACTTGGGTCGGACTCCCCCCTAAAAGTAGCTATTCGGGCCAAATTTCTCTGAATAAGAACTACTTAGGTGGGACTTCCCCCGTATCCTACTAATTAATTAACTACAACTACAACTAAAACTAAATAGAATTAACTCGAAAATTGAATAAAAATAACCAAAATCGAAAATTCATTAATAAATTCGAAGGGAGGGGGGTCTATTTATAGACAAAGTCTCAGAGGCGCACTTGAGCGCCTGTTTGGCTCCCTCGAGCGTGCCTGGTCTTTATCCAATCGCTGCGCGCCACGTCAGCTTTCTAAAAGCTTCAGCTGTGCGCTCGAGTGCCATTGAGACGCTCTCTAGCGCGCATCTGCTCCAACGGCTGTCTCTTTGCCACCTATTCTCTTCTAGAACATGGTGGAATATTCGTGCAAGGCGCTCGAGCGCCAAGAGGGCGGCTCAAGTGCTCTTTTGTTAACTTTCTGGGCTGAAATTTTAACTTTTGACCGAGGCATTACTGGGTTATTTTCAGCATTCTGAGTCTGATTACGCGCTAGTTTCTGCCAAATTCCAACTTTAAGGACTTCATTCTTCCACCGTTCCATGTGTTTTCCCCATTCTTCTTTTCTTGACTTGCATTTTGGCTCGTTTTTGGGTTTGAACTTTCAATTTTCGGTACTCTCCTATATTGCATCGAAAGTATCAAAGTGTTACAATTATCCCTAAGTTAAGATACAAATGTAGTACAAATGCCAAGGTTTGAGTGCTGCAAATACAGTCGCATCAGTCACATGTGAGGGAGAGTATTAGAATATACACTTATTCTATATCAGAAAATCATAAACCACCTTATAAGATCTTAAGCTACTCCACTTGGTACTAATTGGTTTTAGGTCGGAAACCTCAATTATCTTAACACAGGAAGTTCAACAGAAGTCTTGTGCTACTAAGCTTTCTAGAGAATTGGGTGGCTGATGCAGGGAATGCTATCTAGATTTCCAGGCGAATAATTTCGACCAAAGGGAATCGTCACCCTTACTCTTACTTTAGGACAAGGAGATTGGTTGCGCATCGAGCCATTGGATATCATTGTCATAGACTACCCATCGGCGTACAATGCTATCTAAGGAAGGGTTGGCAAATGCGGTCTTGATGTCTAAGGGACAGGGAAATGGAGACTATGTATAGATTTTATCAACCTCAACAAGGCATGTCCGAAAGATTGTTATCTATTACCCCAGATCAATCAGATGGTGGATGCAACCTTGGGGTACAAGATGCTAAGTTTTATGGATGCTTTCAATGGATATAATCAAATTCAAATGGCCCCGGAAGACGAAGAGAATACTGCATTCATAACTAAGTAAAGGGTGTACTGCTATTAAATAATGTTGTTCGATCTCAAGAATTCATGGGCGACCTATCAGATAATGGTGAACAAGGCTTTCGCAGAGCAGATCGGACATAATATGAAAATTTACGTTGATGATATGTTAGTAAAAAACAAGAATGCTCAGACCCACGTCGATGACCTAGCAGAAGCTTTCTCGATCATAACCAAGGTTGGTATCAAATTGAATCCAGAGAAATACACTTTTGGGGTGAATGCCAGAAAATTCCTAGGGTTTATGGTCACTAGTAAGTCGCATTGATCTATTAGAATGTAATCTTTCTTGAAGGAAAGGTTTTGTTAGAGAAGATGTTTCATTCTAAGAAATATGGAAATTGAGAAAGTATCCTCTAAGTTGCTAAATCACCTAAACATAAATATTGAATCTATTCAATACGGTCCGGAATGTCATCACACAAGATCTTTGCAAATCTAGTAGTGTATCTCATCCTTTAAAAAAATATAGGAATATTTTCTTTAGGATGCACAAAAGTTGTTTGTGTCTTTGAGATAATGATCATTTTGATGATCCTATGATTTGTGAAGAATTGATATGTGATATCTACTCCAAGAAATACTTTAATGTAATGTATAATGATTAGACTTCATATATTTCAATCTTATCTAAATATTGGATCTCCGAGAAAAGGTTGAAGTTAATGAAAAAGGGCTTGTGACCTTTTTATAGCTGGATTGGTTTCTAAAAGATATCATTAATGACAAAGTATTGTCTATGATGAAATCTTTTTACCGATATTTGTGCTTGAATGCTAGTCATCATTGCACATTATATATACTGAATCTACGTACTAAATGGAATTCAAATTTATGTTCTTAGTGGACATCTTTAGGAAGACATCCATATAGAACATTTTTGGTTTGAGTCCATGGATAATAGTAATATATGCATATTTCTTGGAATCGTTGCATCCAGTTCAAATGAAATAAAGGAGTTTGTTTTCATTAAGAACTTGGATGAACCTTGTGTTTACAGAAGAGTTAGTGGGAGTGCGCCACTTTCTTCAAATTGTATGTTGATGACTTGTCTATCTTAGTTGATGATATAAGTAATTTGATATCGGTTAAAGTCTAGTTATATTAAATGTTCTTCATATGGAATATGTTGTTTGTATCATGAGAATTCGCAGCTATCATGATAGTACGAGGAGATTACTTGACAAATTCCACTGATTGTGCAAAGAGTGATCTTGAAGCTGTTCAAGATGGATTTTTGAAGAGAATTCGAAGAAGGAATTATTGTCTTCGAGACAATAAATCCATCTAAAGAAATATTTTTCTAAAAACTCTAGTAGCATAGCAAATTTGTGATGAAGTCATCTTATGCCTCAACAATAAGTAGTTTCATATTTGATATACTATGTACAAAGTTTGACATTGCCCAAACTGTAAAGTGTTATGAGTGAATGCCAATCTAATCCAAATTAAGAATGTTGAATAATACTATTATGTATATCCTAAAGTACTTTTAAACCACTTAAGATATAATTTTTGATTCATGGAGGGGTAAATTCTGTGCTGACAGATTTACTAGTTTAGATTTTTTCTCTGAAAGTAATAATAGAGTGTCTATTTTGGAGTTCATGTTCAATTGTCGTTAGAGCACAGTTAGTTAGAAAGGTTTTGAGCGAACTGTATATTCCATTACATACATTTGTCCTTTGTAATATTTGATATTGCAAAAGAAGTTGTTTGGATTGAAATAATCATACGAGCTGATAGTGGTTCCTACCGTTAAGTTGTGACGCGTTTGTATTACGATTATAATAGAGCTATTGCACAAGCTTATGGAATTCAGGTCTCACTGTATGTCTAAACATTTGAAAAAGTGTTTCCATCTTCATGTGTTGTATATGTAGCCTAAAATAATATTATGATATGTTATTGTGGAAAACGACTACATCTCTTTATGTAATTGCACTTACTGTAGCTATGAATCAGTCATAGCTAGTCCTTATCTTGAGAAGAAGAATATGAGATAATATTAGTACAAGTGAAAGATTGTTAGAGATATGCCCTAACTTACATATTTGGATGACATAATTTGGAAATTTTGACATTAACTTGTACTTTAAGGCAATATTGTCTATGTGTTTGTATAACATATTGACATTCTAATGACATTCATATTCTCCGTCTTATTCATATGAATGTGTCCCTAATGTTTTTCATAGAAGAAATATATTTTGAAAATGTTTAGAATATCTTGGCATGTTTCTTTGACCATGATAAATATTCAAATATATTCATAGTCCTTAGATTATTGTACTGAGACTAAGATAATCGATTATGGACTATCACATGTGCTGTTACCTTTGATTAATATTTGATATTAATAATAAAGGATATTGAACCACATGTCATAACAACATAGGATGCGATTAACAAATGTGTGAATGATTATTAATGGAATAGATCATTGAATGTGACATGAATAATAAATTACATGACTTCGGATTAATAATTTATTATTCGTTGCGATTGTGTATGTCATCCTTTGACTTGAGAAATTATGATTGTCAAATGTATTAGGGTTTAATACTTGCACTTGGACAATACTTGTCTTTATCAATAAAGGTAGGTTACGGCCTTGTGCGGATTATTCTTCTAGTAAAGAGATCGACAGGTTATTGTCAAGAGAGGATCCGTTAACCTCCGGCGTGAGTTGATGTCCTATGTGATCTAATTTCGGTTGTAGAATAAGGAAGTCCTTGACCAAGGCATGAATGATGGAAATGGGTTTTTCTATGGTTGTTATCTCTCATTCCACCAAATAAATCTAAGTATTGAATCGAATTTATGGACTTAATCATATCATTGTCCTCATTCGATCAGGACAAATTAATAGAAGGATTGGATTGCGCGTTAATCGGCAATTATAAATAGATTCACTTGAGATTGGACTTCATTACCATACAAACTATCTTGATACGTTACTAGTCACTCTAGAACATGAGGGTATTTCAAGAATGCCCAAGACGTTCTCGGAATAGATTAAACAGTTTTAATATTTCCTCATTATTATATGGTGGTGAATCTAGAAAGTCACACACAATAAGAGCACTTATGAATAGGTTTCTGTTGAGCTTGCATTTTAGATGTTAAGGTGTTAACAGTGTTGTATTTTGACCATTATTAGTTAATAGGGCAAAAGTGTAATTATTATCAAAAGTTTTGAGGTCAATGTTCAAATATGAAAAAGTTATTTCCATAATTTAATTAATAGTGATTAGATTAAATTAATTATTTCCACAAGTGGAAGATTAATATATTATGCATATATTAGATATATACATATATAGATACATATCTTGAAAAGATGAAAGGCACTAAACTTGGCGGAGATTGTGCCACATCATCTTTTTCCACTAACTTCAAAATGCTTGGCTAGGATTGTGCAAGACTAGTTAGTAAAATTTTACTACAATAGTCTTGTGTGTGTATAAGTATATACACCACCTAGTTTGTATAAAAAATCTCCTTAACTAAAACCCTATCTAATATATAATGGATAATTGGTATGGCAATATATATGTATATGATGTATGTATATAAAATGACTTAGTGGAATTTTCCTAGGAAATATCTTACTCGACTAACAAGCTTAGTGGATTTGCCTAGGAAATAACTACACATAATATACATAATACACACAAGACAAAAAAAAAACATATATCTCCCTTTCCTCTCCTATGTACCCCACGGTTTTAGTACAAGAAAAAAAGAGAGAGATTATCTTTTTCTTCTAAGCTTGGTTTGGCTATGGCTAGAAAAGAAAGAGAAGAATTATACTCTTCAAGAATTCTTCTTGCATGCTCAATCCAACACCTAAGTTAGCTAGAAACAAAAACTTTGGACTTGGAAGGAAACCCATTCTATGTTTGTGTGGACCTACTAGGACTCTTGCATGTGTGAGAGATGGTGTCTTCATCAAGTGTTCATTTTGAGCTTCATGACTAGGCTTCAAGACAAATCTTCTTTGTTTACCTTTTGTATATAAATATACTTGTTATATTTGTTATGGATATGTTAATCACATAATATCAAGATTGGGATATTGCATGTATATTAAGCTTTGATCTTATAGAAAATTTTCAAATTTCGTGTTTTCGCTTCCGCTAATTTCTTAGTTTGGTGATGTTCATATCCCCAATAGTCCTTTCAAGTGGTATTAGAGCCATGTTTTGATATTCATGTAATTACATATATGTTTACTTATAGTTTCTAGAGTTTTTGAGGAAAAAAAAGAAATAGGAAAGAGTTTCACATTCTTTGCATGTTTGATGCTTAGAAGTTTTATGCAAGTTTTCTGCCCACTGAATTTGCATGGCTGATTTGACATAGCAAATCTTGTTGTTTGTGGCTAAATTTAGATATGTTATGCTATAGAAATAGTAGAACATATTATGTTTTATATGCATTTCCTAATTTCATGGCTAAGATGTTCATTCAGAGCAATTTCAGTGGGTTTATGGAAAACATGCAAAACTAGATAGAATGCACAGTTATGTTCTAATGGGTATAACTGAGTGAAGTTAACTCCGAATTGAGTTCTGTTTGATTCTAAAACTATATACACTTGAAGAGCTATGTCTTTGCAAAATTTTCAAAATTTTGAACAATTGCAGATAAGTGATCACAGTCTATGAAGTTAATGTATATGCAACAAATTTGTCATAGGTCATAAATTAGAAGCCATGATTAATTGATTGGATTTTGATTAAGCCCAAAGGGCCTAGACATCCATGGGCTTGAGTCTAATTTGATTAGATAAGTTTTTCTTGGAGAAGATTAATTTAAGCCTTGGAACTCAAATTGAGCCATCAAATTACCAAATGATTTGTATTGGACTTTATTCAACAAGTATGTACTTAAAATTGATTTTATTGAGTTCTTTTGTGTTGTCTAACATGAGATGTTAAAAAGATCAAGATATGAAACTTATTGCAAACATGTCTACAATTTCTTTGATGTATTGGATACATTTGTATGTGCTAGCTTGCCTATTTAGTTTCCTTGTTTATGTATGAGATGCATTTACTTAGCTTTATGAGCTTGTGTTGAATGATAAATGGTGAATTTGATCATGGACTTGATCAATGAATGATTGATTAGTTGTAATTTCATATGATGACATTGTAATATTAATTCTATCATTCATTGGTATGTAATTGAAGCATAAGTCTCATTTTACTTTCATGCAAATGAGAGGAACTTGTAGTGAGGCATATTGATGTAATTTCTACAACAAGTTTGCAAGAATTGTTTGAAGACTTTCAAGCAGTTGAAGGCCTTTGGATCATTGAATAAGTCAAGGAGACGAATCCTTTGGAGGCATTTGATGTGCTTATTTTAGTTTATTTGAGTTGTCTTGATTTGTTCAAAAATCAAGTTCATGATCCACCATAATGTATGATTCTTGCATGTATGTTTATTTATTTACCTATATATGATGTTTGCCTATAAATGAACTAATGTGCAAAGTGAGACCTAATAAGATCAAAATCTTCTTGTGTGCAAACTAATATTAGATTTTAAAACAGTAAAATAGTTTATCGCAGCCCTCCACTATCCTAGGACCACGTTGGCTTAAACTGAATATGTCTTGTCTAACCAAAAGATAGAAAGATGTAGTTTATGATAAATTTTATGTGCTCCTAGAAAACATAGAGATGTTGTAATGTTCCAATATCATGTGGCCAAGAATACACTAAAGTTGAGGTCATAGGATTCAAATTGTTGCATATACTTAGATGGTGGGCTTAAATCTAACTAGATCACTAAATCAATAACTCACTAAAGCTGAGATTATAGTGGTTTAGGGGCTAAATGGCGATATCTTATATAAAGATATAGATAACAATAGCTGTTGACTTTTTATATGTATACTTCAATAATGCACTAAAGCTGATGGGTATTCATATTGAAGAGAACTTGGTCACCTACTATTGAGCCTTTAATTAGATTCACGTTTCTTATTTAGGAAGTGTGAGATTCGATAAAATTAGTGGGAGATATCATTTAATTAAAGGCCAAATTAAATGTTTTAACAAGTATATGTCAACTAGCGATTTTATTTTCTACATATATATGGCTACATGTATGAGCCTAGTTTTATTTTAATTTACTAGACTTTATATCGCATAACTGAACCAGCGTTTAATGATTAATATTGTAGTTTAAGAATGGTTCTTAGAAACTTAATAATATCTTAGATTTGTACGCTCTTCCATTTTCCTTTTGGTAATGTATCAAAAGAAAAAGTTGTAGTACTTATGCTAGATAAATAATTCAAATTCAATATGCTAATGAATTATATTCTTTCATTGATTGCATAAGGGTATACAAGATATATAAGAATATGATTCTAAACTTACAAGTGTTATGTGCTAAACATATTTTATTGGCATAATTCAAGATATATAAGTCTTTCTCGTGTTTGTATTTCATCTTTGATTATCGGTAATGCAAAGAAAAAAAACTAAATGAGAGGATTTCTATTAGCCAGTGGGAGAATAATCTAAAAGATAATTAAGAATTGTAAATGCATGTGTAAAAGTGTTTTCATAGCCGATAAAATGGACATTAAAAGAGGGTTTATTCAATGTATCTTTATAGCTTGAACATCAAGACCGTAAAGCTACTATGAATTAAAAATCTTCTTTGATAATAATTGGTACTACTTGCTAGTTGTGATTCTTATAAAAATATTTTTATGTGTTCATGGATGGAATCTTAATCACAGTAGTGTGTTTTGGGAAGCGTGGAATGATTTCGGTGTTAGCAAATGAAATAAAGGTCGTTGCATTAGCTAAAAACAATTTGTTTGAAAAGCTTCTGGACATTTTTTGTATTTTAAGGATCATACCTAAATATTGTTAGGAATAAAGTGTATATTCCTAAAGCCTGTTTAAAGACATTATGGTATAGTCTTTACTATCTTTATGTGGACGAAAGAATGTATTGCAAATATATTGTTAACTTTCGTAACCATATACCAAAAGTTTTTGAGATGACTCAACTAATAATCCAAGTAAATTATAGTTTTTACATGACTAGGTTGTTCTAATAATAAGATGATGATTAGGTTGGTTTGATCAACGTATGCATCTTATTTATTGGAAAGGTAACCAAGTCACCCTTTGTTTGATAAATGATTAAAACTACTAAGTTATTTGGATTAGTACATATTGATATTTTTTGGAGCTATTTGTGAATAGACTCGTATAAGAAAAGGTATTAGTGTCTTATGATTGGATCATGAAGACAAAATACTTAAATAATAGTTTGTTGAGTATCCCAAATTTTGGTATAGTATTGAAATTAACTAATGCCTAGTGTACTACAATTAAATAGGGTTTCCTAGTAAAGAAACTGTGCTTTGTTGGACATACTACACTTGTTGATCATACTTGTCTTAATTTAATTTTATATTGAATAGGAAAATTTATACTATTGTTAGAACTTATATATATGATATAAGTTGGAAAGTAACCAAATATTAAAGGTATTAATTTTTGGATTGTCCTACTTTTATTGAAAAGTTTTATAAGGACAAATGGGAGTTTAGGTTGAAGGTAATTTATGGAATATATCCTTGCCCTAAAGGATATGATTTCTATTTTGTGATCAAGTTGCATTGATCTATTACAATGTAATCTTTCTTGAAGAAAATGTTTTGTTCAAGAAGATGTTGCATTCTAAGAAAAATAAAAATTGAGGAAGTGTCTTCTAAGTTGCAAAATCACCTAAACATAAATATTGAATCTATTCAATATGGTCTGGAATGTCATCACACAAGATCTTTGCAAATCTAGTAGTGTATCTCATCCTTTAAAAGAATATAGGGATATCTTTTTTATGATCCACAAAAGTTGTTTGTGTTTATGAAATAATGAACATTTTGATGATCCTATGATTTGTGAAGAATTGATATGTGATATCTACTCCAAGAAATGCTTTAATGTAATGCATAATGATTAGACTTCATATATTTCAACCTTGTCTAAATATTGGATCTTCGAGAAAAGGTTGAAGTTAATGAAAAAGGGTTTGTGACCTGTTTATAGCTAGAATGGTTTCTAAAAGATATCATTAATGAAAAAGTATTGTCTATGATGAAATCTTTTTACTGATATTTGTGCTCAAAGTCTATTCTTTTTATGCTAGTCATCATTGCACATTATATATACTGAATCTACGTACTAAATGGAATTCAAATTTATGTTCTTAGTGGACATCTTTAGGAAGACATCCATATAGAACATTTTTGGTTTGAGTCCATGGATAATAGTAATACATGCATATTTCTTGGAATTGTTGCATCCAATTCAAATGAAATAAAGGAGTTTGTTTTCATTAAGAACTTGGATAAACCTTGTGTTTACAGAAGAGTTAGTGGGAGTGCGCCACTTTCTTCAAACTGTATGTTGATGACTTGTCTATCATAGTTGATGATATAAGTAATTTGATATCGGTTAAAGTCTGGCTATATTAAATGTTTTTCATATGGAATATATCGTTTGTATCATGAGAATTCACAGCTATAATGATAGTACGAGGAGATTACTTGACAAATTCCATATATTGTACATAGAGTGATCTTGAAGCTGTTCAAGATGGATTTTTGAAGAGAATTCGAAGAAGAAATTATTGTCTTCGAGACAGTAAATCTATCTAAATAAATATTTTTCTAGAAACTCTAGCAGCATAGCAAATTTGTGATGAAGTCATCTTATGCTTCAGCAATAAGTAGTTTTATATTTGCTATACTATGTACAAAGTTTGACATTGTGCAAACTGTCACGCCCCAACTCGACCCCACCTACGATCAGTCAGGACGCAACGGAATTTCAGCAGTATAATGACAGTAATTAAGACACCGAGGCTCTAAACCAACCTCTCCAGAACATCATACATCAAACTCCATAAACAATCCCAACAATCATCTCCTCAATTAAGTTAACAACATACAACACATCCATATTATACAATAATCATTCTTCAACATTCCAATCATAGTTATACGCCTCCGTTCCAACTTAATACATAGGCTATACATACATTTCAAAATAGATTATACAAAACATTATTTTACAATAACTAAGATAATCTCATGGCAACGACTTCGGCACACAAGACTCGTCCATATAAAGCACATTCTCAGCTTCTTTAGGCACGTATCTGTAATCTTGCTCAAGGATACCTGTATGCATGCAATAATAGAGAGTGAGCTTATATAAAATAAGCCCAGTGAGGATCCGATAGATCTCGAGCAAGGTCTACTAAACTCCTTGGAATAATCCTTTGAGTCAGTAAACACACAATAACATCAATAATACTATTATCACATAACTATATGACCATTCAATAAAGGATACTCTCTCTAGTTGGTGTAGCTCCAAACGCCATCACGATCTCAACCATTCTTCTTATAACTCCCCATTACTCACGCACCCGAGGGACCTCACTAGCCCCTCCTTCCATGACACCTCTGTCATGCGAGCTGGGGGTAGCCTCTGGCAATCATGCCGTTATCAACCCGACAGCCTAACGCTGCCCGAGAGGTGGCACACACATACCAAGACTCCATAATCATCATCAATCATCAATCAATCATCAATCAATAATCGGAGAAATCAGCAACAAATGTGCCCGATTCCCGTACTCAATAATCAATCAATATAACATCAATATAACAATCAATATAACATCAATATAACATCAATATTTTAATTAAACAACAAACAACTAAATTAGATGACAAAGTAGGCCATCTAACCGAACATGCATTAAACACACAATCAAACTGTAATTTACCCATCAACAACTAACAATTCAATCACTCAACTCACACCCAATCAACCAAGGCTCAATCTAACATTTTAAAGAAAGACAACCTAAACTTCAATTAATCATATCTTACATTCTACTAATCCAAACAACTCCAAATCGGTTTCAAACACTCACTCATTCAACCATCTATATTAGCCCCCTCGGAAAACCACCATAACACCTCCAAATCATGCCCGATAACCCTAAAACCCTAAGGTGTCAAGGCTGAATTTTTTGGATTTTCACACGAACAATGTAATCGAAAGTTCGGCATTACAACAGCGCTAACACGTAATTATCAAGTATTTAGAAATCGACGGCAATCGATTTCGATCATCGCAACTCAATTAATTCAACATTGAACAATTTAATCAAAATTTAATACCCGAAAAATAAAAATTATGCTACATCCGACAGAAATTCGTAGTATTACCACTAAACGATCCCTAGCATGCAAGGAGCAATAATCTAACATCAGATTACAATTCTAATGGTTCAAATTTCATTTATACGCAAAAACATAAAAATGACATTTTGAGATCTAGAATTTTTCTCTCACCTTTGATGCAAAACAAGGCTAGAAATAGGTAGAATGGATGCCCAACAAGCAAAATCAAGCTTTGAATGAAGTGATTTGGCCTTGAAATGAAGTTTTTATGTGAAAATTACTTTGAAAAACCTTGAAAATGCTCTTATTCTTCCTCCCCCTTGAACTCACAGTTTTGTGTGTGTTTTGTGGTGTTTTTGGCTTTGTGAGTGTGTGTTGGTGATATAAGCTTATTTGGTCAACAATTAAATAAAGTCAAAGTTAGTTTAAATTAGTATTTTTGTGTTTTCTTAACTTTAAATGCATTTTCTTGATCACCAAAGTTCAAAATATTTATTCAACACCCAAACTAGCTCAAGTAGGTTATTTTTAGGTGACAAGAAGTTTTACAATCAAACAATTTCACTCGAGTCGGCTTAAAACTCGATTTTCGCAAAAGTCGGTGTAAAAACCCTAATAAATTCCTAAGCCGATTTTAAAACTGTTTTCATCAAACACAGGTCTATTAAAGTCCGTAGTCTAGGTCTAGAAGGGTTAAAAAGACCAGTTTCAAAATTTTAGCGGACGTGTTTCAAAAATACTATTCACTAAAAATCGACGATAAAATTTCTGACTCCGTTTTTTATGAAAATTTCATGAATGCACATTTAGCACGTATTAGGAGTATTGACATCAAAATTATAACATTCTAGGTCATATAGCACATAAACAGGTCAATTCACGCAAAACGAGATAAAACACGTAAATCGAGTTAAAGCAGAAAAGTGGGGTTTCACATTCTCCCCTCCTTAAAACAATTGCGTCCGCGCAATTCTCGAACTGATAGACAATTAAATCCTCAATCGTTACACTTAACAATACTTCTCTTAGTTCCCATTTATCTCTTAGGATGACAACTAACCAAAGACATCAAAAGAACAACCTTTGTTGACTGCAAGTTGATGATCATAATTCCAAGACAATCTTCAATTCATAATTCTCTCCCACCTAACATCATATTGCATATGAAAGAAATTGCAACTCCAAGTCTTAGCGTGACATCACTAATTATCAATCATCTCCTATTACACAAAAGAGCTCTATGAACACCCCGAGGGTTTAAAAACCCATTCACGATAACATGAATGATTATTGATCAAGGAAATATCTCAAAAGTGACATTTGTCAGAATATGGCTCTTATGAAATTTACAAGGAAATACGAATATGAAAAATCATATTTGAGCCAACAATCAAGTGAACAAGAAGTCAAACAGGTTAGAGAATCAAGAGGTTAATAGTTTAATAAGTAAGCATGATAACTAAGGTAAGAAATGTCTCAGCACCTATCAGTTAAATAAGTACAAACAAAGGATGATGACGAGTCAAAATAGTGCTGAGTAGGTTGAACAAAAATTTCTGAACAAGTAGATATTTCAATTCTCGATGATTGTTCAAGGAACCAACAAGTAAGTTGTACTTGAGGCGAAATGAAATTAAGAGATAAGAGATGATTAATTCAATAGAAATCATGAGTGGCAAAAGTATCTCAGCACACAATAACCAAAGAAGTATAAATAAGAAGGACAATGCTGAGTATATTAAATGAGCAATTACAAGCAAAGTAATGGCTCAGGATTTAATAATAAAACAATAGGATTAACAAAGATCAACAAGAATGACAATGATGTACTTAGGTAGGGAGTACATCAAGCAAGTGGAATTCGAACAAGTAAAATGGTATACCCACAGAGAGATTACTTTCAAATGAATAGTAATAGGATGAAATAAAATACTAAAACGAATAGCTGGAGATATAGAATGAAATGTAGAAGTCTCAAACCTTAACTCCAATAAGCGACATTGCTATAAGAAACAAATATGAATGTAACAATGTCAAATGAGTATAGGATCCATTAATCCAACAAGCAAACTTTCAAGAAACAATTGATAGGCTAGAAAAGTGTAACCCTCTCTCAAATAAGTGAGAATAGAGTAGAAAAGAATAATAAGACCGATAGAATTATGAAGCACAAGAAGGGTATCCCACCTACACACTTAAACACCAACAAGTCAAATCCTACAATTTATCTCCTACCAAAACAAGACACTAAGGAGATCTAGAGAACCTAAGGAGTCATAACAATCACCAAACAAGATAAATCACTCCAAAATTTTTACATTCCGTACCAGACCAATCACTAAACAAGATAAATCACCGATTACCCAACATGATTCACTAATGAAGACTCCAAAATCTGATAACACAATACAGATTCATATTAACCCATTATAACACAAGTGAATCCTCAATCAACAATTTAGAAGGTTATACCACCTAGAACTCAAAAGCTTGATATAGGCAAGTAAATGTTTAGTCACCAAAATACATTCTTATTTCCTCAAATAATTCTATCTCCCAACAATTACATCCTCGAATAAAGTAACTTTAGTCAGAAATCACTTCAATTGTCTCCAAGGTTTAAAGAGCAAAACTCCAAAATATCCATTAATAATATAGCAATCCCAAATAGTAGAAATATTCACATGTTATAGCACACTTCATTCCATTCACAAATATACATTACTAATTCCTCAAATAAATTCATTCTAAAATAACCTCAAGAAAGTATAATCTGAGTTGAGACTCCAAAAGTGTCTAATCACAACCTCACAGAAACCTCAACTTATGATTCATCTCCAAGTAATAATAAGTTAAACATGGCAACAAAAGTAATTATAATCATCAAGATACTTTGCTATCTTTTCCTCGACCAACTTCATTCTCGCTAACGGAATACCAAGACCAATCCACTAAGCCGAAACTAAAATCCATAAACCTAACAATTAAAATCTAACTGATAAACTTCTAGAATAATAATAATTCAAAATCATGGCCTACCACTATTTCCGAAAACTCTTGAAGTCATCCTTACTTCACCTAAAAAAAATCACCCACAGTTATAGAATATATCCAATTACATCACATGAAAACAGGTACACCGTAATGCATGATTATCATATAATATAACATTATCACATAACACACAATTCAGCATATAAGAAGCCAACATCACATAAACAAGTTAAATCACAGAAGTAAGTTATAAACAATTAAAGTCACATAAGCAACAAACTTCACATAAAGCACTTTGATCACATAAAACACAATTGTCACATAATACACATTAATCACATAATGCACGTTAATCACAACACATTGAGTACGTATAGCACGTTATCACATAAAACATATTGACCACATTAGTTCACTTAACACACAAGGCATACTAGACACAAAAAAAGCTAGACACATAAGCAAATTAATCACATAAACATATTAACATATGTTTCACTTTTCTTTCTCTTAATGCATACTTGCATGCTTAGACCACTACCCACATTTCGAGAATACCCCGGCTGACAGCTAATCAAGCTCTGATACCACTTAAATGTCACGCCCCAACTCAACCCCACCTACAATCAGTCAGGACGCAACGGAATTTCAGCAGTATAACGACAGTAATTAGGACACCGAGGCTCTAAACCAACCTCTTTAGAACATCATACATCAAACTCCATAAACAATCCCAACAATCATCTCCTCAATTAAGTTAACAACATACAACACATCCATATTATACAATAATCATTCTTCAACATTCCAATCATAGTTATATGCCTCCGTTCCAACTTAATACATAGGCTATACATACATTTCAAAATAGATTATACAAAACATTATTTTACAACAACTAAGATAATCTCATGGCAATGACTTCGACACACAAGACTCGTCCACATAAAGCACATTCTCAGCTTCTTGAGGCACGTATCTATAATCTTGCTCAATGACACCTGTATGCATGCAATAATAGAGAATGAGCTTATATAAAATAAGCCCAGTGAGGATCCGATAGATCTCGAGCAAGGTCTACTAAACTCCTTGGAATAATCCTTTGAGTCAGTAAACACACAATAACATAAATAATACTATCATCACATAACTATATAACCATTCAATAAAGGATACTCTCTCTAGTTGGTGTAGCTCCAAACGCTATCACGATCTCAACCATTGTTCTTATAACTCCCCATTACTCACGTACCCGAGGTACCTCACTAGCCCCTCCCTCCATGACACCTCCGTCATGCTAGCTGGGGGTAGCCTCTGACAATCATGCCGTTATCAACCCGACAGCCTAACGCTGCCCGAGAGGTGGCACACACATACCAAGACTCCATACTCATCATCAATCATCAATCAATCATCAATCAATAATCGCGGAGATCAGCAACAAAACTGACCAATTCCCGTACTCAATAATCAATCAATATAACATCAATATAACAATCAATATAACATCAATATAACATCAATATTTTAATTAAACAACAACAACTAAATTAGATGACAAAGTAGGCCATCTAACCGAACATGCATTAAACACACAATCAAACTCTAATTTACCCATCAACAACTAACAATTCAATCACTCCACCCACACCCAATTAACTAAGGCTCAATCTAACATTTTAAAGAAAGACAACCTAAACTTCAATTAATCATATCTTACATTCTACTAATCCAAACAACTCCAAATCGGTTTCAAACACTCACCCATTCAACCATCTATATTAGCCCCCTCGGAAAACCACCATAACACCTCCAAATCATGCCCGATAACCCTAAAACCCTAAGGTGTCAAGGCTGAATTTTTCGGATTTTCACACGAACAATGTAATCAAAAATTCGGCATTACAACAGCGCTACACGTAATTATCAAGTATTTAGAAATCGACGGCAATCGATTTCGATCATCGCAACTCAATTAATTCAACATTGAACAATTTAATCAAAATTTAATACCCAAAAAATAAAAATTATGCTACATCCGACAGAAATTCGTAGTATTACCACTAAACGATCCCTAGCATGCAAGGAGCAATAATCTAACATCAGATTACAATTCTAACGGTTCAAATTTCATTTATACGCAAAAACATAAAAATGACATTTTGAGATCTAGAATTTTTCTCTCACCTTTGATGCAAACCAAGGCTAGAAATAGGTAGAATGGATGCCCAACAAGCAAAATCAAGCTTTGAATGAAGTGATTTGGCCTTGAAATGAAGTTTTTATGTGAAAATTACTTTGAAAAACCTTGAAAATGCTCTTATTCTTCCTCCCCCTTGAACTCACGGTTTTGTGTGTGTTTTGTGGTGTTTTTGGCTTTGTGAGTGTGTGTTGGTGATATAAGCTTATTTGGTCAACAATTAAATAAAGTCAAAGTTAGTTTAAATTAGTATTTTTGTGTTTTCTCGACTTTAAATGCATTTTCTTGATCACCAAAGTTTAAAACATTTATTCAACATCCAAAATAGCTCAAGTAGATTATTTTTAGGTGACAAGAAGTTTTACAATCAAACAATTTCACCCGAGTCGGCTTAAAACTCGATTTTCGCAAAAGTTAGTGTAAAAACCCTAATAAATTCTTAAGCCGATTTTAAAACCTTTTTCATCAAACACAGGTCTATTAAAGTCCGTGGTGTAGGTTTAGAAGGGTTAAAAAGACCAGTTTCAAAATTTTAGCGGACGTGTTTCACAAATAGTATTCACTGAAAATCGACGATAAAATTTCTGACTCTGTTTTTGATGAAAATTTCATGAATGCACATTTAGCATGTATTAGGAGTATTGATATCAAAATTATAACATTCTAGGCCCTATAGCACATAAACAGGTCAATTCACGTAAAACGAGATAAAACACGTAAATCGAGTTAAAGCAGAAAAGTGGGGTTTCACACAAACTGTAAAGTATTACGAATGAATGTCAATCTAATCCAAATTAAGAATGTTGAATAATACTATTATATATATCCTAAAGTACTTTTGAAGCACTTAAGATATAATTTTTGATTCATGGGGGGGTAAACTTTGTGGTGACGAATTTACTAGTTTAGAGTTTTTATCTGAAATTAATAATAGAGTGTCTATTTTGGGTTTCATGTTCAGTTGTCGTGTGAGCACAATTGTGAAACCCCACTTTCCTGCTTATCTCGTTTTACGTGCTATACCTCGTTTTGCGTGCATATGATCTGTTTATGTGCTATAAGACCTAGAAAGTTATAATTTTGATGTCAATACTCCTAATACGTGCTAAATGTGCATTCATGAAATTTTCATCAAAAACGGAGTCAGAAATTTTATCGTCGATTTTCAGTGAATAGTATTTTCGAAACACGTCCACTAAAATTTTGAAACTGGTCTTTTTAACCCTTCTAGACCTAGTCCACGGACTTTAATAGACCTGTGTTTGATGAAAACGGTTTTAAAATCGGCTTAAGAATTTATTAGGGTTTTTACACCGACTTTTGCGAAAATCGAGTTTTAAGCCGACTCGGGTGAAATTATTGGATTGTAAAACTTCTTGTCACCTAAAAATAATCCACTTGAGATATCTTGGGGGTTGCATAATTATTTTGAGCCTTGGTGAGCAATAAAATGCAATTAAAGTCATTAAAACACAAAAATACCAATTTAAATTAACTTTGACTTTATTAAATTATTGACCTTATAAGCTAATATCACCTACACACACTCAACACAACACAAAACACACTCCACACACACACAAAGGGCCGAGAGTTTGAGGGAGAAAAAGAAAGAGAAAAACTCAAGCTTTTCAATCCAATTTTTCAAAGAAAAATCTAGTTTTTGTCCGTAGAACTTCGCACCGACTTGGATTCTACTTGTTGGGCACGCATAGCACGCATTCCTAGGCTTATATCGCATCAAAGGTGAGAGAAAAATTCTAGATCTCAAAATGTCATTTTTATACTTTTGCTCATAAATGAAAATTTAACCGTTAGAATTGAAATCTGATGATAGATTATTGTTCCTTGCATGCTAGGGATCATTTTGATGCAATACTACGAATTTCTGTCGGATGTAGTATAATTTTTATTTTTCGGGTATTTAATTTTGATTAAAATGTTCAAAGTTGAATTAAATGAGTTGTGTTTATCGAAATCGATTGCCGTCGATTTCTAAATACTTGATAATTACGTGTTAGCGCTGTTGTAATGCCGAATTTTCGATTACATTGTTCGTGTGAAAATCCAAAAAATCCAGTCATGACATCCTAGGGTTTTAGGGTTATCGGGCATGATTTGGAGGTGTTATGGTGGATTTCCGAGAGGGCTAATGTAGTAGGTTGAATGGGTGAGTGATAGGAACTGATTTGGCAATGTTTGGATTAGTAGATTGTAAGTTATGAATTTTAGAAGTTTAGGTTGTCATTCTTTAATTTCTTGAACGATGCCTTTAGATGGTTGGGTAGTGTTCGAGTGATGAATGGTGAGTTGTTGATGAGTAATTTAGAGTTTAATTTTGTGTATAATGCATGTCCGGTTAGATGGCCTACTTTGTCATCTAACTAAGTTATTGATTGATTATTATTGAGTTCGGAAAATCGGGCACTTTTGTTGCTGATCTCCCAATTGATTGATTGATTATTATTGAGTTCGGGAATCGGGCACTTTCGTTGCTGATCTTCCAATTGATTGATTGATGATTGATTGATGATTGATGATTATGGAGTCTTGGTATGTGTGTGCCACCTCTCGGGCAGCGTTGGGCTGTCGGGTTGATAACGGCATGACTGCCATAGGCTACCCCCAGCTCGCATGACGGAGGTGTCATGGAGGGAGGGGCTAGTGAGGTACCTCGGGTGCGTGAGTAATGGGGAGTTATAAGAAGAACGGTTGAGATCGTGATGGCGTTTGGAGCTACACCAAATAGAGTATCCTTTATTGAATGGTTATATAGTTATGTGATGATAATGTTATTTGTGTTATTGTGTGTCTACTGACTCAAAGGATTATTCCAAGGAGTTTAGTAGACCTTGCTCGAGATCTATCGGATCCTCACTGGGCTTATGTATATAAGCTCACTCTCTATTATTGCATGCTTACAGGTGTTGCAGAGCCGGATTACGGGTACGTGCCTCCTGAGGAGGAAAATGTGCCTTACGTGGACGAGTCATATGTTCCTGAGTCTTATCCATGATTATATGTTGTTTAATGTCATGTATATTAGCTTAATAGACTTTTATATGCTTTGTGGTTCTTATTGTAATAGATGTTGAAAGATGATGATCCAAACGATGTTAACTTAGTGGCTTTCTTTTGTCTATGGTTAAGTTGTAGATATGTCTCAATTTATTTTTGAAATGTATGATAAGGTTGAGGTATTGGATGTTATGTTGGGACGGAGGCGTATAACGAGGACGGTTTATTGGATAAGATGGTTGTGTTGTAGGTTGTTGTTTGAATTGAGGAGTTGCTGGATGTATGATGTTTTATGAGGTTGGTTTAGAACCTCGGAAATCTATTTACTGTCGTTATGCTGCCGAAATTCCGTTGCGTCCTGACTGATTATAGGTGGGGTCGAGTTGGGGCGTGACAACAATTAGTTAGAAAGGTTATGAACGAACTGTATATTCCATTACATATATTTGTCCTTTGTAATATTTGATATTGCAAAAGAAGTTGTTTGGATTGAAATAATCATATGAGTTGATAGTGGTTCCTACCGTTAAGTTCTGATGCGTTTTTATTACGACTATAATAGAGCTATTACACAACCATATGGAATCCGAGTTTCACTGTATGACCAAACATTTGGGAAAGTGTTTCCATCTTCATACATTGTATTTGTAGCCTAAAATAATATAGTAATATGTTATTGCGGAAAACGGCCACATCTCTTGATATAGTTGACCCACTTATCGTTGCTATGAATCAGTCATAGCTAGGTTCTCGTCTGGTGAATATGCGATATCATTGAGTGTTGTGCTAATACTATGTAACATAGCATTAGTGCAAGTAGGAGATTGTTAGAGATATTGACATTCTAATGACATTCATATTCTCCGTCTTTTTCATATGAATGTGTCTCTAATATTTTTAATAGAAGAAATATATTCTGAAAATGTTTAGAATATCTTGGCATGTTTCTTTAACATGTTAAACATTCAAATATATTCATAGTCCTTAGATTATTGTACTCGGACTAAGATAATCAATTATGGACTATCACATTTGTTGTTACATTTGATTAATATTTGATATTAATGATAAAATATGGTGAGTCACGTGGCATAACAACATAGGATGCAGTTAACAGACATGTGAATGATTATTAATGGAATAGGTCATTGAATTTGACATGAATAATAAATTACATGACTTTGGATTAATAATTTATTATTCATTGTGATTGTGTATGTAATCCTTTGACTTGAGAAATTACGGCTGTCATATATATTAGGGTTTAATACTTGCACTTGGACAATACCTGTCTTTATCAATAAAGATATGTTACGACCTTGTGTGGATTATTCTTCTAGTATAGGGACTGATAGGTTATTGTCAAAAGAGGATCCGTTAACCTCCGGCGTGAAGCAATGTCTTGTCACGCCACAACCCGACCCCGCCTAGGACCAAATTAGGATGCGATAGAAAATGGGCATTATAACGCCTGTAATATGACATATTTGGCAATAAACCTGTACAATAACTCATTTAACAATAATAGGAATTACACAATACTCCACCTGGACATTTCACATACAACAAAGTTTACATAGCCATTGGAAGTGCTACTTTAAACATGATCATAGTAAGTACATTGGTTCAAAATAGACCGTCATAAGTCTAGCAATATATACATCTTAAAGTGGACTTAAAACATTACAATAAAAGTCTTCCCAAGTTTAAAGTAGACAACTTAGAATAAGCATATTACATAATTCAAAGTAAGTCTTTCATTACAACAAACTACATAACTTCATAACAACATATACATCAACCAAACAAGGCAAGGGCTCGTTCTCATTCTCTTGAGGCACATACTCAACCTCGGGTTCACCTGAAATTTTGTTAAAACGGGGTAAGTTTCACAAACTGAGTGAGGGGGGAGTACAGGAGGTTTTCGAAAAGTATTTAGCTTGGAAATCCGTTTGAAAACGTGCATTAAAAACTATATGCATCCAATAAGCAATTAAAGGCAATAAACTCAAGTAAGCACATAAAGCTATATAACAACACAAGGAAGGATACGCTAAACATTGTTGATGCTGCTTCTTATACCACCATCATTAACTCTACCATTCTTCTTGTCACTCCCAATCAGGTGCATCTGGATATCCTGGTAATCTACGACCCAACACCCCATGGAACTCTCCGTCCATGCGAGCGAGGGAATCGGATCATAGTAGTCATGCCCTCGCCTGGCAAGTCTGATGCTGCCCAGTGTGACACGACGCTACCATACCACGCTTAAACATTCGCATTAAATATTCACATACACATTCAATCATTTAATCACACATTCTGTGAAACCCCACTTTTCTGCTTATCTCGTTTTACGTGCTATACCTCATTTTGCATGCATATGATCTGTTTATGTGTTATAGGACCTAGAAAGTTATAATTTTGATGTCAATACTCCTAATACGTGCTAAATGTGCATTCATGAAATTTTCATAAAAAACGGAGTCAGAAATTTTATCGTCGATTTTCAGTGAATAGTATTTTCGAAACACGTCCGCTAAAATTTTGAAACTGGTCTTTTTAACCCTTCTAGACCTAGTCAACGGACTTTAATAGACCTGTGTTTGATGAAAACGGTTTTAAAATCGGCTTAAGAATTTATTAGGGTTTTTACACCGACTTTTGCGAAAATCGAGTTTTAAGTCGATTCGGGTGGAATTGTTGGATTGTAAAACTTCTTGTCACCTAAAAATAATTTACTTGAGCTAGTTTGGGTGTTGAATAAATGTTTTGAACTTTGGTGATCAAGAAAATGCATTTAAAGTCATAAAAACACAAAAATACCAATTTAAATTAACTTTGACTTTATTTAATTATTGACCTTATAAGCTAATATCACCTACACATACTCACACAACACAAAAACACCATCACAAACACACACATTGCCGTGAGTTTGAGGGAGAGAAAGCCAAAGAGATTTCAAAGCTTTTCAATCCAATTTTTTAAAGAAAAACCTAGTTTTTCTCTGTAGAACTTCGCATCGACTTGGATTCTGCTTGTTGGGCACGCATAGCACGCATTCCTAGGCTTATATCTCATCAAAGGTGAGAGAAAAATTCTAGATCTCAAAATATCATTTTTATACTTTTGCTCATAAATGAAAATTTAGCCGTTAGAATTGAAATCTGATGATAGATTATTGCTTCTTGCATGCTAGGGATCATTTTGATGCAATACTACGAATTTCTGTCGGATGTAGCATAATTTTTATTTTTCGGGTATTTAATTTTGATTAAAATGTTCAAAGTTGAATTAAATGAGCTGTGTTGATCAAAAACGATTGCCGTCGATTTCTAAATACTTGATAATTACGTGTTAGCGCTGTTGTAATGTCGAATTTTCGATTACATTGTTCGTGTGAAAATCCAGAAAATCCAGCCAAGACATCCTAGGGTTGTAGGGTTATCGAGCATGATTTGGAGGTGTTATGGTGGATTTCCGAGAGGGCTAATGTAGTAGGTTGAATGGGTGAGTGATAGAAACTGATTTGGCAATGTTTGGATTAGTAGATTGTAAGTTATTAATTTTAGAAGTTTAGGTTGTCATTCTTTAATTTCTTGAACGATGCCTTTAGATGGTTGGGTGGTGTTTGAGTGTTGAATGGTGAGTTGTTGATGAATAATTTAGGGTTTAATTGTGTATATTCTGCATGTCCGGTTAAAGGGCCTACTTTGTCATCTAACTTCGTTGTTTGTTGTTTAATTAAATATTGATGTTATATTGATATTATTGATTGATTATTATTGAGTTCGGGAATCGGGCACTTTCGTTGCTGATCTCCCAATTGTTTGATTGATGATTGATTGATGATTGATGATGATTATGGAGTCTTAGTATGTGTGTGCCACCTCTCGGGCAGCGTTGGGCTGTCGGGTTGATAACGGCATGACTGCCATAGGCTACCCCCAGCTCGCATAATGGAGGTGTCATGGAGGGAGGGGCTAGTGAGGTACCTCAGGTGCGTGAGTAATGGGGAGTTATAAGAAGAACGGTTGAGATCGTGATGGCGTTTGGAGCTACACCAAATAGAGTATCCTTTATTGATTGGTTATATAGTTATGTGATGATAATGTTATTATTGTTGTTGTGTGTTTACTTGCTCAAAGGACTAAATCCAAGGAGCATAGTGAATACTGTCGAGATCTATCGGATCCTCACTGGGCTTATGTATATAAGCTCATTCTCTATTATTGCATGCTTACAGGTGTTGCAGAGCCGGATTACGGGTACGTGCCTCATGAGGAGGAAAATGTGCCTTACGTGGACGAGTCATATGTTCCTGAGTCTTATCCATGATTCTATGTTGTTTAATGTCATGTATATTAGCTCAATAGACTTTTATATGCTTTATGGTTCTTATTGTAATAGATGTTGAAAGATGATGATCCAAATGATGTTAACTTAGTGGTTTTCTTTTGTCTATGGTTAAGTTGTAGATGTGTCTCAACTTATTTTTGAAATGGATGATAAGGTTGAGGTATTGTATGTTATGTTAGAACGGAGGCAGATAACGAAGACTGATTATTGTATATTATGGTTATGTTGTATTTTGTTATGCTGTTGAGGAGTTGTTGTTTGTATGATTATAGAATTGGAGGTTTAAATGTTATTAATGAGGTTGGTTTAGAACCTCGGAAATCTATTTACTGTCGTTACACTGCCTTAATTCCGTTGCGTCCTGACTGATTGTAGGTGGGGTCGAGTTGGGGCATGACATTTAAGTGGTATCAGAGCACATGTTAGTTGTCAGCCGGGGTATTCTCCGAATGTGGGTAAAGGTATTAGCATGAAATATGTATGAAAAGAAAGAAAGGTGAAATATGTATTGGTATGATTAAATGATTAAGTGATTATGTGATTTAAGTGCTTATGTGATTATGTGATCAATTTGCTTATGTGATTGAAACTTATGTGATTTATGTGCTTTATATGAGTTTGTTGTTTATGTGTTAAAAGTTGTATATAACCTGTTTACGTGCTATAACCTGTGCTAACTCTTTGATTAGTACGATGGCCGGTAGACCGAGGACTCGTGGTAGGCCCGAGATTGTAGATGAGGTCCCTGGTAATGTGGCACAGGGCAGTGATGGGGGTGATGGCAGGTTAGGGGCAGCAATAGATCGGATTGCAGATTTGATGGCTGGGCAGGCCCAGTTGTTAGCAGGTCAGGCTGTTCAGACTCAGGCGTTATAGGCTCAGATACAGAGTGTACAGGGTGGTAATCACGGTCGAGGTACTATGAAGGAGTTTCTGGGGTACTATCCTCCTTGATTTCAGGGAGAGCCTGATGATAGGAAGGCCGAGTCATGGATTAGTAAGTTAGAGAAAATTTTTGATTCTCTCGGGTACACTGATGAGCGGAAGGTGACTTGTGCTGTCTATTTGCTTGATGATGAGTCAGAGGAATGGTGGCGCACTGTGAGAGCAAGTTGGGAGACCCGGGGTGTTCCGTATGTTTGGGATACCTTTCTGACTACTTTTAGGGATAAGTATGTCCCGAGGGTTGCACGGGAGAGGAGAGAGGCTGAGTTCTTGTCCTTGGTGCAGGGGGATTCTACTGTGGCTCAGTATGAGGCTACATTCACTAGGTTGTCCCGGTATGCACCGGAGTTTGTAGCTATGGAGGAGAGGAAGACCCGTAGATTTATGTTGGGATTGAGGCCCGAGATTCAGGATGCAATGGCTCTGAATCGCTATGATATCTTTACTGAGGCTTTTGATGCAGCTTCTAGGTTAGAGAAGAGGAAAGGGGATCAGATTGTCTCCAGTCAGCCTAGTAAGAGGCCGTATCAGCCACAGGGCCAGCAGGTTATATATAGGCCGCCAATACAGCAGGTTGTCTACAGGCCACCAGCCCAGCAGGGTTCTTATAGGCCACAGGGTCAGCAGAGTTACTATCGGCCTCAGTTTCAGCAGAGGCCATATCAGGTTCAGACTCAGTATAGGCCAACCCAGTCTCAGGGTCAGTACAGGCCTAGTGTGGTGAGACCTCAGCAGCAGGTTGTATCAGCTGCTTCATCAGCTTCTGGTTCTTCTAGGGGCAGTGTTAGTGCCACATCATCGCAGTGTAATTACTGCAAGCGCCCAGGGCATGTGGAGTCCGACTGCAGGGTAAAGGCAGGGACATGTTTGGGTTGTGGTAGCATCGAGCATAGGGCGAAGGATTGCCCTAGATATGCGAGGATTGAGGGTCGGGCAGCGACTCAGGGTTACCAGGGTAGGCCTACGGGCAGTGTACCACAGCAGCAGCGGGTTCAGGCTCGGGCTTATGCAGTTGATATGGAGGAGATGCCTGAGGAGACTGCAGTTGTGGAAGGTAACTTCCTTATACTTGATCAACTTGTTAAAGTGTTGATTGATTCTGGTGCTACGCATTCTTTTATTACTCCTGCTTGTGTGCAACGTGTTAAATTGCAACTTGAAAGATTGCCTTATGTGGTTGAGATTAGTACATTTTTGACTGATAAGTATGTTACTGGCTTAGTATGTAAGGATTGTATAATACATGTTAAGGGGCATAATTTTCCTTCGGACCTTATCTTATTTCCTATCCGGGGGTATGATGTTATTCTGGGTATGGATTGGCTTTCTAAGTATGATGCCCAGTTAAACTGTAGAACCAAGGTAGTACAGTTTCGCTTGTCGGATCAGCTAGTAGTAGAGGTAGCGGGTAACGGGGGTGCTAAGACGAGTTTTGTTATCTCAGCAACTAAAGCCGTTAAGTTGGTGAGTAAGGGGTGCTCGGGTTATCTAGCTTATTTGATCAACAAGCCATCTGATAAGCTACAGCTAGAGGAAGTCCCTATTATTCGGGAATATCCTAATGTATTTCTCGAGGAGTTGCCAGGATTGCCGCCAGAGAGGGATATAGAGTTTGTGATTAATCTTGTTCCCGGTACTCAACCTATTTCTAAATCGGAGTACCGGATGGCACCGGCTGAGTTGAAGGAGTTGAAGACTCAGTTACAGGAGTTATTGAAGAAAGGATTCATTTAGTAGAGTTCTTCACCTTGGGGAGCTCCTGTTTTATTTGTGAAGAAGAAGGATGGTACCTTGAGATTGTGTATTGATTACCGTGGTTTGAATCAGGTGACCATCAAGAATAAATATCCTTTGCCACTGATTGATGAGTTGTTTGATCAACTTCAGGGAGCCAAAGTCTATTCTAAATTTGATTTGAGGCAGGGGTATTATCAGCTTCGGATTCGTACGGAGGATGTTCCGAAGTCTGCCTTCAGGACTCGGTACGGGCATTATGAGTTTGTTGTTATGCCCTTTGGATTGACTAATGCACCGGCAGCATTCATGGATTTGATGCATCGAGTCTTTCAGCCGTACTTGGACCAGTTCGTGGTGATTTTTATTGATGATATCTTGGTCTATTCTAAATCTGAATCGGAGCACGAGCAACATCTACGGCTTGTATTAGAGAAGTTGCAGGAGCATCAGTTGTTTGCCAAGTTCAGCAAATGTGAATTTTGGCTGCAACGGATTTCTTTTCTTGGCCATGTTATTACACAGAGTGGTATTTCTGTAGATCCCACTAAGATTGAATCGGTGATGTCTTGGAAGCGGCCAGAGAGTGTTACTGATGTCCGTAGCTTTCTTGGCTTGGCGGGTTATTACCGTAGGTTTGTCAAGGACTTCTCAAAGATTGCGGGGCCACTATCTAAGTTGACTCAGAAACGGACTATCTTTAATTGGGATGAGAAGTGTGAGAATGGGTTTCAGGAGTTGAAAAAGAGGTTAACTACCGCTCCAGTACTTGCTCTACCAGAGGGGACCGATAATATGGTCATTTACAGCGATGCATCCAATGAGGGCTTGGGATGTGTTCTTATGCAGAATGGCCGAGTTATTTCCTATGCTTCTCGAAAGTTGAAGCCTTATGAAGAAAACTATCCGACTCATGATCTTGAGTTGGCAGCAGTTGTCTTTGCACTCAAGAAGTGGCGTCATTATCTGTGGGGAAGTAAGTTTGAAATTTTCACTGATCATAAGAGTCTTAAGTACTTATTCTCACAAAAGGAGTTGAATATGCGCCAGCGGAGGTGGATGGAGCTTCTTGAAGATTATAATTGTTCTATCAATTATCTGCCTGGAAAGGCAAATGTTGTGGCAGATGCTCTTAGCCGGAAGGCTAGTATTTATTGTTTGGCTATCAAGAAGTGGGAGGTTCTTGAGGAGTTTAGTTATTGGAGACCAGAGTTGACTCAGGTTGGGGTGATGTGTTCACATCTCCGTATTCAGCCTTTATTATTGTCTCAGATCAGGGAAGCTCAACAACTTGATGTTAAACTTCAGAAGATCAAGGATCAGATCACGGATGATCAGTCTGACTTCAAACTGCATGAGGACGGTATTCTTCGATTTCGGAACAGGGTTTGTGTTCCCGATGAGCTAAGTTTGAGGCGAGGTATTCCGGAGGAAGCTCATAATTCTAAATATACTATTCATCCCGGTGGAACCAAGATGTATCGGGATTTGAAGCAACATTACTGGTGGAACAACATGAAAAGAGAGGTTGCTCAGTTTGTGTCTAGATGTTTGACTTGTCAGAGAGTGAAAGCCGAGCATCAACGACCTGCAGGTTTGCTTCAGCCATTGGCTATACCAGAGTGGAAATGGGAGCATATTACGATGGACTTCGTCACTGGTTTGCCTAGATCACCGAGGGGTAATGATGCAGTTTGGGTTGTCGTGGATCGTTTGACGAAGACAGCTCATTTTATTGCCATGAGGATGGGAGATGAGGTTACAAAGTTGACGGACCTCTATCTGGATCAGATTGTTAGACTTCACGGTATTCCATCTAGTATTGTCTCTGATCGAGATCCTCGATTTACTTCTCGTTTGTGGGAGAAACTTTAGGAGACCTTAGGTGCTCAGTTGAACTTCAGTACCGCGTATCATCCACAGACCGACGGTCAGTCTGAGCAGACTATTCAGATTCTGGAAGATATGCTTAGGGCTTGTGTTCTGGACTTCAGGAAGAACTGGGACAAACATCTACCACTTGCCGAGTTTGCCTATAACAATAGTTATCAAGCTACTATTGGAATGGCGCCTTTCGCAGCTCTTTACGGTCGTAAGTGTCGTTCACCTTTATATTGGGACGAGGTAGGAGAGATGAAGACTGTTGATCCGACTATTATGCCAGAACTTCTTGAGAAGATTGAGAATGTTCAGTTGATCAGGCAGAGAATGCTTACGGCGCAGAGTAGATTCAAGAGTTATGCTGATAAGCGTCGTCGGGACTTGGAGTTTGCAGTCGGAGATCGGGTTTTCTTGAGATTGTCTCCTCGAAAGGGGTTTGCTCGTTATGGTAAAGGTGGTAAGCTGAGTCCGAGATTTGTTGGGCCGTTTGAGATTACCGGCAGGGTTGGTAAGTTGGCATATCGGTTGGCTTTACCGGAGAACTTCTCTAATGTCCACGATGTATTTCACGTGTCTAATTTGCGGAAATATAATCCGGATCCTTCTCATATTCTTGAGCCAGAGCCGTTACAGCTTCGAGAGAATTTGACTTATGACGAGCGTCCGATTCGTATTCTAGATCAGATGGACCGAGAGTTGAGGTCGAAGAGGATTCCGATGGTTAAGGTGTTGTGGAAGCATCACGGCATTGAGGAAGCTACGTGGGAGAGACGAGATCAGATGCAGCAACAATACCCAAATCTATTCCGTACATCAAGTAAGAATTTTGAGGACAAAATTTCTATAAGGGGGGGAGAATGTGAAACCCCACTTTTCTGTTTATCTCGTTTTACGTGCTATACCTCGTTTTGCGTGCATATGATCTGTTTATGTGCTATAGGACCTAGAAAGTTATAATTTTGATGTCAATACTCCTAATACGTGCTAAATGTGCATTCATGAAATTTTCATAAAAAACGGAGTCAGAAATTTTATCGTCGATTTTTAGTGAATAGTATTTTCGAAACAAGTCCGCTAAAATTTTAAAACTGGTCTTTTTAACCCTTCTAGACCTAGTCAACGCACTTTAATAGACCTGTGTTTGATGAAAACGGTTCTAAAATCGGCTTAAGAATTTATTAGGGTTTTTACACCGACTTTTGCGAAAATCGAGTTTTAAGCCGATTCGGGTGAAATTGTTGGATTGTAAAACTTCTTGTCACCTAAAAATAATTTACTTGAGCTAGCTTGGGTGTTGAATAAATGTTTTGAACTTTGGTGATCAAGAAAATGCATTTAAAGTCATTAAAACACAAAAATATCAATTTAAATTAACTTTGACTTTATTTAATTATTGACCTTATAAGCTAATATCACCTACACACACTCACACAACACAAAAACACCACCACACACACACACATTGCCGTGAGTTTGAGGGAGAGAAAGCCAAAGAGATTTCAAAGCTTTTCAATCCAATTTTTCAAAGAAAAACCTAGTTTTTGTCCGTAGAACTTCGCACCGACTTGGATTCTGCTTGTTGGGCACGCATAGCACGCATTCCTAGGCTTATATCGCATCAAAGGTGAGAGAAAAATTCTAGATCTCAAAATGTCATTTTTATACTTTTGCTCATAAATGAAAATTTACTCGTTAGAATTCAAATCTGATGATAGATTATTGCTCCTTGCATGCTAGGGATCATTTTGATGCAATACTACGAATTTCTGTCGGATGTAGCATAATTTTTATTTTCCGGGTATTTAATTTTGATTAAAATGTTCAAAGTTGAATTAAATGAGTTGTGTTGATCGAAATCGATTGCCGTCGATTTCTAAATACTTGATAATTACGTGTTAGCGCTGTTGTAATGCCGAATTTTCGATTACATTGTTCGTGCGAAAATCCGGAAAATCCAGCCAAGACATTCTAGGGTTTTAGGGTTATCGGGCATGATTTGGAGGTGTTATGGTGGATTTCCGAGAGGGCTAATGTAGTAGGTTGAATGGGTGAGTGATAGAAACTGCTTTGGCATTGTTTGGATTAGTAGCTTGTAAGTTATGAATTTTAGAAGTTTAGGTTGTCATTATTTAATTTCTTGAACGATCCCTTTAGATGGTTGAGTGGTGTTTGAGTGTTGAATGGTGACTTGTTGATGAATAATTTAGGGTTTAATTGTGTATATTATGCATGTCCGGTTAGATGGCCTACTTTGTCATCTAACTTCGTTGTTTGTTGTTTAATTAAATATTGATGTTATATTGATGTTATTGATTGATTATTATTGAGTTCGGGAATCGGGCACTTTCGTTGCTGATCTCCCAATTGTTTGATTGATGATTGATTGATGATTGATGATGATTATGGAGTCTTGGTATGTGTGTGCCACCTCTCGGGCAGCGTTGGGCTGTCGGGTTGATAACGGCATGACTGCCATAGGCTACCCCCAGCTCGCATGATGGAGGTGTCATGGAGGGAGGGGCTAGTGAGGTACCTCGGGTGCGTGAGTAATGGGGAGTTATAAGAAGAACGGTTGAGATCGTGATGGCGTTTGGAGCTACACCAAATAGAGTATCCTTTATTGATTGGTTATATAGTTATGTGATGATAATGTTATTATTGTTGTTGTGTGTTTACTTGCTCAAAGGACTAAATCCAAGGAGCATAGTGAATACTGTCGAGATCTATCGGATCCTCACTGGGCTTATGTATATAAGCTCACTCTCAATTATTGCATGCTTATAGGTGTTGCAGAGCCGGATTACGGGTACGTGCCTCCTGAGGAGGAAAATGTGCCTTACGTGGACGAGTCATATGTTCCTGAGTCTTATCCATGATTATATGTTGTTTAATGTCATGTATATTAGCTTAATAGACTTTTATATGCTTTATGGTTCTTATTGTAATAGATGTTGAAAGATGATGATCCAAATGATGTTAACTTAGTGGTTTCCTTTTGTCTATGGTTAAGTTGTAGATGTGTCTCAACTTATTTTTGAAATGTATGATAAGGTTGAGGTATTGTATGTTATGTTGGAATGGAGGCAGATAACAAAGACTGATTATTGTATATTATGGTTATGTTGTGTTTTGTTATGCTGTTGAGGAGTTGTTGTTTGTATGATTATAGAATTGGATGTTTAAATGTTATTAATGAGGTTGGTTTAGAACTTCGGAAATCTATTTACTGTCGTTACGCTGCCGAAATTCCGTTGCGTCCTGACTGATTGTAGGTGGGGTCGAGTTGGGGCGTGACACATTCACTTTATTCAGAGAGGCCAACAAAGTAGGTTGCCCCTCGATCACATTAACAAGCATTTAACATTCAATCGACAAATCATTTCCATTTAGTGACACATTGATTAGGTAACAAAGTATGTTACCCAACCATTAGCAAACACTTTCATCCTTTAGCCATTCTCAACAATATTTGACACCATACTTAAGCATAGCCATAAATTCACCACAATAGAATTCTATAAAACTTATTCAACACTTTATATCAACATTTGACAACACTTACAACCACATTTAGCCACACTTTTATCAACACCTTTCCTAACTTACATTACCAAGAAAATACCCCAACATTTATATAGCATTTAAGGATCAAAGAAAGCATTTTAACCATGTAAAAGGCAGCCAAATAGGCTGCTACAGTGACTGCCTAGTCACTGGAAAATTTCAGCCAACACACCACATTTCATTCAACCTCCTATCTTGCTTCTAACCTCCTAATTCATGCTATGAACATATATAGATGTATATAGGCTCTTATTCAAGCTATGAACAAAGAATGAACTCAAATCTAGCTACGCAATTCAATCTAAAACACATTTTGGCTAGCTTACACATTTAATGGTTCATTCAAGATACAAAGCATATATGTTACTCTCAAGGCTCTATCTAACAAGATATACATGCAAGAATAACAAATATAACACAATTATATGAGTTTATAACCAAAAATGTAAACTTTAACTTTTAGATTTGAAAAACTCCTCACATTTCTCAAAGATTAAAGCTAGAAAAGGAAATAACGAACCTAGGTTGTGAGACCCCAGACCCACATACATGTGCATTTACTGTTTAGTGTCATTCATTTGTATATATTTATGTGTATTTATTTCTTAAAATGCATTGTTAAGGATAATCAATATTCATAAGGATTTTTGATTGTTTTATTTTCATGATTTTAAATTTTTTCCATGTTACTTGACATTTAGGAGGCATGAACGAATTAAAATTGCGTGCATAGCAAGTCAGGAAGGCAGGTAAAAAAAAATATTTAGTGTCCCATTATGAATAGTATTTTTCAGCATTTTAGTGTTTAACATTGGTTTTAACTTCATTTAACCACACCACTACCACATAACAAACAAAATAAACCAACTCACACACATATACACACATATAATCAGCCACATACACACACACACTTAAAACAAAGCAAACACAATCCTCACACATACACAAAAAACAAACGACCAAAGAGAAAAAAAAAAAGAAAAAGAGAGAAAAACGTGAGAAGAAAAAAAAAGAAGAAAAGAAAGAGGAAAAGGGGAGGAAGAAGAGGTGTAAAAGCTCAACCTTGCATCCTAGCTCGTTTTTGGTAAGCTATTTCATGGTTTTGTGCAATTATTTGTTCAATTTTTACTTGTTTAAAGTTAGGGCAAATTTCTAGATTTCGTTTAAATCTTGATTTATTGGTTTAAATTGCTTCTAATGATGATTATTAGGCTAGTAGATCATTCTTTTATGCTTTGTATAGTTGGTTAGCCATGGAAATGTAAGTTTTAAGTTGGGGAAGATGATGAATAGTACAGGAAATAGTGAAATCCAAAATTTTGGGATTTTTGTTCCGAATTGTGTTCTATCACTTTGCTTAGGAACCATGAATGTTTAGAAGGCTAAATGTATCATTTAAACGGATTTAGCATAGCTAGAATTGATAAATTTGCATTGGATCATAAAGAGGCCTTTGATGGTTTTGGGCCGTGTGTGTGTTTGAGTGCTTTGGAGGGCTTGGTTGTGGTTCATTGGTGATTGTGGAGTTGTTAGTTGTGTTGATTAATGCTTATGAGATGTGTTGTGTTGTTTTGGTGAATAAATTGAGGAATGGGAGAATTATTGATCAAAATGACTTTTAATGCTAAGTATTGATTATAATTAAAGTGAGTTTCCTTGATGTTAATTAGAAATTGTAAGATACCTATTGTGCTAGTTGAGGTGAATGAATTAGAGTATGTGAGATTGAGTAATCAAGAGCTTAAGGTGTCAAGTGTTTGCTGTCACACCCCAACTCGACCCCTCCTATAATCAGTCAGGACGCAACGGAATTTCTGCAGTATAACGACAGTAAATAGGACACCGAGGCTCTAAACCAACCTCAATAGAACATCACACATCAACTTCACAAACCATACAACAAACAACTCCTCAATAAAATAACAACATACATCATAACCATATTATACAATAAACAGTCCTCGTTATATGCCTCCATTCCAACATAATACATTAACCCTTAATATACAATACAAAAACATATTGAGCCAATCTAGCAACCTAATCATAAACAAAAGAAAAGCTACTAAGACAACATCAACTAATTCATTAACTTATCAACATCTTATACATTATAAACTACAAAGCAAATAAAAGTCTACTAAGTTAATTTACAAAATAATAAAACATGTACGAAATCATGGATAAGACTCTGGAACATAGGACTCATCCACGTAAGGCACGTTTTCCACATTCTCCTCTTCAGGAGGCACGTACCCGTAATCCTGCAAAAGTACACCTGTCTGCATTTAATAATAGAGAGTGAGCTTATATAAAATAAGCCCAGCGATGATCCGATAGATTTCGAGCAAGGTCTACTAAACTTCTTGGAATAATCATTTGAATCAGTAAACACACAATAACAATAATATTATTATCACTTAACTATATAATCATTCAATAAAGGATACTCTAGTTGGTGTAGCTCCAAACGCCATCACGATCTCAACCATTCTTCTTGTAACTCCCCATTACACACGCACCCGAGGTACCTCACTAGCCCCTCCCTCCATGACACCTCCCTCATGCGAGCTGGGGGTAGTCTCTAGCAGTTATGCCGTTTTCAACCCGACAGCCCAACGCTCCCCGAGAGGTGGCACACACATACCAAGACTCCATAACAATCATCAATAATCAATCAATCATCAATCAATAATCATCTACTCATCAATACTAGCATCAATAATCAATTAGACAACAAATAACTAAGTTAGATGACAAAGTAGGCCATCTAACCGAACATGCATTAAACACACAATCAAACTCTAAATTACTCATCAACAACTCACAATTCAATCACTCAACCCACACCCAGTCAACTAAGGCTCAATCTAACATTTTAAAAAAAGACAACCTAAACTTCAATTAATCATATCCTACATTCTACTAATCCAAACAACTCCAAATCAGTTTCAAACACCCACCCATTCAACCAACTACATTAGCCCCCTCGGAAAACCACCATAACACCTCCAAATCATGTCCGGTAACCCTAAAACCCTAAGGTGTCAAGGCTGAATTTTTTGGATTTTCACCCAAACATCATAATCGAAAATTCGGCATTACAACGGCGCTACCACGTAATTATCAAACATTTAGAAATCGACGGCAATCGATTCCGATCAACACAACTCAATTTAATCAACATTGAATAAATTAATCAAATTTAAATACCCAGAAAATAAAAATTATGCTACAACCGATAAAAACTCGTAGTATTACAGCTAAATGATCCCAAGCATGCAAGGAGCAATAATCTAACATCAGATTAGAATTCTAACGGTTCAATTTTCATTTATACGCAAAAATGCAAAAGACAACTTTTGAGATCTAGAATTTTTCTCTCACCTTTTATGCAAACAAAGGCTAGAAATAGGTAGAATGGATGCCCAACAATCAATTTCAAGCTTTGAATCACTCAATTCGGCTTTGAAATGCAAAATCTATGAGAAAAATGCTTTGAAAATGCCTTCATCTTTCTCCTCCAAGGAGCCACGGTTTTGTGTGTGTTTTTGGGATGTTTTTGTGCTTTGTGAGTGTGTGTTGGTGATATAAGCTTGTTGGTCACCCATTTAAATGAAAGTCAAAGTTGAAACTTAGCATTTTTTTTTGTGTTTTCTTGACTTTAAATGCATTTTCTTGATCACCAAAGTTCAAAACAATTATTCAACACCCAAGCTAGCTCAAGTAGGTTATTTTTAGGTGACAAGAAGTTTTACAATCAAACACTTTTACCCGAGTCGGCTTAATACTCGATTTTCGCAAAAGTCGGTGTAAAAATCCTAATAAATTCTTAAGCCGATTTTAAAATCGTTTTATTCAAACACAGGTCTATTAAAGTCCGTGGTCTAGTTCTAGAAGGGTTAAAAAGACCAGTTTCAAAATTTTAGCAGACGTGTTTCCAAAATACTATTCACTAAAAATCGACGATAAAATTTCTGATCCCGTTTTTTATGAAAATTTTATGAATGCACATTTAGCACGTATTAGGAGTATTGACATCAAAATTATAACATTCTAGGTCATATAGCACATAAACAGGTCAAATGCACGCAAAACGAGATAAAACACGTAAATCGAGTTAAAGCAGAAAAGTGGGGTTTCACATTTGCTATAGTTTAAAGATAAATTATTTGATGTTTTAATGGCATTATTGAATGGTTCGTGAGGTTAGTGGATGTTTGTGATGTATTCATCGTACTTGTAGTGTAACTTTGGTAATGAATGACCTGAATTATTGCTTGAGGGTATAAAGGATTACTTAATGAGTGTTGTACGGTTGGTTGTTGATTTGAGTATATAGATTAGTTAAGTTGAGCATGAATGGAATTGGTTAAATGCTACTTTTCTTATATTCTAATTGGAGAGGTAGGGTTGATTGAAATGTATTAATTAATTGAGATCTATGAAGTTTAAGAGTGGTTAATGTGTGACTTTAGTGGTTAGTGGAAATTGAAATAATGAGTTGCTAATAGAGTATAACGTAATGATTGGTAATGATTCTTGGATAATTCTAAGAGTATAAGAATGAGAATTAGAAGAATGTTTAGCTAATTAGAGGAATGGTAATGATTGAAGTATGTGATCATATGACTTCGACTAGAGTTATAGTATATTTTGATTGGAGATGATAAGTTATGTTAAAGGTTATTTGGCTAATTTTGAGAGATGATGGACATGCTTGGCATGGATTGAATTAATGGAATTCTTGGAGTGTTTAAATGAGGGGTTTTGGTGATAGTTTAGGCTGGAATTATGAGTTTAATTGCCTAAGTATAAATGTTGCTTTTAAGTGAATCATTGAGCTAGTATTGATTGTTAGCAAAGATTAATTATTGGAACTTAGTATTGATTGGAGTTATGAGCTAAAGTAGTAGTTCTAGGAAGATTGCTATCTTGGAAGAATTAGAATAGTTAAGTGTCCTCGATTCGAGAATGTGTTAAATGTTTATTGATTGCTATCGTGAATTGAATTGTATGTTTAACTTCTTGTGCATATAGTTGATTGTATTATGTGTTGTTAATTGAAGGGATTGGTGCATTCAGAGATTAATTGGAGGGGCTTAGCTAAATTCTCACAGGTTTGGTTATAAAAGGTGAGGGATGCATCTTACTTGGCATTTTAATTGATTTATCGTTCTGTATTATAATGATATTGTATAGTAGATAAGTATTGAACTATTGTATTGAGTCAGAACATGTTTTAAACTAAATTGCTTATAATTGCTTACCAGTTTATGTGACTTATTGAATTGTTTTGATTATTGTTATATTGAATGCATTGTATCATGGTTGCGCAACCATATGGGTTGGTAATGTCAGGGAAGCCGGGCGGCATCGGGCTTGTCAGTATACCTCGGCTACCACCCACTGGAGTAATTGAGGTTATGCCGGCGTTGTTATGGAGTGTATAGGGTTATTGATGTGATGGTGAATTGAAGTGAATAGGGACTGTTATTATATCTTTTCATTAAGTAACTCTCGCTTGGGCCCTTGTTCCTTGGAGAGTTGCATTTGTTGTTTATTGTTTTAATGTTATTACATTTTGTTAATTGATCGTATAGTGTTGCCAATTGTAGATAAAACTTGTTTATATGCATTGCACGAATCCCCTTGCGAAAGCTCCCCGTATTCTTGTTCCCCTCCTACACTGAGCAATAGTGATTTTGCTCACCTTCGTTCCCACTTTTCAAGTTTATTAGAGTTAAAAGAGCAGATTCGTGTGTTTCATGTTAGATCGTTGATCGAGGTTGATTGCTTTGTGTAGTTTAATGTTCGAGAAGTGTTTTATTGTATTTATGAAGTTTAATGAGTGTCTTGTATATAGTTTATATCCTATTATTCTTATTTGCATTTGCTTTAAGTAGGACCTTGTAATAAGTCAAATTTTAGTGTATTTGGGTAGTTGATTTCATAGCTTATGTAATAGGATAACATAGTTTATATTCAATGCTTATATGTAGTTATTTTAAGGAAGAGTAGGTTAGTTTTTGTATTCGAAGATGTACTTTTGTTGTGAACCAAGGCTCGAATGGCTTTGAGGAGTTGTTGTATGTTTAGACACGGTACTGGTCCATTTCTATGTGTATGCAGGTAAATTGTTTGTCCTATAAACAGGGGAGACTCCGTCCATTTTCCCTAAATTTTGTGCCCGGGTTTGGATTTGGGTTGAGTATAGCATGGTTAATAAAGTCTCCGGTCTCATGAGGGATCGGGGCGTTACATAGGTTATGCAAGTTCCACCTCCAATTGCACTCTAAATGCACCATTTTCTTCTTCTTCCTCTTCAAAATTGATCAAACCATAGCTTTTGCACTATTCCCCCTTTCTTTCCTCCCAAACCCGATGGCCCCTCTTCTTTTTCTTTTGTTTTGGCTTTTGTTTTGTTATTTATTAATAAGGTCTTGGTCAAATGCTAGGTCAATGCAAGAACAAATAAAATATCACTAAAAGTTAAATGGCTATTAATGGAATGCCCTTTTATGATAATGCCAAGCATGTCCTAAAATGTTGAAAGACTACTAATTCATTAACAATTCCATTAATGACGAGCTTGTCCTAGTTGGTAAAATTAAATGAAATGCCACTTTAATTACAATTGCATGGAATCTAAATGCACATATCACATTCAAATAATAATTTAAGGAATTAAGTGCACATATTACTTCAATTAATAATTAAAACAAGTAAATGCACATAAATTCCACACTTGGGTCTCACTCATCTCCTCCTTAGGAAAATTTCATCCCCAAAACTCTTACTTGTTTCTCGAGCCAATCCTTGTTGATCGATGGCATAGGCTCGAGCTTGAAAATGCTGCTGTGTGGGTGCATTACCTGTAGGCCTACCCTGAGTACATCTACCGGTGGTATGCCCCTGCATGCTCCGCTATTTTGGACAATCTTTCATCCTGTGTTGGTCACTACCGCAACTAGTACACCTCCCAGACTTTCTCCAACAATTAAACTCAAAATAATCTTTACAATTGTAGAAAGTACAATGTTTAACTTGATCAGTAGCACTCTTCCCAGAAGAACCTTAAGCCGAGGAAGTAGCTGAACCACCTTGCTGAGACCTCACAATAGTCGGCCTATCTTGCATCTGACTAAGATTCTACTCTTGTTGGCTCTGGCTCAGCTCCTACTGACTCAAAGGCTGGAAATATTCTTGTTGGTCCTCTGACTAAAAAGGTCTCTTGTTTGCCTGCCTCGATTCCACTCTCACCTCGCTCTTTCTCTTTTCAACCCTGGCTGCTGTATTAAGAGCATCACTGTATGTAGCAAACTGAAACGGAGCCAAACTGTCTTGAATTTTCGGCCTCAGACCCCTAATGAATCTTCGTACCCTTTTGCCAGTAGATTGCACCAATTCGGGTGCATAATGTAACAACTTATTGAATCGGGCCTCATAATGTGCAATAGAAAGATCACCTTGTTTGAAGGATATAAATTCTTCTTCCCGTCTTTCTCGAGCAATCCTTGGTATATAATTGTCTTTAAATGCTTTCACAAAGTTTAACCATAAATACGGAGTCTCCTAGTATTCCCACTGTAATTTCACTATCCTCCACTCCTACCTCGCATCCCCGTCAAGCAAGAATACGACAAAGGTAATCTTTTTTCTTATTTGTATATTCAAGTGCATCATAGATGTTCTCAACCCTTTCCAACCAAGCCTCGGCCTTTTCGTCATCCGGTTTCCCCAGAAACCTCGGTGGTCGTATGCTATATCCTTCATTACCATTGCCACCATTGTTATTGTTGTTGTTGTTGTTATTGTTACCAGGGTTATTAGTTTCTCGCTCAGCCTGCCTCTCTAAGACCTGAGCCATTCTGTTCATGGTGGCTGCCATTCTATCAAGTACCTGTTCATCAATCGGTGTCGGATCTGTTCCATGTGGATCTACATCCCTACGGGGCCTTCCCTTGCCTCTCGGGCCTCTTCAGCCATCTTTACATCACCAAAAGAGTCACTCATAGGTTATAAAATATAAGTAATTTATATCACATAGGATACAAGTTTCACATAGTGCACATTGATCATATTTTGTCCACTTAACATGTTATTCATGCACACATTCATTCAAGACAAGTTCACATTAAGACCTCTACCCCACATACCGAGGACCTTATCCCGACTTATTAACTAACTAAGCTCTAATACCACTAAATGTCACGCCCCAACCCGACCCCGCCTAGGACCAAGTCAGGACGCGATGAAAAATGGGCATTATGACGCCTGTAATATGACACATTCGGCAATAAACCTGTACAATAACTCATTTAACAATAATAGGAATTACACAATACTTCACCTGGACATTTCACACCCAATAAAGTTTACATAGCCATTGGAAGTGCTATACAATGGTTCAAAATAGACCGTCATAAGTCTAGCAATATATACATGGCTAACGTGGACTTAAAACATTACAATAAAAGTCTTACCAACTTTAAAGTAGACAACTTAGACTAAACATATTACATAATTCAAAGTAAGTCTTTCATTACAACACATACTACACAACTTCATAACAACATATATATCAACCAACAAGGCAAGTCAAGCACAAGGCTCGTTCTCATTTTCTTGAGGCACATACCCAACCTCGAGTTCACTTGAAATGTTGTTAAAATGGGGTAAGTTTCACAAAATCAGTGAGGGGGGAGTACGAGAGGTTTTGGAAAAACATTTAGCTTGGAAATCCGTTTGAAAACGTGCATTGAAAACTATATGCATCCAATAAGCAATTAAAGGCAATAAACTCAAGTAAGCACATAAAGATATATAACCACACAAGGAAGGATACACTAAACATTGTTGATGTCGTTCCTTATACCACCATCACGAACTCTACCATTCTTCTTGTCTTTCCCGATTAGGTGCATCCAGATATCCTGGTAATCTACGACCTAACACCCTATGGAACTCTCTGTCCATACGAGCGAGGGAATCGGATCATAGTAGATATGCCCTCTCGTGACAAGCCCGATGCCGCCCAGTGTGATACAAAGCTACCATACTGCACTTAAACATTCACATTAAATATTCGCATACACATTCAATCATTTAATCACGCATTTGCTTCATTCAGAGAGGATAACAAAGTAGGTTGACCCTCAATCACATTAACAAGCATTTAACATTCAATTGACAAATCATTTCCATTTAGTAATACATTGATTTGGTAAAAAAGTAGGTTACCCAGCCATTAGCAAACACTTTCATCCTTTAGCCATTCTCAACAATATTTGACACCATAGTTAAGCATAGCCACAAATTCACCACAATAGAATTCTATAAAACTTATTCAACACTTTATATCAACATTTGACAACACTTACAACCATATTTAACCACACCTTTATCAACACCTTTCCTAACTTACATTACCAAGCAAATACACCAACATTTATATAGCATTTAAGGATCAAAGCAAACATTTTAACAATGCAACAGGCAGCCAAAGGGGCTACTATAGTGACTGCCCAATCACTGGAAAATTTTGGCCAACACACCACATTTCATTCAACCTTCTATCTTGCTTCTAAGCTCCTAATTCATGCTATGAACATATATAGATGTATAGAGACCTCTTATTCAAGCTATGAACTCAAATCTAGCTACACACTATCTAGCAAGATATAGATGCAAGAATAGCAAATATAACACAATTATATGAGTTTATAACAAAAAATGCAAACTTTAACTTTTAGATTTAAAAACCCCTCACCTTTCTTGAAGATTAAAGCCAGAAAAGGAAAAAATGAACCTAGGTTGAGCAAGTTCCACCTCCAATTTGACCCTAAATGCACCATTTCTTCTTCTTCCTCTTCAAAATTGATCAAACCATAACTTTTGCACTATTCCCCATTTCTTTCCTCCCAATCCCGATGGCCCCTCTTCTTTTTCTTTTGTTTTGGCTTTTGTTTTGTTATTTATTAATAAGGTCTTGGTCAAATGCTAGGTCAATGCAAGAACAAATAAAATATCACTAAAATTTAAATGACTACTAATAGAATGCCCTTTTATGATAATGCCAAGCATGTCCTAAAATGTTGAAAGACTACTAATTCATTAATATTTCAGTAATGACTACCTTGTCCTAGTTGGTAAAATTAAATGAAATGCCACTTTAATTACAATTGCATGAAATCTAAATGCACATATTACTTCAATTAATAATTAACACAAGTAAATGCACATAAATTCCATACTTGGGTCTCACATCCTTCCCTCCTTAGGACAATTTCGACCCAAAATTCTTACCTGTCTCTCAGGGTAATTCTTGTTGATTGATGACATAGGCTCAGGCCTAAAAATGCTGCTATGTGGGTGCATTACTTGTAGGCCTACCCTAAGTACATCTACCGATAGTCTTCCCCTGCATTCCTTGTCATTTCGGACAGTTTTTCACCTTATGCTGGTCACTACCGCAACCAGTACACCTCTCAGACTTTCTCCAACAATTAGACTCAGAATGGTCTTTATGATTGTAGAAGGTACAATGTTTAACTTGATCAGCAACACTAATCCCAGAAGAACCTTGAGCCGACGAAGTAGTTAAACTACCTTGCTAAGACCTCACAATAGTCGGCCTATCCTGCATTGACTATGACTCTGCTCTTGTTGGCTCTGGCTCTGCTCTTGCTGACTCAAGGGCTCGAAAGATTCATGTTGGTCATCTGACTAAAAAGGTATCTTGTTTGCCAGATTCAATTCCACTCTCACCTCGCTCTTTCTCTTTTCAACCCTGGCTGCTGCATTAAGAGCCTCACTATATGTAGCAAACTAAAATGGAGCCAAACTGTCTTGAATTTTAAGCCGCAGACCCTTAATGAAACTTCATACCCTTTTGCTAGTGGATTGCACCAATTCAGGTGCATAATGAGACAACTTGTTGAATCGGGCCTCATAATGTGCAACAGAAAGATCACCTTGTTTTAAGGACATAAATTCTTCTTCCTGTCTTTCTCGAGCAATCTTTGGTATATAATTGTCTTTAAATGCTTTCACAAAGTTTACCCACAGATACGAAATCTCCTGGTATTCCCACTATAATTTTATTGTCCTTCACCACTACCTCGTATCCCCGTCAAACAAGAATACGGCAAATGTAATCTTTTTATCATCTTTTTATTCAAGTGCATTATAAAGTTGTTCTTAATTTTAACCTAGCGAATAAAAAATTCTATCTCCATGATTAAGAGCAAACCACCTGACAACACCGCTAACAACATTCCACCACCGCAGTATACTACCGCTCCTAAAACACCTCCACACAAATTCAATACTTCACATGAATTTTTCGGCAAAGATTTCCCAACTCTCAATGAAGCAAAGGCATCGCAAGGATACACAACTAAAATAGCACCTTCGGCGTTCTCTCCTCGTGCATAGAACAAATCGTTTCAATAGGTACTACGAGCAACCACACCACCAATTGTTCCTCAGAGATCATCGAAAACCTACAAAAACTCGTCGGCGACAGTCTTTTATACCGATGAACTAGAAAACCTAGCAGCAATCCACAAATTTACTATAGTTGGAAAATTCATGAAAACACTAAACCTTGCAAGAATCAGCAAAGCCCTAGCTAACATGAAGCTAATCGGAACATATCAAGTCCTCTGGCTAGATTACAAGCATGTTCTAATCAAACTAACTAACGAGCTAGATTTCAAGATAATTTGGGCGAGAAAAGAATGGTTCATTGATGGGAAGAAAATGAGAACACTCAAGTGGACGCCGACTTTTGAACTGAAAAAAGAATCATCACTGGTACCGGTTTGGGTTTCTGTTCCAAATCTTCCAGTACATCTCTATGAGAAATCGGCAATCTTTAATCTCATATCGTCAATAGGAACTCCACTTCAAATGGATGAAATAACTGCAAATAGAACAAGACCGGCGATGGCTAGGGTTTGCATTGAATTCGATTGCCTCAGAATTCCACCAGAATTCACATGGATCTACTACAGAGACAAAGAAATTGGTCAGAACATTGAAGGATATTGGCAAAGAATTATATTTGATAACAAAATATTGCACAAATTGCTAACATCTAGGCCATGAAAAGAATGAATGCATACTCCTGGGAAAAGGAAAAAAAATCAAAGCTCAAAATAACAATGGAGAAGAAGATGCCTATGGTGAAGAAATGATGAAGACAAAAGGGCAAGATAGAAGTCAAGAGGCAAGAGATGAAGATACAAGTAAAAAACATGGCGGAGATACAGAACAAAATCTACAGGATAGAGCAGAAGAACTAAGAAATTCGGAGATAGGGGAGACAAATAAAATAGAGACATTGGTTGTGAAGGAAAGATACGGTGGAGTAATGGCGGAAGGGAAGACAGATAGCTAAATGAGGATTGCGAACCCGAATCTGGTGAAGAGGAGAAGAAAAAAAAAGATTTGGGGGAAAATCAAAAAGGGATTGACAATAGGCAAAATGGGATTGGAAATAGTAAAAATAAAAAGAATTCAGAAAGTAGTAAAAATTCAGAAAAGGATCAAAATAACCACAGGTTAGCCAGTCAGAACCGCTATGCCGTTCTCACTGATAAAGAAGGAGAGATCCTTGAAGGCGAAATGATTGAAATCAAGAGATCATAAACAAAACCTTATCATGATGAAGGGTTTTTCAAGTGCCAATCAAATTCTGGTAGCAGCAACTAGTACAACACCACGAAGAAGGGGAATGGAATGAAGATCAACATAACAAAAATAAGATAGCAGAGTTTGAAACAAAGAACTGTGAAACAGAGCTCGAAAAATGTCATGCAGAAGCGCTAAACATCATCCAATCAGGTACTATCTCTCCTGAAAAAATTTATAGTTCACCTATAAAAGGACATCCTCGAATACTTACACGTAATAAATCTGTTGAAAGTTTTACTGAGGCGTTTGAGCATATTAGATCGATACAAAGAAGAAATCCAAGATGGATTAATCTTGGAAGTCCAATGAAAACTCATAGTAAATCCTCCATAGAAGCTAACTCAAAACATGCTAATGATTAGTACGCTTATCTGGAACATTAGAGGAATTGCAGGGAAAACAAGCCTGCAACGCCTCAAACAGCTTATTAAGCTTCATAAACCTCAGATTCTTGGCATTCTGGAACCTATGGTAGATAAGGAGAAACAATCAATATACTCCAAAAAACTTGGCTATCAATATGTTATGGCCAACAATGCTAACAAAATATGGATATTCTGGGAACATCAGCTGGATTGTGCAATATTAAATGATCATACTCAGTGCTTGACAATAGAAGCTGTCATTCCATGGTTACCTTTCAAGGTAGTGATTTCGGTGATCTATGCTAAAACCAATAGAATTGAGAGGCAAGAACTCTGGAATGTGATTCAAAACATTTCTATCAATAGGAATGAGCCCTTGTTAATTGGAGGAGATTTCAACATGATTCTTAATGCTGATGAAAGGAAAAATAGAGCCTCTCCCAACAAGGGTGCTATGGAGGATTTTAATAACTGCTTAATGGACTGTAGGATATATGATATTGGATTTGAAGGACAACCTTTCACCTGGGAAAGAAGTGGTATGATGCAAAGATTGGATAGAATATGTGTTAACAGTGAATGGACCAACAAATTTGTTCATATTAAAAACACTCACCTTGCCAGTGTAGGATCTGATCATTGCCCCCTCCTTGTGACTAGTTTGCAAACAAATAGAAGAGTTTCAAGCTCATTCAGATTTATAAATGCTTGGACCAAACATCCAAACTTCCTTCAATTTGTAAAAGGTAACTGGGAAGAAGATATTTGAGGTGAAGGGCTAACTAAATTCTGGCTGAAGCAGGAAAGACTCAAAATGGGGTTGAAAGCCTAGAATAAGAACATTTTTGGAGATATTTTCTAGCAAGTGAAGGAGGCAGAACATCTAGCTCAACAAATGGAAAAAGATTATATGAGCAATCCCACCCCTGACAACAAAGTAAAACTCCAACAGGTAATCAAAGAATTGAACCATATTATTGCTATTGAAGAGGAATTCTGGTAGCAAAAGGCAGGAATTAAATGGACAAGTGAAGGAGACAGGAATACCAAGTATTTCCAGATGATGGTAAGAAAAAAAGAGAATCAAAAATTACATATGGAACATTGAGTCCGAAAATGGTGCGACTCTGGATCAAATTAATGATATTAAAGACAGTGCTAGTCAATTGTTCTCTACACTCCTTCAAAAAGAAGATGATTGTAATAGTTCGGAAAGCTGGGAATTTATTCCTAGGTTTATTAATAATGAGGATAATCAGATGCTCAACTCTGAACCAACAGTTGAGAAAATCTATCAAGCTGTTCACTCTATTGACATCAATAGTGTTGCTGGCCCTGATGGGTTCTCCTCTTTATTCTATCAACATTGTTGGGAAATCATTAAAAGTGATCTTCTTGAGGCCATTAAACATTTCTTCAAGGGTGAAAAAATTCACAGAGGTATAACAGCCACAACTATTGTTCTAATACCCAAGAAAAAATCTCCCATAAATTGGATTGAATTTAGGCCAATAAGCTTATGCAATGTCCTCAACAAAATTATAACAAAAGTCCTTACAAGCAGACTTGCTAAAGTTCTTCCAAGAATCATCTCTATACATCAAAGTGGATTTGTGCCAGGGAGGCAAATTGAAGGAAACATATTTCTAGCCCAAGAACTGATTCACAGAATGAACAAAAAAACAAGATGAGGAAATGTCATTATGAAATTAGACATGATGAAAGCCTATGATAGGCTGGACTGGGAGTTCATATACTTTATGCTAAAAGCTTTTGGATTTGATGAATGCTGGATCTCCAAAGTAAAATAGCATAAACAATTGCTGGTTCTCACTCTTGATTAATGGGGAAAACTCAGGTTTCTTCAAATCTAGCAGAGGGTTAAGGCAGGGAAATCCTATATCTCCCACTTTGTTTATAATTGCTGCTGAATTCCTCTCAAGAGGTTTGTCACATTTATTTCTGCAGTTCCCGTCCATGAGACATGCCACAGGAAGTAGAGCTTATGTGTCACACTTAGCCTTTGCTGATGATATTATCATTTTCACTAATGGCTGCAAAACTTCTATAAAAAAATCATGGAATTTCTGAATCTATATAAAAAGGCTTCGGGCCAAAAAGTTAATCAGTCGAAAAGTGGCTATATTCTGGCAAAATACCTCTGCAACTAGAGCCAATATAATAGCTGAAATCACTGGGTTCACAAAGCAGGCCCTGCCTGTGAAATATCTTAGAATCCCTTTGTATAAGGGTTCAAAGAAGAACTTCTTATTTGATGAACTAATGCAAAAGATCTAAGTTAGACTCACTGGATGGGAGCAGAAAACTTTATCAGCAGGAGGAAAAATAGTTTTGATCCAAAGCATACTTACATCTATGCCTTTATATATGTTGCAGGCAATCAACCCAACCAACAATGTTATACAAAGAATAGAAAGACTTTTCAATAGATTCCTATGGGGGAGTGATAGCAAGCAGAAGAGAATTCACTGGTGTAGTTGGAATGCTATCTGCAAACCCAAGAAGGAAGAAGGACTGGGCTTCAGAAGCTTATATGATTCAGCAGTTGCTTTTAGCGTGAAGATGTGGTGGAAATTCAGAACTTCTGACAGCCTGTGGGCAAAGTTTATGAGAGAATGCTACTGCAAAAACAAACATCCTATGGAAGTTAAGGTAAAACAACAGGATTCTCTTATGTGGAAAAGAATGAAAGTGCAGCTACTACTGGAGAAGAACATATAAGATGGAAAGTAGGTAAGGTCAATGTCTCATTCTAGCATGACATTTGGTGGGGAAACCAACCCCTAAAAAACTTCTACCAAGGGCAAACGAACTCCAATATGACAGTGACCCAATTGTTTTGGCAAGGGAACTGGGATATTGAAAAGCTGAAAGAGATCCTTTCTAATCAAATGGTGGAACAAATCAGAGATATTAGTTACAATCAAGACCAAGAGGATATGGCTATATGGAATCAAACTCCAAATGGTTTGTTCACACTAAAAAGTGTCTGGCAAACTATCAGGCAGAAGAATGCTACTCAGTTGATTTATGAGAGAATTTGGCACTCCTCCATCCCTATAAAAATCTCTTTCTTTATCTGGAGAACTTTAAAATGTTGGCTTCCAACTGATACAAGACTACAGAGAAAATACATTCCTTTGGCATCCAAATGTCAATGTTGCAATGAAATGGAGACACAAGCCCATTGCTTATTTGAAAGTAACAAGGCTAAAAGAACTTGGGAGCATTTCACCAACATTTTTGGAGTTAAAATGATCAACACCAATAATGCCAACTACTGGTTTTCCTCCTTGATATTTTCAGGAGATTATGTGTGTAAAAGACATATCAGAATTATTATACCTCTCATTATCAAGTGGTCTATTTGGAATGAGAGAAATAACTCTAAACATAAAGGCTTGGGATTCAGTGTTGAGAAAGCTATATAGAGAGTCTACAAGGTCATATCTCAATTGTTTTTTGCTGGTTTACTTACCAAGAAACAATGGAGAGGGGACTCTTCATTAATGCAAGTTTTTCATTGCATGTACAAAGGCAGAAATACATATTTACCTAAGATGGTGATCTGGAGAAAACCTGAGAAAGGCAACTATAAATTGAATGTTGATGGAAGTTTTCTTGGATGCAAAGGAATTGTAGGAGGAGGAGTAATTAGAGACTATAAGGGCAATGTAATTCTGTGTTTCTACAGAAACCTTGGTCATCTAACTCTTATAAAGGCTGAAATTCTAGCTCTCATTCACGGCCTTGCACTTTGCAGAGACATGGGGATCAAAAGAGTATGGGCTGAAATGGATGCACTTAGTGTTGTACAGCTGATAAACTAGAAGAAAACAGGCTCTTGGGACATTGCTTATGCAATAGAGAAAGCTATAAGTCTCTTGAAAATTTGTAATGCTGTTCTCACTCATATTTTCAGAGAAAGAAATCAAATGGCGGACTACTTAGCAAATAAAAGAGCTGCCTCTAATAGTGATGCATGTTTCATTTCTTTGCAATAGCATAAGAAATTGAAGGGAATTATGAGAATTGATAAAGCTGGACTACCATGCTTCAGAAAAAAAGAAAGGTAGGGGTTTAAATGGAGACCTCTATCTTAGGTTCTATTGTTTTAAATAGATAGGACTAGGAAATTTGTAAAATAGAGGTGGTTTGTACCTCTATTAGAGTAGTTGGACGATGGGGGAAGTAAGTCCCCCATCCTCCTTTGAAGGTAAGGCTAGAAGTCCCCCTTCAAGCTATGTAATCTTTTTTTTTTTTTTAATAAAATTCCGGAGGGAAGTACCTCTTTTTTTTAAAAAAAAAAGTGCATCATTGATGCTCTCAACCCTTTCCAACCAAGCCTCGGCCTTTTCGTCATCCGGTTTCCCAAGAAACCTCGGTGGTCGCATGCTATGTCCTTCGTTACCATTGCCACCATTGTTACTGTTGTTGTTGTTGTTTTTGTTGCAAAGGTTATTAGTTTCTCGCTCAGCCTGCCTCTCTAAGACCTGAGCCACTCCATCCATGGTAGCTGCCATTCTATCAAGTATTTACTCACCAATCGGTGCCGGATCTGCTTCCTATGGATCCACATCCCTACAGGGTCTACCCCTGCCTATCGGGCCTCTTTCAGCCATCTTTACATCACCAAAGGAGTCACTCACAGGTTATAACATATAAGCAAGTTATAAGCAATTTATATCACATAGGATACAAGTTTCACATAGTGCACATTGATCATATTTTGTCCATTTAACATGTTATGCAAGCACACATTCATTCAAGACAAGTTCATATTAAGACCTCTACCCTACAGACCGAGGACCCTATCCCGACTTATGAGCTAACTAAGCTCTGATACTACTAAATGTCACGCCTCAACCCAACCCCGCCTAGGACCAAGTCAGGACGCGACCAAAATAGGCATTATGACGCCTGTAATATGACACATTTGGCAATAAACCTGTACAATAACTCATTTAACAATAATAGGAATTACACAATACTTCACCTGGACATTTCATATCTAATAAAGTTTACTTAGCCATTGGAAGTGCTTCTTTAAACAAGATCATAATAAGTACAAAATAGACCGTCATAAGTCTAGCAATATATACATGGCTAAAGTGGACTTAAAACATTACAATAAAAGTCTTCCAACTTTAAAGTAGACAACTTAGACCGAACATATTACATAATTCAAAGTAAGTCTTTCATTACAACACAAACTACATAAATTCTTAACAATATATACATCAACCAACAAGGCAAGTCAAGCATAAGGCTCGTTCTTATTCTCTTGAGTCACGTACTTAACCTCGGGTTTACCTAAAATGTTGTTAAAATAGGGTGAGTTTCACAAACTTAGTGAGGGGGGAGTACGGGAGATTTTGGAAAAATATTTATCTTGGAAATCCATTTGAAAACGTGCATTGAAAACTATATGCATCCAATAAGCAATTAAAGGCAATAAACTCAAGTAAGCACATAAAGCTATATAATCACACAAGGAAGGATACGCTAAACATTGTTGATGCCGCTCCGTATACCACCATCATGAGCTCTATCATTCTTCTTGTCACTCCCGATCAGGTGCATCCGGATATCCTGGTAATCTACGACCCAACACCCCATGGAACTCTCCGTCCATGCGAGCGAGGGAATCAGATCATAGTAGTCATGTCATCGCCTGGCAAGTCCGATGCCGCCCAATGTGACACGATGCTACCATACCGCGCTTAAACATTCGCATTAAATATTCACATACATAATCAATCATTTAATCACGCATTCACTTTATTCAGAGAGGCCAATAAAGTAGGTTTCCCCTCGATCACATTAACAAGCATTTAACATTCAATCGACAAATCATTTCCATTTAGTGGCACATTGATTAGGTAACAAAGTATGTTACCCAACCATTAGCAAACATTTTCATCCTTTAGCCATTCTCAACAATATTTGACACCATACTTAAGCATAGACACAAATTCACCACAATAGAATTCTATAAAACTTATTCAACACTTTATATCAACATTTGACAACACTTACAACCACATTTAACCACACTTTTATCAACACCTTTCCTAACTTACATTACCAAACAAATACCCCAACATTTATATAGCATTTAAGGATCAAAGCAAGCATTTTAACCATGTAAAAGGCAGCCAAATGGGCTGCTACAGTGACTGCCTAGTCGCTGGAAAATTTCAGCCAACACACCACATTTCATTCAACCTCTTATCTTGCTTCTAAGCTCCTAATTCATGCTATGAACATATATAGATGTATATAGACCTATTATTCAAGCTATGAACAAGGAATGAACTCAAATCTAGCTACACAATTCAATCTAAAACACATTTTGGCTAGCTTACACATTTAATGGTTCATTCAAGATACAAAGCATATATGTTATTTTGTAGGCTCTATCTAGCAAGATATACATGCAAGAATAAAAAAATATAACACAATTGTATAAGTTCATAACCAAAAATGCAAACTTTAACTTTTATATTTGAAAAATTCATCACCTTTCTTGAAGACTAAAACTAGAAAAAGCAAGAAGGAACCTAGGTTGAGCAAGTTCCATCTCCAAGTTGACCCTAAATGCACCCTTTCTTCTTATTCCTCTTCAAAATTGATCAAACCATAGCTTTTGCACTATTCCCCCTTTCTTTCATCCCAAACCCGATGGCGCTCTTCTTTTTCTTTTATTTTGTTATGTATTAATAAGGTCTCGGTCAAATCCTAGGTCAATGCAAGAACAATAAAATATCACTAAAAGTTAAATGACTACTAATGGAATGTCCTTTGTGATAATGCCATGCATGTCCTAAAATGTTGAAAGACTACTAATTCATTAACAATTCCATTAATGACGACTTTGTCCTAGTTGGTGAAATTAAATGAAATACCACTTTAATTACAATTACATGAAATCTAAATGCACATATCATATTCAAATAATAATTTAAGCAATTAAATGCACATATTACTTCAATTAATAATTAACAAGTAAATGCACATAAATTCCACACTTGGGTCTCACATGTCCTATGCGATCTAATTTTGGTTGTAGAATAAAGAAGTCCTTGGCCAAAGCATGAATGATGGAAATGAGTTTTACCATGGTTGTCATCTCTCATTCCACCGAATAGATCTATGCATAGAATCGAATTTGTGGACTTAATCATATCATGGTCCTCATTCAATCAGGATATATTAATTGAAGGATTGGATTGCATGTTGATCAACGACTATAAATAGATTCACTTGATATTGGACTTTATTATTATATAAATTATCTTGATACGTTGCTAGTCACTCTGGAATGTGAGGGTATTTCGAGAATGCCGAAGACGTTCTCAAAATAGATCAAACGGTTTTAATAAACCCTCATTGCTATACAGTGGTGAATCTAGAAAGTCACACACAATAAGAGCACTTGTGAATAGGTTTCTGTTGAGCTTGCACTTTAAACGTTAATGTGTTAATGTTGGGATTGAATGCCCTAAAGATCACTAACACGAAGATCTCCCAATATATTGGATATTGGTCAGTTAATAAATCAGTACATACATTATGAGCATAATATATTCTCTCTATTATTTGATATATAATTTTATGCAAAATGTCCTTGATATAAGTAAATAGCATAGGTGCGTGGTGATCTGCACCAAAGGTCTATGTTATGAGGCTTGCATCAAAACTATATGTTCATAATCGAATAGTGTGCTTGGGCACTTCATTATGGTAAGGTTTTAATGAGAGAGTCTCCTATTTGGTAGGGTGATTTACCTTGGTCATTGGAGGGGCTTTTCGGACTTATCTCAGTAGTGCATTATTGTATATTGAACGGGACTCAGGTAGATGTTATCTCAATGACATTACTATCATTGTCAAAGAACTAAAAGCATCTTATGCTACTAAATGGCCAATGCTCTGCATCATGATCATATGTAGATGTGTCAGTGGATCCTAGGACATGTGTTTTGATTCACTATGGGTGAGATCTTATAATAGGGTCAACAACTCTGTGTTTTGGGCATATAAACTAGATCTATTATATGGCGTGGATATGAGTCATGATTCTATGCTATCTTAAGTGATAGAGCTACTCGCTTGGAGTTATCTATATAGTCATCAAAATCTAAGATCTTAGTAATATAGCTTAGGCTATATTATACTAAACTTGTGGATCACTCCCAAGACAAGGGAATAGTATCTAGGTGATGATTATAGGAACGATAAAGGTCCAAGGTTTAGATGTAATAAAGATAGGATGATAGTGCGAATACAGGACCTACTCTTGATTACTGATAAAACATAGAGGGGCATTTCGGTCATTTATACTTAGTAAGACGAAGACAGAGAACCTCATTTGGGTATCTATTAATTGTCATAGAATGCAACTCTAGCTCTTTAGTGGAATGAGCTAAAGCTAAAATGATAAAATACTGGTAGTGTCTAGCAAGGGTATTTTGGACATTTTGGAGCCACAACAATTATGTCTTTGAGTCCCTCTCCTAGCCATTTCCTATTTAGTGCATAGCTTTTATCTTAGCCTGGCAGTCGTGTATTGATGGAGTGTTATTTAGTACGGTTTCCTAATTGGGAAGTATTAGTGGTATTTAAAAGTTGAGACAACAGGACAAGAAAATATTCTTCAGGACAAGAATGTTTGTTCTGACAGCTTGTCTTAACTGACGTGTGCCAGACACATGGATGCGTGTGGATTGCATGGAGTGGCATGTGGGCTGAAGAGATAAGATAGGATAAGCTTTGATTTGGATAATTAGAAGATAAATGGTAATTATGTTCAAATTAAATCAAGAGATAAATCCTATGCAAGAGTTCTAGTGCATGTTGAACTCTGGGTCTTCTTATCTCTATATATACACGCCTATTGCAAAACTTAAAACACGATGGGCTGCACAATATACTACACCACATGACACTCTAAGGATACACATATGAGAATACATGGCTAGGTCTAGAAAACAAAAGGCCAGACGAAAATCCCACAAATTTCAAGCACTAATCGTTAGGCGGTGGAATAGGGGAGAAGATTCTAGGGTTTGATCCATCAATCGGGTTCTCCATTGCTTGGGAAATTTTTTCCAGCCAACATACAATGCTATACTAGGTTGTGTGTCGAGTTTTTACGCCTACACTTGAAGGGAATCTTCTAATAAAACCATTTTAGCGACAGTTTACCGCTTTCGGTATGTTTTGTGCATGATTTTGTAATTGTTTCCGCTGCATGGATTATGGCTATTACTTGTATGTTTTTAATTGAATATTTAATAAGTTAGTAGCCTAGGAATCCACCATTCCCCACCATGTGGTATCAGAGCCACATACATAAATCTTGCAATAAACATGAAAACGGTAAAAATCGGATGCTAGAATAATCCATGATTGGCGGACTGTATAGGGCCGTATAGGGGCTGCCTTGTGTGTATTTTTTCATGGCTTTATTATGTGTTGTATGAGGGTACTAACCTCTATTTTGCAGCACGTTAAAATCCATTTTTGATGGCTTGTATGTATGCAATACGTGTGGATGTTTAAATTTTTCAGCAAGGTTGTAATTATTGTATATCATGTTGGTGGTTTATCCAACGAATGTAATAGCAATAGATCTACTTAGTTGATGAATGTAACTCCAATTTGGAGCATAGGAATTTATGTAATAGCATATGGGTGTTAGATGTTATATCCAATTCATGAAAATTGTCGAAATTGCAAGGAGAAAGCAAATCAGATTGGTGGCTGTTTTTATTCGATTTCTCTAGCAATTACGACATCATATGGATGCCTAGGACATGGTGGAACATCCTTGGAGCCATAGGGCTGGTGGTGAACCATGGTGGTCGAAGATCCAAGCCGAAATAGCACATTGTGAGTCAATGGGGCCAAATTGCAGGCAAATCAAAAGTGAGGGATACCTTGTGCAATTTTGATGCATTGATGGGGTGCTAGCGCAGATATTGGATTCATGTGGAGGCAATTGGATTTTCCATATACATTTGGGGTTAGATGTGTGATTATGGAAAAGCTTCAAATAGGAAGCCATCAAGAATGGATAGTGGTTGTTTATAGCAGTTACTATATTTGTCAAATATGTTTATATTCTTATATTAGTAAATATATTATATGATTTCATCTCATTGAGTAACATGGCCAACCACTAGGATTTAAAAAGGGCTAAATCAGGTTACTTAAACTTAGGAAGGCTAATTAAAATCATAATCTAGAACCAGTTCAATTGAGAACTAGAGATTATGAATTAACTTAGGGTTAAATGCCTAGTATGAACCTAAGCGCTTTAGTTAGCCTAGATTATCTTAAGTGTCCTCACCTAAACCCAAATCAGGTTATAACTATTGTAATTAAAAGGTGTTTTAAAGCAAGGGTCTTTGGACCGAGCTTGTTTAAGATTAAAACTAAAGTCAAATTGCAAGACATAGTTATAATTAATAGGTGTATAACTATTGTTATTTAAATGTTTTTTAGTAAGCAAGGATCTCTGAACCAGGCTTGCTTGGATTAAAACTAATGAATAAATTACAAAGACATAGTTATAGTTTAAAAAAAACCCTTACATATCAAAAAATCAAGTGGTAGAAGGATTTTGGAAAGAATCCTAAGGCTTTCCATTTTGGTTTATGCTAATAGTGGGAGCTATTCTGAGCTTACCTGCGTGTGGGTCGTTCCCTTCGGAAGGTAGTCTATTTACTAAGATATAGCAAGATTAGATTAGAGTGAATTTTCAACCGACGTGTTGACGGGAGCAACTATCCCTTCGGTGGGGTTTTCGTCATGGATCACTTCATAGAATATTGATTTGGGTTAACTACCCTTCGTTAGGCTCAAATTAAGAATATTCTAAGTGAAAAGGCCCATGAAAAATGGTTAATCGCTTGACATTAAAGAATGGTATCCTCCCTTCGGAGTTCTTTCCATTGCTCTAATGAAGCCAAACATAAATCAGTGATTGAAATGTCATTGGGTAGTATCTATCCAGTTAGTGATATTTCAAATAAGTGTAGCTTTACTTAATCAAAACTGCAACATGACCATCTCTTCGGTGGAATATTATAAGTAGGATTAAGACACTGAGACGCCTGCAGTTTAAGGGTATAACTACTACTTCTTTTAGAAGATGATGTCAAAAGATTGAATGTTTACTTTTCTTTATAATCATTCATTTGCATACATATCAAATAGCTCATTAGACTGCTAAAACTGTTACTAATAGGCAGAATAGAAAAACCAATTGATAAAACTGTTTGTATATATCCAGATATGTCAGTTGGTTTTTCTATTCCGCCTATCAGTATTCTGCTTGAGAATAAGTCAATTGGCTCAAATTATTATGATTGGAAAAGAAATTTGGTTATGATACTTTCTGCCAGAGGTTTTGACCATGTTCTATTTCAACTCTGCCCTATTACCACCCCTGAATCAACTTTGGAGGAGCGAACTTTTGAAAGACAATGGAAGAGAGCCGATAACATGGCTAGGTTCTACATGATATCTTCCATGTCAAAAGTTCTTCAGGTCAAGATAGAAGAGATAAAAACTGCTAAAGATATCATGAGCTACTTGAAAGGTACATTTGCTTAAAATAGCAGGCAAGATTGGCAAGTTGCTATTAGAGCTATCATGAGTACTAAGATGGCTGAAGGGACATCCTTCATAAAGCATGTGCTTAGAATGACAAAATACCTGGATGCAGCCTCCTTGGTGCGCAATTTGATGACCGAAGCCAAGTGGAAATGATACTGAAAACTCTACCTGAATCCTTTGCTCATTTCAAGCTTCATTATTATGAGGGTAAGATAGATATGGGCCTATCACATGTGATGGAGGAACTTCAGGCAGTAGAGACCACTCTGAAACTCTACAACTATGTGGATCTTACTCAATCTTCATCTTTTTGTCTTGCCCCTAACAGCAAGAAGATCAAAAAAGAGGGTAAGCAGCAGAAGTGTAGGATGGGCATATAGAGTGGAAGAATGATAGTGATAAGCTCCAAGAAAAGTGCTTACAAGTACATAAAGAGAAGTTTTTCTCCTACCTATTTTTTAGTGTCATTTGTTGTTTAGGTTAATCTAAACAAACTTTAGAGAATTGGTCAAGAATGGGTCCCTGGACCCATTGGATATTGAACCAAGTCACACTTATAAGGTACAAAAGGCAAATATATTAGGTACACACAATTTTGTGAAGTCCTAGTTTAATGACTAGTTATCACACAGTAAATTGTGTCTAATCACTGTACACCAAGCTTCCTACTGGAATGGTATGCAGGTAAGGAGAAATTGCACTCTATTTGAGTTTTGGTAAGATTCGTGATGATTCAAGTTACCAACATCCTTTTGAGAATATATTATTAAATCGCATAAATCTAGTTATGTCTATATTAGTCCATAGGATATCCTTAGGTTTATGGATATAGAAATATGTACATATATAGGATTATCTGGCTTATGAACTGAAAGACGGTTAGAACCTAGATTGGATATGTGCTATTCAAAATAGTACAACGATGGATAAACTTACAACCTCTAGGGGTTAAACCCTTAGGGAAGGGTTGTATAAATTATCTGTGACTAGACTCAGAGATCATATTAGAGGAAGTCCCACCAAGATCCTTAGTACTACCGGATCCCACAGCAACACTGGGGAAGTACAACATCGTAACTCTAGCTCACAAACAGAGCCATGTCGTAGTGGGAAGAAATCCAGGCCACCTGATGAGTTCTTTAGAGAGTTTTACCAAATAGACTTCGATGATCAAGTAATAGATCCCAAGAAATATGTCATCCGATGTGAATACAGACAAATGACACCTAGCAATATAATCTAAAATTAAGTCAAGTGCTCTTATCAGATTTTGGTATCTTGTGCCCTCATCGAAAGAAATTAAACGTATGGGGTATAGGTGGGTATATAAGAAGAAAAGAGTGATAGATAGGAAGGTAAAACCTTCAAAGCAAAAGCTTGTGGCGGAAAGGTACACTCATAAAGAAATGGCTCGACTATGAGAAAATCTTTGTCCTATTAGCTATGCTAGAATCCATAAAGCCACTCTAAGCCATCGTTTGATTACAAGATATGCCAGAATAATTGTCAAGACACCTTTCCTTAATGAAAGTCTTGGCAAGTGCATCGGTATGATGTTACCAGATAGGTGTATTGCTTAAGGTCAAACTTGTGTAGTCTGCAAGCTTAAGAAGTCCATTTATGGACTTAAGCAAGCATTCAGGGCGTATAGCGCCAGATTTGATCAAACTTTTGTTCAAGATATTGATGAGCCCTGTATAGAAAGCTGGAGGGGAATGTTGCAGCATTCTTGGTCTCATATATGGATGACATTCTACTCATTAGAAATGATGTAGGGATGTTGTCGTCCATTGAGATTTGATCGACTTCTTAGATGAAGGACTTGATGTAATACCCTGATCTCTCACGGAATCAGGTCCAATAATAGCAACCCGATCCAATCCCCAAGACACGAAAAACGAGGAAAAATGGACGAAGTTTTTCCTGTACCTAGGCCAAACGAAAACCTGCACACAGAAGATTTCCACAACATATACAAGGTTCCATTTCTAGTTCACAAGATAAATCTAGCCTCATTTGCCATGACAAGTTATATTCAAGCATTCTAAACTAAACATCTACTAACTAAAGCAATTAGATAAGCTTATTACAGGCCACTTATTAGATATTCAACTTTAATTTACAAGCCTTACAAACATGAATTACATACATGACTAACTAGACTTCAAAATAAATACAAGGTCATAATATCAAATAAGATTATACTTTACAACACTTCCAATCACATAACACAAGTATCCAACTCAAGCAATTAAGGGAATGCTTCAACTTCTTGTTCATTTACAATCCAAGGCACAATCTCTGCTTCCTAAAACATGGTGAATGAAAAGAGTAAGCATACACAATGCTCAGTAAGGGAGGGATAAGCCGGGGAGTTTTGAAATCATTTTCGTGCAATGCAAGTAAATAACCCATAGAATAAATAATAATATAAAATGCTCAATCAAGACAATAAAGCTAGGTAACACATTTTTTTTAAAAAAAACTATAAACTAGATAACAAGCTATAAACTCAATAGCAATACAAAATAACATTTAAGACAATAAACTAGATAGCACATTTAAAAAGGATACGATACGATAACCCTTATCACTCTAATTCCACGATCACGATCACAATCTCGATCTCAAACACGATCACGATAACAATAATGCCGAAAAATCCCCAAACACTTCAATGGGTGTACTTTGGATGTATCCCGAATCCTATGACCCAACAACCCCTGGCAATCTCCAGACCAAGCGGGTGAGGGAATAAGGCGCAAAGGTCAAGCAACCAACCACTAGCAAGACCGATGCCTCCCAGAGAGGCTCAATATATTCCTCCCGATGATATGGTTGTGCAACCATCGATACGAAAATAGATAACACTTAACACGTAATTCAATAACATTAACACATAAACTGATAAGCACGTAAATTAGGAACAACAAAAGAGGTTGTCCACGCACATAAGCGATATTATTCAAGATAAGCGATAGAATATATTATTCACTTAGACATTTCCACGAACACTATAGCTGAAAGGAATCGGTTCTCGAAAATGTGTGATTCACAACATAAAAGAGTTAAAGTAGAAACGGTGAGCATTTTAAAAATTTTAACATTAACTTTTGTAGTCACAAACATTTCCAATGTAAAGTCCATGGTAATCAACATGCAACATATAATATATCAAATATATTATAAAGTAAACGAGAGATAAAACGGCATACCTCCCGTTTATAGCCGAGAGAATGTGGAATCACAACGGAGATGCTACGGCATGGACAAGCCTTCTTCACACATGCAAAGGCTCTAGATCAAAATACACAAGTATTCAACAGCTATTACTACAAACTAAGTTAATGTGCTAGCTACTTAGTAGTAGATTAGAGTTTGCATATAATTATAAAGCAAAAAGAATAACACTTACCTTTTTTCGTGCTTTGGCCGAGAGCATCAAAGAAGAAGATATAGTTCTCATCTCGTAGATAGCGTGGACTAGCCTCCTTCACAAGTGTAAAGGTCATAGATCGAAACACACGACCATCTAATGGCAAACACCACCAACCAAGTAAGTGTGCTAGCTTCTCGGTGAAAGATCTAAACTTGTATAAAGTTAGAAGAGCAAGTGAAAAACTCCTCCTATTATTCTCTACCATGGCCGAAATTGCCAAGGGAGAAGATGAAGAGTTTTTCTTGTGTTTTTGTTTGTGTTGGCCGAAAAACAACATCAAAGAAGTAGAATAGTAGGCCTTTATACAGAGTCTTAAGTTGTGTAGGATTGTGACAAATGGCATTTTATGTCTTCTCAAGACATCTTCCTTTTGCCAAGTGTCAATCCTGCACACACTCAAGCCAACTTGTTCTTTGTCTTTTTGTGCAACTTGTTGTTTGTCCTCTAGTGTTTCGTCCACTAGTGTTTTGTCTTTTAGTGTTTCGTCCATTAGTGCAAGTTGTCTTTTGTCTTTTAGTGCAAGTTGTCTTTTGTCTTCTAGTGACAACTTTCCAATAATTAATTCTAATCCCCATTAGAATAACAAATTGGAAATAAACCCCAATACTTTTAGTATTTATACTTTTGCCCAATATTTTCAATATTTACATTGTTACCCCAATACTTTCAGTATCCGTACTTTGACCCTAATACTTTCAGTATTTATACTTTGGCCCCAAAACTTTCAGTATTTATACTTTTGGCCTTCTTAACAATTAACGTCCAAAATAAATAACGTTAACTCTTGAACGTATTTCTAACTTAATATCAAGCTCGTTAATTGTCTTATTCTTGATGCTCTTTTTGTGTGTGACTTTCTAGATCCATACCGTATAGCGATTAGGGACTATTAAACGCTTTTAATTTATTTCGGGAATGTCTCTTTCATTCCCCAGAATACCCTTACGTTCAAGAGTTACGTCTAGCAACATACGCGCATCATGACAATTTATACGGTAATGAAGTCCAACTTTTATGAATCTATTTATAGTCGCAAATTAGCGTGCAGTCCGATCCTTCCATTAAATATGTCCCGATCGAATGAGAACCATGATACGATTAAGTCCTCTTGCTTGATTCTATGCATAGATCTATTCGGTAGAATGAGAGATGACACATATGGAAAAACCCATTTCCATCATTCCATCTTTTGTGCCCCGGCCGAGGATTTCCTCATTCAACTACCCAAATAAGATCGCATAGGACATCGCCTAACGTCGGAGGTTAACAGATCCTATCTTGACAATTACATGTCGTTCTTTATATCACAAGACTAAACTGCAAGAGGCCGTTGCTCACCTTGAATAAGGCGAGTTTTGTCCAAACGCAAGATTTAGCCCCTGATATATCTGGCAGCCGTAATTTCTCAAGTCAAATGATTAATTTGCACAATTCGCAACAAATAACAAACTATTAATCCAAAGTCATGTAGTTTGTTATTATGGTCACATTCAGTGATTCGTTCAACTAACAATCACCCATGTGTAAGTTAATCGCATCCTTATGCTGTTATGGCACAAGACTTGCCACCTTTTATCATTAACATCCCTATGTTAATCAAAGGTAACTACATATGATAGCCCGTACTTGATTATTCTAGTCCCGGTCGAATAATCTGAAGGCTATGAATCAGTTTGAATGTTTATCATACGAAAAAATATGCCAACGTATTCTAAACACTTGTAGAATATATTTCTTCTCCGAAAAATATTAAGGACACATTCATATAATGGGAATGACGGAGAATATGAATGTCACAAACAAGTCAATATGTAAACAAACATATAGACATAAATGTCATTATGTACAAGTTAATGCCAAAATATCCCAAAATAGGTCATTTAACTATATAGCATTAGGGCATATCTCTAACAATCTCCCACTTGCACTAATGCTATGATATATATATAGTATTAGCATAACACACAATGATATCACATATCAATCTTCACAAGAGGTGGACCTAGCTATGACAAATTCATGGCTAAGGTAAGTGGGTCAACTACATCAGACGTGGTCATTTTTCCGCAATGACATATCATAATATTGTTATAGGCTACAAATACAATATATGAAAATGGAAACACCTTTCCAAATGTTTGGACTTACTGTGGGACCCTAGTTCCTTTAGCTTGTGCAATAGCTCCATTATAGTTGTAACACAAAAGCATCACAACTAAATGATAAGAACCATTATCAACTTGTATGATTACCTTGATTCAAACAACTTCTTCTGTAATATCAAATATTACAAAAGATATAATATACGTAATGGTACATACAGTTCATTCAGAACCTTTCTAACTTATTGTGCTCCCACTAAATATGAACATGAATCCCGAAATAGACATTTTATTATTGGTTTCAGATCAAAATCTAAACTAATAAATCCGTCACCACGAATTTCACCTTCTCCATAGAATATATTTTAAGTGTTTCAGAAGTACTTTAAATATATACAACATTCTCAATTAGGATAGTATTGACATTCACTCGTAACACTTTACAGTTTGCGCAATGTCAAACGTTGTACTTAGTACAGCAACTTATGAAGTCATCTATTGCTCAAGCATACGATGATGTCATCCTAAGTATGCTATACTACTAGAGTTTCTTGAAAATCATTCATCGGAGATGGATTCATTGTCTCAAGGACAATAATTCATTTCTTTGATTTCTTTTCGAAAAACCATCTCGAACACCTTCAAGATCACTCTAGGTACAATCTTTCGAATATGTTAAGTAATCTCCTCGTACTATCAGCATAGCTACGAATTCCCGAGATACTAATAACATCTTTAAAATATGGAGAACATTTAATATGACTAGACTTTAACTGACATCATATCACTTATATCATCAACTATGATAGACAAGTCATCAACATACAGATTGAGAATTGAGGTTGCGCACCCACTATCTCTGATGCAAACACAAGGTTCATCCAAGTAATCATTATCTCAAAGACACAAACCACTTTTGTGCATCCAATAGAAGATATCTCTATATCCTTCAAAAGATGAGATATACTACTAGGTTTGCAAAGATCTTGTATGATGACATTTTGGACCGAATTGAATAGATTCAATATTTAAGTTTAGGTGATTTTGTGGCTTACAGGACACTTCCTCAATTTTTATTTAGTTAGAATGCATCAACCTTCTTGAACAATACATTTTCTTCAAGAATGATCACAATCTAACAGATCAACACAACTTGATCACACAATAGAAATTATATCCTATAAAACAAGGATATAGCACGAAATTACCTTTCAACCCCAAACTTCCACTTGTCCTTTAAAATTTTTCAATCAAAGTAGGACAATCCAAGTATTACCTCCATTAATATTTGGTTGCTATCCAACTCTTATCACATATAAAGTTCTAGAAATGGTAGGAATTTAACTATTCAATAAAAGAAGTAAGGATAGTACAACCCACAAGTAAATATTATGATTAGTCCAACTAATCAATTTTTGCACAAAATATAATTTCTTCACTAAGAAATTCCTATTTAACTGTGGTGCATCGGGTATTGTTAATTACGATACTATACTAAATAGTTGAGGTACTTATCTAAATAGTACTCAAGTATTTTAGAATCATGATCACATCATAATACTATTATACTTTTTCTTATATGGTTTCTCTACTTTAGTCTAATGCTCTTTGAATCATTCAAAAACTTTAGACATGTTCTTCAACAAGAACACATAACATTATTATGACAATCATTACTGAGGTTACATAAAAGAGAAAACATAGTTGAAGCTTACTCATAAAAAAAAGCTCGTACATCACTATGTACTAATCCAAATAATTTAGTATCTTTATCCCTTTATAACTTTTGTAGTCACAACATTTCCATTGTAAAGTCCATGGTAATCAACATGCAACATATAATATATCAAATATACTATAAAGTAAACGAGAGATAAAATGACATACCTTCCGTTTATAGCCGAGAGAATGTCAAATCACGACGGAGATGCTACGGCGTGGACAAGCCTTCTTCACACATGCAAAGGCTTTAGATCAAAATACACAAGCATCCAACAATTATTGCTACAAACTAAGTTAATGTGCTAGCTACTTAGTAGTAGATTAAAGCTTGCATATAATTATAAAGCAAAAAGAATAACACTTATCTTTTTTCGTGCTTTGGCCGAGAGCATCAAGGAAGAAGATATAGTTCTCATCTCATAGATAGCGTGGACTAGCCTCATTCACAAGTGTAAAGGTCATAGATCGAAACACACGACCATCCAATGGCAAACACCACCAACCAAGTAAATGTGCTAGCTTCTCGGTGAAAGATCTAAGCTTGTATAAAGTTAGAAGAGCAAGTGAAAAACTCCTCCTATTATTCTCTACCATGGCCGAAATTACCAAGGAAGAAGATGAAGAGTTTTTCTTGTGTTTTTGCTTATGTTGGCCGAAAAACAACATCAAAGGAATAGAATAGTTGGCCTTTATATAGAGTCTTGAGTTGTGTAGGATTGTGACAAATGGCATTTTATGTCTTCTCAAGACATCTTCTTTTTGCCAAGTGTCAATCATGCATACATTCAAGCCAACTTGTTCTTTGTCCTTTTGTGCAACTTGTTGTTTGTCCTCTAGTGTTTCGTCCACTAGTGTTTTGTCTTTTAGTGTTTCATCCACTAGTGCAAGTTGTCTTTTATCTTTTAGTACAAGTTGTCTTTGTCTTCTAGTGACAACTTTCTAATAATTAATTCTAATCCCCATTAGAATAACTAATTGGAAATAGACCCTAATACTTTTAGTATTTACACTTTGGCCCAATACTTTTAGTATTTGTACTTTTACCCCAATACTTTTAGTATTCGTACTTTGACCCCAATACTTTTAATATTTGTACTTTGGCCTCAATACTTTCAGTATTTATACTTTTGGCCCGCTTAACAATTAACGTCCAAAATAAATAACTTTAACTCTTTAACGTGTTTCTAACTTAATATCAGCTCGTTAATTGCCTTATTCTTGATGTTCTTTTTGTGTGTGACTTTCTAGATCCATAACTGTATAGCGATGAGGGACTATTAAATGCTTTTAATTTATTCTAGGGATGGAAACGGGTCGGTTATCTGTGATTTTTGGCAAAACTGAAACCGAAACCGTTTAGCAAACCGAAAATGAAACCGAAAATTGACGGGTTTAAAAATTGTTATCCAAAATCGAAACCGACGGGCTTAAAAAAACTACAGTTATCCGAATCCGAAACAGATTATCTAAAAACAATTAATTTAAATAATTAATTTAAATGACCTTGAATTTGCTATAAAAAAAAGGTCAAATTAAAAAAAAATAGATCTCAATTATTAGGAAATAATTGTTTTAAATATAAATATAACTTCAGTTTCTCATAACTGATTCAGTCAATGGAGCAAACAAATATGTGAGTAAATCTTACAGCAAGCAAGCGTAAGTGCAAGAAATCGAGTTCACCAACAGATATCTTTGGATTCAACTAAAAAAATTATCAAAATAATTAAGTTGTTAAGCTTTTGCTGGTAAAAAATAAATTAAATTAATAGGATATTGAAAGTTGAAAAAATACAAAGAGAAAGGAGGGTCAAAGGGGGTCAAACCTGATGAAGGTTGGTTTTGGGTTTGAAAATGATGTGAAGTGAAATCACTGAAATGAGTGTAGATGGCATCTTCATCAAACAGGACTTGTATCACTCTTTCGACATATTGTTCCTTGTCCATGTGTTAAGTGATTTGATCATTTTGTGTTGGCTATGGCATTCGGTTTTGTTGTGTTAATCGAAATCAAACCAAGGCCTTGAAGAGAGAGAAGGAAAAGTTCGAGAGATATTTTTTAGTGAGAGAGTGGAGCAGAGAAAGAAGATAGAGAAATGAAAATGAAATGAAATGAGAGTCAAATTTGGTGAAATGAAATGAGAGGGAAATGAAAATCAGAGTCAAAGTGGAGTTGAGGAATTCTAGCTTATATCTGCACTATTAGCTAATTTAAAATACATAAAATAATATATTGGACCTCTATTAGGGAAAATAATTTAATATTTTTGTAAATTTAATATTATTATATATATATATATATAAATAATACATTAATAATCGGGTTTCGAGTTTCGATTTTTTTTAATGTCAAAAACCAAAACCTATCGGTTTATCTGTCAGTTTCTTTTTTTAAAATCCAAACCCTAACGGATTCCCCATCATTTTTTATTATTAGATTTTTATCGGGCGGTTATCCGTCGGTTTCGGATAGAACGGGTACTTGTTGCCATCCCTAATTTATTTCGGGAATGTCTCCGTCATTCCCCAGAATACCCTCACGTTCAAGAGTTACGTCTAGCAACATACGCGTATCATGACAATTTATACGGTAATGAAGTCCAACTTTTATGAATCTATTTATAGTCGCAAATTAGCGTGCAGTCCGATCCTTCCATTAAATATATCCCGATCGAATGAAAACCATGATACGATTAAGTCCTCTTGCTTGATTCTATGCATAGATCTATTCGGTAGAATGAGAGATGACATATATGGAAAAACTCATTTCCATCATTTCATCTTTTGTGACTCGGCCGAGGATTTCCTCATTCAACTACCCAAATAAGATCGCATAGGACATCGTCTCATGTCGGAGGTTAACGGATCCTATCTTGACAATTACCTGTCGTCCTTTATATTACAAGACTAAACTGCAAGAGGTCGTTTCTCACCTTGAATAAGGCGAGTTTTGTCCAAACGCAAGATTTAGCCTCTGATATATCCGACAACTGTAATTTCTCAAGTCAAATGATTAATTTGCACAATTCACAACAAATAACAAACTATTAATCCAAAGTCATGTAGTTTGTTATTCTGGTCACATTCAGTGATTCGTTCAACTAACAATCACCCATATGTAAGTTAATCGCATCCCTATGTTGTTATGGCACAAGACTTGCCACCTTTTATCATTAACATCCCTATGTTAATCAAAGGTAACTACATATGATAGTCCGTACTTGACTATTCTAGTCCCGGTCGAATAATCTGAAGGCTATGAATCAGTTTGAATGTTTATCATACGAAGAAATATGCCAACGTATTCTAAACACTTTTAGAATATATTTCTTATCCGAAAAACATTAAGGACACATTCATATAATGGGAATGACGAAGACATGAATGTCACAAACAAGTCAATATGTAAACAAACATATAGACATAAATGTCATTATGTACAAGTTAATGCCAAAATATCCCAAAATAGGTTATTTAACTATATAACATTAGGGCATATCTCCAATAATAGCTACAATTATAAACATCATAGCAAGACAAGAACATTAACTAGAACCATGCATTAGAACTATTTATACGTGCATTTCAAGCTAGCTATGTAGTCTTCACAACTCATAATCAACCTTACATGCTTTATAACTCAAAATAACAACTAAATATACTTTAGCAATTCTAGCATAAGCAAGATAACACATAAAAGTGCAATTAGAGATGATCCCCTCACCTCTAGAAAACCAAACATGCAAGAATCTAGCCAAGAACCACTTCAAATCTTCTCCAATTGCATCAATTTCCTTCAATCACCACTCAAGACCACTATATAACACAACAAAACTTCACTAACTTTAAAAACAACTCAAACCACTTTACAACAAGTCAACTAGCATACAATGAACTATCATTTAGAACCATAAAATAGCAATTCCACATATTTAGATATCATTTAGCAACAATATATAATAGCAAGAACTCACAACTCCACCATTTGACAATATCAATCAACAATATCAACTAACAATCTAGCTAAGACATTTTCCAATTTCCAACAGAAGCTTAACTTTATCAAATCAGTTGGCTATGCTAATGACCTCCAAATATTCTGTTCTTTATGTATACACGAATTTCTTCAGGTGTAAATACTTTTAGGATCAAAGGAAGCTCAATTCCGGGTTAAATTCCATAAGTTATGATATTTTTCGTACGACTACACCTAGCTGGTCAGAACCAGTGATTTCATGCTATCTTATGGAAATGGCTTTGTCAGAGGGTTAAAATGACTGAATTAACTCTTACACCAAAATCAAAGTTTATTCTACACTGAGACATCTAGCTACTATAAAAGTTTTATTCAATTCCACGCACGTTTACTATGTCAAACGAACCCTATAAAACTATTGCACAAGTTTGCCCACAAAATAGAACACACACACATACACATGTGAACTTAGCTCCAATTGTTTGTTTTACATGATTATATAGCTTGAATTTACTTCCATTAGCTAAACAACACTCATTCACACATTTTCACAAACACATGAGCTTCATTAAACTTCATCTTCAACCTTAACCTACAACTACAATTAATATGCTCACAACTCCAAGTTTACCTAACATTAACACATATACTACACATGATAATCATAATAACTATATTAGCTAGCTAACACAAGGTATAAAACAACTTATTCCAACAATTACATAAACCTACCATTATCAAAAATTCAAGAAATAAACACTTAAAATGTAACCCCTTACCTTAACCAAGCTAAAAATGCAAGATTGAGCAAGTGTCTAGCCTTTTCCACCCCTCATTCTTCTTCTTCCTTCTCTTCTCCCTTTCTCTCCTTCTTTTCCCGTCGGGTCCAAGCTCTCTATTCCATTTTTTTTCTTGTTGGTTCGATTGTTTTGTGTGTGTAAGTGATGTATTTTTGTTTTGTTTTAATGTGTGTGTATGTGTGTGGGCCATATAGTGTGTGTGTATTTTGTGTTTTATTTGTTTTATTTTGTGTGTGTAGTGCGTTAGTTTTATTTTATTTTGTGTGATTAATTTGAGTGGTAGATAAGCACAGTCAACAAATACAAGAAGGATCTAGAAATGCCAACTGCAAACTTCTTAATTCGCTTGGTAGTGAAAATGCGCAATAAGTAGTTTAATTAATGCAAATAAACAATTCAAATAGTGAAAATAAATCAATTAAAGGTAAATAAAGTAAATACAAATAATTAAAAATAATGAGATAATTATTTTATGCAAATCATTTAGATGCAAAATAAATAAATTGAATTGTTAAAAATAATCAACTAGCTTGTTCAGTTCCGGGCCCAGGCTTCTCATTCGAACATTAAAACGAATGAATTTAAAGACATGTAAAATAAATTTAAATAAATAAAATAATAAGATAATTGTCCCGGGCAAGTCATTTAAATATAATTAAATAAATACAAATAGGATAAATACAAATAATGAAAGTAATAAATTAATTATTTCATGTAAATCAATTAAATATAATTTAAATAAATGCAAATAGTAAAAATAATTATTCTCAGGTTCGGGCTTTACATTCAAACAGTGAAAACGAATCAGTTTAAATGCAAGTAAAATGAATTCAAGTAATAAAAGAATTATTTTATGCAAATTAATTAAATTCAAATTAAATAAATGTAAATAATTATTAATGCACATTTACCACGAATTACACAAATTAATAAAATAAATATATGCAATTTAATAAAATACTATATGCTCGGTACAGGGTATCACACTTGAGAGAAGCGAGCTATGTCTTAGGCATTAAGCTTCTGTGCGATTGCAAAGCTGAGATTCTAGTTTTTTCTTGAGTTTCATAAATTGAGAGGATACTAGTAAGATTTGAGATGCAGAATTCCAAGAAAGGATTATAGCATTTCGGGTATGGAGTCTCTCTATCTCAGAATCAATGTTCGAAGACATATAAGATATAGAAGTCATAAAAAGGTTCTATATGCATCAATGGATGGAAACCTTTTTGTATGTCGTGTTCTGTACTAGGATGAATATCTACTTTGTGTTGAGTGAGATAAATAGATAATAACCAAACCTAGAACAACAATTGAACATATACTCAAGTATTTTTTGAGAGAACGAGGGAATATATGCTAGTTTACTAATCTGAAGGTCTTATACCTATAAGGTATACAAGATTTAGATTTCCAGTCAAGACAGAAATTTCAAAAGCTCGACTTTTGGAAATGTCGATACTATGTCGAAAGTGCTTTGATATGGATGAGTGGAAAACAATCCTGGATTGTTTACTTTACCATATGGATAAGGCATGACGCAGCACAGGAAGCAGCATAAGAAGCTGTGTGGCTCAGGAAATTCTAGGTGGAATTAAAGCCCATGACTAGTGGGAGCTATATGGCTCAAGAAATTCCTGATGGAATTGGAGTACATGATAGCAGTATAGATACTCATAGAGTGTACTGCAGTAATGGTAGAATAATGGCAAAATGAGAAGAACCAGAGAATTTCAAAATTGGGAAGCACATAGAGAGAATAAGTACCACGTGATTCGGAGAATTATCCAATAGGATAACGAAGTAGTAGGGGAATGCTTCACCCAATGGTTCAACGGACCCTGCCTTACTGAGATGGTATTTAATACTCTTGTAGGGGCTACAAGTGTGACCCCCCAAACCGAGCATGTAGTTATTTTAATAATTTGCATATATTTATTTCATTAATTTGCATGATTCTTGAAAAACGTGCATCGATAACTATTTTATTTATTTAATTTGTATTTAATTAATTTCCATGAAATAATTATCTTATTATTTTATTATCTAAATTTATTTTACTTGCATTTAATTGATTCATTTCCACTATTTGAATGTGAAGCGCTGAGCCCAGAGAATATTTTATTTTATTTATTTTATTTAATTTGTAATTATATTTGGATTAATTGACTTATTTCTTGAGTACGTTCATCGATAATTATGTACATCGCATTTCGAGAGCGTGAATTAATGTTATGAATAGTGTATCGTATGAATAGTAAAGCCTGTGTACTTTATTGGGCCAATAGAAGACTAGAATTGCATTTGGACCTAGATTAATTAGCCTATCATTTTTATTAAAAGCCCAAAGCCCACATTAGCCCAACCAAACTTTATATTAGCTAAAATTGATCAAAAAAATAAAAAAAAGGATCGGGTGAGGGGAAAAGAAGAGAGAGGAAGAGAGATTTTTAGGGTTTGTGCATTTTTGAAGCAAAAGAGAAGAATTCAAGCTATAATCCTTGCATTTTCTCCATATTTTGGTGAGGGGATGATCTTCTTTGTGCACTTATGTTGATATATTGTTGATAGAATGTTAGATATGATGTCGTTGGTTGAGTAATTAAGTGATTCTTGCATGCAAAGTTAGTTATTTATAGTGTAGAGTAATCTCTTGACATTGTAATGCTTGTGTATCTTAATCTTGTATGTAATATTACTAACTTGCTCAAGATTTGAATTAATGCTTAAAGAATATAGTTAAAGTGTTTGATATAATGCTTAAATGAAGTCTTTGAAGTAAATGCATAGCAAATAAAGTGTACTAGCTAGCCAATATACAACTAAAGCTAAAACAAACATTATGCGCGCATGTGTGTGTGTTTGTCGTGACTGACCAGCCGGCGCTGGTCAGTCCGGCGCTGCAGCTACGACAATCGACTGCCATGGCCTTTCCTCTCCCTTTTGGCCCCAAAACGTGCTACCTTGTATGCTACAAATGTATGATATTATGTGCATGATAATGGTTCAATGTATAGCAAGTGTTATGGCACCATTAGCTCGGGATGTCTTTGAGTTTTGTAGAGGGTTTGTTGAGCTTGTAAAGTAATATTGGTTGGCATTGAAAGATAAAGTGTAAAATGAGTTGATTGTTATATTCATGCTAAGTATTACTCCAAAGAATGCTTATTGATATGTCATCGTTTTAGCTTGATTTGTCTTGAGTTTTAGAGAGGTCTTATGGTAGTTTAATTGGAATTGGAAAGGTTTATTGCTAAAGAGTGTTATGCTACTTACATGTGATTGAATATGGAAGCTAATTGTTAAATAAATGTATGGCTAGTTATATGCAAATAGTTGGTTAGCAAGGAATGGTTATATTGTATAATCACGTGAGCTATGAATTGAAGTTGAGTATGTTTTATTATATATCTTAATTGCTATCATTATGTATGAGGATGGCCTACTTTGTCGTCCCTCACTTATGTGTTATCAAATGTTCATTTAATGCGTGCTATATCATGTTACGTGTTGAATATGTATAAATATTCATATGTGCGAGAACTAAGTGTTACAACAAGAGGCAGTAAGAGGCACCTCTAGTGTCTTGCATATATTCTACTTGTATCTCGTGTCGCTCGTATCTATGGTTGCGCAACCATCTCATTTAGGGCGGGTGTATTGGGCCTCCTTGGGCGGCATCAGGCTTGCCAGTGGCTGGTTGCTCAACCCCAGTACCCTATTCCCTCTCTTGTTGGGGACTTTGCTACCTTGGAAGAGTTGGGTTGTAGGATATTGGGGTACATCTGGAGTACCCCACTGGTGTTTAGGGTTTGCCGGCTTTATTATCGTGCTCGTGCTCGTGTTCGTGGTTCATGTTCGTGTCCGTGATCAAGATCGTATCCTTTTTATATGTGGTTATATAGTTCTTATGCTTAAACGATTATCTCATATCTTTGTATACTCTCATGTTTAATATTGTGTACTTGTTATTTTTTATATTATTTGCCTATATGCATTGCACAACCATGCCCATTGGGCTTGATAGTATAGAGGTTCACAAAGAGGTCAAAAGTGGGTTTCTGACCTAAGTTGTTAACATAGACATAAAAGGCGACTACCATACGCCAACTACTTGGGACTAATTGACCTGGGCTCAAGTCGAAAACGTTAACGATATCTTTGACATATTTTGATAAAGGGAGATAGAGATATTGGAGGGTATCATAATAGAATCCCATTTCTTCACCCCTTGGAGTATAGGTCCTATCCTCGGGTTCTGGCATCCGAACCTCAAAGTCATTTGGGAATATACCGTTATTAGAAAGTCTGAGTATATAAGAATAAACATATTTGGCTAGAGGTCGATCCATGGCATCAAAGGGTTCATTATCATCATCTGATTGGCCCGATGTAGGAATATTTAAGGTAGGTGGAGCCTCACTGGCGGGAGTGGCAGAAAGGGTCAGATCAGACCTAATCCCTAAATTGACCTTAACATTAGTACAAGGTCTTGAGCGAGAGGGAGATGAACCGAAAATAGGACGGATGAAGGAACCTGTCTAATGGGAGTAGCCATAAAAGGAACTATACTAAAAAGGTTATTGGTAGAGGGGCTAGGGCCGACATCTAAATCCTCTAAACCTTCGAACACATTAGCTCTTTCCTCCGATCCGACCTCATCAAGGTTAACCGCATCAATTTCGGGCATAATATCACTATCGCTCTCCTTACCGCCGTGACGGTCATAAGAGTGCACATGTTCATTCTGGGAGTCACGTTCCAATTCAAACCTATCCATAGAAAAGTAAAAAAGAAGAAAAGGGAACGTACCTAGGAAACAGAGGAGGTCGAGGAAAATAAGTTGCTAAGACTCGAAAGAGCTGAGACTGCTGTAAGAAAATAATAGATGAAGGAAAAAGTTGAAGTTAAAGTGATAAGATATTTTGAAATGAAGGCCTATTTATAAAGCAATCCCTAGGCGGGAAAATGAATAGTCCAAATTTTCTGGGTTAGGGGGTCACTGATAGCCAACCGAAGAAGTCCACGTGGCTACCTCCTAACCAAGTAGTTAATGTGCATTAATGGTTTATAGTTACAAGAGAATGTGCTGGTAAAATTGCGGCGCATTGATAGGATGATTCCCCGACCTCATCCTGAGCTTAGGAAATCGGGAGGCAACTGATAAGGGTAAAATAATTAGCCTGACTTCATATAAAATAAGCCGACCAAATAGGCGGGGCTATAAGCAACTCATACCAAAGTTCATATAGGCCGGCTTTGACCGACCTAGAGCAATTGTCCCGAGGTCCGACCAGTTCGCCAGATCTCGTGACGGGGTAACAGAATCTCGTAAAATTTGGAATGTTATCTAATGGAAATGTATATATATGGAAATCTCACTCACAAAATAGGTAACTGTTCACTCGCATACTATATACTATGCTTTCCTATTTTTGGTTATCATCTTAATCAAAATACTAACTTAAGCATTGAAGACACCAGTTTCTTTTGCAAGACAGTTCAGGAAGCTGAAGTATCTCATATATTTAGAGCTATGAACATCATCTAGCTAAGAATCGAGCGAAAGCGAAACACGACATTCAAAAATTTCTGGAATTCAAAGCATGATGTTCATATGAAACTTTAATCTTGATATCATGTGATTAACATATGCAAAACATATATATAACAAGTATATATATTGACAAGAGATAGTAGAAGAGTAGACCTCTTGTAGACAACTTATAGAAGCCAATAGATCTAAATTTTCGCACACTTGATGGAAGACACCTCCTCTTGAAACCACAAGAGCTTTAGTCAGTCCACACGAATAAAGAATGGCTTCTCTATCATCATGGCTATTTTTGTGCCAGATCTACCATAGAAGATTTATGAGCTTGTTTGTGAAGAAGAGAGCAAAACCATTTCCTTCTTCTTCCTTATTCTTGGCTGCGTTTTTATGAAGAAGAAGAGAAGACAAGTTCATCTAGTTCACCTTCATTTTTCAGTCATGGTGTTTTTCTCTTTTAAAGAGTTGAAGAAGAAGACTTCTTCATCTCTCTCTTTTTTTTTTCAGCCGTGTAGGAGCTTGGAGAGAGAAAAAAGTTGACAACTTCATCACATGAAATAAAAGACAAGCTTTGTCATCTTTTTTTTCCCTACTTTCTCATTGTTGTTCCCTCTTTTAAACAAAAGAGAAGACAACATTTCTTAAATCTTGGTTGTGTTGTCTAGCTTTTTTTGAAAGATAAAACATACACACATATATATATCATATATATATATCATATATATATATATATATATATATATATATATATATATATATATATTGCGTAATATTTTTCCACTAATATAATAATATACATATATATACATCATATGTATATTGTGTAGTATTCTTCCACTAATATAATAATATACATATATACATCATATGTATATTGTGTAGTATTCTTCCACTAAGGCATTTAAATATTCAACCTAATCACCATTAGTTGATATTATGAAAACAATATTTTCATATTTTCACATTAGACCCAACACTTACTAATAATTGTATATTGGCCCCAATAACTTTTAATGGTCAATTGCACCATTGTTAACTTCTTAACAATTCAAGAGAAACAAAATATAATTGTTAACACTTTAACAATTCAAGAGAAAACTAAATGCAATTGTTAACACTTTAACAACTCAAGAGAAACTAAATCAAGCTCAATAGGAAAAACATTCATCATGGTTGCCGATTATCGTGCAATCCAATCCTTCCATTAATTGTCTTGTCGAGCAAGAACCATGATTCGATTAAGTTCATAAACTCGATACCATGCATAGATCTAATTGGTGTAATGAGAAACGACACATGGAAAACCCGTTTTCCATCATTCATACCTTGGCTAAGGATTTCTCATTAAACAACCAAGTTTAGATCGCATAGGACATCGCCTCACATCGGAGGTTAATAGATCCTATCTTGACCACTACTTGTCAATCATTATACCGAACGAATGAAACTGCGAAAGAACACATCTCATCTCGTTTGCCGAAACAATCATTGTTCAAACGCTAGAATCAAACCCCAATATAGATGACAATCGTAATGTCTCAAGTTTAAGGATTACATGCACAATCACAACGAATAACAAATTATTAATCTGAAGTCATGTAATTTGTTATTCATGTCACATTCAGTGATATATTCAACTAATAGTCACCCACATGTTTGTTAGTCACATCCCTATGCAGTTATGGCAAGTGACTTACCATCCTTTATCATTAACATCCATATGTTTATCAAAGATAACAACACATGTGATAGTCCGTAATAGATTATTGAAGTCCTAATCAAATAATCTAAGGACTATGAATACTTTAAGTATGTATCATATTAAGGAAATACGCCAACATATTTTAAACGCTTTTAGAATACATTTATATAATAAAAATACTAGGGACTCATTCATACACATAAAAGAAGGAGAATATGAATGTGCTAATTATGTCAATAAGAAAATACACATATATAGACATAGATATCATAATGTACAAGTTAATGTCAAAATGTCCCAATATATGTCATCCAAATATGTAGCATTAGGGCATATCTCTAATCTCCCACTTGCACTAATGCTATGTTACATAGTATTAGCACAACATACAATGGTATCGAATAACCATCTTCTTAAAATAAGAACCTAGCTGTGACAGATTTATAGCTACGGTTAGTGGGTCAGCTACATCGAAAGATGTGGCCGTTTTCTGCAAAGACATATCTCAATATGATTATTGGCTACAGATACAAGACATGAAGATGGAAACACATTTCCAAATGTTTGGACATACAGTGAGACCTGGGTTCCACAAGCTTGTGCAGTAGCTCCGTATAGTCGTAACACAAAAGTAATACAACTTAACGATAGGAACCATAACCAACTTGTATGATTTCCTCGATCCAAAAAACTTCTTTCGTAATATTACATATCACAAAAGACATGAGTTATGTAATGGAATCTACAGTTTTCTTAGAACCTTCTAACTTACTGAGCTCCCACTACAAATAAACATGAACTCTAACATAAACACTATATTATAAGATTCAGATTAAGAATCTGAACTAGTAAATCTGTCACTACAGAATTTACCTCCTCCATGAACTAAATATATCTTTAGTGCTTCCCAAGTATTTAAGAATATACTTCAATTCTATCAACCATTCCCAAGCCTGGATTGGACTGATATTTACTCGTAACACTTTACAGTTTACGCAATATCAAGTCTTGTACATAGTATAACAAATATGAAGTTACTATAACTTGAACATAAATTTGCTATGCAACTAAAGTTTCTTGAACACTTTCAAAAACACTTTATGGACAATCTAAGGAATATGTCGAGTAATCTCTTCGTATTATCACCACAACAACGAATTCACAAGATACGAACAACATGTTCCATATGGAGAGCATTTAATATGACTAGACTATAATTAACATCACAACACACATATCATCAACCATGATATCCAAGTCATCATTATTGCAGTCATAGAAAAGTAGATGTGCTCCCACTCTTCTTTTGCAATCACAAGGTTCATCTACATTCTAAATGAAATCTAACTCTTTAATCTCATTTGAATTTGATGAAACAATTCCAAGAAATTTACTTAAAAATCCCAAGTGGATTTATCAAGTATATTACTCATATCTATTGATCTAAATCATTAATATAGTAACACAATGTGCTATAATGTCTAGCATAATACAAAGAGACTTAAGCACAATAATTGGTAAAAAAATTACATCATAGTCAATCCTTTGCCTTTGATGATATCTTTCAGAAACCAATCTAGTTATAAAAGGTCACTAGCCTTTTCCATTAACTTCAACTTTTATCTCGGAAATCAATATCCAGATTAAGTTAAAATATATGAAGTCTAATCAATATGCTTTACATTATATATAGTTTCTTGGAGTCGATATCACATATACCATTTCTTTATAAATCGTAGGATCTACTAATTGATTATTATCTTAAATACACAAACAACTTTTGTGCATCCCGAAAAAGATATCCAAATATTCCTTTTAAGTATGAGATACACTACTAGATTTGCAAAGATCTTGTGTGATGACACATTCCAGACCTTATTGAATAGATTCATTATTTTGGTCTAGGTGATTTTATAGCTTTTGAGGACACTTCCTCAATTTCTATTTTTCTTAGAATGCAACATCTTCTTGAACAAAACATTTTCTTCAAAAAGATTATAATCTAATAGATCAATAGACATTGACCATTAAATAGAAATTATATCCTACAAAATTGGGATATACTATAAAATTACCTTTAACCAAAACTCCTACTAGTTCGTACAAAACTTTTCAATAAAAGAAGGACAAATCAAAATTAACATATTTAATCCTTGATTGCTTTCCAACTTATATCAAACATAAAGTTCTAGCAATAGTAAGGATTTACTATTCAACATAAAATTAAATTAAGGAAAGTACAACCCATAAATAAATAGGATGATTAGTTAAACTAATCAACAAATGTACTATGTCCAACAAAGCACGATTTTTTCATTAAGAAAATCCCATTTAATTGCGGTACACCGAGCATTGGTTAATTTCAATACTATATCAAAATTTGGGATACTCAAACAAAATAGTACTCAAGTATTTTACCTTCATGATCTAATCATAAGACACTAATACCTTTTACTACACGAGCCTATTCCGAAATAGCTCTACATACATCAACATGTACTAATCCAAATAATTTAGTAGTTGTAATCCTTTATCAAACAAAGGATAACTACAATAGATTTGGATTATTTGAGTGATCTTTAAATTTGGTGGATGGTTATAATGGTTAACAATATGTTTGCAATACGTTCTTTCATCCACATTAAGATAATAAAGACTACACTATAATGCGTTTTTACAAACTTTAGGAATATACATTTTATTCCTAATATCATTTAGGTATAATCCTTAAAATACAAAATATGTCCAGAAGGCATCCAAACAAATTGTCTTTAGCTAACGCAACAACCTTTGTTTCATTTGCTAATACTGAAAACATTCCACACTTCCGAAAGCGCATTACTGTGATTAAGATTCTATCCTCAAACACATACACCAATGTTTCACTAGATTCCACAAAGTAGTACCAATCACAAAATGAAGATTTATAAATCATAGTAGCTTTACAACTTTGACATTCAAGCTATAAAGATACTTTGAATTAAAACATCTTTTAATGTCCGGTTTTAAGGCTATGAAAACATCTTTTACACATGCCTATACAATCCTTAATTTTCTTCTTAGATATGCTCCCACTGGCTAATAGCAATCATCTTTGTTTGCCTTTCTTTTTTGCATTACCACTAACTAAAGAAGAAATACAATTGTGAGAATGAATTCCGAATATATCTAATACCATGCCAATGAATATGTTTACCACACAACCATTTGCTAGTTTAGAATCATATTACTTACATCTTGCATACCTTTATGCAAACAATGAAATAATACAAATCCTTAGCATATTAAACTTGTTTTACTTATCAACCATAAGTACTACAACTTTTTGTTTTGATACTTTATCAAGATAAAAAATAATAATGGAGCATTTAATTCTAAGAATTTATTAAGCTCCTAAGAACCATTCTTAGATGATAACGTTAATAAAAAACTTGGTCTATTTGCGCGATATAAAGTCTAGACAATTGAAATAATGGGTTCATTGTTGTAGGCATAAACGTATGCAGACAATAAGATCGCAAGTTGATATAAAACTTATTAAAACATTTAATTTGGCCTTTAATTAAATGATACCTCCCACTAATTTTATCGATTCCCACACTTCCTAAATGAGATCGTGAATCTAATTAAAGACTCATTAGTAAGTGCCCATAGTTCTCTTTAATATGAATACCCCTCAACTTTGGTGCATTATTGGAATATACATACAAAGAGTTTAGGAACGATTACTATCTATATCACTATATAGGATATAGGCTTTAGCCCCTAAATCACCGTAACCTCAGCTTTGGTGCATTATTGGAAACGTGATATAGTTAGATTACACCCACCATCACAGTGTTGCGACAATTTGAATCCCGGACCTTAACTTTGGTACGTTATTGGCATCGTGATATTGGAACAACACAACATCACTATGCTTGCTAGGTAAACATAATACTTTCATGGAATATGTCTTCCTACCTTTGGGTTAGCCAAGACATACCCAATCGAGCAAATATCTAGGATAGTAGAGGGCAACGATAAACACTTTTACCGCTTTACAATCTAATATGTTTAAACATAGGAAGATTTTGAATTTAATTAGGTCTCACTTTGCACATTAGTTAATTTACAAGCATACATCACATATAGGCAAATAAATAAACAAACATGCAAAATCATACATTATGGTGGATCATGGACTTGAACTATGAATCAAATCAAGACAAAAATAAAACCTAAACAAACATATCAACATGTCTTCTTTGGTCTTGTCTTCTTGATTTTCCTCAATTATCCAAAGCACCTCCAACTCCTTGAAAGTCTCCAATGGTCTTCTTGCAAACTTCTTGTAGAAATTACATACATTATGCTTCACTACAAATTTCTCTCAATTGCAAGAAAATAAAACGAGACTTATGTCTCAATTATATACAAATGAATGATATAATTAGTTACAACACCATCTAATGAAATTACAACTAATTAACCATTCATTAACCAAGTCCATGATCAAATTCACTATCCAACATCCAACATCCCAATGTAAGATAAAACTCATAAAGCATGGGATATGCATCATATACATAAACTCAAGAAAGCTAAACAAGCAAATTAACATAAACTAATGTATCCTATACATAAAATAAATGATAGCATGTTTGCAATAAGTTTCATATCTTGAGATTTTAATATCTCATATTAAACAACACAAAAGAACTAGATAAAACCAATTTTAAGTCCATACTTGTTGAATAAGGCCCAATGCAAATCCTTTGTTAATTTCATGGTCCAATTTGAGTTCCTAGGCTCATTTTAATATTCGCTAAGAAAAACAACCTCATCTAATCTTATTAGACTAAAGCCCATTGATTTTTAAGCCCATTGGACTTAACCAAAATCAAACCAATTAGTCATGACTTTTAATTTATGACCCATCAGAAATCTGCTGCACATATATCAATTGTTTTGACTCGTTTGACCTATCTACAGTTCTCCAAAAATTCTAAAATTTTGCATGGACGTAGATCTTCGAGTTTAGATAGTTCTAGAATTAAAAAAAACTCAATTCGGAGTTAAATTGATTGAGTTATACCTCTTACAACACAACTGCACAGACTGTCTAGTCTTACGCGAGAATCACTAACCTTACTGATTTTGCTCAAAATGAAACCCTTAACCACGAAATTTGGAAATTCATATTAGAAGATTAAATGTTCTAATATCTCTATAGCATAACATATCCAAAAATAAGCCAAATATAACAACATTTACTATGCCAAAATAGTCACGCAAAAACAGTGGACAGAAACATTTTCAGAAATGTTGAAACTATTTCCTTGTTCTTTTGTGCTCAAGACTTTAGAAACTTTAAGCAAACACATATGTAATCACATGAACATCAAGTCCTTGCTCTGATACCACTTGAAGGATCTCATATATTTAGAGCTATGAATATCATCTAGCTAAGAATCGAGCGGAAGCGAAACATAACATTCACAAATTTCTGGAATTCAAAGCATGATGTTCATATGAAACTCTAATCTTGATATCATGTGATTAACATATGCAAAACATATATATAGCAAGTATATATATTGACAAGAGATAGTAGAAGAGTATACCTCTTGTACACAACTCATGGAAGCCAATATATCTGAATTTTCGCACACTTGATGGAAGACACCTCCTCTTGAAACCACAAGAACTCTAGTCAGTCCACACGAGCAAAGAATGGCTTCTCCATCTTCATGGCTATTTTTGTGCTAGATCTACCATGGAAGATTTATGAGCTTATTTGCGAAGAAGAGAGCAAAATCATTTCCTTCTTCTTCCTTATTCTTGGCTGCGTTGTCATGAAGAAGAAGAGAAGACAAGTTCATCTAGTTCATCTTCATTTTTCAGCCATGGTGTTTTTCTCTTTTAAAGAGTTGAAGAAGAAGACTTCTTCATCTCTTTTTTTTTTTTTTTTCAGTCGTGTAGGAGCTTGGAGAGAGAAAAAAGTTGACAACTTCATCACATGAAACAAAAGACAAGCCTTGTCATCTTTTTTTCCCCTACTTTCCTCATTGTTGTTCCCTCTTTTAAACAAAAAAGAAGACAACATTTCTTAAATCTTGGTAGTGTTGTCTAGCTTTTGTTGAAAGATAAAACATACACACACACATACACACACACACACACACACATATATATATATATATATTGTACAATATTTTTCCACTAATATAATAATATACATATATATACATCATATGTATATTGTGTAGTATTCTTCCACTAATGTAATAATATATATATATACATCATATGTATATTATGTAGTATTCTTCCACTAATGTAATAATATACATATATATACATCATATGTATATTGTGTAATATTCTTCCACTAATGTAATAATATACATATATACATCATATGTATATTGTGTAGTATTCTTCCACTAAGGCATTTAAATATTCAATCTAATCACCATTAGTTGAAATTATGAAAATAATATTTTCATATTTCCACATTAGACCCAATACTTACTAATAGTTGTATATTGGCCCCAATAACTTTTAATGGTCAATTACACCATTGTTAACTTCTTAACAATTCAAGAGAAACAAAATATAATTGTTAACACTTTAACAATTCAAGAGAAAACTAAATGCAATTGTTAACACTTTAACAACTCAAGAGAAACTAAATCAAGCTCAATAGGAAAAACATTCATCATGCTCTATTGTGTGTGACTTTCTAGATTCACCGCTATATAGCACTGAAGAAACATTGAACACTTTCAATGTTAATCAAACTATTCGATTTGTTTAGAGAATATCTCCTGTTATTCTCAAAATACCTTCAAATTTCTTGAGTGACGTTCTAGCTACTAACGTATCAAGACAATTTATAAAGTAATGAAGTCTTATTCAAGTGAATCTATTTATGGTCGCCGATTATCGTGCAATCCAATCCTTCCATTAATTGTCCCGTCGAACAAGAACCATGATTCGATTAAGTTCATAAACTCGATACCATGTATAGATCTAATTTGTGTAATGAGAGACGACACATGGAAAACCCCTTTTCCATCATTCGATTTTCCATCATTCATACCTCGGCCAAGGATTTTCTCATTAAACAAAAAAGTTTAGATCGCATAGGACATTGCCTCAAACCGGAGGTTAATGGATCCTATCTTGACCATTACCTGTCAATCACTATACCGAACAAATGAAACTGGGAGATGACGCATCTCATCTCGTTTGTCGAAACAATCATTGTCCAAATGCTAGAATCAAACCCCAATATAGATGACAACAATAATGTCTCAAGTCTAAGGATTACATGCATAATCACAACAAATAACAAATTATTAATCTGAAGTCATGTAATTTGTTATTCATGTCACATTCAGTGATCTATTCAACTAATAGTTACCCACATGTTTGTTAGTCGCTTCCTTATGCAGTTATGGCACGTGGCTCACCATCCTTTATTATTAACATTCATATGTTAATCAAAGGTAACAACACATGTGATAGTCCGTAATAGATTATTGAAGTCCTGATCAAATAATCTAAGGACTATGAATACTTTAAGTATTTATCATATTAAGGAAATACGCCAACATATTTTAAACGCTATTAGAATACATTTCTATAATGAAAATACTAAGGACTCATTCATACACATAAAAGAAGAAGAATATGAATGTGCTAATTATATCAATATGAAAACACACATATATAGACATAGATGCCATAATGTATAAGTTAATGTCAAAATGCCCCAATATATGTCATCCAAATATGTAGCATTAGGGCATATCTCTAACAAAAGCACCCAACCAGATTTATATTACAACAGAGATAATGACTGAATTCACACACATTGAGAACTTAAAGGCTTAATCGTTAAAGAAATTATGAAACTTGTATAATTCAAATGTCTTTAAAATTTATGAACATACCATCAAAGTTGATGCTTGGAAAAAAAAAATCAAAGTTGACACAACCGATAAAATCAGATCGAATTTGTCTCACAAATGGTACTGTTGGGAAATATACATGATAATTAAAATTAATTATGCAGCGAAAATTATACATGTATCCGTTCATGATTATTAACGCAGATTTAAAACATATAATAAATTTAATTTAATTAAATTTAATCCGCGTAAGTTTAGGATAACCTCTTGGAGCATATATCGATGTAGAATCTGAAATAAGCTCTCCACGTATGATGCCTCCAAGATTGATCTACACAGAATCCACGCTTGTCAATTGGATTTCACCCCACTAGGTTTTTTAGATAAATCCTATATCTATTCTGTTATATGAAAAGTACCAACTTTTCCTGTCATAATAGTACTATATATAGGAAACACATATGACCTAGAGTCATATATGGACTGGTCTTAAACTAACCAGTCTTGGGCTCCATAATAACCAGATCACCATCCCATTACTATGAGACCGATTAAATTAATATTTAGGGCGATCCTAAATTTAATTTAATATTTTCTCTAATCCAATTAATCTGCAAATTTCATTTGTGTGTGACCTCTCGGGTTCATAATTAATCGGTAGTGAATAATTAATTAAATTAGAACTCCTTCTAATTAATTCACAAATCGCGAGTGACACCTAGCAGTATATCGCGATTACCCAATTAAAGATGAAGTGCAAGTATGCAAAGTGGAAGTATGCAAACCCATTAATAATTTCTATGCAATCAAATCATACTGTATTAATTATCTCGATCGAGCCAGAGTCATAGATTGGGTCGTTAAACTCTATTACTCGATCATATGCCGAAATCCAATTAATTAGTAACTAATGAATAATCCATGGAACGACTTCCCCTATTTCACCTTGGCAAGGATTTCAAGTCACTTAATTAATTATATTGCATAGGATTCCCATTTGACAGTTTCTGTATCTACACACACATTTCTCCATGATGGAATAGATCATGACTACTGAATACATTGTCTAATCCGTGATTAGAACTAAGTTAATTGTACTAGCAAATCATGATAATCCTAATCATTAGATACTCGTAGTGTCTCAGGTCTGAAGATTAATTGCACGATTACATAATACAACGAATTATTGACATTCCATGTAATTCGTTATATTTGTGGTCAAGTCCAGTGACTTGTTCGTAACAAGAACTTATACATCTACTATAATGACATGAGACTAATCGCCCAAATTAATATCTCATATAATTTGGTTAGTAGACTGCAATCTGATCTATCCAGATAAATTAACGCCAAATTAATTTATTCTATGATCGGAGATAACTTTTAGAATATATTTGTGAATATAGATTATGTCATTCATATTTTTACTGCTAAGGATATAATCTATAAATAGTATTCTAAAAACTTTATTTATTTAATTAAAACATTTACAATAAATAAATAAACCGTTCATATTTAATAGATTAAATAATACATTACCATAATTCCAAAATTGACTTTTGGACATTATTTCTAATAGGTACTTCCAGTTTAAGTTTATGTTTAGACTGCCAGTCGTGTAGTCTCACAGTCTAGATGCTCACAGCTTAGTCGTAATAATGCTCTTTTCATATTATCTACAACAATATATTTATTTTTATTTTGTGACAAAAAACTCACTTAAATAAAATTATATTAACTTTATTTCAAAATTATAAATTTTATAATATAATAATACGCCTCGACGCATACTTCACATTTATTAAACACCAAACCATAATATCTACAAGAATAATATTTGTGTTGGATTAAGACATCATAATAAGTCAATACCTTATTATTTTATTCAACTCAAGCGTAGGAAGATACTTCTACTTGTACCCAATAGTAGCCGATATTTAGGCGTTGTTTTAGCATACCGATCTTAAAACAAGTCAATTTGACCCAAACAAGACGAGACGCCTCAACACACACCCACAACGCAACACAGAAACACAGGTGTATGATGTGGCACGAAGCTTCGTGCTTGGTCAGCTTTACGACACTTTGATTAGAACAAGCAACACAAAGACTAAGGTATAACCAATATAACCAATATAACCAATATGAAAAATGCAGATATAAACTGAATCTTTAATATGTAAGATCTTAAAAGAAGATAAGATTGGAGAACAAATCTGATCATTTGTTTCCTATTGAGTTTTGTTAGTTTTTCTTAGACTTTTTTGTCGACAGACAAAAAGCCCTGACAATTGAAGTTCATTTGAGAAATACTTAATTCGACTCTTTTATTAATGAATGAATATAAAAAATTTAGGTCTTAAGTCAATAGTGAGAGCTAAGTGTTTATGTCCAAAATTGGTCGAGGAGAGAGAATCAAGTGAATAAAATAAATGGCGCCATTTTATATATATATATATATATATATATATATATTTTGGCTAACGTGGAAAAATATTTTTACTCAACCAATCTTCAAAATATAGGCCAAATTAGTCACCGCCCACTAATATCGGATGGAACACGCTGACGTCCCTTCGTTGTCCTAACCAAAACTCTCGAGTATGTATTAAGTAAGTTAAGGTATAATCCCCAACAGTAATAGTCATACTCAAACTCAAAATCTCCTGTCACTATTACCAGGAAGATCCGGGTCAATTATATAATATTTTTTAAAATTTATTTATTACAGTTAGTAGTTAAAAAATGAGAGAAAATTGATTAAGAGAGAAAAATATAAAAGAATTAATTAAGTTAGTATGCTAATTACATTATACATATGGTTAATAAATGAGTGATGAAAAAATGAATGATAACTGATTTTTGTTTAAAATAAAAATTGAAGTGCTTGCAATATTCAATATGGACAAAGAAATTTTTTTTTTTCAATTAAAAAAATCTAAACTAATTTTACATTATTTTTTAAAAATATAACATAATTAAAAAATAAATTTCGAAACATCTAACACGCACTGCTCGACCTTCCACGTAAAGTGGCATGTGGACAAAGATTTTGATTCTCTTGTACTTTCGTGTAGGACCCACAGCTTGGCGGCCCATTTAATACACTTCGAAAACGAGTCTACACGCCTTCAGAGTTCAGAGCGTAGTATGCGAAACAACTTCCGCCATTAAAATGAGCCGTGTGGTGGTCTTGGAGAACCGGTTACGGTGGCGACTAAAGCTAAAAGAGTACTCTCTTCACGCCCCATCTGACATCTATGGTGATGAAATTGAAGTGGGTCCAAACAGCCAAGAAGAGTTTCCAGCTGCTCTCTTCCTCAACAACAACTACTACTCTTTGAGGCCTTCTATAATATCACTTTTCTTGGCCAAAGCCAAACTTGATCGAAGTCTTATTTCACAAACTTTTGTCCAATACGTTAAGATAATAGTTGATGTTGATGAAGATGGTTACGTTGTCATCCTTGGCGTTCGATCAAAGCTCACTGATTTTTGCCGTTTCTGGTAAGTGGAAAATGCGCACTTCTTAAGAATAATTGTGTTTGAACTCACAGTTCAAAATGGTTAACACAACTTATTATTTAAATTCACGAGTTAATCTATAAACTACTCTTGTAGGTTGTCTCATACCAATGTGGAAATTTTACTGCAAATGATTACTTTATAATAGTATTTGGTTTATCATAAAAAAATAGTGAATGAATGGTACCTGCTATTTTATTTGATTATTTTGTGCTATTATAATGATCACAATTGTATTGTTGATCATAGTCCTATTGAAGTTCTTATTGATGTTGTTTTTGTTGTTAATTATTGTTGTCAAATTTTTTTCTTATTGTTGTTGTTACGAGTTTTGTGAATATTATTACATGAGCCTAATATATAGGAACAACGTAAAGTATGTAAAAATGTTGGATGTAACACCTGTGAAAAAAGTTGGTCGATTTCTCAAACCTGATAATTTTTTACATTATATTGCCATATGATAATTGAAAATTCAAACACAATAGGTGGGTGTTTGATTTTTGATGGGGCAAATAATTCATGTGGTAAATAAATAATGTGTTAGGGGATGTGGATTCTTTGGTCGAGAATACAGGGGAAGGCCAGAGGTGGTGATAGCAAGGTGCAGAGTTGAAGGAAATCTTGATAGCTTGTTACAAACATAAAGCACGTCTGGTAAATTCTCTAAATCATCCGCACGTAGTATTTGGTTTTACATTTTCCCTTGTATGTAGTTTGAGGTGTATTTTAGAGTTTTCGTTCTTGTGTGGTGTAACTGCTTTGCTTTTATGTTTCTGCAGGCACCTAATGGTGATTTTCTTTAACCACTTTATTCTTGAATTAATGATGAATCAAGTAATTTTTGTATTTTGCTGTAGCTCTTTCTTTTTTGCTCTTGAATGTCTGAGAAGTTCCTCTCGTAGTTTTTCCTTCTTTTCTTTGCCTAGTGATGGACTTCAAATTAGCATGTGCCATTTGGATTTCTCCCTTTACTTCTTATTCTTTTTTTCTGGTTTGTTTTGTTAAATGTTGATGAACATGAGATTTTTCCTCTGTGTGGCAAATGGAAGAGGCTTAGCTTGATTGGTTTGATTTATATAAAAATATCAACATCCACAGTTATTAGTATTTTGGCATAGTTTGAACCAGATGGTGGCTAACCAGTTCTTAATTGTCTCTAATAGGCCAGCAAATATGCAAAACTTAAATTCATTATGGTATGCCTACAATATCTCCACAACCATATATATCTCCATTTCATTACATATGAGTATGTGTTGTGGCGAACTCAGGACTAAATAAACGTGTCTTAACACACGTGTAGAGACAACTTTAACCTAAAGTTTTAAGCAGCCGGGTCTTGACCTACACATGTTTATTAATAGCGTATGTTCTCCTGTCTTCCAATGTGTGACAATTGGCTTCCTCTTTATCCCCTTAGTTTACATGAGGAGTCCTCACAAATCTCCTATTTCATTTCATATTGGATCTCAAATCTCCTTTGTTCCATAGTCATCACCAATGAATCTATCACAACATCACTCTCTTAAGTTCTAGATCATATACCCTTAGGGATCTAGTAGCTTTCCATTGTTCGCCCTAGCCACCCATGAGGCATGGTGAACTTGCTCTTGTGCATGAGCTAGCTTGGGATCAACAATCAAGCCTTGCTCTACGCATTACTGTGACCTCATGCCACTTTGAGAGTCCAGACTGAGAATTGTGAGTCATCTACTTCATTGTTTGAGCCTTCCCCCTAGCTCCATTGAGAATCCATCATGATACCATGACCACCATAATCCTTCCAAAGTTCGGAGAGTTGCTAGAACAAATGGGCTTTAACAGTAGGACTTAACCTTAACCCAAAGGTTTATTGGGTCTTGAACCTACACATGTATATTAATAGCTTCCCATTCTCTTAGTATTCCAATGTGGAACAACTAGCTTCCTTCTTATCCTTTTACTTCATATCGGAAAACCTAACAGTTTGTGGTGATGGGATTCGCATATGCTATACAAAAGTGCTTGTATAAAGTTTCTGTCATGATGGACAACTAAATTCACTTCTAAAATTAGTACTGCACAAACTGGGAAACTTATGGTGCATCAGATTCTTAGTTCTGGAGTGGATGTTGAACCATAAAATCTATTGGTGTTTTTTCTCCTTGATCTATTGACTTTGAGCACTTCCGGTTTCAATTCTTTAGAAGCAGTTATTTCTCCTCTGTAAGGAAACTTGATACTTCATGAGTCCCGTTGGATTCTGCCAAAATTTATTCCTTGCTCTCTCTTGCCCCCCACCAACCTCCCCGAGCTCATCTGGTAAAGGGCCAGGATATATAACACCCCATTTATACAGAAAAACTTGTTCTGTTAGGGGAAGTGTTAGGATTTGTGCCCTATAATTGATTTCCAATTCTCTTTTTATAGTTCCTTATGTTTCTATCTGGTCATGCCTTTTTGTTACTTTTTTGTATGTATATTCCCTATTGCGGAGAGCAATCATAGATGTCAAGGGAAAGTTTTCCATTTATTCCTTTCTTGTGCCATAAGTTTCCAACTTGTCGTTCTATTAGAAAAAAGTTGTGGGTCTTAAGTTTTAGTGTTTTTGTCAAGTAGGTCCTTGACTGTAGGTCATTTGGGCTGAGGGGTCCTTGCAGCAGTTGCCTTAGATGCCCATTGCCAGCCAGTTTTTGAGCCAGAGGCTTGAAATGTCCCCTTCTTTTATGATCCACTTGAGGCCCGAGTAAGAGTGCCTCCTATGTGTTATATTGTATTTATGTTTATATACTGCACCTTTCTGCTGCAGAGTAAGTGACAAACACACCACAATTGATTTAAAGACTCTAAATAATGAACATTTGATTGATCCACGTCCTACCATAGTGCCCGAAGAGCAACCAGGTTCACTAAAATGATATATGGGAGACAGCAAAGCGGACTTGTTACCCAGTCTGCTCTTCGTAGAGAGGCCCCAAGGGGCAGAGAAAGAAAACTAGTAGTGAGTTCGAATCCTAATTTGAAACTAAAGCTGCTGCTATACTCTCATCTCCTGAATCCCTTTTTTTCCCTTTCTCTCTGTTTACATTATCTATCTCCTAACTATATTTTCTGAATTCCTGCCCCAAAATGTTCATGGTTCAATTTCCAGTGTATGCTAGTTATTTATGGATCAATTTTGATCTTGTATGGATTTCTATAACGTCTTCATTTGATGTTTGTGCGGAAATTTACACACTCCTTTTGTTGCTTCTTTGTTTTCCTTCTTTTACTTCTTTTGAGTCATTCACTTTGGTTCAACATGATTGGTAGGTGAGAGTCCATATGTGAAAATTGTATACCAATAGCTTATGTGCCATAAGCATATTACGATGGCAAGCAAATCGTTTAGTTAGGGACACTCTGACAATGATAGAACAGGAAGATTTTATAGTTATGTTCATATTGTAAGTCGTTCTGTCATTTCTTCCTTTGTTGTCATCAACTCTTTGAAACAGTTCACAGATTCCTAGTTACTAGATGTGCTCAAGCATCTTGTGATAGTTCAAACTAGAGAAGGTTGGAAACTCTGTTGTACGTTATGACATATCGGAGGTGCCTTTTCTAACTGTTGGCCAACATATTCTATTACTGTTGGCCAATATATTCTATCTCAAGTTCCAAATTCTACTAATATATAATGCAAATTCTTCCTTAATCTTCTTTATTGTGTTTCACATGCATTTATCAGTGGTGATTTTGCCTGTGAAACTGAGAAGAGTTCCCTTTTAATTTTCTGCTGCAATCTATTCTCAAATAGTGCCAGACTCAAGAGTGTTATGACTATCTTTCTTCCTCTTTACACATGAGATCTTTCTGATTTTTGCTTTTTTCTATTCAGAAATGGGCATATTCTCTTGAGAGCTGATTCTGTGGCCATGCTGAAGCAGAACAAAAAGACATGATTGTGTGAGCATGACCACGTCCTTGAAAGAAGTGGTACTGAACGTAATGCAGACAGCTGCGTGTGTTGGCTGCTGTCATCACTCCTTTGTCGTGTTATATTTGTGTGCTTCTGAACCCTAGCGCTTGTTCCGGTCCCACCCTTCAGGTTTGGTAGTTGAGTCCACCTAGTAAGATAATGGTTGGTTTGGTTTGGTGCTTCAGATTAGGGGTTAATATCTCAGTTTAGAAGTTTGGAGGTTCTGTTTTCTCTGCCATGTGTCCTATATGCATGTATTAGAGATGTTTAAGCTGAAGAATTGCAAGTGTCAATCATGTTTGCTAAAAATAAATAGAAAGAATGTGGATGTTATTTCAATCATGTTTACAAATAGAGTGCAATGAAGATGTTGGTTGCTGATCGGCTTTGGATAATTTCATTTGTTCTCGTTTCCTGCTAGCGAAGTAATTATTTATGTTGTGTATTTGTGAGATTTCCTTTCTGTTTCATTATGCTCCAAGTTGGAGCTTCTCAGTCTTCATTGCGGGGTGACATTGAGACCTTTCGCCAGTTACTAAATGTATATGACTTGGATCTCAGCAACGAGATTGATCTCGGCATTCAGTAATGTACATGGTTTACGCATAACACTATTATGAATCCCTGAGTTCATGCATCATTGAACATACTAATCTGGCTTCATCTTTATATAAACTATCTAGTGTAAAGAGTAGTAATCTAGCTGTATCTGGTACTAGCTTAGCATACATTAGCTTCTACTTTAACTGCTGTTGGTTGTTTTACGTGTGATACTTGTACTTGTCACTCTAACATCCATACTATACTGTCCGGGAAAAAGAAAGAAAACTACAGGTGTGTTCATGCAATTGTATGACATTTTACAGCATAGTGTTAAGGGATAACATTATTTTCCTGACTTGACTTCTTTTGTATTGTGGTCAGTTATTACCCTTCTCATAACATATAAATTTCTTAATGAACTATAGTGTAAACTAAAAATTCACAGTTGGTCTACTGCAAGGATCAACATTGAGTCTATGTCTTTTTGCGTTGATTATGGACGAGCTCACTAGTCATATCTAGATGAAGCACATGGTGCGTGCTATTTGCAAACGATATTGTTTTAGTGAATGAGTCTACTAAAGGTGTGCATGCTAAGTTAGAACTATTAGGGAGACTTTGCAAGCTTAGGGCAAAGTAAGGTTAAGACGGAGTATATGCAATGCATGTTTAGCAAGAGTAGGCCGAGGGACAATGTAGAAATAAAATTACTTTTACATACCTTTGTGTATGGTCCAACAAGAGCTTAATGTAGTCATCAGTGACAAAAATAAGTCTGGCTGGACGACGAGGTGAGTGCATAAAGAATCATGTGTGCTCGGAAAATACCCTGTACTTTAAAAGGGAAGTATTATATTTGCTGTATGGTATAGAGTGTTGGGTCGCAAAGTACCAACATATTCAGAATATGTCAGTGGCCAAGATGAGAATGTTAAAATGGATGCGTGACAATACTTCGTGTGTATGAAGCTTACGAAGGAGATGCCTCTCAACAAGATGAGTGGCGTCATTAAATCTATATAGTGGACTTCACTTAGCGGAATAAGGCTTTGTTAGTTTGATTTGGTCTAAGTGTAAACTTAAAATTGAAGAAGTCAAATATATAATTTAAATTGTCTCAGTTTTAGCTGGGACCAAAAAAGAGGTAAATTGGAAGGACTTCTCACAAAGTAACTTTGCTCAACTACTGATTTACTTAATGCTGCATTTGATGGAAAGAGTTTCATTTGTTATCCTTCAGAAAAAGATTTACCTGCTCTGAAATTCAAAGATATCATAAATAGTTTCTCAAACAATTGAAAATCTCGGCACATTTCTTTTCTACGGAATTTTGTAAAGGACAAAAGATATTTAGCTTTGAAAGTTATTGAAGACCTAAAAGTAAGCAATAGAAACACTTCAAAAGAGAACAAGATATTAAGAGTCTAAACAATGCTGCCCTGCATTACCAACCTGCAGGGGCCAACAATATGTTTACTGCAAGCAATTTTTTTATCCCTTTAGCCTTTCTGGCATTGGTAGCTTGTAATCACATTCTTCTTTATAATTCCCCCGAGAAGCAAAGTTATAAGCTTAGTACTATTGTATTTGATAGAACGACATGGTTTTTTTCATTTTTTCAGGATCCTATTTATGACTGCAAAATGTGATATAGATAAGGAGACTAGCCTGAATTGACATCTAAATCTTATCATTCCTAAAAGTTGTCTTCATTATAGATTTTAGGGAAAAGGACTCATGAAATTTGGAGGTCAAAGAGTTCATGAACATAATCCTCCTTGGAAACCTCAATCATCACAGAGAAGAGAAATGTACAGTTGAGGAAAAAGGAGATGAAAGTAGTTGAGGTTTTGAAAATGGAATTACCTTATGGGAAATGAGAAAGAGTGTGTAATTTTCGGGAAGAACAAATGAGAAAATTTTATGTGGGAAACCAGGACAGAGCAAAGATTCCCCACTTCACGCCTACATTATATGTGATTTGATGTTACCATTAAATATATTTCACATTCTGATCTGGTTTTTTCTGAAGGGTTGATGAGTTCTACAATCACTAAATTCAGCTAAACTCCTATGGAATGTTAGAAGTCTGAGTGAGGTTTGTATCTGCTTTAAAATATCGAGTCAAAGGGATTTAGAAAAATAATGCCTTATGATTATTCCATATGGCATCTCTGGGGAGAGGTGATTTGCCATAAGAATACAGTAACAATTAAGTTACTGTCTCATGTCTTTACAAGGTCTTTACTTTAACATGCTATCATGTTTAAACAGCGAGTGTCGTTAACCTAAGACTCCATGAATTTAAATATGTTAAGAGGTCTCTATATTTATGTTTTCCATGTTGCTCCTCGTTTATTCTATATAGTATACAAGATATCGGATAGCCTCCTTGCTTACAACTGTGATTTTGTCCTTGCCTAGACCATGTATTATTTAGGATCAGTTATGGTCATATGAAGGGGTAAAAAAAGTGTTACTTCACTTTCTGCAATATGCATTTTGATCAGACACTTAAGTGATAATTGAAGAAATTGGTTTTAATATATGAAATAAAATACTTTTAAAGAAGATGTACAGAGAACAAACAAGAGTAAGAATGATCAAAGAAGTTTGAAGATCAAGAAAAGGAAAAAGAGTAAGAAGGATTCAAGAGGGTTCAGAATTTAGACCAGAAAGTTAGTAGACATAATAAATCTTATCTCCCCGCTTACGTAGCTTGTCATTGGCAAAGATCTGCTTCTCCTTTCCTTACACAAGATACCGAAACTATCTTGAGGATCAGTACTTAAAATCTTAGAGAAGTTTTTTGAACTTTAGCACCATACCCTGCTGACAGACTTGCCCTAACTCTCTGTCTTGCCTATCAGAGAATAATCTGAAATATCTTCCCCCGATCACAATGGAGGAGATTGACTGTTCCATTCCTTTGAAGCATTTGTAACACCATTTTTTCAAAGTTTGTAGGTTATTTGGTGCAAAAATGGAGTTTTCAGTTCCTACTACTATGAAAAGTGCAATCTTGAAGGTGCCTTTTTACTCGATACTGCCTTGCAAATGAAAACTTCCAATTGCATCATCCCAGACAAAAAGGAGTTGGTAGCCAAGGTAACCTCACTTAACACAGCCAAAAGCTTTACCATGTTTCCAAATTCCAGTAATTGTATTTGCTACCATGTCTGCATCTAACATGTTTTCTTGTGAATACTAGCCTCTTTTGAGATAACAGATCCGTGGCTGTCCACAAATTTTGTCAAAATCAAACTTTATCCCTGAAAGGGTATTTCCCTTCCAGCTATATTTCCAGTACTTGATTTTTTAACCATCCCACTCCGAATTCCATATGGTTCAAGAAATCAAGCAATTTCCCAACTGTAGTTTTCTACAAACTCGCTGCCTGTAATACACCTAGACTATTGCAATATTTTTAAGCTATTAAATTGCGTGGTACCCCTCTTATTCATTACATAACAACGTACCTATTAGACTTTAATAGGTATTGAACTTTCAAGCCTGAGGTCCCCCGCTTGCACTGCCTCTTCGCACAATGTTCCAGTCCACAAATAGCTGGATTTCTCGTGCTACTTCTTTATGAAAGTTCATTTCCCACGAGAGCCATGTATATCAAACTTTTTTACTTGTTAAAATATTTAAGAAGCAAGTATTGAACCCAGCTTATTGAGACGGTACGCGCGTTTCGGTCGCACGGATGCCCACGGCTTAGCGACAACGTGCAATGAACAGTGCCGATGGTCCAGGCGCGGGGATCGGCCCCAGGCACATCACGACCCTTCCCAGCGTGTGTGGAAGCTTCTGGGGCAGTGGAGAAGCCTCAGGAAGCAATCTGGCACGGTTTGGAGGCAAGCAGGCAGCGTTGGTTCTGGAAAGTTCCAGAAAATTGGCTAAGGCATGGAAACTGCCCAGTCTGCCCAGGGTAGCTGCCCAGTCCGCCCCAGTCAGTTCAGGAAGCTTCCAGAATGGTGCAGAATGGCGCCTAGCAGGGGACGAATCTAGAACTTCCGCCCAAAATTGAATTCAAATGTGTAGATAATTCTAGAAATGGCCTTTATACATAGACATTTGTACGGCTAGGATTATAGACACTTGGCATTGATCAAGGGCCATGGTTTAGGCCTTGTACATGTATAAATAGGAGTTAAAGTGCAATGCAAAGCAAGCCATTCACCTTGCCATTTTCGTGTGCCATTTTCCAGCCCTCTAACTTAGCATTCTCTCAAACTCCTACCAGTGTTGCCTACTGGTGTGCTCGTCTTGCACAAGGGTCTGCCACTGTACCCAAGCGCCCTTTGTAAGCCTTGGTAGCCGAATTGGCTAAGTATTGGGGTCCTCAACCTTAACACTTGTGTTCCGCTGTGCATTACTCTGATAACCCAGGCGTACTTAGTCAGCCCTCAGTGCTTGGCTAAGGCCGCACGGTGACGGGATTTCATCATCGATCTCCGAGCCCGTGACAGGTGGTATCAGAGCCAAGGTCGGCTTGGCTCAATCGTGTGTTGCTGTGTACTCATCAGAGGACTTCGTTGGTGCGAAGCATGGCTGGAAACGAGGGAGAAGGTGTTGTTGCTGCCACTCCTGCCGTTGTGGTGAAACAGGCAGACAGAAAGTCCAGGAAGGACAAGGACCGAACTCTAAACTCTCGGGCTAGCTCGGCGGACAAGCTCAGCTCGATTGAGGCGCGGTTGGAGCGTGTTTCTCAAGCCACACTTGAGAACACTTTGGTGCTAGACGATGTGGTGAATCGTCTTTGTGAACTTGAGGCCGAGAGTGGTGCAAACTTGGCCGAACGTGTTGCTGATTTGGAAGCATGTGGGGAGAGTTTGAAGGGTCAGCTGCTTGGCACCCTCAACTCATTTGCCGACGAGATCAGGCAAAGCATTGACAGGGTTCGTGAGTCATTCACGACGAGCTTGGGAGAGCTCAAGGCCGAAGTTGACAGGGTCAAGGCCGATGTTGCTGCCATCAGCCAAGGGGTAGGCATGGCAGTCGCTCAGGACAAGGGTACTGCTTCTCGTCACAGAGAAGGCGCTCAGGGCAGGGGCACACCTCTGCCCCACGACAGAGAAGGGAGAAAGGACAGGGGCACACCTCTGTCCCGCAACGGTGAAGGCACATATTCACCCAGTCCGAGGAAGGACAGAACGCGTTCCTCGCACGACAGGTGCAGGCGTCCCACGCACGACAGGTGCAGGTCGCAAGGACGTTGGAACGGTAAGGCCGGTGTGCAACGGCCCAAAGACAGGAACTGTTTCTTGTGTGGAAGCAAGGAACATTGGCTAGCAAGATGCCCACAGCGAGGCAAGCTAGCATCTCTTCTCCAACAGGAGGACAACAGGCAGTCCAAGGAGGAGGTGCTCATGGGTTCGCTTCGGTTGCTCGAGCCAGTTGAAACCGAATTGCCGAAGGGTTCGTTATACGTCCCTATGACAGTTAGGGGTCGTGACTTGAAGGCTTTGGTGGACACAGGTGCTACCACCAACCTCATTGGCGAGGGTGTTGCCAAACGACTCGGCGTGCGAGTCAAACCGATGGAAGGCATGATCAAGGCAGCAAACACCAAGGCAATTCCAATCGTCGGTGTTGCTCAGGCAGTGAGGACAGCGATTGGACCGTGGCAAGGACTTGTGGATTTCAGAGTCGTTCGGCTTGACGACTATGATGTGGTGCTCGGTATGGAATGGCTTGACGATGTGCGGGCAATCATCATCCCATCCGAGAATTCTATCGTGGTGACAGGAACAAATCCCCGGTGTGCCATCCCTATGACTCGAGAGGTGCAGGCAGGCACCCAGCCATTGTGTGCCGTGCAGTTAGTCAAGGGACACCAGTAGGGAAACCGGCCGACTCAGGGAGACAGTCGCCTATCGTGCAAGCAAGGTCATGCAGCACAGTCAGTGTGCTCAGGTGCGGCACAGCCAGTGTGCCCATGTGCAGCGTAGTCAGTACGCGTGTGTGGAGAACAGCCAGTGTACTCGTGTGCAGTCACTCAGGCGGCAAGGAGACAGAGCCTCGGCAGCCCAAGCATGCACTTGCGGTCCGAGCAGCCAGCCCGACGGAAGGGCCATTGTGTGGGGAAACAGCCTGAGGACCAAGGGAGACGACGAACTGGCGCAGCCAAGGCCACCAGTTCGAGTGTGGATGAATGAGCAGGTGCAGTCCAGACCACTTGTTCGTGTGTGCAGCGTCGTCGAGGGCGACGACAAGTTTGGTGGGGGAGGGTGAGACGGTACGGGCGTTTCGGTCGCACGGATGCCCACGGCTTAGCGACAACGTGCAATGAACAGTGCCGATGGGCCAGGTGCGGGGATCGGCCCCAGGCACATCCCGCCCCTTCCCAGCGTGTGTGGAAGCTTCTGGGGCAGTGGAGAAGCCTCAGGAAGCAATCTGGCGCGGTTTGGAGGCAAGCAGGCAGCGTTGGTTCTGGAAAGTTCCAGAAAAATTGGCTAAGGCATGGAAACTGCCCAGTCTGCCCAGGGTAGCTGCCCAGTCCGCCCCAGTCTATGCAGGAAGCTTCCAGAATGCTGCAGAATGGCGCCTAGCAGGGGACGGAGCTGGAACTTCCGCCCAAAATTGAATTCAAATGTGTAGATAATTCTAGAAATGGCCTTTATACATAGACATTTGTACGGCTAGGATTATAGACACTTGGCATTGATCAAGGGCCATGGTTTAGGCCTTGTACATGTATAAATAGGAGTTAAAGTGCAATGCAAAGCAAGCCATTCACCTTGCCATTTTCGTGTGCCATTTTCCAGCCCTCTAACTTACCATTCTCTCAAACTCCTACCAGTGTTGCCTACTGGTGTGCTCGTCTTGCACAAGGGTCAGCCACTGTACCCAAGCTCCCTTTGCAAGCCTTGGTTGCCGAAATTGGCTAAGTGTTGGGGTCTCAACCTCTAACACTTGTGTTCCGCTGCGCATTACTCTGATAACGCAGGCGTACTTAGTCAGCCCTCAGTGCTTGGCTAAGGCCGCACGGTGACGGGATTCCGTCCTCGATCTCCGAGCCCGTGACATTATGCTCCACTTATCTTGAAATACATTACGTTCTCAACTCTCTATTAAAACATCCAGTCAAACCATTTCACTTTGGGGGAGAGAGAGAACTGAAAATTTACACATTTTCAAGCTCCAAGTATCTTAAAATGAGCTTCTTCTCTCACCTCTCTAGCTGTTCGTTGCTTCACAAGTATGTTCTTCAAAAGTTACTCTGTCCCCAGATTTTATTTGGGCACCTGCATCTCATGTTGTTCTGCTGTTACGTTTTCTTATTAAACCCTGTGGAATTAATTTTAGTGTTCTGACATATTTGTATGGGGTTCAGCTGCTCAACAAAATTGAAATCTGGGAAATATGTTCCAGTATGTTCAAGCATTATAGAGAAGGTTTGAATTTCAGGAACCACAGTATAGTTGTCTATGATGAGAGGAGGAAGCCTTTTTCTTTAATTACTCAACCATTTCTAAATTAGAAATCAACCCGTGTTTCAGTATTTAAGAATTGTTGGTTTTAGAGAACCAGAAAGGTAGAAGGACGTCTTGAGGTCCGTGCCTCCACTAACATGTACAAGTCATTATGTTATGAACTGGAATTGCTGTCATGACTGTTCTTCACATGTTTAGAGAAATATATTGGCTGCAAGAATGTCTTTAGTTTGACATGCTAAGAATTCTCATTGTCCCAACACATTGACCGACTCTTACTGAGATCCATTGAACCATTTTATAATTTTTTCTGAATGTCAGTAATTTCATGGAATGGCTGAGTCGATAATGTTGAGATATCAATTTTTCTCTGGTTTTTTTCCATTTAACTAACTTCCGCAAAGAAGCACTTCAGCTTTTTGATGAATCCTATTGTTAGGAGGCAGTATTTGGAAGTTCAATGTTTACCTAAGTATATGAAGTTTAAATTGATTAGCTTCCACGGGTAACCCTCTGGTAGAACCTAGTTTGCCTATCTTTCCAATGTGTTATTAAAACATGGTGCTTGTGGTCTTTGAGACCAACAGCTGAACACCTTTGAACTATTTGTCTTCAAAGTACTCATTGTCTTCTATGCAACTACGTTAAGTGCAATCAGTGACAAAACATATGATTATCATGCAAACAAAGAAAGTTTTCACTATCCTATGATGCATTTGGGATCTTTCTTTCATTTCTGTATACATGTGATATAAAATTGCACAAGTTCTTATTCTTTTGACTTCTGTTGGTTAAAGATGGAAAACAAATTTGCAGATTGCGATAGAGACCAAGATGCAAGTTATCTTGAACGATTCAATGTCCCTTTGCTATCATAATATGGTTTATATTGCCTTCTATCTTGGCTTTTGTTATGTAGATTTCAATAATAGTTACATTCTTACAGCAAGAATATCTTCATGCAGCAGATTCCCGATTAGAGTGTGGTGCAGGTACAGCTTTTAAATGTCACTACTTCAAGATGGATTCATTTGGCAATGCAAGGTTCCTACGGGTTTCTTTCATGCTTATTTTCTTAGAAGTCAGCTTTTTAAATTACAGCACCAAAGAAAAGAAAAAAGCTTTCTAAATTTGCTATTGAACTTTTTCGAATTCCAGTTTCTGACCCTGAATTCTACAATGTCTTTTTTGTGATGATTCATAGTAGCATAGATCATGCCAAGATCATCATGTTCCTGTATAATAAACCAAAGGAAACTAATTCCAAAATTATGCATTCATAATATGATTAAGTTCTTATTACAAATAGTGAAAGCAAACTGATTCCATACTTGTGTTTACAAGAATATTTAATTTCCATTGCACACAGAAAAGCGACAAGCATGCAAGACCAGAACTGTATAGACTAGCAAGAGACAGGACGTGGTTCCAAGATGTGCATATCGTTGATACACAGAGAACATGTCAGGCTTCTGCTCCTGTTGCTCTTGTTGCTCATTCATGTACTTTGGCAGATCAATTGCCATACCAGCTTGACCATTTGCCCTGCGCCTTTCAAGAGTAGTCATCTGTTGATAATTCTCCAGCCGGTGAATCATGTTCCTATCTTGCTCGTATTTTGTCCGAAGGTACTTGATGATTGTGGCTACAAAGTTGAGCCCAAAGATGATAGCGAGCAAAATGGAAAGGCTGAAAGGTTTCCACCAATTTCTACATAGAGCCCTCGATGGTTTTGAAGTAAACAGGAAGATGATTAGTTGAACAACAATATAGAACATGGCTTGAAGTAAAGCAACTATCTCAAGGTGTTGGATTTGTTTCTGTTGTCTGTTAATTATAACAGCCAACTCTTTGCAATTACCATTAACTTTTTTATAGTATTCTTCAAACCTTTGGATATTAAACATGTTTGGATGTTTTAGTAATCACTCTGAATTGCTTCTTAACCAGCTTGCTTCTTAAAATGGTAATTTAGAAGCACAAGCTCGAAAGCGACGAACCTGGGGAGGCAGCACAACCTGTTCAGGTCAGTTTGCCTCATCTACGCCTGATTTAGCAAACTTTCTTGCGAGGGCTGGCTCTTTAGCAGAGGCCAGGCTGAAAACAATGAGCCATCGTTTATATAGAGGTTTGTGACTGAGAAAATAAGGGAAAATTTCATATTTAGTCTCTATTGTTTCAAAAAAATTTCAATTTGATCTCTATTATTTAAATTTTTTCAATTTCATCCATATTATTTTTCTAAAAGTTTCAATTTCGTCCATACTGTTTCTAAAAAAATTTCAATTTCGTCCCTCTTGTTTCTCTAAAATTTCAAATTCGTCCCTCTTATTTTTTTTAAGTTTCAAATTCATCCTTATTATTCAAAATTAGTCAATTTAGTCCCTATTATTTAAAAAAAAATTCAAATTCGTCTCTATTATTTTTTTAAAAATTTCAATGTAGTCCTTGAATAAAAGAACGAATTTGAAAGTTTAAAAAAATAATAAGGATGGAGTTGAAGCTTTTAGAAAAACAATAAGGATCAAATTGAAATTTTTTAAAAATTATAGGGACGAAAATAAAATTTTTGGAAAAATAATAGGGATGAAATTAAAAAATTTTAAACAATAGAGACCAGATGGAAACTTTTGGAGAAACGACGAAAAATTTTAAATAATAGAAACCAAATTAAAACTTTTTTGAAATAATAAGAACTAAATGTGATATTTTTCCGATAAAATAATATATAGATAGTTTCTTCTCGCCAGTCGAATCAGAAATTTCCTTGCACTTCAGCTGTAGAAGTTTTCTTCTCCAACAGAGGCTTAGAAAATTATAAGTTAAACCAACGTAAGCTATATGGCTCCAAATATAAGATGAAATAAAATAATTCAAATTGAAAACAATCAAATCATCATTTGCATTCTCAAAAGTTGACAATTTTATTAGGCTACTTAGATACCTATTCTTTTGTTGTTTTCACATTCGACCATTATATTCTAGTAGGTGTTCTTTCTCCTGATATTTGCCTTTTTTCCTGAATGAGGATACAGTCCTACACCGGGCAGACAGATCACAGAACGAGGCCTGTAAGCGCCCTACTCACATGCTTCACTCGTCCATTGTCTGGTGCGGTGTTTCTCCGGCTCAACTTTTGAATACTCTTTTTCCACTTAAAATTTAGGATAAATTGGACAAATAGTCACTATTGTTTATAATTTTTGAATAAATAGTCTTCATTATTTTAAAAATCACGCGATTAATTTTTATTGTTTGCAAAAGTCACACCAGTAGTCTTTATTGTTTCAAAAGTCACTTATTTAGTCTTTATTATTTATAAAAATCTCTTCATTAGTCGTCAATATTTATAAATATCTCATCATTAGTGATGAGGCTTTTACAAACAATATGCACTAATGGTAAAATTTTTACAAATAATAGGACTAACCGCGTGATTTCTGAAACAATAGGGACTAATGGTGAGACTTTTACAAATAATAAAAATTAACTGCGTAATTTCTGAAAGAATAAGGACTAATAGTTTAAAAAAGGTCTACAATAGGGATTAATTGTGAAATTTACCCTAACATTTATGAATTTTTTTTATGATTGGCGTGTCCGTCTTGAGCTTCTTTCTTTATTTTATTTTTATTTTTATTTTTATTTTTTAAAGTCATTTCCTTTCGTTTTAAGAAAGTGTTTCGGTCATTATCGCTTTAACCATCAAATGAAAAGTTCAACTGCGTATACGCGTTCACCGAGTCAAAGTATTTTAGCAATAAAATTTTGTTAGTCTCATCAGCAAAAGATAGAATTTTAATCTGACATTTTATACTTCCACTCAAGCGCTTCAATTCAATATTATTCCATTGCAATCATGCTTTTTTTTATTTATTTATTGTAGCTCACTCTTTATGTTAACATGAACATTCGTAAGCCTTTTATTTTTTAGGTGTTGACCAAATTTTATAACCAATTACAAATAGAATGAGTTTAAACATTTCTGTTTAAGCTCTATTTGATTTAGTTTTTTGATACTTAAAAGTGTTTTCAATGAGTTTAAAAACTGATTTGGCTTATTTCTGAAAGTGTTTTGAAACTCTAAATTGGAGCTTTTCAAAATAGGATTTTGCGACACTGTTTTTATATAATGCAAAACATTATTTTCTTTTTTCTTTCTCAAAATATCCTTTTATATTTTTTAAAGTTCAACAATACTTTCAAATTTTAAAAGCTCAACATTGCTTAATATATACCAAACATTGAACGACTTTTGTTCAACAACACTTTTAATTAAAATTATATTACTAAAAGCTTTACAGTTTAAAAGTTAAAATTTCACAATTAAATAAAACAAAGTCTAAGTTTTTGTCCTAGAAATAAAAATAGAAATAAAGAAGGGTAAATTGCACCGTAGTCCTATATGGTTTGCTGAAAGTGTGTAGGACTCCCGTATATTTTAAAAAGTGCACTAGAGCCTCCTGTGATTTAAAAAAGTGTTACACATGTCCCTTTCGTCTCTTTTCCGTCAAGTTTTTTAATCAAAATTGTTAAAAGATATAAATATCTTCAATTCTTTTCCTTTTTTCTCTTTTCTCCTTTTTCCTTTTGTTTATTTATATATATATATATATGTACACAGCAAAACAGCAAAAAAAAAAAAGAAAAAAAAAAAACCAAACCAAAAAAAAAAAGAAACAAATATAAATATACATATATCTATATATATACCCAGAGTTTACCTGGACTTAGTACGGTATTGGAGGGAAGAATTATACAAGAAGTACCAAGGCCAGTCTCTGCTAGTATGTTGGATTTTCGTGTCACCATGGAATCGAATCCTTGTATTCTAGGGGAAGATTGGTCAATTCAACTTGAGAAGATTTATGCTCGTGCCATGGAGTTAACAAGTTCCTGTCAGGATGTAACAGTTATGTTGAGCAGACGATGTGATCAAAATCAGCCTTTTATTGGCTACACACCGTCGCATGAACACTGACAGCCACCATTATGCAACATCCACACAAATACTAAGGAAATAAGCTGTGAATATAATACATATACACATACATATGAAAATACATATGTATTTACCCTTACAGATTTTAGGGACTCAACCTTAGCATGCTTGCTAGGATTCTTTGCATACTCAACGTGACTTTAATTTGATAACCGGGGTTGTGAAGGTGGGGGTGGGACAGTCTGACGGGGTCAAGGGGTGGGGTGGGGGTTCCGACAGGTTTTGGGGGTGGAATGGGATTCGTTGGGGCTGGGGGTGGGGGGTCCGACGGGGTTGGGTAGGGACGATGGATGATAGACTTGTGCATTTTTTTTTTTTTTTGAAAAGAATTTTTTGATTAATTGTCACATATTTTATTGATAAAATTGTTAAAAAAACAACTAAAATTACATAGTCCGTGAGTGTAATTCACATGCCGTTAAAACTAACGGATTTATAGATAGAAGGAGCTATGGTGCTACATTTTACAAACCACAGGGGGGTGCTGGTGTACTTTTAAAAATATAGGAGGGTCTTGTGCATTTTCAGAAAACTATAAAAGAATATGGTGCTATTTACCCAATAAAGAAATATTTCCCAAACTCAGGTGCAACCCAAGCATCTGAAAAGTGTATACTTCCTTTGGGAATCTTTTCGGAGAAAAATTCTCGCTATTGACAATCTTAAAAAAAAAGGGGCATGCACTTAATGGTAAATGCTTTTTATGTAAAGATCATGTGGACTCAGTTGATCATCTTCTTATTAGTTGTATTTGGATGAAAAGTTTATGGGCGATGGCTTATCACATTCTGGATATCCAATAGATCGCAACCAAGTCTTTTTGTTATGAATTAGGTTTGGGGCGGGATCAAAGTGGCTAAAGCGAAGAAAACGATTACTCGAACAATTCCTCTTTCTATTATTTGGACTATAAGGAACATAGTAGAAGAGTTTTTGTAGAGAATAATCAAGAGATTGTTTCTTCGAAACAGAATTGGCTCCCATGGGTCGTCTTTTTGGATAGGGGATCTTGTAATTATAATGTAATTAGTATCGAACATTTTGTAAAAATAAGGTTTTTGTTTTTGGGTTTCATCTCCTTGGTGCTCGTTAACGAACTTTTAATGTTCGAAAAACAAAAAACTGATCGGAAGTAATTGACTGCTCATAGTTAAAGAGATATATCTTCAATTTATGAGGTGAGAGGAATTGGCTAATGCTTTTTTCTTCAAGATAAATAAAGTTACATAGAAAGGGAGAGAGAGAGAAAAAAAAAAGAAATAGTATGACAACTTTATCAAAGAAGAAAAAGTCAAAATGACACCCTAGTACCAAAGGAAAAATATTGCTTCTTGAAGTCAATTTTACTATTTCTTTCAGGCCAATAATTGAGTTATTTTAAGATTATTGTCTGAATGAGCTACACAATGAAGATAAACAACAATTTAAATCGGGTTACATTCCAACCGTAGTGCAAATGCATCAAATAAAAAAAATTCCAAAGAATCAAAGTATGATGCATTAATTTCCTTGAATAATTAGAAGCCATATAATTGAGTCAATCCAGAAGCCATCTTCACTTAGAGCAAGATTTAGGGCATTCAAGGAGAGCTTCTCTTTATTATTTTATTTTTAATTCTTTTCTAATTTATGATAAATAGCTTCACTTTAAGTCATAAAAGGGGTAAATGGTACAATGCCCCTCTGTGTTTGGGCTGAAAAATGCAAAAAATCATGTATTTTATAAAGTGACATAATAAACCCTGTGTTTTTTAGAATGTGTCATAAAAGATCCCATCGTCCACTGTTCAATTAACTTTAATTGGGCGTGCAGCACAATCGCGCGTTGAGAAGGTGAACGACTTTTTTTCAAGTCTTACATAATTGAAGTGACGAAATTACCCTTGTGCATTGATTATACCCCACTTTTACATCTATTCTCAACCACCCGTTAACATCAAAGTCTTTACTCTTTCTTCTTACAACCTAACGAAGCCAAACCTCCAAGCTAACAATGGCTTCAAATAGCACGGATCTAAAAATGGAGAAAGCAAAGGAGGTGAGTTCAGCGGTAAGTTTGGTCATAATTGTTTAAGAATTTTTTTTTTTTGAATTGATAGTTATGTTTGAAATGTTACTCTCTTTAATTAAAGGAGTCCAAAATCTCAAGGAGTTCTAAGAAGAAATGAACTTGGATGGAACCAATCATAGACTCGCATTTTTCGAACAAGTACTGCTATTGTCAAAGGTGGGCAGAAGTGCACATTGTGGCCGATGAGACAAAAGAATTTGTAGGTGCATTGTACTACACTTGTCGTCGTCGAAGATACTATTTTTTTCGATGGTGTTATCTAGATACAATGACGTGGGATCCTAGTGGGTTGTTTGTTGTTCCATATTCCCGAGCTTGTGGATTTGAAGAAGATCCATGTGAAGTAGATAATGAGTTTGAACAAGTTGAAGAAAGCTCCATGAACAATGCTCAAACCCAACAAAAGAGAGATGTTGAGAAGATGAAGACACATCTCCCTTGGTCACGCATCTTTTTTTGTTTTCTAGCTGGATTTCTAGTTGCTTTTATGTTTATGGCATTCATGTAAAATTTGATAGTTCTGATATGTCCTTTCCAATTGAATGACAATGTTTATTTTGCTGCTGTACAAAAGTTCAATTTAAGCCATTCTGATATGTTTCTTGTTGCAAAATCAACCTTAAGTTTGTCAAAACGTTGCATAACAAACTTTGTATTTGTGAAATGTGGCATAGTAGACCCTGTGTTTATGAAAAAGAGGTAATCCAGTTCTGAGATTTTACCTATATTGACAGCAAGTACCTGGCAATAACACAGATTGCAAACTCACAGCACACACCAACCAACATAGTCATTCACCTGTCAACATAGAGATGGCAAAAACACATCACACCAACCAACATAGATAATACACCACACCAACCAACAACTAAAGACACAAGAAGCGTACATAGCAAGACCTTAGAATATCCATTGTCATTCCCAACATCCACAAAGTATATTTACACAATACCATCCAACATGGTTCTTGTACAAGACCATTAAAGAAACATCATAATGCCTAATTGTCCCAGTCCAAAAAGCAACAAAGAAAGTGTCTCGACCAAAAGCATAGCACAAGTAGACATTATGAATCCATGTCCATAATTTAATATTAACATTCATCCAGATGTCTAAAAGCATTCATGACTAAAATATAAATATTGTCCAAAAGTATTGAAGACCCCTAAAATATCAATTATCCTCAGTTGTCCTTCTCTTCTTTCTTATTCTCTCAAGCACTTGAGGAATTGACAACTTCTTAGATCTAGATCCAACCCTTGGTGCAACCAAACCATCAACCAGTTGAGAAGAAGAAACAGTAGGAGGTTGTGAAAAAGATGAGGTAGCATCAGATGCATTAAAGGATGATGCAACAGATTTATTTTGTGAACCACGTGTACTTCTTCTACCAGCAAGAAGAGCTTCATTTCTAAAATCGGTATAACCAACTGTAGCATTAGGTTGTGAACTATGTCTCCTTGCACTTGATCTTCTTCTTCTTGTAGAACTTGATGCTTGATTATTTGGAGAAACCATACTTGCTATTGATTCCTGTGTGGTTGGACCCTATGAAAGTTACTGATAGTTAGTTTGTTTACATTTAATTTATATAATAAATGCATATCTTTATATGAAGTTGATGCCTTACCAAGTCAGTTTGAATACTAGTTTCCTCCGGTACATGTGGCTTAATAGTAGCTTCCTCCGGTGCATTTATCTCAACCTATTCTTATTATGCTTGATGATGTTCTCTTGCTTCCTACAAACAAGTACAAAATATTATTATATGTACTCATCAAAGATGAACAATATAATATAATTTGAAATATACCCTGAGCTTTGATTTAGGATGAAATGGATTACTGCATGTCTTCTTGTTGTGACCCACTTAGAGACACCTTTGACAAGTATGTGTAAGGCCTTTTCTAACTGACACTTGTTCATCAGGTGCCTTTCTCCTTACCTTCTTTGGTCTCCCTACCTTTTTTCTCACAATGGGTAGTTTAAATTTCTCATACCTAGTGTCAATGTAGTCATTTTTCCCCGACACAGGGTACACTATGTATGAATAAACTCTCATATACACCTCTTTTGTGAAGCAGGAATCCACATAATCTTCAAGTCTCTTCCTAAATCTGTTGATGCAAGCTAAAGCAAGGTAACAAGGGTACCATTACAACTGAAACATCCTACAACTGCATGATCTTTTATCAAGGTCAACCACATATTTTTGCCATACATCCACCACTTTATACTCTTTATTTCCGGACCAATGTGGAACCCAATCTTTTGAAAGTAAATTTAATTTCTCAATCTTTTTCATAATGTTAGGGCATATAACACCCTAATACTTCTCCATTCCTACTCTCTTCACTTGCAGCCTAGTCATAAGTTAACACCTTATCATCTCAAATATGGTAATCACAGGCTTGTTCCTTGTATCAAGAATATAATTATTGAAAGACTCACACAAGTTGTTGACTAAGGCATCACACTTATTATCAGTAGGGAAGTGTGACCTTGCCCATTGTTGTGTAGGTACCTTGCACATCCACTTTATTACAGTTTCTCTATCACCAATCTTCAGATTTGCCTTCTCAATCTCTTTCATGTACCTCTCAAACTCCCTCTTGTTTGCTGTAGAAGCTGCTTTCCACACTATCTTCTTCATTTTCAAACTTGAAAATTTCTTTATGAAATTTTGGTACATATGTCTCACATAGAATCTGTGGTGGGCATATGGATATTTTTCATTAAAAACTTCACACAATCCTTTCTATCTGTCGGAGACATAAGACCATTATTTCTCTGTCGGATCACCAATCATATTATGTGTTTCTTCTAGAAACCACGACCATGTTTCTTTACTTTCAACAGGAACAATGGCCAATGTTATCGGCACCATGTTGTCATTTCCATCCCTCCCGACTGTTGCTAATAGTTGGCCATCGTAGATTGACTTTAAGAAACAACCATCAAGTTGGATGATTGGCCTATAGCCGGCTAAGAAAGCATCCTTCAATCCTGCAAGGCAAAAAAACATTCTTTTGAAGATAGGGTTTGGGAAACTCCTATTAAGAACAAACAATAGTGTACTGCTAAGGTTACAATGCCTGATAGTTTCACAGTAATCCCACAATCGATCATATTCTTCGTCCTGATCATCCTCAATTCTCTTCAATGCATCACGTTTGGCCCTCAGAACCTTTCACTTCCTTACATCAACCTGTAACTTGTTGCTGACATGATCAATTAAATCTCCCAATGACATTTGAAGATTGATTCTCAAAAGCTTTTCCAACTTTATTGACAAGTATTTGTAGTCGGCAGCCTTGTTATCATGGATCCACCCACAACTGTGCATACCATGAAGAGTCTTTACCTGTACAACACCAAATAGACAATTCAATATGCATCATAATGTATTAAAAAAAATTATTCCTATATATAAAGTTGAGATAATTACCCAAAAATTTCCAGTTTCCATAACTTCAGAGGCATGATTCCTCCAGGTACAATTATTCCTACATTTAGCTATGAACCTGTCGCCTTTATTTTTCAGGAATATCACATTAAACCCCTTCCTAATTGACCAATCTTTCACCACTCTTCTGAACTGCTCACGTGAAGTGAAATACATTCCAACTTCAAGCTCAAAATGCTTCACATTTGTACCTTCCTGATAATGCAATGGTTCATCACCCTCCTCATTAGTAGCTCTTCCATCACCAATATCAGATTTAAACTTCTCACTAAACCACTTATCTTCATTCTCCCCATTTCTCTTCTTTTTCCCCTTGTCATGCATCTCAGTCTTTTTCTTGTATTTCTTCTTTAGCTTAATGTACTTTTGCCGCAATCTCTTTACCTCTTCGTTGTTGACACTGAATATATCATCGTCACTGCTGCCCTACATATCTTCAATCATCCAAGTTGGAGTGTCAGACTCTACATAATAACTTTTCTCATCTTTTTTAGGTTCAACATAGTCAGAATCATCAGATTCTAAAGAATCACCTTCTGAGTTATCTTTATAAGGTGTATTTTCTGGTGCTTCATGAAGTGTATTATCTTGATCATCAACCTGTACATGTCTCACCCTAGTACTCAGGGGTCGTCTTGCAACTATCTTTTTTATCTGTTTTTTACTTGTCACTGGCTCATTGACTGTTTCACTAATCACACCTTCATTCACTAGCTCATGCACTGACTCTTTCACTAGTTATTATTTGCTTCAATCCCCCAATCATTGAACAAATCATCCCACATATCATCCCCTATTTCCTTCTACATGTTATCATTTGCTTTAGTCCCTCTTGCAGTTGTCTCACTAGCTCCCTCATTAACTCTTTAATTCAAATTCTACCTGTCAGTCCTCAACTCAGCCCTATCTTGTTCAGCCCTATATGGAACAATAGCTAACACTGGCTCAGTGTAATTATCTTGTTCAGTGTCCTTCTCGACTCTTTCAATAGCTAGGACTGGATCAAATGCATTAGGGTTTAATATGTTGCCTTGTATGTCAATAATGGCAATAGGATCCTCAACTTCCTTTATGTATATGTTACAAACTACCTAATCCTTTATCAATTCCTGCATTTCCCTAGCACTACTGTCATCAGTTATACGTATAACTCCATACTCGAAACTGTAATTAGGCCTGAAGTAGTATATATCAATGTTTGTTTTTGTCCCTCCCATTTTTTTGTACATTTCATAAAACTCAAAGGTAGAAACCATATCCAACTCCAATCTATCGAATGTACGCTTTCTACCTCCAACGTATTCTATTTTTGGCTCATACACAAATCTATCACCCACATGACATACAAAATCCATACAACCATTAATAATTCCAAATGATTCAAGCATTTCATCCATCCTGCAAAAAGATATATAAATCTAACTGAATAGGTACATGCCACAGTCTTAACACATACACACACTAATATAGCATTTTATGAATGATGTATCATTTAATAAAATAGAGGGTCCAATATGCTACATTACTGAAACACATGGTGTACATGTAACAGTAAAAAGACAACACTCAGAAGTACCTTGCAACCATTGACTCAATGTACACGTGCATTCATGTTAAGCATATTACATTAACTCAGTGTCAAGTAGATCCATTAACTCAGTGTACGTGTTTATTCAAGTGTTAGTGGGGCCAAAATCAATAGATAAACACATATTTCATTTTGCAACCAACATCAATAAAGCAGATTCCATTAACTTAGTGTCAAGCATATCCATTCACTTAGTGTACAAGTGCATTCAAGTGCTAGTGAGGGCAAAATCAATAGAAAAACACAGATTCCATTTTGCAACCAACATCAACAAATGTATTAAAAGTAGTGAACTCAATGTAGAAGTTTCAAAAGTTGTTTTTGGGACCACAAACAATATCAAAAGTTTTAACAACTTCAAGTTATTTTTTGGGACCACAAACACAACAAAAGTGTTAACTTCAAGTTGTCTAGTACAAATCTAACATTAACCCGCCATTGTAGAAACAAACAAACAAAATAATACACAATTAAGTTGTTTCACATAATATAACATGCAAGATCGAACACATTTCCATGAAATCAAGTTGTTTCATAGAAGAAAAAAGTATAAGCTGACTGAAAATGTGAACTCATACCCGAAAGAATGCATCAGATTAAGATTTTTCCCAGTTAAAGAGACGCAATGTGCTTAGAATTAAATTTTAATCAGTTCGATTTGGCTTGGATTTACAAAAGAATCAAGTTTGAAACCCTAGATTAAACTTTCCCTCTCTAAAATTCGGGGTTTCATAGGCAGGAATAATGATAATGAGAGAGGCGCACAATATCTTTATTTTTAAACGAGGGCAAAGAAGTCATTTCGTGTCTGTCGTTAACTGAAAGAGATGGAGGTGCGAGTATGCAACATTCCAGATAATATAGGGTTTATTATATCACTTTCCAAAACACATGGTTTATTATGCTAATTTTTGAAAACACAGGAGGGGTATAGTATATTTCACTCTCATTAAAACACTAATTATGCAATGTGACCTCAACGAGAAAATTATACAACGTTTGAACTCAAAATTGTTGGCTCATAGGATCACAAAATGTTCCCTAATATGTTTTCATGGAGAACCATGGTGTTGGAGAATGCAAAGCCATGGTATTAGGGGAAGCCAAAATCGTAATTGGAAGACTATCATGACCTAGGCTCAACATATCAAGTGGGATAGGCAGCTCGCAATCCAGCTTGACTAGGCATGTCATGGATCAACTCATATCATGAGTCACTCACAACTATAATGGCAGCCGCAATTAGGATCGTCTCCAAGCAAGCATGGTTCGGTTTTGGAAAATACGTTAATCACGTTCGTTTTCTATCAATTTTTTAATGAAATCACTAAAAAGGACTAACGGTGTCACTCTGACAAAAGATAAGAGGCTGAAATATATCACTTTTGAAGATAAATGACCACTATATCAATCAGGTTAAAGATAGATGACCAAAATGGGTATTAACCCTATTTTAGAGGAAGAATTTTTAGATGAGCTAAATTCAATCACAATTAATCACAATATGAATTAACAATAAGTGTATAGGAAATGCACAAATACTTATATCATCTACAACATTTTCCATGACATACCGTACATGTGGAAAAACTTCACTATCTAGGAATTTTTCATGAGTAATCCTGAAAAAGAATAGGCAACGTATAATATTTGTTTAAAAAAAAAAGAAAGATATTTGCTTTAAAATTTGCTCCTAGGTGAGGTGTACCACCACTATATTAAGGCATCTCAAGAATGTTCACTAACCCCTAAAAATGTTTCTACATCCAAATAATCAATAATAGATTCAAACACTAGTAAACTTTTCAATTCTCACATGATACTAACTTTTATGAGTTAGCTAAAATGGTTACTAATATGCTATTATCATTTACATTTGGTTTTGAAAAGTAATTTGAATGGTGTGCAACGAAGATTTAACCCTTCTCTTAAAATTATCCTAGAACCATACCTTAGTGTGATGCTTATAGGGAATATAAATAATATTAGGAAGGGTAATTTACTGAAATGGTCTTAGATCTTTGTCTTTTTTGACATTTAAGTCCCTTATCTTTTATTTTAGACAAAATAATCTCTCATCTTTTATTTTAGTGACAATCATTAGACATTAGAGCAATATTTGTCAAAAAATAATGTTAGTGAGCACGTGGATGACACGTAGACGCAAAATACACAAATCTTCAGGGGTTAAATTTGTCACGCAGTAAAATATAAGCATAAAATATTTTCCAAAATTGTCATACAGTAGTCCACAAAGAGCCATTCATGTACTCACTAACGTTATTTTTTTTACAGATGTTGCTCCAAGGACTGTCAACTGTCATTAAAATGAAAGATGTAGGACTATATTATCCAAAATGAAAGATAGGGGACTTAAATGTTAAAAAATACAAAGATCAAGGACTATTTCTGTAAATTACCCTATCAGGAAATAGTAATTTCTACCTTTTTCTTTCTGCTGTCTAAATTAAGTTGTATTAACTTCTTGTATCTTGAGAATCATCCTTATGAGCCACAGGAAACAATTTGATTGTGTTTATTTCAAGAATCAATGCAAAGAGCTCAGGATAACCTCTAATTAATTTTTGTAGCTGACACACAAACTAATGGTCAAGTTGAGATTACTAACCGAACTATTTTGTAAGTATTAAAGATTAAGCTAAGCAAAACAAAAGGACTATGGGCAGCTTAGCAAAAAAAAAAAAAAAAAGACTATGGGCAAACATATTCTCCAAGGTCTCATGGGCATACATGACAATTCCAAGCGCGACAACTAGAGAAACACCATTTTGTTTGACTTTTAGCTCGGAGGTAGTCATTCCAATAGAGATTTGTTTAGTGAGCACTGGAGTGCAGTTGCACGATGAAGGAATATGTGGTCTGCATGAGAATCTAGATCTTGTCGAGGAATTTAAAAGAAAGACCCAGATTAGGATGTTGGCAGGAAATGGGCAATGACAAGGACTCTTTCCAAGCAAATAAAGCCCAAACCTATCCGAGAAGAAGACCTCATCCTCAAGAAAGCATATTTCAAGCCCGACCTAACTGATAGGAAGTTTGGACCTAGTTGGGAATGACCCTATCAAGTGATCAAAGAAGTCCGACTTGAAACTTTCAAGTAGCCAAAACAAATGAAAAAGACGAGGAATGTCGAGCACTTATGGAGATATATATTATGTGTAATAGAATGTCTATGTATAATTCTCCAAAACATTAATGAAAATATTAGCTATTCTCACAACTTACATCGTGTCACCAAGCACCAACACTTATTTTAGTAAAAGCCAAAATGGGCTTACCACATTAAAGGCTAGTACTATTGATTATGAGGCTAGTAGTACCAATCACCAAGGCCAATAGTGCCATTTTTATAAATGGCCATCAGAGCCAACTACCAAGGCCAATAATGCCAATTACTAGGAAATGACCATTAGTGTCGAACCTAAAGGTGACCATAAGTCTCGTAAAGGCAAAGTAGACCTAACTAAGCAACTAGTCAGGCCAACTAAAACAGGGCCTAATAGAGAGAGAAAAGACCCCACACGCTAACTACTAACATATAAAATCTAAAGACTAAGGTCAGGACTTGAAATTTAAAAGGAATCTTACCCTAGAAAAGCATAATTTTCTCTAGGTGACACTTTGAATAATTCATGAGAGAAGAACAATAGAAATAATTAACGTTAATTTCCTGCTTTAAGTCCTCTAAAAGTACCGAGCTTAAAGATTGGTTAAACTCCTCAAACTAAAATCATCACTTAACACTAGAGAATTGGCTCACTCAAGTAAGTTTGGGACATTCGAACCTTGTGCATTCCTGAGGTAGAATGAGACTCATTAAAGACTCTCAATATTAAGTTTACACTTGAACATTTGGATATTTGTAAAGAACACATACAAAGAAAAAAATAGTGAAAAATCATTTCATCAATAGCCAAATATGGTACTGTCGAGGTCGGAAATCCTCGCAACTGAGGCTGTACGGCTACGCTTTGTCGAGCTGAACTTTCAAGTTGGCCTCCGAGCTAAACTTTCAGGTCAGCAACTGAACCTGCACAAGGAAAGAGAAGGAAAAGGCGGGGTGATGACTCGGATTTTTCCCTCGGGGGTACGAATGATTAGTATGTCCGAGCTGGCAAGGTAGCTGAGAGTATTTAATGACGAGTTACCTCTGAAATGAAGGGGATGGAGCTCTATTTATACTAAATTCGGATCTGACAACATTTAATGATGTGCAACTTTATATCCCATCAGTGCTTTATATCCCATCGGAACAGCTGGCACTGAGGTCGGGGTTTTTTGGGGTCGGGTCAGCATCCAGGTTGGGCATTTAGCTGAATGCGCTGGGCTCGGCTTTGATTAGCCCGTCTCAGCTCGGTGTGGATAACTCACCCCAACTCGGGGACCCCTCGTCAATCCCCCCCCCCCAAGTCGAGATCGAGGGGGTGAGATCTAGAATTGGGAATTTCTCCCGAGATGGAGGTGCCCGACCCCGACAGAGTAGGGATGGCCACGTCAGCGGCGCATGCCCTTCAGATGGCTGACACGTCACCTGGCGGTTCTGACAAGACGCGACGTTTGGGCTCCCTGAGGCGATTTTCAGAAGTGCCTATAAATAGGGCCTTGTCATCCGAGATTCATTTCACACTTCGCTTTCAACTTTCAAGAGTTTTAGGTTGGACACCAGAGTAGTCGGACGCATTTAGCTCGGAAAGAATCTTCTCAGGATTTCCAGCTAGGAGCCAACTAGGTCGGGTCACATTCCGCAGTCAAAAGCAGTAGGTACGTCCTGACTCCCTTTAGTCATTCATGTACATTTATATTTAGTCTGTAGACAGGATGGGGAGGTCGGAGTGGGAAGATTCCCAGGCGATGGAAGTGAAGTCATATGGTAGGGATGAGAATCCGTCGAGCTCGGAGTCTACCTCAAATAGAGACCAAGGTAGAGAGAGCCCCAGTGCGTCTCAAGGATCAGCTAAAAAATCTAGGCCTGGGGAGTGGGATGATGACTGCCAAGTTATCGGGGCCAGACTGGCGCAAGAGGAGGCTGAGGCGGATCCTTTGGCCGACCTAGGAGACTTGGAAGATAGGGAAGATGTGGAGCCGCTGAATCAACTGGAGGGGGTCGAGATGCCACAAGAGTACCTAGCTAGAGTTTCTACTGCCGAGCCGATCAAAGCAGTCCCGGTTAGTACTGTTCGACCTCGGAGCTTGGCCACAGCCAGCGTTTCTTCAACTCAGGGGAAGAGGATTGAGCAGCTGTTCGCCTGTTGCAAGCGTGAGTGCCACTCCACGGTGCAAATGGCCAATGCCAGGCTCAGGAACTGGTCAGTGGATCATCATCACAAGCTGAATCAGCTTCCTATCCTCCGGCCGACCACTTCACCATATACGATCTTGCATTCGTCGTCATCCAGGTCCCCCTCCCCGATTTTGTTATCAACATCTTGAACTATTTCGAGCTCAACCTAGGTCAGATGTCGCTGAATGGTTGGGCCGTGATGGTGGCCTTCTATGTGTTCTGCCTTGAGAAGAAAGTAGAGCCGACCTTGCGCAGGTTCAGGCATTTCTTTGTGTACAAACCCAACCTGAAGCAGCCAGGGTGGTTCCACTTCGCAGCTCGGGTCGGCAACTCCATATTCACCAAGTGGCACTCTTCTAACAAGGGCTGGCATAATGACTATTATTGGTGAAGCCGGTTGTGAACTCTGGGCACAGGTTGGACTGGATTCCAAGTTTGAGGAAGACCGTCAATGATGACCCCAAGCTCTCAGAGGAGGAACTTGAGGAAGTCGCGGTGCTCAGGCCTGCGCTCAGGATGATGATAGATATTGACAGCGTGCTCAAATGGGAGCGGATCTGGGATTCCAAGCTGTTTGGTAGGGAACCCGACCTCTCTAGGGATCATCTCAACCTGCTTCCCGAGCCTGAAGGGGACGCGGGGTCTAGCTCAGAAGAGGGTCAGTTTGCAGGATTGGCGCCCGACCTCCCAATTGTCCTGTCTGCTAGTCTTTTTAGGTTGGCCTTCGGCTCTTTTTCATTTCTTTTCTCTACCTTTTACAGGTATGGCGGATATGAGAAAACTCGCATATGCCCAGGTGAGAAAGAAGAATGAAGCCAGCGGCGAGACTTTAGCTCGGTCTAGCTTGGGAAGTATTGCTCAGGGTCAGAGGCAGCGGCCCAGCGGCCAAGTGCGGGAGGTCGGCTCCGAGGTCTCCTCCAAGGGGGCTTCGGGGTCCCCCTTGCCCAAGAGATTAAGCTCAGGAGTGGCGATCCCGGAGCGCTCAGCATCCCGACCTGAGAGTAGAAAGTGGCCTCGGGCCGAATACTCAGGGAAAGGTAAGGCTGCGGAGGTGAGCCCTCCCAGCATGGACTTCATGGAGGCGACCAAGATGGCCCGCGACCCCAAGCTGGTGACGGTCCCGGCAAAGCAACTCTCGCTCGACCTGAGGACGACCATAGTCATAGTGAGTCTTATCCAACTTCTGGTAAGGTTGTTTTTTAGCTCGGCTGATCGTTTTTCTTTCTTTTAAACAGGCCGAGTCCCACATCTTTTCGGCTCCCAGCTTTCTTGTCAGGGCCCAGACTCATTGCGTCGAGCTCGAGCAGCGATACATGGATGCCCGGGCCAAGCTTGAGACTCTGAAGGAGGAGGCCGCCCAGAGGCGCAAGGCGAACACGACGGAGATCGAGCATCTAAAAAAGGAGCTTGATGCGGAAAAGTCCCGGTGCGAAGCCGTGGCCAAGGACGTCGAGCGCTACAAGCTGGAGAAGCGTGAGGTCGAGACGAAGCTCCAGGATCTGGTGGACCGGGTCGACACCAAATGAGAAAAGGCAGTGGAAGCCTTCAAGTCCAGTGATGCGGCCATGGACTGGTTGGCCACGGAAGGCGGGACCATGGCCAAGTATGCGGAGATGGAATTCTACTTCCGGGGTCAAGTCGTAGCTCGGGAGAGAGCGAAGACCTTTTTTCCTACCACTAAGAATGACTATATTGAAATCTTGGAGGCTCCGCCACCGGAGTTCTGGGATATTCCTGAGCTTCCGGCCGACCTGACGTCCCAGGCTAAAGAGGTGATGAAAGTTGTCCAAGAAGGTATGGACCAGGTTGGGGACAAGGCTGATGCAACCAACGCCGCTCCTCCAAAATAGATTTTTGTAAATCAGCCCGAGTAGGGCTTTTGTAATTTCGCCCAGATTGGGCTTATTGTAATCTTACCCAGGTCAGGCTCTGTAATTGTTTTGTTTTTAATTCTAATAGAATTATTATTTTGCGTTTTATTCGAGTTCGTACTTGTGTACTTTTCCCTTCGCAAATTTTTCTCAAGTAAGTAGGGTCGAGCCAATGTAATGGACCATTCAAACTTAAGTAAAAAGAACCGAGCTAGATGCGATTAATGAATTATCATCCTAATTCGAGCTGGTTAACCGGGCAACTTTATAATCGTCGCCAACCTACACTCGTCAGTCCGATTTAAAATTGGTCAAACTAATGTTGACGAATGTTGAGTTCGAGTTTAGACCCAAACTAATATACCGACCTAAAGCCGGATTACTCCGAGTTGGATCTTAATCCGAACTGGCAAAGCTAATCAAATAGTTATTGATTATTCCCGAGCTGGAACATAGTCTGAGCTGGTTTAATTGATCATTAGCTCGTAATTAAGCGTGGCCACCGTATTAATCCGAGTTGGTAGTAGCTTTGTAGCTGAGGCACTTGGGCCCGGGTTAGGCATTGCGCTGGTTTAGTTGCTTGGGCCCGGGTCAGGCATTGCACTAATTTACAAAATGCATTGTATTGAATTTGTATATGAAGTACTTAGGCTCGGGGGCCAATTACAAGTAATGTTTTGACTCGGGGCCTTAACAAGAGATTTCGGCTCGGGGCCGTTACAAAATATTTCCACTCGGAGCCTTTAGACAATATACCGCTTCATGTGTTCTGAGTGCCATGCATTCTTCAATAGTTTCCCGTTCTTGTCGCGGAGGTAAAAGGTCCCAGGTCGGACTTCTCTCACGACTTCATACGGTCTCTCCCAGGTTGGGGAGAGCTTATTACCCAAGCGCGGTAAAAAGATGGCCTTTCTGAGTATGAGGTCGCCAACCTTAATAGGCTTAGGCTTGACTTATTTGGCAAAGGCTTTTTGCATGGCAGCTTTGCTGACCAGCATTCTAATTTGAGCTTTAGCTCGGAGCTCTTCAGCGAGGTCGAGCTCTTCACAGATCCGTGCTCCGTTTATTTCTGGATCATGGAAGAGGGTTCTACTGGTCGGGGACCCGATCTCCACTGGCAGCACCGCTTGAGTACCGAAGGTCAGCTCGAAGGGTGATTCTCCAATTGCCGAGCTAGTGGTGGTCCGCTGAGCCCATAACACCTCGGGAAGAATCGATGCCTACTGGCCCTCTGCTTCATCCAGCTTGGTTTTCAGGCCCTGCAAAATGATTTGGTTAGTCCTTTCAACTTGGCCATTACTTTGAGGATGAGCAATAGATGAGAATCTAAAGTCGATCCCAATCTCAGCACATTTACCTCGAAAGTATGCACTGTCAAATTACTTGCCGTGGTCAGTAATGATGACCTTCGGCACCCCGAACAGGCAAATGATGTTTTTTCACACAAAATCCTAAGCTTCCTTTTCTGTTATTCTAGCAACACCTTCAGCCTCAGGCCATTTGGTGAAGTAGTCTACTACTACAAAGGTGTGCTTCTTTTGGCCAACACTAGTTGACAATGAGCCGATGATATCTAGACCCCACTGATAAAAGGGCAATGGGCTTATCATCACCGTGAGGTCTACCACAGGCTTCCTCTGTACGTTGCTGAACCTTTGGCAGGTGTTGCACTTTCTTACATACTCTTTGGCATCTTATTCCAAGGTTGGCCAGAAATAGCCTTGCTTTAACGCCTTTCGAGCCAGTGCTTTGCCTCTCAAGTGGTTTTCATATACCCCTTCGTGGATCTCCCGGAGTATATAGTTTCCCTCATTGGGTCCAACACATTTTAAGAGAGGCCAAGTGTAAGCACTCTTATAGAGTTGCCTAGTAATCATGACAACTCTTGAGGCCTGTTTCATGAGTTTTCGAGCAGCTCTTCCATCCTCTGGGGTCATACCCCCTCCAAGTAGTCCACGATTGGTTTGGTCTAATCTGGGCTTAAATTGAGCTCGGCTACGGCTTGCACCCCCAACTGAATACTCGGTTTGATTACTTCTTCCATATGGACCAGGGTAGGTCAGCTCTCGCCCAAGGCCAACCTGGACAGGGCATCAGCCTGCATATTCTCTTCCCTCAGAATTTGCTGTATCGTGAACCTTTTCAGCCTTGAGGTCAAATCCTTGACTTTGTCGAGGTAGGCCAGCATTGTACTGTCATTGGCTTCGAACTCTCCCGATATCTGACTAGAAACCAATTGAGAGTCGGTGCTCAAGTCGCCTGTATGTGCCCCGAGCTAAGCTACAATTTTCAGCCCCGCAATTACCACTTCATACTCCGCTTCATTGTTGGACACCGGAAAGGTAAACTTGAGGGACTATTGGTGCTCATGCCGGGTCGAGTCAAGGATGACCACCCTAGCTCCGCTACCAAATTTCCCTGAGGCCCCATCCACATAGACCTTCTACACGTCCTCCGGGCCATGCTCGGTTCAGCTAGTGCATTCCACCACAAAGTTCGCGATGGCTTGGGCTTTGATGGCTGTTCTGGGCTGGTAGGTGATGTCAAATTGACTCAGCTCAACTGCCCATTTCAGCAGCCTGCCCGACGCCTCCGGCTTATGCATGATGGACTTGAGTGGGGCATCCGTCATGACCTTAATTGGATGAGCGTCAAAGTATGGCTTCAACTTTCTTGCCGCTGTGATGAGCGCGAGGGCGAGTTTTTCCAAGGAAGAGTACCTCACCTCGGCCCCTTGCAAGGTTTTACTGACATAGTAGACCGACTTCTGTTCCTTCCCTTCTTCTCGGACTAGTGCCGCTGCCAATGCTGTCCACGAGCATGCTAGGTATAGTACCAGCTCCTCCCCCACCTCGGGTCGGGATAGCACGGGTGGCGAAGCTAAATACATTTTCAGCTCTTGGAAGGCGTTCTGCCATTCTCTAGTCCATTCAAAGTTCTTAGGATTCCTCAATATCTTGAACAAGGGTGCACACTTGTCCGCCGATCTAGACATGAATCTGCTCAGCGCCGCGACCTTGCCTGCTAACACTTGGACGTCTTTTACGCAGGTCGGCAGTGCCAGGTCGAGTATCGCCTGAACCTTCTCCGGGTTGGCTTCTATCCCACGGGTTGTGACCATGAAGCCCATAAACTTTCCTACCTTGATGCCAAATGCGCATTTTCCCGGGTTCAGCTTTATCCCGAAGTGCTCTATTATTGCGAAGGCTTTAGCCAGGTCGGCTTTATGGTCTTCCTCCCTTCTGCTCTTGACCAACATGTCATCTACATAGATCTCCATATTTCAGCCAATCTGATTTTTGAAAACCTTATTTACCATCGGAGTGTAGGTAGCTCCTGCATTCTTGAGGCCAAAAAGCATGACCTCGTAGTAGTAGAGATCTTTATCGGTGGTAAAGGCAATCTTCTCTTTGTCTCCAGGTGCCATCTTAATCTGGTTATAGCCTTTGAAAGCGTCCTGAAAGAGAGTAGCTCGAACCCGGAGGTGGCATCCACCATCTGATCAATCCAAGATAGGGGAAAGCAGTCATTGGGGCAGGCTTTGTTGAGGTAGGTGAAGTCAATATACAGTCTCCATCCACCTGAGGACTTGGTCACCAAGACCACGTTGGATAACCAGGTTGGGTACTGGATTTCCTTTATGTGGCCGGCGTCTACCAATTTGTCCGCCTCTTCTGTTATGATTTGTTGCTTATCATAATGGAAGTACTTGCACTTCTGCTTCACCAGATAGTGATTCGGGTGGGGCATTCAGGTGATGCTCAATCACTCCCGGGTCAATACTTGTCATGTCAGAGACAGACCACGTAAATATGTGTTCATTTTTCAGAAGAAATTGGCTTATACCTTTCTTGAGGTCATCAGAGAGTTCACTTCCGATCTTTGCTTTCTTTGTTTCATCAGAGAGTTCCACCTCTTGAAGGTTTTCAGCTGGGCTTCCTCTATTAGTATCCCTCTTCTCTTCGGGCAAATCTGGTCCCCAGCCAACCTGATATTTGGGTCGGAGGGAGTTTTCATAACACTCCCGGGCTAAGAGTTGGGCTCTGTAGATGGTGGCTGTGCCGGCCGAGGTCGAGAATTTTAGGGCCTGGTAGTAGGTAGAAGGGACGGCCCTGAAATAGTTGAGTGCCACCCGACCTAAAATCCCGTTGTAAGTGGAATTGCAATCTATCACAATGAAGTTGGCTTGCATTGAAACCCGTTTATCTCCGTCTTCCAGTTTCAGCGGAAGGTTGATGACCCTTTCGGCTCGGTGGGCATGCACGGTGAATCCAGCCAAGATGCCCCTCAATGGTCTAAGCCGGCTTCAATCTAATCCCATTTACTCAAACGCCTTCAAGAATAGGACTTCTGCCGAGCTCCCTATGTCTACCATCAACCTCTTCATGGTAAAGTTGGCTATTTCGGTGCTGATCACCAGTGGGTCATCATGGGGCAATATCACACTTTCCAAATCCTCTAAGGAAAAAATGAGCTCCTCTAACTCTGGGGCCGGACCCCGCGTTGGCCCATACTCTCTTCCGGCTCGAACATAACCCTTCTTACCAGCGAGGTCTCTCCGCCCGACGTCAATCCTCCGGCAATGGTCTCGATCACATCTAGACGTCCGCCCCCAGCTTGGCGTTTGGGTGGACTTCTCTCCCTGTCCCTCTGATCTTGGCCCCGGTCAGCTGATTATCTACGTACCTCCGGAGGTGACCTCAGGCTATCAGTGCTTCGATCTCCTGTTTCAAGTCTTTGCACTCCTAAGTGGTATGGCCGTAATCTATGTGGTAGCGGCAATACTTGGTTCTGTTACGCTTTTTAGGTCGGCCTTTCATTCTCGGTGCTGGCGGTAGGTGGTTCTGGTGCTGGATCTCCATTAAGATCTGCTCCCTTAAGGTGTTAAGTGGAGTGAACATAGTGAACCAGGGGTTTTGCTTGAGCTGCTGAGGCTGCTTTCCTCAGTCGTTTTGGATCTTACCCCCAGGTTGGGCTCGAGAGGTTTCTCCCTTTTTTCCGGCCTCCTTCTCCTTGTCATCGTCCTTCTTAGCTTGATGGATTTCCTCCGAGTATATGTACCATTCTGCCCGTACCATCAGCTTGGCTACGGTATCCACGGGGTCGATGGCCAAGGAAGAGGTAAGGGGTCCCGACCTAAGCCCACTTTGGTAAGCCATTAGCGCCATGGAATCCTCCAGGTTGGGGATCCTGAGGGTCTCTTCATTGAATCGGGCGGTGTAAGCCCTCAAACTCTCTCATTTGTGTTGTTTTACCGACATCAATGACGAGGTGTGATGCGTTGCACGTCGGTTTCCAGCGAAGCGGGACAAGAAAGCCTCAGCCAGCTGATGAAAATTTACAATAAAGCCGGGACGAAGTTTTTGGAACCAGTCCAAGGCATTGCCAACCAGGGTGGTTGGGAATATTTTCGTCTTCATGAGGTCGGTCATATCATGCAGAGTCATATGGTGGTCGAAGTTCAGCAGGTGGCTGGCTGGGTCTCCGTCCCCATTATAGACTTCCAGGTTGGGCATCAGGCTGGAGTTGAGGTCTCCATCTGTGTAGGGCTTGGTTTCTGAGGCTAAGTGTATACGTTGGCTCGTTCCAATGTTAGCTTGGGTTTGATCTTGGCTAGGCACCTGCGTGGTTTCGAGGTCCTCGTCTTGGTTGGATGAGTCCTCTACCGGTGCACTGTGGCTTCTAGTTTGTACCATGATGGTTTCTCAATGAGTGGTGAGAAGAGTGATAGAAAGAACTCCTTCCCACAGACGGCGCCAAACTGTCGAGGTCGGAAATCCTCGCAGCTGAGGCTGTACGGTTATGCTTTGTCGAGCTGAACTTTTAGGTTGGCCTCTGAGCTGAACTTTTAGGTCGGCAACTGAACCTGCACAAGGAAAAGGAAGAGAAAGGCGGGGTGATGACCCGGATTTTCCCCTCAGGCGTGCGAATGATTAGTATGTCCGAGCTGGCAAAGTAGCTGAGAGCATTTAATGACGAGTTACCTCTGAAATGAAGAGGGTGAAGCTCTATTTATATTAAATTTGGGTCTGACAGCATTTAATGCGATGTAGCTTTATGTCCCATCAGTGCTTTATGTCCCATCGGAACAGCTGGCACTGAGGTTGGGATTTTTTAGGGTCAGGTCAGCATCCAGGTTAGATATTTAACTGAATGCGCTAGGCTCGACTCTGATTAACCCGTCTCAACTCGGTGTGAGTAACTCACCCCAACTCTAAGATCCCTCGTCAAGTACATTTGGGTTGGGGACTACCCCTTAAGATTACATGCTAAAAAAATTAAAAAGAAAGAAAAACATGAAAAGTTCTAGTTGGTTGGGTCTCAAGCATTGGTGGAAGAAAAGTTGACAGATGGTTGGACAACCTCTACATCATTCTGATCGTCCTCTTCTTGGGCTGCATCTTTGACTTGGTCATTATTGAGGGCATGAGTAGAGGGGGATAAAGTCATCAACCTGGAGAAGTCAAGATTAGAAGTAGAAGAACTTTTCCTGGCCCATCTAATGCCTCAACTATACCCTTGTGATAGCAACTGTCATACGTTGTCACATTGGCTTCACCGAGGAGAGTTGAACTCCGGTGTCTGCCTAAAGTCATTCACAGCCTTTACCCCTGATGGACCAAATTGGTCTACTAATGCTTAGAACCTGGTCCAATAATGCTTAGTATCTGATCTTGGCCACTTCCCGGGTAATTAACTTCGCCCATCGAGCCATCGCTTTGTAAGCAAACTTATTTTCTATCTCCACTGCTTGAGGATGAATCTAGACCACGTTAGCAACCAAGGACATGTACTGACCCTCTAAGTCTTGAACCTTGAGGGCAGCTTCCTCCAAGGACTTAGTATTTTCCTCAATCGATCGAGGTGCCTAATTTCTCTAGTTCGCAATAGTAGTTTTAAGTCCAAGGTACCTACGATAGATCTCGCAGTAGATACCATTAATGAATTGCATGTTGGCCTCGACCTGTGAATCAAAAGAGGTGCTTCGACAAAAAAAAGTAAGAAGAAATCGTTACATTAAGTAAAAAATGAAAAATGATGGGGTGAAAAAATTAAAGAAAAGGCTTATCTCGATCGTGGTACCAATTAGCTTATTCATGAGGATTTGAGAGAACAAGTTCTTTATGTCTCTATCATGAGTAGTGTTATCTCGAGTATTATCTCAAGAATATCAGTAATTGTAGGAGGAGTTTCCTTAGGAAAAACCGTGGTTGATGGAGCTGGTGAGCCCTCGGGGGCATCTAATCAATTAGCTTAGTCTTGGTTATCACTGGTAACTTGAGTAGTGGTCCTTCGTTGAAAAGGGCACATAGTTGTCCTCAAGTTTATCCTTAATTGGATGAAAGGGCCTTTATTGTCTGATCAACCCCTTGAGAAGAACTACCTGGGATGGTGCTTATTTACTTTGGAAGTTGGGAGGAGTCTTAAGAAACCTTCCTCTTCTTAGCAGCTTCTCGCCTCTAAGCCCTATTTTCTTCCTTCTTTAAATTCCTCTTGGTGGCAACAAGGAATGAATTCTTGTCCATGGCCACAAAAGGACAAGCAATGTTAAAAAGATGAATGAGAAAAATAAACATATATTGCATCAAGCTAAAAAATAAAGGCGGTTTGGCCGAATAATTTTGTCAAAAAATCACCATTTCTTAACTTAATTTGCAATTTTAGTATAATTGACACAATATTTCATAATTAAAAAAAATGTTTCAAACCAATAGGATGGAGAAATAAAACAATAAGTAATCATAGTATACCTGGAAAGTTTAATTTTACACTAATACTATTATTGGGTTGGATAAACAAACGTTGCAAGTACAATTTATTGTACATATAAATTATTATTATTGAAAGTAACTAAGTGTTCCTTTGGCCTAGTGATAAGCTTTGCAACTTTAGACTCGTAAGGTTGGAGGATGAAGGTTGAAGGTTGGAAGCATAATTAATTATTTTTGGGGTATCATATTATATGCAATGGTTTAAAGAATAGTCGCTTTTGGTATTTTTTTTATAAACTTTTCATATTTCATTTAAAAAAAAAAATCAATTGAGCAGATACGGCGGTTAATCAAACCGGCATATTTGCTTAATTTTATTTTTCCAAGGTTTTCTATTTTATTATTATTATTATTTTTTAAAAAAGAAATTGAGCAAATACGGTGGTTTACCAAACTGCTGTATTTGCTCAACTAGTTTTTGCGACATTGGCATATACGATGTTTTTTTTAACCGCCATAAAAAAAGCTTTTTTTTGTAATGTTATCATGGTTGTAGTACTAAAACTCTTGAGTTTTGGTATAATTTTCAAGTTTATTGAGACTATAAATATCGCGTCCTGGCATACCTAGGTTGAAGAGAGCTCTGCAAATGTTATGGTCTAGTATTTTGTCCTTTACCAATGGCTTTATTCCCCGTGGTGTAGCCAACCACCACAAGCGTGGCTATGGTTTTGACTATTCACCAGCGTGCATCCTTCTCCAATTATCAATTTGTACTATTGAATAAAAATTAATTGGTCTAAAATTAAGAATGTGATTCTCTACATACGACTAGGTTTTCTTCAACTGTTAATGCTCAATAAATTGTGAGAGTGAGGGAGCCGGGAGGGGGAGGGGGAGGGGATTTGTTTCAGCTGAAATATAGTATCATTGCAATTTGTATACTAGGGCAATATATATCATGTGCAAAATAAAAAACAAAAGAAACGAAAATGGTCGAAATCATAAAGTGTTTTCATGTGAATTTAGAGCATGAAATCTGAGGTGACATAATAGTTTTTTTAATATGATCATTGAGGTCACAATCTTGACCTGTTCTAAGAAATTAAATTTTTGAACCTTTAATTGAGCTCCGAGAAGTCAGGGAAAACTGATATAGGCTTAAATTCCTGACTTAAGCACACTGACTAGATTGGCAGCTGTTGGATTTGGATCCTGGGTCGTCCTAGATGGGCTGACCCGACCCATTAGACCCAAGTAGGGGAAATTGGGTAACTTCCCATCACTGAGTATTTAAGTCCAGTAACTAATAGAACAACGTACATTTTATTAGTATCAGACACAAGAAACAGAAAACAAAACTCTCTAAAAAAAAGCATATCAAGATAAAAGATATTTAGGCTGTGAATTATCAGAGCACAAGACTGTATTGTGCACTTTGATTCATGACACACGCAGTGGAACAAGCACGTTCAACGATCAAGTATATTACGCTATATAAAATGTTAGTATTCTTTAATGGCATTAAACAATGTATGATGATACTGAATTTAGTATTAAAGTTCTTCATTGGTATCAGAGCCATGCTGTTTGTTCCCTGCAATATACATGATTATATGCATGAAAATATGTCAATTATTGTGTTTTTGACAATTTTTCATGTATTTATAGTATTATTGCAATTCTGTGAAGTATCACAAATGTGTATGATTATGATACTGGTATAAAGTACTTTTTTCAAGGATTCTAATGCCGCTAATTTCATAATTTTTTGATAAGAATTGAATTTGTTATGAATTTTTTGAGATTGCAACATACATTGTTTTGTACGTTAAAAATAGTGCGTGTTCCTGATGTTTGTGCGTGCGTGCGTCAGTTTTTTCTCTGTCAGAAAGTGGGGCTGAACATGGGGTGACGTGGCGTCGCAGGATTGGTGCCACGTGGCCACGTCATTTGGTAGTTATATAAATTAATAATTAGTTTATTAATTATTTATTTTATTTTTATTTAATTTTTTGAAATTCGAATTTCAAACATTAAATTAAAATTAAAATAATTTAATTTTCAGATTATAACTGTGGCGCCACGTGGCACATTAGGGCCTTGCCACGTGACGCCACATATGAGCCATGTGTCACCGCAAGGCGGTGACACGTGGCCAATGTTGCCATGTGGCCGCCGCTCCGGCCACCGGCCGGCGGTGGTCCGGCCGCCGTCCAGCCGGTTCAAAAAAAAAAAGGTATATTTTTTTTGTTTTGGCCCTATATCTATGTGATATTTTTTCTATGAACCTCATGTACACAAAACTTTGTGATATTTGTGATTTAGCCCCAATGTTATCTATTTAGGCATTATATCTTTGTGATATGCTTATTTAGGTTTTTTATTTTAAAAATTATGCCACAAAACTCAGATTAAACTTTATTGACACTTAGAAATTTTAAATAATTTCTAATTGTAGTATGAATTTGTGTAATTTCCGTTATAAAACATCATACTAATAATGAAATTTAGTGAAATTTTCAAATGAACACCTAGAAATTTATGTAATTGTTTTGATTTACAACTTATTGCATGAAATTTATGTAATTTTATTACGGTAAATAAAATTTATGTAATTTTATTAAAATTGTTGGTATGTACAACATTCAATATGCTATGTGCATTGACATCTGTAAGAATTTAATCTAGGAAGGTTTTGTGCCTTATTTTTAAACCAGGACTTTTGTAGTTATAATTACATGGCGAGAGTTAGATGCACCGCGAGGAAGTCTATTGCGGCGGCATATATTAATAGATTTCGTCGTGGTCCCAGTTGTAATTGTAGACAAAGTCTTCTAACTAAGTACATGAGTCTACAATTCACTAATAAAAAGACTTTTTGTGAACACCTTAATGAAGTTAAAGACTTTGTTCTTAAAATGCGCATTAAGCTTGAAGTTTCACCTACCTTGAAGGAGAAAATTGAGGGATTGCTAAACTCTCTTCCTAGCATGTATGACCATGTGAAAGATAAGATCAACGAATCGAGAATGTCTTTTGAGGATGCTCTATGTGAGATAGAACAATTTGAGAAAAAAAAGAGTACTTCAAGGGGTTAGACGCACTGCTTGTTTGTCTCTGTTTCCTAACATGACCAAAGCTAAGGGAAATCGTAGATACTCTTTTCTCATTAATCGGTTTGCTCCGAAAATAGTTAAGGACTTTGAGATCACTTATGAATCAGATCAAACTAGATATGGGTGTCAGGATGATGAAGAGAATGCATAATATGTCTTACATTCTGTTGCTGAACTTTTATGCTTATTAATTTTCGCAATCATCGTTCTTTTCCATATGTAAACAGTGATGTTTATTTATAGATATATATCTATTTCCTTATTTGATCATTTTTTTTTATTCTTTTAATAATGTCGTTAAGAGAATATTATATCTAAGTGGGAGTTCTATAGATGCTAAACTTAGTGATTAATATTTAGAACTTACTTTTCATAAAAATATAAATTTGGGTAATTCAATTTTTTTTTGAAAATATAGTTTTTGCTAGAATAAGTTTAATTGTACTTTTAAGACACACGAACTATAAAGGATGATAGATCGTACTATGATTTGTTGATTTTAAGTCTTGTGTCTTTTCAATACAATTTAATACTCGATCTGACAAAATTACTTAGTGTATGTATGTGCTAAGTATCTCTTATTACTGTCTATGTAGAATTACAAATGGCATCGAAAAACATCATAGCTGATCTTAATAAGGGTGACAAGTTGAATGGGGACAACTATGATGTGTGGCATCGTAAGGTCCAGTACATTCTAGAAGAACAAGAAGTAATTGAAACCCTTAACCATGTAATGAATGAACCCGAGATTGGTATTGGAGCTCAGTATCGAAGAGATATGGACGCCTATCAGATCTGGAAGAAAAAGAATGAGACAGCTCGCATTACATTGTTAAGTACAATGCATGATGATCTGATTGCTGAAATCGAGTCTTACCCTACCGCTGAGGGTATATGGATAGCCCTAAAAGAGAAGTTCGGTGGGACTTCTGTGTCAAAACTGCATCAGCTGACTATCAAATTTGACACCTATAAAAAGAAACCTGATGTCAGCATGAGGTAACACATTAGAGAAATGTCAAATATGATACGAGAGTTGAAGGCACCCGGCCATGTTCTGACGGACGAGCAACAGGTGCAAGCTGTTTGTTATCCAATCTCTCATTGCCAGTTGAGAACACATGATTGTTAATATGACGTACAATGAAAGCATAAAAACGCTTGAGGACATTGTGGGCCACCTAGAGCTCGAAGAAGAGCGCCTTTTTGCAGTCAAGGCCACTGGACAAGCCTATGTGGCTGAGTCCAGCAAGTTTGGAGCATCTGGCTCCAAACACAAAAGAGGCAAACAATCGGGCAATAAGGGGAAGGGTAAGCAAAACAAGCAAGACAAGAAGGAGAAGAAGAAAGGCAAGCACAATGTGGAGAAGAACATTGCAAAAGTTAAGTGCTCTAATTGCCGAAAAAAGGGTCACTACGCTTGGGATTGCCTTGAGCCCAAGACCCAGGTAATGTGTTTTACCAAATCTTCTTGTAATGAATATGTTTATAGTTGTGCGTTACTGACTGAATCTTTACCTATGTGGACTCTTGACTCAGTAGCGACCAACTATATAGCTAGAAATAGAAGTACGTATGTGGAGTACCGACGTGTTCCGGCTGAGTCCCGATTGATATACGTTGGCAATAACGCTAGGGTCGAAGTTAAAGGCATTAGCACTTGCAAACTTCAGCTACGTGGCGGCTGAACCCTTTTTCTCCATGATGTCCTCTATGCTCTGGACTTTAGAGGGAATCTGGTCTCCGCATTAGTCCTCTTGCGTTTGGGTTTTCATATTTATATGTCTGGCGTTTTTGTTGAACTACTTTTTAATTCTGTTTCTTTTGGTCATGGATATTTGTTGAAAGGTTTTTTAGTTTTAGATATTGAACATATTAGTTATGGTCTTCATGATGAATGTTTTTCATATTATACATCTTCTAGCACTATAGATGTAGATGTGAATGTATGGCATAGCAGGTTAGGGCATAATGGGCAAGATCGTATGAGCAGACTGGCTAGAGAAGGTCTTTTGGGATCATTAGCAAAAGTCAACTTGCCCGTTTGTGAAAGTTGTCTTGCCGGTAAATCCACTAGAAAACCATTTAGCAAAGGCTTACGAGCAGAATTTCTATTACAGTTAATCCATTCTGACATATGTGGTCCAATGAATGTTAGGGCCAGGCATGGAGTCTCTTACTTAATCATTTTTATAGATAATTTTACTAGATATGGTCATGTCTATCTGATATCACATAAATCCGATGCATTAGATTGTTTTAAAAAATATGTGAGTTTGGTGGAAAATCAATTAGACAAAAAAGTAAAATCATTACGAACCGACCGTGGTCAAGAATATCTCTCTGATCAGTTCAGAAGTATATGTGATGATAAAGGTATAGCTAGACAACTTACTATCCCTGGAACTCCGCAATAAAATGGTGTTGCAGAAAGAAGGAATAAAACCTTACTTGACATGGTTAGGTCTATGATGGCTCAAGCTAATCTTCCTATTTCGTATTAGGGTGATGCACTACTAACAGCCACATATGTACTTAATTGTGTGCCCACTAAATCAATCAATTCCACTCCTTACGAGTTATGGACAGGTAGACGACCTGAACTTTATAACTTACGGCCTTAAGGGGCAACTGTTTATGTTCATGACAGTTTTCATAGACATGGCAAATTGGGACCGAGAGGGAAAAAGTATATTTTCATTCGATATTGTGAACACTCCAAGGGATATGTTTTCATTGGAGAACAATCAGATGGGAGTGTAATCGAAATTGAATCTCGTGATGTAACATTCTTGGAAACAGAATTCCTACGTAGGGGTGAAGTAGATAAGGATGATCAGTTAATTGAATTGAATAACTCTGACAATCCTAGTATTTCCACACCATCAGTTGGAATAGAGGTAGTGCTTCCGTTCCCTGATTCAAGTGGGAGAAATACACCAGTTAGTCATTTTGAATCTGAATAAGTTTCAGAACCGGTTAGTGGATCTAGCTCACTTCATACCCCTACACAGAAAAGTAGCCGCCAAAGTATTCCTCGACATCGTTTTGAGATTGAAGGGGAATCTTTAATGGTTACCACTCAGGATGATGATGAGCCAAAAAATATATCTGAAGCACTCTTATCCTCTGCACGAGAAAGTTAGATTAAAGCGATGGAAGAAGAAATGGATTCCATGAAGAAAAATCAAGTCTGGGTATTGGTTGATCTTCCACCTAAAAGGAGAGCTATTGGGAACAAGTGGGTTCTCAAAATTAAACGAACGGCAGATGGATCCATTGAGAGATACAAAGCTCGCCTAGTGGCTAAGGGCTATACCCAGATAGAGCGTATATATTATGAGGAAACCTTCTCTCTAGTGGTTAGGTTTGCCTTAATACGACTAATTTTAGCCATAGTCGCTCATCAAGACCTGGAATTACATCAGATGGATGTAAAAATGGCATTTCTCAATAGAGAACTGGATGAATAGATCTACATGGAACAACCTGTAGGGTTCATAGAAAAAGGTCAAGAGAGCAAAGTGTGCAAGCTCCAAAGATCTATTTACGGGTTGAAACAATCATCCAGATAGTAGTATCTAAGGTTCCATCGAGAAATCATTTCGTATGGTTTTGTTATGTTTCAAGAAGACCACTGTGTATATGTCAAGAGGTCTCAGAATAGATATGTAATTCTATCTCTGTATGTTGACGATATTTTGTTGGCTGGAATAGTAAGGATTATATAATCACCGTAAAAAAGTGGTTGTCTTCAACTTTTGAGATGAAAGATATGGGTGAGCCAGCATATGTACTTGTAGTCAAAATTCAGATGGATCGATCAAAAAGACTTCTTGCTTTGTCGCAAGAATCTTACATCAAGAAAGTTCTTGAACGATTCCAAATGCATAACTGCAAACCTATTGACACTCCTATAGCCAAAGGTGAAAGTCTGAACCAAGGGATGTGTCCCAAAACTCCAGAAGAAATAGAAGACATGAATGTTGTTCCTTATGTGAGTGTTGTAGGTAGCTTGATGTATGTCATGTTATGTACGAGGCCAGATATATATTTTGCCGTAGGATTGGTAAGTCGTTATCAATCCAACCCTGGACGAGCTCATTAGCAAGTTGTTAAGAGGATTCTAAGATATTTGAAGGGCACTTTGGATTATTGCTTATGCTACCAAGGAGTTGACCTAAATTTAAAGGGATTTACAGACGCTGACTGGGGTGGTGATCCAGATGAGCGTAAATCAACTTCTGGGTATGCCTTCTTGCTGAATAGTGGGGCTATTTCTTGGTGTAGCAAGAAGCAAACCTGCATAGTATTATCTACCATGGAAGCTGAGTTTGTGGCTTGCTCAGCTGCTATACAAGAAGCGGTGTGGCTTAAAAGGTTCATGTTGGATTTGGGAGTATTCACAAATACTGATAAACCGGTGACAGTCTATTGTGATAGTCAAGCAGCCATTGCCTACACTAAGGATCCAAAATACGATGGCAAGACTAAACACATAGACATAAAGTATAATTTTGTAAGAGATATGGTGTCAAAGAAAGAAGTGATCATTGAACATATCTCTACGCATGAGATGGTAGCCGACCCACTCACTAAGCCAACTCCTAGAGATATATATTTGTCTCATGTAAAATCTCTACGATTGCGCAGAATTTGATGTATATTCATATGTTGTGAAATGATCACTTATGTACTCATACAATTGTATATTTCAAATCCTAATAAATAAATAAATGAAATATTTTGATGCACTTAAGTAGTGTTAAATCTTTGTGATATATATGAATGAGACTGTATATGCATTTAAGTAGTGTTAAATTTTTGTGATATATATAAATTAGAATGTGTATGAGTATGTTAGCATATACAATTGGCATCGAATTGTACGTCGACAAGTTAGGGAGATTCGCTCTCTCACACGAGCAATCGCCTTTGGCGCAGTGGGAGCGTGCAGAGATGAGACAATATAAGTTAGTTAGTATTTATTGAAAATACTATACTTATATGAGTGTCGCCTTGAAAATTGGTCAGGGATTAGTTCCAACGATAATTATTAAGATGAGACCTCATACTGTATGTGTTATAATTAAGACTAATGTGAGGTCGATATGGATTCCCACAATCCTTACAACCTGTATATAGTTAGAAATGAAACCTCGATTACTGTGAGTATTAAGTTCGATGATTCAAGTTAGTTATTTGAGTGATAACTAAATCAGAATCTGTATAGTGTTACAATTAAATAAAGACATACTCCATTTTCTAAAGGAAGTCACATCGTAACACACGTTTCATACCGTGTGTACTCTAGCGACTATATAAGGAAGTTGATGAATTAATCCTTGCTTCATCACTGTGTGAGACCTTGAAGCAATAAATGCTTCTTTTAATATACCCTTTGTGACCTACACTCATATTATGATAAATCAAGTTTAATGTTAGCTACTTTGGTATGTTACCTAAAGATTACGTAAGATTCGATCATATGGGACATGTCCGGGAAAATAGTTAACTTGATTTAGAGGAGTATTGAACGAAGGGAAGACTGTTCACTTCTAGCGCTACATGTATTTATTGGTTGACCAGTTATACAATCTATGTGATTGAACGATCTTTGTGATCAAATATAACTATGAATACGTGATTGAGATTTTAAAGGTCATGCATAGCTTAAGAGGGATTAGGTGTGCACTGACTGATGTGAACTTAATTTGGTCTAGGGTATAACGAAACTCTATATTCTTTTGAAGATAGTGGCTCCCATGTCATCCTTAACAGGTGCATAGTCTTCGACCCTCCACTTGTTGTGTGCTCGCGAGTCGCACGACCTATTTACCTTTATGGAGTTTGATTATGCTTTGGAATCAGTTTCTTGAGAGATAATGGTGGATATTATTCTGCCCATCTTGTGCGAGTGAGAGATGTTGGATTTGGATCCTAGGTCGCCCTAGATGGGCTGACCCGATCCATTAGACCCAAGTATGGGAAGTTGGGTAACTTCCCATCACTGGGTATTTAAATTCAATAACTAATAGAACAACGTATGTTCTATTAGTATCAGACACAAGAAACAGAAAGCAAAACTTTCTAAAAAAAAGCATATCAAGATTAAAGATATTTAGGCTGTGAATTATTAGAGCACAAGACTATATTGTACACTTTGATTCATGACACACGTAGTGGAACAAACACGTTCAACGATCAAATATATTACGCTATATAAAAGGTTAGTATTATTTTATGGCATTAAATAGTGTATGATGATACTGAATTTAGTATTAAAGTTCTTCATCAGCATAACTCAGCCAACCCCCCAAACGGTATATAGTAGAACCAGAACAAAAATCATAAATTGTTTGTGTCACGCCCCGAGCCCAAAACTCCGGACCCGTAGGTGCGACTGGTGTTGTTAGGCATAAGAAATAATTACTTGGACCCTTTTTTCTACTGACCCAAAATGGTTAACCCAAGTTATTCCTTATACCAATAATACCTACTTATAAACCACACAATCACACTATATCCCTTTGATGTGGGATATTACACACACTTCCCATTAAGGACCTGATGTCCTAGTTAGGGGCACACATACCCAGGACCAACCAAGCGATGAAGGATTCTAGAAGTGGCTCATGCGGTTCAAGAGGTGGCTCTCAGCGTCTCCTTGGTGTAGTATTTTGTCCCGCATAATACTTAATTCCTGCATCGGCTAGTGACCTACTTTGAATACTATGTTGTTACGCCCCGAGCCCAGAACTCCAGACCTACAGGCTTAACTGGTGTTGTTAGGCATAAGAAATAACTACTTGAACCCTATTTTCTACTGACCCAAAATAGTTAACCCAAGTTATTCCTTATACCAATAATACCTACTTATAAACCACACAATCATACTATATTCCATTGATGTGGGATATTACACACACTTCCCGTTAAGGACCTGATGTCCTCGATTTTATATAATGATTTTTTCAACTATTGCTTAAGGTTTCGTTACTAACTCTCTACTATACAATTTTTTATGAATAATAAGCAACGACTCAAAAACAAATATTGCAATTAAAGTATAATTCTAAAATCTTTCAAAAAAGAAATCTCATAAGAAATTATTAATAAAAGGAGGTAATAAACATTTTAACTGTTGCAATTAAGTAAAACCGCTTTGCAAAAAATTTTAGTTTATACCACCGTTAAAAAAATTGTTTCAATGAGATATCTATTCTAATGATTATTTCATTTTTCAAATGAAAGTGTAGAAAAAGAAATAAATAATAAAATATTGCAAGTATCCTTTAGCTTGACTGAAGATGAAGATCGTTAACAAACTGAATAATGCACGGGCCTTTTACAACAACTAATTTCTCTTCGAGATCCTTGGTTGTGATGGTGTCATACCTATTTTTAGCGAAGCGCTTGGTTTAAGGAAGGCAACTTATTAAGACAAGTTCATGTTATTGGTTTCGAGTGTCTTTGGTGTAATTTCCTTAATTATTATGGTTATAGTACTAAAATTCTTGAGTTTCGGTATAATTTTCAAGTTTATTGAGACTATAAATATCGCGTCCTGGTATACTTAGGTTGAAGGGAGCTCCGCAAATGTTAAGGTCTAGTATTTTGTCCTTTATCAAAGGCTTTATTCCCCGTGGTGTAGCCAACCACCACAAGCGTGGCTGTGGTTTTGACTATTCACCAGCATGCATGCTTCTGCAATTATCAATTTGTACTATTGAATAAAACTTAATAGGTCGAAAATTAAGAATGTGATTCAGCCGAATTATAGTATCATTGCAATTTGTATACCAGGGCAATACATATCATGTGCAAAACAAAAAACAAAAGAAACGAAAATGAATCGACATCACACATTTTAATTTCGATAATGTTTATTCTTACACGGCTCTATTTGTGTTTGATCACATAAAGTCATTGCACAACACCATGCACTTTGAACCGTTACAAAATTTGTAACAATCAACATTGTGGTTGGGATAAGGCCCGTGCTTACAGTCACCATGCCTGCACAGAATCTTCCAACACCCAACAAATGTGACTACTGCAAACCCAAGAAAGAGAACTATGCACATGATTAGAAAGAAGTAGCGCTTTGCTTTAGCGTCTGGGTCTCCCCATGGCTGATCCTCGGTTTCAGACGTTCTCTGATGATCCTCGACATATGTAGCACGCTCGCTTCGGCCCAGTTTTGGTGGAAATATTTTTGCATTACCATCACGTCCAAGCGCAGAACGTGTTTGTGGAGAAGATATTCTAGTTGTAGCTGAGGATTTCTGAGTGTTAGGCGATAATCGTCTCATGAGATCATTATATTCGGACCTGGTTTTATCGTATTGAGACAAGATGTTTATGTACTTGCTTCCGATAGTAAACAATGCACTGAGATTAACTATTGCTGCCAATAGAGAGAGGGCAAAAACGAACCAACGATCGGAGCACGTAAGGCCTGAGGCATTTGCAATTGCTGCTAAGATAACACCTTGAAAGACAAAGTAATAGTTCGCAAGCTGGAAAGCAACATTCTGAAGATTTTGAAGACGAGCTTCTTGCTTTCCCACAAGTTTTCCCATTTCTTTGAATCTCTTTTGGTTTTCATCATTCGCCTGGTTTCGAGATGCATTCATAATTTCTTGGGTTGAAGCCATGTGAGAGCGAGCTCAATAATTGTTTTGGTCGAGAAGAGAGACTTGTGTGCTGTATAGTCCTTTGTCTAGATAATAGCTTTGGTCGAGAAGGGAAAGGGGCTTCATCGTTGATCTTATATTGTTCTTCGAATTAATTAGCTTTAACGCGATTTTGAAACAGTAAACTCCGAGTCTTTGCAATTTTATACTTCATAATTTTGATATAATAATGATCTTGTACTTCTACTTTATAAGAATAATGAAATTCCATCTTAAAATCAATTATTACTAAGAGAAGTAGTTCAAAATTTTATATAGTGATTTGGAGTTTGAAAATGCAACTCTTTATTACATGAGCTGATATTGAGTTGAGTAAATCAGTAAGATGAGATGCATACATGAGCTGAAATTGAGGTTAGTGAGCCAGCGATGTGAGATGAGTTACACACCGATAGACGTGTGATGAACAAGATTAGAGCACCGGCCTAAGTATGATATCATGTCGAGAATTATTGACTTTTATCCTAAAACCTAACAGTACTAGGTGTAGTATATATATATATTATATATATTATATAATGGTCTTGAAATTTGTGATTTTTAGATATTGGACAAATGTATATTGTAACAATATTAATACAACGTACCATCCAACTTTAGGTATATAGTTTGCCCCGAATTGCTTAGTCCCACATAAGTCTGATCTTAATTACTATCCAAAATTACAAACAGTATATAAGTCCATCTCTATTCAGCAATCTAAATCAATTCTGGGAGATCAAATGCGTGTTTGATTAGAATGAAAGGAGAAAAAACTAATGCCTGATTATCTTTCTTATGCCCACCGAATGTTTTTGTTCACCCTTTTGGAAGACTCATAGCAAAAGTAAATTATGGTCTGTATCAACACGTTTTGGGAATATATATATATATACTCAAAAATTCGTTGCACAAGCTTTCGCTAACACCACACACATTCAACTCCAATTCAGAATTAAAAATAATTGGACCAACTGTCATACGAAAAAAAAAAGTATAAATGCATTTTTTCTATATAAAATGAAGTCTTAGGCTTTCGTAGTACACAAAATATTCTTAGTTAAATTCTGCTGATATAAGATGATAGTCCATTGAGGTAATCTCCAAAACGCCTTCCCCCCACACCCCCCCCACCCTCCTCTTCTACTCTCCCAAATTTACATAAAAAAAAAAAAATATATATATATATATATATATATATATATATATATATATATATATATATATATATATATATATATGCTAATAATGTTCATATCAATTCTCTTTGGGAGCAAAATCCATTATTGTTGTATTTAATTTCTAAGGATGTCTTAATATGATAAGATATAAACGTTTAGATCAGCTGCTAGGAAATGTTGAAACAACTGCGAGGTAAGATGAGGCTAAGGTATTGTTGACTTTGTCTATCATATTTGTAACCTATTCATGACCCCTACAACGTACCTGTCAGTCTGACAAGTTCCTCCGTTTTATTCGGCAAGTAAGAGGACGAAGATGACTTCACTTGAGAGATCAAGCCATAGGGGAACATTGCGTACATTGCGTCTCGTCCATTTTCAGAGAAGCCACAAGGGTATATTGGTTGAATGACAAGGAAATTCATATGTGAGAATAATTCAACCGATCCAACTTTGCGCGATTTAATAAGTGAGCGAGGAGTGAGACCCTAGAAGATGGACGAGGGATTCATGTTTCACGCCCCAAGGCAGAGGCTTGAGAGACAAAATGCATGTTATGAACCAAGTGCGCAATTTAGATCGTTCCAAATTTACTACAAAAGGTTATCGCTAATTGATACAGTTAGACCAATAAGCATGCCCTTGTAAGCCTTTTTTTTTTTTTTTTAGGAATAATATTTTACTATTTAATTTATTAGACATTGTGGTTTTTTTTTACAATCTTTAGTAACTTGCTCTATAAAATTTCTATTTTGACGTTGTTGTGTAAAGTTGTAGTTGAACTGTAATTTGTAAGACTTACAAATTCCCTACCCAATTCACAAAAATTAAAACTACTGACTCTGTACCATTAATACGAGTTTTTTTTTGTCATAATCAACACGAGATTAGCTCAAACAAATATCATATGGCTTCTTTTTTTTTTTTTTGAAAAAGAAAGAAAAAGAAAATCGTATGACTTGGGAAAAAATCTAATGGCTTCATTTCTTTTTTTTTTTTTGACCAACTTCTATATCGTTTTCTAACTGATGCTTCAAGCACTTTCAAAAAACGTAATTCTTGGAGAACAAAAAAACAAATGGGACATTTTCTTGCATTTTTTTCTTTTGTCTATACATCTTATATATTGTCTATACAACATATTTTGTATCATTTTCTTACATCTTATATATTCTCTATGCACACGGCTCTTGCATTTATTATTTTCTTGCATTCTTTTTCTTTTGTTTTTTCTGGAATCATTGTACTGGAGTGGTGTGTTGTTTTCCACTTTTTTTATTTTTTTTATTTTTTATTTTAAGAATCATATGTTTCCATATTTGTTGACTAATTAAATATGGTAGTTTACATTTGGTATTTAATACTTTCTAATCATGGTTAGAAGTTTAACAAAATTAATGTGGTCCGTAAATAAGATTTAGTAACACATGACATTAATCCAAATGAATATTGTATGGAATTGTAGGTAATAAAATTGTAGATGAGCCAAGTCTAATTAAAAATGCTTTGGTACAATTACTATCGTTACCATGTGTTGCATTTCATTTCGTAGGCATGCAACATCAATATGATCATACACACATGTTTAGGATGCATGTCAATAATCATCGTCTGTTGAATGGTCTAATTTGGTAGTACTTATCGATATCGGAATATATATTTGTCCTACATAAGAAAATCATAAATTTTAAGACTATCATATAAGATTTTGTGGTACTCAACCCAGGGGCGGAGCCAGGCACCGAGGGTCAGTGTAGGCACCCGGTGCCTAGCTCCACCTCTAATAATCACATAACTAGTAACTAAAGATTAATTATCAGACGTTAAACTTTTTCCAGCTAACTAGGGCATAATACAAAATCCCCCCAAACAGACATATATAATAATATACGTAGTTATACACCTAAAATGATTAATTAGCACAATTATAGAAACCAATAGTGAATTCTCTCTTTCAAGAATATAACAAATTGCAGTGTTCAAGTTCTCCTCCATCAATCATCATCAGCTCATTTAGATTTGCAAGTTGGGTGCAGATTTGCTTGGCAGTAGCAACCATGTTGGTAAGGGTTGGCTTGACTTTTGTGTACTTGGAGCTTGAAACCCCAGTCAAGGTTAGCCCACAAAATGTTGGTGTCGAGTACTATAAGCATCATGTTAATTCAGTGTAGGCACAGGTCTACACTCGGTACCGTGTGCCTTGGCCCCCGACTCCACCTAACATCAATTAGTTTTAGAATAAAATTTTATAATTCTTAACATGGTATCGGAGTTAGGCTCATGGTCTAATTTTATTCATAGACTCATGGTCTATATTTATTCATCTTTTATGTGTGTCATCTTTTACTCGTTCTCAAATCATGTCACACGTGTATTCAATCTTTTTTTGCTTGTGCTATTATCCACGCGCGTCCATATGTGACCATCTCAAAATCAGGTCATACTTGTACTCAATCTTTCACATGTATCCCACGTGCGTTCAACTTTTCATGTGTATTCATCCACCAATGTATTGAATCTTTCACATGTGATCCCTCTTAAATTAGGTTACATGTAAGAAGGAGTTAGAATTTACACTTGTCCCACATTGAAAAATCAGAAACTCCAAAACTACCATATAGTGCGTTCAAACTTCCATGTGTGTTCATCTACCACATTCGTCCAATATTTCACGTGTGATTCATCTCAAATCAAATCACACGTGAAGGGGGTGTTAGAATATATACTTGTCAATATCAGAAAATCAAAAACTTTAAAGCCACCTTATAAGATCTTGAGCTACTCTGTCTGACACTAATTAATAAAATTAAAAAACACCAAATATTACACATTTATCAACAAAAGAAGTTATATTTATAAGTAACCAATTTAATATGCAAATTTTCTAAACAACACCAGATATATAATTTCCAATCTAAAGTAGAATTAACGAAGAACAATTTTTAAACTAAAACATTCATTGAACAATAACGTAGGTCATATCATGCATCCTCTTTATCTCCTATAATTCCGATCCTTGCACCAATTTGCTGGAGGTAATAAGAAAGGAAGAAGGAGAATGATGAGAGAAAGAAGACGAGAAGAGGAAAAGCAAAAAAAAGACTAAGGTAACGATTGGTATATATTTGGAATAGGTTAGGAATGGAATGCCATTTTCAACTCTATTCTGATTTAAATGCTTGATATGAAGGAAAGAATTTGGGAATCATATTCTCCCATATGTAGGGTTAGCCCTCTAGAGCAAACACATGGGATTAGCCCAATATTCCCATGTACTTGGCAATAAACTTATTTCTCAAATGACAACATAGTCTAATAAAAACTTAACTTTTATATATAGTTTCTTTTACAATAATAATAATAATAATAATAATAATAATAATAATAATACAATAATCATAATACTAATAATAACAATAAATCTAAATAATAATAATAAAAATAAGAAATGAAAATAATAAAAAATTATAATAATAATAATAATAATAATAATAATAATAATTTTTATTATTATTATTGTTATTATTATTTTAATTATTATTGTCATTACTTGTATTTTTTTATTATTATTATTGTTATTATTTTTTTAATTATTATTGTCATTACTTGTATTTTATTATTATTATTATTATTATTATTATTATTATTATTATTATTATTATTATTATTATTATGTTTTTGTTGTTTATGATTATGTTCCTATTTATTCTTATTTTGAATTCTACAATAATAAAAAGGCAATCATGTCATATTATACAAGTCATTTACATTACTACTCTTGTATACTAACTACAAAACATGCGGTTGGAATCAATATATTCACTATTATCTTCATTCCTAGATCATACCAAGCATGTCATTTCCATTCCTAAGTTCATTCTATTCTCAATTCCATTACATTCCTTAGCTCATTACATTCTTGTCCAGATTTATTCTAGTGTACCAATCGCTACCAGCTGAGGGGACATAAAAGACATTTCTCAATATTTAACAAAAAAGTAGACAAACCCTTGAAGAAAGGGTCAATCTCTTAATATTTTTCAATAATGAAGAGGCGTATATATATCACACTTTTAGATAATAGAAAGGGTTTGACTAAGAAATGCTCACCATATTATCACAATTTATTATCAGGCAATCTATATAAAGGCACAACAATAAAAGAAAGAGTGTTTTTTTATACACCCAAATGTTGTAATTTGTGGATCTATATATATATATGTGTGTGTGTGTGTGTGTGTGTGTGTGTGGTTATGTGTATGTGTATGTATATATATATATATGGAAATTAAGTTTTGGCAACATAACTCATTACATTAATTTATAATAGTCATATAATCAAGTAGTTTACATGAATTAGGCAGCTTAGTCACATTTTATGTATACTGTTGGATTTTGGGGTTGGGTCGCCCAATATGGGTTGATCCGGCCCGACCCATATTTGTATGGGTCATGAGAAATTATAGAAATAACTTCCCATCCTATTTCTAATTAATGTAATTAGAAATAGAAAAGAACTGAACGTATCAGTTCTTGAAACATAGAAGACAGTGAGTCTTCTTCAATTGTTCTTTCCCTCTTTCAATCTCTCTCAAATTCACCATGTTTATTGCAGGTAAAAACCAGGCTCTTAAGTTGTGGCTATATAGTCCAAGATCGAACATGTATTTTGGATTCCGATTCACGGCTGTTTAATGGTGGAACCAACGTGGCTAATTCCTGCAGACTCTTCCGTATACTACGAGGTTAGTATTTTATTCGATTTATGAAGATCCGTATTCTGTATTAAATTTTTTCATTGGTATCAGAGCCATATCATTGGCTCTCCGTTAAAATTATGCGATTTAATGAGATTTATGTGATGAATATTGTGAATGATGATTTTAATGTAGAAGTGATTTTATTTATGTTAAAATCATGAGAATTTGTTTCTTTAATCACTGGTATATAATCTATGTGATTATACTTGAGAAAAATGCATAAATCAATTGTTTCGCACATTTATTTTTCATAATATTTGTGACTGTTTTTGGGATTTTTTGTATCTGTAACATGCTCCAAAAATTGTGATTTTGGTATGTATGGAATGGGCTCGTCGAGATCTTTTTGTGCATATATAGATCATTAAATTTGGCCTTAAAATGCGAAAGTTATGATTTTTTGAAGATTTTTTTATAAATATGGAAAAATTAGGGCTAGTGTGTGTTCTTAGTATAGTGTGTGCGCGTTGAAAAACGTGGAACATGGCTGAACATGGGACTACGAACGCCAATCAGGTACTGCCACGTGGGCATGACTTGGTAGTGTTATTATTTTAATATTTATTTTATTAAATATCAAATTTTGAATTTTTGAAATTAGTTTTCTTTAAAATATTCAAAAATTTTAACTAACCACCATGTCACATGGCACGTAGAGCCAGCCACATGGCACCACATGACCATAACTTTGTGTTATTTATGGTTTGATTCCATAATTTTGTGTTATTTACGGGTTGATCCCCATAACTTTGTGTTTTTTATGGTTTGACCCCATAGTTTTGTGTTATTTATGGGTTGACCCCATAACTTTGTGTTATTTACGATTTGACCCCAAAACTTTATATTATTTACAATTTGACCCTATAACTATTTATTATTTTTGATCTGGTCCATTACCTTAGTGGTAATTTAGTTTTTTACCTCATGTTCTTCTTTTGGCCTATTATCTTTGTGATAATGTTATTTTGGACCCCATGTTTCTATTTTAGACCATTATCTTTACGATAATTGTGTTTTTGGCTCCTATTTCTCACAGAGCAAGTATATAATTTAAATTAATTTCAATTTAGACATGAAATCATGAGTGGTTTCATTTAATTGCCCAAATTTCTTTGTGATTCAATTGTAATTATTACAATATAGGCATGAAATTTTTGTAATTTTATATAAATGCCGAAAATTTGTGTAATTTCCTTGTAATATTTACGATTAGGGGCATGAAATTTTTGTAATTTCATTTAAATTCTGAAATTTGTGTAATTACGTTGGAATCTTTGCAACAAGTGACATGAAATTTTTGTAATTTCATTTCATAGTATGAAACTCGTTGTGTACAATATTAATAGATGCTATGTGCACTATTAATTTTTGAAATTAATTGATTGGACCATTATGTACTAAAGTTGTTTATATTCCTGAGGACTTTAGTGATCATTCAAGGATTGTGCGAGTTAAACAAACCGCGAGAAATACTCCCAACACTACTGACCATATAAACACACATTGTTGTGAGCCCAAAATGATTATCCCTTAAATCTTCTTATTTTTATAATTATGTGATGAGATAATTTGATGAGCATGTGATAGTCATATGTGGTTTCATGCATAATGTCAGACTGCACCCTTATTTCTCTTAACACATAGAATCAAAATGTGTCTTTTGGATCTCAATAAGTTTGAGATAGCTTCTATGTGCCTAATAGTCATGGTCTATATGTGTAAAGAGAATTGAATGTATTAATTCTTGTGGACTGGACTGAGTTATGAACGGATAGAGAACATTGAAGAGTGCTTAATTATGTCTAACATTATTAGTTATTTATATGTTAAATACTTTTTCATGTTCATCTCATGATAATGTTTGTATTTATCATCATTCTCTTATTATAATCTTGTACTACATATGTTATTATATTAATAATTAGTTTATTAATCATTTATCTGAGTGGGAGTTCTAAGATTGAGATTTGTATGATTCTAATCTAGAACTATTAGTTCCACACATGTGAATTTATGTAATTCATATACGGAACTAATGCTTCTACTCGAATAGGATTAAATTGTGATAATTATGATATTTGAATATAGAATTTGGCAGGTTGTACTACAATGTGTTGAAACTATATCTTATGTCACTTTATTACATTTAAATACTTGTTCAAGTAGAATTAAACATCTAAATGTACTAGTATCAAACATCCAAAATATGTCTATGTTGTGGTTATTACTAATAATAGCCAAAATATCATCATTGCCCTCAACCAAAGGAAAAATGAACGGTGATGATTGCCGAACATGGCATCATATAGTTTAGAATATCCTTGAGGAGCAAATAGCTGCTTGGAAAACTGAGTTATGTTGTGGTGAACCATTAGGGTGGAAACACCACTCCGCATAAGAGGTAGAAGCCTATCGGGTTGGAAAAATGCTAATGTTTGCATCACATTGCTGAGCATTATGCATATTGCCTCATTACTTATTATGAAGTAAAACCTACTGATGTGGGGATTTTGAAAGCTTGAAAGACAAGTTCAGTGGAATTTCTATTTCTAAGCTAAGTCAGCTTATAATCAAGCTCGACAGATGCTAGAAGCGTCCCAATGCTACTGAGAGGTAGCATTCTCGAGATGTCGAACATAATTAGAGAACTGAAGGCAGTTGTCCACATTCTCACTGATGAACAACTAGTGCAAATTGTCATCGTATCCTTTCCATCTAGCTGAGTGCACATAATTGTCAACATGACGTATAATATGAATGTTAAGACGTTCCAAACATTTAGCGTACCTTGGAGTCTGTATATAACACCTCTTACCTAATTTGACCACTGGTCAAGCTTCTGTAGATGAGTCCAATAAGCAAGGGTCATGTGGATCCAAGCATAAAAGGGCAGTGACTTCGATGACAAAAGAAAGGATTAGCTGGCCGAAAAGATCAAGAAGGTAAAACGAATGCGTGACAAATACAAGCTATGTGCTATAATTGTCATAAGGACGGTCACTAAGCTCAGGATTGCCCTGGGCCGAAGGCTAAGCGTCTAATCTCATAACTAGAAATAAAAGAACATTTGTGTAATACCGTTAGATTTTAGCCGAATCACGGTGGATGTTTGTAGGAAATAATTCGAGAGTTTGAAAACAAGGGCATCAGCACTTGTTAGCTACCACTATATGATGGTCAAATTCTAATTTTTCCATGCATCTTATACGCTCTGGTTCTAGAAATACTTAATCTATAGATAAAATCCTTTTACGATTAGGTTCTCAACTTTGTGTATTTAAAACTCAGTCAGATTGTTAGGAACAACTCATTATAGATCTGGCTATATTGTGGTTGGTTTTTCTTGTTCTACGAGTTGAACATCAAAACCATTGCTATATAAATATATGTTACCAACGCTATATCGTTAAGATCTATAGCATAAAAGCTAGGCATATAGGGCAAGAAAGAAGAAAAGACTAGCATTCGGAGGTCTTTTGAGACTATGGTTAACACGATTCTATCTGCCTCTGTGTAAAAGTTGCCTAGCCAATAACTCCACAATAAAATGTTTGGCAAAGGCTTGCGAGCTAGTTTTTCATTGCCTTGTATTCATCCCAAAATTTATGGTCCAAAGAATGTTAGGGCATGGCAAGAGGCCTGGTGTTTCATCACTTACGATTTCATAAGTTGGGGGCTTGTTTTTTTTGTTATCTCACAAGTCCAAAGCTTTTAATTACTTTGGATGTGATTTTAAACTTGTTGAGAATTGAACAAACATAAAATGAAATATTTGGTAACCGACTGTGGTTAGGTATACCTTGTTTGATTAGTTCAAAAGACGTGTGATAAAAGATGTATAGCAAGAGAGCTAATTATTCCTGGAACTTCGCAACTATGAGAAGTTGTAGAAAAAATGAATAAAACCTTATCGAACGTGGTTAAGTATATGATGACTCATACTAATTTCTCAATTTTGTGTTAAGAAATGACAATTGTCATATATATAAATTTAACCGAGTGCCCTTCAAATTAGTCACTTCAATTCCCTATGAGTCATGGACAAGTAGTAAACAAGTCTACAATGACTTATGACCCTGGGAGTTGACTACTTTATTCATGACATTTCTCATGAGCATGAGAAATTAAAATCAAAAGGAAATATGTGTATTTCCATTTGGTACATTGAACGCTCCAAAGGTGAATGTTCATTGATGAACAAATAGTAGGAGTGTGTATGAACTCAACATTCTTGGATATAGAATTTCCAAGCGGGAGACTCAGTTATCTGAATTGAATGCTCCTAATGGTCCTATCCCTCACAATCTTTCAGTCGAAATGAGGACTTGTTTTCGTTCACTGATCCAAGTGGGAGATAAATACCGGTTTGTGTTTAGTCAACTTGAATCTGTTTCACAATCAAAGTGAATTTGTTTCATTAACCGGTTTGTGGATCATGTTCACTTATAATAGTAATATCGGTTTGATCAACTCGAATATATTTTGTTATTAATGTGAGTTCGTTTCACTATCGGGTGATTATGAAAATAAGTTTTTTCATATGATTACTAGTTAAGATGATGATGAACCTTAGATAGTGGCTGGAGTTATCTCATCTTTTTGTAAGGGAAAGTCAGATGAAAGCTATGAAAGAACAATTAAATTTAATATCAGATATTAAGCTTGCTAGTGGCTAAAAAGTTGTACCCAAATTGAGGGTATAACTTGCAAGCAAACCTTTTTTCGTTGTTAGGTTTGTCTCAATTCACCTATTTCTGATCATGTCACCCAATTGAACCTCAAATTACATTAGGTGGATGTAAATGTGATTTACATCAAGTGGATGTAAATGTAATGTTTTCTTAGTGGAGAAATGCAAGAAGAATTCATTTTGTATGATCTTCAAATGGTTCAATAAAGCACCTGTGTATATGTCAATTGATCTGAGAGTAGATATGTGATTCTATATCTCTAGATGGATGATATATTGTTGATCAGAAATGACAATGAGTATATAATCACTATTAGGAAGTGATTGGTTGTCCTCAACTTTGTGGGATAAAGGACATTGGTGGAGTAGCTTATGTGTTTAGAGTTAAGATCCAGAGAGGTCAATATAAGATTCTTGTTTTGTTACAAGAGTCATATGTCAAGCAAGTTCTTGAATGACTCCATGCGTAAGTCTACAAACTTATAGATGCTCTTGTAACCGAGGGAGAAAGCCTAAGCCTAGGGATGTGTCCCCTAATGCCAGAATAGATTGATGAGATAAAAATGTTCCTTATTTAAGCACCATGAGAAGCCCAGTATATACTGTGGTATATACGTGGCTAGATATTCATTTTTGCCATAGATTGGTATGTCGTTATCAATCAAAATTTTAGACTAGCTCATTCGAGAGTTGTCTGAAGGATCTTGAGGTATTTGAAAGACAATTTAGTTTTTGGTCTATGCCATTAATGTGTTGATCTTTATTAGAATAGATCTACAAATGCTAACTTGGGTGGTGACCCAGATTAGCATAAAAGTTACCTCTTGACATGCTTACTTGTTAAATAATGGCACTACTTCGCGGAATAACAAGAAGCAAATATGCATAATATTGTCAACTGTGGAAATTGAGTTGTGTGGCATGCTCAACAACTATGCAAAAGGTAGTATGGCTCGAGAGATTATCATGGACTTAAGATGAGTCAATTGCTAGACGAGCAATGACAATCTATTGTGTCCACTAATTAGCCATCGCCTATGTTAAGGATCCTAAATTTTATGGTGAAACCTAGTACATAGACATTATGGCTTTGTGTCATAAAAAGAAGTGACCGTGGAACACTCACCTACGCATGAGATGGCAGTGACCCACTTTATAAACCCATATCCAGAGATATGTATTTGTTGAAGTAGAATCTCTTGGATTGCGTAGAACTTCATATTGATATTTTGTAAAGTATTGTGTAATTACTAATGTACTTATACTAGTGAGTGTTTGATGCCAGTTCATAGTGAACAAAATTTTCTTAATGTGTTTGCTTGGTGCCTTATCTTTGTGATAAGCTTGGAAGAAATCGAGTATGAGTATGCTAGCACATATTGGCATCGAAAAGTATGTTGACAAGTTGATGAGATTGACTTTCTCACACGAGCAATTGCCTCTGGCGCAGTGGGAGCGTGCAGAGATGAGACGATATGAGTTGGTTAGTATTCGTTAGGAAATACTATACTCATATAAGATACGTCGCCTTAAGTATTGGTTTAGAATTGGTTTCTATGACAATATTAAGATGAGACCACTTATTTGTATATGTTATAATTAAAATTGACATGAGGTCAATATAGATTCCCACGGTCCATATAACTTGTTTATAGCCAGACGTGAAACCTTGATTATTAGGTGTATTAAGTTCGAGGATTCAGGTTAGTTTATGAGTGATAACTGGACCAAGATCTGTATGGTGTTTGATTTAGGTAAAGACATACGCCCCTTTTTAAGGGAAGTTACCACGTAACACATGTTTTATACCATGTGTGCTTTGCGACCGTAAAAAGAAGTGGGTGAATGAATCCCTACTTTACCACTATGTGAGTCCTTGAAGCAATAAATGCTTCTTTGGGATACCTTTAGTGACCTACGCTCATATTCTAATAGGTCAAGTTCAATGTTAGCTACTTTGGTATGATGCCTAAAGATCACGTTAGATTCGATCATATGGGACATGTCCGGGAAAGCGGTTGACTTGATTTAGAAGGATATTGAGCGAAGAGAAAACTGTTCGCATCTAGTGCTACATGTGTTCATTGGTCGATCAGTTATACAATCTTTGTGATTGAACAATTTTTGTGATCGAATATAACTATGAATACATGTTTGAGATTTAAAGGTCAAACATAGCCTACGAGGGATAAGGTGTGTGTTGACTGATATGAACTTAAATAGGTCTAGGGAACAGCGAGACGTTTTCTTACGTTGAAGACCGTAGCTCCGATGTCATCCTTAACAGGTGCATGGTTTGAGTTTCCACTTGTAATGTGCTCGCAGGTCGCACGACTTACTTGCCCGTATGAATTTGGTGATAGTTCCCCACAAGGTCATGAAGAGAGATAACGGTAGATAAGGGTCTACCCATCTTGTGCGAGTGGGAGATATTAGATTTTGGGACTGGGTCACCCAATATGGGTTGACCCGGCCCGACCCATGTTTGTATGGGTCATGGGAAGTTATAGAAATAACTTCCCATCCTATTTTTAATTAAGGCAATTAGAAATAGAAAAGAACTGAACGTATCAGTTCTTGAAACATAGAAGACAGTGAGTCTTCTTCAATGGTTCTTTCCCTCTCTCAATCTCTCTCAAATTCACCATGTTTACTGCGTGTAAACACCAGGCTCTTAAGTTGTGGCTATATAGTCCAAGATCGAACATGTATTTTAGACTCCGATTTGCGACTATTTAACGGTGGAACCAACGTGCCTAATTCCTGCAGACTCTTCTGTATACTACGAGGTTAGTATTCTATTCGGTTTATGAAGATCAGTATTCTGTATAAATTCTTCATATCCAATGTGTTTAAACACACATAAAATGATATCCTAGAGCACACAAATTCCTAGGCAAATTCTTATATGGTCTAAGACCATAGCCCCACATATGGTTTTAGATTTCTAATAATTGTAAAGATACCCTTAACACTACAAGAAAAACTATAATTAGCGACGAACCGTCGCCATTTCGTCACCAAAAAAGGCGACGAAACAGAGGCGAAATACCAGTTGGCTAATTTTTAGAGGTGACATAGAGTTGTCATCTTTAAATCATCTCCACTATGCGACGAAATAGCGACGGTTTTAGGAAATACACCAAAAAATGTGGATTTCGTCTCCAAATTGTCTCCATTTAGCAACAAAAAGTAATATTACGAAGAATCGTCTCTGTTTTGTCGCTATGTGGAGACAAAATAGAGATGCAACGTAATATTTCGCGCACAATATTAAATTTTGTCACTAAAAGGAGATGATTTTTAGTAATATTACTTTTTGTTCCCTTTTTATCGCTAAAAAGGAGACGAAAAGTAATATTACTAAAAATTGTTTCCTTTTTGTCGCTAATTAGTGACAAAAAGGAGATGAAATGTAATATTACTAAAAATCATCTCCGTTTTGTCGCTAGATGGCGACAAAAAGGAGACGAAAGGTAATATTACGAAAATTAGCGACAAAAGTGAGATGAAAAATAATATTACTAAAAATTGTCTCTTTTTTGTCGCCAATTAGCGACAAAAAGGAAACGAAAAGTAATATTACTAAAAATCGTCTCATTTTATTGTTAATTAATGACGAATTTGTCTTTGTTAGAGACAAATGTGCGACGACCTATCAAAGCTGGACCATGTCTTCGTAAACACATAACATAAATGATTTAACATAATGCAAAAAATAAATAATTATACCTTATTTTACGTTTGGACAATTACATTTTTACTTTTTTGTGATTGAGTTGTTTCGCAACAAATAACAAACAAATTAATTTCAATAATAGCATTATTATAAAATAACGTGCCAATAAAAAATTTACTTTCAATATCATTAATAATTAAATATTACATCTGAACCTAACAAAATACATCATCACATGTACATAATAGCATCATCTAGTTTAAGAAATAAGTTGATATTCTTGACCTGCAAGTTGATGTTCTGAACAAAAATATTAATGGAACTTGGTAATTTTTTTTTCATCATTTGAGAAACAACAAGTTGAAGTTTTTGAGCTGCAGAAATGTAACCATCTTCTTTTGGTGGAGCATTTAAATCAAGCAACGACTTCACGACTTTGTTGAAATCTTGATCAGTTTTTTCTATTGTGTTAGGATTATCTTTAAAAAGACAAAGAAAATGTGAATGCTCTTATTCTTTCTTACTCATGGTTGAAAGAGAAAGAGAATGTGAGATTTTTTGATGTTTCAAAAGGACCTCAATGTTGTTTATAAAGATACCAACCCAAAAAAAAAGAGTGACGGACCAAAATGATTCGTCGCTAATTTATTTTTTTTAAACAATTTTTATCAATGGACCAATGGTCAGGTGCCATTGGTCCATTGTTGGACCAATGTGTCCAAAAGTCCCTTTGAAGGGACTTGGCAGCATGGTCCTTAAATACAGACCATTGGTCCGCTTTCACGTGGCAGCGGACCAATGGTTCGTATCTTATCTATGTGATACATCCCATATAGAGACAGGTTCAAGTGGCTGGAATTCCAACCACTTGAAACACAAAAAAATATATATATATTTGAACATAACCCCCCATTTTCTTACCCCATACCTCTAAGTGTTCACTTACTTTTGGCCTCATTTTAAGGTAATTTTTTTTTACTTTTATTTAATTTTTTTAATTTATTTTGGTTTCTTTCATTATATATATGTTTGTATATAGTGCCAAATATATGTATATATAATGATTTTAAATTTTTTTCGTTTGAATTTCAGTCTTTTTGTTGATTATATATGTAGATATTATATATATATATATATATATATATATATATATATATATATATATATATATGTTTGTATATAGTGCCAAATATATGTATATATAATGATTTTAAATTTTTTTCGTCTTTTTGTTGATTATATATGTAGATATTATATATATATATATATATATATATATATATATATATATATATATATATGTATATCTTGTTCTTTTATTATGATTTTAGGTTTTTTTATATTTTCATATTTTTTGGGATTATATATGTATTATGTATATATGTCATATTATGTATGTATGTAATTTTAGTAAATATATATAGTTTTGGTAGTTTTATCATGATTTTAAGGGTTTTTATTTAAAAAAATTCAGCTTTATTTATTTATTTTTCCTTTATATATATATATATATATATATATATATATATATATAAATATAAATATGTATGTATGTATAAGTGATAGATTTAGGTAAATTTATGATTTTTTTGTAGTTTTATCATAATTTGAAGGTTTTTTTTTAAAAAAAAAATTCAGATTTTTTTTTTCGTTTTCCTTTCATATTTGTATTGTATATATAGATGTATGTGTCATAGATTTAGGTAAATATATATAAGGTTTTGTAGTTCTATCATGATTTTAAGTTTTTTTTTTATTTAAAAATTCAGCTTAATTTATTTATATATATATATATATATATATATATATATATGTATGTATAAGTGATAGATTTACATAAATATATGATTTTTGGTAGTTTTATAATGATTTAGAAGGTTTTTAAAAAAAAACAAAATTCAATTTTTTTTTCCTTTCATATTTGTATACATTGTATATATAGATGTATAAGTCATAGATTTAGGTAAATATATATAACTTTTTGTAGTTCTATCATGATTTTAAGTTTTTTTTTTATATAATTTTAGCTTTATTTATTTATTTTCCTTTCATATATGTATATATATTGTATATATTTATATGTATAAGTGAAAGATTTAAGTCAATATATATATTGACTTAAATCTATTATATGTATATGTATAAGTGATAGATTTAAGTCAATATATATATTGACTTAAATCTATTATACATATACATATATACAATATAATATATACATATATCAAGATATATATTGTATATATGTATATGTATAATAGATTTAAGTCAATATATATAATATATATATGTGTGTATATGTATGTGTGTGTGTGTGTATAAGTAATGTCACACCCAAACTCGGTCTCATCGGAAACCAAGCCCCATCGCGATGACACACAGACATTATAACGCATGAAATATGAACAACTAACGAGACACAAAACACAACATATATCCTGAAAAAGCCTGCTTCATATATATACAACATTTCAACATTCTCGAGCAGAATACACTAAACATATATACATTCATTCATTTGGCAAGAGTTGACAGCCCTTACAAAACTAAAGAATTCTTGATTATAAACATGCGATAAGATATATGCCTAGCTAGTTGTGATCACGATCCAATGTGACCAACCATATATACAACAAAACAACTAGACTTTAAGAAAGACAAGTTTACCAAGTATACAACCCACAAACTTCAAAAGCCTTCTATACAATGAAACCAACCAACTAACAACATTGTTTCTCGACAACTAGAACATATCAAACATAAGGCACATTCTTGGGCTCATTAACAGCTTCCTCATGCACATACTCAACACCGAGCACACCTATAACATGCATTAAAGAGGGTGAGCTAAATAGGATTAGTGAGGGAGGTTAAATGGAAGTTTTGTAAGTTTTAACCTGAAAATCATTTGAAACACATAAGATACAACATATCACGTTAGTAACCAAGTAATCACATTCGCTTAATAACTTTGGAACAACCAAGCTAAATAACACACTGTAAGGATACCGCTTTAGAACACTTGTTGATGTCGACACTTATAACTCCCTCACGAACTTAACATTTATCTCTTCCGCTAGAGTACTCTGGATGTACACGAACCTACGACCCATCTCACCGTGACCATTGTCACGACCCCATTTTTCAATCGTTAGTACAGTCTCTAATACCATAGTAAAATCACAAACGTTCCTGTGATCGTAATGCCACAGGTTTAAGAAGATCACTCCGCCTAAGACCGCTAAGGCACAATTATAATAACCCGAGCTTTATTATCCACAAATCAAAATTTCAAGACTATTAAATAATTATTTTCCAATTATTAATTTCCAAATTTCAAATTTTCAATAACATTAGTCGGGAAACTAAATCTGATTATGGCCCAAGATTCACTTAACACTTATGATTCAATTAACACCTAACAAATTTCTAATCTTTCAGTTCGAGTGCGATAGTTGATTCAATTATCGATCCATACTTAGTCAAATTTTTAGCCTATTCGTGGTTTTCTCGAAAATCAGGCAGCACAACGGCTATATTTTGAGCTAAATAGTTTTATCCTGTAAACAGAAAAAGCCACAACCACAACTCCAAATCCTTCATTGCAGCTCCTCAACCCCAACTTTCAACAACATAATAGAATTCACCCAAAACATATTAAAATGATATCTAATTCCAAAGTAAAACATATATCATTTGTATAACCAAAAACTTATATATAAGTACGACATCTAACTATTACATTAATTCAAGTACCATTTATTATACAAACTTCATCACTAGTAATTGAAGTCACGACCATACTTTCCTTTAGCACAAAATCATCACATATTGTACTCCGACTCACCTACACTTGAAAGGGGGAAGCAAAGAGGGTGAGCTTATCCGGCACTAAAGCTCAGCAAGGGGGAAAATATGGGAAAGGTTTTCGAATACATTTTCCTGTTTGCAAATCATTTGGAAAACTCTAAATGCAATGCACACAATATCTGCAATCAAGAAACAATCAAGTATCCATATACAAGTCATATAACATATACTAAGTAAGAAATAACTTATTTTTCGAATCGAATCGATTTCAAATGGTAGCTGGTTTATTGAGATGTTTAACATCTCCTTCTTTATCTCACCCTGGTTAGAGTATTCCAGATAATACACGTCCAACTCTCCAAGGAAATCATGGTTTCCCCAAGCAAGAATGGTATACAGACCATGGTAGACATAAGATCACCGACATCCCTAAGACGTTAGGTGTAGTATGCATACTACCATGCCAATCAATTTCAAGCGGTAGCTGGTTGATTGAGATGTTCAACATATTCTTCCTTATCTCACCCAAATAGAGTATTCCGAATAATACTCGAGCCTACGACCAATTCTCTAGGGAAATCTAGTTTCCCTAAGCAAGAGTGGAATACAAACCATGGTAGACATAAAATCACCGACAACCCTAGGATGTCCGGCATAGTATGCACACTACCATGACAAAACCAGGTGGTTGCAACCTCTTTTGACACAAATTCAAGTTCAATTTCACATAATACGAGCATTTATAGAAATCAAATTGGCATCGAGTTCACAACTAGTACGTAGTTGACATTTATAGTAAATCGGGTAATCAATGAGCAGTCAAGTAATATAATTTCATATTAACATTTACCCAAGTATCCTAACACATCTAGAGGTCATATAGCATCATTACACATTAGTAGAAACTAGTAACTTAGCCATTTAATCGAATACATAACTTAACTAATTCACCTAAGCCAATGATTATGCCACTGCGATGAACTAAATTTGGTAAATCATTTACCTATCTTCTTGAACTCTAAATACTCTGTTTTTGGTATAGAATTAAAGATCTTTGAGTGTAGATAATTTTAGAATCAAACAGAACTCAATTCCGATCTAAATTGATAGAGTTATAACAAATTTACTGCATCTATGTCTTGACTGTCCAGATTGAATGCTATTGTAGGGTTATTTTGAAAATGAAAAATTCAGAGAATTTAAACGTTGGAATCTGACTTTCCTTAAAGCACGAAGTTTGTTCCTAACTGCTTAATATAGCTACTGTGAAAGTTTTGTTTGATTCCGAGGTCGTTAACTATTTTTAATACGCAAAAGAATCCTAAGGCAGTGAGCTATCCAGATTCAACAAAATTCCCGTAACCTATTTTATTGAGTGTTTTTGAATATGAAAACGATTTTTTCTCATAAACCTTTAAACACAATAATTGTTCCCCAATGAGTCTAGTATAACTTGAAATTTTTCCAAATTTTTATATAATGATTCAGGCATAAAAATGAACCAAAACTTCCAACAGCACCAATCTGTCCAGAACATGCTATTATGTGCATCTTGTTTATTTTGCTTCTACATTCATTGCAACAACTACTACAAGCTTTAGCAACACTTAGCAACATTAATAAATATTACCTAGGCACATTTACATGATTAGAATTCATTACATCTCATCAAATAACCCAAAGCATCTTCAATGGTAGATTTTGATCAAATGATATTGAGCCATGTTACCAACACATTTCTTCCATTATTTGACAAGCTAAGCAAGGATCTATCATCACAAATCATATACATGCTCTAAAATTTCAAGTTTCATAAAAACTCTCACCTTGAATTTTTTTTTTTTTTCTGAAAAATTAGGCAAAACGATCGGTAGAAAGGTAGAACATGTCAAGACGAGCCCGAAAATACTTGGTTTGCACCTTGGTTCCAATCCTAGCTTTCAATTTTAGCAAAATAAGATGAAAATTTCTTTCAATGGTGAACCTAGGGTTCATGGCTGGAAATGAAGAAGAAAAAACGATTTTTTGTCCATTTTTTCTGATTTTTTAAGCTTAAATATGTTAAAAGTCAAAGTTTGGTCAAACCCGTGTAACCAAAACAGCTCTGCAACACTTTACGAAAACGGCCATAACTTCTTCTAGAAAACTCCAATTCACGAACGGTTTGAAGCATTAGAAACTAGACTCGTAGGGATTTCCAACCATATATAATTTTCTACCTAACTCTTCCCTAATTGGTGTAAGTTTAATTGTAAAATAGACCCAAAATTTACTCGTAACTTCTAAGTATGACTTATTTAATGGAACTCGATATCCATCTTAAATGTCCCGGCATCACTTTCGACACATTCTACACTACTCATTACCTTTTTAAACATTAACTGGTCATTTCTTTAAAAAAATATTAATTTATTCCGAATCGCCTCGGGCACGGGTATTACAACCATCATCAACCACACGAGAGAGGAACTAGTACATGGTAGTCATGCAATTACCGGCAAACCCTATGCCGCCCAGCACGACACAACACTACTATGACGCACTATAGGTTGTAACCCATTTTTTCACATCATATCGCATCAAACACATTCACACATTCGCATCATATAGAGAGATCAACAAAGTAGGTTGTCTCTCAACCACATTAATCACTCAACAACACATTCATTGGACAACAAAGTAGGTTATCCAACCATTAACAACACCTTCAAATATCTATTCATTTCTATCAACTAAGCTTCAATTGAATATGTACTCAACACATTAACACCAATATTTAACCATCAAATAAGTCAATTACAATGCCATATCACTACACAACTCTTAACACATCCAACATATAGTCATCATTTAACCACTTTATAAAGTTCTACAATGCACAACCTTAGCACAACCAATAAAGTAACTAACTACAATGCAATATAAACATATTACAATAGCATAACTAGACATGAAACAAGATTAACAAGCCAAACTCCAAAATTACACCTTTGTTGGAATTTTTGAAAAATAATCAAAATTAACCTCAAACTCCACCAAATTCACACCAAAGCTATGAAATCATACAAAAAACACATATATATAATCATATGCACCAAAGCTAGCTAAAATTCTCAACTTCCAACATATAAAGTTAGCATATAACACCTATAATGTCATAAACAAGTTCTATTGCATATATATAGCTCTTAAATCACTACTTTAACATATAATCATCTCCAACTAGCATTTATAACACATATATATGAATTTTCATAAATAAAAGTAAACAATAAACATGCAAGACTTGAAATCCCTCACCTAAAATTGTAGAAAAAGGAAAAAAATGGCAAGAACAAGCAAGGTAGAGCTAAGATTGAGCAACTTCCACTTTGTATTGGCCTAAAAATGCAAGCTTTCTTCACAAAATTGATCAAAACCCTAGCTTTTATTTTTCACTCTTTTTTTCTCCTTCACCCGTGACCTCCTTCTCTTTCTCTTGCCTTTTGTTTTGTTTTGTTAAGTGTATAATATATATGTATAATGTATATAATGGTCAAAAGTAGTCAAACAAAGACAAAAGCTAGCTAAGTCAAATGTAGTCAAGGTTGGTTGGCTTGCAAAATATGTCTATGTTTTTATGTATATATGTATATATTGTATATAAGACTAAATTAGCTAATTGGACCAAGCAATTGGGCTTCTAAACACAATTAATGAATAAAAATAAGCCCACAAGTCATTTTGGGCTTCAAATGCAATTAAAAAATTAAATTGAGCCCACTAAAATGCACTTATGATGCCAATTAAATCTATACTCTTATGTGATAAAAATGCACGCATTATTTCAAGCAATAGTTAAAGCAAATAAATGCACATAATATTTCAAATGACAATTAAAATAGATAAATGCACATTAATTCATGCTCGGGTCTCACAAGTAATAGATTTGAAGTGAAATATATATAGTCTTATCATTTAAAAAGTTTTAATATGTTTATCTTTTTAAAAAAATTACAGATTATTGTCATCATAAACACCACTGCTGTGATACCCCGAACCCGGCACGCATTTGATAGCATTTAACTACATTTAATTAAGTGTTTAATTAGTTAATCATCCATTTTTGCACTATTTTGATATTTCTTTTAAAAGCATTCAAATAATTTTTATATTGATTAATTTAAAAGATTATTACCTATTTTTATTATTTATAGAAATTGGATTTACTTTCTTGTATTTAATTAAGTGTCATCTTAAATGTTAGTATTTAATTGCATTTGATTATGTGTTTATATTAACTTGTTCATTCGTATCTTAGCATTAATTTCATAATTCTTTAAAATATTCTAGAAGTAGTTAAATTAATTATTTTTAAATGAATATTGATTATTTTGATTATTTTAATAATCGATTTTACTTTCTTGCATTAAATTACTCGGTTTTCAATTAAATGAGAAAAGTAACTCCGAGCCGGAGTGAATTTAAAACTATTCTACTATTCTACTTTTCAAAAATTATAGTTTTATATTATTGCTCATCATTTGATTAGCGATCGTTTATTGATCGTTCGATCGTAGCATTTCGAAAATGAAAGTTAGAAGAATATTTCTCGGATTTCGTGAATAGCGTTTCTAGTTTAATTTAGCTAGTTTTAGTTGGTTTTCATTAAAATTGCATTGTTTTAACTTGAATTAGACTAAATGCTAATTAAATAAGCTTATTTGACCATTTTTAACTTAAGCTTGACTTTGCAAAAAGATCAAAATGCCCTTGAGCCTTTGTCATCTTTTTAAATAAATAAAACAAGGCAAAATTGACTTCAAAACAAATCCCAAAATTCCCCCCAAGTCCCCCCCATGGCCGAAATTCCCAAAGAGAAAAAAAAAAAGAATTTTGCTTCCATTTTTCTTCTGAAATCTTGCGTGGAATTGGACGAGGATCGTGGCTAGGGTCCTTGCGGGTCTTGGTCTTGGTCTTCAATCTCTGTAAGGGTTTTCACATTTTTGTGCATTTATATTCGAATTTGATTTTTGATTCAATTTCTTAGATTTGATATTTAATGCGTTATAATGCTTGAAATTGCTTGGAATTGCCTCTTTAGGGTTCGTAGAGCATTGCTTGTTAGTTATTTAGCAATTTTTATGGCTAGAAATGCAAATTAAAATTAGGGAAGAACATGAATAGTAAAAATAAATAGTAAAACCCTAGATTTTCAGATTTTTGATCCGAATTGCGATTTCTTGATTTGGATAGGTGCCATTAATGATAGAAAGATAAAATGTGCAATAAAAACGGACCGGCCTTTGTTAAAATTGGAAATTAGACAAAGAAATGTAAAGGGGCCGTTTGACCAAGAGTTGACAGTGCTCGAATTGAGTTGAGGGTTTTGCTATTGAGGGCATGGAAGCACTTTTGGCGCTGTTGTGACATTGATTGAGTGTTCGGTTGATATAGCTATAGTTCAAACGCAGTAGGTGGACTTTCGGGCTTCGGTTGGGAAAATGAAGTTTCGTGACATAGGAACGTGCCTTGTAGTACCTAAGTGAATGTAGTGAAATCGATTTCCTAATCCTGTAGCTCGTTTGCTCGTAATTTCCTTTGAAAGTTAGAGATTAAATAATGTTATTTGTCATTTTTCGTGTTTAAACTGCTATTGCTTGTTTAATCGGTGTTCTTGTTGTTAATAATGATAATCTTGCTTGAAATGTCAATTAATTGCTACTATTGATTTTAAGTGCTTGATATATTGAAAATTGATATTAATCTATACTTTGGTGCTATCGCTCATTTATTGCTTGTATCTCGTATTGCATTATATAGTGTCATGCGCGTGAGTGATGGGCCTCTCTAGGTGGTCTCGGGCTGCCAGGGTTGGTTGCTCTAGCTCCGTGTCCTATTCTCATTCTCGCTAGGGATGCCGCCCTGGGTGATTTGGGTCGTAGATGTGTCGGGATACATCCGGAGTACACCTAGTGGATGTTATAAGGTGGTTGCGCTTATTGTCATCGTTGTCAACATCAAGCTCGAGATTGATGTATTGCTCGCGAAATGGTACATTGCTCGTAAGAGTGAACCATGGCCTTCAAAGTGTGGTATAGCTTTGATTGGTTGTGTTAATACTTTCTTTAATTGTTATTGTATTGTTGATTATATTGATTGTTGTTCTTATTGGATATATATTGCTTAACTGCCTTATTTGCATTGCACGATCTTCTTTCTCTCCACCTCGATATCTGTCTCGCCCTCACTGAGTATACGTGTTGTGTATACTCACTCCTCACCACCACATTTCAGGAAATACCATGTTAACTGGAAAGTTCGTGGTTATGTGATAGATCGTGCTTGAAGAGTTGCCTTGCGTGCTATGTGGCTTGAGTTGTCCAAGATGCAAAGATATATTCTTCATGTATTGTATGTATTTAGTGTTAAAAGTTATGTAATTAACTTAACTAGGTTTATTAGAATGGTATGATAGTCTATTTTATGCAATAGGTTAGTATAGTTTAATTGCCAAGCATGAATGTACTTGTCAAAGATGAGAAGAGATAGGTTAGCTTTTAAACTGAAAATGTATATTTACTTGTGTTCGCTTGTTGAGAACCAAGGCTCGGATGGCCTTGAGGTGTTTGAATGGTTGGACACGGTACTGGTCCACTTATATGCTGTCGCAGGCTTTTGCATTTTGCCTAGAAACAAGGGAGACTCCGTTTGTTTTCCCTAAATTTTATGCCCGGGTTTGGAATTGGGTTGCGATTAGATTGATTGATATAACTCCCGGTCTCGAGAGGGATCGGGGTGTTACAACTGCTACCACCGCGTAGAATCCTAGAATCTAAGAAGCTCATAAAGAACAATTCCGTCAGCTTCAAGGACAAATCGCATTACTCGTCCAAAGGTTCCCGAATCTTCCAGAACAACCGCCTCCTCCTGGTGATGGGACAGAAGATCGATCAAGCCATTAATTGTATTTTTTAAGATATCAAAATAATTTGTAATTAAATTGATATTTTATGATAATTTCATTTTAAATTTTAAATTGAAAATATTTTAATTCTTATAAATTATATTTTAATTTGCTTGGAAATTTTGAGATTTATGACCAAAAATAAAAAATTGAGATTTTAAAAAATATGTAATTTTTAGATTATTTTGAAAAATATATATTAAAATTAGCCATGAATCGAAGACGAATGGATTTAGCAATGAATCGGAGACGAACAAATATAGCGACAAATCAGAGATTAAATTGTTTAGAGACGCATCAGAGACTAAACTATTTAAAGACGAATCGGAAACGAAATGTTTTAGCAATGAATTGGAGACGAAGCTATTTAGAGACGAATTGGAGATGAAACTGTTTAGCAACGAATCAGAGACGAAACTGTTTAGCGACGAATCTGAAAATAGCGACGAAACAGAGACGAATGTGGAATTTTTCAGACAAGGAAATACCCGTATTGAAATGGGTGTAGATAGAGAAAACGACGGATCGAGAGATAAACAGTCTTTTGTTCCCATGATGCGGGTGCGACGTTGCTTGATCTTTTACTAGATTTTGCAGACAAGGACTGAAGAAGAAGAACATGAACAATTGAAGAAGATTGTGAGGGTAACAACGGGATAGAAATTGATCGAGTCTTTTTTTTTTTGTTTTTTTGTGAAATATATATATATATATATATATATATATATATATATATATATATATATATATATATATATATATATATATATATATATTTGAGTCTAATATGGTTAAAATTTTTTTTTTTATAGTCTAATATGGTTAAAGAAAGTTAAGAAAGATTTCAGGAAATATTAATAAAGAGAGAAGAAGAAATTAAGAAGAGAGAGAAAAAATTTAAAAAAAGAAAGAAAAAAAATTATTGTGAGATGGCATGTCACATAGGACTCCACATAGGAGATGATATATAGTACAGTAGAACATCTTTAAATTAATACTCGATAAATTAATAATCTCTTTTAATTAATAAAAATGTCCGGTCCTGACTTGGGACCAGTGTAAAAAGTTGATAAATTCGATAAAATTATAAGATAATACATTTAAAAAAATTTCCTTTGTATTTTATTGATTTAACTATTTCATAAATTAATAATTAGCTAAAAAGTGCATAATAAATTGACTATGAGATTTTCTTAAAATATGAATCAAAAGTAACTTGTCTTTTGTTAAATTTCAAATCTAGTTGAATATAATATTTAATTATTTAAAGAGAAAAAATTGAGATAATCCTACAAGGATTAAGATACAAGATTAGAGAAATTAGTTCTCATCCTAATCCTACAAAGACTTGGATATGAGATTAGAAAAAACTTTTTTCTAACCTTACAAAATTAAATTTTATCTTCTATTATTATTACTTATCTTTTTAAATTAGACCGAAAAAATATATCATAATCATAATATGTTTACTATAGAGCTAAAAAATAAAAAATATATCTATTAATTAATAGTTATTAATTTATCGATAAATTAATATCTCGCTAAATTAATAGAATTTGGTGGTTCCAACGCTATTAATTTAAAGAGGTTCTACTGTATTACTCTAAAAAATACAAAGATAACATCCTCAATAAGAGTATATATACTAGGAGTTTGGAATATTGATGAGAGTATCCTTGTTTATTTTACTCTAGTCACTTCCTTGGATCCTTTTGTAAATATTTACTTTTGTACATCCTTTTTGATTTAATGCAAGCACTTGCTAACTTAACAAAAAAAATGTCATGGATTTATATCATACTAATGGTGTCTTTTACATGTAAAATTTTAAAGTACAACACTCAAAAACTAACTCCACCTGTACTTACAGGAACGTGTTGAATATAATAAATAATACAATAAACCCTTCTTTAACATCTTAAACTTTTAGATGAAATTGTAACTTAACAATCATCTTGTTTCCAGGCTCAACAAATTTGCCTATACAAAACACAACTTTTATTTTTACATCCGAATCTAATTTTTTGCCTGCCTACTGCAAAGATCCTTGTATACAATTGTTCCTCAATTAGGACTCTATTCCATATGGATAACTTGTCCTTAAAAAGAGAGCACCCCTTCTCACCTTTTAAAAATATTGATCAAGTACCACCACTTCTTTTTGAGAAAAAGTAAAAAATTAAAATAAAAGAATCTATAAGTTTATATACACACACGTATACATAGTACATACGTGTGTATATATACATATATAATGTGAGATTTGGGGTTGAGAAATACTAAAAACGAAAAAATTGTGCAAACAATTCTTATTATTTTTCTAAAAATTTAAATTTGTCTATATTGTTCAAAATTAGTTAATTTAGTCCCTATTTTTTTTCAAAAAAAAATTAAATTCGTCTTTATCATTCAAAATTAGTCAATTCAATCTTTATTATTTTTTAAAAAAAATTAATTTAGTCTCTGTTGTTCTCCAAAAAAATTAATTTAGCCAATTTAGGCAGAAACTAAATTGAAATTTTTTGAGAAACAATAGGGACTAAATTAACTAATTTTGAACAATAAAGACAAATTTAAAATTTTTTTGGAACAATAAAAATTAAATTTGCTAATTTTGAATAATAAGAAGGAATTTAAAATTTTAGGGAAATAATATGGTCCATTTGAACAAATTTCCCTACCTGAAAACTTTTATCCCCTATTTTTATAAGATTCAAACGCTGATCTCTCAATTATCAAAGGAGTAGTTCACCACTAAACTACTCCTAAATCTCCTTATTCCACTTTAAGATGTAATACTTTCACATTTATAATTGTTTTTATCATGTTCGTTTGTATTCCGAGATCTAAATCATGAATGAATCTAAATTATTTGATCAGAGAATTAAATGGTTTTGGAGACCAAAGTTACTGGAATTGTCAGTGTTAAGTAGTTTTTAAATAAAAATATATATATATTAAGTTTTTTTTTTTTAAATCAAAATAGTTTGTGAAGTCAACTCTCACAATTCTACAATTGAATTGAATCCGCTCCTTTCTAGATGGTTTACACTTAGATTCATGGCCTGACATTCTTTTGCTAATGTTATTAAGAAAAATAAAATGTTTTTCTCATGATAAAGACGTGAAGTTTGACCCTGAGAGGGTCCATTTACAAGCCCCATATGTTCGACGAAGAAACTCACATCCGTGGTCCCCTGAACACCTAGCTCACAACACTCAACTTGTACTGCATGTACTGCGAGTACCAATTTAGCTTTTCTGAAATTGTCGATCATGTACTACATTCTCTAGTCTAAATATCAAGCAAACGAAAAAGAAAAAAGTTATTAGACATTTATTATTATTATTATTATTATTTTTTCTCTCTTCCTATGTACAAGTTCTTTGCATGCCAAAAAAGAGAGAGAATTAAAAAAAAAAAATTAGTTATTTCAAGATACCAACAAAGTACGAAATGATATAGATGAATGATGAAAACAAAATGACATCTAACAATTCAAAAATCTGAAATCTAAAAGACAAGAAAGGTAGGCAATATTGACTTGTGCACTTTTTATTCAACTTTTTGTAGCTTTTTATATGCTTAACTACATAATCTTGGTATAATTCTAGATTTACAAAGAAAAACACTCGGAACCATATTTAGCTGCGACTTTTATTCCTGGTGCAGTCTCAACATAGCCAACCGCTTCCCACCTACGATGAGCCGACGGTCTTGGTAGGTTCTCCGGAACAATATTCTCCAATGAATTCACACGCCATGGTGGACATGCTCTTTTATCACTCCATCTCCGCACCTTTGCTTTTGACTCGACATGAGCTAGTTGCATATCCCCCGCTACGGCGTCGTCTTGGCTAGCTACTACAACATTGGCCATTTCTAGTCCAATTAATATACATGCCACCCCCGTCACCAATTGTCTTCTCCATGATCTATCCTTCTGTGGCCTTCAAAAAAAGAACAAGTCAAAATAAAAATTAATTAACCCCTTTGGCTATAAACAATATATCTAGAGAAGAATCATTGGTACTTATTGCCGGCCATGAATTAGTTGGTAGTTATCCCCAAAGGTGGATCTAAAATGTCTTACCAATTGGGGTTGATTGTGGAATAAATGATTTTTGTGACCAAAATTTTAGGGATTATTACTAGTATTAGTAATTTTACTATGTAAAATTATCAATTTATGTTTGACAATTGCCAATTATAAGGGATGAGGTCTATTTCCTAATAACTCAAGTCTTTTTTATTCGGCCTGACCCGTTCGCCCTACTTACATGTAATTTGATCAAGAATAAATAGAATGATCTCTTACCATGTGACTTGCGTAGGCTTTGGCTTTAGAGTAAAAGGGCTTGAACTTTGAGATGGAGGGGTAAGCTTGAGGCAGCTATTAGTTGTAATGGCCATTCCTTCTATATTTCTCTCTCTCGATCTCAATCTCAATATTTCGAATGATAATGAGTATCAAAAGGATCGAGCATGAGGTTCTATTTATGGTTTGTACTATAGAGTGTTAGTTGAGATACTTGTTAAAGAAGTCGCTGGTCAGTAGTACATGGGAGCTAGCTGACTGACTAGAACTCTAACGGTGGGGCTTCTCCTTTGGACACGTGGGATTGAACCCTTCAAATGAAGATATTTATTTGCTTGCCGTCTTGTAACACGTTTTCCCTCTTCTTTGGACGCATATTGAAAATGGCACACTTCTTTGGAGTAAGGCGGCTTTGTTATGTGCACGCACCAGCTGCTCTTGCCGATGCTTGCACGTTTATAGCATCGATTTCCTACTTGGTTGCAGTTGTTGGATTGTACAAGCCAACGGTGAAAGACAAAATTTCCCCCCATCGATTTCCTACTTAATTGACAAAAAAAAAAGAAGGATTTCCTATTTAATTCGGAGGGCATTTATTTCACGTCCCACAAAAGTGTACTAAATACTTGCATACAATTTGAAACAAATGAATTTTATAAAATTTTGCATAATTTATTTACAAATTTAATTACTTATGTTTGGAAGTATCTTTTTTTTTAAAAAAAAATTACAAATTCCAAATTTTCCAATTTTAGATTTCTTCAAACTTTATCCAAATTGTTGATTAAAAGGTAAAATTTACAAATCTTAGTTCAACAAAGTAGTTGGTCATCTTTCTAAAATTTATAGAGGAAACGCTCTTGTTTATGCAACTTTTGGTTAGAATCTCGGATTTGACCCAAAGGTATAGGTATAGTACTTTTAAGAACAAGATTGCCCTCTAAATTTTCTTTTCACTATCATTATTCTTCCCCTCGTGCGATTCTGCTTCTCTCTCGTTCTCATTTCTATGCAGTTATTTCTTCTTCTTCTTACAATCTTCTTTGCTGGCAAATTCTTCGCTTTCAATCCAAGCTTCTGCTTCTTGTTCGAACCAACAACCCAAAGTTGTTGTCACGAGAGAGAAACAAAAATAGCAAGCACCATTAAGCTCTAGAGTGCACCTGTGACAACCTACATCGGTGAGAGTTAATGTAAATAGGTATTATGGGTATAAGAAATAACTTGGATTAATTATTTTGGATTGGTGCGGGAATTAAGTGCTATACGGAGCAAAGTGTTACACAAAGAAGATGGTGGAAATCACCTCTTGAATTCGTAGGAGCCACATTTAAAATCTTATATCACTTGGTTGGTCATGGGTATGTGTGCCCCTAACGAGGACGTCAGGTTTTTAACGGGGGGTGTATGTAGCATCTCACATGGGTGAGAGATAATGTATATGTGTAGTTTGTAAGTGGGTATTGTGAATATAAGAAATAATTTCGGTTAACTATTTTGGGCCAATAGAAAAGAGGTTTAAGTAGTTATTTCTTATGCCTACAGCACTAGTCTCACCCACGAGCTTGAGATTTTGGGCTTAGGGCATGACAAAATTTCTTAATTTTACAGCACCAATCTCACTTGCGGGCCTGAGATTCTGGACTCAAGGCGTGACAACACCATTCACTAACTTTTGTTTTATTTTCACACTCATTAACTTCTTGTTACTAATTTTGTTCTATGACTGAAAGTTTAGACAAACCATTACCTATTATACACCAAGCTAATTTGCGAACACAATGACAAAATTGACAAGTAGTATAATTTACATATGACAATTGACTTACCATCTTACAACTCAAAACAAGGAATTCTTCTACAAATACAACCCTTACAGAATTTATTTATAAATCGCAATGAATTCTACACCACCAGTCATTCCAAACACTCAGTTAATGTACATAATAATGAAATTTTGTGTTATTAGAGAATGAATGTCGATGGTGGTAATTTTGGTTATATCAGCAATTAGTATACATAAGAGATTTTCAAAGGAGTGTGAAAGATCCCTTAAAGGGTCAGTAGTATAGAATGAAGAAGTTAAAATGGTACGTCATCAATCAAAGCCAACAAGTGGTGGTGATTTGGGTGAACTCAGAGGCATATTCACACTGAGAAAGAACAACTTTGCAGTGGACTGGATTACTAAGTGATATGGAATGACATGTCAATTTTGGGTTGAGGAGAGCTAATAGGAAAATTGTTGACCAAAGATCAAGGTAAATGATTTATGAAGGATAAAATATTTTAGGTGCTATTAAAGTATTGTCTTATTACTAAATTGAGTATTGAGTAATTATTTTTAGTTGTAAAATTATTTTACATTCAAATTTTCTTTTTACTAAATTAAGTATTAAACCATTAGTTTTAAAACTATTAAACTTTCGAATAGTATTCAATATATATATATATATATTCAATTAAAAGAGCAAACCAAGGGTTGGGGGCATGGGAAAAGAGCTGAAACATAATTATTTGAAATTAAAATACTCAAATTAAATTTGTTTTTCTTTTTCCTCTTCTTCTCGTCTTTATTTTTCTCCCTCTTTATCATTTTTCTTGTTCTCTTTCTCTCTGTTTCGTTTTCTTCCTTTTCCTCATTCTTTGTCCCACTGCCACTATCTCTTTCTCCTTCCCCTCTCTCTTACTATTGCACTCGCCATACTCTATCTGCCTTTAGTCGAGTCCCTCCTAATAATAGCCAAAACACAAGCACACCTACAAAATTCACTATAACATTTAAGATCTTTTGCAACACTCTAATTGAAAATAAATAAATAAAAATCATTGCAAAAGTTGTGAAAAAACCTCGTAATAGATGTCTTATTTGCAATAGTTTTTAACTATTTTTTTTTTACTAAACAAGCAAATGGTGTATATCATTGAAAAATGTACAATAGAGGTTTTTACATACATTTAAAGGAGGGACCTAAATGGTCAATGCAGAGAGAGAAAGAAAAAGAGTTGACCTATGCTAAGCAACAAGGCCAATGAACATCTCGACAAAGTTCATGAACAGGAGAAAAGAAGCAACGATTTTTAACCATTGTATAAAGTAAACTTTTTTTACAATGGTTAAAATATTTTAATGATTTTTTGTTGATAATTGCTCATGAAATTAATTTTTGAAAATGTCGAGGTCAGAATCTCGATATTGAGGTTGGGAAGCTACTCCTGCCGAGCTGGATTTCTGGGTCGGCTCCTCAACCTAGATTTTCGGGTCGTCTACCTGACCTGCACAAGAAAAAGGAAGGAAAAGGCGGGATGACGACTCGGATTTTTCTCTCGGGCGTGCGAATGATTAGTATGTCCGAGCTGGCGAAGTAGCTGAGAGCATTTAATGAGCAGTTACCTCAGAAATGAAAGGGTAGAGCTCTATTTATACTAAATTCGGATCTGACAGCATTTAATGCTATGCAGCTTTATGTCCCATCAGGGCTTTATGTCCCATCAGAACAGCTATTTGCCGAGGTCGGGGTTTTCCTGGGTCGGGGTGAGGTCGAATCAACATCCAGGTTGGGCATTAGCTGAATGTGCTGAACGTGGCTCAGATTAACCCGCCTCAGCTCGGAGTAGGCGTCATACCTCAGCTCGAGGTCCCCCTAATCAATCCTTCCCCCCCTCCCCCCCAAGTCGAGATCGAAAGGGTGAGATCTAGATTTAGTAGTTGTTCCCGAGCTGGAGGTGCCCGACCCCTGTAGAGTGGGGATGGCCACGTCAGCGGTGCATACCCTTCAAATGGCTGACACGTCACCTGGCAGTTATAACAAAATGCGACGTTTGGGATTCCCAAGGCGGTTACCAGAGTTGCCTATAAATAAGGTCTTGACATACGAGATTCATTTCACACTTTGCTTACGGAATTTGGAGCTTTCAAGTCGGCAACCAGAGTGGTTGGACACTTTTAGCTCGACAAATATCATCTCGGGGTATTTAGCTCGGAATCCACTAGCTCGGAGCCAATTAGGTCGGAGGCAATTAGATCGGGTCATCTTCGACAACTAGAGCGGTAGGTACGTCCCGACTCCCTTTAGTTATTCTTGCACATATTTTAATTTATAAACAGGATGGGGAGGTTGGAGTCGGAAGATTCTCAAGCGATGGAGGTGAAGTCCTATGGAGGGGAAGAGAATCTGTCGAGCTCGGAATCGACCTCAGGTAGGGACCGCGGTGATGACAGCGAAGATACATCTCAAGGGTCAACTCGGCAATCTGGGCTCAGGGAGAGTAATGATGATTGCCAAGTGATCGAGGTCAGGCAAGTGCAAGAAAAAGCCGAGGCGGACCCTTTGGCCGACCTGGGAGACTTGGGAGATAGAGAGGATAAGGAGCCATTGAACTAGTTGGAGGGAGTTGAGATACCACAGGAGTACTTAGCTGGAACCTCCGCGTCGGAGCCGATTAAAGCAATCCCGGTTAGGGTAGTCCGACCTCGGAGCTCTGGTACAACCAGTGGTTCGTCGGCTTGGGGGAAGAGGATAGAGTAGTTGTTCGCCTGTTGTAAACGCGAGTGCCATTCTTCCATCCATATGGCTAATGCCAGGCTGAGAGATTGGTTGGTGGACCAACACCACAAACTGAAGGTTCTAGGTCGGAACGAGCCCACCTGCTATCCTCCACCCGATCACTTCACTATCTATGACCTCGTCTTCAATGTCATCCGGCTTCCACTTCCTGATTTCATCGCCGACATTTTGAACTACTTTGAGCTTAGCTCGGGTCAGATGTCACCAAATGGTTAGGCCGTAATGGTGACATTTTATGTATTCTGCCTTGAGAGGAAAATAGAGCCGACCCTGTGTCAGTTCAGGCAGTTCTTTGTGTGCAAGCCCAACCCGAAGCAGCCAGGGTGGTTTCATTTCGCAGCTTAGGTCGGCAATGACATATTCACCAAGTGGCACTCCTCCAATAAGGACTGGCACAACGACTACTATAGGGTCAAGCCGGTTGTGAACCCGGGATGCAGGATGGATTGGAATCCCTTCTTAAAGAAGAATGTGAACGACAACCCCAAACTCTCAAAAGCGGAACTCGCCAAGGTCGAGGTATTGAGACCCGAGCCGGGTATGCAAATTGATATTGACAGCGGCCTCAGGTGGGACAGAATCTGAAAATCAAAGTTATTCGGGAGAGAACCCGACCTGAGGAAGGAGCACCCCTATCTACTTCCTAAGCCCGAAGAGAATGCGGATTCTAGCTCAGAAAAGGGTCAGTTTGCAGGATCAATGCCCGACCTCCTCGTCTTCTTGTATACCGTTGTTCTCTTCAGTTCAGATTTGGTTATTTCTTACCCATTTCCTCTATTCTTTGAAGATATGGCGGATATGAGGAAGCTCGCGTATGCCCAGATGAAGAGAAGGACCGAGGCCAGCGGTGAAGTCCCGGCTCGGTCTAGTTTGGGCTCCAGCGTCCCTCTAGAGCAGAGGCAGCGGCCAAGTTCGGGAGGTTGGCACCGAGGTCTCTTCCAAGGGGACTTCGGAGTCACCCCTGCCCAAGAGGCCGAGCTCGAGTGTGGCGATCCCAGAGAGGTCGGCGTCCCGTCCTGACAACAAGAAACGGCCTCGGATCGAGTACTCTGGGAGAGGTAAGGCCATGGAGGCGAGCCCTCTTGATAAGGGTTTCCTAGAGGCAGCCAAGGTCACCCGCGATCCTAAGCTGGCAAAGGTCCCGACCAAGCGACTTTCCTTCGACTTGAGGACGGCCGTGGCGACGGTGAGTCAAGCTAAGTTATTTGTGCATAACTATGCCTTTCAGCTCGGCTAACTGCTTTTGACCTTTTGTGCAGGCCGAATCTCACGCTTTAACCATCTTCAGCCTCTTCACCAAGGTCCAAGCCCACTGTGTTGAGCTGGAGAAGCGATGGGCTGATGCCTGAGTTGAGCTCGATGCTCAAAGAGTGAAGGCCACCAAGAGGTACAAGGAGGACATAGAAGAGTTCGGTTGGCTGAAGGCGGAGCTCCCTGCCAAGGAGAAGGAACTCGAAACGGAAAAAGCCCGACGTGAGGCTGCAGCCAAGGACGTTGAGCGCTATAAGTAGGAGAGGCGCGAAGCTGAGGCAAAGCTACGGGAGCTTGTAGATCGGGTCGGCCTCCACGGGGAGAAGGCGGTGGAAGAATTTAAGTCCAGCCAAGCGGCTGTGGATTGGTTGGCCAAGGAAGGTGGGACAATGGCTAGGTACGCTGAGTTGGAGTACTACTTCTGGGACCAGGTCGCAGCTCGGGAGAGAGAGAAGACATTCTTCCCTGCCACCAAGAATGATTACATTGAAATCTTGGAGGCCTAGTCGTCGAATTTTTGGGAGATTCCTGAGCTTCCGGCTGACCTGACATCCCAAGCTAAGGAGGTGATGAAATTTGTCCAGAAGGGCATGGATCAGGTCCGGGATGAAGCCGATGCTACCACCTCCACCGCCGTTCCTAAGTAAATTTTCTACTCGCCCGGGTCGGGCTTTAGTAAATTCGCCCAGGTCGGGCTCTTTATAATTGTATTTTCTTTCACTTTTAATGAAATAGATGTTTTTGTTTTATTTGTGTTTCATTTGAGTTCGTACATGAGTACCTTTTCCTCTGCAAATTTACTTAAATAAGTGGGGTCGGACCAATATAATGGACCTTTCAAACTTAATTTAAATGTAAGGAACCGAGCTCGACGCGATTAATGAATTTTTATCCTAATCCGAGCTGGTTAATTAGACAACTATTATCATTACCGACTTGGACTCGTCAGTCCAATTTAATATTGGTCAAACTAATGTTGACAAATGTTGAGCTCGAGTTTAGACCCAAACTAACATGCCGACCTAAAGCCGGATTATACCGAGTTGGATCTAAATCCGAACAAGTGAACCTAATCAAATTGTTATTGATTATACCCGAGCTAGAACATTGTCCGAGTTGGTTTACTTAATCATTAGCTCGTAATTAAGCGTGGCCACCGCGTTAATCCTAGTTAGCAGTAGCTTAGTAGCTGAGGCGCTTGGGCCCGGGTCGGGCTTTGCACTGGTTTACAAAATACATTGTATTGAATTTGTACATGTACTTGGGATCGGGAGACGATCGCAAGTAACGTTTTGGCTCGGGGCCTTACAAAATATTTCAGCTCAGCGGTTGTTACTAAATATCCGGCTCGGGGCCTTTACTATAAATTTTTAGCTCGGGGTCGTTACATTGTATTTCGGCTCGGGGGCTGCTACAAGAAATTTCATCTTGAGGGCCTTGATAAGAGATTTTGGCTTGGGGGCCGTTACATTGTATTTCAGCTCGGGGCCGTTACAAGAAATTTTGGCTCAGGGGCCTTAACAAGAGATTTCGGCTCGAGGGCCGTCACATTGTATTTCGGCTCGAGGGCTATTTCAAGAAATTTCAACTCGGGAGCCTTAGACAAAATACCGCTTCAGGTGTTCTGAGTGCCATGCATTCTTCAATAGTTTTCCGTACTTGTCGCGGAGGTTGAAGGTTCCGGGTCAGACTTCTTTAACGGCTTCGTACGGTCCTTCCCAGGTCGGGGAGAGCTTGTTACCCGAGCGTGGCAAAAAGATAGCCTTTCTGAGTACAAGGTCGCCAACCTTAATAGGCTTGGGCTTGACCTGCTTGGCGAAAGCTCTTTGTATGGCAGCTTTGCTGGCCAGCATTCTGATTTGAGCTTTAGCTCAGAGCTGTTCGGCGAGGTCGAGCTCTTCACGAATCAGTGCTCCGTTTATTTCTGGATCATGGTGGAGGGTTCTACTGGTCGGAGACCCAATCTCCACTGTCAGCACCGCTTAAGTACCGAAAGGTCAGCTCGAAGGGCGATTCTCCCGTTGCTGAGCTGGTGGTAGTCCGCTGAGCCCATAGCACCTTGGGAAGAATCGACGCCTACTGGCCTTCCACTTCCTCCAGCTTGGTTTTCAGGCCTTGCAAAATGATTTGGTTAGTCCTTTCAACTTGGCCATTATTTTGAGGGTGAGTAATAGATAAGAATCTGAGGTCGATCCCAACCTCAGCACATTTGCCTCGAAAGTATGCACTATCAAATTGCTTGTCGGGGTCAGTAATGATAACCTTTGGCACTCCAAATCAGCAAATGATGTTTTTCTATACGAAATCCCAAGCTGCCTTTTCTATTATTCTAGCAACACTTTCAGCCTCAAGCCATTTAGTGAAGTAATCTACAGCTACGAAGGTGTGCTTCTTTTGGCCAACACTGGTTGGCAATGAGCCGATAATATCTAGACCCTATTGATAGAATGGTCATGGATTTATCATCACTGTGAGGTCTATCGTTGGCTTCCTCTGTATATTGGCAAATATTTGGCAAGTGTCACACTTTTTTACATACTCTTTGGCATCTTGTTCTAAGGTTGGCCAAAAATAGCCTTTTTCTCAATGTCTTCCGAGCCTGAGCTTTGCCTCCCAAGTGGTTTCCATATACCCCTTCATGGACCTCCCGGAATACATAGTTTCCCTCATCGGGCCCAACACATTTTAAGAGAGGCTAAGTGTAGGCTCTCTTGTAGAGTTGCCCGGCAATTATGACAAATCTTGAGGCTTGTTTCATGAGTTTTCGAGCTGCTTTTTCATCCTTCGGGGTCATACCCCCCTCCAAGTAGTCCACAATTGGTTTGGTCCAATCTGGGCTTAAATTGAGTTCGGCTACGGCTTGCAACCCCAACTAGATATTTGGTTCGGACACTTCTTTCACATGGGCCAGTACAGGTCAGCTCTCGCCCAAGGCCAACCTGGATAGGGCGTCAGCCTTCATAATCTCCACCCTCGGAATTTGTTGTATCATGAACCTTTTGAGCCCTGAGGTCAAATCCTTAACTTTGTTGAGGTAGGCCAGCATAGCATTGTCTTTGGCTTCGAACTCTCCCGATATCTTACTAGAAACCAATTGAGAGTCGGTGCTCAAGTCGACTGCTTGTGCCCCGAGCTGAGCTGCAATTTTCAGCCCCGTGATCACTACTTCATACTCAGCTTCATTGTTGGACACCAGAAAGGCGAACATGAAGGAATATTGGTGCTCATGTCGGGTCGGGTCGAGAATGACCACTCCGGCTCTGCTTGCAGACTTTCCTGATGCCCCATCCACATGGACCTTCCACACATCCTCCGAGTCATGTTCGGCTCGGCCAATACATTCCATCACGAAGTCCGCAATGACTTGGGCTTTGATGGCTGTTCTGGGCTGGAAGGTGATGTCAAATTGACTCAGCTCAACTGCCCACTTTAGCAGCCTACCCGATACCTCTGGCTTGTCCATGATGGACTTGAGCGGGGCATCCGTCACGACCTTGATTGGATGAGTATCAAAGTATGGCTTCAGCTTTCTTGCCGCTGTGATGAGCTCGAGGGCGAGTTTTTCCAAGGAGGAATACCCTACCTTGGCCCCTTGCAAGGTTTTGCTGACATAATAGACCGGTTTCTGCTATTCCCTTCTTCGCGGAGTAGTGCTGCCGCCACTGCTGTTCCTGAACACCTCAAGTACAGTACCAGCTCCTCCCCCACCTCAGGTTGGGATAGCAGGGGTGGCGAAGCTAGATACCGTTTCAGCTCTTGGAAGACATCTTGGCATTCTGTAGTCCATTCAAAATTCTTAGGATCTCTCAATATTTTGAATAAAAGGGTGCACTTGTCGGTCGACCTAGACATGAATCTGCTCAACGCCATGACCTTGCCCGCGAGCACCTGGACGTCCTTCATGCAGGTCGGCGGTGCCAGGTCAAGTATCGCTTGAACCTTCTCCGGATTGGCTTTTATTCCACGGGCTGTGACCATGAAGCCCAAAAACTTCCATGCCTTGACGCCGAATGCGTACTTTTTTGGGTTCAGCTTTATCCCAAAGTGCTCTATTATGGCGAAGGCTTCAGCCAGGTCGGCTACATGGTCTACCGCCATTCTACTCTTGACCAACATGTCATCTACATAGATCTCCATATTTCGGCCAATCTAATTTTTGAAAACCTTATTCACCATCCGAGTGTAGGTAGCTCTAGCATTCTTGAGGCCAAAAGGCATGACCTCATAGTAGTAGAGACCTTTATCGGTGGTGAAGGCAGTCTTCTCTTTGTCTCCGGGAGTCATCTTGATCTGGTTATAACCTTTGAAGGCATCCATGAAAGAGAGTAGCTCGAACCCGGAGGTGGCATCTACCATTTGATCAATTCGAGGTAGGGGAAAGCAGTCCTTAGGGCAGGCTTTATTGAGGTCGGTAAAGTCAATACACAATTTCTATCCACCTGAGGACTTGGTCACCAGCACCACGTTAGATAACTAGGTTGGGTACTGGATTTCCTTTATGTGATCGGCGTCTACCAATTTGTCCACCTCTTCTGCTATGATTTGTTGCTTATCATAATGGAAGTGCGTGCGCGTCTGCTTCACTGGATAGTGATTTAGGTTAGCATTCAGGTGATGCTCAATCACTCTCGGGTCAATACCTATCATGTCAAAGGTAGAACATGCAAATATGTGTTCATTTTTTAGGAAAAATTGGCTTATACCTTTCTTAAGGTCGGCAGAGAGTTCACTCCCGATTTTTGCTCTTTTCATCTCGTCGGAGAGCTCCACCTCTTGAAGGTCTTTAGTCGGGCTCATTCTCTTGGCATCCTTCTTCTCCTCGGGCAAATCTGGTCCCCAACCAACCTGATATTTGGGTTGAAGGGAGTTTTCATAACATTCCCGAGCTGGGAACTAGGCTTCGCGAATGGTGGCCGTGCCGGCCGGGGTCGGGAATTTCAGGGCCTGGTGGTAAGTTGAAGGGACGGCCCTGAAATAGTTGAGCGCCAACCGACCTAAGATCCCATTGCAAGTGGAGTTGCAATCCATCACAATAAAGTTGGCTTGCATCAAAACCCGCTTGTCTCCGTCTTCCAGCTTTAGCGGGAGGTTGATAACCCCTTCGGCTCAGTGGGCTTGCCCAGTGAAACCAGTTAAAATGCCCCTCAATGGCCTGAGTCGGCTCCTGTCCAACCCCATCTGCTCAAAAGCTCTGAGAAATAAGACTTATGCCGAGCTCTCGGTGTCTACCATCAACCTCTTCACGGTGAAGTTGGCTATTTCAGCGCTGATCACCAGTGGGTCATCATAGGGCAATATCACACCCTCCAAGTCTTCTGAGGTAAAAGTGAGCTCCTCCATCTCCGGGATCAAACCCTGCGCTTTCCCATACTCTATTCCAGCTCGAACATAACCCTTTCTGCCAGTCGAGGTTTCTCCACCCGATGCCAATCCCCCTGCAATGGTCTCAATCACAGCCAAACGTCCACCCTTATCCTGTCGCCTAGGTGGACTTCTCTCTCTCTCTCTCTCTGATCGTGATTCCGGGTCGACTGTTGATTTATGTACCTCCGGAGGTGACCTCGGACTATTAGCGCTTCAATCTCCTATTTCAAGTCTTTGTACTTCTCGGTGGTATGGCCGTAGTCCATATGGTAGCGGTAATACTTGGTTCTATTGCATTTCTCAGGTCGGCATTTCATCCTTGGGGTTGGAGGCAGGTGGTTCTCGTACTGGATCTCCATCATGATCTGCTCCCTTGTGGTGTTAAGGAGAGTGAACATAGTGAACCGGGGGTTCTGCTTCGTCTGTTGAGGCTGCTTGTCTCGATCATTTTGGATCTTACCCCAAGTTGGGCTCGGGAGGTCTCTCCCTTCTTACTGGCTTCCTTCTTCTTGTCATCATCCCTCTTCGCTTGATGGATTTCTTCCGAGTGTATGTACCCTTCTGCTCGTACCATCAGCTCGGCTACAGTATCCACGGGGTCGATGGCCAAGGAGGATGTAAAGGGGCCCGACCTGAGTCCACTTTGATAAGCCATTAATGCCATGGAGTCCTCCATGTTGGGTATTCTGAGGGACTCCTCATTGAATCGGGTTGTATAAGCCCTTAGACTTTCTCCTCTATGCTGCTTCACCGACAGCAATGATGAAAAGTGGTAGGTTGCACGTCGGCTTCCCGCAAAGCAGGACAAGAAAGCCTAAACCAATTGGTGAAAACTTGCAATTGAACCGAGACGGAGTTTTTAGAACCAGTCCAAGGCATTGCCAACTAAGGTGGTCAGGAATGTCTTCGTTTTCATCAGGTCGGTCATATCATGCCAAGTCATATAGTGATCAAAGTTGAGCAGGTGACTGGCTGGGTCTTCATCCCCGTTGTAGACGGCCAGGTTGGGCATCCGGTTGCCGGTGGGCAATGGTGTCGCCAGTACCTCAAGTGAGAGTGGGCTAACGCCGAGCTGGTTAATGACCTTGGTTATGGCAGCCGCGGTCTTGGCCTGCTCGGGGTCTGCATGGGCCACCCTTTTGCCTCTCACTTCCACGGGTCTCGCCACCGGCTCCAAGAAGCATTCTCTGTCTTGAGCTCGGGTTTATCCTGGGGCTGGAATGCGGAACTATGGACGCACGGGCCGCGGCATAGCTACTTGTGGAACTGGGTGTTCCGCAGCTAGCCGGGCTACCTACTCCTTTAATTCTTCAAACATTTTGAGCATCATCCTCATCTCTGGTGATAGGCTGGAGTTGGGGTCTCCATCTGTAGAAGGGTTAGTTTCTGAAGCTAAGTGTATACGTTGGCTCGCTCCAATGCCAGTTTGGGTTGGGTCTTGGCTAGGCACCTGTGTGGTTCAAGGTCCCCATCCGGGTTGGACAAGTCCTCTACTGGTGCGTTGTGGCTTCTCGTTTGTACCATGATGGTTTCTCAATAAGCGGTGAGAAGAGTGATAGAAAGAACTCGTTCCCACAGACGATGCCAAACTGTCGAGGTCGGAATCTCGATGTTGAGGTTGAGAAGCTACTCCTACCGAGCTGGATTTCTGGGTCGGCTCCTCGACCTAGATTTTCGGGTCGGCTACCTGACCTGCACAAGGAAAAGGAAGAAAAAGGCGGGGTGACGACCCGAATTTTCCTCTCGGGCGTGCTAATGATTAGTATGTCTGAGCTGGCGAAGTAGCTGAGAGCATTTAATGAGCAGTTAACTTTGAAATGAAGGGGTGCAGCTCTATTTATACTAAATTCGGAGCTGACAGCATTTAATGCGGTGGAGCTTTATGTCCCATCAGAATAACCGTTTGTCGAGATCGGGATTTTCCTAGGTCGGGGTGAGATCGGATCAGCATCCAGGTTGGACATTAGCTGAATATAATGGGCTTGGCTCGGATTACCCCGCCTTAGCTCGGAGTTGGCGTCATACCTCAGCTCGGGGTCCTCCCCTCGTCAGAAAATATTTTTAAAATGTTGCCTATCAATTATAAAAAACTGTTGCAATAGAATTTGCAATTAAAGCAAATACAACAGCACCATGTGCAACAATTAAAGATATTTGTAAAGTGGGAAGGAGAAAGCAGGGGAAGGAAAGCAAGAAGCATGGTATGAGTACAAGAGCTAGTGCAAAGAAGAGTTTCAAGAAGCTTGATCTTCAAAAAGTTGATGTGAAGGATTCTGGTGCTCCTAACCCAGCTCCTTCCGGTTCTCAAATGGATGATGACTCAGTGTCAAAATTTGAGTCTAGATCTGATATAGGCTTTATCGATCCAGACGACGAGACTACCTTTCATCTCTTTCCTGGAGGTGCTACAAGTATTCCTATCAATTCTAGGGATCTTTGCATCCCCATTTCATTGAGCTCAAGTGATGAACCTCATTTTTCCCCTGTGAAGTCAAGTTTGGTGAGACCAGCGCCGCCTGCTCCAGTTAATGTTTCTGAGGTAGCGTCTACCTCTGGTGCTAAATCTTGGAACTTTGAGGGTAGCTTTAAGGATAGCCTGAGCTGAATAAGCTCACTAGTGCTGAGCTCGTGGAGGTGGATAGAGTTCGGGTCATTAGGCTACCCTTAATGGAGTCTCTATAATGGGTCTCTATCTATCATTTTAGAGACTATATAGAAACTAAGATCAATTTTAAAGACCCACTTAGAGACTAAAACAAAAAAAAATTATTTTAGAGACCCATTTAGAGACCAAGATAAAAAAAAAAAATCTCCAGTGATGGTCTTTATAAAATTGAGTCTCTATATTTTGTTAATTTTAATTTTACATAATAATTTAATTATTAGGATTACGTTTCATTACATAATTAAATAAAAAAAACTAATTAAAAAGGAAAACAAACGATAGTTATGTTGATTTATAATCAATTGACAACTTTATTCATAAAAACAACTATAAAAAATATCTTAATTACAAAAAAAAATTACAAGTATATTTTTAAAAAACTACAACTATAAAAAAAGCTAAATTTGAATAAAAAAATCTATAAATTTCAACTATATTAAAAAGAACAACTATTAAAATAAAATATAAAACCTTAATTAAAAAAGGTATAATTTACAAGCCCTAATTAAAAAAACCTATTTAAAAACCCATAATTACAATAATGTAATTGAAAAAATCTAATTAAATAAACCGTAATTAAATATTTAAAAAAACTTAATTACAAAAAAAAAAACCTAGATATAAAAGCCTATTCTTCACTTCATCCGCCACCAGCACTTTTTCACTTCATCATCAACACTTTTTCACTTCATCTGCCACCAACATACGCCCCACCCCACCCCATCCCCCCCTCCCCCGCTTTTCCGGTGCCACTTCACCACCACACAGTAATTAAAATTTTTTTTTCTGTCAATTCTCGCTTCCCCTACTATTCCCCACCCGTGCTTCCCCGCTTCCACCATCCCACCCCCCTTCTCCGGTACTACTCCACTACCATCGAAATCACGACCACACTATTTTTTTTCTGTGAATTCCTTTTTTTTTTTTTTTTGCTGTTTGTTGAAAATTTTTTTTTCAATGTGTTGTGTTTTTTTGTTTTGAACCTTAATTTTTTTTTCAGATCTCAAACGACTCTTTTGTCTATTGCATTTTTTTATTGTTTGATTTCAGATCTGACGATCTGACATGAGTTTTTTTTTTCTTCTGTGTTTACCTGCTGCACCCCACCCCCCATCCCACCCCACTTTCCTTTTCCGCTGCCCCTCCACCACTGGCGAAACCACCACCACATGGGTTTTTTTCTGTGTTTACCTTCTTTTTTTTTACTGTTTGTTGAAAAAAACAATTGTTTGTAATTTTTTTGTATTTTTTTTTTGTTGTTTGTTAATTTAATTTTTTTTGTTGCTGTTTGTTCAATTTTTTTCAGATCTGATGATGTCAGACAATCTGACATCGTCAGATTTGACATTTTTTTTTTAGACTCATTTTTTGTCTTCTTGTATAGGTTTCATTTTCTTCAACAAATTTGTTGAAGAAAATGGAGACTAAGTACTATTTTGGAGACTCAAGGCTGTTGTGATATCATTATTTTGTCAAAAAGTGTCAAATAGTATTTTAGAGACTCCCATTGGTGTTGGTTTTTCCTCAATGGAGTCTTTGCTATTTAGAGACTCCATTGAGGATGCCCTTAAGCCGTCCAAAGAGATCATTGATGAAGGGATCTCATACTGGAAATCATGCCTTGTTGGGCAGTTTATGGGTAAGGCACCTCTTTATTTCTTTGTCAAAAACATGGTTGATACTCTTTGAAGAAGGTTCGGTAAGGTGGAAATTATATCTGGAGATGATGACCTCTATGTTTTCCAATTTGAGAGTGAAGGAAAAAGTAGACGTGCTCTTGAGCAATTCTAGCATGTGGGTAATAAACCACTGTTATTGCGGAGATGTCAGCCTGACCTTAAGTTGGAAAATTTTAGTACAGACAGTATTCTGATTTGGGTATTGCTAAGGAAAGTTCCTTTGGTCATGTGGTCGAGAAGTGGGTTGAGCCTTATAGCTAGTTATTTGGGTAATCCGTTATAAATGGACGTGGCGACTGAAGCTCGTACTCGACTCAGTTATGTGAAGGTGTGCATTGAAGTTGATTTTTCGAAAAAGCTTTTGAACAAAATTCCGCTTGACATGGGAGGTGGAAATTTGGTTTACATCGAAATGGAGTACACTTGGAAGCCCCCTTTGTGTAGTATTTGCAAGCGGCTCGGACATGTTGCAGATAAATGCAGACATTCTAAACAAGAATGGTGGGTGTAGGAAACTTCTCAAAAGGCCACAGTGGCTATGGTAAATTCTGATCAGATGGTAGAAATTCCCTGGGAGAAGGTAGCCACTAGTGAGCAGAATGTGGAGGAACCGATGGAGAATTAGGAGTCGGCTTCTAGGAATTCCAAAGCTAAAGGAAAGTATCCAAACAAAGGTGATTCAGTTTCAAGGCCACCCCCTACGCAATCTGATCCCCAAAAATCAAACCATGTTCAGCTCTCAAACAAATTTATTTCTTTGGACTAGGAAGATAGGCCTCTTGGTGAGATGTTATCGGAGTTTAGAGCAGGGTCGTCCTCTGACGCCCCTCTTTTGGAAAATTCAGAACCCCCCAATACTAATCTATGATAATAGTGTCTTGGAATATTATAGGTATGAATAAAAATTATAAACAGGGAGAAGTTCAAGTTTTTGCTAAGAGGAAAAATGTGGATATCTTATGTTTGCTTGAAACTCGCATCAAATAGTCGAATGCTCCCTCTATCATCAAGAAAAGATTTTTTGGTTGGGGATTCATTAACAATTATAATTTCTCTCATCGCGGTCGAATATAGATCCTTTGGAATAAGAGTACAGTGAAGGTTTCTTTGGTTGAGGCAACAGACCAAGTCGTTTTGTGTTCAGCCCAAGCCATCAATTTTGGTTGCTTCTTTCAGTTCGCTTGTGTGTATGGTAGTAATGATGTAATCGAAAGACTTTGGTTGAAAATTTCTTGCTGGAGTTTGAATATTGTTGATGTTCCTTGGTGTATTCTTGGCGATTTCATTGAGATCCTTAGGCCTGAGGATCGTCTCTGTTGCACCCAGATTCCTTCCAGTGCAATGAATTTATGGAAGTGTATGTAGGATTTGGGTATTTTTAAGCATCATAGTGTTAGAGCTCACTTGACTTAGAGCAATGGTGCTGATAGCCAGGGCCAGTCGAACTGATAGGTTCCTCATTAATGGAGATTGGGTTCATAAGTTCCACAATTCGCATCTTATTCATGAGTCGCCGTGGGTGTCCGACCATTGTCCCATACTCCTTTCTTTCGAGCATTTGAAGATGACTAGGAGATGTCCGTTCAGATTCTACAATGCATGGACTAACCATGAGGAGTATAATAGTATTGTAGAAACGGAATGGACGAGAAATATGAAGGGGTTCCCTATATATCGGGTGGTTCAGAAACAAAAGTTGTTGAAGAATGCTCTCAGATATTTTAATAACAACTATTTCAGGGCCATTAGGAATTCTATTAACCATATCAGAGGTGAGCATAATTTGTTCCAAGATGCAATCTTAAATGGTGTGACTGATGAGCAAATCATTTGCAAAGACAGAGACCTTTGAATCCAACTCCACAATGCTTTAATTTCTGAGGAGACTATGATGCAACAAAAGTCTAGAATTAACTAGCTTAAGAGAGGTGATCTCAACACGGCATACTTTTATAAAGTGGCTAAAGGGAGGAAGTCAAACAATACTATATCTTCTCTCTTGAAGGACGATGGTACTTAGTCCAATTCTGCCAAGGAAACTAAAGACATTCTTGTGAGCTTCTATCAGAATCTGTTGGGTGTGAATAATCAAGATGTGGAGGAGTACTCTACTGAGGATTTTCAATTTATTCTTGGCAAATCAATTTCTAATGAAGATCGAGATTCTCTTATTCTCCCGATCACTGATGAGGAGGTTAAAAATGCTTTGTTTTCCATCAATAACTCCAAGAGCCCTGGCCCCGATAGATTTTCAGCCTACTTTTACAAGTCCTCTTGGGACGTGATTGGCGCAGACATTTGTGAAGCAGTGAGATCATCTTTCAGTGCAGGTACATTGCTTAAGGAACTTAATACTACGACCATTTTTCTCATTTCGAAGGTTCCTAATCCGTCTAAAGCCCAAGACTTTAGACCTATATCTTGTTGCAACATTCTGTACAAATGTATTTCTAAAGTTATTGCAAACAGATTGAGCCCTCTTCTTGATTCTATCATCTCTTACAACCAGACTGGCTTTGTGCCAGGGAGGAAAATTATTGATAATGTTCTTTTGGCGCAGCAAATTGTTAGAAACTATGGTAGGAAGAATATCAGTCCAAGGTGTATCATGAAGTTTAATATTATGAAGGCGTATGATACAGTTAGGTGGGAGTTGTGCTGAATTGTCTTAAAGCTCTGAACTTTCCGAGCATCTTTGTGAATTGGGTAAAAATATGCATTATTACTCCAAGCTATTCGCTTATGATTAATGGTCAGTTGAAGGGGTTTTTTGTGGGTAAGAAAGGGCTCAAGCAAGGGGACCCAATGTTCCCCTATCTCTTTGTGATCGTGATAGAGGTTCTTTCTCGGTTGCTTCATAAGTGTGGCGAGATAAGATGATTCGCCTTCCACCCAAAGTGTCGCAAGGTTAGTCTCAACCACTTAGCTTTTGCGGATGATCTACTTATTTTCTCTAAAGCTAATCCTAGATCTGTGACCCTTATCAATAAAGCTTTGACCATTTTCTCAAAGCTGTCTGGTCTTCACATTAGCTCTATGAAGAGTGAAGTCTTTTCAGCTGGGTGTTCGGATAGTTGCAAAGTTCATCTCAGTGATATCCTAGGTATTAAAATCGGTTGTCTTCCTATAAAATATCTTGGTCTACCTCTCATTACGGCTGCCCTGAACAACCAAGCCTGTAAATCTCTTGTCGACAAAATCACAGCTAAAATTAATCATTGGACGATTAAATACCTTTCTTATGCTGGGAAAGTCCAATTAATCAACTATGTGCTTCATAGTTTTACTAATTACTGGTGTAATTTTTTTGTCATCCCGAAAAGTGTCATTAAAGACATTGAGATGAAGTTTCCAGCTTTCTTATGGAACAATGAAGGTGACAGTGTGAAGGGTGCAAAGGTTGCTTGGGATGATGTTTGTCGACCAAAGGAAGAAGGCGGGTTGGGTATTCGAAGATTGGAGAATATCAATTTGGTGGCATTGCTTAAGTTGTTTTGGCATACCTATGTGCATGATCAGTCACTTTGGGGTTACTGGCTGAATATTGTTTTTCTCGAAAATGAAAGTATTTGGAGCATTGATGTTCCTAATAATGCTTCTTGGTCGTGGCGAGAAATCCTCAAGTGTAGACCCATCGCAAGGCAATTCATTAGACATGTTATTGGCGATGGTTCTAAGACTGTTCTCTTGTGGGATCCTTGGTTCCCAAGTGGTTCTATTTTTGATTATATGAGGTCTACCAATTTGGTTATTCCAGAGTATCTCAAAAATCTTAAAGTCTCTGGTTGCATCAACGATAATCAATAGAGATGGCCGCGGGAGTTGGATTTCATTGTAGATCTCAACCCAGCCTTGCCGATGCAAAACCGAAGTGATTTGATAGTGTGGAATAATGACTCTTCAGGTAGCTTTTCCAATAAAAAAACTTGGAATGCCATTAGAGGTTCGAGAGTGAAGATGAAGTGGGCTGATCTTGTTTGGAACAAAATTGCTATTCCCCGCCAAAGCTTCTGTGTGTGGCTTAATTGTCTCAACAGGTTTCCGACTTTGTATAGATTGATGGAGTGGGGAGTTGTTAATGAGGCTAAATATGTGTTCTGCTTACTGAATCAGGATTGCAGGGACCATTTATTCTTTCAGTGTCCGTTTACTAGGAGAGTTTGAGAGCGTTGTGCCAGGAAGATGAGATGTGATGAAGTCTCCTTTTATTGGGAGTCAATTATTGACAAGTTGGTGAGAATGAGCAGAAGGAAAAGTTTGAAATCGGACCTCATCAAAGTCACTCTTAGTGCTTGTGTCTATAATGTGTGGATTCAATGCAACAATAGGATCTTCAATTCGATCGCGAGTTTTGAGGATCAAATTATTGAGAAAATATTTTTGGATGTCAAGGGAAAAATTTGTACTCAACGTAATTATATTATTAGTCTTGAAAATAGTATCATTTGTATAGATTGGTGCATCAGTTTTAGTTGATGTCACCCTATTTCTATTTTGTGTTTGATATGGAATGAAATGGGTTACTTGCATAGCAAAAAAAACAAAGATATTTGTAATAGCTTTTAGCCATTTTTGAATAGTTTTAAATATCTTTAAATGTTACAAAAGATTAAAAAAAAAAAAAATGGTAATGAGTGCCTCTGTCACTACTATCTCAATACATAGTGCATAAATAAATGATTACGTCAACTCCAACAGCTCCCCTATTTTTCTTACATTTAGGGGATTTGACCTCTTTCCCTTATTTTAAAGTTCTCCTATTTTATAAAATCTCGATTTCAGTTGTACTGCAACAGTTACTCTATTTTAGATAATTCCTATTTCTGTTTTACTTTAATATCAATTTTAATATTAATTAACACTTTACTTTGATTTTTTTCTATTTATTTTCATTCATTTTTTATGATGATGTTCTATATTTTATTATTATTATTTTTTCAATTAAAAATTTTCTAATAACTTTGTATATTTTATTTATATTTGCTTAAATATTAGTAAATACACTTAACAAATAACTAATTTAATAACAAATTATAACTAAAGTTTAACTGTAACAAAAAAAAGATAATAGAAGAAACAGTAATTAACAAGATAGATCCTTGGTCGATTAACCCCCTTATTGTATTTGTTTATTTTTTTTAATAAAATCCACTTTTCTGGCTTAGACGAAAAAACAAACAAGAAAAAAAGTATAATTCAAAATGTAGCATTAAGAACAATAATTAAAAAATCTTAAAAAGTCTAAGTGTAATTAGAAATAAAAAAAAATGCACTAATTTTGGATTATATGTAAATTTATCTAAACCCTACCCACAAATATATCAACACTTCCCATCCCCAACACATTTCTCTACCCACAAATATATCAATTTTCATATTTTCTTCCTAAATGCCCAACGCCCTCCTTCTACCCCTTTCCCTCACTTCGCACACATCAGACCACAAATCCCCCATTCCCTTCTTCCCCATATCTAACGCCACTCATTCAGAGAACAAACATGATTTTGTTCTCCATTTCTTAACCTATTGCTTTTTCCCTCACCTCACGCAAGGATCTTTTTTTTGTTGATAAAAAAATCTTTACCTTGAGTAATGTTTTGCTTCTTCCCTCACCCAACGCAACAACCAAGAATGTTGCAGCAGATTGTGTAGATTTTGTTGGTAAGATTTTTTTTTCAATCTTGAGTGATGTTTTGTTTTTTTGGATGTATTTTGAAGAAGCCATGCTCTTTGTACTTCAGCCCCAACGGTCATAAAGAAGACCGTTGAAGAAAATTTCAAATTTTAGATTTTTTTTTTTGTGGTGATATATGATTGTTGGTGTTTTGGAGATGCGATGGGGGATAGATCTTTTTCCCAACTATGGGGGATCCAATCTTTAGATCACATATCCCCTAAAATATAGGGGATCATTTGGGGAAGATGTTGAAACCCTTTAGTCTCAACAACTCCCCTAAATTTAATGTTTTAGGTTTTTAGGGGAGCTGTTGGAGCTCCCCTTATAGTTATTAGATTATGACTCAAATTCCAAGTAGAATTAGTATTGAGAAATAGAAATTCATTTAGGTGGCGATTGGTATCTTAAATTGAATTTGGACAGGATTGAAATAAGTTAATGAATAAAATAGAATGAACTTGGTAAAAAATATGTCATTTTGGTATGTTATAGGAATGAAGATAAGAATGGATATATTGATTTCAAACTCATATTTGTTAATCAGTATGCTAGAATAGTATCGGGAATGACCATTTTATAAAATGACAGGATTGCCTTTTTGTTATTATACATATTATTGTCTTAAGAATAAAATAAATTTAATAATAATAATGGTAAAAGTATTAATTGTAATCATAAATAATGATAATGATAATAGTTATAAATAAAAATAATATTAGTAATAATAATTACAATAAAAGTTGGCATTTTGGTTTATATACCTTACATTTTGAAAGGAAATTTTTAGTTATTGGATAAAAAAATAATAGTATTAATAAAAAATAATAATAATAATAAAGATTGTCATTTTTAATTGTATACATGTTATATGTTGAAAGGGTATTATGATTATTTTATTAATAAAATAATAATAATAAACAATAAATAATATTCATTAATTATATAAATTATTATAATAATATCAATGAACAATAATAACAATAACAATAATAGTAATAATAATAACAATAATAATAGGTATCTTTCTTGTGTTATTATATATGTTATGTTCCAAATTAAAGGACATTTTGGTTTTTTGAATGATAATACTTACAAATAATAAATAGTATTCATAAATAATAACAATAGCAATAATGATGATGATGATGATAATAATAATAATAATAATAATAATAGAAAATATCACGTTACCCCCTATGTTATGAAAAATTATTATGCTACCCCCTTTGTGTTCTAAAAACTATAAAAACTCTCCCTATGTTTTTTGAAACTTACCACACCGCCCCCCTCCATTTATTTTAAACTAACACCGTTAGAAAAATAAATGAAGTGACCGATTTGCCCCTATTTTAATATGCTTTGTAAGAGAGAGAAAGCATATATATTTTTTTCTTTTTTTTTTCCTTCATCTTCACCCATTTTCACTAAAAAAAATTAAAAACAAAAACAAAAAAAATTCATCTTCCTCAACCTCCTATCCTCCCCAACCCCATCCCTCATCTGTCACCTACCCCCTCCCTACCCTCACCTACCCGTTAGCCCCATCCCCCATCCCCGTCACCCATTCCTCACCCCTATACCCGTCAGCCCCCACCCCCCATTCCCGTCACCCCCCTCCCCCACCCCTATATATATATATATATTCTGATTTATGTGTATATATAAATATATATTATATATATTTCAAGTTCAAGCGTTTTTTGATCAATTTATGCCTCATATAAAACTCAAAAACTCGTCAAGCTGCTTCTTATGCACGTGGATTGCACATTCAGACATAGGCCCAATACAACCCAATACACCAAAACTTGGACCTAACCCAACTCGATTGAAACCGAGTTCGACTTAGTCCAGCCCACCTCATATATGTGGGTTGAGATGGGTCATAAAATTTCTAACCCAACTCATTTGAACCCCGACCCATTTTGACATAAGACCAACCCAACGCAACCTCTCCCAACTCGTGAACCCATCTTATCCCAACTCAAGCCCAACTTAGGCCCAATATAGGTCGAGCACAACTTGAGCCCAAATAAAAAATATATATAAAATAGTATGCGTTAAGCAATCCAATTATGCAAGATTGCAAGTTTGCAACAGGCTACAACCAACAACTACTGTAAAAAAAAATTGCAAGTCTACTTTTAAAAAAAATAAGGAAATAAATAAATTTCAAATAGTAATAGTTGAATTCCAATTGCAACAACTACTTTCAAAAGAAAATAATAATAATTACAAGTTGCAAGCTACAAGTTATAGTAACTATCTTTTTCTAAAAATAATAATAATAAGTAACTATCTTTTTTCTATACCCATGATATAGAAAAAAACAATGGTACCTATAATATTTGTAAAAAAAAATTTTCTTTCAAAAAACTTTTAAAAAAAGCATTTTGAGAGTATTCACCCAATATATTTAATGATAAAATTCAAATTCAATTGAATATTTTCTTATGTAGTAGTGTGACCACTTTTTATTATTCCAATGAAGTATATAGGAGAGAATTAACAAAATTATTCTTACATTTGAAAAATTATTTAAGTTTGGTGAAGTTCGCGATTTTGAAGCCCATGTCAAAAAGTTGTACAACCTACATTTGTAAGATTTCTAAGAAATACTTATTTTTTTTTTCAATTTTTAATGAAGAAAAGAAATTTTACAAGTAACATTTTTATCTCTTTCAACTAAAATTTGTTTGAGATGCATGTAATTGCTAGAGTAGTAGAACTGATCTTCCTATTATGTATATAATCACTCATTGGGTTGATCTTCATTGGTATTTACCAAAAAAAAAAAAAAAACTTTTTTTCCCGTTTTATTAATGTTTTATGTTAATGTTGTTGATCTACTTTTATCTCGTTAATTATTAAATTGTCTTTTCTTGAAAAAGTTAAGTTTAAGATTTTTTTTTATTAATCCAAATGTCCCTCAATTAATTTTTTTTAGTTATATACATGTGTGTGTGTGTGTGTGTCCGTGTGTGTCAGTGTTTGTATGTATATGTTTATGTATATAATATATTCAAAATGTACTAATTATAAAAAATGAAACTAAAAAATTGGGCTAGCCTAGTTCAGCTCGTGACTCAGGGTGGTGGGTTTGTGGGTCAATCTGAGTCCTATATTTGGAGAAATGAGCTCAACTCAACCCAACTCAACCCACTAAAAACCTAGGTTGAGTTGGGTCCAATTCTCTCAACCCATGACTCTTGTAGGCTGGGCTGGCCCAGATGCCAGTTCTACTTATGTCATACGCTTTTATATGTGTGAAGTTCATTATTAATGTAATTGTTCCTATAGTTATTGAGAAAAATGCTTCGTGAACCTAAGCTAAGCCAAACCATATTAAAAATATAGTGTGTATCGTGTATTTATGTACACGATCCTTCCAATAATACTTTCTTGGTGACAGAATGTCTGACTTGTTTTAATCAATTAACCTATTTCTTAGAGACAATACATTACATTAATTTGATTAGATTTCGTAGATCAGAAAGGATGTTTTATGAATTATTGTCTTAGTAATTCTTGCCAAATTGAATATGTCAATATAGAATTACTCAAAAAAAAGTGATTACTTTGACCAGAAAACATCGAACGGAACATTGAATTTGAAGCCGAGTAAATACCAATTAAATAAAGAGGAGAAAGGAATCATTACTAAGGTTCCTATAGTAAATTCAACTAACACGGTTTCCCTTATTTTTATATTATCAGGTTTCATAATTGTTCATACCACTACTTTGACAAGATAACAGTCTGGAACAATTGCCCTCCTCGTAACACGTTGACTCGCGCAACACGTTCTGGCAATAATTTCTCTCGACTATGAATCTTGCAATTGCACGGGCTCTTCCAAATTCTTAAAGAAAGAATGTGGGGTCATGCATGAAAGTGGAATTGTATTGTATGCTTAACTGCCACCATAATTAATGTTTAAAGAATCAATATAAATAGCTTGCCTATATATCATTCGGACATTCTATGTCCAAACACCTTAATATCCTCTTGCTTTCTTTGTATCTGTCTCTCTGCCTTCGTGTGAGCAACTTAATTCAAACGCTATGGCTAATATGGAAGAAAGAATTGAGCTCGATAAGCGAATGCAGGAACTAAGGAAAGATGCTTTCCAATTGGCAAATTATTACTTTGTTTTCCAAGGTGTCATCTTCACAGCTTTTTTCAGCGGCTCATCTTCTCTCAAATGCCATTACCGTTGGCTTCCATTCACCCTCTCTCTCCTAGCGGGCATTCTTAACCTCTCGGCATTGTTTGTAATAGCCTATAAATGCAAACAATTGTTAGACAAAAGAGATGTAGAGTTACTCAACAGGTTGAATGAGGAGCCGGCAGATTCCCCATGGCGGGCACCAATTGTAATCACGTATGCCAGTGCACGACGCTACTTTTTCATTGTAGGTTGCATGGCTCTTTTTATGGGATTTTTATCCATTACACTCTTTGGTTGCTGGAAAATTCCTTGCCGTGGAATGGACGCTTTCAACATCGACGATAGCAAGAACTGTGTCAAGCTTTGTGATCATAACAACTGTATAGCAATCTGCCAACAATACTGATGCATATGCTTCCAGTGACAAGAAGTCGGGAACTAAATGTAGCAGAAATTGCAACAAGTCCTTGCCCTTCATCGTTGCAAATTCTATTCGTGCGAAACATATTTGGAATAAATTCTTATTGTCTACACGATATAATATCATATAAAGCGTCCTTTTGCTTAAAATCCACCTCTTTATTTTCGTTAATCTATTTGAGGTATGTGGAAGGTTCTAAAAATTTGATTGAACTAGATTGATGCCATCATTTATTTTCATAGATTACTGTATTATTCAGTTGAGGTATGGCAAATCCGTGTATATATATATATATATATATATATATCAGAATATGTAGTATGTGAAAGTAAACTTGAATTTGGGCTAAGTATTGGAGATTAAGAATTTGGGTTAAAAATTAATGAGTGAGTATTTGGACTAAGTATTAATACTCAAGCATTTGGGCTAGCTAAAATATTTATTCACTTGGTCCAAAAGAATAAATATAGTCCAATTGTAAGTCGAAGCCCTATTTCTAGAAGATAGGATATTTAATATTTTCTAAGAAGTATCTAGGAACAAATATTTTATTTGAGTAGCTAGAATAATCTAGGAATATTATCTAGTATATTTCAAGTATTTTCAAGAATATCTTGTATGTAGAATGCTCATTGAGCACTTATAAATAGGGGGCAACTTTAAGCATTTGTAATCAAGCCAAAATTGAAATCTTCTCTTTAATACAAGTTTCTAGTTCCTCCAAAATTTTCCTTTTCCACTTCCTAATTATTTCCTACATAAGTTTTAGTTCTCTGAATTAGTCTAGACCTATCACAACAATATGATATTATTCATTAATTAAATTAATTTTTTGTTGCTAGGGCTTTGGTCTAGTGGTAATATAACTTGTTGTTATGCAAAATAAATAAATTTTTTAATCGACATGTTATGTGTTTAATGAGTTCGTTATAATATTAGATGAATATTCGTTTGACATCCTATAAGCCATGATACATAATTATAATTATTAACCATTAACGATTTTGTGGATTTAACTTTTTTGCTATTTGCTCGTTAGAAAGTCCCTTAAGGAAACTATGAATACAATAATATCATAATAAATGAATAAAAAAATCTTAAATTAAATAAATAAATAATTAGTTATTATTAATTAATATTAATTTATTAAATATAATTTTATTGATTATTAGTTTAATTAATTCATTAGTCATTAAATTAAAATTAATTAATTTGTATTTAATAATAATTACTTGAAAATGTGACGGGAATGGGGTAAGGTAGGGTAGGGTGGGGTGGGGTGGGATAGGGCCGGGGATGGGTAAAGGGATTATGTTATTATGAAAATCAGTAGTTGTGTAGTGATGGGGTTGTTATTTGACCTTCACACTCAGTATTTTAGATTATTTCATTTTAACTAGCTCTTCAATCGACCACCATTGATTTTTATTATTATGTTATTAGGGGATTTAAATCCGGGTGAAGGTGGGGTAGAATAAATGAAAAATATTTTCTTCTCCCAAATGATATAAAAATATTTTTCACTCTTTTTAGTTTTCTAGTATTACCAAACACCCAAAAATTAAAAAATTATTTTCCAAAAAAATATTTAACGACAAACAAATAGAGCCCAAGATTTTCATTTTTTTCATCGAATGTATTCATATGGTTGTTAATTCCATTATTTCGCTCACAAATTTAAGTTTTATCTTGTCAACTAATAATGATGATTCAACATGTTGCTGGTTCTAACTCTCGCAAAAAAACATAATGATGATCCTGTTGGATATGATACGGGATTTACTAGAAGTGGTTAAATATTTATCAGAAATAATTTAGGATTTACGAATTCTCACAAAGAAATACATCGTTTTTAGAATACGAAAATTGTTCAAATAATAAATTCACAAAATATAGGCTACTGCCTTTACAAAGAGTTTTTCTCACTCTCTTTTCTTTGTTTCTCTCCTTTCACTTTTCATTCTTTTTTTCTCTCTTATTTTGGGATGCTCACATACACTTTGCTTCACCTAAACCCTTTTATCTATAGTCAAGAGATGAGAGGATGGTAACAAAAAGTTAGCTACCCAATTGCCCCCTTATTGCTTCCATTGCCTCGTGCTGCAAATTTCTTTTCATGTCACAATTGTTGACTTTTGTTAACATACGCATTAAATGCACATGTATCTTCAATCACCTTCTGTCTCTTCATATTCCCAAGAGTCATCTTGGGTTTTGGTTTACATTCTTCAACATCCTCCTTTAAACGAAAACCATTTTCATACCAAGCAATGATCTTAATTTCTTGAATGCTTTAGCTTGTAGTTCCTCTGTAAAAATGTCAGAAACTTGATCAGAAGTATTGCAATACTAAATTGAAATTGTCTTCTTCTTGATATGATCTCTTAAGAAATGATATTTGAGATCAATGTGCTTGCTCCTTCCATGATGCACTGGATTTTTGGACAATTCAATTGCAGATTTGTAATCAACAAATATGAAAGTTGAATATTCATGTGGATGATTAAGTTTCTTCAATAAATTCCTCAACCATATTGCTTCACAGATTGCTGAGGACAATGCAACATATTCAGCTTCACATGATGATAATGCTACCACACTTTGCTTCTTAGATATCCATGTAAAAGCTGTAGATCCAAGAAAAAACACATAGCCAGTAGTGATTTTCATTTCGTCTTGGTCACCTCCCCAATCACTATCAAAATATCCTTATAGAATAGTTTTATCCCTGCAAGAATAAAATAGGCCAAAATTCAAGGTACCTTTGATATACCTTAGGATCTTTTTCGATGCGAGCCAATGAGATTCTTTTTAGATTTTCCATGTATTTGCTCAACAGAGTAACACCATGAACTATTTAGCCTTGTGATTGTTAGGTAATACAAGCTTCCAATTAAGCTCTTGAAAAGAGTGGCATTCATACATTGTTAGTTATGGGAGTTTAAACCGGATTACAATTTTTCATTATGATTTTTTTAAGTATTTCAGTGCCATACCTCTTTTGCAAAATGAATATGCCGTATGATTCACCTCAATGCCAAGAAAGAAAGAGATTAATCCAGCATCAGTCATTTCGAACTCCTTGAACATGGCTTGCTTGAACTCATTAAACATTTCTTGATTATTCGCAATGAATAACAAGTCATCCACATAAAGACAGGCTATAAGTACATCACTTTGAGCATTCTTCTTTGTATAAACTGCATGTTCAAATGGACATTTGAAAAATTCATTTTCTTGAAAATATTTGTCAATTTGAGAATTCCATGCTTAGGGGGCTTATTTCAACCCATAAAGAGCTTTTTTTGAGACAGTAGACCTTGTCTTCATGTTCGTCCACAAGAAAACCTTCAGGTTGATCAACATATACATCTTCTTCAAGTATGCCATTTAAAAATGTTGATTTAACATCCAATTGATATATCTTCCAATTATGATGAGCAGTAAGAGAAATCAACATTCTTATAGTGTCAAGTCGAGCAACTAGTGTAAAGACTTTTTCATAATCAATTTCATATTTTTGCTTGTAACCTTTCGGCACAAGTCTTGCCTTGTAATGATCAATTTTACCATCAGCTGTCATCTTGATTTTATAAATCCATTTGACTCCAATTGATTGTTGTCCTTTGGAAAGTGAAATTAATTCCCAATGATATTCTTTTCAATGGCACAAACTTATTCAACCATGGCTTTCTTCCAACAATCTTCTTTAGTCGTTTCTTCAAATGATATTGGTTCATGATCAGAATAGAGACAAGAGAGATTTGTCTCTTGAGTTTCTTCATAAAGTTCTCTTAAACTGCAAGCCTTGATTGGTGGAGAAGATGATGAAGAACTACCTGAACTTTGAGATAATCCTATTTGTGGTGAGTTTTGATTTTGAGAAAATCTTGCACGAGAAGGAGTTACAATTCCTTGTTCCTGAATTTTGTGCCTTTTCATTTCTTCTTCTTCAAATTCAAGTTGGTTATTTGCTTGAACCTTGTTGATTCTATTTTTATGCTTCATCTTCACAAAAAATAATATCTCTACTTACCACTATTTTATTTGTAAGTGGGTTGTAGAACTTGTAGGCCTTTGATTCCTAGCTATAGCCAACAAAAATGCATTTCTCACCATGATCATCCAACTTCTTTGTTTTCTCCTCTGGTACACGAGCATAGGCTACACAACCAAAAATTCACAAATAGCTGACAGTCGGTTTGTAGTCACTTCATGCCTCTTGTGGTGTCATATTTCTCGCAATTTTAGTTGGACACCTGTTCAACACATAAGCTGTACAAGCTATAGCTTCAGCCCATAAAGACTTAGACAAGCCTTTATCCTTCAATATGGTCCTTGTTATGTCCAGAAATAGTGAGATTCTTTATTTTTGCAACTCTATTTTGTTGTGGGGTATATGAAGTTATAAATTGCTGCTTAATACCCTACTCTTTACAATAATTTCAATCCTTCTTGTGCAAAAAGAAATGCACCTCAATCATTCCCTTGCTTGGAGGTTTGAGCAAGATTGGATTGCTCATCATGATCCGAATTATTGTTCTAACATTTTGAGGCATAGTGGCCTTTTTGGCAATTATAACATTCAACATTTCTTTTATTTTAAAATTTTCTACGTCCACGACCAAATCTTCCTCTTCATCTTTCTCTACCTCTGCCATCTTTGTTCATAAAATTATTTGAATTCTTTTGTTGAGTTTGGTCATAGAAATTACCTCTACCTCGGCTTTGTGCTCGATAGTTTTAGCCACATCTTCCACGTTGGGAACCTCCACCTCTTGACTTTTGATCTTGTAAATTAATCTTTGATTCCAAAGTTTATTTAATTGTGGAAGAATTAGAATTTTTCTTCATGCGTTGTTCATGCACTTGGAACGACCCCATTAACTCTTCTACAATGAGTCGATCCAATTCTTTCAATTCTTCAATTGCGACTACCACATGCTCAAAGTTCTTTATGAGAGATCGCAATATTTTCTCTATCACCCGGACATCTTCAATTATTTCTCCATTTCTTTTCAATTGATTAACAATTGCAAGTAGGTGAGAGAAGTAATCAGAAACATATTCACCTTCTCACATGTGAGTATTTTCAAACTCACCTTGAAGTGTTTGCAAATGAACTCTTTTGACATGTTTAACTCATTTGAACAAGGTTGCAAGTTTATCCCACGCTTCTTTACTTGATTTTGCTTATGCAATTTTTTCAAACATGAATTCACCAACGCTTTCTTATATTTCTTTCTTGTTTCATGAAGAAATTTTTTTTGCTCCATGGTATAGGTTGTTTTAACTTCTGTGGTAGGATCTACATACTCGTTTGTGATGATATCTCAAAGATCTTGAGAACCAAATAGAGCCTTCATCTAAATATTCCAATTTCATAATTTTTACTAGTGAGTTTTGAAAGTTGTGGTTGCACAAGATTTTATGCCATGATAAATGCATATAAGAAACAATGCACACACTCAGAATCATGGCTTTGATGCCACTATATTAGATATGATACGGGATTTACTGGAAGTAGTTAAAGATTTACTAGAAACGATTTAGGATTTACGAATCCTCACACATAAATTACAAATAAATACACTATTTTCATAATACAAAAATTGCTCAAATAATAAACTCACTAAATATAGGCTACTGCCTTTATAAAGAGTTCTTCTAACTCTCTTTTCACTTTTTACTCTTTTTTTCTCTCTCTTATTTAGGGATGCTCATATACACTTTGTTGTAGCCACCCAATTGCCTTCTGCTACAATTTTCTTTTCATTCAATCACCTTTTATCTCTTCAGTGCCCCAACAGCCATCTTGGGTTTTGGTTTGCATTCTCCAACAGATCTAACATGATGTTAGTTCTAACTCTAAAAAAATATAGGGGTCACTCCCCAAATTTATACCTGTGTCTATTTGTCCACCAATAGAAGTAAAGTGAATGCTGAATGCCACTTCCCAAATTTATAGTTGTGTTTATATATCCATCCATATAAGTAAACTACGCTTCATGCGTGTTGCTAGGCTTCATGCGTTGCTAGGCTTCATGCACGTCTCAACATTAAATGCTATTGGTAATGGGTTTCCTAGGGTTGAGTTGATGACGTGTTTGTGTCCCTTCTATTGGCTAGATTCATCCTTGGCCATTCGATTAGTGCTTCAATATCATTAATGTTTGTCTTGTTCCTCAAGCCGTTAAGAATTAGGCCATGATGATCACATGCATGAACTCTTTTATATCTTGATGGTATTATTATGATTTTATATATGTATCATGCTTAGACTCTTTTGTACATTGGAACTCTCTGAATGTTGGAAGGATCGTGCGCATAGATATATTAGAAACACAACACTATTTTAACGTGGTTCGGCATAGCCTACATCCACAAAACATTATTCTTTATTACTAATAGGAACTACTATAACAATTACTCTTATACACCTATCTAGAGGCATATAACATATAATTCTAGCCTAATATAATGTGGTACACTCACCTTGTGGTGTATGACAACTAAACTCAACCTAGGAAGCTCTATTTATAATAGTCTAAGGCTAGTCCTATTATGATTAGGATTCCTATCTTTCATAGTATTTCAACTCTTATCAAACCTCTAATTGTCTTCAGTATTTGATTCTGTTAAGAGTATTATATGTGTGTGAGAATATTATATGTTGAGTGCTATTTGTTTATTTCTACTTTATTTGTATATTTGCCCTACAAGTAAGGGCTTATTCTTGCTAATTCAATGAACATTTTTCTGTGCAATGTTTCTATGTCTATACCATTGAACATGGTATCAAGAGCTAGGTTAAGGCATTGCATTAACCTTTAAACCCGCTCACCACCCTTCAGACCAAAAAAAAAAAAAAATAAATAAATAAAATATATATATATATATATATATACACACACAACGCATTGTTTCCACCACTATTGGAGTCACGACACTACCACCCAGCCACACCACTAGCCTCGCCGCCATCCCACAACCACCAATCTCTGGCCACTATCGCTTGCCGTTGTCGAAAATGAGAGAACACACTAAACCCTAACTGGACTTCTCAAATCCACCCATCTACGCACATCAAAACACAAATCTATCACTATTACTGAACTCAGCATGAAAATCCGACCCCAAAAGCCCATTTGCCGTTGCCGGAAATCACCTGCTGGAACCCCACACGCCATCACCCTAGGCGCGTATATCTCACGCGCCGCCAGTAACTTCCAGATTCGCCAAAAATCACCACCATCATGCTCATCCCATATATATGTCTCTGTGTATATATATATTTATTTTTAAAAAAAAATAGATTCAAAAAAAAAATGTACGAAAATAGGAATATGTAGTTCCTGTGTCTATCATTTACAACATTATTATTTCTTTGATCCCTTGCCCTGACCTCTTTTGTTAATTGTTTATTAACATGGACTCATCTACAACTGAAACCACTACAAGCACATCTTTACTTGAAACCGGGAATCCCTCAAATGACCCCACATCCGACATTCGGGTTGTTATTCTTACTTTTTCTGGTACCCCAGTTATTACTACGACCAAACTCAACGGTCGTAATTACACTAAATGGGTCTTTTTTATAAAATTATGGTTTCGAGGGCAAGGACTAGCATGATACTTGACTAAAAATCCACCTCAGACCACACCAGCGAAGTTGGAACTATGGGATCAAGTAGATGCCCAACTCATTAGTCTGTTACTTCAATCCATTGAACCAGAATTGCATTTCATCTTTGCTAACGTCCAATCTTGCAAATGTCTTTGGACAATGGCACAACAGATGTACACTAGTAACGTCAGTCGAATTTATGATGTGATTAATGATCTCTGGAATATTCAACTAAATGAAGGCGGTCTCCCTATTTATTTTGGCCGGTACTAGCGTGCTATGGCAGAATACAATGAGATATTCCCTTCTGATATCGATATTAATCGCCGACAACATGAGCAACTATTTATTGTCCTTATGTTTTGGGGCCTTCCACCTCCTTATCATTCAGTTCGCTCACAAATATTGTCTGGTTCTTCACTTCCATCAATGCCTGAAGTGTATGCTGCCCTCAATCGAGTGTATGCTGCCCTTAATCGTGCATCCATTGCTCCTGACTCCCATCACAATGATGATACAACTACCCTTCTCACACAGACAGTTGGACGTCAAGATGGCACAACTCGTGGAGACCGAGGACGAGGTCGTGGTCGGGGGGTAGACGGTCGGACTCATCGTCCAGACCAAAGTGTACGCATTGTAACAGAATGGGTCATACTCGCAACAGATGTTGGATTTTGCATAGTAAACCACCTGGTACTGCTAATACTGTTCAACTTGATGTTGCTTATGCAAATTCAACCACAGTTCCACCTAATAAGCAGCCTACATATACTCTTACTGATGTTGTATACTCACAGTTTCTTCAGTTCCAGGCCTCACAACAGGCGTCTCAATCACCCGATGCCTCTCTTGTATATGCCACAACTGCTACCTCTTTCTTATCACAGTCTTCTCATTCTGGTAAGTGGATTCTTGACTCTGGTGCTTCCGATTACATGAGCGGTAACTCCTCTTTACTCACTCATCTCCGTTCTACTTCTTTTCAAACCTATTTCCCTTGCTGATAGTTCTTTTTCTTATGTGTGTGGCATAGGTACAACAACTCCTACATCTTCTCTTAAATTATCATCTGTCTTGTACCTTCCCACTTTTCCTTGTAACTTATTATCCATTGGCAAGTTAACTGAACTCTTTAATTGTACTGTTACCTTCACATATGATTCTGTTCTTATTTAGGATCTGCAGACGGGCGCTCGGATTGGTACAAGACATGAAGCTAATGGTCTTTACTACCTTGATACCCAAAAGTCACTTGCGTGCACTGCTGTTTCCACTGCTGAACGTATCCATAGTAGACTAGGCTATCCTTCCCTTTCAAGTCTCAAAAAGATGGTTCTTAGCTTAAATAACGTTTGTAATATTTTGTGTGAGTCTTGTCAATTAGGAAAGCACTCCCGTAGTTCCTTTCCTACACGTCTCAATAAACGAGCTCATGCCCCATTTGAGTTAATTCACTCAGATATTTGGGGACCCAGCCGTCATGTATCAAAGTTTGGTTGTCGGTACTTTGTTATCTTCATTGATGATTTCTCTCGTGTCACTTGGTTGTTTTTAATGAAAGATCGTTATGAGATTTTCTCCATTTTTCAAAACTTTTGTGCTGAAATTCACAATCAATTTGGTACCATTATTCGCATATTACGCAGTGATAATTCCAAAGAGTATTTCTCTTCTGCCTTTTCCACATTCTTGTCCTCTAAAGGTATCATTCATCAATTTTCTTGTGTCTATATTCCACAACAGAATGGGATTGCTGAACGTAAGAATCGTCATCTAATTGAGATTGCTCGTACACTTCTTCTTCATGTGAATGTTCCAATTCATTTTTAGGACGATGCTGTCATCACTGCCTGTTATCTTATCAACCGCATGTCGTCTTCTATTCTCAATGACAAAATCCATTTCTCTGTCCTCTTTCCTCATCAATCCATCTACCTTTTACCCTTACGCGTCTTTGAATGCGTGTGTTTTGTTCATAATCTTGTTCTTGGCTCAGACAAATTTAGCCCTCACTCAATCAAGTGTATCTTCCTTGGGTATGCTCGACACCAAAAAGGCTATCGCTGTTACTCACCAGAGTTAGATAAATTTTGTGTGTGTGCTGATGTAACATTTTTTGAATCTAAATCGTATTTTACTCCTCCATCCCATCCATCTAACACCATCATGGATGATTTACCTATCCCTATTCCATTTTTTGATCCTCCTACAGATCCTCTATCGTCTATTTGCCCACCGTCACCAGATCATCTCCTCTCTCATCTGGATCGTCTGGATCTAAAGACATATCAACGATGTCCTCGACAACCACCAATTGTTGAAGATTATGTACCATCTGTTTCGCCTGCTCCAGATCCCGTGCTTGATTCCTTAGTCTCTGATTTGGATGTCCCTATTGCTCTTCGAAAAGGTAAGCGTAGTTGTACCACTAAACACCCCATCTCTAATTTTGTCTCATATCATGTTATATATTCATCCTATGCATCATTTCTTGTTTCTTTTTCCTCTGTCTCTATTCCTCATATTATCTTAGAAGCACTTGTTCATTCTGGTTGGCATGTGGCTATGATTGAGGAAATGTCTGCCTTATAATTGAATGGCACCTGGGAATTGGTTGATCTACCTGAAGATAAATCTGTTGTGGGTTGTCGTTGGATCTACACGGTTAAATGTTCTCCTGATGGTCAAGTGGATAGGCTGAAGGCTCATTTAATTGCCAAAGGATACACTCAAGTCTATAGGGTTGACTATGATGACACTTTTTCTCCAGTTGCTAAGATGCCTTCTGTTCGTATTTTTTTGGCCCTTGCAACGATGTTTCAATGGCCACTTCAACAACTTGACATTAAAAATGCCTTTCTACATGGTGAACTTGAGGAAGAAGTATATATGGAACAACCACCAGGGTTTGTTGCTCAGGGGGAGTCACGTAAAGTTTGTCAACTGAAAAAGTCTTTATATGGATTGAAGCAGTCCCCTCGAGCATGGTTTGGCCATTTTAGTGAAGCCGTCATTGAGTTTGGACTTAAACGGTGTAGATTCGACCACTCAGTCTTCTATAGAAATTATGCTGGGAAACATCTGTTATTAATTGTCTATGTTGACGATATCATTATAACTTGAGATGACACAGCAGGAATACAGGATCTAAAATCTTTTTTGCATAAACAGTTTCAAATAAAAGACTTGGGAGAGTTACATTATTTCCTCAGCATTAAGGTTGCACGCTCTAATCAAGGCATCTTTATCTATCAACGCAAGTATACTCTTGATATGCTAGAAGAAGCTAGGATGCTTGGTTCAAGACCTTGTGACTCGCCAATGGATCCGAATGTGAAGCTTATACCTAATGAAGGAGAACTAATATCAGACCCAGGATAATACAGAAGATTAGTTGGCAAACTCAATTACCTCACTGTGACTCGTCCTGATATTTCATTTCTTGTCAGTATAATTAGCCAATTTATGAATTCACCTCGAGAAAGTCATTAGAATGCAGTTATTCGTATTCTTCGGTATCTCAAGAATGCCCCAGGAAAAGGAATACTATATAAGAACAGAGGACACACAAAAATTGTTGCTTCTTCTGATGCAGATTGGGCTGGAAGTCCTGAAGATAGACGATCCACTTATGGATATTGTGTTTTCATTGGAGGAAATCTTATATCATGGAAAAGTAAGAAGCAAACTGTTGTTGCTCGTTCTAGTGCAGAGTTTGAATACCGAGCCATGGGTGTAGCCACATGTGAACTGATATGGGTCAAGCACTTCGTTAAAGAAATTGGGATTGACTGCTCTCAGCCAATGACATTAATTTGTGATAATCAAGCAGCAATGCACATTGCATCAAACCCAGTGTTTCATGAGCGGACTAAACGCATTGTGATTGACTATCATTTTGTGAGAAGTAAAGTGTTAGCTAAAGAAATTGTTACTTCACATGTCAGTTCAAATGATCAATTAGCTGATATCTTTACTAAATCTTTAAGGGGTCCTCGGGTTGAATATATTTGTAAAAAGTTGGGAACATATGATATATATGCTCCAACTTGAGAGGGAGTGTTGAGAATATTATATGTGTGTGAGAATATTATATGTTGAGTGCTATTTGTTTATTTCTACTTTATTTGCATCTTTGCCCTATAAGTAAGAGCTTATTCTTGCTAATACAATCAACATTTTCTGTGCAATGTCTCTATGTCTATACCATTGAACAGATTCTATTTGGGATTTGAGCCATATCTAATAAATTCATCCCGTGGCGAGAAATCCAAGCTTCAAAATCCTTGATCAACATCTTCTGAATTCAGCAATCCAACAATGCTTATGGAACATCAAATTCAAATCCTACCTTAGTTTGGATTTAGAACATCGAAAAACTTCAGTGAACTCTCAGTCAACTTGATCAAGCCTTGTTCAATGCGGTCAAACATTGGTCAACATAGATAGACATCCTCCCTTGAACTGCAAATGACTAGATAAAAGCTTTTAGCTCTATATGGCCAAAACATAGCAAATCTTAGGTACTCCCTCAAAACTGACATCGTAACAAATCTTCAATTTTTTTTGTTTTTATTTTTTCATCCTTTTTTTGTTTTTTATTATTATTATTTTTGTCTTTTTTGTCTTTTATTTTTTTGGTTGTGTTCTGTTTCCTAGCTTGAAACATCAAGCTTTTTTTTTTTTGGCCAATAATATCTGATTTCTTCTTCAATGGTGGTGCTCATTGATTCTCTTCTAGACAATCGTAGTTGTTTGTCTTCTTTAGTACTCTTGGGGAAGCCATCTCCTTCATGGCGCAACAGCGATTACGTGCAGCCATCCCTTCTCTAATGACCATGTTCTTATCTTCTGAACTTGGAGTTGCTATTGGAACTCCATTGCTCTGGTGCGGCATCAATCGGTTAAACGCATCGCGGCAACAATCTTCAACAACGAGCACTACACCATGTCCCAACGCAAGCTTGTTGGTTACTTCAACATCATCTTCTTTGAAATCGTCTGCTCTAGCAGCAGAATGCACCTTCTCTTAGCGATGATAATAACCAACATTATGCAGTCCTAGGCTCTGATACCACTTTATTGGAAGGATTTTGCACATAAATATGTTGAAAATACAACACTATTTTAACGTGGTTCGGCATAGCCTACATCCACAGAACATTATTTTTTATTACTAATAGTAACTACTATAACAATAACTCTTATACACCTACCTAGAGGCGTATAACACATAATTCTAGCCTAATATAATGTGGTATACTCACCTTGTGGTGTGTGACAACTAAATTCAACCTAGGAAGCTCTATTTATAATAGTCTAATGCTAGTTCTATTATGATTAGGATTCCTATCTTTCATAGTATTTCAACTCTTATCACACCTCTAATTGTCTTCAGTATCTTATTCTACTTGGGATTCGAGTCATATCCAACACCGAATGGCAGAAGGTTATTCTTGTGATCATCAAAAAGAGAGGAAGCTCCTTCCCATATGCAAGGTTTTAGATATAATAGTGCTAGATAAATATGGACATATGATAATCTTCATGTTAGTTAGAGAAAAGTGGTTTGCAAATATTTGAAATAGATATTTATCTGAACAATCTAACGATACAAACACTACTACACAATTTGAATATGCACGAGTTATTCTTGGACCATATAAGCTAAAGCAAAAGGAAACACTGTAGATTACATGTCTTGTTTCAGCCATGCCTTATTGGAAATAAATATACATAATAATGATGGCATTGACACTCCTGGTTTAGATATCTTCGGAAATCTTTAGATGAAGGTTTTGGCGATCCTGGTCTTTTATAAGCAAGCTCAACCTAAGAAATGTTTCTTTACGGTGAAACCCATATCTTTCAGCTTCTTGTAATAAGGTAGCCAATTCTTGGCAACATTTTCCTCCGAGTTCAGCAAAAAAGCCGTTGAGGAGTAATCTTCGTCGCTTTCCAACTCTTCAATAGTCTCCTGGTCGATCCCTGCTTCCATTGGGAGTGAAGAAGCATTAAAATGCATACCAAAGCTTTGTTGAGTAGGGAAGGAATCTTCATCAGCACTATATTTGATGTCAATTGTTGTCGAATCGTCATCAAGTCCATTATCGCCGCCAGTGGGATCTTTGCTGATGAAGGAATCTTCAGCACCAACGTCACTAGTAAGAGCACATGCAGAAGAAATATGGGAGAGAGAGCAACAGTACGTACAAGGTTGAGGCTTCCATTCATATTCAACAGCTTGCTCAAGGATGGTATCATTATTATCCACACAGATTGGGATGATATGTGGTAACTTGTCCCCGAGATTAATTTCAACGCAAACTCTAGCATACTGAAGCCTTTCCTTCTTAGCTGTAGGCTCATCAATGAAAAGCGGTCTCCCAATGAAACTAGAAATCTTGGCTAATGATGTCAGAGACCAAAACTGCAGATTGAGATGAGGAAACCTAACCCAAACAGGCACTGTAGCGAGGAACAAAGAGGGATCCAATGAAAGGTTAGGCTTCCACCTTTTGAGAATGAAAGGCCTGTTGTTGACAAACCACTGACCATGCTCAAGGACCTTAGATTTGTCAGCTCCATTTGTGAAATTGAAAAGAAAAAAGCCAGTTTTTAGCACATATGTTTTGAAGGATCCAAAATCTCTCCATTGCTCGTTCACATAGCGTTCCACATTGAGGTCTTGAGTATCCTCTCCAATCAAATATCCCACAATTGCATGCTCCCATCGCTGGATCTCGTGCTGGACATCACTAGCTGAAATTTTTGTGACCTTCCGGCCACCAATAATTGAGGGTGGGTGATACATGAGGGACTTGTGATCTGCTCTCTCTTTGTGATTCGCCCCAATTGGTTGCCCTTTGGCAATAGCCACCTGATTTGAGCCAACAACATTTCTAAGTTGCGGCATTATCAAGAGAAAATCTGCCGAATCATTCGCGATGTGAGATAAGCTTGAGTAACAACCTCCTGCATGAGAACCAGTCCGGTGCTTTGGAGCTTTTTCCTCCCTGCATTTAGTACTTGGATTAAGACAGTAACTTAATTAACGTAGAAACAAATTTGAAATTGCAAAAAAATATTTAAGCAAGTAAAAATTTAACTGCTTTACCAAGACTCTGAAGCCCATTGGGGTTCTGTTTTACACCAAATGTCAAGGATTTTGTTAGCTCAATAATAGTGGATCATGATTTGATTAGTTGAAAAGTAAAGCAAGAAAAATAAGAACACAAAATATAACGTGGTTCAGCAATGTACCTAAAGAATTTGTCATTTTGACAATGCTCTGATAAGGAATTACAAACCTTTCTCACATACACCTACTATCACAAATACCACTATTAATTCATGAAAGTGATAATTAAGTGGCAACTTTTTGAAGAGATAAAGAGCCGCATATAAGACCGAATTAGTTAAACGTGGATGGATAAAACTAAACTAAGACTTAGTTTGATACCATATTAAGAAGCATTGAAATTCCATTGTTATACCAATTTCTTTAAGGATAGAATCAGATGTTTCTTAACAATACATTTGCCAGAAGATACTATCACAAACACCACTATTTATGATTGAAAGTAATATACCTTTGCCAATAAAGATTAAACAAGTGCTTAGTGGTGCGATTTGCGCGGAAACATAGTTTACTGTAAAGTGTAACTCCGATCTCCTTTGAGATCTCTTTTCTATAGTTCTATTTTGTTTTTCTTCTGTTGGTTTCAGTGCTTTTTGTAATCAGTCGAGTTGTTAATTGGAAAGAGGTTTTGGCTCTTTGCCCCACTTTCCAACAACCAATTCAACTGTTTTGTTTTTTTGGCTGTTGGCACTTGTTCCCTTTTTGAGTTAGGATCCTTTGTAAGAAGAGTGGTTTGTGCTTCTTCTAAAATAGATTAGACGATAGGACAGATAAGTTTCCCGTTTTCTTTAGAGGTAAGACTTTTCGTCCCCCTCCATTCTTATATATTTTTTATTAAATTAAGAAAATTTTGGATGAAAGTTTCCCTCCTTTTTCAAAAAAAAGAAAAAAGAAAAAAGGGGCTACGTTTGCCAGAATATGCCTCTTGGCCATTTATTAGAGTAATCGTTCTAAAACGGGTACCAGTCGCTAGCCCAACAGGTTTGGCTACTAAAATAGAACTTTTAGGATGGTTAAAGGATTTTAAAGAAGGGTGATAATATTTCATTTGAAGTTTAAGGGTCATATAGAACAAATGTGCAATGTCTAAGGGATATAAATCAACATTAATGTCGAAACATATCATTGACGCCAATGTTACAATCAAATAAAACAACGTGAATGCTAAAACACAAGCAATCATTATCGTTCTTAGAAATGTCCTAGTCCCTTGCCGTACGTGACAATTTTTAAATATACAAAAATATTGAATCTGAAAATTAAAAAAAGATACATCAAGAAAGTGAGGAAGATAATAGAGAGGGAGGAAAAAGGGCTACCTAAGTTGAGCTACGCGTCCAGATGATACTCTTTTTAAGCCTCTTGCACTGACAACTCTCGTGCCATCGTCAAGTGTTCTGTACTCGAATAGAATGCGTGAGTAATTAAGTAGATGAATTGGCTCCAGATACAGCCCCGTCGGATTTCCATCCAGTAGAACTTGAATTTTCCAGGCCTTTTTCTGCTTGTGACAATAGTCTATGACTGTCAACTTCTCAACCTCAATTCTTTTGTTGGTTTCCACATCCGGAAGCCAACAAGTTCCAAGCATCGTCGTTTCTTTTCCCTCTACTTCAGTTTGAAATTTAATCTTCTCCTTGATTCTGCTCTCGATTTCCGTAACAGGGCTTAGAAATCCACATTTTCCAGCCATTGTGACCACGAAAATTAAGAATAAACAATATCTATCTTAACTTTTTGTAGTGAGTATATAGAAGCCCAGGCGGACGCACTAAGACTTGAGTCCGGACCACTCACCCCCAAATTGTTTTTTGAAAAGATATGTATTTTAAAGATATTTTTAGTTTGAAAATTTAATTTAACCTTCACTATACTTATATAGATATTAAACTGTGTGATTTTAGCGCTAAAATTCTGAATCTATCCCTAATCGAAGCTACTAGTAACACCATATGAAAAACAATAAGTATGAATGGAACAAATGAATCCTTAGGATAGAAAATTTAATTGCAACTCCCAAATCTGTCCTGGCTTAGATATCAAATTCCTATTCTTTATCTCACAATCAACTCACCTCCGGTCCCATTGGCCGCTCCCAGATGGTATGTTTGCTTTTCTTCGCGGTTTACACACTCTGGTTACAAAAATACCTTATGAGTTATGAGAACTAAAAATGAATCAATCCAGAGTACCTGAATATGATAGCAAAAATAAAAGAAAATGATTGCAATCAGGAGATCATAGAAGAAACCCTTTGTATGTTCGATGTATAGTGATAATACGGATATGGGTTCCTTAGATATAGTGCAGCATTGTAATGTTATATACTGGTTAGGAAAAATGTCAATTAGTACTTACTGTTTTTTAAAAGTTTTAATTTCATCCTAATTATTTATTAGAAAATTTCAACCTAGTTAGTCAATTTAGTCTCCATTATTTTCTAAAAAAAAAATCAAATTCATCCATATTATTTATCAGAAAATTTCAATTTAGTCCTTAAATAATATGGACGAATTTGAAACTTTAAAAAAAATAATAGGGATGAAATTCAAATTTTTAAAAAATAATAGGGACAAAACTAAAACTTTTTTAAAAATAATAGAGACGGAATTGATTTTTTTTGAAAATAATAAGGATGAAATTGAGAAATTTTAAACAATAGGAACAAGATTAAAACTTTTAAAAAAATAATATGAATGAAATTGAAAAATTTTAAACAACAAAGATAAAATTAAAGTTTTTTCAAAATAATAAGGATTAAATGTGCTATTTTCCCAATTACGAACAAGTTGACGTATGGATTGAAAGGATATGATCAAGATAACAGTATCGGACGTGGAGATGACATCCATACACAGAGTGGACGGCTAAAAACAATTTTAATTAATGGAAGACGAAGAAGAATTCAGATGCCTTGAAGTTTAAGGGAAAAATAAATATGCATAGAAAAGTAAACATATTTTATTTTATAAAATGACGTTAAATGCTTATGGACTAAGAATTAAGATGTGGACGTGGAGGTGACATATCAACTGAAAACAAATAAAGAAAGAGAATTATACCCCAATAAGTATAATTATAACAAATAAAAGAAGAAGAAAAGTCAGAGCTTTTAATGGAGAAGGAAAAGTTATACAGCTTAACAAATCCCTAAACAAATAGAGATTAAATACGTACAAGTTGTAAAAGTATATGTACAAAAAAAAATTGTCGAAAAAAGAAGTGAACCATATGCACACGCAACAGCGGTACCAATAAACAGTAGCGTTTGAATTTTGAAGATTCGTGGAAAAGTAATTAAATTAAAGCTTGAAGTAGGGTTCATAATGACATGTGGCAGTACTATAGCGGGGAAGAAAGGGAAAAATAAGGAAAAACAATGAAGAGGAGGGTGGAAGAAGAAATGAGCAATTATTTGTTGTTTAAGTAATTATATGGAACTTTCTGTCTTTGTTTAATTTTAATTTCAAATACATTTTTAGGCTTATGGTAAACTATTTTATGTTAGTCTATTGTTCATTTAATTTTATTCTTTTTATTTTTATTGAGTTTCATGTTTTGATCTACTCAGATGATAAATTTTCCAGAATAATGATTATGGTGGAAGGACAAGAGACAAAGCTAAATTTGATCATATTGATGCTAACACGATGTTGGGGGCAGAAACTAAAAGAATTGACTCTCAAATTATTGAACTCCATTTCTCAACAGTCATTATTATATACAATGGTATACCATGGGCATCAACATATATAACTGGAAACAATGATAATAGATACTCTGTATGGAAATCTTCAGTAATCTTTTCGATGAAGCCTTTTGCTGTCCTGGATTATAAAGAAGCTCAACCTAGAAAATATTTCTTTATCGTTAACCCCGTAGCTTTCAACTTGTCATAATAAGATAGCCAATTTATGGCAACATTTTTTTCTGATTCTAACAAGCAAGCTGTTAGGGAGTAATCTTCCACACTTTCCAACAGTACTTGAATAGTCCCCATGTCGATGGCTGCTTCCATTCGGAGCTGTGAAGAAGCATTAGGTTGCATTTTAGGGCATTCTTGAGAGCATGAATATTCTTCAGAACTACAATTGATGTCAACTGTTATATAATTGCCATCATGCCCAGTTTCCAAGCCAGGCATCTCATCTAGAAAACGCGGAGAGACATCTGTTTCCCAAAGATTCTTGACTGAAGCATCGCCAGACAGTAGATCACTTATATCGCCATCCTCCTTTACTGAAGCACCACTACTGTGACTATTAAGAGCACATTCAGAAGCATCGTGAGAGAAAGAGCAACAGTAATCACAAGGTTTCCATTCATATTCCACAGCCTGCTCAAGGATGTTATCATCATCATCATCATCCACACAGATGCGGACGATTTCTGGTAACTTGTCTCCGAGTTCAATTTCGATGCAAACTCTTGCATACTCGAGGCTTTCCTTGTTAGCTGTAGGCTCATCAGGGAAAAGTGGTTTACCGATGAGACTCGAAATCTTGGCTAAAGATTCCAGAGACCAGAACTGAAGACGTAGACTAGGAAACCTGACCCAAACAGGCACTGTGGCGAGGAAACAAGAGGGATCCAGTGAAAGATCAGGTTTCCACCTTTTGAGGATGAAAGGCTTGTTGTTAATAAACCCCTGCCTCTGTTCAAGAAGTCTGTATTTGTCAGCTCCATTCTCGAATTTGAAAAGAAAAAATCCAGGAGGTTTATGCACATATGTTTCGAAGGATCCAAAATCTCTCCATTGCTCTCTCAGATAACTTTCCACATTAAGGTCCTGAGTATCCTCCCCAACCAAATATCCCACAATTGCATGTTTCCATCGCCGGATCTCTTTCTGGACATCGCTAGCTGAAATTTTCGCGACCTTCCTGCCAGCAATAATAGATGGGTTATGGTACGCGAGAGACATGTAATCTTCTCTTAGTTTATCGTCCCCAACAATTGGTTCCGCATTTCCATTAGGCACGATGAGAGAAAAGTCTTCAGCATCATGCAAGTCATTTGAGATGTCAGAGCTCGAGCCGCAACCTTTCGCATGAGAAGCAGTACGGTGCTTAGAAGCTTTGTCCTCCCTGTGTTTGGCATTCAAAGTTTTAGAAGAATACAGTAACCTAATTAACATAGAAACAAATTTTATACTCCATTAAATTACTTAACAAGAAGATGTACTGCTTCTCCAAGACTATGATGAAGCCTATGCAATCCTCTTTTACTCCTAATGTGAAGGGCTTTTTTAACGTAATAATGAATCTTGGTTTGATTACCACATGCATATTACTAGAAAAGTAATTCGAGCAAAATAACAACATGGAATGTGACATTGTTCGGCAATGTGCTTACATTATGGAGACAGAAAATTATAAGCGACAACAAGTCTCTCCCACATAGCCCTACAATCACAAACCCTACTATCTATAGGGGGCCCTGGATTCCTTCCAGGGCCTGCTGAATAATTTTATAGAATATAATTATGTCATTTCATTGATTCGTACTAAATAAGTAGCTAACAAATCCCCACTTTTGTTCCGGAAGTTGGTTCTAGATATACTTTTGCTTAATAGGAATAAACCCTTGCAAACAAGGAATAAACAAGGCTTTCTTGGCAAAAATAAGCCCTTTTGCCATTCTTAAAATTCAACTCGTTTAAAAAGATTTCAAGTTAAAGGCCCAAAAAATTTGACTACTATAATAAAACGTTTACTTATTTTTTCTGGATTTATAGGAGAATGATAATGATTTTATACAATAGTTGGGTGAAATAGTCGGATACCAATTATAATCAAGGCTTCAAATTCGAACCATGATTTTGGACTCCATTATACCAAGAAAAGAAAAAAAGGCGTAAAAATGAGCAATAAAGATTCTACTTGCACTAAAATGGATGGTCATATAGAATGTCCAATGTCTATCGATCTGAAATATCAATGTAGATGCAGATCTTTGTCACCAACGCTTCTATCAAAACGAAAGCAAATGTCGAACACAAACAATCATCATGATCCTTAGAGTTGTAGTGATTATAAAATTTTGCTTCCGCGTTGCATTGGTTCAAATAAACCACGAATTAATAGAGAGAAATAAAAGAGAAGAAGAATTTAAGCATGATAAGGGGGTTCTCATGAACTTCAAAGAATCTTTGAATCGTAAAAAGCATTATACCCCTATTTTCTAATACTTTTTCTCAACCATTTGTATATCATAAGAAGCCAATAATCACATTCTCTTGTAGAGAAATTGTACATTACCCATATTATGATTTTTATCTTTTTCCTGTACTATGAATGTCTATCGTTTATGATATACTACTTCATGTTTGTGTAGACAAGCATGGACACTTTTCATATTCTTCTTTAACTTTACCAACTTCAATGTGAAATGCCATTGTAAACATCTGTATTGTAAAGAGAATTTTAGAGTAAAAAAAAGTTGAACTCTAGATTTTGAAAGTATATATTAAACTTAGATCTCAAGTTTCGGAATAATTTTTATTATCATTTAATTTCTTATTTCCTTTCCTTCTTGGTTTATGCTTGATCAGTCTAATGCACAAAAGAAATTACATTTATTGCTACAACTCCAAAAAATGATTGTAGTGGTGGTATTTTTTTTAACGTTATTTTTGTTTTGATTGCAACGTTGGCAACAAATATATGCTTCAATATCGATTTGTATCCATCGACATCATTCATTCTAGATTGTCTTCCATTTTAGTAATTAATTTATGGATCAAACGCAACTATAGAAAATTTCTTTGTAATTATATTAATGTATTTAGAGCAGAATTGGGAGCCCTACAATAAGAGCATTATTGTAATAAATGTTAAGTCAAGATGTTTGACAAACTTTTACATATATATTGTAGATCTAGAGGTAGAAGAAAAGGAAAACAAATGAGTTACTAGGAAAATATTTTTATTATGTGATTTTTTTAAGTAAATGATTAAAGATGTAACTTCACAAGGAAAAAATATTAGTATAAAATTATTTGAAAAGAAAGTATGAATTTAATTTTGATAGGTAAAGTAATATCTCAATATATTGATGTAAACGCAACTCATAAAGATTTTTACTTCAAGTTGTAGCATACTAACAATATCCTTATTATTGAGCTTGTTGTCCCCTTACATTTAACTACTTGTATCCAGAAGCTATCAATATTGATCAACCCTATTTGTACTCTCATGTATAAGAACAAACAAATTAAGATCTGAATCAATAACTTGGCGAAGTCTTTTTCCTCCAAATCCAGAAGTATTAGGTACTATGCTATTTATCCTTTTTTAATTGCATTAATATAAGAAAAAACTCAATGAAACAAGTTGTTGTGAATTCATAAACATAAAATTATGTTTGTCACCTAAGACCAAGAAGATGTAATAAACTTCCCAGAATGAGGAAACCCCAATGAGAAAAGGTAAAAAAAAAGTGTATAGATTACACAATTGCAAAACATTGATGACCAGAAAATAAAAATAAAAAAAAATAAAATAATAAATACATACAAATTAATATGTATAAACAATAAAATTATGCGGTATTCTAAATTCCATAAGATGAAAAAGTGTTTGAGTAAATGAAAACCCTTCCATTTTAACTTTGCAACCTAAAATGAATACAACATTATTTGACTAAACCTTGTGAGGCGTATGTAGGGGGTGAGCAAACAAGTAGCAAACTAATAACCTACTCTAAATAGCATATTACGAGGTTAGGGCAAAAAGCTAGATTGTAGAGTAGAGAAAACCCGAGGCAATCTTGATCAAGTATTAGCTAAATTCAACAAACGTAATTTTTGTACTAAGTGATATAGTTATGTTCAAACTTAAGTCTTCTTTGTTAGATTAAAAAAGTATATCATTTAAAAACTGAGGGTAAGGCTATGAGCGTATCCTATGGGATTTGAAAAGACCTATCAAACTTTACAACAGAGGCAAAGGCAACTTCAAAAGCCATTTCATGTGTTAGTATTTCTCAATCAAAAATGATCCTGACACAAAGTTAAAATGAATAAATTACAGAGGGTGATAAACTATTTTAGAACAAATAAGTTAAAAACGGATAAATTATACAGATGGTCAAACTTCGACTTAGAGCTTAATTAGTTACGACAACATCTTTTAGGTTCTTTTTTTTCAATTGTGTTATGTTGTATTTTTAATACCATATATATGTTAGAGAATGCAAACCAAAACCCAAAATGACTCTTGGAATCTTGAGAAATAAAGAGACAAGGTTCAAAGCATTGGACAATCATAAAATAGATTAATTGAAGATACATTTAAAGTCATGAGTCTAGACATATATCTAGTCATGTATCTAGCTTGTGTCTTTTGGTATTACTAGATGCATATTAAATAAAGTGTCTCTTAGTATTCTTATCTTCTAGTATAAATAAATGTAGTGTCATGGCATTTTGGCAAGAGAGTGAAAAGAGAGAAAAGTGAAAAAGTGAGTGAAAAATCTTTGTAAAGGCAGCATACTATATTCTGTGAGTTTATTATTTGAACAATATAATCGTACTTTGAAAAGTATATTTCCTTGTAATCTCTGTGTGAAGATTCGTAAATCCTAAATCATGTCTAGTAAACTTTACATCATTACCATAGTGGAATCAGAGCCACGATTTATTGCAAGTTTAATGTGTGAATCTTTTCTCACATTCATTTATCATGGCATACAATCTTGTGCAACCACAACTTCTAAAACTCACTGGCGAAAACTATGAAAACTGGAATATTCAGATGAAGACTCTATTTGGTTCTCAAGATATTTGGGACATCATCACAGATGGGTATGTAGAACCCACCACAGAAGTTGAAACAACTCTCAACATGGAGCAAAAAAATTCACTTCTTGAAATAAGAAAGAAAGAAAAGAAAGCATTGTTCTTGCTTTATCAAGATGTTAGAGAATCCATACATGTTCGAGAAAATTGCAGAAGCAAAATCAAGTAAAGAAGCGTGGGATAAACTTGCAACTTTATTCAAAGGGGTTGATAGAGTCAAAAGAGTTCGTTTGCAAATACTTCGAGGTGAGTTTGAAATGCTCACATACGAGAAGGTGAATCTGTTTCTGATTACTTTTCTCATTTACTTTCAATGTTAATCAGTTGAAAAGAAATGGAGAAACAATTGAAGATGTTCGGGTGATAGAGAAAATATTGCGATCTTTCACAAAGAACTTTGAGCATATAGTAGTCACAATTGAAGATGTTGGAATTAAATAGACGACATATGTATCCAATATAATTCCATAAAATATAATTACCTCATAGTGGCAGCAGAAGAATTGTAAGAAAAAGCCACGTTGGTTCTGCCGTTAATTTGCTGCGAATCGGAACCCAAACCACGAGGGAGTGGATTAATTGCCACAACTTAAGAGCCCTCTTTGATAGGGTTGGTTTACACATAGTAAACCAGTAGAGAAAGTTTAGGATAGAGAAGAGAGGAAGAAAACAGAAGACAGTTCTTCTGTATCTAACGTCTGAAGGAAAAGACGTTTCTTTTCTTTCTTTTTATTAGGATGTAGGAGTTATGGAAAATAACTTCCCATAACCTCTATTGGCCCATACAAAATGGGTTAGGCCGGGTCAACCCATATTGGGCGACCCGACCCCAAAATCTAACATTTGCCACTCGCACAAGATGGGTAGACCTTTATCCAGCATAATCTTTCTCTACGACCTTGTCGAGAACCATCATCAAATTCATACGGGCAAATAAGTCGTGCGACCCGCGAGCACACAACAAGTGGAAGCTCCAACCATGCACCTGTTAGGGTGACATGGGAGCTACGGTCTTCAACGGAAGAAAAAGTCTCGCTATACCCTAGACCAGTTTTAAATTCACATAAGTCGATACACACCTTATCCTTTGTAGGCTATGTTTGACCTTTAAATCTCAAATATGTATTCATAATTATATTCAATCACAAAGATTGTTCAATCACAAAGATTGCATAACTGGTGCACCAATGAACACATGTAGCGCTAGATGTGAACAGTCTTCCTTTCGCTCAATATCCTTCTAAATCAAGTCAACTGTTTTCCTAGATATGTCCCATATGATCGAATTATCGTGATCTTTAAGCGACACACCAAAGTAGCAAACATTGAGCTTGACCTATTAGAGTATGAGCGTAAGTCACTAAGGGTATCTCAGAGAAGCATCTATTGCTTTAAGGACTCACACAGTGGTGAAGCAGGGATCCATTCAAGCACTTCCTTATATGGTCGCAAAGCACACATGGTATGAAACATGTGTTACTGTGTGACTTCCCTTATAAAAGGAGCGTATGTCTTTACTTAGATCAAAACATCGTACAGATCTTGGTTCAATTATCACTTAGTAACCAACCTGAATCCTCGAACCTAATACACATAGTAATCGAGGCTTCACATCTGGCTATTCACAGGTTATATAGATCATGGGAATCCATATCAACCTTATATTAGTTTTTAATTATAACATATATAATTAAGAGGTTTCATCTTAACAATGTCATAGAAACTAATTCTAGACTAATATTTAAGGTGACGTATCTTATATGAGTATAGTATTTCCCGACGAATACTAACCAACTCATATCGTTTCATCTCTGCATGCTCTCACTGCACCAGAGGCGATTGCTCGTGTGAGAGAGCCAATCTCATTAACCTGTCGACATATTTTCCAAAGCCAATATGTGCTAGTATAGTCATACTTAATTTCTTCAAAGCTTATTACAAAGATAAGGCACTAAGCAAACATATGAAGAAAATTTGTTCACTAAGAACTAGTATCAAATACTCATGACTATGAGTACATTAGTAATTGGACATTGTTTTATTAAACATCAATATCAAATCCTACGCAACCCTAGATATTCTACTGTAACAAATGCATATCTCTGGAGATGGGCTTATGAAGAAAGTCATTGTCATTCATGCGTAGGTGAGTGATCCACAGTCACTTCCTTTTATGACACAAAGTCATACTTAACGTCTATATACCAGATCTTGTCATGAAATCTAGGATCCTTAGTATAGCGATGGTTAATTAGTGGACACAATAGATCGTCATTGCTCATATAACAACTGACTCATCTCAAGTCCATCATAATCTCTCAAGCCATACTGCCTCTTGCATAGTTTCTGAGCATACCAAACAACTCAATTTCACAATTCCACAATACTATGCATTTTTGCTTCTTGCTACTCCACGAATTAGTGCCAATAATCAGTAAGAAAGCATGTACAAAGAGGTATCTTATTGCTCATTTGGGTCACCACCCAAGTTAGCGTATGTGGATATCTTCCCACAAAATCAGCACTTCAACGGCATAGGCAAAACTAAATTTCCCTTTAATACCTCACGATCCTTTTGACAATGAACTTATCAAAGCTTTGATTGATAAGACTTTAGCAATCTCATGACAAGATCAAATATCTAGCCACGTATACACCACAATATATACTAGGCCTTTATGATGCTTGAATATGATACATTTTTATCTCATCAATCTATTCTAGAATTTAGGGATATAATCCCTTAGCTTAGCTTTCACCTCTAGCTACAAGAGTATATAAAAGTTTGTAGACTTATACGTAGAGTCATTCAAGAACATTCTTGATTCATGACTTTTGCTACACAACAAGAATCTTTAGATCGACCCCTCTAGATCTTGACTCTAAGCATATAAACTACTCTACTATTATTCTTCATCCACAAAGTTGAGGACAACCACTTACTAATAGTGATTATATATTCTTTGTCATTTCTGACCAACAATATGTCATCCATCTAAAGAGATAGAATCACATATCTACTCTTTGATCAAGTGACATGTACAAAATATATTCTTGAACCATTTGAAGATCATACAAAATGAATTCTTCATGCATTTCTCCACAAAGAAATGTCATCTTATCATCCACCTGATGTAAGTTAAGGTTCAACTAAATGACATGACCAGAAATCGGTGAACAGATGCAATCCTAACAACGAAAGAAGGTTTGCTTATAAGTTTTACCCTCTAATTGGATTACAACTTTAGCCCCTAGCGAGCTTAATATCTCATATTGAATACAATTGTTTTTCCATTGCTTTCATCCAAATTCTCACCATTATCTTAACTAGTAATCTTATGAAAAACGTATTTTCACAATTTCCTGACAATAAAACAAATTCACAATGACCACGAAACAAGTTCTAGTTGACCATATTGGTATTACTGTTGCAAGTGAACATGATCCACAAATCAGTTAATGAAGCGAACTCACATTGATCGCAAAATAAACTCATATATGAAACAAATTCATATTGATCAACCAGTGTTTATCTCCCACCTGGATCAGTGAACGGAAACAAGTTCTCCAATCCTACTGAAAGATTGTGAGAAATAGGACCATTAGGAGTCTTCAATTCCAATAACCGAGTCTCCCACTAGGAAATTCTTTGTCCAAGAATATTGAGTTTAGACACATTTCTACTATTTGTTCATCAATGAACATTCCCTTTTGGAGCGTTCAATGTACCAAATAGAAATGCTTCATTTCTTTTCGGTTTCTATTTCTTATGCTTATGAGAAATATTATGAAAAAAGTAGCCAACTCCCAGAGTCATAAGTCATTGTGGACTAGTTCACTATTTGTCCATGATTTATAGGGTCTTGAAGTGTCTAATTATAAGGGCACTTGGTTAAGTATATGTATTAGAATTGCGTATTCTCAACACAAAATTGAGAAATTCATATGACACATCATATACACAACCATATTCAATGAGGTTTTATTCTTTTTTCTACAACATCTCATAGTTGCAAAGTTCTAGGAATAGTTAGCTCTTGTGCTATACCTCTTTCATTATAAGACTTTGAATTAATCAAATAGATATACTTGACCACAATCAGTTATCGATTTCATTTTCTGTCTCGTGGATTCTCACAAGTTTAAAATTACTTCCAAAGTAAATAAAAGCTTTGGACTTGTGAGAAAATAGAAAGGACAAGCTCACAACCAATGAAATCGTTAGTAGTGAAATATTAGGCCTCTTGCCATGCCCTAACATTCTTTGAACCAAGAAATTTTGGGATGAATTAATTGCAATGGAAAACTAGCTCGCAAGCTTACATATTTATTGTGGTGTTATCGGCTAGGCAAATTTCACATAGGGGCAGGTAGAATTGCGCTAATCACAGTCTCAAAAGACATTTTCTTGTGAGTTTGTTCATTTTATTTCGCCCGTATATGCCTAGCTTGTTATGCTACAGATCTCAAAGATATAGCATAAATAACACAACAGTTTTGATGTTCAGCGCATAGAACAAGAAAACCATCCACAATGTAGCCAGATTTATGATGAGTTATTCCTAACAATTCAACTGAGTACTTGTAAAGTATAAGACCAAATCGTAAAGGGATTTTAATGCACATACCAAGTTGACTTGAAAAACCGGAGCTGCTAGCACATTGTGGAAACATACAGAGTTTGACCATCACATAGTGGTACTTATTAAGTGTCAATGCCCTTGACTTCAACTCTTGAGTTATTACAAAAATAACCATATTTTGATCTAAAATCAAATGGTATCCCACAAAAGCTTCTACGTTTTTAGTCATGAGGACAAATGTTTGATCTTCAGCTTAGGGCGATCCCGAGCTTAGTGATCCTTTTGTGACAATTGTAACACATAGCTATCACAATGTTAAATTGTAATTGCCACATATACGTCTGTCCTCTATGTTTTTCTCATTGGTATTGGCTTTTTTTTTTTTTTTTACTTGGACCCACATGATCCTTGCTTATTGGTCTTGACTACATAAGCTTGACCAACAACCCTTCTGGCTAAAATGCATTCTACACCACCTCCAATTGACGCTTAACATTTGGAATGTGTCAACATTTCCTTTTCGTGTCAAGATGACAATCATGTGCACTTAGCTCAGATGGTAAGGATATGATAACAACATACGTTTGTTGACCATCAATGAGAATGTGGCCAATTGCCTTCAATTCTCAAATTATGTTCGACATCTCAAAAATGTTATCACTCAGTAGCATTGAGACTTTTGTGGCATGTGTTGAACTCAATATAAGCTGTCTTAGCTTAAAAATAGAAATTCCACTGAACTTCTCTTTCAAGCTTTTGAAATCCCCACATCAATAGGTCAAATTTCGTAACAAGCAATGAGGTATTATGCATGATGCCCAGCAACGTAATGCGAGCAATGGAAATGGCATTTTTCCAGCCTGGTAGGCCTTTACCTCCTATGCTGAGTAGTGTTACACCCACTTGGTTCACCACTACACAATCCAGTGATTCAAGCACCTAGTTGTTCCTCAAGGATATTCTGAACTTTATGATACCATTGCAATCATCACCGTTCATTTTTTCTTTGGTGAAGGGCAATAATGATATTTAGGCTATTACTATTAATAACCCTAACATAGACGATTGGATGTTCAATACTAGCACATATTAAATAATTTTGCTAGATCAAGTGTTAAATGTAACTAATAGATACAAGATATAAAATCAGCAAATCGTAGTATGATCTGCCATCATCTATAAATCAGGTATCTAAAAGGTACAACTAAACTCACCCTAGCAAAATAACATTCCCAAAAACCGAACTACTCAAATTCACATTTTTAGGAAAACCAAGTTCCATATAATAACCACACATATTAACATGCATAGAACTCCCACTCAGATAAAGGATTAATAAACTAATTATTAATTCAATACATATGCAATACAAGATTATAATAAGAGTTTGATGAAAAATACAAATATTATCATAAGATGAACATGAAAAAATATTTAACATATAAATAACTAGTAATGTTAGACATAATTAAGCACTCCTCAATGTTCTCCATCCGTTCATAACTCGGACCGGTCCACAAGAATTACCACATTCAATTCTCTTCACACATGTAGACCATGACTATTAGGCACGTAGAAGCTATCTCAAACTTATTGAGATCCAAAAGACACATTTTGGTTCTACGTGTTAGGAGAAATAAGGGTGCGGTCTAACATTATGCATGAAACCACATATGACTATCACATGCTCATCAAATTATCCTATCACATAATTATAAAAAATAAGAAGATTTAAGGGATAATCATTTTGGGCCCACAACAATGTGTGTTCATATGGTCAGTAGTGTTGAGAGTATTTCTCGCGATTTGTTTAACTCGCACAATCTTCGAATGACCACTAAAGTCCTCGAAAAAAATAAACAACTTTAGTACATAATGGTCCAATTAATTAATTTCAAAAATTAATAGTGCACATAGCATATATTAATATTGTACACAACAAGTTGTATGATGAAATGAAATTACAAAAATTTCATGTCACTTGTTGCAAAGATTTCAACATAATTACACAAATTTCAAAATTTTAATGAAATTACAAAAATTTCATGTCTCTAATCATAAATATTACAAGGAAATTATACAAATTTTAGGCATTTATATGAAATTACGAAAATTTCATGCCTATATTGTAATAATTACAATTCAATCACAAAGAAATTTGAGCAATTAAATGAAATCATTCTTGATTTCATGTCTAAATTGAAATTAATTTAAATTATGTATTTGCTTTGCGATAAATAGGGGCCAAAAACACAATTATAATAAAGATAATAACCCTAATTAAGAACATAGGGATCAAAAATGACATTATCACAAAGATAATGGTCTAAAATAGAAACATGGGGTCCAAAATAATATTATTACAAAGATAATAGACCAAAAGAAGAATATGAGCTAAAAAACTAAATTACCACAAAGGTAATGGGCCAAATAAAAAATAATACATAGTTATGGGGTCAAAATATAAATAATACAAATATTTAGGGTCAAATCATAAATAATATAAAGTTATGAGGTCTAATCGTAAATAATATAAAGTTATAGGGTCAAACTAAAAATAATACAAAGTTATAGGGTAAAACTATAAATAATATAAAGTTATAGGGTCAAACCATAAATAATACAACGTTATGAGGTCAAATCGTAAATAATATAAAGTTATGAGGTCAAACCGTAAATAATATAAAGTTATGAGGTCAAACCGTAAATAATACAAGTTATAAGGTCAAACTGTAAATAACACAATATTATAGGATCAAACTGTAAATAATATAAAATTATGAGGTCAAATCATAAATAACACAAAGTTATTGACATGTGACGCCACGTGGCTGGCCCTACGTGCCATGTGGCATAGTGTTGGTTGAAATTTTTGAATTTTTTTTAAAAAAAACTAATTTCAAAAATTCAAAATTTGATATTTAATAAAATAAATATTAAAATAATAACACCACCAAATTATAACCACGTGGCGGTCCCTAATTGGCCCACCTAGTCCTCCATGTTCAGCTCCATGTTCAGCCGTGTTTTACGTTTTTCAACACACACACACACTACACCAAGAACACACACTAATCCAAATTTTTCTAGATTTATAAAAAATCTTCAAAAAATCATAACTTTCGCATTTTAAGGCCAAATTTAATGATCTATATATGCACGGAAAGCTCTTGACGAGCCCGTTCCATACATACCAAAATCATAATTTTTAAAGCATGTTACAGTTATAAAAAAGCCCAAAAACAGTTACGAAAATTATAAAAATAAATGTACGAAACAATTGATTTATACATTTTTCTCAAGTATAATCACATAGATTATATACCAATGATTAAAGAAACAAATTCTCATGATTTTAACATAAATAAAATTACTTATACATTAAAATCATCATTCACAATATTCTTCACATAAATCGCATAAATCTCATAAATTCGCATAATTTTAACGGAGAGCCAACGAATATGGCTCTGATACCACTGTTAGAATTAAATAGACAACATATGTATCCAATATAATTTCATAAAGTATACTTACCTCATAGTGGCAGCGGAAGCATTGTAGGAAAAAGCCACGTTGGTTCCACCGTTAAATTGCTGCGAATCGAAACCCCAACCACGAGGGAGTGAATTAATTGCCACAACTTAATAGCCCTCTTTGATATGGTTGGTTTACACATAGTAAACCAGTAGAGAAAGTTTGGGAGAGAGAAGAGATGAAGAGAACAGAAGACAGTTCTTCTATATCTAACGTCTAAAAGAAAAGACGTTTCTTTTCCTTCTTTTTATTAGGATGTAGGAGTTATGGGAAATAACTTCCCATAACCTCTATTGACCCATACAAAATGGGTCGGGCCAGGTCAACCCATATTAGGCGACCCGACCCCAAAATCCAACATAAGATATTGAAAGAATTGGATCAACTCACTATAGAAGAGTTGATGGGATCGTTCCAAATGCATGAACAACGCATGAAGAAGAATTCTAATTCTTCTACAATTGAACAAGTTTTCGAATCAAAGCTTAATTTGCAAGAAAAAAGTCAAGAAATGGAGGCTCTCAACGTGGAAGACATGGTAACAATAATTGAGGAAGAGTCTGGGGCAAAAGTAATTTTCATTACCAAAATCAACAAAAGAATACACATAATTTTGTGAACAAAGATGGTAAAGGAAGAAAAAAATGAAGATCTAGTTGTGGACGTGGAAATAAAAAAATGTTGAATGCTATAACAGTCACAAATTTGGCCACTATATTTCAGAATGTTGGAACAATAATTCGGATCGTGATGAGCAATTCAATCTTGCTTAAACCTCCAAGCAAGAGAATGATAAAAGAACATTACTTTTTGCACAAGAAGAATCTAAAAATCAAAATGATGTGTGGTATCTTGACTCTGGTACAAGTAAGCACATGTGTGGAAAAAATGAACTCTTCGTGGAACTTAAAGAAAATGTCAATGACAACGTGAACTTGGGAGACCTACCCAAGGTCCTCGTGAAAGGCAAAGGTAAAATTAAAATTTATCAAAAGAATGTGTTCCAAACTATATTTCTAATGTGTACTATGTACCCAATGTGAAAATATTCTTAATTAGTATTGGATAATTTTTTGAAAAAGGGTATGTAATACACATGGTAGATCTTTCTCTTTATTTAAGAGATGCTTAGGAAAAACTCATCACAAAAGTTCAAATGACAAACAATCGCATATTTTCGTTGCATTTAATTAAGCACAAGTTTTGAAAATTGCTTTCAAGGGATGGTAAAGAATGAGTCGTGCAAGTGGCATCTTCAACTTAGCCATTTGAATTTTAGTGGTCTCACGCTCTTATCCAATGTAAGCATGGTGAATGGATTGCCATATATTGAGAAGCCCAAATTTGTTTGTGAATCATACAATCTTGGCAAGCAACAAAAACATGTTTTTCAAAGTGGAAAGTTTTGGAGAGCTCATACACCAATACACTTGGTGCATATAGATATTTGTGGGCCTTTTGAGAGTCCTTCTCTCGGAGGTAACAAGTATTTTATTTCTTATAGTAGAAAATTGTGTGTTATTTCATACAGGAAAAATCAGTTGCTTTTATCATTTTGACAGAGGTGGTGAATATACCTCAAATGATTTTCGAAATTATTGTAAAGAGCAGGGTATTAAGCAGCAATTCACAACTTAATATACCCCACAACAAAATAGAATTGCAGAAAAAAAGAATCGCACCATTCTGGACATGACAAGAACTTTGTTGAAGGCCTAAGTCTTTCTAGGCTGAAGCAGTAGCATGTACAACTTATGTTCTCAACATATGTCCAACCAAAAGTATGAGAAATATGACACCACATGAGGCATGGAGTAGCTATAAACCTGTTGTCAACTACTTACGAATTTTTGGTTGTGTAGCCTATGTTCGAGTACCAAAGGCAAAAGGGAAGAAGTTAGATGATCGTGGTGAGAAATGCATATTTGTTGGCTATAACGAGGAGTCAAAGGCCTACAAGCTCTACAATCCACTGACAAATAAAATAGTGGTAAGTAGAGATGTTTTTTCTGAAGATGAAGCTTGGAATTGGAATCAAGAGGGTTTGAGCAAAGAAAACCAACTTAAATTTGAAGAAGAAGAAATGACAAGGCACAAAAATTAAGACAAGGAGTTGTAACTCTTTCTCATGCAAGAATTTCTCAGAATCAAAACTGGCCACAAACTGGACAATTCACTCAATTCAAAGTTCAGGTAGTTCTTCATCTTCATCATCATCTCCACCAATCAAGACTTGCAGTCTAAGAGAATTTTATGAAGAAACTCAAGAGACAAATATTTTTTGTCTCTATGCCCATCATGAACCAATGTCATTTGAAGAAGCAGTTAAAGAAGACTGTTGGAAGAAAACAATGGTAGAAGAAATTCGTGCCACTGAAAAAAATAATACTTGGGAATTGATTTCGCTTCCTAAAGGGCAACAGTAAATTGGAGTCAAATGGGTTTACAAAATAACAAGGACAGTTGAAGGGAAAATTGACCGTTACAAGGCGAGATTTGTAGCGAAAGGATACAAGTAAAAATATGGAGTTGACTATGAAGAAGTTTTTATACCAATTGTTAAACTTGACACTGTGAGAATGTTGATATCTCTTGTTGCTCATCGTAATTGAAAAATATATTAAATGGACGTAAAGTTAGCATTTATGAATGGCATACTTGAGGAAGAAGTTTATATTGATCAACTCGAAGGTTTTGTTGTGGATAGGCAAGAAGAAAAAGTCTACCATCTCAAGAAAGCTCTTTATGCCGAGCATGAAATTCTCGAATTGACAAATATTTTCAAGAAGATAGATTTTTCAAATGTCTATTTGAACATGTAGTTTATTCAAAGAATAATGCTCAAAGTTACGTGCTTATAGCTTGTCTTTATGTGGATGATTTACTCTTCACTAGGAATAGTCAAGAAATGTTTGATGAGTTTAAGCAAACTATGTTCAAGGAGTTTGAAATGACTAATGCTGGACTAATGTCTTTCTTTCTTGGCATTGAGGTGCATTAGCAAAGTGATAGCTTATTCATTTTGCAAAAAAGGTATGCTGCTAAATTACTTGAAAATTTAGAATGGAAAATTGCAATCCATTTGAAACTCCTATAGCTCTTGGCTTGTGATTAACAAAAGAATGAGAAGGAAAATCTGTTAATGTTTACTTTTTCAAGAGTTTGATTGGAAGTTTACGCTACCTCACAATCGCAAGGTCATATATTGTTTATGGTGTTAGTTTGTTAAGTCGATATGTGGAAAATCTAAAAGAATCTCAATGGCTCACAGCAAAAAGAATTGTAAGGTACATCAAAGGTACCTTGAATTTTGGTCTATTTTATTCTTGCAAGGATGAAGCTATTTTACATGGATATTCTGATAGTGATTGGGGATGTGACCAAGACGAAAGGAAAAGCACTACTGGCTATGTGTTTTTCTTGGATCTATAGCTTTTACATGAATATCTAAAAAGCAAAGTATGGTAGCATTATCATCATGCAACGCTGAATATGTTGCATTGTCTTCAGTAGTTTGTGAAACAATATGGTTGAGAAATTTATTGAAGGAACTTAATCATCCACATGGATATTCAACTTTCATATTTGTTGATAATAAGTCCGCAATTGAATTATCCAAAAATCTAGTACAACATGGAAGGAACAAGCACATTGATCTTAAATATCATTTCTTAAGAGATCATATCAAGAAGAAGACAATTTCTTTAGAGTATTGCAATACTTTTGATCAAGTGGCTGATATTTTTACAAAGGCACTACCAACTAAAGCATTCAAAAATTAAGGTCATTGCTTGGTGTGAAAATGGTTTTGGTTTGAAGGGGGTGTTGGAGAATGCAAACCAAAACCCAAGATGACTATTGAAATCTTGAAAAATGAAGAGACAAGGTTCAAGCATTTGATAATCATAAAGTAGATTAATTGAAGATATATTTAAAGTCATGAATTTAGACATGTATCTAGTCATGTATCTAGCTTGTGTCTTTTGGTATTACTAGATTCATATTAAATAAAGTATCTCTTAGTATTCTTATCTACTAGTATAAATAGATATAGTGTCATGGTGTTTTGGCAAAAGAGTGAAAAGAGAAGAAGTTAGCAAAGTGAAAAAGTGAGTGAAAAATCTTTGTAAAGACACCAACCTATATTCTATGAGTTTATTATTTGAGCAATATAATCGTACTTTGAAAAGTATATTTTCTTGTAATCTTCGTGTGAGGATTCATAAATCCTAAATCATTTCCAATAAACTTTACATCATTTCCAACAATATAAACAATTCCCATTACCCAATCCAATATGATATGAAAATTGCAAATTTCCAAGTTCATGTTGAAGAGGTAGGTTACAGAGTAGAAAACTCCAAAATAGATGCTAACAGAATATGCTAAATAGTTCATCCTTTCATCCTACCCAACCTTTTTTTGCTCCAAACATAAATGTACGTTTTCATGAACACACTAGGCAAAGCATAGAGGATTCCTTTTGAAATCTTGCCCTTCTCCTCTAAAGTCATGAAATTCAGTGGAGGAATCATTTTCTCATGCCTATCAAGCTTCCACCTATCCCTTAATTATACCTTGACTCAACCTATATTTTTTAGGGAAACGAAAATGTAAAACTGAGTTGTGAGGGAAGAAGTGTTGGTCATGCAATTTTCAAGAATAGCATATTATAATAACGGACATTGGGAAAATAAGTTGGTTATTAAATATGTTATAGGTAAAAAAAAGGATTAGTGCGTATAAGAATATAGTAATGGAGAAAGTAATAATTAAAATAGGATTTGTTTTTGGCTAAAGCGCCCAAATCAACTATTTCCTAAAAGCAGGATGTTTAAGCTGCTTCGGGCACGTCAATTAGATAAACCTCCCCCGAGTAAGGATGGTTATCATTAATAATTCTGTCCTTAAGGTACTTATTAATATCATCTATTAGAAAGGCATTGCATATTAAGTATTTCTTAATCTCAAATATGTTCATACAAATATCAATGATTCTAAGATTTCTTCAAATATGTGAGAATGTACTGTTTAAAGTGATCTATTCAAATAAACATTTTCCATGTACCATATATGAAAATTTTTAAGTAACTAACATGTTATAAAATATTTACTTTCATAAATGTCTGATCTTCCTATCAAATATATAATATAGATGCCAAAAATATACCTTTAGTTTTTTTAATTGCAAAGACCAACTATGAAAGTGAAAAAAAAAAAACTACATCCATCTATCTTAAACAACTCATGATGCAATTCAATTATTCTGCATTGCATGAATTTGTTCAAGGCATAGTAACCAGATGCATTCCCTATTTCCTGTACTATTCTTAATGGTGTTAATTTAGCATTTCTATTCATCTTCATTATGACTATTTCTACTCAACCAAAATAAAAATTATGACTCTTTCTACACCATTAAAATATTACACATAAATTATCTAGCAAAAGAAAAATGAATATTACAAGTAAAGTTAAATAGTATCACAATTCACTTCATCAATGAGGTTCTACTAAAAAACACATTTAAATGGTTTATGTTAATCTTATACTAAAAGACTAGTTAGGAGAGGAACCAAATTCTTAGAAAGTACCTTGTTTCTTGATTCTCCAGCAGCACTTCACCGATATCCTTGAGTGCAAATTTACTCTCACGCTTTTCCAATTTTTTCAACCCCCTATTTTTCCAAAACCCAAAGGCCATCATAAATTTTAACCACTAAAAAATTGAATCTCAAAATTAGAAAAGCTACGTCAAGAAAGTGATCGAGATAAAGAGAAAGGGCATAAAAGGGCTACCAAAGTTGTGCCAGGCGCCCGGATGATACTTCTCGTAAGCCTCCGGCACTAAGAACTTTGTTGCCATCATCAAATACTTTATACTCGAATACAATTCGAGTGTAACGAAGCAGATGGATTGGCTCCAGATACAGCCCCGTCGGATTTCCATCCAGTAGAACTTGAATTCTCCAGGGGTTTCTCTGCCTGTGGCAACAATCCATGATCTTCAACTGGTCAATCTTGATTGTTTTCTTCGGCTTCAAATCTGCGAGCCACTTGGTTCCAACCATGGTGGCCTTTCCATCTTCTTCAGTTTGAAATTCGATTTTCTTCTCGATCTTGCTCTCAATCTTAACAAACGGTTGTAAAAATCCACATTTTCCGACCATTTGTAAGGGTGACAAGAATGAATGGAACAAATGACCCTCCCCTTAGAAGTTAAAACCCCTATCCTTAATCTGGATATCAACTAACCCCAACCCCCATCCGCGCAACAGCTACCAACAACGCCTCTATCTATCCTCTTTCAACCCACCTCCGCCCCCATCGGCCCTCCCCAACGATTTTAAACTCTGGCCTGGAAAGAAATGTTAAAAATGGTAGAATAGCTGAGCCGGAAAAGCTTGTTTATTAAGAAGGACATGTTATAGTAAGTTTAGGTAAATGTAACTGTGGCCATACAGCAATACCCCAAGAGTTACGAGACGAGCTAATATGAATCGATCTAGAGTAGCTGAATATGATAGCAAAAAGAGAAGAGACCAAACTAATTGAAATGAAGACTTGAAATGGAATATAGTGATTAGGAAAAAGTTGACAAATTAACTAAATGGATATGGATTCACATATTGCAGACGTGGATATGAGACATAACCACGGAGACGACTATCAAAAACTATTTTAAATTAGAAGACCAAGAAGAATTCATAAAGCTTAAGGGTTAAGTAAGTTTATGCAATGACGTTCACACATTTACCGAGTGGCGGGCCTCAAAATGACATATCGACTGAAAGTGAAAAAAAAATATATATATTCAATAAATATCAAAAAGTATAAAGATAAGAAGTAAAAAAGAAAAAAATATGGTGTGCCTCAATTAATAACATGGTACAAACTTCTTATTTAATTTATTGGAAATTAGGGTTTATCTTATAGGATTAACATTTTTATCTTTCAGAGTGCATATTCTCACTGAAATTTCATTTGTCATTAGTATGCACTTGAGTTTGGGAATACGTGCCACAACCCAAAGACTGGCGGTGCTGCAAGCCTCCCCGCCATCGGGATGACTGATGGTACCCTGAAGGAACAAAAATCAACTACTTCTTTCTTTATTTTATTTTATTTTTGCCAAATTAGCAAGTGTGGTTTCATCAATGGAGGGTGATTACAAAGTTTACAAATTGGTCAATCGACCATAACAAAGAAAACCAGTCTAAAGGACTAAAATTACATCACAATGAGCTACTCAAGAAGATCATCATCTCTTTCTTTATTTTTTATCTCTTTCTGTTAAGCTGGCTTTCATCATTATCTGAATCTATGTAATCTTTGACGAAAAGAAAAAAGAAAAAAAAGAAAACATAATCTATGTCTTTTGCGGCCTTCCGACGTCATAGCTCTTGGCCTTCAACTTTTGCTCTTCTTTTGCAAATACCTCTGGAAGTTTCGTGGTCATGGTCCACAATCAATTCCTACAACTGGTTCAAAGCTGCAGGGGCCAACTGACTTTGACTTTGACATTGTTTACTTTATTTTATTTTTTTTGAGTTCAAAACTAATAATTTACTACACAATTTTTATCCGTTGCAACATTTAAAACTATTGTAGAAAAGTTAAATTATCATTGTAAATGTCTTCGACAGTTGGCATAAGGTCCCATGGAAAATTCTACGTTGCAAACTTTTTTTTTTTTTGTAATTACTGAAAGTTTTAGAAAATATTTGGTGTTATAAATTAATATTTCTGAATATACAATATATAGATTACAAGAGTGCATATCTACACAAGCTTATCAAAAGATTTTTAAAGATAAAGATTTACAACAGAAGTTTAAATCAAAAGCAATCAGATAAGACTGATCCGTTATCACGCCCCCTCAAGCGAAACCAGTTCACGAACGGTGAGCTTGGAACGAAGCATGGAGAACCAGTTAATGGAGAGACCTTTTGTCATGATGTCAGCCAACTAATCAACAGAGGAAATAAAACAAACTTGCAGCTGTTTGGAGGCAACCTTCTCACGAACAAAATGCACGTCAATTTCAATATGCTTGGTGCGTGCATGATAAACAGGATTTGCAGTTAGATAAGTGGCCCCAATATTATCACACCACAGGATAGGGGGAGAGACCTGAGAAACACGTAACTCAGATAGAAGGGACTGACGCCAACAAATTTCAGCGGTAGCAAATGCAACGACCCTGTATTCAGCCTCTGTGCTAGAGCGAGATGTAGTAGTTTGTTTTTTGGCAGACCAAGACACAAGATTCGAGCCAAGAAAGATGCAATAGCCATGTGTACTACGGCGATCATCAGGACACCCTGCCCAATCTGAGTCGGAATAGGCATGAAGATCAAATGAGGATGCTCTAGTGATATATAACCCATGTGTCATTGTTCCTTTAAGATACCGCAAAATCCGCTTAACTGCCGTCCAATGAGTCTCAGTGGGTTGATGCATAAACTGACATACCTTATTAACTGCTAAAGCAATGTCAGGTCTTGTAAGTGTAAGATACTGGAGAGCCCCTACTATGCTTCTGTAATGCGTAGGATCAGGATAAGGATCACCATCATGTAGTGATAAGTGCTGATTAGGAGCAATAGGAGAGGAAATAGACTTGGCACTATCAAACTTCGCACGAACAAGTAGCTCAGATATGTACTTATGCTGACTTAATAATATCCCTTGGGAAGAACGGTGAACCTGAATACCCAAAAAATATGATAGTTGACCAAGATCTTTCAATGCAAACTGGCGATTAAAAGCTGTAGTAACAGTAGCTATTGTGTGAGAGCAACTGCCAGTAAGAATGATGTCATCAACATATACCAAAAGAAACAAATGAACATCACAACGCAGATAAATAAATAATGAACTATCTGACTTAGCAGCAATAAACCACAAGTGCAAAAGAAAAGAACTCAGCCGTGAAAACCGTGCTCGTGGTGCCTGCTTAAGACCATATAATGCTTTTCTCAATTTACACACATGCTGAGGAAAAGAGGAATACACAAAGCCAACAGGTTGAGTCATATATACATCTTCATGAAGGAGCCCATGTAGAAAGGCATTATTCACATCCAACTGTTTTAGTGACCACCTTTGTGAAACCACAATAGAAAGAATAACACGAATGGTAGTGGGTTTAACAACAGGACTGAAAGTTTCAGAATAATCGAGCCCTTCTTCCTGAGTGTACCCTTTAGCAACCAAGCGGGCTTTATATCGTTCAACAGACCCATCAGGCTTTCGCTTGATACGAAAAACCCATTTACAACCAACCACATTGATCCCTAACGGTTTCAGAACTAGATCCCAAGTGCCATTGTGTAATAAAGCATTATATTCAATCGTCATAGCCTGTCTCCAATGTTCTTGTTTGTGAGCCTGAGAATAACAGGACGGTTCTACTTCTGAAGGTGTAGTTGCAGTAAACGCCACAAAATCAGACCACGTTTTCGACGTCCGTGTATTGTCTTTAGAACGTGTGAGCATGGAATGAGTTGAAACAGGAAGGGGAACAGGTTGGGCACTGACAGGGACACTAGCATTCGGTTCGCTAATTGGAACTGGGGAAGATGCAGGACCACTAGAGGAAGATGAATGGTCAATAGATTGGGCAACAGGAGGACATGACACTGTGGGCCCACGTGGTGAGTGGAGGATAGGAAACTCACGAAATGGGGAAGAGGATGAAGCTATCTGACGTGTTGGAGAGTGAAAAACAGGCATTAAATGTATGGAAGGAGAGATAGAAGTAGGAGGTGATGCGGGGCCCACCTGAAGTGGAGAATGAGATGTAGGATGCATAGGAGACACATGCTGAGCTGTGGGGGAAGACGCGGAAGGTGAGGCCATGCGCGATGCGGAGACTGGGGAAGACACACACGGTGAAGACAGTGGGGGGTCCACCGCATTGATGGAGGAGAGAGAATGATTTAGAATAGGGATATGCGGGGACGCGACTGACGTAGGCGATATAAGACAAGCTCAGCATGCGTAGGATTGAAGGATTTAGAGACAGGTAGAATATATTTTGATGAACATGAAGAAGAACTCTGAGGCACCAAGGACATATGACGAAACGGAAAATCTGACTCGTCAAAAATCACATGCCTAGAGATATAGACACGATCAATTTCTGGTGAATAACATATGTACCCTTTATGACTGTCACTGTATCCTAGAAAAATACATGAACTAGATTTTGGGCTGAGTTTATCCTGTTTATATGCACCTAAGTGTGGAAAACAGCGCGACCCAAAAATTCTAAGAAATGAATAATCTGGATTTTTTCCGTACAAAATCAAAAAGGGAGATTTATTATGCAAGACAGGTGAAGGCAGACTATTTATAAGAAACACAGCAGTCGAAAATGCTTCAAGCCAAAATTTCTTTGGACCAGAAGAATGAAACATGAGGGTGGTACCCATTTCTGTGATATGGAGAATTTTGCGCTCTGCCATTCCGTTTTGTTCTGGGGTATGTGGACAAGAAATGCGATATTGAATCCCATTTTGATGAATAAAATTTGCAAATTGTCCTTTAGTGAGTTCTGGGGCGCCATCACATTGAAAGTACTTAACAGAAGAAGAGAAAATATTTTCAACAAGCGATTTGAAATGAACAAAAGAAGAATAAGCATCACTTTTATTACGTAGGGGGTATAGCCACGTGGAGCGACTATAGTCATCAACGAACAAGATGAAATAATGAAAACCAGAACAAGAATAAATCGGAGCAGGTCCCCATATATCACAGTGTACAATTTCAAGAGGAAACTGAGACTTATGACTAGAAGGACGAAAAGGTAATTTATGACTCTTGCCTAACATACAGGCAGTACAGACTTTATTGACCCTATGAAAAGCAGAAAAATCTAAAATCTTTTGAGACTTCAGAGTCGACAGAATGCTCTTGGATGGGTGTCCCAGTCGAGCATGCCAAAGGTCAGCTGAAGCGCAGGAAGCAGCAAACGCAAGAGGAGACCGTGGTGAGGACACTGGGAGACTGTAGAGACTGGATTCAACGGGGCCTTGAAGGAGAGGCATCCCTGTGTGGAGGTCCTTAACAACACATTTGGAAGGAAAAAACTCTAGTGAGACCTTGTTATCACGAGTGAATTGTGAAACAGACAAGAGATTACGAGTAATGCGCGGAACATGTAAAATATTTTGAATCAAAAAAGAACGTTTGAGATTGGAAAATGAAGAATTACCGATATTGCAAATAGGAAGAGACTTACCATCTCCAACAAAAACTTGATCAGAACCAGCATACGGCTGGATTTGTTGAATCAAAGCAGGGTCATTAGTCATATGTGAGGTTGCACCTGAGTCTGGAATCCACGACGAATTCGCAGGGGTAGGCAAAAGCGGAGGAGAAAAGGAGTGTTGCTGATTGTGATATCCAGCATATTGAGACTGAGGACCATTGTTTGTAGAGGGTGTATAACGATAGTGACACCTAGAAGCAGAGTGACCCTGCTTCTGACAAATCTGACACTTTCCATGATAGCCACCATTGGATTTGGTAGAAGTATTTTTATTCGAGCTGGTGGGAAAGCTAGATGAGCCAGAATGCTTTTGAGAGAAATTATTGTTGGGGGGTCGATTAGAATTGGAGGAAGCATGTACGACATGAGAGGAGTTGGAAGATGTGTGGGAAAATAAGGCAGTGGTAGAATTTGAGTCAGCAGCAGGAACATCGTCACCATCAAATAACACACGCTGCTCATGGATAAGTAACTTGGCCCGAAGCTGAGCAAAAGAAGGAGAATACTCCATATTTTCAATAGACGTGATAAAGGACCTGTAAGATTTAGGGAGACCATTCAGAGTAGTGATGACAAGGTCGGAGTCAGAAACAGGATCCTCAATAGCAGCAAGGGACGAAGATAAAATATGGATCTGTTGTAGATATTCAGAAACAGACAGTGTATTTTTTGTAATTGTCCGAAGCTGGGAACGGAGAAGAGATCGACGAGCAAGTGACTGATTGAGAAAAGAGTCTTCAAGCGAGACCCATAAGGCACGAGCAGTCGTAAAGCCAAGAGCTTGGGGAGCGAGAGATTCAGATAGAGTGGCTGTAAGACAAGCCTTAACAAAGCTGTTAAAACGCTGCCATTCAGCAGACGCGGCAGTAGATTCGGCTTTTTCTGAGGTAGAAGGAGCAGATGGATCTGTTGATTTAGTAGTGGATTTGGTTGGTGGTGAGAGAGTGCCGTCAACATATTGTAAAAGATCATTGAAAGTGAGAAAATCGGTGACCTGGGCTTTCCAAACCATGTAATTGGAGTTGTCTAAAGTCACTGTCACAAAGGTTTTCACATTATATGTGGCAGAGAAAAGGATGATGATGAAGTCATAGCTGGACGAAGAGAGAGAAGAAGAGGACACTGGAAGGGAGGAAGAATTGGTGAAAGTCAATGTGAGGAGCCTGCAAGCATCAGAACAGAGTTGAAGCGGAAACAATATTGAGATCGAAAATACGGACGTAAGTCGTGTAGACTACTGATACCATGAAAGTTTTAGAAAATATTTGGTGTTGTATCTGTTAATATTTCTGAACATACAATATATAGATTACAAGAGTGCAGATCTACACAAGCTTATCAAAATATTTTTAAAGATAAAGATTTACAACAGAAGTTTAAATCAAAAGCAATCAGATAAGACTGATCTGTTATCAATTACTAAGCACCAGTTGGGAAAAGTAAAAAAAAAGATCAATTATTATCAAAAAAGTAGAAAAAAAAAAAGAATTTGACTGATAAAAATCTTTGCAATAAGACATATATTGCAACCTTTTTTTTTCCATTTTTCAATTAGAGAGTTACAAAAGATCTAAAATATTGTAGTGTAACATATGTAGATTAGAAAACAAATTAGATTCCTATGTAAATTGATTATAATCTCTTCGCATAATTGTCTCCTAAAATATCTCCCCAATTTCCTCCTAGATTGATGCATTGTTGTACTGTATTTACAATCTTTTATACACAATTTCAAACATATTAAAACAAAAACATTTTATGGTATTAGAGAATTTACAACAACTACCACTAAGGCTTTGTCAAGTGTTATGTTCCTCATTGTGAGTGCGAGAGGTTGTAAGATCGATTCTCGTTGGTTACATCTTTAATATATGTTGTACGACTTTAAGCCTCTCTTGAATATATAAATAAATAAATAAAGAATTTACAATTCATATCTTTAATTTCTCCATCTCTTCCCTAAAAAAATATACCTTGATATTGTTTGCCAACACTTTATGTTGCTAACAAAACGTTGCATGTTTAATTGAAGTTAGACCATACCTAGTGCTAGAGCCAAACATCGGGGGTTCAGGGTGTGAGAACCAAAAGTAAATAATTGCCCGATAGATTATAGGGCCTGTTCATTATCAATTTAAAGGTGTACAATTGAAGAGTATAACATGTCGTAGGACTCTAAATAGATATCCATACTAACAGACATATAGCTATACTTGAAATACAAACATATCTACACGTGAGCTTTTGATACAGTGAGTTAGCCACTCCTTGACACCCCCCCCACCCCCCACCCCCCACCCCCCACCCCCCACAAGCAGATGGCGGGGACACGACAAGTAGCTTGTCACGAAGAAGTTCAAAGTGTGGCTTGTACAATGGTTTAGTGAATATATCCGTTGGTTGTTCCTTTGTTGCAACATACTGAAGGCGAAACGTGCCATCACTAACTTTCTCGCGAACAAAATGAACGTCTATCTCAATGTGTTTACTCCTATTGTGGATAATAGGATTAGTAGTCATGTCTAGGGAGCTTATATTGTCACAATGGAGGACCGGAACATGCAGTAATGGAACTCGAAGAAATTGCAGGATATGAGTAACCCATAGCATTTCAGAAGTAAGACTAGCCAGTGCCCGATATTCTGCCTCCGAGCTTGATTTGGACACCGTCGTTTGTTGTTTTGCACTCCATGTAATCAAGTTATTTCCCAAGAAAATTGCAAAAGCCAGAAGTCGAACGTCATGTAGCCGGGCAACCAGCCCAATCTACATCACTATAACCAAATAATTGCAGTGTGGAATGAGGAGTGAATGATATGCCATGATAAAGTGTGTGCTTGATGTAGCGAAGAATGCGCTTTGCAGCAATAAGGTGTGTGGTGCGTGGAGCATGCATATACTGACATATAGAATTTATGGCATAAGAGATGTTGGGACGAGTCATAGTCAAGTATTGTAATGCACCCACTAGTTTACGAAAATCAGATGGATCAGAGAGTAGATCACCATCCATAGCATTTAGACGTATGCCAGCCATGGGGGTGCTAACAGGTTTTGCACCATCTAAGCCAAATTGTTGATGTAACTACACCGAATACTTGGTTTGAGTAAGATACAGTCCCATGTCATGTCATCGAACTTCCATTCCAAGGAAAAAATGGAGTGGGCCGAGATCTTTCATTTCAAATTGACAAGATAAAAGCTCAATTAAGGTTGAAAGATGAGATACAGAGCTTCCCGTGATAACGATGTCATCGAAATAAATTAAAATGATGAGAATGTGATCGACGGAATGGCGAACAAATAACGAAGCATCATGATGCGAGTGAGTGAAGCTGACAGAAATGAGAAAACTGCTGAATTTATGATACCAGGCATGTGGTGCCTGCTTGAGGCCATAAAACAATTTATGTAATTTGCAGACATAGTCAGGATGATCAGAATCAACAAACCGTTGTGGTTGAGTCATGTATACAGTTTCGATTAGGTCACCATGCAAAAAAAGTATTTTTCACATCAAGTTGTCGTAGGGGCCAGCCACGAGCAACAACCAAGCTTAGAATAAGACGAATTGTTCCTGGCTGGACCACGGGACTAAATGTTTCACCATAATCATGCCCTGGTTGCTTAGTGTATCCTTTTTAACTAGTCGAGCTTTATAGCATTCTAGAGATCCATCTGATCGTTGTTTGACTTGGTAAACCCATTTGCATCCCACAAGATTATAAGAAGGCGAAGCAGGAACAAGAGACCAAGTTTTATTTTTAAGTAGTGAATTGAATTCCTCATTCTTGGCAAATCGCCAATTAGGATCCTTAGATGCAATAGAGTAGCAAGTTGGTTCAGGCAGAAGACTGGAAGCAACAGAGACCAAACATGTAGGAAGAGGATATTTTGTAGACAACATGGCCTTGGGTTTACGTATACCATCCATCAACCGAGTCACTATAGGATGAGTTCGCATAGGAGGACAAACAAGCGGCAAGGAAGATTCAGCATTTGTAGCGTCTGATGAATCTGATTGATAAGAGGCATGTGGAGAACTGATAACTTGAGATGGACGAGTAATATCATGAGGGCCACAATTATCTGTTGTGAAAGACTCCAAAGCATGAGATGGCATTTGAGTAGCTGGAAATGTATTAATAAAATCAGCAGGCAGAGGAGAGACATTAGTATTGTCTGTAAGCTCATTGGCTGAATTTTGTGAGGGCAAGGCACAAGAAGCAGGTTGCTCAACAGGAAGCACGCTGGAAAGTTGTTGATTAAGCAAATGTGAAGGAAATGGCTTGAGATTAAAACAAGATGTAGCAGGTGCCAAATCTAAGGATGGTGACAAAGTAGTAGAAGTTGGGAAAACCATTTCATTGAATACCACATGGCGAGACACCAAGGTTTTATTCGTAATCGGATTAAAGCACTTGTAGCCCTTGTGTTGAGGGCTATAGCCTAAGAAGATACAACATGCACTTTTGAAGTCCAATTTTGTCCTGCCAAAAGTAGTGAGACAGGGGAAGCAGAGTGAGCCAAAGACCCTGAGTATTGAAAAATCTGGCAATGCACCATGCATTAATTCGTAAGGACATTTATTTCCCAAAAATAGTGTTGGTAGGCGATTGATCAAATAAACTGCTGTGGAGAAAGCAAAGTTCCAGAATGATCAAGAAAGATGACTATGAGCGAGAAGCGTTAGGCCTGTTTCAACAATGTGTCGGTGCTTTCTTTCGGCAAGACCATTCTGCTCAGGGGTACCAGGACACGATAAGCGATGAACAATACCATTTTGTTGAAATAAACGTTGCACAGTAGAAGCCATAAACTCACCCCCTGCATCAATTTGAAAAAATTGAATGCGAGCATTGTATATATTTCGAACCATGGCGATAAAAATAGGTAAAATAGTAGCAACATCAGACTTGCGAGCCATCGGATAATACCAAGCAAACCGAGAATAATCATCAATTAAAATTAGATAAAATCTAAAACCATCCATAGAAACAGTGGGCGCAGGACCCCAAACATCACTGTGTACAATTGAAAAAGGAGTAGTAGAACGAGAACTTGAAACATCAAATGGCAACCTGTGACTCTTCCCTAACTGACAACTACTACAAATGTCTTCGGAGTTTGGAGAAGCAGTAATTGACAATTCTTTTATTCAACTGGTGAAGGGTGCGACTCGCATGGTGGCCCAGCCTCGCATGCCAGATATCACTCGGCACTTTATTTGCAACGAACAAGCTCTTAGGCACCTGAGAGAGAGAATATAGCCCGCCTTTAATCTGTCCCTGGTGCAATGTTTTCCCTGTTCTCATGTCCTTAATACAGAAAGCAGTAGGTGTGAAAACAAAGTAACAATTATGCTGCTGCGTAAACTGGGCAACTGATAAGAGGTTCTTGGTTAATGAAGGCACAAGTAATGCATTAGTAGGAAGAACAACCCCATTTGAAAGATTAATAGGCGTGCTGCCCGAATGTGAGATAGCTAAATTCATGCCATTCCTGACTAATACTGAATCATAACCAAGATAGGGATGTTTACCTGCAATTTTTGAATCATCCGGTGTCATTGTGTGTGTAGCGCCCGTGTCGACATACCAATCGGAATCGGAAGTAGAAGACACATTCATAGCATTAAAAGCTTTAGTTGTTGCTGCAATAATGTCATTCGGGGCCCAACAGTTGTTGGCCTTATGATAGGGATGGCCATATCTATAACAGACCATAGACGGAGATGACCCATTGGAGGAAGAAGCACGACCACGGCCTCTGCCACGTCCGCGACCACCACGATCACCTCTGTTCCATTTATTTGAGCCACGAGTTGAGTTCTGAGATGCATTGCTTGGAGTAGAATAGTTTTGGGAAGCAAATGCCGAGTTAGACTGTTGAGTGGTATGCAAAGCAATGGCATTTGAAGTAGAGTTGGTAGAGGCTGCAAGTCTAAGTTCAAAGTCCAATAATAAACCACACACCTCAGCAAAAGATGGTGAAGTAGAACGAGAATTAATTGCAGCAACAATGGGGTCGTAATCTGAGCTTAATCCACGGAGGGTGCATAATATAAGATCTTCATCATCCAGCGGTTTCCCAGCACTAGCAAGTACCAAGGAGAGAGACTTCGCGCGTTGAATATGCGCATGAATAGAGGAAGTACCTTTGACAAGTGATTGCAATTCGGTCTTGACCTGTTGGATTCGAGCGCGAGACTGGAAGCCATATAAAATCTCGAGGGTCTACCAAACGTCACGAGCAGTGTTCTTGTCTACCACTTGTGAAATAACAGAATCCGAAAGAGATACTAAGAGCCAGCCGAGGACCATTTGATCAAGACGCATCCACTTAACAGCTTCGGATGGTGTGATGGGTTTGGTAAGCAATCCATCTATAAACCCAAGGAGACCATAACACCCAAGAACTGGATAGACCTGGGTCTTCCAAAGAAGTTTCACTAGTCAGCTTCAAAGAAACCTTTTGAAATATCTGTTGAACCTCGGGCAGAGATGCCACGGGAGTCGAAGATGAGGGTGCTACTGTGGAGGAGCCATTTGTTGCCATGGTTGAGGAGGTGCGCGTAGAAGAAAGAAGTATACTGCTCAAGAAATAGACCTAAGCGACTGATACCATGTAAGAAGCAAAAGTATAGAATTGCCCGATTACCGATAGATTATAGGGCCTGTTCATTATCAATTTAAAGGTGTACAATTGAAGAGTATTACATGCCGTAAGACTCTAATAGATATTCATACTAACAGACATAGAGTTACATTTGAAATACAAATATATCTACATGTGAGCTTTTGATAGAGTGAGTTAGCCAATCCTTGACATAGGGGACACTGTAGTGGCGAGGCCAGTAACCAAGGGTTGAGGAACTCATTTATATATAATTTTCTTTAATATAAATCACACAAAGGTTGTTAGCTTTATTATGATATCGGTGGTAGATAGTGTATATGTATAGTTTATAAGTCGGTGTTGTGGGTATAAGGTGTTAGTGATATGCCCTAATGCTATAGATGGATGACCTATTTATGGGAATTTTGATGTACACTTGTTTAATTAATGGCATATATTTTATCATTCATATTCTCATTCTTTCTCATATGAATGAATCTCTAATATTTCCGGTAAAAAGTTATATTCTCAATTGTTTAGAATATGTTGACATATTTATTTAAGAATGATAAATACTTCAACTGTTCGTAATCCTTAGATTATTTGATAGGGACTTCAATTAATCAAGTACGGACTATCACATTGGTTTGCTATCTTTGATTAATATGATATATTAATGATAAAGGATGGTGATTCACAATCCATAAAGGCATGAGATGCGATTAGCAAACATGTAGGTAATTATTAATTGAATAATATATTGAATGTGACATGAATGACCAATCACATGGCTTGGGATTAATGATTGATTATTCGTTGCGATAGTGCAAGTAATCCTTTTACTTGCGACATTATAGTTGTCTTATGTATTGGAGTTTGACGCTTGCTTTTGGACAATCATTGTTTCTTTTAAGGGCAAGACATGTCCTCTTGCAGTTTTATTCGTTCAATATAATGAGTGGCAAGTAATTGTCAACAAAGGATCTATTATCCTCCGATACAAGGTGATGTCCTATGCAATCTAAGTTGGGTTGTTGAATGAGAAAATCCTTGGTCAATGTATGAATTATGGGAAAGATATTTTTCATGTGTCATCTCTCATTACACCATTTAGATCCAATCATAAAATCGAGTTAATGAACTTAATAAATACATGGTTCTTAGTCGGTTGGGACATATTAATGGAAGGATTGAATTGCATGGTAATCGTCAACTTAATAGGTTCACTTCCTTAATGACTTCATTGTCTTATAAACTGTCTTGATATATTGCTAGACGTCACTCAAGACCCTTGAGAATGTTTTGAGAATGAGGGAGACATTCTCAAAACAAATTGAAGAGTTTGATTAACATTGAAGGTGTTCAACATTTTCTCCTGACTTAGTCTAATATTGATTAGATTAAATATTAATCTTGATTAGTTCTTAATTAGGGAATTAATATTGTTTCCATGATTTAGTCTAATAACATTTTGTATTTTCTCATTTGCTAATTATAAATCCTTCGCATTGCTGACATGTACGCATTAGGGGGAAAAAGAAGAAAAAATGTTAGTCAGAGAGAAAGAAAAGTGAACTGAAGTGAAAAATAAGAGTAAACTTGTAAGAGCTGCATACAACTATGACACATTCTAAAATCATTTGTAAGTTGTTGGTCATAAACAAAATTATAATTACCTGATAAACGATATGTAGTTAAAATTAAATAAGATGAATGATTAATATAACTAGTGCTTACTTGAATATTCATCAGTGAGCAAATTAAATTTGTACTTTCTTATTTTCCAATTTTTTGCAAATTGATATGTTCCAGTAGGGTATTCCAGAAGAATATGTTCGGCATTTAGAGACAGAGTTTCCTGATGTTGGATATTCGAAACATTTCTTACCACTTATAATAATAAATACAGACAACAATAAAGTTTTTATTCAAATTAAAAGTTAAAAAAATGGACTTTCACCTCACCATTTGCCTCATTCTGGTAGGCATATCAAATTAGGATTTATTTTGCGTACGACTTCTTTGAGAGTTCTATACAATACATAATTCAAATGAATCCACACTAAACATAATGATTAAAAAAGTATAAAAAACTGGGATAGCTTATTTGGACATGATATTCAAATGCTAACTCCATATATTTGGAAGACCAAATTAATGAAGCGTGAAGAATAAGCATTTTCGGCAGCATGCTCAAAAAAAAAAAAAAAAAACATGTATAGAAGATTATATATACCTTTTTTTTTACATAAAACAATTCTCTCTAAAGACATTACACCTTCTGCGACCATAGCACCCAATACCAATATAAGAAATGAGAATTCATATCCCAATTTTTGTCAAAGTTAATAGACCTAAAATTTTGCATCTGACAATTTCACGCATGATGATATCTACCCTTCATTTTTCTAGACTTTTATTCTAAAAAATAAATTTTAAAGAAATAAAAACATGAAACACCTGCTAAACTATTTGATGTGCGTGAAGTTATTGAATGGCTAACTTCTTCCAGGACCTTAACTGCTATACAAAACCCCAAATCAGAAAGAAAATCAATTAATTCCTTAAATATAATTGTATATCCTGGAAATCAGATGAATATTTAGTTTTTTTGGATTCAATAAGCATCTATAATTGTAGATATAGACTTGTCACTTGTATGCTTATTCAATGTACACATATGATCAAACTTACGGGTTTGTTAGAGAAATCTCTGGCTTGCCAAACTAATAATCCCATCCATCTTCAGCAAGGATTCTTGGGTCAGATTCAAGTTTGGAGAAATCCTCGGCTTGGTACTAAAATAGTATAAAAAATGTTATGTTTTGGCACAAGTAAAAGCAACAAAGATGGATAGCTTGATTTTGCCCAAAGAAGAAGAAGATGAGATGTTGCTGCCAAGAATTATGGTGAATTTGGTAGTAGGGTTTGATATGGTAAATATTAATTAAGAAGGAGAGAGAGAAAAATAAATTGAAGACAAAGAAAAAGAATTAAAAGTCTTGACTAATTGGCATACCATATAAGATGCCACATAAAAGGTAATCAAAAAGTGATGAAAAATGTATAATATATAACATTACTCTAAAAAATAATGGTTCAAACTTTTTAAACCAATTGTAATGAAAAAAATTCTTACACGCTTACAACAACCAATTATATGTTGGAAAGTAAACTTGAACTTGGGCTAAGCATTGGAGATAAAGAATTTGGGTTAAAAATTAATGAGTAAGTATTTGGGCTAAGTATTAATACTTGCATTTGTGCTAGCTAAAATATTTATTCACATGGTCCAAAAGAATAAGAGTGTTGCCCAATTGTAAGCCCAAGCCCTATATCTAAAGAAGTCTTGAAGTTGCGATATTTTCTAGAAAGCATCTAGGAGGAAATATTTTATTTGAGAAACTAGAATAATCTTATAATATTATCTAGCATATTCAAGAATATCTTGTGGTAGAATGCTCCTTGAACACCTATAAATAGGGGGGCAACTTCAAGTATTTGTAACCAAGCCAAAATTGAAATTTACTCTTCAATACAAGTTTTCTAGTTCTTCTAAAATTCTCCTCTTCCACTTCCTAAATATCACCTATATAAGTTCTAGATCTCCAAATTAATCTAGGCCTACCACAACAAAGTAGTATCAAGAGCTAGGTATGGCGACATCAAGTGTAGCATTCTTATTTTCAAGGCTCTCCAACGATAACTATAGAAGGTGGAGCATCCAAATGAAGACATATCTTGACGACCAAGATATATGGGATATTGTTGAAGAAGGCTATTAAGTACCCAAAGATGAGGCCACTCTTACTTAAGCACAAAAGAAGGCTTTGAAGAATTCTAAGATGAAAGTTCAAAAGGCTCTTCCAATCATCCAAGAACCCGTAGATAATGCCACATTTGAGAGGATTGCCCAAGCTTCAACAGCTAAGAAAGCATACCAAGGAGTTGAAAAGGTAAGAAAAGTCCATCTTCAAGCTCTTAGAGTTGAGTTTGAAGATTTACAAATGAAAGAATCCGAGTCAATCTCAAATTATGTTTCAAGAGTTCAATCCATAGTTAATCAACTACAAACATATGGTGAAATCATGAATGATATTCGGGTCATTGAAAAAATTCTCCGATCATTAGATTCAAAATTGACCATGAAGTAGTAGCAATTGAAGAATCTAATGATCTAGAGAAAATTATGACCATTGATGAACTCACAGGTAAGCTTCAAGAACATGAATAAAAGATCAAGAGAATGAATAAAGAATTACTCAACCAAGTCTTACAAGCCAAGCTCAACCTCAATCCAGGAGATCGAGACATTGATAATAAAAGAAGCCAAAGAGGACGAGGACGTGGACGTGGCCGTGGAAGAGAATGATACAATACACCCAACAATGAGGAGGAGGATAAAAGTAGATCATCAAGTAGATATGGAAGATGAGGAGCTCAAAGATCAAGGTATAAAAAATCCAAAGTTGAATGTTACAATTGCCACAAATTCGGTCACTATGCCTCAGAATGCTGAAGTTCAACCAAGAATGTTAATGAGGAATCCAATTATGCTGAGCAAAAGAATGATGAGGTAGACTCTACCCTCTTGCTCAAATACAATGGATATAGAGATGGAGAACAACATACATGGTACCTCTACATAGGTGCAAGCAACCATATATGTGGAAACAAGAACATGTTCATTGAGCTTGATGAATAGGTAAATGAAAATGTCACGTTTGGAGACCTATCTAAGACTTTGGTCAAGGGAAAAGGTAAAATACTAATCTGCCTACAAGATGGTAGACACCAATTCATCTCCAATGTATACTATATGGCCAACATGAAGGCCAATATCATGAGAATGGGCCAACTTCTAGAAAAGGGCTATGATATCTGATATAGCTATAAATACAGCACTTAAACCACTATATTTTTACTACATTTGCATCTTAACTTGAGGAATAGATACAACACTTAACGCACTTTTGCTACAATGTAAAATGATCTTGAAAAGTGAAGAATCTGGACTCAAAACGAATCAAAGTGCAAGTCAAAGAGTTGTACAAATGTGAAAACTCGAGAATCAGGGGCAAAAATGAGCATGTAAAGAAAGAATTTGGCCAAACCAAGTGCAAAAACGGACTCAAAGCGTTGGAAAAAATGAAAAATCTTGAAAAAGCGTTGGTTAAACATTTTAGTCAAAGTCAAAATTGGACGTCAAAATTGACAACAGAGCGCACGCCACTCTGGCGCTCGAGTGCCCTCACCAACACCGTTCAAAGTTCCTGATTGGTCCAAGTGAACCGCCAAAAACACCTTCTTGGACCACGTGGAGTGTAAATGACATCTTTTGATTGGACCGCCAGAGGCACGCTGGCCAGGGCGCTCGAGGGCCCTCTGATTTTCTGCCTATAAATACCCCCAACCCCCGGTGGAAATAAGAATAGAATTTAAATAGTTTTATTTTTTTAGTTATTAAATTAGGTAGTTTAAATTATGTTTTCTTAAATAGTTTAGTAGTTGGGTAAAATACAGAGGAGGTAATGCCCGAATTACCGAGTGGAGGAAATGAAGAAATCTCATAGCTGTGCTCGGGAATCTGACCTCGGATTTAACATTGCCAACATATGACTTTCATTTATGAGGGATCATCTCTTTAATCTCTTTTATATTTAAATGTCGTAATTACTGTTATAATACTTGTGTAATTAGTGTTGATGATTATGCATTAATGGTCTTTTGATTTACCAATCTTGGATTTGGATTGATTTAATTCGATGTTATTTATGACTTGATGTTATTTCAGATTACCTGTCATTTCATTATAGTTGTAGTTAATGTGGTGATAGCTATGCCAACGTGTCATATATCCATACTTTAATAGTAAAAGTACTGGTTGTACTGTACCTTCTATGAAATTATAAGTTGTACCATGATTTTTACTTTCGGGTTTATTAATTATCATTTTTAGTTGTTATCCTGGTCACTTGTGATTGTGTGGACAGATCTATATTTCAGCTATATAACAGACTCGAAGATAGAACGACACCTATAATTGGGGTTAAACCAGTAATTAACTAGACTTAAATAATTAATCAGATTAAGAGCTTGTAGCCTAATCCCAACATCGAACTAGAGAATCCTATTTTTGAGCCTAGATCATTTGCCTGATTATTAATCTAAGCTTTAAAGACTACCATCCTGTATTTGCAATCCCAACTTTAGACTAGTTACCTTCTTTTATTTTATTTTACCAATCACCCAATCTATCATTTACTTTTCAACACTCACTTAAATACTTTCACACACACTTCTTCACTGAACTAACTTAGAAGTCTCTCTGTGGATTCAACCCCGCACTCAAAAAGCACACTACACTATACTGATCCTTGCATTTGTAGGTTTTAAAACTTGGTTAATTTTGCACTCATTTTATACACCAACCAAGTAGCGATCAAGTTTTTGGTGCCGTTGCCAAGGAAGCACAATTTAGTTTTTGGAAAAGTGTTGAACTTGTTTAAGTGTTTGTTTTATCTGCTTTCTTTATTTCAACAACAAATTGGGAAAATTTAGATGATTGGAATATGTCTCATTTTGATATAAATGGTTTTCTAAATTTACCTGATGAGTCATCCGATCAATGGGCTTTGAATTACGTAACCCCACTCCCTATCCCAAATACATGTGATATTTGTTCTCAATTTGGGCATACCTTTGTAAATTATTCCTAATATCCCGAGTTTTTACATAGTCATGATTCTACTACTTAGGGTTATTTTTCGAACAATGATTTGTACTCTACTGCATATAACCCAGAGCGGCAAAATCATCAAAATTTATTTTGGGATAAAAATAATTCGTCTTTTGTACCTCAAAATTTTGCAAATGTTACATCTCAAAACCCTACTTTTTCTGAGTTTTACGAAAGCTTCGAAAGTGATACTTTCAATCAAAACTTTTGCTATCCTAGCTTGGTTGAACTTACTTCTCCTAAACCAAACTTCGATTACAAGTTTTGCCAACTTGTCCAACTCGTCGAATCCAACCACCAATCCATAGAAAGGTTACAATACCAAATCGGTCAACTAGCCAAGAACACAAATGGTTGGGAGAAAGATGAGCACCCTATTCAACCTGTCATGAGTTCTCAAGACTAATCTAGTTTCGTTCATCACGAAACTACCCAAAATCGGGTTGATAAGGTAGAAGTGTTTAATGGAGATAATAGGTATAGAGAATGTAACACTATGATTGAGGTAGACAACATGACTAAGGCTCACACCCCAAGATGGCAAAACCAACCATCACTTTAGGGTCAAGAAATTTTTTCTCAATACTTTGAAAGTCAAGTCCCTACATCTTCTCAATTTGAATCTTTTGGTAACCCTTTATTTAATCTTTTCAAACAAAATGATCACCATGATGATTGGGTTGACTCTGCTCCTCCCGAATCCATGGTCAATGACAAGTTTGACCAACTTTCTCAACTTGTCAAATCCAATGTTCATATTCTTCAACCTTTAGATCAACTAGTTGAGAATGCACTTAGTTGGACTGATGATAAGCAACACATTCAGTTTGTTGTGAACCCCTTTGATGAAATAACATGTGAACAGACTAATGAAATGAACAAGATTTATCAGGAGAAATTTGATAAGGAAAATGAATTTGATGAAAAAGAAATTAAAATGCCTCACTTAAAATAAAAGGATAATCTTAGTGATATCATGACTCAACCCGACTTTGATTTTTCTTCAAGGAAGATGGGTGCACACACTTCCATAGAATTCACATTTTGTCAGGACGAGTCTATTGAGTCTACTTTAATTTATTCATCCTTCTTGATACCTGAAGAAGAAGTTAATGAGGTTGAATGACTTTTGTATCAAATTGATCATGAGAATGAGTCCAATGCTTCCATGACCCTTTTAACTGGTTATAACACTGATAAGGAAGCTTCGACATCCATCTTCTCTCTTGTTGAAAATCATCTCAATTCTTCATTTGATGTATCTTCTCCTGTTGTAAACCTCACACCATTACTTTCTCACATTGACCACCCTCATTTAGGGCCAATACACACTCCTCCTATTTTTATAGTTACTAATCCCTTAATTGAGGAGAATATGTTCATGGTCCTTGATAATCAAAAGAAAATCTTAGGATGGTTAGTTATTGAGAAGAATTTTATTTCTTCTATGAAGGCACAATTTGGATTTGACCCATTTATGAATAATATGTTGCACCATACAACTTTTAACTTATGGGTTGACCAATTAAAATTGGGACACACTATTTTACAACACATTATGGCCCTTGGTAACATAGTCAAGAACATCCTTGCACATATCACATCAGGATGGGAATTGTCACATTTTCGAGGTGACTTGAAAAAGACATGTTTTGTAGGAACAATGAACCATCATCTGTTGCATGATCCTTTTCCATTCAAAATCTGTGCTAAAATGATGATTAGGCAATATGTGTCGAAGAATTTTAAACATAGTTAGCTCTAACATTTGCGCCTGGCTGAGGGCGTAAAACTCAGTTCTACTAGGAGGCAACCTAGGTTTTTAATGTTTCTTTATTATGTGTGTTTATTTTCTTTTGTTTGTGTGATTTTTGTAGTTTCCCTAGTCCTCCGTATTTATTTTGCTTATGTATTTATAGGCATTTTTTTGAAGTCCAACTATGTATTTTTAGCAGCATGTTCAAATTGATGATACTCTTACTTGCTATGTCTATTGATCTTTTATGAGTTCTACAGATCGATACATTCTAAAAGGGAAAGACAATAGACACATTCTTTTACATCAACATAAAATTGCTACACATTAGGTGATCTCTTTCCTTACTACTATATTTCCCTTTAAACTTGATCAACATGTGTTGTAAAGTAAGAAAACCATAGGTTTGAGGATGTAGCATTTGTTATTATGTTGTTACTTGCGTATTGTACTCTCATTATTTTACATTGCTATTTTCTTGAGGACAAGAAAACTTTCAGTGTGGGGGTGCATCTTAAATTTTCATGATAAATTTTTTCAAAAATATTTAAAGAAAATACCATTTTGTTAATCATTGTTCATGAGATATAATAATTTTGCTACCCTACTTGTTTATAGGAAGATGAGTTGGATAATTTGAAAACATGTGTTTTTAGTTATGTAATGTGAAAATAAACTCTTAGGAAGATCTAATGAAAAACTTTGGGTTATTTTATTCATAAGTGCACTGAGCTAACAGCACTTCAATTGATGGGTATGTGAATTTGAAAAGATTGAGATAGGATTACCCTTTGTTATAAAAGCTTCTTGTGATTGAAGCCTGAACCCAACTGCCATGTGTGTATGTAAATGTTCTCTTATTCTCTTTTTTTTTTTTTTAAAAAAAAAGAGATGTACATACATTTACTGTTGAAAAAGTTATATTTTAAATATGTTGTAAATCTCTAAAGTACCACTATCCTAAATATTTCATCGGGATACGTGTTATAGTATAAGGTTTCGAGCTTAGATATCTAGGGTGATTAAGACACATTGGGGTCCCTTTAAAACCTGACAACCTCAGCCAATTGGTTGAGGATTATTGGCCTCAAAACCCGTTACATAAGATATTTAGAAAGCAAAAAGAAACTGACCACTAGAAAGATATAGTTTGTGTTGTACTTTCATTTCTATGACAAAAGTAAAAAAGGTGAAGGCATGATCAAGAATTTGATTACAAATGGGTAAGAATATCAAAGTCTAATATGTTTGCAGGTCTTGAAAGTATGAAATTTTTTTCAACACAATTTTTTTAGTTTTCTTTTGAATACATACTCCGTAGCAATCGATATAGATCATTTCCAAAAGAGTAACTATTTCTGAAAACTATGTAAAGGTTCTCTTATTTTTCTTGTCATTAACTGATAAACTTGTTAAAAGATAGTGGATTACATTTCTCATAATTCATTTTTGAAAAATTTTGACAAAAAAGTTGGAATGAATAGTACTCATTTGTTTTCAACTTGAACTTGCAAAATTTTGAGGTTTTACTTTTAGGTCAATGTGTTTTGAAGTAGTCTTGCTTGAGGACAAACAAGGTATTGGTTTAGGGATATTGATATGGCTATAAATGCAGTACTCAAACCTTTGTATTTTTACTACATTTGCATCTTAACTTGATGAATAAATACAACACTTAATGCACTTTTGCTTAATGTAGGATGATCTTGAAAATTGAGGAAATCGGACTCAAAATGAACCAAGGTGTAAGTCAAAGGGTTGTGCAAAGGTGAAAATTTGAGAACTAGTGGAAAAAATGAGCTCGTAGAGAAAGAATTTGGCCAAACCAAGTGCAAAAACGGACTCAGAGCGTTGGAAAAACATGGAAAAGCCTGAAAAAGCCTTGGTCAAACATTCAGCCAAAGTCAAAATTAGGTAGTCCAAATTGACAACAAGCGCACCACTTTGGCGCTCTAGCGCCCTCACCAGCACCGCCCAAAGTTCCTGATTGGTCCACGTGGACCGGCAAAAATACCTTATTGGACCACATGGACTGCAAACGGCATCTTCTGATTGGACCGCCAGTGGTGCGTTGGAGGGTGCTCGCCTATAAATACCCCTTAACCCCCGGTGAAAATAAGAATAGAATTTAAATAGTTTTATTATTTTAGTTCTTAAATTAGTTAGTTTAAATTATGTTTTTGTAAATAGTTTAGTAGTTAGGAAAAATACGGAGGAGGTAATGCCCGAATTACCGAGCGGAGAAAATGAAGGAATCTCGCAGTTGTGCTCAAGAATCCAACTTCGGATTTGACATTGCCAACATACGACTTTCATTTATTGGGGAACATTTTTTTAATCTCTTGTATATTTGAATATCGTAATTACTGTTGTTATGATCTTGTAATTCGCGTTGATGATTATGCATTAATGGTCTTTTGATTTACTGGTCTTAGATCTGGACTGATTTATTTCGATGTTATATATGACTTGATATTATTTCAAATTACCTGTCATTTCATTATACTTGTAGTTAATGTGGTGATAGATATGCCTACTTGTTATATATCCATGTTTTAATAATGAAAGTACTGGTTGTACCATATCTTCCTTGAAATTATAGGTTGTACCATAATTTCTACTTTCGCGTTTATCAATTGTCATTTTTAGTTATTATCCTGGTCACTTGTGATTGTATGGACAGATCTATTCTTCGGCTATATAACAGACTCGAAGATAGAATGACATTTATAATTGAGGTTAAACCGCTAATTAACTAGCCTTAGATAATTAATCGGATTAAGAGCTTATAGCCTAATCCCAACATCAAACTAGAGAATCCTATTTCCGAGCCTAGATCATTTGTCTTAGTACTAATCTGAGCTTTAAAGACTACCGTCTCGTATTTGCAATCCCAACTCTAGACTAGTTACCTTTATTTTATTTTATTTTACCAATCACCCAATCTATCTTTTACTTTCCAATACTCACTTAAACACTTTCATATACACTTCTTCACTGAACTAACTTAGAAGTCTCCCTGTGGATTTGATCCTGCACTCAAAAAGAACACTACACTATACTGATCCGTGCACTTGCGAGTTTTAAAACTCAGTTAATTTTGTTCGCATTTTACACACCAACCAAGTAGCGATCAATATCCACATGAAAAATCAGTCTCTTCCTAAGAGATCATAAAGAAAACTTAATTTCCCAAGTACCCATGACTAATAATTGAATGTTTCTTTTGAACATTCAAAATGATAGCCTAAAATGTTTGAAAGCATGCTTAGAAGACACCTATTGGCTATGGTACTTGAGGTTAGGCCATCTCAATTTTGGAGAACTAAAGCTACTATCAAAGAAGAATATGGTCAAGGGTCTACCATAGCTACTATCAAAGAAGAATATGGTCAAGGGTCTACCATTCATCGATCACCCGGATCAACTATGTGAAAGATGTCTACTTGGTAAGGAAATTAGGAAAAGCTTCATACAAAAGGCATCATTAATAGCAAGGAGACCATTGGAGTTAGTTCATACCGATGTGTGCGGCCCAATTAACCCAGCATCATTTGGCAAAAACAAGTACTTCCTTCTCTTCATCGATGGTTTTAGTAGAAAGATATGGGTGTATTTCCTAAGAGAAAAATTAGAGGTCTTCAATGCCTTCAAGAAATTCAAGGCTCTTGTAGATAAACAAAGTGGACATACAATAAAGGCGATCAGATCCGATAGAGGGAGAGAATTCAACTCACAAGAGTTCAAGGCATATTGTGAAGAAAATGGAATCAAACATCCATTCACTCTTCCTTACTCACCACAACAAAATGGAGTCACAGAGAGGAAGAACAAATCTATCCCTGACATGGCAAGAAGCATGCTCAAGAGTAAGATGCTGCCAAAGAGATTCTAGGCTGAAGCTGTAGATTGTGCAGTATATTTGTCAAATCGTTCTCCCACAAGAAGTGTGTGGAACAAACACCCCAAGAAGCATAGAGCAGTCATAAGCCAAGTATTGCACACTTACGAGTATTCGGGAGCATAGCATATGTACATGTTCCAGACCAAAGAAAATCAAAGCATGATGATAAGAGCGAGAGGTACATCTTCGTCGGTTATGATCAAAACTCGAAGGTCTACAAGTTATACAATCCAAGTACAAAGAAGTCCATCGTAAATAGAAACATGGAGTTTGAAGAGAAGAACTCATGGGACTAGAGTAAAGAAGACAAGGAACAATATTAATTCTTCCCAATGCATGAAGAACAAACTCCAAGAATTGAAAAAACAATTAACCATGAGGCTTCGCCTTCATCACCAACAACACCACAAGAAGCATCATCATCACCAATAGAAAGCTCAGATGAAAGGCCTCACCGAATGAAGACTCTACAAAAAATTTATGAGGTAACAGAAAATCAGAATGACCTCACTCTATTCTGTCTCTTTGCTAATTGCGAGCCCCTTAACTATGAAGAAGTAGTAAAAAGCAAAGATTGGAAAAAAGATATGGATGAGGAGATTAAAGCAATAGAGAAGAATGACACATGGGAGCCGGCAACCTTACCAAAATGACACAAGACAATAGGAGTAAAGTGGGTCTACAAAGCTAAGAAGAACGCCAAAGGAGAAGTTGAAAGATACAAAGCAAGATTAGTGGCCAAAGGATACAAGTAGAGAGCTGGCATTGACTATGATGAAGTCTTCGCTTCTGTTGCTCGACTAGAAACAATAAGATTGTTGATCTCAATAGCAGCTCAGAAAAAGTGGAAGATCTATTAGACGGATGTTAAATCAACATTCCTTAATGGATTTCTCGAAGAAGAAGTATATCTTGAGCAACCCGAAGGTTACAATGTTCAAGGCCATGAAGACAAAGTCTTGAAGTTGAAAAAGGCTTTGTATGGGTTGAAACAAGCTCCTCGGGCATGAAATACCAGAATCTATAAGTATTTCGAAGAGAATAATTTCAAAAAATGCCCTCATGAGCATGCACTATACACAAAAGTGGATGAAAAATGAGATATTATGATTGTCTGCCTGTACGTTGATGACTTGATCTTCACTAGAAGCAATCAAAAAATGTTTGAAAACTTCAAAAAGGCAATGACTCGAGAATTTGAAATGACGGACATCGGGCTCATGGCATACTATCTCAGAATTAAAATGAAACAGAAGGATGATGACATCTTCATATCTCAAGAAGAATATACAAAGGAAATTCTCAAGAAATTCAATATGGACAACTACAAGCCCATAAGCACCTCAGTGGAGTGTTAAATCAAGTTATCAAGGTACGGTGAATTTAGAAGGTGTCGAGAGCCTACGATACTTGATACGCACAAGACCGGACATCTTCTTTAGAGTAGGAGTCATCAACAGGTTCATGGAGACTCCAACGATTTATCACTTCAAGGTGGCAAAAAGAATTCTTCGATACATAAAAGGGACAATTGATTACGACATCTTTTACCCCTCTACATGCAACTTCAAGCTATTGGGATACAGTAATAGTGATTGGGCTGGAGATATAGATAATTGAAAAAGTACAACAGGGTACATGTTCTACTTTAAAGACACAACATTCACATGGACTCCAAAGTAGCAACCAATAGTCACATTATCAACATGTAAAGCTGAGTATGTAGCTACTATTGCAACTGTGTGTCATGCACTATGGCTACAGAATTTGCTTAAGGAGCTTAATTTTTCTCAAGATGAAGCAACAGAAATATTCATGGACAACAAGTCAGTGATAGCATTGGCAAATAACCATGTCTTCCATGATAGAAGCAAGCACATTGATACTAAGTATCACTTCATCAGAGAATGTGTAGCAAAGAAGGACGTCCATATAAAGTTCGTGAAGTCACAAGACCAGGTAGTCGATATCTTCACCAAGCCTCTCCCGAATGAAGTTTTTCTTAAGGTGAGATCTCGCCTTGGAATAACAAATTCAAGTTTAAGAAGGGGTGTTGGAAAGTAAACTTGAACTTGGACTAAGCATTGGAGATCAAGAATTTGGGCTAAAAATTAATAAGTGAGTATTTGGGCCAAGTATTGGTCCTTCCCCCTTTATTGAAGTACCAATTTACTAAATAAGACAATCAGAAGAATCATGTGCGAGAGACCAACAGGAATCACAGGGTTTCCATTCATATTCCATAGCTTGCTCATGAATGGTATCATTATCATCCACAAATATAGGAACCATATTTGGTAACTTGACCTCGAGTTCGATTTCAATGCAAACTCTGGCGTACTGAAGTGTTTTCTTCATAGTTGTAGGCTCATCAACGAAAAAATGGTTTACCAATGAAACTAGAAATCTTGGCCAATGATGTCAGAGACAAAAACTGGAGTTTGAGACCAGGAAACTTAACCCAAAGGAGGACTGTAACTAGGAAAGAGCGAGGATCCAATGAAAGGTCAAACTAAAAAGGGAACTGACTCAATAAGTCAGTAAAGTCAAAGCAGCTCACGAAAGATTCTAGAAGATGCTGATTCAGCAAGCAGTTAGAAGTGTATTAGATGAGTTGTGTCCAACTGTATTTATACATGTGCTATATTTAGACATCTATAAACAGCATTAACAGTAATGTATTAGAGCAAGATAATCATAATGAATTCATATATTTTATCTCTTTTCTAAATCTTTTCATGGTAAGAGAATACATTTGAAGAGTATTCTCTTCTCTCTTGCTCCTTCTCTTTCTTTTTTCTGCCATCGTTGACGTCATCTTCAAGCTTCAACAATGGCTACTAGAAGTTCATCAATGGCTACTAACAACTCTACTTATCTACCGTCGAATCTTCAACTTATGTTTTAAAATCTTAACTCTCTAGTTCAAATCAAGCTCGATAACAACAACTATCAACTGTGGAGAGCTCAAATCTGTACAATCTTCTATGTAAATCAACTTCTCAACTATCTTCTAGGAACAAAACAGTGTCCTCTGAAGAGCATCACCGATGCATCTGGAGAATCAACTGAAAATCCAGCCTATTCAAAGTGGTGCCTTGTTGATGAACACCTTAAAACATGTCTCTATGCGTCGATGACGCCTCAAGTGCTCTCGCAAGTACTCTATCTACCTACTGCCTCTGCGATTTGGATTCATCTTGAGAAGAGATTCAATTCTCTATCGTGACCTCATGTGCAACAATTGAAGATGCGTCTTTATACGCTTCACAAAGGAACCAGGTCAAGTCAGTCCTACTTGGATGAAGAAAAACAAATTGTTGAAGTCCTTGGTATCTTGACAATGGAACAATTCTCATGTTACTAGTGATCTTACATTTCTTTTCTCTTTCTATCCGTATGAAAGTGGTGATTCTGTTTCTGTTGACAATGGCACAACTTTGCCCATAGCGCACACAGGTCATGGTAAACTCTTCATTGATTCTTGTTTCTTTAATCTGCAAAATCTTTTACATGTGCCTCGCATATCATCTAATTTGCTCTCAGTCCATAAATTAGCTCAAGATAATAACTCTACTTTATTTTTCAATGACAATGAGGTTATCATTGTGGACAACCTCACTCGTCGGGTCAAGTACAGGGGCCTATGTAACAATGGCATTTACTGTCTTCCATCTATTCCTCTATCCTCCCATCACTGCTACAATACTGTTAAGACATCTCTCCCAGCAACACTGTGGCATCAGCGGTTGGGGCATCCAAATAATAAAGCTCTCCAACAACTGCATTATGTTCTATCTTACAGTTCAAATAAAACAACTTCTGTATGTGAGCCTTGCCTATAGCCAAAGCACACAAATTGACCTTTCAACTTTCTGATTCTGTAGCATCTGCTCATTTTGCTCTAATGCACTATGATGTTTAGGGACCTACTAGTGTCTCTTCTTTTAGCAACTACAAATATTATGTGCTTTTTGTTGATGATCATACTAGATACACCTGGTTGTATCCTTTAAAATCCAAAGCAGATGTATTTTATGTATTCCTAGCCTTTACTTCTATGATTGCAACATAGTTTGATGCACATATCAAAACACTTAGAACTAACAATGGTTCAGAATTTGTTAACTCACAGTTTGCACAATTTTTGCAATCTAAAGGCATTATTCATCAAACAAGTTGTCCATATACCCCAGAACAAAATGGTAGAGTAGAAATTAAACACAGACATCTAGTTGAAACCGTGTTGACACTTTTGCATCAAGCTAAGCTCCCTAACAGTTTTTGGTTAGAAGCTTTAGCCACTACAAATTTCTTAATCAATAGACTACCCAAGCCAATACTTTATAACAAAACGCCCTATAAATGTCTTTATGGTAAACAGCCAAATTATACAGTGTTAAGAGTGTTTGACTGCTATTGTTTCCCTTGGTTGAAGCCATATTCAACACATAAACTAGAACCTAGATCTTCTCATACAAAGTCTATTATAGCTTCTTCAGAGAATTCTAACACATTACAACGAACTCTGTCCATTTCCACTTCTGTTGTTGTATCAACTCACTTTGCAGAGATAACTACTGCAGCTCCTAGGCCACTAGAGACCACAACCACTTCTCCTTCTATATCACAGGCACCTACACATATAATGGTCACTAGGTCCAAAACAGGTTCCCTTAAACCTAAACTTTTCACTCTTAATAATGTCACTTTTACTCCTCCTACTACTGAACCTTTTTCATATAAAGAAGCATCTAAAAATATGTACTGGCAGCAAGCTCTGAAGGCAGAATTTGATGCTCTTACTGCCCAAAAAACTTGGAGCCTAGTTCAACTTCTACCTAACAGGCTTCCCATTGGGTGTAAATGGGTTTACAAGATCAAAAGGAATGCGGATGGGATTGTTGCCAGGTATAAAGCACGCCTTGTTGCTAAACGTTTTCATCAATCTTATGGTCTTGATTACTTAGAAACCTCTAGTCCGGTGGTGAAAATTCAGACTGTTAGAATAGTGCTTACTCTTGCCTTGACTAATGGTTGGGATATCAAGCAAATAGATATTTCTAATGCATTTCTGCATAGGAGTCTTTAAGATGAAGTGTATATGCAACAACCACAAGGTTTTGTACATCCACAGTTTCAAGATCATGTGTGCAAATTACAAAAATCTATCTATGGGCTTAAACAGGCCCTACGAGCCTGGTATCAACTGTTGTCTACATTTCTAATTCAACATGGTTTTATATGCAGCAAAGTAGATACATCTTTGTTCATATCTCACACAGCTAACACTACTACTATTGTATTAGTATATTTTGATGACATTTTGATAATAGGCAATTCAAAGGAAGCTATTTATCATCTTATTCATGCTATGAGCACCCAGTTTGCTATGAAAGACTTGGGCAAACTTTCTTATTTCCTTGGCTTAGAGGTTGAGCATAATACTTCAGAAATGCTCATTTATCAATCCAAGTATGCTGCATATTTACTTAAGAAAGCTGCCATGTCCACATGTAAACCAATAGCCACTCCTGCAACTACTAATCTTCAGGGATATATAAGTGACCCTCTAAATGCCAAACCTACTCAATTCCGCAGTATAGTGGGTGCATTGCAATACCTCACTCTCACGCGTCTTGACATACAATATGTTGTCAACATATGCACAGTCTAACACAAAGTCACTTTGCAGCTCTCAAGAGGCTCTTTCAATACATACAAGGTACTTTAAATCGTGGCTTACAGTTTAAACCAACAACTCTGAATTTGCAAGCTTTTTCTGACTTCGATTGGGCTAGTAGCTTCCTTGATCATAGATCCATAACAGGCTATTGTGTTTTCCTTGGTGCGAATTTGATATCTTGATGCAGTAAAAAGCAGTCGATGGTTTCACGCTCTTCAATGGAGGTTGAATATCGTGCTTTAGCTTACACTGCTGCTGAGTTGCGATGGCTAACTTTTATTCTCATAGATTTATCTATTCCGAGTAGTTGTCAAAAACTATGGTGTGATAATATGCCAGCTATTGCATTAGCTTCCAACCCTGTGTTTCACAGTCAAACAAAACATATAGCTCTTGATTATCATTTTATTCGAGAACGTGTAGCTGCGAAACTTCTCAGTCTACTGCATATACCAACTGCTCATCAGGTGGCTGACCTGTTCACAAAGCCATTGCCAGTAGCTAAATTACAGTTCTTATGCAACAAGCTGCCCCTCCATTTCTTACTTCTCAGCTTGCGGGGGATGATAAGGGAACTGACTCAATAAGTCAGCAAAGTCAAAGAAGCTCATGAAAGATTCTAGAAGATGCTGATTTAGCAAGCAGTTAGAAGTGTATTAGATGAGTTGTGTCCAACTGTATTTGTACATGTGCTATATTTTGACATCTATAAATAACACTAACAGGAATGTATTAGAGCAAGATAATCATAATGAATTCAGATATTTTCTGTCTCTTCTAACATCCACTTTTTCAGAATGAAAGGCCTGTTGTCGATAAACCACTGACTATGCTCTAGAAGTTTATATTTGTCAGCTTCGTTTGTGAAATTAAAAAGGAAAAATCCAGGTTTGAGCTCGTATTTTTCGAAGGATCCAAAGTCTTTCCATTGCTCACTCACATAGCGTTCCACTTTGAGGTCCTGAGCATCATTCCCTACCCAATGTCCCAGAATTGCATGCTTCCAATGCTGGATCTCTGGCTGGACATCACTAGCTGAAAGTTTTACGATTTTCTTGCCACTTATAATAAAGGGCTTATGATACTCGAGCAACATGTAGTCTGCTCTTGATTTGTCATTCGCAATGATTGGTTCTGCTCTTCCAATAGCTACCTGATCTAAGACATCTTCAAGTAGCGGCACCATGATAAAGAAATCTACAGCAGCTCCCGCATGACAAGCAGTCTGTGCTTTGGAGCTTTGTCCTCCCTCAATTTAGCGTTTAGAATTTAGTTGAAGATAGTAACATAATTAACGTAGAGAAAATTTGATATTGCATTACATTAGTTAAGCAGAAGATATATATACTGCTTTTTCACGATTGTAAAGCTTCCGCGATCTTCTTCAACTCCCTAATGTGAAACGAAGATTTGTTTTGGTAATAATGAGTCGTTGTCTGATTAGCACACGCAATACTAGAAAAGTAAGGGTAAATTGCACCGGATTTCTTTGTGGTCGTTTTTAAGTGTACACAATTTTTATGTGATTAAAAAATTACACACGACCCCCTTATGGTTATATAAAAGTGCACACGACCCTCCCGATTGTCAAAAAAATATATTTTATGACCAATATACCCCTTACTCTATGATTTTATCAATTATCAAAATACACCAATGATTTTACATAACAATGATGGTGTTATTATTAAAAAAAAATGAGGAACTCACCACGGCAGCAGCTCAGGCGAGGGAGGATTGAGTGTTGAAGCTCAAAGGAATAGTTCTTGATGCTTAAATGAGTGGCTCTTGAAGATTAAATGAGTGGTTGGCTATTATACATAGAGCAAGAGATATATTGGTTATAAAATTTTTTTTTTTATAGCTGGGGGGCCGTGTGCACTTTTATATCATTACAGGGGAGTTGTGTACACATATTTTATTATAGAGAAATTATATACACTTACGAGTAATTACATAAAGGTCTGGTGCAATTTACACGAAAAGTAAAGCGAGAAACACAAAAACATTGAAGTTAGCGTTGTTTGGCAATGTGGCTGTAAAAAATCTCCCACATACAGCTGTTATCACAAACTCCACTATCGATAATTGAAAAGAATACACAAGACTTAGCTGGCCGAAATAGGGCCTTTTGCCAAAATATGGCGAACAAGGCAATGGGTCTCAATAGAATACGAAAATCAAAGGCCCAACAAGTTTAACTACTGATGAAACTTGTCAGGATTAGAGTGATATCATGTGTGTGAAAATATAATTTTGGAATAAAGATAAAAATGAGAAATTAATACACAACTTTATGTGGTTTGACCAATTTTTTTATAATTACGTTTACAGACAATAAGAGGATAAATTTACTATATGATGTTATAAGTGTGTTTTACAAAATCTCACATCTCACTGTTTTGCCACACTTATTACAATAAGCATAGAACTTATTAAAATAGGTAGTCCTAAGATTCTAGGTCTTGGACTTACAAACCAATTGTTCACTATCTACAAATATGGGTCATAGCCTAATAAATCTCCACCTTGGACCGCATTTGCTATATCATCATATAAGAAAATCATTCGTTCTCTTTCCCTGCCAAACAATCCCCATGAGGCCTAAGTCGCCTGGCAAAGACTCAATACTCTACAATGCACATACCACTCCAAGTCCGGGCATACCATTCCTTGTTATAGGTGGTAGAATAAAGTCGGAGAAGCTTGTTTATTAAGAAGGACATGTTACACTAAGTTTAGATAAAGAGAAATGTTATATACCACTTTAATTTTCACACTCAAATATTACTTCTCATGTGTATGCTTAGTTGGCATATTAAAAGAGAAGAGAGAAATCAAAAAATTAATTATTTTAGCATGCCAACTAAGTATCCACGTAAGAAGTGATATTTGAGTATGAAAATTAAAATGGAATATAACAATACTCTTAGATAAATGTAACTGTGGGCATACAGCAATACCCCAAGAGTTACGAGACTGGAGCTAATAAAGTAGCTGAATATGATAGAAAAAAGAAAAGAGATGAAACTGGTTCAAATGAAGAGATAGAAGAAGCACCAAGTTTATTGAAATGTAATATAGTGGTTGGGATCAAGTTGACAAATTTTAATTAAATGGATATGGATTGACATAATGCCCAAGGTGCCGACGTGGATATGACACATAACCACCGGAGACGAGACGACTATCAAACTATTTTAAATAGAAGACCAAGAAAAATTCATAAAGCTTGAGGGTCAAGTAAGTTTGTGCTACGACATTAACAAATTGACCGCATTGCGGGCCTCAAAATGACACATCGATTGAAAGTGAAAAAGAAAAAGAAGAAAGAAATTATGTAAATATCAAAGAGTATAAAGATAAAAAATAAAATAAGAAAAGAATATGGTGTGCTACAGTTAATAACATGGTACAAGCTTCTTATTTATTGGAAATTAGCCTTAATCTTATACGATTAACATTTTTATCTTTTACAGTACATATTTTTACTGAATTTTAATTTGTTATTAGTATGCATTTGGGTTTAGGAATACGAGCCAGCCACAACCCAATTCTAGCGTTGCTGAAGTCTTCCTGCTATCGTGATCGATGACTGATGATAGTTTGAAGGAACAAAAATCAACTATTTCTTTCTTTCTTTTTTTTTTCCTTTTTTTTTTCTAAATTAGCAAGTGTGGTTTTATTAATGGAGGGTGATTACAAAGTTTACAAATTGGTCAATCGACCATAACAATGAAAATCAATTTAAAGGAATAAAATTACATCATAGTGAGCTACTCAAGTTCATTGTTAAAAATAATATATAATATAATAAATCTCTTTTTAAAAGTTTAAAATTTGAGTGGCTAAAGAGAAATTTATTATATTATATATTATGTTCAACATGCCCTGCAAGTACGAAAAGGCAAAGTTAGTTTTTTTTAATTTTGCACTTAGTCAATTTTAATATTTTGAATGGGTGACAGTAAATTTTAAATTTAGGACATTTTGATCTAAACTTTGATATCATGTTAAATGACTTTAACTCATCTAAAAATTTAAGCTTAAGGTAGCTCTAATACCATGATATCAATGAATCATGACTAAAGTCTTACTTCTGCTACATATTTTTTCTTTTCGCTCTGTTTCTTTCTCATGGCCTCCACTCAATTTTCTGTTTCTGCATCTCATATCAAGGACTTTTGTCACTATTTCGCTAGATCATTCTAATTTTCTCACATGGAAGGCACAAATCACATCCTTATTCGGTTTCAATCACCTTTTACCCTATGTTGATAGCTCTGCCTAAACGCAAAAAGCTAGATACCTCGTCAACCACCTCTTCTGTTGTCCCCACTTCTTCTGCTTCTTCAATTTCGGTCGATGACTGGCTTTGCTATGATAGCTTTGTCATGGCTTGTATCACGGCTACCCTCTCAGAATCGTTGGCTCATCATGCTCTCGATTTTGAGTATGCTCGTGCCTTGTGGCTCTCTCTTTAAAAAATCTTATCCTCAACAACCTCTTACCTGTCGCTCGTTCCTTCGTTCCCAACTCTGCAATATTCACAAAGATAGCCTGTCTGTTATTGACTATCTTCAAAAAATACGTCTTCTATCTTCCTCCCTTGCAGTAATCGATGATCCTATCCCTGATTCTGATATCGTCCTCATAACTCTCGATGGCCTTCCTTCCTCCCTCATATCGTCCCTTCATTACATTGATTGAGATCTAGACACTATTCCCAACTTCGATCAACTACGTGCTAAATTAATCACATATGAGCATAGAGTCCTTTTGACTCTCCTACCTCATCTGCCGTGGATGACCATGGGACGCATACTTTGGTCTTCTAGTTGCAAGATCAACATATCAATTCAAATGTCTTTGCTGCTTACATCCCCACGTGAATCCATGTCACAAGTCAACAAAAGTTCACCCAACTATTATGATACTTCTATGCCCAAACAGAATTCTTCCTCTTCGTCTTCATAGAAAAACAATCGCGGCACCTGTCAGATCTGTTATAAACAAAGCCATTTGGTCTCTCGCTGTTGTTACCATTATGCTCAGTCTGCTCCGTCCGCTAACTCTCCTCAGTTTGCTGGCTATTATAATTAGCAATCCACTACCACATTTTTTATCTCATGCAACGTTTGAAAACCGTTGCAAAAGAACTAAAAATCGTTGTAAATGACTTTAGGCTACAATTTTTTTTTACAGTTGAATCCGCTCTCATTGTCTAATCTCTACTGCGATGGTTTTTTGCAAATAAATAGTAACAGTCAAAAAATTATTGTAACTGATTTTTTTTTAAACGGTTTTTTTTAAAAACTACGTGATAAGTATTTTCTTATTTGTAACGGTTTTAAAGGATAACAATAACGGTTTTAATACATTTTGTGATGGTTTTTCCTAGTTTGCAACTGTTTTCAAAAGCATCTGCAACGGTTATCATATATTTGCAAGTTTGTCATTTTTAAAATAATATATATGTGAGATTTTATTTCTTTTTTTATTTATTGAATTGTACTTAGATAAATTCTTTTAAATAGGTAGTGATGAGACTCGAATTAGGACATTTTTTATAATAAATTCTATAATTATGTCAAACTAACCATCTCATCTAATAGTTAAATTGTTACAGAAAAATTTATTTTATTAATTTATATCTCTAACGTCAACACTTTTATAACAATTTTTAAAAATATAAATGATAGTCTTTTACAACTACAATGCTTTTTATCATAAACTCGTCCTGAATTTTTAACTAGTCGACAGTAATTTAGAAGTAAAAAACAATGAAATATTTCAATTTGGACAAAAGTAATTGGAGAAATAAGGGGATAAAAAATGAAACTTAATTAATTATCATTTTTTTCAGTTTTTTTTCCTTTGTTTCAAATAATTAGTTGTGATAGTTTCTCATTTTAAATAATTAAAACTCAAATTTTTTTATGAACAAAATATCTCACCAAATAAATATAAAATAAGCAATGGTTTTTTTGCATTACATTTAAGCCTATAATTTAACATATTGTTGCATAAAACTGAATACAATAAGTAATACTTAACAAAAAGGGTAGTATATCATAAATTTTGCAACGGTAAGACTCAATACTAATAAAATTGTTGTAAAATGATTTATTTTATAAGTTGCAACCAACCTATAGTTTTACAAACCGTTATAAAAAATGAATGAAATAAGCAGTACTTCATAAAAAAGTGTTGCATATTATAGATATTGTAATAGTCTAATGCAAATCATTGCAAAATGTTATAGATATTGCAATTGTTAATTAAAATCATTGTAAAATGTTATATATATTACAACAGTTAATTAAAATCGTTATAAAAAGTTATAGATATTGCAAAAGTTAATTAAAATCGTTGCAAAATGTTATAAATATTACAAAAGTTAATTAAAATTGTTGCAAAAGGTTTTATTTTTAAACAATAGCTACAAAAACGTTGCAAAATAACATTTATAGCAACAGTTTTCTTACATATTCAATTTCAATATTGCAAGAAGTCAAAAATATTATAGTGATCGGTTCTGCCACCCCTTCTACCCACTCCACCTCCTCAATCTTGGATTCCTGACTCTAGAGCAACATCTCATATAATGCATGATCCCATTCTTATTCAAAAATTATATCCATATGCTCGCTCAGATCATGCCATTGTTGGTAACGGTAAGTCACTCTCTATTGCTCATGTTGATTCCTCTTCTCATATTTTAATAGTCATTTTAAACTCAACAATATTCTGTATGTTCTAAAAATCACTCAAAATCTACTATATGTCTTCAAGTTTACTCGTGATAATCAAATCTCATTAGAGTTTTTTCCATCTTATTATCTTGTCAAGGACTTTCGCACAAGGACTCCTCTCCTCCGAGAAAGTGTTAATTCTAACCTCTACACTATTTCGGTCTCCGCTTCATCCATGTCATCCTTGCATGTTGCCTATGCTATCTCTAGAATCTCCACTGTTGTTTGGCACAATCGTCTCAGTCACCCATCCAGACAAGTGTTTTCATCTCTCAAGAAGACAGCAGTCCTTGATTTTTCAGATTTTCTTTCAGTTCCTAAATTATGTAATGCCTGCTTACCAGGAAAAAGTCATAAAGTAGTTTTTCCATTGTCTAGTCAAATTTTTGAATGTCCCTTGGAAATTGTCTATTGCGACATTTACCCCCAGTTTGGATTGCACATGGGAAAGGAAAGGAAAGTAAAGTAGAGGAAGAAAAATAAGGGAAAGGAAAGGAAAATAAATCTCTTATTTGGATTGCAAAAAAATAATAAGGAAAAGGAAATGAAAGAAATTTATAATTTGTTGTTTGGATTGGAGAAGTAAAGGAAATGAAAGGATAATTTTAGATGAAAAATTACCTTATTATCCTTTCTTATAAGATAGTCATAGAAAGAATTAAAGATAAATTAGTCTTTTTATTTATTTTCCTTTCCTTTCTCTCCATTTTACCCCAAATTAGAAGGATTGTAAAATCCTTCTAATTAAAGAAAATTGAGAGATTTTGGAACCCCTCCAATTCCTTTATTGAAACTGAAAATGCAATCCAAACAGGATGAGAGATTCCCTAATCCCTCCATTTCCTTTACTTTCTTTTAAAAAAACCAATCCAAACAAGCTGTTAAGGTCCAGCCCTCGTTAGTTCTTGTTTAGGTTTTTGATATTTTGTACTTTTTGTGAATGATTATAGTCGATACATTTGATTGTACCCACTTCGCAATAAAATGATTGTGTTCAATCCTTTACTTATTTAAGTCTTTAGTTAAAAGTTTATTTTCTGCACAGATAAAATATTTTCAATATGATGGTGTGCCACAACTTACCAAAGGTTCATTATCTAAATTTATCGTACTACACGGCATATAATATCAAATTTCGTGTCCACATACCCATCAGCAAAATGTTGTGAGCAAAAAGTTCAGCACATAACTAAAATGGGCATACTTTTATGTTTCATTCCTCTGCACCGAAATCATTTTGGTTAGAAGCATTTTTTACTGTTGTTTTACTTATTAATCGTCTACCTACTCTTATCTAACGCTACTCTCTATTTTCGTTTGTACCGGCACAATCTAGATTATTCACTACTTCGGGGTCTTTGGCTATTGTTGCTACCCTTATTTAGGTCCGTACAAAAAAGATAAATTATATCTGAATCAACTTTATGCGTATTCTCAGTATATGGTCTAGAGTATAAGGGATATCGATGTTTTAATCCTTAGTTAAAGCGTGTATATATCTCTCGTCAGGTCAGTTTTGATGAGTCTTTATTTCCCTTTCGTAATCTGCGTTCCTCTACTTCAAAATCGTCCTTATCTGACTCTTCTGATCTTCGAAGTAGTTTCGCAGTCTTATCGTTATTTTCTTTGTCAGGGATTCTGATCCCATATCTCAATCTTCGTTATCTCTTCTCTCTCCTCAAAACTCTCCAACCACCTGAAGATTATCTGATTCACGCCATCCGTTTATGTGAAACTCTCATCTGCAATTAAATTTTTCTACCTTATTGCGTATTAATGAGGTTCAGACAACTCTTCAATTAATACAGCCTCTCTCTTCTCCATTTAATGTTGTTCAGATAAGCAGTTCTCTCTTTCCTCAATTAATATCGTCTCACTTCTCTCCATTTAGTACAATTTAGAACAAGTAATTATTTATCTCCACTCAAGAAATCTTTCTCCCTACGTGATTCATCATTAATGCAATGTGATCCAGGTAATGCCGCATCACCTACTTCACGTGATGAGGCTGCAACTCTTAGTCAATGCACTACTCTCTTTGATATTCCAAATATTGATTGATGCCATTCCATGGTAACGCGATCTTATGACACCACTTGTCCGATAAAGAAATTTATGGATTATATATTTTTCATGCAGAGACTACTACTTCAGAAGTTGAACCCACTTGTTACCCTCAAGCTAGTAAATCTCGTCACTGGCATACAACAATGTCTACATAGTATAATGCACTAACTAATTAATAATAGTACCTGGTTGCTTGTTCCAAAGCTGACTCATGCAAACGTTATTGGATGTAAATAGGTCTTTTGAATCATAAAGAAACTAGATGGCACTGTTAAACGCTATAAGACATGACTTGTCACGAAGGGGTATATTCAAGAGAAAGGTCTCGATTATTCAAAAACGTTTAGCCTAGTGGTCAAACCAACAACAATCAGGGTTGTTTTGTCTCTTGCTATTCCGAGGCGTTGGATTTTGAGGTATCTGGATGTGAACAATGCGTTTTTACATGGGGTATTGCATGAAGATCGATGTTTATATGGCTCAGCCATCGAGTCATCCATCTTTTTCTACACATGTTTGCAAGCTTCAAAAGGCCCTATATGGTCTTAAGCAGGCGCCGAGAGCCTAGTTATCTCGTTTGAGTACTTTTTGTGTTAGCTTGGTTTCTCTACTTCAAAGTCTGATTCGTCACTATTTATTTGCTTGACACCTACAATGGTCATTATTCTATTGGTGTATGTGGATGATATAGTTATTACTGGGAGCTGTTCCACTACTATTACGTCCATCATCTCTGTGTTGAATCGCCAATTTGCTCTAAAGGATTTGGGTACTTTATCATATTTTTTGGGTGTTCAAGTGCAGTCTGTTTCAAGTGGTCTACTACTCTCTCAGCATAAATATATTATGGATCTTTTGGACCGTGCAACTTGTCTACAATCAATTCTGTCTCTTCTCTTATAGCCCCTAGCCAACAACTCTCTCAGCATTTAGGTGATCTTTTTTTGGATTCCACCCTCTATCGAAGTATTATGGGTGCTCTATAATATCTTACCTTGACTCATCCAGATATTACATTAGCAGTGAATAAGGTATGTCAGTTCATGTATCAGCCTACAGACGTTCATGCTTATTTAGATTCTAATTGGGCTGGCTGTCGGGATGATCATCGTAGCACACATGGGCATCGCATCTTTATGGGTGCTAATCATATCTCATGGTCAACAAAGAAACAACGCACCACCACTCGTTCGAGTACTAAGGCCTAATATTGTGTCATTGCATATGTCATTGCTGAACTTTGCTGGCTCACGTCATTGCTTATTGAGCTATGTGTATTTACTTCTCCTCATACGCTATGGTGTGACAATAATGGTGCTACTTACAGGACACTCTTTAGAACGTCCAGACATTCTGAAACGTCTGGACATTCTGACACAATTTTTTTTTATTAAGTTTGTATACTACAATGACAAAATTAACCCTGATTCCCACTCAATAGTAGAAAAATACTAATTTGTGTATAATGTCTAATTTATCCTTACACCCAAATTACCTTGGTGCCCTTTTCATCAATTCCAAGAAAACACCAATTGCCCAAGCAAAATCACATCAACGTTTATCTCTATCACCACACCTCTGCAAACGCTGCAAACGAACTGTTCATCTCATTCCTTTTTTTTTGTCATTGTCCATCTCCTTCCACCACCTATCTCATTTGGCAGCCAAAAAAAGGGTTACGATCACCCCTTTGTAAAAATCACGCCACTTAACCTCTGCAAATAAACTGTTCATCTCTTCCCACCCATCTCATCTGCCAACGAAAAAGGAATAGGGAAGAACAGAAGATAGTTCACCCCCTTCGTGCTCCTAATCACGCCGGTGACTTTCCTTTTTTTTTTTTTTTTGGTTTTGTATAATGGGTTTGTGATTGTATGTACGTGTAAATTCTACCTTTATTTTCTACATTAGTTGCTAAAGACATGCTATAGAGAAAAAAAATGGGTCTGTGATTACCCGCATATATATGTATATTGAGTTTTGTATAATAGGCTTATGATTACCCGTATGTATGTGTCTATTGAGTTTTGTATAATGGGTCACTTCAATACATATGGGTCTGTGATTACCCGTATGTATGTGTACAATGACAAAAAAAAAAAAATAGTAACTAGGGGTAGTATGAACAAAATTAACTTTTTGTTCGATTTATCACTGCCGAAATCAACTGAAAATCCAAATTAACATTTTCATTATTAACTAAACTATTTTTACTAAAGTAGACCCAGAGGCAGAGAGAATCATTGCAACTTGGAGTCTCAGTCATGATATTTTTTTTCTTTATTATTCTAGACAAAAATTATGTAATTGAAAATCCTAAGAAAGTAAATTAAAGTAAAGATTCTGTAATTGTTTCTTGTTCACCTTTTCTTCTGGGCAAGAGAGGCTTGTAGAATATTTCTTACTTTATTGAGACGAGGAAAAGAGATTGTGAATTTTTAACGTGAAATGGTTTAGGAAGACCTTCAGTTTCATATTATACATTGTGATTCTTGCTTTTTGGAGATGACTGATACTGGAATGCTGGGGAAGAATAGATTAACCACTTTTGGAGGGACTAGGATATTGGTGGCAATGTCAAAGTAGCTATTTTCTTATTCTGTTTGTAAATTCTACCTTTATTTTCTATCCCCTTGGTGCTCCTTTCGTTTCCGGCTAAACTTTTCACAACGTCGTCGATCACGTCGTTATTTTTTATTTTATTTTATTTTGTATAATGGGTTTGTGATTACTCGTATGTATGTGTAAATTATACCTTTATTTTTTACACTAGTTGCTAAAGGCCTTCATTGATAATATATTATACTATACGCATACTCGTAGGTATTTTGTGTGTGTGATATATAGTATATTATTATACATATATATGTGTGTGTTGGTTCTAAGACTTGATCTTTCATGTATTCTTGGATCCTCTTCTTTAAAATTTAACTGTTTATTTTGGTGAAAATACTTGAGTTTTTGAGTAAAAGCTCTAAGCTTTACATTTTCTGAGGTATAATTAGTGCTCATTTTCAAGACACTTGCTTTTTTTTTGCTTAAAGGGTCACTGTATTTATCCTCAAGTTTCAACCTTTTCTGATCTTGTCTTGAAGATCTTCTTTTAACATAGGGAAATTTTGATTATTAGGCCATAGGAATGTAACTAACCTCTGTGATAAAAGATCACTTTTCTTTAGTTGATTCTTGAATAGGTTTTGACTGGTGGATCGTATTCAATTTGTATGATTTATCCCTTATTTAGCCGCGTACTTCATCATGCTCCATCGTACAATTTTAAGAATCGATTTAGAATCATTTAGAATGACTAGAAGAGAGTATATGTATGATTAAAGCTAGGCGATAGAGCAGCAAACATAATTATGGCCTCCATGGCTCTTAAGCATCATTCATAGTTTGCAATCACTGAGCTTGGATACTCTTGTTGAAGTTTGATGACGATAGATTTTAGGATTAGTTCCAAAATTTGTGTTCAATGTGACTGGAAAACAATTGAGAGACAGAACCGATTCACATAATGGCAAGAGTAGAATGCAAAAGAAAGCTTATTTATCTTGATTATTTGAAAGCTTGCATCTCTCAGTATATATCTTTGTGTTTGGGAGATATGTGTATCTTTTATTCTTGATTTGTAGCTCATCATTTACACCATTTATGTGTCTTGAAATTATTTAGTTCTAGAAAGAATGGCACTAAGAAAAATATTTAAAACTCTTTGAAGACAATATTTGTAGTTGACATATGAAAATTTGTACATGTGCATCCTATATTTGTTGTTTAGAACTTGATATATGTAATCTGAAGAAAAAATATATATTATGATTTCAGCAACAATGGTGATAACAAGAAGAAGTGCATCTTTAGGAGAGACGGGTCCTAGTTCATCTTCATCCAAGAAGAAGAGAAAGATAGTAGCTGAGCCTAGTTTGAAGATAGTAAAGAGGCCAACAAATGCTTTCGGATTCTATATGTAAGTGTTGTATGTCGTTTACATTACTTATGAACTATGTTAGCAAATATTAATTGAGATTTGTCATTATTTTGTAGGAAAGAGCGATACAAGGAACTGAAAGAAGAAGTACCAACATTGGAGATAGATGACAAAGTAAGGAGAGTAATTGGTCGGGAATGGTGTGAGCTTAAGCTGAACCAAAAAGTTCAATATGAAAACATGGGTAAGAAAAGTTCTGATGAATATCGAAAAAAAAGGAAGCAACTCATGGACAATAGCAAAAAGGTAATCCGAAATTAATCACAACGTAGTTTTTTTCCTATTAAAAATGATCTGAAATTTATATCGTTCTTTATAATGTCGTGTTGTAGGATAATTCACAAACCTGATTATCCTTGCTAAAGATTGTTGAATTAAACAATAGTCTTTTTGAGGAACAAAAAATTGATGTTGAAAGTATTGGGTTTGGGGGCTTGTTGCAATTGAAATGCACCATTTTGAAGCATCCTTTATGTAGGTGGCTAGTGGATAATTTTAATCCTGGTTCAAGTACGTTGGAGATCTACGGGCATGAAGTAAAGTTAACTAGCGCCGATGTAGGGAGCATATTTGGTTAGCCCAGTGGAGGACAACCTGTAGTTTGCAAGGGCCCAGACAATGAAATTGATGAATTATGTAAAATGTTTGAGGTTTTTAAATCACTTATATCATTGGGAAAGTTGAGTAATAAGATTACGGAATGGAAGAGCGCTGGGCTATAATTTAAAGCAATGTACTGTATATTTGCTTTATGATATTTGTTATGCCCGATAACTGATTTCGCAGTGAAAAAGGAGATGTTGCACGCGGTGAAAAATGTTGATGCAATTTCACAGTTCAATTGGTCAAAATTTGTGTTGGATTCATTAGCAGATGAAATACAGCATTCAATACATTTGGAACAAAATTACATTGGTAGTTGTCTATTTCTTTTGGTGGTAAGAGAATTATACTATCTCGTGAGTTTGATTTGTATTTAAGTAATTACTAATATGATAGTAGTTACTTGTATTAACTTGTTCAATTTTGTCATGCATATTTTCTTCTTTGAAAAATTCAATCCCGCTCATGAGAGATACTCTCCCCAAAATCTTCACCCCTGTATTGCTTTTTGGACCAACAAAAATGTAAATAGAAGGTTAAAGCAATATGAAAGGTATGGAGGCTATGAGTGTGAGCGATCTATTTCTCTAGTTTCTGAAACGGGTAAAAGTGGTGATACAGAAGTTGGAATAAAAGATAGGTTGTTATTGGTTGAGAACAAAGTTGATGGGTTGACATAAGAGGTGAAAGAAATGAAAAATATGTTTAAAGCTTTGTTGAACAAGGTTGGAAACATTGAGCGTATTTTGTTAAGAGCAGTTGTTTTAGAGAATGATGGTAATAATGGTGACAATGGGGGTCACAGTGATGAGTTGGATGATAAGGATGATACGCATTATGAGATTGGCAAGGATGATGGTGATTATGGTGATGACGATGTTGATGGTGATGATGATGATGATGATGGTAATAATGCTGATGATGGATATGATTGTGATCAAGGTAATGATTCTAATGATGGTAATGATGATGGAGTTGACAAGGATGGTGATTTAGGGGGTGATTTGGTGTTTAAAGGTGACAAAGATAATAGTGAAAAATCGTATAAAGCTGTTAAATATGGAGAAGTTCATGTAACAATTATTGGCGATGAAAAACAACCTGTTCAATGTGAGGAATCTGCCTCGTGCAATTCTCCTTTTAACATGGGTAATGCGGCAAGTCAGTCCAATCCGAATCTTCTTAGGTATTTGTTTCGAATCAACAATGATGCCAAGTTAAAAGATGCTGAGAATGTTAATATTACTTTAATTGAGGTGGGAAGTAAGACAGAAGGAAGTACTGAAGCACCAGAACATATGAAGTTGGAATTGGATTATAGGGAGGATGATAAAAAGTTGTTGTCATTTTTATTTTCATCCAATCTGCCTCCTGAGTAAGTTCTATACACTATAACATTTTTTTATACTACTGGGTGATTTGTACATTTCAGCCAATGCAATGATATGGTTTTTTACTTTAATGTCATAGGGAAGTTGTTGTAAGCGACAAAATGGGGCACCTTACGAGGAAGCAAATCCGTGGCCTTGAACCCATTAAGTTTTTAACTGGAAGTGTGGGTGTTTTATGAGACCTTTTATATACTTTTCATTAATCTCTTCACATTTACGAGACATTTATTGATATTTTATTCATATTTAATCATTTTGTTTCAGATTATAGATACGGTGGCATGGTATTTGACATACAATGCACGTTTGAAGGATTTTAAACTACCAAAGTGGTATTTGCCTACACTCGTCTCGGTATGTGAGCTTTATTTGAAGGTTGTACTAAATTTACTTATAATACCATAAACTAATTTAATTAATGGTGAGATGTTATTGGTTGTAGCAACATATCTTGTCTAATAATCAGCCCACTTGCGAAAAAATGAAAAGCAATTTTTTTGACAACAAATTCGCAGGATCATTATGTGATTGTCAGGAGGTAATTCTTGTTTTTATTTTTATTCCATCTTTTGATTTTAATGATGTCTTTAACAAGTAGTTACATACTTATTATGTTACTGTGATTTGTATGTATTTTTGTAGATTTACATACCAATTAATCATAGGCAAAGTCATTGGTATTTGTGTGTCATTGACTTTCTCAATCAATCCATCAAGACATGTGATACATTTATGAAACCTAGCACTCAAAGATCGATTGATTATGATGTTGGACGTGTGGCAAATTTTATTGGATTAAGTTATTTTCTATTGTACTACTTACTGTACATTGTGGTGTTGATTTTTTGGGATTCATTACTTTTAAATTTCAGATTATATATATGGACAACATGTTCAAAGAGTCGTACGGGCTTACATATAACAGGATGTCAAGTATAAGAACATTCCGATGTGAACGGCCTGCATGGATCCCACGACAGGACAATGGTTGGGATTGCAGATTGTATGTTTGCTTGCTTATGGAGTCATACGAGAGTGTATGTTTATTGACGACACATGAAGGAGAAAAAGAACGAGAACGATTAGCTATAATGCTTTGGCGACATCCTTGCAACTATGAAAATCCGAAAAATATGTTGAAGTAGGAGATTAACTGACAATTGACCAGATTTTTGGCAAAATCTTTGGATATATAGCGATCAATTTTTGGTATTGTAAGTAAATAGGTCAAGTGGGCACAACTCTATTGTAAAGTTTTTTCATTTACATGTATGATCACTTTTGACCATTGAAATGATTGTGTAAAGATTGCAAATTTCACATTTTCGTTTGGGTTATTTTGAAGGTCTAATATGATATTATTTATGAAAATGGTTGATTATTGGTATGTAAGGTGGGTAATTGCTCTGAATTGGAATTGATTTGAGTTGGGTTTGGATGGTGTGTTGAATTATTTTATAATAGTAATGGCTTTATATCTACTGTGTTAAGGAAAAAAAGTTTGTTTTTTGGCTTGTTAATATTTTTTTCTCTTGTTTCTTTGTTGAACAAGAAAATAATTGAGGGGGTAAATGTGATTTTTCCTGTTATAATTGTGGAAATATTTGGCTTAAAGGAAACTGCTACTTGCAGCATTTAGACATGATAAGAAATTTTGTAAACTAGCATAATGTTCATATTTATTTATGGGGCCATACGAATAAATTGCCTTAATGATAAAGTTTTGCAATGGAGGAAGCAGTTTGGGCATAAGGCATTCGAATATTATCCTTTTTTTTTCGGGCGTTGAGAGAGCAAAACTTTTATTAGGGCTGATACCTTTCCGACCTTGTAACTTGTTTGACTAGAGCATCATCCACGCACAAAATTACATAATTTTAATTTCAGGTCAAAATGTATTTGCATTAAGCAACATTTTTGTTACATCATTCAAAGCAAAATATTAACAACCAATATTACAACCTACTATACTATCATTTCAAGTTCAACACAATAAGTAGTATCAACATAAATATATTACCAAAACAACAAAATCTAAGCAACCTAAGCATGTTTTTCATAGAATCAACATCTTGGCTATTAAGTTGAGTGGGGTATGTGACCTCATCACTATCACATTCATCTAACTCCATTTTACTACTATCACCAGTCAGAGGAACAACAAGCTCTCCAGTTCTGCCCCAAGATATACATTTTGGGTCGCACCAACGGAAAAAGTCGCATGGATGACATTTATAGTATAACCACCCAATCGACTCCTTCTTCTTATCCTGCACAACAAGGATATCCATTGTCCTCTTGCAAAAACGACATCTTTTGGTTGTGTATCACAAATCAATCAACATGCCCCTTGAATTCCTATATCCACCCTTTGAATTCCTATGTCCGCTTATTGTTGACATGATTCCTGTTACAAGCCAAAAGACACGTGTAACTACAAAGTCAACCAAAAAATTTTACATATTAGACATTTTTACAGTCGGGATTTCTAGTGTATAAATAAGTTTTACCAAAGAAATAAAAATTACATACCTTTGATGGACTTGTAACATGTGATGAGTAGAAAATTATAATGTTGCAATAGTTCTAATGTGATTAGATTTTTCATTAATTTATTATTATATAAAAATACATAAAATAAATACAAGAATTGAACCCCAATCTTGATTAAAAAGAACACTAAAAATTGCATGAAAATACTGATAACAACGCAAGTGCAAGAAGAACCCTAGAAATGCAATGTCAGCCACATTTTTTTTTATTTAGTATGATCAAATCTCCTTAGCAATATTTTGGCTACAAAAATTGGTATTGATGATTTTTTTGAGGTCAAGAAATCAACAAACAAGAATATCAGTTTTAGGGTCAAGATCAGTGGGGTATATTCTAGGCAAAAAAAAAAACACATTCTCAACCAACACTAAAAAATCATGAAAACGAAATACCAAAAAAGAGGACATGATCCGACTATAGAGCTACACATTTGAGCACTTAGACCAAAAGGGGTAAACAAAAAACATAAAAGGAAATGGAACTACAACAATTGGATCTATACGATATATGAGATAAATGAGCTGAAGAAAAAAAAAACAAACCCAACACTTATTAAGTTAACCTTTGTAGAGTATATTCATAAATAAGCAAAAGAAAATCCATAAGGTCAACCAAGAAATTGATAGTCTGAACAAAAATGTAAAAAAAAAAGAAAAAAAAAGAAAAAGATATACACTCACCGAGACGAGAAAGCCACAACCACTTTACTAGCAAGCTTTTCACGAAGGATGAATCAAACTCTAAATCAGGACCACAATGATAGCACAAAGAAGAAAAACTTTTTAAGAGAAAGAGGGAAAGAAGAAAAAAAGGATGAAGAAGGAGAGAGAAATTAGATTAAATTAAATTAAAAAGGATGTAAGTTTCCAAGAAGAAAAGATTGCTACTGGTACGTTGGGATTGGAGAGAGAAGATAATAATATGTCTAAATATACTAAAATAGCCTTTACTTTTCAATTTCAAAACATTAGTGAAAGGGTTATATTGTAATTGTGTGAAAGAAGCATTTAATGTACTGAGTATGTCTTGTCATTTCATCAATGCAGCAAATCGCAAAATATCTAGCCATATCGTGCGCGCCAAAAATTCAAAAATAAAAAACCAAAATCGTTAACAAAATAATTACGAATAAATTTCTATAAATCACCTGATTATTGATCAATTGGGTAAGAAAATTGGCATATGAAATGACGAACTAGATGAAGCATTATCACCGTGCACGGTAAAAAATTGGCTCATAACGAAATTACCGGTATCTCCATATCGTAGTGATATATTATCGTAACCATACCCAAACAAGTTAACACTGCTATTCTCATGCCTCAAATTTGGTGTTATGGGTTGAGGAGGATTATCGTTCAAGCCATAGTATGTCAAATTAGTATCCTCTGGTGCATGATTGCGTTATTTACGACACGTATTTGCTTGATGTCCAATATTCCTATAAAAACACGTCACGTTTTTAATTATAATAAAATTGAATATATTTTATTAATTCAATAAATAATATCACCAACCCGCATTTCCTACAACGTTTCGGTGCACGTTGTTTTTGACTATTTTTATCCCTTGTCCCTTTTGGTTTGGCAATTTTGGGATCTAAAACTTCAAATTCCACAGGTTGGGACAATTCCGCCTTATTTCCATCAGTATTATTCTTCAACAGCCATAAATCCTTTGCACGAGTAGTTAGTTTTGCAATGCCATCAATGACTTCTGTATATCCTTGCAGTGTCATCTTCGCGTAATATCCCATTTAATTACACCTCGAGATTATGTAACCGTGTCGGGCCATCTCAATTTTGGTAGTCGTGCCGGATGACAAATTCTGATCACGGAAGTCCTGACTAATAACAGCTGTCCAACGTGGGTTGATACAAGATGGTGGGATATGCGTCAGTCTTTTGCACTTGACCACGTATACAATGTGCTTACATACCATTTCGGACGATTCAAATTTTAAACAATCGCAACTAATGAGTAGGCCATCCCGATTAAATAACACTTTACGAAACAACCCTTTATTGTTATAATCGGCTACCACATATGTGCGATCACTACCATTGATGTGGGAGATAACATGCTCGTGCCAAAGCATAGATTGCAACTGAATTTGTTTTTGGATCTTCTTGAAAATTGCTCGCGTAAACACACTGGCAGCATGATGCTCAAGTTCTACCAACGAGGTTCTCAACACCGGCTTCGTATAGTTTGTCAACACTTCTTGCCTGACATTGGTAATTCGGAGGCGTTCCAATCCTCTGTGGTAATCCCTAACGAAGTCTATCAGCTTCCTATTGCTCGCAAGAAACTTATTCAAGAATGCATTTATACCCTCGCAATGTTGAGTACTCTTGACTAGTGCGAAAAATTGACCTTGAAGGAATGCTTCAGACCACATATGTCTCCTTTCGTACAGATCCACAATCCACTTGTGATTCTCAATGCCGTGATGAACTACCATTTTCCTCCACTCAAATTCAAATTCCTCAATAGAACACTTGAGAGACATCAATTTACTAAAAGTTTCCCTGAAATTATCAATATGCACATTTGAGGTTGCATTACGTCCAAGATGCCAACGACAAAGCCTGTGTTTCGCATTTGGAAAGACAATGGCGATAGCTGCTTGCATTGACTTATCTCTGTCGGTAACCACCGACAATGGTATCTTGTTGTTCATTGCAAACATAAAAGTATTGAGCACCCATACATAGGACTCTATGCTCTCATTTTTAATCAATGCAGCACCAAAAATGTATGTGTTGCGGTCATTGTTTGCCCCATCTAAGATGACTAAAGGAAACTTGTACGAATTGCTCTTATAGGTTGCATCAAATATCAATACATCCCCGAATACTACGTACTCCTCCCTAGACCTTCCATCAATCCAAAACAATTTATCAAGCTGGTTATCGTCATCAACTGTGTACTCAAAAAAGAACATTGGATCTTCTTCGGACTTCCTGTATAAGTATGCAAGCGCAATGTTAGCATCCCCATCGATGATTTCTTGTTGGCCATCCCGATACATTTTGTTGTACAAGTCTGGCCTAGTGAAACCCACATTCTCATATTCGGTGGAACTGTAGTTAAAGAAATCTATTACTTTACTAGGATTTATACCGGTATGATGCATAGAATGTGTTGTATTTATATGCCTATCATCAACGCGTCTGTGCGAGCGTAACTCTGGAACACCATATTTGGGTACAAGTTCATGATTGTGCTCATCAACAAAGGTAGTTACTATGTAACGCATGGTTGCTCTATCAAGCTTTATACTAAGTTTTGCACTACATTTACATCTGGTCAATGCACGGTGTTCCCGTTGTCTACCAGGCATTTCCAAGAATTCTTTCCTTCGCAACCCTTGACAAGAACAAACAAACTTACGATTCATTACTACTTTTGTAACTGGATGTTTTTGTACAGTATCTTTCCTAATACTAAATCCTTTCACACGTGCATAGCTATTGTAGAAATCATATGTCTCTTCTACAGACCCAAATGTCATTTTACCAAAATCTACATTGCTAAAATCGCCGTCCATCTTGTATATCTACAATAATTAGCATTCATTTTAGTTGTGTCTTCTTTAAAAACAAAAAAAATCTAGACTATAAATTATGGTGAAATTGTAAATATATTCTAAAGATTAGTTTACATAATATATATTATACAAATTTATAATATTACTGCAAAAAAAAAAATCAAACAGACTATATCTTACACAAATAAGTAAATGCATGGACAAAATAATTTTTCTAATGCAAGTACATAAATGCATACAATTGCAACTACACATTAGTAAGAACCAACAACAGATCTAAATAGAAAACTTATAAATATTACGAAATAAAAAATAAAAATAAAAACTCTATACTTACATGATATATTAAATACGACTTTTTTTTTAATCTATCAACTAATTTACGAAATAAAATAGAATATGATACTATAAAATAAATATTATGAAAGAAGTAAACGAACTATCAACATATACATACAAAATAAATTAAATACTAACAAATAGTAAGTAAGAAACAAATAAACAAACTCCTAATACTTACAAAAAAATTAAATACAACTTTTTTCTATCTAAAAACTAACCTGATATTCTTTCCTTTTTCTTCCTTTCTCTTTGACTAAACTGGCTATTACAATTCATGACTTTAAAGTATTGAATGGTTAGATGTATTAACATTCCGATGCATTAATTTTTTTATTGCATTTAACGCAATTTAATTTGACTTGATGTTTATCTAATGGAGGTAGTTACGTTGACATTTAATTTAATTGGATAATTACTCATTGTAATATTTGTCTCCGGATATTGAAACTGAAACAACAAATAAACATACCACATGTATTATTCTTTACAAACCATTTCATATTTCAGACGCATAAAAATTTCATTTGCATTTAACACAATTTAATTTGATGTGATGTTTATCTAGTGGTTGTAGTTATATTTGAAATTTAATTTGATTGGACATTATGTATTGTAATGCTTGTCTACGGATATTGAAATTTAAACAACAAATAAACATGCCCTATATACTATTCATTACAAACCATTTCATATTTATAATACATTAAAATTTATTTTTGCATTTAACACAATTTAATTTGATTTGATGTTTGTATAACGGTAGTAGTTACGTTAAAATTTAATTGGACTAGACAATTACGCATTATAATAATTTTCTACGGATATTGAAACTTAAGCAACAGATAAACATAACACAAATACAAAAAATTACTAACCATTTCAGACTTAAACTTTGGGCTGGATTATTTTATGTTGGAGGGAAATTGACTTTGGTTGCATTTAATGTTGCAGAGGGCTACTTTAGTCTTTTGACACTTATTTTGTCTTTATGCACATTAGTATTCAGTCCATTTTAGTAATTATGCATAGTTAGTTGGGGGTAGAATGGTAAAAAGTCCAATTTTAATAATGACACCAAGTCAATTCAATGGGTCCCACAGCAATTCCATAAATTCTGCATTTATAAGACAAAGGGTAATTCGGTAAAGTCACATTTAATGAGAGCTTTCCAATGTCAACCACTACGTCCACGTGGCACGCATTTATTAGATCATTGCATGACTAACCTACACTTTAGCGTTTTTAATAGTCTCCCGCTACTTACTTAATGGCTAACCCGATATTTCATGCCCAGATGAAGCACATTGAAACTAATATCCATTTTGTCAGTGAAAAGGTAGCTGCTAATGAGCTTCATGTTCGCTTTATCTCTACTGTCAATCAGCTTGCTGATATTATGACCAAGGGATTGTTGATCACAGGGTTCAAGCTACTAGGAGATAAGCTTCCGTTGATGATTCAGTTTCACTTGCTGGGCGTGATAATGTTATAGATAATTCTTGGATAAGTTTACTTTTCACTTATACATTTTGCATTTTGTATAACTATTGTATTTGATAAGCCTAGAATTTAGCTTGTTAATGTATTATATAAGCTTGTTCTCTATTTTACAAATGAAATACAAAAGGCAAAAATATTTTTGTCCAATCTTCTTTTCATTCTTTCATAGTATCAGAACCTAGGTATCGAAAGGTTCTGGGTTCAAAACTCATTGTCACTCATTTAAAATATTAAAATTGTTCAAGTGCAAGACTCAGAAAATCTAACTCTACCTGCACTTTCGGAAGCATGTTGAAGATGATATATAATATAATAAATCTATTTCTAACAACTTAAGCTTATAAATGCGGTTGTCACTTAACAATCATCATCTCTTTCTTTATTTTTATCTCTTTCTACTCAATTGGCTTTCATCACTAATCTGAATTTGTGTTGTCTTTGACAAAAAATACAAAATATAAAACAAGACATAAATATAAAAAAAAAAAAACAAACTCTATGTCCCTAGCTGCCTTCTGACATCGCTTCTCTTGGCCTTGATGTCATGGTCATGGTCCAGAATCAATTCTTGCAAATGTGTTCAAAGCTGCAGGAGCCAATTGACTTTGACATTATTTACTTTATTTTACTTGTTGAGTTCGTAATAATTTACTAACACAACTTTTCTCTGTTACAACATTTAGAATTGTAGTAGAAAAATTAAATGTTGTTGAAAATGTCTTCGACTGTTGCATAAGGTTCCATGGAAAATTCTACATTGCAAAGTTTTTTGTAACAATGGCTGGGAAAAATAAATGAAATGGCAATTATTATCAAAAAGTGGAAAAAAAGAATTTAACTGTTGCAATTAAATAAACCCATTGCAAAAAATTTTAATCTATTGCAATTAATATAAAAAAAATGTTGCAATAAGACATGTAATGCAACGGTTTTTCCCATTTTTTAACTAAAGAGTTATAAAACAACTAAAATATTATAGTGTAACATATTTAGGTAAAAAAACAAATTAGCTTCTAATGTAAATTGATTATAATCTCTTAGCATAATTGTTGCCTATAATCTCTCCCCAATTTCTTCCTAGATTGATTGCATTGTTGTATTATTTTTACAATCTGTTATACACAATTTCAAACATACTAAAATATTTTATGATATTAGAGAATTAACAACTCATATCTCTAATTTCTCCATCTTTTCCCTGCAAAAATACATTGTTTGCCAACAAATAAAATGTTACAAGTTTAAAGGAAGTTAGACCATATTTAGAGCTAGAGTCAGGCATCGGGGGTTCCAGGAGCACTATAGTAACGAAGTTAGTAACTATAGGTTAACAAGTCATTTATATATAATTTTTTTATATAAATTATACAAAAAGCTATTAGCTTCATTGTGATATCGCACATCAGTGTGAGATAATATATTTGTATGGTTATAAGTGGATATTGTGAGTATAAAGAATAACCTAGATTAATTATTTTGGGCTAGTTGATTTGAGGGCCTAAGTAGTTATTTGCTTACAACATCAGGCTCACGTGCAGCCCTGAGATTATGGGCTTGGGGCGCAATATATATATATATATATATATATATATATATATATTTATGATGACAGGTCACAATATGGTATAACTAAACTAATATTTAATTTAAGCATATTATAGCAACAAATAAGTCTTCAAGGCATAACTCCCCCTTCATATAATGCACTTTGTAGCAATTATAAAATGTGAGATATATACTAAGTACATATGGAGTATTCGAGGCATGACACCCCCTCATATAGTAATAACATGATACACAAAAGAGAGTAAATTAAATAATTATAGTCAGTGTAAATATAAAAAGTCCATTTCATTAGATGTAGAGAAAAATAGTTCATTAGAAATTAATTTTATTTAAAGATAGAGAAAAATAGTTCATTAGAAATTAATTTTATTTAAAGAAATGTATACACGCCCTATTTAGCAAATAACATATCAGAATCCAAGTATAACATGCACAAATTAAAATAATAACATGTACATAAAAATAATAACTCTAGGACAAATATACTTAAGAAGGGGATACATTAAGTATGATACCAAATAACTACCAATTTAAAATTGAACTAGAAGTAACAAATGATTTAATAAAACTCACTTTAACAACTTATCAAATACTTAGTGTACAATAAGTGTAGTAGTGAGTTTTGCAGTAAATCAAACGCAAGCAAAGATCAATGTGTGAAAGTATAAAGAGAGAGTAGGAGAGATCGAAATCAACAATTTTTAGGTAGTTCGTCAATCTAAATCTACCACCTAAGGTATTATACCCTTAAGATTTCCACTAACTCTACTAGAGTTACTTCTTCAAAAGTTGGTGAAGCACAAACCAATATTACAATCACTCGAGTCCACAAGAGTAGTACAAGTGTTCTTCACTTCTTTGAGTCCACAAAGAAGATTTTTTCAACACTCTTTATGCAATGATTCTCTCAAAACTATAGTTCTAGAGTGTGTGTTTACAAGCAATAGTGATGATAAAAGAAGTTGAGCACAATAATGATCTCCTCAAGAGAAAAAATAGATAATACAAATGAAGCTCACTTGAATGCTCAATGATTTGAAAGTTAAAGCTTAATAAATGTGTTTGCAAGGTGCTTTGAATGATATAAAAGCTTTGGATCAATTGCTTGTTAATTGAAGAGGTGAGTAGTGAAAATGGGGTATTTGAAAATATATAGAAACACATTTTACTTGCTAGTTAATGGCTATATTTTTCAAATGGCGGTTGAGAAGTTGGTTAACTAGCTCACCTAGTATTAATTAACTGGCCTGGTCTAGAAAGGCCAGTTGAGTGGGCGATCGAGTACCTTGAATGGCTTTACTCAACCGGTTTGTCTAGTTCTACAACTAGGACAAGTTGAACTACTTTTTGGAAATAAGATCAATTTGAAGCAAAGTGTACAAAACAAAGAACAAATTGATTCTCAAAATATTTTAAAATATGTAAAAGCATTTTTCAAAAAAAGTTCAAAATCATTTAAAGTTTTACATGTATTTCAAGGGCATTTGACATTTTATAAGTCATAACCCCTTATAACGTCACGTCTTCATCCTTATGTCCCCTCTTCATGATGAACTGCCGAACTCCGTTATTCAGTTATGAACAGAATCTAGAAACAAGTATCTATAACTTAGACCTTCTATGCCTAGCCACCGTGCACCTAAGTCATTCGCTTGAGTCAATGACCTTTATACAACCAAATACACACAAATAGAATAGAAAGAATAAAGATGAATACTTTCATTAATACTAATAATCACAATATGTATTATAGTGAGATAGTCTCATGTGAAGGGTAACCTGCCTTGGTCATGGGTAGGTTTCTGGACTTGCCTCACTAGTGTCTATGTCACACATTGAACAAACCACTTAGGTATGATCTCTCAAAAGGTACTATAAAAAATAGAGATCATATATACTTTATGCTACTAAGTGGCTAGTGCTCTTAATCTTGAGCATATGTGGATGAAATATCAGATTCATATGATTTGATGCACTATGGGTGAGACCTCAGTTATGGATCAACAACTCTATGTGTTGAGCATATGAGTGTGACTAGTTAAGACGTGCGTATGCAATATAAAGTCAATGCTGTCAAGAGATAGAGTATTTGTTCCTTTGAGATTGTCCTGTAGATCATCTAAATCTAAGCTTAGTGGTATATCTTAGTTAGGGGTATAGCGAATATCTGGCTTAAGAGTCACTCCCTAGATCAAGTGTTCTATGTCCAGAGGTACTTAGAGGATTTAGATGTCACAAGAAGAAGATGCAATCAAGGAAGAGATAGCATAGGTCAAAGTCTTTCTAGATTGTGATATTACTTGGAGGGGCATTTTGGACGTTTTACTTAATAGTTCGAAGACAAAGGTCATACATACTATGACAAGCTTTTGTATACAACAATATTCATCTTGTAGTGCAACTGTGACTTGTTAGTGGAATAAATTATGGTTGAAAAGCATAAATGTGATATGGAGTTAGCGTGGGCATTTTGGTCTTTTCAATAGGCAAAAAGTTATGTCTTTTTGTCCCTCTTCTAGCCTACTTCTGAATTAGTGCTATTGTAGTATTTTGGTAATTTCACATGCATCCAGGTTTTGCTAAATTAAGTCCTAATACAACTAGAAGTTTAAGTCAGGTAGACTTTCCATTTTGGTAATGGAATTTCATGAATTGACTATTGAGCACATTATGGAATCTTATTGGTTTAATTTAGCAAGATGATGTAATAAATAGAAGAGTTGGTGTATGAATTGGCACAGGGAGAGTCCTTAGGCATGTAAAGGCTTCTAAAAGGCAAAGAGATTAAATTGTAAAGCACTACGTAAGTCCTATTTACATTAGAGTATTTATAAACAATCCTAACAAGCTTCTGCCACTTTTCCTATGACTTTATGGATTTGGATTTTAGCCCAATTTGTGCCTATATAAAGGAAATACTTCACTAGCTCTTATAACACTTTCTCACACACCTAAAGCAAAGAATAGCTCTCTCTTTCTCTCTCTTCTCTCCATACTAGAGTTGATTCCCACCAATCAACCAAGCACAGTTCTTGAAGGAAGAAGGTCATAGAGGAAAAGGTCATAGAGATCTTCATTGAGGAATGTACTAGCTTAACAAATGAGGATTTTTTGTTTCTATAGGTCCAAATGAGCCTAAAAGGGGGGTGAATTAGGGTTAAGAGGTAAATCACTACTTTAAAAATAAAAGAATTCAATTGCTATACTGACTTTGGTCATTTATCAAACATCTTGTATTCGCAACTTGTAAAGATATATTATACTCAATAAATTCACATATAAGAACAATATAATCTAACAAGTTATAATGCACAACAAGTAAATAGAGTAAGGAAAAAGAAATTAAACATGGTATTTTTAAGTGGCTTGCTAATCTACATCCACCACCTAAGGTCTTCCCCCTCTTAAGATTTCCACAAACTCTACTTGAGCTTCCATGTTTCTTCAAATGTTGGTGAAGTACAAACCAACGTACAATTCTACTTTTGAATCCACAAGAACTTGTACAATAACTCTTGCATCCACAAAGTCAACCAAGGTCTTTTCAAATGTAGGTAAGACTTCAAACCTACAACCTCTACACTTTGAATCCATTTTTTCCATACTCATCTCTTTACATAGGTTCTCTCAATCTTAATGTCCCATGAGTGTATACAATACAAAGAATTGCTATTACAATGAACCACAACATAACTCCTCAATGAGTAGATAATACAATTGGAAGCTCTTTTGAATACTCATAGGATTTGCACGTTCTAAGCTTAGGCTTGATGCAATTTGATGTTTTGGATTAACAATATAACCTTAGCATCAACAAAGAATGTGTGGAATAGGTCTTAGATGAAATAAGTAAGATTTGGTATAAAAAGAACAGGAAAAAAGGGCTCTTTAACGGCTAGTTTTTCAATTTTCATACAAAGTCGGGTGACTAAGCTTAGCGAGCACATTAACTGGAATTGCTCTTCTGATATAAAATCCATATGACTAAGTCAAGCAAGGTCTCAGTCAAAGCGGTGGACCAGCATTTCCAAAATTTGCCTATTTGAGACAATCTCGCCCAAAATCTAATTTTTTGAAGGTAAAACATTTATACACCTCAAGAACACTTCTTTAAAACAATTTTCAAGTTTTTAATCATTCCAAAACATTTTTTAAACCCTTGAGAAAATATTAAAACTGATTTTTGTAATCCAAGAATTTAAAACTAATTTTCACCCGAAATTCATTCTTTTGAAGATAAATATATTTGGACTTTTTAAGAGCAATAATTCAAAAGATATTTTGACCTTAAAGAGCTCTTGAGAAAACATTTAAAGAATATATTAAGAGATTACCAAGAGCTTAAGCCATACAAGTTCAAATGTAAGACAAACAATAATATTCATATCATTACCCCTTATGTCACCACGTCTCCGCCTGACGTCACAACACCATATTCAAGTCTTCAAGTCTTGATCTTCACTTCTATAATTCTTCAAGACTTCATTTGTTCATGTTTGTGGTTAGCTTGATCATTGCGTTCTTCAATAGCCGACATAATTTGTATCTTCTCAATCTTGCATTTCTTCACTTTGTATTTTATTTTTCTCTTCCTACAAGATTTTCTTCCACCAAGCATTCATAGCAGATTTTGGCTCATAAAATTATTAGTATAATATAATCCACACAAGCCAAAACATACAAACACAACTTGGCTTATAATGATATATACATGTAATACACAAAGCCAACAAGTGTATGTTTAAGCATACAAACATATTAACACAAGCACACTTGATAATTTCAATCATACTTGCATATTCATTTGATCAACACTATTATTTTCTAAATGCAATATGTGCCACCAATCAATATTTAACTCCAATAAATATATACAATTTATCCATATGAGTCATAAATATGAATTAGAAGTATAACCATATTAATTCAATCACACTTTCTTCTTGTACTACATTTTGGCTTAGAATGATACATTTTCAGCAAAACAAACCAATAAGTGTGTATTTAAACATATAAACATATTTTGTACAAACACACTTTATAATTCTCATTTGCCTTGATTTGTTATCATCAGAATCATGCTTTTAGACATAAGGTTAATAGTTTCTTGTTGAGATCAAAGCCAACAAGTCTAGGTAACAAATTCATCTAAAGTTGAATTTTTTATGATCACATGATTACAATTGATATACATTATCTGTTTGTGCAATTATTCTTGTATAATTCTATGATTTGATCCTATACAAGTATGCTATTATATTTTCACTATATTAATAAAGTTTTTGAACTTAGATTTACCTAGGTAGCATACACTTTCAGAGGTACCAGAGCAACACCACTACAATACATGATAATTACAATTAATGTATATGTTAATCATGTAGTAAAAACTCTATGGTATGAAGTTTTAGGATTATTGCGTGTTGGAAATTTTTGTTTAGCATGATAAAATATGTGTATGATCATATTATTTGCAAAATAAATTCTCTTGCAACAAGTATAAGCCTTCTTTGATGGTTTGCATGCATGTTATGTATGTATTTATTCAATCTAGTTAAATATTATTGTGAGATTGCAGTTTTTCGCAATCATAGGAATCTTGTAATATCTTAATTTATTAGATTGAATTATGTAGCTTCCTAGAGGAGCATAGGAAAAAGAGTTGTAATCGTGTTACACTATAATTACAGCTTTTCGGGAACAATTGCAAAATTATCCAGCAAAAGAAAGCCCAGGCGTCCCACACACAAATCTAGGGACAAGGCTAGCCTTGGTCAATGCATGGTCCAAGATTTGGTCAAATAAGTTGATTTGGAGGTTATTTTGCAAGTCTGTGAAGATTTATGGTCAAATTTAACGTTTGACATAATTACAAGGAGCCATCAAAGAAAAAAGAGGGGCAAATTAATTATAAAATAATTTTTATTTTGTAGTTTCTATGCAGGAAAACATTTAATTAATCTTATTAAATGTTTTATATATTCTTGGTCACATAGAAACATGCCCACCGATAGAATTTAAAATTGACTAATCCTATTTGACTTAGGTTATGGTTTTATATATGATTAATTAATCAGATCGTAGAATAATATTATCTAAGGATTCATTAAAGAGTTTAAAAACTGGCTAAGGTAAGAATTTTACCTTATAGGTCTAATTCGTAGATAGATAACCTAAGTAGACATTACTTATGGTTTTACTAAAGCCCAGACTAGGTAATATGTCTTAAAGAATACTTAAAAGGCTTTAAACATAGGATTATAATATTCAAAGGAGTATAAGCTATGTCTATATAACCGAGAAAACTATTAGCCTAAGTTTGTTTAGATAAAAGTCTAGATTTTAAGCATTAAGGCTAGATATATGAAAAAACCTTTTTAGATAAATAATCGAGTGGGAAAAGGGAATAAAAAACCACAAGGCTTTCTAGTTCCAATTTGTACTAATAAATTAATATCACCTCACCTTACCATGTGATATGCTCCTTACGGAGGGTGATATTTAATTTAGACATTAGCAAGCAGACTAAATGTAAATAATCATAAAACAAAGTGATTAGTGGGCTCAGTCATCCTAAAGATGGAGTTTTTCACTAAAGATCTCTCTAAATAACTATCAAACAATGCTCTACGATCATTATAGAAACTAATTCAAGCAATTTTGAGCATTTAAATGCAATATATAACAAATCTGAAAATTTGAAACATAATATCAACTTATTGAAAAATACACAAAAAGCATGAAAACCCTCACAGAGATTGAAGGAGAGGACTCGCAAGAACCCTAGCCTCGATCCTCACTCAATTCAACACAAGATTGGAGAAGAAAATGCAAAAGAAAATTTTTTCTTTTCTCTCCATGGAGTTTCGGCCATGGTGGCCTTTGCCTTTTTTTATTTTTTTTTATTTTCCTTTGTTTTATAAAAGATGACAAGTTATGGGCAAAATGGTCAAAGGTAAAAAGGTTGGTCAAAATCAAGTTGAAAATGGTCAAATTAGCTTATTTTGATGGCATTTTAATTCAAGTTAAAACAATGCAATTAAATGAAAACCAACTAAAAACTAGACTAAAAGCAATACTTACGAAGGACTATAAATAATTCTCTAACTTTCATTTTCAATGCGCTACGATCGAACGAGCGATGAACGATTACTATAAAAATGATAAGTAATCATAGAAAAATATAATTTTCAAAAAGTAAAATAGTTTAAAATTCACTCCGGACTCGAAGTCATTTTCCATTTAATTGAAAACAAAGTAAAAATGCAAGGAAATCAATCTGCAGTAATATAAATAATAAAAATAATTAATATTCATTTCAAATAATTAATTTAACTATTATTGGAATATTTTTGAAGAATTATGAAAATAATGCTTAAAATGAATAATTAACTTAAAGTGAATACCTAATTTAATGCTTAGCACTTAAGATAACACTTAATTAAATGCAAGAAAATAAAACCAAGTATTAAAATAATAACACAATTAGTACTTATTTAAAATAATTAATTCAAGTATTATTTGAATACTTTTAAAAGAAATATGAAAATAGTGCAAAATGGATAATTTAACTAATTAAACACTTAGTTAAATGAAATTAAATGCGTGCCGTGTTCGAGGTATCACACCTTTAAACCTGACTTTACAATTCTAGTTTATTACATATCATTACAAATTTCCAACAAAACACATTATACAAATTTTATCACTATAATTATATTTAATCTATCCCGAAAAATTGAATCTCCAAGCATTAAGTCCACAAGGTCTTGCAAGTACTGGATACCATCTAGTTACGCCTAGCATGAAGAAAAGAAAAGAGGGTGAGTAACCACGTGCTTAGTGAGGGAGGGGAACATTAATCCAAGGAGTTTTTCGAAATTAGACAATCACAAATGTATTGCAAATTAACATATAATAAACCAACTAAGTTAATAGCTATAATATTTATTGGATGTTAATGTTACTTTTGGTTGTGTTTAGCAGCTAGGGAGAACTAAGAGAGCTCTTCTAATTCAACTCCATAAATAGAGGTATTTTAAAGTGGTTATGCTTCTTTGGTGATTGTCTGAATTCTTCAATGCTTTTTCTGTTATAAACAGATTGTCTTTTACTCTCAGAAAGCATCAAATTTGTTGAAGTTTTTGGAGATATTGATTCTTTCTTGTGTTCCTCTTTCGATGCCATACTTCAATGATTATTAGATTGCAAACTAATGGCTCGATCATGTCTAGTTGGTCCTGACCCATTTGATTCCCTATCAACCTATTGATAACTGATGTAGTGCAACACGAACTAGTCTTTGCTTGCCACAAGCAACATGTTGTTTCAAGTTGATATTTTTGGACTTCATTAAAAAGGTTCAGCAATGCATGTTGTTTCATGTTGTTCACTAACATGTATTTGAGTTAGATTTGTCGTCAGCCACCACTTTCAGAAGTCTCCTGAACATATCAATGACATCATTTATTTATTTCAGGTCCCAAACTGTGCAAGTAGTAACTTGTATGTATGAAAGAAAACCTTACACCATCGTGGAAGAAGGTCACTACTGCCCAACTCCAATGGGTTCCATCAACAGTTTACATCTAAAAGAGCTTAAGGAATAGAGAAGTCATATTGTACAGTTCTTTGCAATGATAACCAGTCTTCCTTTAAGACTGAACCCTAATTATCCTAGAAATTGTCATAGGCTCATAGCAAAAGAATTTCATCTGGATCTCTATAAGAAGATGCTATGTTGTATGTACTATAAATATTCCACTGAATCTGCGACATTCTGAAACAAAAACCTCCAACCAGTTAAATAAGTATGTCTACATCAGTATTTGACTAGGCCTAAACTTGTGGACAATGTGTATCGAGTGCAGACAAGAAGATTAATATGTATATATAATGAGTTCATTTAGTTAAGTCAAAGTGCATGTCATTTGTGGATCATCAAGCGCATGAAAACGAGAGTAATCAACACATGGATTTTGAAGGTAATTATTCTAATAATTGAATCAAAGTTTGATGACAAGACTATAATTTTCATGGTGGCATGTGGTCATAGGCTTAGCTCGCCAACAATGGAGTAGGCATGTAAAAGATGAGGGATTTTTTAAAAGATTGAACCATTTACCTTTCTTTACTGTTGTGGGTCAAAGAAAAGGTGCTCCTCGCTACTGTCGAAGTCGCCTACCTCTGCACTTCTTCTTCCGGCATCATCTTATCCTCCACAGTTGTCGTCGACAAGCTTCCACTTAACAACCTGTCGCCGGCTTTGTCTTGGATTCACACCGGAGCTATTTCGCTGCAACCCCAAAACCCTTCTTTTCACCAGTCGTCACACTGTTGCTGGACAAGCTTCCACACTGCCGTCGTCCACTTTCGATTTGGGTTCTTCTTCCCTGAGTCCAAACGAGAGCTTTCAGTTATTAATTTGTTCATTCCTCTTTGTACGACGACGTGGACTTAATTATTGATAAAGGCCGTTGTTTAGGCTATAATATTTTTCTTATCCAACCAAACTATCACATTATAAAATTAAAAAAAAAAAAAAAAAAGCAAAAAGAAGCATAACGAAAAGCAGCAGCATGTTCAAAATGAATTCTAATATCTCCAAACCTCTCAATGTTGAATTGGACGGGACCAACTATGTTTAATGGTCACAGAGCATGGAGGACTTTCTTCAAGGCCATGGCTTGTGGGATATCGTTGATGGCTTAGAATTACAACCTAATGCAACAGACACCAAGAAGCTCAAAGAATGGAAGATGAATAATTTCTATTATCAAGCTCTAAATAGTGAATGATTTGGAGAAGAAATAAGAAAATACAAAGGGTTACCTTTTACAAATTCCAAATGTGATGGTGCGACGTGGCGGTGGTGGTGGCGCAAGCTGCGGTGGTGCAAAGTACCAAAGGTGCAAAGTGGTGGTGGTGTGAAGTGGCAGTGGAATGTGTGTGTGGGGGTAGATAGCTGGTGAAAATCGTGTGCGTGAAAAATGGGTTATTTAATTGGCCCCTTTTTAAACAAAGTATTTTTTTTAATTAAATACTAAAGTCGTCACAATTTTGTCACAGACACATATTCGTCTTATTTTTATCACAAACTTTGGATCAATAATATTTTTATTCCACTGTTAAATTGCCTTTGTCACAAAATCGTGGCCGATTGCCACAAAAATGCAATGAACAATCTAATTTGTATAAAAGGTCACAGATTCATCACAATAGTTGAGTCAACTCTACAACGTTATCACAAAAACGTAGTCTTTTATAACGACTTTGGGAAGATTTTTATTTCCCGCATTATAGCTATTGTAGTCGTGGCCAAATTGTCGTAGTTTGTGATAAATTTATGACAAATTATAGTTCACGTCACAGTTTCGTCCCAATTTTCCACACAATCTTTGTGACAAAATATTTCGTAGCAATTTCGTCCCAATTTTGCAACGATTTTCACTTCGTCACAAAATTTCATTGCAAAACAGCTTGTTTCTTGTAATGATTCTCATGTACACCTCTAGTTTTATTCATGTTGGAAGAAAGAGACAATAGGGCTGATCGTCTAAACCCTTGAAGCACACGTTGTCTCTCAAATAACTCTACTTCGCACACAGCAAAATTGAAGTACATATCTTCAGATTGAGTTATCTTGTGCTTTACCGAATCATACATGCTCGGCAGGAAATTAAGTAAGCCCTCTACTTCTTCCCTTGCCCTAGGCGGAAAAATAGCTAATTGTTCACGTAAATGTATAATGCCATCTAACAGTGTGTTCATGTTATCACGAAAATATTTATCATCCGACCAACGTAGACTTATATACGTTTTAAGTTCACGCCGTCTAGGTCTAGTACTGGGACCATATTTAATAGCTAGAGCCATCCTCTCTCTCCTCTTAATGCTACTCATCCTCACTAGTCAACTACACAAGTCCTAAAGGTAAAAAGAAAAAAAAAACTTGTCTTGATTAAATAAAAAAAAAAGATGATGCACACAGCATTCTTAATTTGTACAAAACAACAAATAAAATTACACAAATTTAGGGTTTTCCTCCTCATTTGTTTCATGCCAAAAATATCCTTTCTTATGCAAAGGAAATTCCTTCTCCAGCCCTTTTGACGCAGCACAGTTGCGTTATGACTAGTTAGATGTCAATTCGCACATCTGGTATTTTCCAAGCTTCAATACACGTTCAGACCTTGATATTCTTCTCCAATTGTGCTAAAAAATCAGCTTTGCATTGCAAAGAATACCTATACCATAAAAATGAACACAAAACCCATAAAATTGCTCATAAAACTCTCGAGAACTAACAAACCTTAAGTAAAAAAGCATTGGAATAATATGTTAATAATTCACCCAACAATTACTAAATATCTATATTTCTATACTATGAGTGCAAAATTGACTTGACTTTAAATTGGTACTAAGTTTTCTATTGTATAATGAGTAATTTCTTCAAGACCAGATTTTTTAATCTGTTTGATACGTTTAATGTAGTGTACTGCCCTTATTTTGTTTAATTTACTGTCATATTGTATTTTTTTAATGATTTTAATGTTATATTATAAAATTTTTTAATGATAACAATTTGTGATATCATAATAAGTTGATTAAGCGGACGCAATGTCACCCCCCAACCCTACCCCTCCTAGGACCAAGTCAAGACGCGATAGTAAACGGGCATTATGACATTTAAAACATGGTACTTTAACACAATGAATCTGTACAACAACTTCATTCAATAGCATAGAAACCTCACAATACATATCCCTGGCATTACACATTACAATAAAGTTTACATGTCCACCAGGCATCCATACTTTAAGCATAGTCATACTAGGTTCAAGGCTCAAAACAAACTACATAAGTGTAACAACATCTTAAATTTAACATGTATACTACATATTGCTAACAAGTCTCTATTACATATACAACATAAACTTCAAGTTCTAAGACAACATAGACATCATCCAATCAAACACTTCAAGCCTCAGGTTCATCAACATTTTCTTGTGGCACATACTACACATATTCCACCTTGGGCTCTCTTGAAGGGTTAGCAAATAGGGTGAGCTCCACAAGCTCAGTGAGATGTGATAAAGGGAAGGTTTTTAAAAATCCCTTTTTAATTTGAAAACTCCTTTCGAAAACATGGCGTGAAATAATAGATATGCAACAAGTATGAATAACTCAAGTAATGCACGGTAAGTAATCATTCAATAAGGATACGTTCACTTTGTTGATGTTGTCCTCTTTATACCGTTATCACGAACTCTTCCCCTTTATACCAAGAACATGGTAGTCATGTCATCGCCTAAAAAGCCCAATGCCGCCCAATGCAACACGAACGGTAACAAGTCTGTTTTTCCCTTTACACCAAGAACATGGTAGTCGTGTCATCGCCTGGCAAGCCCGATGCTGCCCAGTGCAACACGAATGCTACCCCGCCTGTTTTAAAGGTTGACCTTACACTTCGCTTCGCATTCGCTTTTACATTTAACACATAACTCATATTCACGTATTTCGAGAAGACAACAAAGTAGGTTGTCCCTCAACATTTCAACATATAACAATTCAACACTTTAATATTGCAACACTTAGTAATTCAACAGTTTAAAAGCACTTAGAAACGCATTGATTAGGTAACAAGGTAGGTTACCTAACCTCAAGCATACACATCCATACATTAATAAATTCCAACCCTACTTGACACCAATTCAAGCTTTAACAACACATACAACACAAAAGAATGTAAACAACACTTAATTCAACTCCTAACGACATTTAGACCAACTTCTAGCAACTCCTTTAACAAGCCATCAAGCAAGGCCTTTACACACTTAATTATCTAACATTTAGGAGACTAAGTAACCATTTTACCACGCGAAAACATGCAGCCAATGGCTGTAGCTCACTGAACAACTCGGAACTCTACCAGCGACGCTGAAAAATTCAGCAACATCCTTCTTACCCAATTCAACACCCAATCATGCTATCAAGCCATTTTTCTATGCTATGAAGGTCCAAATATGCATATAGACTTCGTATGTAAGCTATGAAACAAAGTTCTAAGTCATATTTTGCCAAACAATTCAATTTATAACTCATATAGTAAGGTTACAACAAAACATGGTTCAAATTAGCTAAGCTTCAAGTATAATGCTCTAAAGAACATGTCTAGTGTGAAGCCCCGAATTTGACCTATATGTGCAATTATGTGTTTAATTGACTTTTTCCTGCAGATAACGTGTTTATTTGACTCTTATGTGCTAAAATTGAGTGTTTATTTATTTTAGTGCCTAATATATTCAATTATATGATTTATATATGTTTAGTAGTTCAAAATTGCATTTAAAATTCATTTGATTTGCAAAATATTGTCTTTTCGTCTTCTTTGACCACGTAGGGATTTAATTGCATAAACTAGTTAAAAATAATGTCTAATTAATATTTTATTACCTTAGACATTTATTAGAGTGTTAAAAATGAATTTAGAAATGATTTGGAGGGTTAACTTAGTTTTTTGAACCATTTTAATTAAGTTTGACCAACATTGACCATTTGACTTCTTCTATTTAAGCAAAATAATACCAAAAATAGCCAAAATTGCTAAAAAAATCCCCAAATCAGCAGCCCAACCCTTGTCTGCGTGAATAGTATTTTCAATGTTATTTTTGCCCTTTGAAGGTGTTAGGAGTGGAACTAAAGGCCAAACCAAACCTTTTCTGACTCGCCTCGACGTCTACTACCTTTCTATTGATTCCTTTTTCATTTATTTTGCAAAAAAATGGTGACGGATTTTCTAACCAAGTTTTCAAAGTTCATTTTAATTGATATATATTGATAATGCTACACTAGGTGTTAGAGAACATATTTCATGATTATTAGCTTGTATATAACATATTTTGTTGTAATTGGTATAATAATTGTTGTTATGGTTGAGGTTGAAGATGATGAATAGTGTAGGTATTGTGTGTGTTTTAATGCTTAAAAGAAGATTGTTTAAGCTCAAGAATGAAGTGCCAAGTTCATAGATTCATGAAATGCAAGCTAAGCAGAGTACATGTGTGTGTGTTCTGTTTTGGTCAGTTTTGCTCCACTGAATTGCAGAGCCTATTTGTCATAGCAAACGTTATCGGAATTAGCTGAATTTTATATGTTGTGCCCAAGACCTTAAGGAACAAATTTTCTTTTAAGTGAAAGCTCTAATTATATCGTTAATGTATGGTTTTAGAGCCAAAACAGTAGGGTACTGCTTTCTCACATAAGTGCAGAGCTGTTTGCACGGTAAACTTCTAGAGGTCGTAACTTGATGAATATAGCTTTGAATTAGGATCCGTTTGAGGCTAAACCCATCTACATTTAATGAAATACATGTCTGTGAAGTTTCATAGCTTTTAGAGAACATTAAGATTGTTAATTGCATCAGTAAAGTTAGGCCTGAATTCAAGTTGTGATTGCAATTGAAATTCTAGTTAAAATGGTCATTTCCCATCCCCTTTGGCCCGAAATGTGCTACCTTATGTGTTACAAGTATGTGATAATATGTACATAATAATGGTTCAATGTATAGCAAGTGTTATGGCATCATTAGCTTGGGAATGTCTTTGAGTTTTGTAGAGGCTTTGTTGAGCTGGTAAAGTAATATTGGTTGGCATTGAAAGTCAAGGTGTAAAGTGAGTTAATTGTTATCCATGTGTGGTTGGGCACTCCCTTTGCATGTCTTTAAGTGCTCGTTTTGTGAATTAAATTGCTTACTTTAATGCTTAATTGTTAGGTATAAATGTATGCTAAAGTGTGGCTTCGGTTGATAAGGAAAAGGCGAGGGGCTTTTCTAAAATCTTGATTTAAAGTTGAAGCATTTCTATTACTTATGCTTTATATTGCTATTATTGCCCTTGGTTATAACTTGTAGATGAATATGAAATGCGAATATGTTTGGGAAAATAACCTACTTTGTTATTTTTCCCTAATTGTTTTGATTGTGTGAATATGATTGTCTTGAATGTATGAAGTGCTTGTCATGAATGCGATATGTCTTGAAAGGTTGCAACCTTTAAAATCGACACAGTAGGTTCATGTCGCCTTGGGCAGCATAGGGCTTGCCAAGCGATGACATGACTACCGGGGTTCAAATCCCCATCTCGCATGGACGAAGATTATCCATGGGGTCTGGCTCGTAGGAATTGATGTACATCTGGAGTACATCTATAGTATGTTGGCGTATAGGGGAAAAGTTCATGATGGAGTATAAGGTGGGAACGACATCAACAAAACGAGCGTATCCTTACTATGTGGTTATTTACATTCTCGCACTTGTATACTTGTCGCATGTACTTGTTCATGGCATGTTTTCCAAAAGAGGTTTTCAAAATATAAAATGAGTTTTAAAACGTCCTTTATCCTCCCCTCACTGAGTTCATCGAAACTCACTCCTTCTTACCAACTTTTCGGGTTGTGCTAAGATCGTGTCTTGGGATGATTAAAGTGATAGATTACTTGACTTGTTTGGCTTGCGTGGATATTGTATATGTCGCTTATGTACTTGTTGTAATTATTATTATGGAGACTTGTTGTTTTATGTAATATATGTAAGTTAAGATGTTTATTTAAAATTGGTGGACTTCCTTTGGATTATGTATTATGTTGCTTACTTTTAAGCTGGGAGTTTTATGTTGTAAGGTACTTCCTATGCTAGTTTATTTTGAATGCATATATATATGTATTATGTATGTTGTGTTTTACTTAAGTTGGTAGACTTGTAATCTAGTTTCATAGGTTTTTTGTTATGTATAGGTGGGTAGGCTTATGAATTTCAGTATGAGGCTTGTATTTTCTTGTGGTTGGGTTGAAGTAGTTGTGGTGAATGGCTTATGCTTTGTTTGTTGTTGAAAGGTTATGTATGTTGGTTGGCTTGTTTGTGGTTATATGAAGTTGTTATACATGTATTATTTGTTTAAGGGCCATATTACAGATATTAATGCCAACTTATATTGTGGTTGAATGTTGGTTGTTGGTTGGTGATTTGATGGACTTTTGTATGAAGAAAGTAAGCTTGGCCATATACATGTTGGTAGGCTTGAATTGTGGTAGTTGGATTGTTGAATGCTTATTGTTGAGTTGAATGAACAGGTTTTGGATTGTCCTTTATACAGGGAAAACTCTGTCCGTTTTCCATCGCATCCAGACTAGTAGGGTTGCGTGATGGCTATGTAATCTTTTGAGGTTGGATCGTGTGTTATATGTTGAAACTTTGTACATGTTATAGGTATATTTAAAGTAGGGTTTGGAAGTGATAATTAGGTTTATAATTGATGTGCCTTGGATAAACATGTTGTTTATGCACATATTATAGTTATGTAGATCCTATTGTAAACTAAGGCTTCTAATCTTGTAATATATTATCTACCTTGGGAAGTTTGGAAGACTTTTATTGTTATGTCTTCATGTTTTGGATAAGGATATAGATTATGATGTTATAAAGAGTTATTATAGAAATATGTTATTGGGTATTAAAAGTTGCTATAAAAGTATGATGTAAGGGAACTTTGAAGGTATTTGAGATGTTTTAATGGTTGGATGTATTGTTTTATGGATAATAGTGTCCGGGCTAATGTAATATGCCTTAGCGGACTTAGGAGAAGTGATCTTCATAAGCCCGTGGCATCACGATCCCAGGTTGTTCGGGGTTCTTGTAAGCTTGGATATTAATTTTTTCCTTTATGGTATCAGAGACGGTATTAGTGAAAAATGAGGTCATGACATCTAGCAAGATTCATATACATATATAACATTATATAGCATATATATACAAATATGGAAACCATGCATCAACTTTAAACTTAGATGAAAATCATATAAATGCACTTATTATGTACTAAAATAAATAAACACATAAATTGCACATAGAAGCCAGGCTGGGGTCTCACACGCAATGAAAAAATGCATGCCTTGAATGTAATATTTTGGTCTTTTCAATCATGGGCATTGTTGGAAAACTGTTGAAGATTCTCAGGAATGTTAAGTGTAAACCAAATACAATAATATATTATTCCCAGGAATTTGAGAAAATATTCTTAGGAATATTTTTGATGTACGAAACAGTTTTTATTACATTTATGGGAATGCCCAAAAATGTCATTCCCAAGAATGAAAAATCAGTCCATCAACCAAATACCCCTAACAGATATGTATAGAGGCCCCCAAAAGAATCCTAAAAGTACAAGGACCCACGCAATTCAAAATAAGGGGGCGTTTGGTTCACAGATTAGTTTTTCATTCCTAGGAATGATATTTCTGGGAATGTGATTCCCAGAAATGTCATTCTCAGGAATATAACAAAAACTGTTTTGTATATCAAAAATATTCCGGGGAACATTATATTATTATGTTTGGTTTACACTGAACATTCCTTAGAATCTTGAATAATTTTTTAAAAATGCCCATAATTTAAAAAAAAAAACCAAATATCATAATCATTGCACGTTTTAAGAATATCTCAACCACTACCAACTGGAGTACTCTAACCTCTTGTAATCTTTTTTTCTATTTGATCGATATGCATTTTCATGACCAAAAAAAAAAGAAAAAAAAAATCACTAATAATTGGATATTAAGACCCTATCCAAAGCCACAAAGCATCTCCAGGAGCAGATGGGACACTAATACGGTTATATTATATTATATTATATATATATATAGAAACTGTTGAAGCTCAAGCAATTAAAATTATCATTTTCCATAAATTAAGGGTTCCATTGCTAAGTCGATTTGTCTGAAGGAAAGAATTTAAGCAATGCACAGACCTCGTGCAGCAGTATCAAATTTAGGCACATGAAATTTTCTCGTAAGATGTACCCATCAATAGAAATTTAGGTATGAAAGTGAATGATTGTACGTTAAAAATTTATAAATTGTACACGAATAGAAATGACATCTACAATATAGGTATAATCTCAACCCTTCTTCAACGAAGGATGTATATCAAATTCCATTGATGAATCAAGACGATACAAAATCCGCAATGCTTGATCAATATAGGGGCAGAAGGGAAAACAAGACGAAGAGATACCGTGATTAGAATACCATTACTCAGAACGATCAACCATGGAAATAGAAGCACTTCAGATGATCCCAGTGGAAATGCTTGATGTTGCGTTTATCTTCAGAGATGAAAAGTTCGAGACTCGTGAGGTTGAGAAGACAACGATTTGCCCTAAATGGTATTGAGAAGAAAAAGTTTTGCCGATACAATATCAGAAGATCATTTTAGGTTGGGGTGTTTTTGTCTTTTTACGCTTACTAAAATATTCCCACAACCTAAGAATATCATATTCTCACCCCCTCACATGGGAATAAAAATTGACAAAATCATGGGAATAATAGATTCCCAGGAATGTGATATGCCTAGGAATATTTTTTTATTCCTCGAACCAAACATGGAAATATCATATTATCAGGAATCCTGAACGAATCCGTGAACCAAACGCCCCCTAAGGGTATAAGGCAGGAACTTATATGACATTTTTATCTATTAAGAAATGAAGGAAGACAAGTATGCATTTTGAAATGAAGTTTTGGATTTAGAGTTCAATAATTTCAAAAAAAATTTAGCTTCTCAAACTTATTTTTGTCTTTGGACCTCAAAGGAAAAAAAAAAAAAAAAAAGAAGAAAATCCATGGTCTCTAAGACATCTTCAAAATATTGTTCCAACTTCAAACAGGGACAAAGCTAGGATTTTTTTTCTAGTAGGGGCTAAAATCATACAATTAAATACTTATATATAAATAACTTTTTTAGTGGGGGTTGAATTAATTTTTCAATCTACAAATACCTTAATTTACACACATTTTTTTATCAAATTTGAATTGAGTGGGGGTTGTAGTCCCCACAATCTTAAGAGTGGCTCCGCCAACATTGAACTCGTCTTTTTTTCTTGATAAAAAAATAAAATTGCATTAAAAAAGAGGTCCAAGTTGAACTTCTTTTTTTCTTGATAAAAAATAAAATTTTATTGAAAAGAGGTCCAATATAAAACTTTTTTTTTTTGGTTTAAAATTGAAACCGTATTGGAAAAGAAGTTAGATGTGGAATTTGTTTTTGGGTAAAAAAGAAAACCGCTCAAGAAAAAGTCTAATGTGTAATTTTTATTTTCTTTTTAGTCAAAAAGGAAATTACATGGAATAAGTAGTCCAATGTGGAACCTCTTTTTCTGGTAAACAATAAAATTTGCATCGAAAATGAGGTCCAACGTGTAAAATTTATTTCTTTTTTTTTGGGTAAAAAATAAAATTGCATTGAAAAAAAAAAGTCTAAGGTGAAACTCTTTTTTTGGTAAGAAAATAAAATTGTATAGAAAATAGGGCCAGCGTGGAACCTTTCATTATATTGGACCTTGCTTATAATGTCTTTCAACTACAATCTTGATTTATTAAATTAGATTATAATTATATCTTAAGTTTCTATTGTATGTATGTTAGTACTCTATCTATCTTTATTTAAACTCTATTATCTCTATTTGAAAAATAAAAATAAAACAAAAAAACTTAGGATACAACAACTTGAGGAAAGAAATGCATACCACAATCTTGATTTGTAAGGTTGATCTATGTAAAATAGTGCTTATTGTGATATTTTTTAGAAAATAGGTGCTTATATTTTTTTTTCCTTTTTTTTGGGTAATGACATAGTATTTAGAGTAACTATGTATTATAGTCTCTCAATTATATAATTAAAAAGTTGAATTAATTAATTTTATGTTTCATATTTTAGAATATTTACATTACACATGTGCGGAAACTAGTATATATATATATTAAAGGATCATCTACGAGAATTGATCTGGTAATATTTCTCACACACAACGAGAAACATGCCACTCGACAAAAGTTAATTCCAGCATCAACAAATTAATGATTTCATTTAAATTCCAGATGCAACAAGCTACAATTATAAAATTAAATAAATGCCTTTTCATGTAGTAATCATCTGACTCCAGAAGCAACAAAGTAATGAATTCGTAACTTCTACTTTAAACAATACTATGTATCTATTATATCAAATCACATGCTTGGGAGAAACGGCTCATTTTACTAACAATGTCAATGGTAATGAGATAATCAACTCCATCAGAAAGAGCCAGTCAATCATCGGCAGGCTTTGGGTTGCTTTCCTTTTTTCTTTTCTTTTTTCAATATGACGAGAAACCTTCTCTAAGCAAAAAATGGGCTCCGGAATAACAAACTAATTATATATGAAAAAAATGTTTTCAAAAATATTTGAAACAAATTGCAAAGATTAAAATAATCAATCTGATGACTCATAATACACCCCATATAAACAATGATCTTTTAATAAATGAGAGGTTCCAAACCCCATTAAATTTATCTAAGGCTATAAATATTGTGGTGTAGCGACCTGCTCCATTACATGTTCAAATCAAATACTAGTTAATATTTGTTTGATTAAAAGATCTTAGTTTGAATTTACAATCTTTGCCCATAATAGAATTTGGGTTGCTTTTGCATAGCTAATTTGAAGGCTTATGCAAATTCACAAGAGAATATAATACACATAAAATCCAATATTGGCAGCATATATAGTCTGAACAACTCCTTCATTCTATGACAACCAGAAGCACTCGGAAACCTAGTCAACCAGTATCCTTTCTTTGGCAAATCAAACTTCAAAACGCAAGCTGCCCCTTCAATGAAAATTCTTCAATTCACTCAATTTTTCATCAACCCCAAAAGATATGGAGTAGGCCCCACATACCTATATGTGATTGGGTGGTTTGGGGTCAACAGTAATATTTTTTGACAATTTTTTTCTCTTATCGAGTATCAGTCGCCTCATGCGAACCAAGAAACAATGCATACGAAAAACTCTACGGTTTCCTCAATCAAGCACAGTTTATGAGTGGTGGACTCATTCTTCAACAGGCACGCGATTAGAGTCCCGGCTCCTCCCACCACTGGCGGAGGCACATATGGGCTTGCAGCTCCCCACTGACCTATAAAAATGTTAAAATTTTTACGTATTTTTTTATAAAAAAATTAGATATTTATGTATTTTTAGTTAAAAAAAAATTAATTAACCCTCACTGAAAAAATAAAAGTATTTGTATAGTTTAAAAATTATGGATTTTAACACTCACTGGCTCATAAAAATGTTAAAATTTATATGTATTTTTTTTAAAAAAATTAGATATCTATGTATTTTTAATTAAAAAAATTAATTAGCTCCCACTGAAAAAAAAAAAACTCGCATAGCTTAAAAATTATGAATTTTAGCTTCTACTGACAAAAATTTCTAGCTCCGTCCCTACCTCCCACTGTAGCTCTTGCTGGCTCTTGTTAACAATGGGAGTCTCCTCCCACTGTTGTTCTTGCTGGCTCTTGTTAACTATGGGAGTACAATCGATTAACTAAAGTGCATGGGAATGGCCAATAAACCAGTCGTTTATTTTTACATGCGGAGTAATCTGGGAAATATTTTTAGACTACAATTTCATAGTGGCGAAAGATAGTCAAGAGCACAGAGCATTTTTTTAATGAACTAATGCATCCAAAAAAAGCCGGTTAAACAAAATACGAAACCTGTATAGCCGGTACTTTTATAGGCCCCGATATAAGGTACGCCGGCGCACAAAAAATATACTAGTAGACTTTTGGGCTAATGATAGGCTCTTCGTTATAAGTATGAGAGATTGTAAAACTAGGTTACTAGAGGATAAAGTAAAGTGTCAGTTTTAGGTGATATATGATAGTAGACGACTTTAAATGCATTTGGTTCAACGTCTTGTTATTTATTTATTTTTTTTTGCACTGAAATTTTGCATAAATAAAAATCATATAGTACAAAGAAAGGGCCCAAAAAAAGTATAGATGCCCTAATAAAGTCTAAGATACACACAAGGACCAAGCCCAAAATAAAAACAACACCAAGTACGGTAAAAGAAAAAAAAAAAAGGGTCCAAGCCCATGGCTAAGAAAATCCTAGAATCCTTAACCTTGTAAAACAAAAAGGATGCCACAAGTAGTGAGCACACAATCAGCCCCAAAAACACGACGAGAGTAAAAACAATTAACGAGGCTCAATAGTCAATAGCTCAACCTACAACCATCTCAATATTAAGAGCGCCATCGACTAAAAGCCACTAAGCTCCAATCGGAAACACCATAAACATGGCGAGCAGTCCATGAGCTTTGAGGGAACCACGGTTTGTGGGATGTACAAGCGAAGTCAGCGAGTTCAAGCTTAACCCAACATAATAGTAGAAGACCATAAGCGGGTGGCAACACAAATCACCCCCCCGTCAAAGACTACTACCAAAATTAATTTTTTAATACAGTAGAATTTCTTTAAATTAATATTTGATAAATTAATAATTTTTTTTAGATAATAAAAATATATGGTCTCGACTTGGGACCAGTATAAAAAAATAATAATTTCTATAAGATTATAAGATAATACATTTAAAATATTTTCTTTGTATTTTATTGACCCAAATATTTTATAAATTGATAATTAGTTAAAAAGTATATAATAGATTGACTATAAAGTTTTCTTAAAATACGAATCAAAGGTAACTTTTATATTGTCGAATAATTAGTTAAAAAGTATATAATACATTGACTATACGTTTTTCTTAAAATATGAATCAAGAGTAACTTTTCTATTGTTGAACTTCAAATCTAACAAGATCTCATCTTTAATTTTTAGTTTTTTTTTTTTTGCAAGGCAAACAAATAACTGAATTTCATAAATGAAATGAACAAAATCTTAACAAAAAACCGCAGAGGAAAACAACAAGCCTAAACCCCAAACGAGAAGAGCAAATGCAAGATCGCAACCAATTACAAAAACACACCACAAGAAGTGATCATTCTACGGCATCAAGAGGAAGATGCATAGAATGGTCACCTTACGCTCCAACTACAATTAACAAACAAAGTCGCAATCAAGTAAAATTTAAATGAACTCTATTGGCGTAATGCTTGTGATAGCAAATCAATTCCGTCCTTGGGTCTTGAGGAAAACGTCCGCTTTTATCTTATCCAAAATTTGTTCTTCAGATTGAACTTGATGGCGGAAAATGTGTTCATTCCTTTCAATACAAATGTGATAAACAGTGGCACTAAAAAGGAGTCAAACTCTTGATATCCTTATAGTCTGCAACTGAATGGCCAAACATGATAATAAATCAAAAGAATGAAAGGTGGGATCAATCTTTATCAAAGTTAACCCAACTTTGCAGATCCGCTTTGTAAAATTACAATCAAATAATAAATAATCTCTAGTTTCACAACTAAGATAACAAAAGATGCAATTAGCCTTGTCAACTGACCCTCAAGTCAAAGATGATAACGAGTAGTGAGCCTATTAAGTCTAGCCAGCCAAGAAATGAAGCTGTGCTTTGGAATATTGTGAGTGAACCAACTTAAGTGATGCCAAGCATAAGGTTGACTTCTAACCCTAAAATGATTCCAAATGTTGGTGAAAGTAAAGATACCACTATCATCCACATTCCAACAGAATTTATCATTCCTATCAACAATTAAGAAATTGTCAATATGAGTAGGGTTAAGATAGGCCAGGGGAGGGGGTAAATAGGCCAAACAATATGGTTGTCATTATTGATCATATTTGGGACCCTATTATCCAGGTAGGGATAAAGAACTCTAATGATATGCAAATGAAGAAGATTACCATACGGGTGCCAATTGTCATGCCAAAAAAAAGTATCTATATCATCCCCAATCCTATAAGAAATAAGGTTATAAGCAATGGATCTCATGTTAAGAAGTTTTCTCCAAAACCAGCAAGCATCACTAGGTATCTTCATGGTCCAAATACATTTATCTTTGATATAGTTTGACCAAATCCAACAACCCCAAATAGTGTTCCTTATGGAATACAGTCTCCAAAATAACTTCAAAGAAGCCACTTTGTAGATATCCTCAAGTTTTCGAATCCCAAGACCACCCTCCTCAAATGACTTACAAACATTCTCTCAACCAACTTTTGGGCCAGTATCTCTCCAAAGAAAATCAAGAAATTTTCTTTCAATAGTCCTAAGAACACATGTAGGAATCAAAAGAGAACAAGCCCAAAAAAGATGAAAGTGGTTAAGAATAATTAAACTTAAGAGGTTGAAGCCTACCAGCAAAGGAGAGCCAGTTGAAGGTCCAGTGACTAATCTCTTAAGTGATTTTATCAATGAGACTCTGGCAATCAATCTTTCTAAGTCTACAAGAATTCAGCGGAATCCAAGATACCTAACGGGCAAAGTCTCTTCTTTGAAACCAAGGGTGCACTTAATCCTATTTCTAAGATTTTCAGAACCTCCACCAAAAAAGATCTTGCTCTTATCCACACTAAATCTTAATCTCGAGAGCCTATGGAACAGATTGAGGGCAAAGACAATACCTTTAATGGAATTAAAGTCAGCCTTACAAAAAATGAAAAGATCATCGACAAAGCAAATATGATTAAGTTTAAGTCTATCACATTTCGGGTGAAATGCAATGTTATGATTATCTCCCAAACGGTTGAAAAAACAAGAAAGAACTTCCATAGAAACGACAAACAGATAGGGGGATAATGGGTCACCTTGTCTAATTCCATTCATATCTGGAAAATACCCTTCCAAACTACCATTAATGGCGATAGAAAAATGGGGAGAAGTAATACATGCATGAATCCAATTGATGATGACAGTGGGAAATCCGAAAGCATGCAGCATAGTGACAATAAAATCTCATCTTAATGTATCAAATGATTTCATGATGTCCACTTTTAAAGTGCAACAAGGAGTGGAATTGCTTCTATGATAGCCTTGGACAATATCCTGAGCTATAAGAATATTTTCTATAATAAGCTTGTTTTCCACAAATGCGGATTGATTGCTAGCTATAACATGAGGGGAACACCTGCGGATTGATTGTTAGCTATAACATGAGGGGGACACCCTTTAATTCTATTAGCAATAATCTTAGTAATGCACTTATAAATGGCGTTACAACATGAAATGGGTCTAAAATCCTTTACCATATTTAGAGCTGGGACTTTAGGGACAAGTGCAATAATGGTAGAGTTTACCTCGCGAAGGAGAGTTGAAGAGGAGAAGAAAGAATGGATTGCAATGGTTACATCCTCACCCACAATGTTCCATGCAAGCTTATAGAAGTGTGCATTGTGAAAGAATCTTTCTTTTAGAGTTATGGAATCATATAGATTAAAACCAAAAGGAATCCATGGCTAGAATTTCAAAAAATTTCTATAACAAAGTCTATATTCATCCAAAAGCTCTACTCTTGATTTCATGTGGTTAACAAATGGTAAGCATATATTCAAGCATATAACTATATAGTAAAGAGGTAGATTTAGATATACCACTTGTAGATCTTGCAAAGATGATGATGATAATGATGAACAAGCTTTGACAAGTCCTCCCACAAATGCAAGAGCTCTAGGTTGTCCACACAAGCTTGAATGAGTTCCTTAATCACCAAAGGTTTTATGCTAGTTTTCTTTGGAATGTTTTTAAGCTAGAATAAGAGTTTTTTCTGAAAAATTGAAACCTCTTCTTGGGCTGCCCATGCAATGGACGAAAATTGCACAATAAAAAGAGAAGCCAAAATTGTTCTTCTGAATTCATTGTGTTTTTCTATGCATGCCTTGTGTAATGTGTTCCTTGTTTTATGCATTGTATGTAGTGTATTTAGAAGACAACAATTGCACTTCTCAATGCATCAAAACATGTGCTTTGTCTTCTTTTATCTTAACCATTGATTTCAAAAATAATGGTCAACTTGATGATTTGGAACAATCTTAGCCATCTATTTGGCATCTTCTTTTTCAAGACTAATATGTATATATACATATGAGATACATGTATATATACTCTATTAATCTTGAATTTGTACATTTAATTTAATCTAATCATTATTAGTTTAAATTAAGGAAACTAACTTTTCGTATTTACACTTTTGTCCCAACACTTATAAATAATTACACATTCGGCCCATTACTACTTAATGGCCGAGCATCGCCAACGTTAACACTTTATGTTCCAAAACCAAATTCAAGCTTATCCGAAACTCATTCAATTACGCTTTATTGTGTGTGACTCTCTAGATTCACCGCCATATACCAATGAGGGAACATTAAACGACTTTAATATATTTTGGGAATATCTCTGCCATTCCCAAAATGCCCTCACGTTCTAGAGTGACCTCTAGCAACGTATCAAGACAATTTATACAGTAATGAAGTCAAATAGGTGAATCTATTTATAGTCGCGAATAATCGTACAGTTTAATCCTTCTATTAATATGTCCCGATCGAGCAAAGACCATGAAAAGATTAAGTCTATAAACTCGATAACGATGCAAACATCTAATAGGGTAGAATGAGAAATGACATTCATGGAAACACTTTTCCATCATCCATGCATTGGCCAAGGACTTCCTCATTGTACAACCAAAATTAGATTGCATAGGACATTGCCTCACACCGGAGGTTAATAGATCATTTCTCGACAATTACCTGTCAACCACTATACTAGAAAGATAATATGCAAGAGGTCGTAACTTATCTTGACAAGTCAAAGACAAGTGTTGTCCAAGTGCTAATATTAAATTCCAATATATGTTACAGCCGTAATTTCTCAAGTCTAAGGATTACATGTACATTTACAACGAATAACAAACTAGTAATCCAAAGTCATGTAGTTTGTTACTCATGTCACATTCAATGATCTATTCTACTAATAATCATTCACGTGATTGTTAATTGCATCATATGTTGTTATGGCTCATGGCTCACCATCCTTTACCATTAATATCTAATATCAATCAAAGGTAATAATTCATGTGATAGTCTATAATAGATTATTCTAGTCCCGGTCAAATAATCTAAGGACTACGAATAGTTTTAGATATTCTATATACGCAAGAAACATGCCAAGATATTCCAATGCATTTTGGAATATATTTCTTTTACAAGAATATCAGGGGACACATTCATATAATATAAAAGTGGAGAATATGAACATCCATAAACTACCATTGATAAATATACAAGTTTACATAAAATGTAAAAAAGTAGGTCATCTAACCACATAGCATTAGGGCATATCGCTAACACATTGAACCCATCTGGCCCGGGGCTTTTGTTTCCATCAAGATAGAACATCACGGCTTTAATTTCCTCATTAGTAACTGGTGCAATCATTTGTTGTGCAAGATCTTGATGAATGGTTTTCCGGACAATGGCCCGAATGTCATCCACATTGAAAGTTTCCATGGAGGTGTTATGGGAACCAAGAAGATTAGTAAAGAAACTCAAAAATTCTTCACGTACCTCACTCTCATTAGAGATAACATGGTCATTTGTGTTGGTAATCTGGGTAACGGAGCTCTTGATCGTTCTCCCTTTGACAACATTGTGGGAAAAAGTTGTATTAGAGTCTCCTTCTTTAATTGTGCACAATGTATCTAAAAGTTTTGGAATTATTTTAAAAAAATATGAGTCACTTTTCAAGAAAGATATCATAAATATAATATGTATTATTAAGTCAAAAAAATTAAAACATTTTGATAAATTATTAATTATTAATTTATTATCAATAAATTAATATTTTATTAAATTAATAAAATTTAATAATTTTAATACTATTAATTTAAAGAAATTATATTGTAGTAAATAACACCTTCTAACTCTAATATAATTTCTAGGATTTCGAGAGCTGTTTGACTTTCAAATTTGACCAAAACCAGCTCTTCTAATTTATTTATTTTTAGTCAAACGTGGCCTCCAATCTCGGGTTTGCCCAAAGGCGGGTATAAAACCGGCCCACAGTACCAACAGGAAACAAATCGCAACATCAAAATCCACCTGTACCCCAAAACCAGCCATTTACAAAAAAAAATCTCTCTCTCTCTTAATCTGTTTTTCTTTTTTCTCTCTCTACCTATTCATACAATCAACATTCATACCTAACTGTTCTCCGTTCATGATTGAAACCATTAGCGAATTTATCAGCTCTTAGCTTTCACAAATTCCTTTTCGAATTCTTTATTTTGGTGCAAGTGATGATTGAAATATAAGAAGCCTGCACCACCCCTCTCTGGTAATTTTTTTTTTTTTTTCTCGATTCTTCTTTTCTCTTCAATCAATACTTTTTTGGGGTTTACACCTGCATCAAACATCTCCAATTTTATATATAGTTATACATACATGAACGGATCCGTAAAATACATTAATTTTCAATTTATGTGTAAATATATATATATTTTTTCAGCGCGGGCAGTTAGTCTTTTTAACTAAGAATACATATATATATATTTTTTCAGCGCGGGCAGTTAGTCTTTTTAACTAAGAATACATAGATATTTAATTTTTTTTTTTTTTTTGAAAACTACATAGATATTTTGAACGTTGTCTTGGACAGCCCCCACTGGCCAAGCTTAAATCTGCGATTGTATACATATACATACCATAGACACACAAATATATAGAATATATATGTATATGTTTGTATATAAATACCATGTAGATGTGCCTTTAATCATGCCTAATTTGGCAGCTACCACGAACTTATATCATATTTCCATATATATATGTATGTATATGTGTATATATATATATGTATGTATATATATATGTATGTATGTGTATATATATTTATATACATCTATATGTTTGTGTGCGTATATGTATATTTTGCGCCTTGGTGTATGGCAAATGTAGCATCTAATTTCTTCTTATTACCAAAGAATAAGAGAATTAATTTAATTTGAAACTACGATCTAATCATCCAACAAAAAGTTTTATTGTTCAAGACATGAATGAATATATACACACGCATATGTGTATAAGGCAGGTTGATGTATGTAGCTTTTGCTATGCACTGGGTTCAGAAAAGGGGTGAACTCACTTTGAGTTTATTATTGTACATAGTCTTACCGTGCATTCTTGCAAGTGACTGTTTCTACGTCTCGAAAAGAAGTGTTATGAACCCTTCAAGTGAAAAGCAGAAAGCTTAATTTTCGATCTAGGGAATTAAGACATCACAAATTCAAATATTAAGATGTTTCTGCATTACTTTGAGAATTGCTGTTGATTTTCTATGTTAATGTCTCCCCATACATTTCATATTATAATAGCAGAATTTGCGGTCCATAGGGAAGTGGTTGAGATTTAGTAACATATTGAGCTGATATTTCCTCTTTTCATGCTAATACCTTCATTATCTTTCCCTTTTTCTATTCTCTCCACATTGAAGGAATGGCCATTCATGTCTTTAACTTTTATATATTCTATTCTCTTTCTTAACCGAGCTTATCTTGTACTCCTTTTTTTATTTGTTCCTCGTCTTTTTCTTGGCGCTTTTTCCCTCTTGAACCGAGGTTATATAGTTTGTACAGTGCCCAGTAAATTATTGGGGTTTTTTTTAATGGATGTATTGGATCTTTCAATTGTACTTGTCATACAATGCAAGTTAGTTTGCTTTGCCTCGAATTTTATTTTCTAATAATGAGTAAGAAGGATAAGGACCCATTTCCGCAGCATGCTACAAAAAGTGATTTTTGGCAGTTCATTTATAAAACTATCGGAGTTGGTGCTTATTAGCTATCAGGCAAAAGTGATCTTGAGGTTATAATAGCGTTATAACTTGTTTATATGTGAAATTTTCTTTTAATATTTAGCTTCTTAAGTATTATCATGGGGCACTTGTGAAATTTAAATTCTGAAAGTCATGTTTCAGCAATAAAATTCTTTACTTTTCAAAAAAAAAAAAAAGTCATGTTTCAGCAAAAGCTATCTACTAGCAACTTGTGCCAAGATGCTAGAAATAGTGTTGTGACCGCTCAAGTGCCAATATAGTATGGCAACCAAACATCATTTGACTTTGCAAAATGTTTTGTTTGATTGCAGATTTTATGACTTAAGAATAAATTGAATCACTTGGTTGATTTAGCGATAAGCGTCATTAGATGCTGAAACATTTTCACCTTCATGGTTTTGTTTCACAACTGTTTTGGCATAAGATGTCTATATCTTTGATGATACAAGGATGGGTAACCCCTTCAAAGTTACCACATCCTCAATGGATCAATTTTGATCAATGATACAGGAATACTTGATGCGAATTGACTGTACTATCAATTGTTTCTCTGCATGCACGTCATGTTTTTAACAACCTGACTCTAGTTTGTCTTCAATAAAATAGTTCCCCTACTTACTCTTTTGTTCCCATGAATTTCTTCCACAGCATACCTCATTCTTTGAAAGGAAAGCATCATAATAAGAGATTATAGGAGGAAAAGAATTAATCCATATATATCATGGGGTATTTGAATTCGGTGTTGTCATCATCCACGAGCCAAGTAAACATTGATGTTGCTCCTGTAAGTGGTGGTGGTCTTAGGTATGACTTTCTCTCTCACTCTTGGATATATATATTGTTGAATTTATTGGGGAACCTTTCATAAATTTCACGTAACAAGCATTATTTAAAGGAAATTTTAAGTAAACAACAGGAGAAATGTGAAGAAAGAAAAGGAGTTATTAGAAGATCATGCAATTTAACAACTAACATTTCATTCCACAATTATGACAGATCTTTAAATGTGGGTTAACGCTCATCATTGCAATGCTTTCTATTGGTTTTGCTGTGGTCGGTCCTGCAGACCATTTATATCTAAAATTCTGAATGTTAATATGCATTCGTGTTTCTTATGCTCAATATGTTATGTACATTCTTTCATAGGCATTGAATGCAGAAATGTATGATATAGATATATGTTAATATGAAGATTTCACTAAGATGTGCAGCGAACATGTATGTTTCTATACTCTTGCTTCATGAGGTTTATAATTGTTTCCTGCCTTTGGCAATCCTCCTCTATTATTCTTGGCTAAATTAGTTGTCAATCACCCTGGTAGCACTTGGTTGCTTAATTCGTGTGTTAAGACAGATTGGTTCATTTTAGAGTATCAGTTCACACTAAAATTTGGACCTTTTCAGGATGGCGGGAAATTCAGATATTTTGCTACTCTTCGTTTCTCTTAAACTTATAGTAAGAAAGCATTTAAATGGCTTGAGGGTCTCAGATTTAGAGATTCATACAGTTGTTAGGATAGGAACATGCTTGTGAAAATATTGGGAAGAAATGCAACATGAAGCATTCTGCAAACTGAAGGAAGAATTACATGTGACTGCCTGAATCCCATGTCATTAGTGCTCTTGCTGCCTCATTATAGTTACATAATTTTTATAATAATTTGTTTTGGTCCATCTCTTGTAGTAAACTTGAGTAAAGACCAATGATTGCAATAATTTGTGAAATTGTCAATTCAGAAGATCAAATCAAGTTAGATACATAAAGAGATCTGTAATACGAGAGAAATTGCGTTTTGAGACATTTCAGAACCTTCTTTTTGTTTAGTGGGTGATGTGGGGTAGCAGGTTGTGGTTCAAAGTTGTAAAGGGATTTTTCAGTAAGTAAATTCTAGTCGTTCTTAGTGCTGACAGGCATCTCCATACATCTATCCTGTAATGTTTTAGTTGCTTCAGAGAAGTGATAGGGACCTTTGGTTTTTGAGGTTGCATTTCTGAATTTATTTGCTGAAGTGGCTGTTTACTCTTTCTTGTTGGTGACAGTTGAGGCTATATCACCTCAATGCGTGACAACATTTTTGTTTGGACAAACTGCATTATCTCATTGTTCCCATCAATCCAAATGTTCTTATGATTTTTGGTGTGCCATGTTCAATGAATATGAACTGTAATCTGACTACCTTAAATATGGACATCTGTAGAACATATTTCGCCATTTCTCAGTTTTGGATTTGTGTGTGAAAATGTCCTGCTGTAAAATATTATCAATCATGGACTACTATAGTATATAGTTTAACTTGTCCTTTGGAAACAGTCAGAATGGAAAATTCTGCTATGGTTATGCAAGCTCTCCAGGAAAGAGATCTTCAATGGAGGACTTCTATGAGACTAGGATTGATGGTGTGGATGGAGAGATAGTTGGTCTCTTTGGAGTGTTTGATGGTATAAAACTCTCTCTCTCTCTCTTTAGAAAAAGAAAGAAAAAAGATAGAAAGTGTTACTCGTGCTGTTAATTATATTGTCATATTGTGCATGTGCAGTAGTATATTACACAAAAAGTAGATGCACTTGTATGTGGATGGGTTCACCGTTAAAATTTGTCTTAAACTACTATCCTGATGGTCTGAGTGGAGTTTTGACTTCTTAGGCTGAAACAAAAATCGCTGTAACGCTTCCCAATATTGTCTCTTATTAGTACTCTAAGTGGTAGAAGATTATGTTTGTGATTGTTTTATGAAAAGTTGATTTAGAAATCATTAGAAGTTCTCAAACAGTCTTATGAACGTGAAAGGAGATATTGTGTATATTTCCTTTGTACAGTATCAAGAAACCATCCAAGGGTTTTCAGCAGTATGCAACTTTACTGATAGAGAAATGTCAACTTGGTCTTAGTTATTGATGACCATGTTCCATTAAGCGATAAGCTCTAGTAACAGACAGCAAGCACATTTTTAGTTTTCAATTCACGCACTTGGCTTTCACCTCTAAAATTGTTTTCCCTTTCCCTGCTTCACTAAAATTTGAAATGTCCAGTATTTTATGTCACGTATTAAATTTCTCAATTCTCATCCACACAGTTATATCTATATGCTGTATCTTTCTTTTCCAGGTCATGGGGGTGCTCGAGCTGCGGAATATGTTAAGCAAAATCTTTTCAGTAACCTGATTAGGCATCCAAAATTTATTTCTGATACCAAATCAGCTATAGGTATATTTTTCCACTTAGTTATATGTGGTTGTTCTCTTTGTAGTGTATGAATAGCTAATAGATTGCCTTCCTTCTTTACCTTTCCTGTATTGCTCTTTCTGCAGCTGATGCTTATCGCCATACCGACTCGGAATTTCTCAAATCAGAAAACAATCAGAACAGAGATGCTGGATCAACTGCTTCTACTGCTATTCTTGTTGGTGATCGTTTGCTGGTGGCAAATGTTGGGGACTCCAGAGCTGTTATTTGCAGGGGTGGGAAAGGTAGGGCTAAACTTATCCTCTTTCCCCCTATCGGCCTCTTCAGCTCTTCGGATATTCTGAGTGTTTGTCACTTATTTGGTTTTCACAGATTGGGTTTAAGTCTCGTTGAAAATTTTTATAGACCTATGATAAAATCCTGTTGGCCATGTATAACGTTTTCTGGAAATGTTTCTCGATCCATCAATTTGAAGGGCACCTATAAATTGAGTATCTGAATAGTTAGTTCCAAATAGTTGATTTCGGAATAGCCTACATGGGTTTTTTGAGGCAGTTAAAGGGCACTGCTTTCTGATCTAGTGATTGATAAGCTGATAAAGAATATTGAATTTTCTCTCAGCTATAGCTGTTTCACGAGATCATAAACCAGACCAATCAGATGAGCGGCAAAGAATTGAAGATGCTGGAGGTTTTGTAATGTGGGCAGGTATTGATGCTCCATGCTCAGGACTCTCTCTTCTAAATCTCCTCCTCTCCCCTCCCTCTTGTTTATCTTTCATCCAGTGCTCTAGTTATGTTTCAATTCATTGATGTATAAAATTATCTTCCACAGGAACTTGGAGAGTGGGAGGTGTACTTGCTGTTTCTCGTGCATTTGGTGATAGACTTTTAAAGCAATTTGTTGTTGCTGATCCAGAAATACAGGTATAAAATCCTACACATACTTAAAACTGCCGATAATTTTATGGCAATGACAAACTTCTTGTGGTGAAACCTAAAAGAGTTGATATTATCTTTGAGAGGTGAATAAAGAATGTTCAATGCGGTATGACAAGTGTGTGAAGAAAATTCGCAAAATAGTCCATGTTTTTAAGTATTGACGATATATTTCACAATCTCCTTCTCTCTCAACTCCCCCACCCAACCCAACCCAACCCCCCCCCCCCCCCCCCTTCCCCCCCCAAGCGCACCTTCCCCCCTCCCTCCCTCTGCACCCCCCCTTCTCTCTCTCCGTTTATGTGTTTATTTCATTGCTCTGCAGATCGCATTTTTCTGATTAAGTGTGGGCTTTTACTGGTACAGGGGAAGTAGCTTGATTTATAATTATTTGAAATTTGCTTCTAGACTTAATGTGGAGGAAATTATAATTTCTTCTGCATACCCAATCAAATTATATTTGAAAAGGAATTCTTAGATATGCTTTTCGTTGTTTATGGAGTGCAGATCATTTCTAATTTTGTTCATGGAAAATATTGTCTGGTTTACTGCATGCTTCGGAGGATTGCCTTTGTTCTTTTATTCCTTCATTTTATATATTCTGACCAGTGTACGTACTTGTTTGTTTTCTTTGAAATATGCAGGAGGAAAAAGTAGATGATTCCCTTGAGTTTCTTATCCTTGCTAGTGATGGACTCTGGGATGTAGTGACAAATGAGGTCTGCCATTGATTTTTGTTCTTGTTACTTTTTCCCTTACATTGTTCTGTTACATGCGATACAGTGGAACTTGTTAAACCTACAATCAAGTATCTAGTTTGTCTCATACACAAATGCATATACACACACACTGAACTATATAGTATGCGTCTCACAGACACATGCGCACAGAGTGTATGCGCATTCGTGTTGAATGCCGATGGTTATGCACATCAAGCTTCTTTTGCCTTTCTCTGGAGGAGTATATTTGAATTTGTCCTGATGATTTTATGGATCTTGTGAACCAATGTTCAGGAAGCTGTCTCCATGGTTAAGCCAATACAAGATCCGGAGGAGGCAGCTAAAAGGCTTATGGAGGAAGCATATCAGAGAGGCAGCGCAGATAACATCACTATTGTTGTTGTGCGTTTTTTGGCCATCCTAGAGGGATCTTCTAATGGTGGATCCGATTCATAAGAAACCTCTGTTCAGTTAAGTGTTTCAGATTTGCTTTACTCTTTAAATTGGAGACTTGGGGAAAAACTTCATAGGCCTGCATATGAAACTAGGCTTGCAGGCTGCTGATATTTGTTGGAGGAATTCTAGCCGTTAGAACTGAAGAAATCCGTATTGTGCCACGCTACATAGAGTCGTTCACTCTTGAAACTGTAAGTTCTTAGGTTCATTCTTATAAATCTGAAGACGTAATTTCACAATTATTTTTATATTTTCCATCTTTTACTGTAGCGTACAGATGGCCTTAGTTGTGTATAACGTGTTCAGGTTTTCTTGTATTTCAACCATCATATTATTTTTCTTTAATATTTATGAACACCAAGTTTTCGTTTTTTGTGATGTCCATCTTCTATACTGTGCTGTGCTCTTTGTCATTGTTTTCTAACTACTAGCTATCATTCCTTGTCCTCTTCCATACATCATACTGCATTTACTAAGATTAAGACCTGCACTTGATGCTGTTTCCATCTTCTCTAATATCATGCATAGACAAAAACCTGGTATGAGACCACACGGCAACGGGAATCTTTTCTGTTACTGAGGTTTTTCTTTTGAAAGCATCAAAAGATTACACTTACTGGAAACCCTCTCTTTTAGTACCAGTAGGGACCTGTGGTAGAGAAGTGAAAAGAATCCATTGGAAACCCTTTGAATGTGGAGTCTACATGCGGTCATCTATTTTCGACATACTAACATTATGGTTTCTAGAATTTTTGCATGGATGTTCTTTTGTATCTGCATCCGTTTTCTCTTTTCTGAATTTTTGACAAACTAACAAGGGCGGAGCTACATTCACATGAGTGGGAGCTGCTAAATTTGTGTAATTTAAAAGTTAAATTGTGTATTTTTAGCCTCACTGAATAAATTTTTTTAGATATGCTCCCGACTAGCCTCCCATTTACCGTAATTGTCTCCAAGTTCATGCTTGGGGTTACGGATATTATGAGTTTAATTTCAATAAGATCAAAGTTTATTACTAGTCTTTAAAGCATTAAATTTTTAAATCAATTCTCAATATTTCAAAAGTCATATTTTGAATCCCTAATGTATACAATTAGAGTTCAAAGTAGTCACTGTTGATATTATTATGTTAAGGCTGAATAACACAGGATTTTCTTGTAATTTTCAAAAATTACCCAACATCTTCCTGTGATTTAAAAAATCACTAAATACATTCCTGTGGTTTTAGAAATGCAACACACGCGCTTCCTTCTCACTTTTCCATCAAAGTAATTAATAGAATTTGGGGACGATATCTTTTTTTTTTTTGTTGTAAATTTGGTGTGGAGAGAAGTTAAATTTATCTTAATAAGGGTATTCTTGTTCAAATAATGATCTATTTGTGCAAGAAAAAAAAACATGACCAGTTGCATGAAAAGCGAGTGTATTACACGCTTTATCAAAATAGACGGATTTTTTGACGGAGAGAGTATTACGCTTAGTTTAACAAACTATAGGGGAGAAGGTATTTGGTAGTTTTTGAACTATAGGGGTATTGTGCTTTCAAAAATCACAAAGGGTTCTGTATTATTCACTTTTATGTTAAAACGAGGTAAAATATCTATATAACCTCAACTTGATTTTTTCATGCAGGTGTAATAGTACTTTCGTGATTTTTTCCATCTAAATTTGTGAGAAAAATACATGAAAGGGACCAACTTGATGACTTTTGTAGAACATATGGAACTCATAGAGTATGACTTTTGTAACACTTGGCACTAAGCCAATGTTGAAGATTACTAGTAAAATTTGCCCATTTGAAAACATCAAGATCACCTATTCAAAAAGCATTGAACTTTTCTTTCTCCTTTTTTGTTCCAATCTGTAATGATTAATCAAGCACAAAATGGCGATTTTAGAAAGTCCTTTAAGTGTGCAAAGCTTAATTAAGGACAAAATGGCTATTTTTAGAAAGTCCTCAAAATTCCTCTATTATTTATCCCTCTTGTATCAGTTCATAGCATGTACAAAGGTATCACAAAAGTTCAATTTCGTACCTTGTTAGAGTAGAACCATAAATAACTAGCAGGTATAAAATGACAAAAAGAAGAAAATGATTCGGACAAAGGAAGGAACTTCAATAGAAAAAAACATTAATACTAGAGTATATCCTGATAGAATTTAATTCTAATAGGAATTTAATTCAGTTAACACAAAGAGAGTAAATAAAAACTTACTAACATAATATAAATTAAAATTAATCTTGATAGAAATAAGTTCTGATAAGATTTGATTCCAGTAAAAAAAATGAAAAAATAAACTAGCATGTAAACTGAAAATTATTCTCATAGAAATAAAGTTCTAACAGAATGTTAATTTCAGTAGAAACTATTACACTGACATTCACAAATAAATAAGAATCACAGAAGAAAGATAAAACGTTAAGAATGTTAGAAACAGAGTATTTAATTTGCCCATTTGGAGACACGATAAAGTACAGTAATTAATGAAGAAAATGGAAAGCCGAAAATTAAAATCAGATTATAATGATAACAAATTACAAATAAGAAACAAATAAACCGAGGGTTGAGTTTAACTCAATACCTTTAAAGTTTTAAAGCTCCGCTATAGTGCTTATGTCTCTGTAACATAAATCTTTTATAATACAGTAGTTGATGTTTTTTTTGCAACAGTAACACTCTTAGTTACAAAAATTTACGAATTTATAATGTCTGAACTCTCTTACTTGAACAAAATTATGTTATCAACTATGCTATGTATAGACTCTAGGCTTGTATGTAAACCCACTTTAATTACCACCATAATGTTAGAAATTAATGGCATAGCCTTTCAATGGAGTCAAACGTTTCGTAATAATGCTAAGAAATTGTTGCTGTACCGCCAACGTTTTTCATAATAGAGCCTACAATTGGGTAAGAGACCTGACCACACACCGAACGCCACCGCGCCGTCTCCCTTAGTACTCGAGGAGCGTCGTGCCAGGATTACCGCACTTGTGTAGTGGATTTAGACCAAACTTACATATTGAGTCTTTCCACTTAGCACATTCCACATTCTTCCTCTTCATAATTTTAGTTGATTTCATTAACTTTATATCTCAATTTCTCATTCACTATTTCTTCATTTTTAACATGTGAATATACCACGTTTATCTACTCTAAAAGAAAAACGCGTATGTGGACCTTCCCACTTCGACGCATAGGACCCGCTTCAAAATTGAGTCAAAATTACTCACTAATTCACAATGTCAAACCCACTTCCAACACAAATTTCACTAAAGTTTTAATGCGTTGAATTTTTAAAGTAATAATCAATTTCTAAAAGACATATTTTGAGTCTCAATGTCTAAGATAAGTGTTCGGAAAACGCAATGTAATATATTCATATAGCTAAACAAGTGCCAATTTTTAGGGAATAACTTGAAAATCCAAATAAACATTGAGGACCACCTTGAAGACTGGAAAGATGATTTCATGAGGGATATTAGTAATTTGTGATTTTTCATCTATATTTGACAGAAAGATAATGGAAAGGGACCAACTTGAAAACTTTTGTAAATCATATGTGTTAGAAGTTGTGCAGTATAAGTATGGATTAATCTCGAAGCAATATGACTAATTTACTCAATCGACGGAGTTCTGTGGTGAATATGAAAAACTGATGCAATTACTTGGTGTAAAGTGATTCTGTTACACGTGATGTTGCAACATTAACTGAAACATTGCTTCTTTCACAGTTCATTAACAGTCTGTTTCTCTAATTGCTTAGTCAGTTAATGAGTTGTTCCACATAATATTCCAACATAATCAGTAACAGTAAACAACAGTGGAAATAATAAAGGTATAACAAAAATAAAGAACACTAAGATTTAACGTGGTTCAACCGTGCGGTCTACGTCCATTGGACCTCCCCTGGTCCAACAAACTTGTTCATTAAGAAAATAATAAGTTACAACATCAATGGACTTACACAAGTAAAGATTCCCTCTTGACCTTTGACGCCTAGATGAAGAACTCCTTAACGAACTTCGGTTTAGCGAGCTCCCCTCAACCTGCAACGTTCTCTCCTGAGAACTACACATTCTTCTCCCGAAGAATGAATAAATAAGACAGTAATCTAAGCACTCAAAGACTTATATAAATTACTCATGTCTTACTGTTAAACAAAGTTGTAACACTTAATACAATCAAGCACTCGACTACAGATCGTGTTGCAACATCACTGGGAACACTAGACATAAAACTCTCTTGTATTTTCTTTGATTGCACTCTTTGTCTCTGCCTCTACCGTGACCTTATGCTTCATATAAATAATCAATTGTTGTTGTAGGTCATCTTGGGCTGCAAGAAAAAGCCTTGACTCATAAAATCATAATCTTCCTTTTATTCTTCATTTTCTTACGAATAGGCAATTAATGCAATTCTATAATCAGCACAAATCTTCTTCTCATATGGTAAGTTATCAGAAGATTTTCCTGCACAATATAAAAGGTAAAATCAAAAGTATGGTAATAACAAAAGTTTTGCTAAAACATAGCCAATCAAATCCAAATCAATTTAATTGCCTTAACAATCTCCAATCAATTTAATTGGTAACAATCTTCAATCAAATTGATTAACTTAACAATCTACTCATTTGGCTTTGTTTTGGCACAACCCTGATATCACAGTCATTGTAACCTCCTACTGCCCAAGTGCAAAAAGGCAGGTGTAACAAATAACGATCCTGTTACAATATTTAGTAGAACAACAATATTAGAACAACACGAATAAGAGAGTATCAGAGCAATGATTAGCCTGTTGCAACATGCAGTGGAACACAGATAAAAAAGATAACAATCCTGTTGCAACATATAATAAAACAACCATGCAATAAACTAGCAGAACCACAAGCAAATCAGTACCAGCACAACATACTCCTCATTTTTTCCAAACCAAAGGCAAAGAAGTAGAGGCAAACTAACAGAGCAATAAAACTTAGGAAAGTTAAGTGATCAAGAACAATAGCAGAGTAGTAGAGACAAAAAAATCGTTCAGCAACATAGATAAGGATGTATCAAATCAAAGATGGTCGTGTTTCAACAGTCAATAGAGCATAATGGACACACAAATAAGAAAGTATCAAACCAGCAAAGATAATGAGCCTGCAAAAATCGATAGTAGCAACAAACATACCAAGTAGCAATAGTAGAAACCAGTAAACACTAAAACCAGCAAAGTTTTAAAAACAACAAAGTAATTCTCCTCTGTTTCGGCAAAGCAAAGGCAAAAGAAGCAAAGTAACAGCACAATAAGTTCATCAAGTCAACAATAGAACACACAACATCACGTGGAAGGTTTCATCAAATGCTCCATTAGAGCTTTCTGTCCCTTGAGAAGCTGAGCAAAAGTCTGAAAGGTTTAATCCTGATTAGCTTGGACAGTAATCTACTCTTTCTTGAAGTGGCTGCAGCTGTTGCGACATGACAGATGGATCAGTAGAATTACCGGTATTCCCAGTGGTGGTGCTGTTGCAACATTAGTAGTCTCCCCCTGAATGTCGACCTTGTGCGAACCCTGAAGAAATTTCTAAGAGAAAAAAAAGGGAGAAAAACAAAATAAAAATGAAAAGACACACAAAAAGTTGCTAAAAAATCGTGTCCTAATTGCCATCATGAGTCAACTTAGGCAACTATCAATCCCACGATCTTGGAAATTTCAAAACCTGCACAAATGGAGTAACTGTCAATTAGAGAATATCCAAAATTCTCGTGCAAACATTTTCCTTTCTGACCATTGATGTATTGCAAAAAACAATTTAGAACCGATGGTGCAACATAATTTTCAACAGTATATCCAATTTGCTCAAAATCCCTTGAGATTTCACCTTTTTTTTAAATAAAAACATAATTAAAATGCATGATATGTTCAGGAAGCATGAAGTCACTCAAGAAAGTTTACTCATTGATACTCAATTCAACCTGGGTTTTAATCAATGAACTATGTGTGTGTGTGTGTGAAGTAGAATTCAGATAGCTTTCAGCATTAAATCTGCAAGGTGTAGGCATTCTCCCTATCAGCTCAAACATACCTGATTGTCTATTCATCTTGTAGGAAAATATGATATTTTTCTTGGTTCAGCCCATGTTGTAACTGGTAGCTTGCACAAAGTATTTATTTTCACATGTAAATTTTTCGTTGTTTCAGCTCATGTTGCAACTGGTAGCTTTCACACTAATCTCTTTTATTTTGGATTAGGTAGCTTTTTCCAGTGCTAGATAACCACATCATTTCCTGCCTATTTTTTTTATCTTAAGGATGAATAGAACACAGAAATGGATTTAGAGAGACTTTTCTCTTTATCCCTAGTCATTAGAAAGTTCAAGCTCCTGCACTTGCAAACCATCAAGATTAGCTTTCTTAATCAGTATTCAAAGTGTTCAAAGAGATATGGTTCACAAATTAAATCACCAGTTGAATTGAATATCAGACTTTCAGATTTCTCATGCTTCTTTCAAACTCCTGAGGCAATCCATGATGCAACATTATAGACTACAAATCCCTAAAGCTTTTCTTAGGGTTTCAAATCTCAAAGGATTTAAAGCTTTAGTGGAGATATCTGTCAATTGTTTTTCTGTTACAACATGTTCTAAAACAATGGTTCCGGTTTCAACAAGTTCACGGATAAACTGATTTAATTCCTTATGCATGACATTTACCCAAAATTCATCCTCTAATGCATCTTTAATATTTTTGGGTTCTAAGGGAGAAGTGTAGCACATATACCTTACCATGTCTCTATAGTTCAGCTTGGCTTTACCTCTAGTTCGGATTCCATTATGTATTGATCCATTCACATCCTCTGCAACATGATTTATGTGAGCTTGTAGCATTTCAGCTTGAATTTCCTTAGTGCTAACTTTTGTTGTTTCACTACTTGTTGTATCATCGCATGAACCAATGTCTTTTTGCTCAGTTTCTATTTCTGGCGTTGCAACAGTATCTATCACAGCAGATCTCTTCGTCTGTTCTTTCGTCGGTGTTGCAACACCGTCTACAACATCTGCATTTGTCTTACTGGTACTTCCTTTTTCCAGCGATTTTCCTGTCTGCTTGCTTGTTGGCTTTGGCACACCTCGTGCTGCACCTACATTCACAATCTTGGCCAGTAATTTATGTTCAAATCTCTGGTGCCAAATTTTAGCGTTGTCATAGGTACTATTGTAACATGGCAATGATTGTTCCTGAGATGATGTGAGCATATAGTAGTTGTCAAAATACCTTTTTTCCTGTAAGCACACAATTGTTAGTAATGTCTAACACTTGACAACCATCTCTAGTGAATTTCACATGTAAGCCTTGATCACACAATTGACTAATACTGATAAGATTAGCTTTTAAGCCATCCACATGCTATACTTTCTTGACTCTCGAAAATCCTTCAATATCCAAAGTTCATCTTCCAAGTATTTTTCCTTTAATACCATCACCAAAAGTAACTTGGCCTTCATTGCACTCCTTGTAGTTGCTCAATGCTTCGGGCATACCTATCATATGTCTAGAATACCCACTATCAAAATACCAAGAGTTAGTAGTACAAGATTGCATAGAGGTATAAGCAATAAAACAAGCTAAGTCTGATTTTTTCACCCATAATTGTCTTACCTTGTGTTGCAAAAACATATGTGAGGATCTCTTTTGCTGATTGAGAGACTTATATTTTTCCTGCATTCTTTGGAGCTTGAAGCAGTGAGGTTTGATATGTCTAGGTACAAGGCAGTAGTGACAGATAGGAATAAACTTGTTCTTCTTTTTCCTATGTTGCATCTGCGATGTTACAGCCGCTGTCGTAACATCTGTAACCAGGACATTTTTCCCATTATTCTGTGCAGTTGCAACCTTATGCTCAAATTCTGGATTCTTTGAACTTTTGACAAAAATAGTTTTTTCAGAAGATTCTCTTTTATAAAAATCAAGTCCAGTATGATCACTGCTTGATTTTTGAATGGATAAAATGTGATCCAATTTTTCAGTTCCAGAATTTAGCATCTTTATATTTTGCTGGATCTGTTTTAAGTCATGTTGCAGCATCTGCACTTCCATCAATCTTTCTTCAGCTAGGTTCTTTAGTTCAGACTTTTATTTCTCCAATTCAAGGATCTTTAGCTCCAGTCCCTGGTTTTCTTGCACACAAACACCCATTTTCCGTACATGTCTTTTTACGTTTTCATGACTTCTTCATCATCCATATCACCATCACTGTCTGACTCAATATACTCAGATTCACTTATTTTATCGTCTGTTTCAGCTGGCGTTGTAACAATTGTATCAACTTCTTCTTCAAGACTGATCTCTTGCTGTGCTGTTGCAACAGTAAATGCAACAAAGTTACCAGTATGCTCTTCTTCACTCTCTGAAGATTCCTCTGATTCCTCATCACTCCAGGTAACTTTCATGGCCTTTTTATTCTTTTTCAAGGTGTTTTCACATTTAGCTTGAATGTGGCCAAAACCTTCGCATTCTCGGCATTGAATGCCTTTACTTTTTTTCCTCTCGTCAATTGATTTAAGGTTTTGCTTCTTAAAAGTGTCAGACATTGTTGCAGCATGAGGCTTCTTTTCAAAGTTCGATTGTCTAAAGTCCTTTCTCCGCTTGTCCCATTTTTTCAAAACTTTGTTGAAATTTTTAGTAAGCACGGCTAAGGATTCAGACAGCTCTGTGTCCTCATCATTGGAAGAGGTTATTGTTCTTTTTCCCTCCACATCAGCACAAAGAGCAATGCCTTTTTCTTTCGTCTTCTGCTTAAACTTCATCTCGAAAGTTTGAAGTGACCCCATCAATTTATCAATCTTAATTTCATCAACATTCTTTGAATTTTTAAAGTAATAATCAATTTCTAAAAGACATATTTTGAGTCTCAATGTCTAAGATAAGTGTTGAGAAAACACAATGTAATATATTCATATAACTAAACAAGTGCCAATTTTTAGGGAATAACTTGAAAATCCAAATAAACATTGAGGACCACCTTGAAGACTGGAAAGATGATTTCATGAGGGATATTAGTAATTTGTGATTTTTCATCTATATTTGACAGAAAGATAATGGAAAGGGACCAACTTGATAACTTTTGTAAATCATATGTGTTAGAAGTTGTGCAGTATAAGTATGGATTAATCTTGAAGCAATATGGCTAATTTGCTCAATTGATGGAGTTTTGTGGTGAATATGAAAAACTGATGCAATTACTTGGTGTAAAGAGAATCTGTTACATGTGATGTTGTCACATTAACTGAAACGTTGCTTCTTTCACAATTCATTAACAGTTTATTTCTCTAATTGCTTAGTCAGTTAATGAGTTGTTCCACTTAATGTTCCAACATAATCAGTAACAGTAAACAGCAGCGGAAATAATAAAGGTATAACAGAAACAAAGAACACCAAGATTTAACATGGTTCAACTATGCGGTCTACGTCCACGGGACCTCCCCTGGTCTAACAAACTTGTTCATTAAGAAATAACAAGTTACAATATTAATGGACTTACACAAGTAAAGACTCCATCTTGACCTTTGACGCTTAGATGAAAAACTCCTTAACGAACTTCGGTTTGGCGAGCTCCCTCAACTTGCAACGTTCTCTCTCGAGAACTATACCTTCTTCTCCCGAAGAATGAATAAAGAAAACAGTAATCTAAGCACTCAAAGACTCATATAAATTACTCATGTCTTACTGTCAAACAAAACAAAGTTGCAACACTTAATACAATCAAGCATTCAACTACAGATCGTGTTGCAACATCACTTGGAACACTGGACATAAAACTCTCTTGTATTTTCTCTCGTTGCACTCTCTGTTTCTGCCTCTGCCGTGACCTTATGCTTCATATAAATACTCAATTGCTATTGTAGGTCATCTTGGGCTGCAAGAAAACGCCTTGACTCATAAAACCCTAATCTTCATTTTATTCTTCATTTCCTTACGAATAGACAATTAATGCAATTTCATAATCAGCTCAAATCTTCTTCTCATATGGTAAGTTACCAGAAGATTTTCTTGCACAATATAAAAGGTAAAATCAAAAATATGGTAATAACAAAAGTTTTGCTAAAACATAGCCAATCAAATCCCAATCAATTTAATTGCCTTAACAATCTCCAATCAATTTGATTGGTAACAATCTTCAATCAAATTGATTGCCTTAACAATATGGGCTCACAATGTGACTTTTATAAGAATGAGAACTAAGTGTTGTGAAATAATGATCAAAAGGCAATAACAAAAAAAGAAATATAATAGAGGGAGGAGACAAGAGAGAAGAGAATTTTATTGAATTCTTCTTGGTCCATTTTCTTCACATAATCTTCCAATTTATAAGTAAAAGCAATACATTGATGATGTCATCTATGACATAATTTCCATTTAAGACATTATTATATGGAGGTATCATAATGTCTTTCAACTTCATCCATAAAGAAAACTTGATATCTAATTGTCTTGACTTTTCTCATTTCAAGATCTCTTTAACCATGTGATGGAATATACACCAACAATGTTCCATAACACTCCTCCTTGGATATTCATCTTTCAGGAGCATGCCTCGTTAAAACCTTACTAAAGAAAAACCCAATGGGACAAAAATCCTAGTGAAGGAAAAAGAGTGAAATGTTCTTTGTATACGCTTCTTAAACTGCCTCATTAAAAACCTTGCTAGGTAAATCTAAAAGGACAAAACTTGTATGAAGAAAAAAAGAGTACAGTGCGTATATGACTCCCCCTCATGTGAACATATCAAGAATAATCATGAAATGGAGACATGTCAATCTTGAGAGATAGTTTTGTAGGCAATACTTTTATTGATGATCCTGCATCATTCTTTCTTGACTGAATCTGATGAGCATCTACGTCACATTCTTTTGGAGTTCATACACAAAATATGACATGCTTGAATCTATCATGTAAAGTGTATTTGGTCTGCCTCGTAAAAACCTTGCCAAGAAAAAACCCAGTGGGAAAAAATCTTAGTGAAGGAAAAAGAGCACATCACACAAATACATTCTCTCCCTCATTATGGCGTGATGATTGTGTCAGATTTTTCAGGTGATGTATTCCACACTTCATTTATTGGAAGCTCATTTCTATTAAAAAAAAAAAAAAATTGAATAGAATGTGCTCTATCCTGTCACTTTTTATATAGCAATCTTTGATCTGAGTAATGCATGTCGCATTATCTTCATATAATGTAGTTGGACAGTCTTTGTTAGAGGATAACTTACAAGATTGTTGAACACGTTGAATGCCCGATCTCAATCACCCACATTCTCGGCATAACTGAAGACATACTTTGTTTGTGACCTATTCTTTTAGGAGTCAAATAAATAGTCAATATCTGCATAATCAACTAATGTTCATTTTAATTTTTTTGTGAGTAAAACGATCCCGTATCTGATATTTCATAGAGATTTTCTCTTTGTGCTTAATTTCAACTAATGTTCATTTTAATTTTTTTGTGAGTAAAACGATCCCGTATCTGATATTTCATAGAGATTTTCTCTTTGTGCTTAATTTCATTCTAATACCTACAATTTGAAGCTGCATTATATAACTGGCTACCAGATAAACAAGTAAAGGGAATATTTGACATTGTTATACTTTAGAATCAATAATTCTTTTTGTATCTTTCTAAAGACGGAAATGGTATTTTTTTAATATAAAAGGATTAAGCAATTTTGACATTTAACATATAGATTTTATGGCTTCAATATTTTCTACATAAAAAATTAGATTCCACACTATATACTTATGCCACAAGATATATGAAAAATATATTATCACATTCTTTCAGAATGTTTTCATTGATACAAAGATCTTTGTAATCGAAAACATGTCTCACGATTTTTATTTATATGCCTCATGCATATATGCATATACAGTCCTTCTAGGACTTCAATATATTTATCATTATCAAATGAATATATGTTTCAAGCATAAAGAGTCCTTCAAAGACTTCAGTAATATTATCACGTGATTTATATAGGTAAAATGTTAATATATTCATAAGACGCATATGAAGTCATTTTTTCAAAATTACCAGGCTAATATCAATATAATGTTCTAGGAGAATATAGACCAACTGTAATCACATAGCATAGTAACTTATTCATTGTTTGTCTTTGAACAATTTAAGGGAAAGCAAATTATTATGATTAATTCCCTGCAATTTCTCATAGTGATGTGGGATTGATATCATACAATGCTCCCCTTCAATCCCATCAACAACTATACATATTTCATGTGCATTTTAGCACATATACATATTTCAATGTGCACTTATTTATTGCATGGATTGCGACTCCTCTATTATGTTGGCCAATCATTTATTTTGTTGACATTCTTGAGTGGTTTCAATTCAAGATCCTTGATTTCGTTCTTTAATCAATAGCTACTGTAACTTTAAATATTTGATCATGATCAATCTCTCTTTTCAGTTCTATTTTTTTTTTCAGAAGTTGTATAATTGAGTAAGATCTCGTTATTCTCAACACTTTCAATATTCACATTATATTCAAGTACCTGATACTATCGTAGAGTAATATGGTTCAGTTATGTTTTTAACTTCCTTTTTGTGTCTTGGTATAATCAGGATATCAAATACTTCATGTCACGCCCCGACCCCGACCTATCGCTAGGCTAAGGCCGAAACATGACGTTCGTAACACTTATTCTTGAGATCAACAACTTGATAGTTTTGAAGCCTGTAGTTATTAATTTAATAACATGTACATCTATTATACATACCATAAGAAGATTGAAAAGACTTTTAAAATTCTCCCAAAACATCGGCCTTAAAGGATTACATCACCCTGTTACGTAATTACAAGACTTGAATTCATACATTTCATCATCCCAAACTTAGGTCTCATAAGATTAATAACCTAACTTAACTAGGTGTCTAATAAACCAAAAGAATATTATAGCATAATCAGTTGAACAATTTACAAAAATCATCTCATTTCAACAAGAAGTTCATCTTCATAGGCAAACACATAGATCAACTAGGATAGAAATCCATCACAACACATCAATATAGCTTGCAACCACATGGGAGCTTGCTTGGCTAATCGCCACCTGAAATTGTTAGAAAGAGGGGTAAGCTAGATCCTTGCATATATCTTAGTGAGGATGGAATAGGAAGAGTTTTCACAAAGGTTTTTATCGTTTCGTAAACAATTTGATGAAACATGTCATGCACACAGGATTATGCAAGCAAGAAAGCAAGATATACAATGACAAATTAAACCACGTACTAATTAGGCATCTCTACTTTCCGAGAACCTCAAAGGATCTAGTGAGAGTAGGATTCTCATAATAAAAGGATATTATATCTCGAACTTGTTGGAGATGGCTAGTCTTGATCTTTCTTATCAAATCATCTTCATCACATCAATTAAGAGAGGGTACTCTAACCAAGAGGGCACTACGGAGGCAACCCATGAGAAGGGTATTCCGTAGGCAACCCAAAAGCACATCAATCAATAGGGCACTATAGAGGCAACCATGAGAAGGTACTCCGCAGGAAACCCAAAAGCACGACAATGAACAGGGCACTACCGTGGCAACCATGAGAAGGTACTCTGTAGGCAACCCAAAAGCACGCCAATCAAGTGGGTACTCCGAAGGCAACCCATATATACCACGAATTTACCATGGTAGCCGAGACCTATACCTGACGGTCCAATGCCGCAGGGGAGACTCGGAACTTCTGCCATGGGGTTTGTTAGATTGTATGAACTACGGGAAGTTATGGTAATCGAGACCTATACCTGACGGTCCAATGCTGTAGGGGAGAATCAAAACTTCTACCATACCTAATATAAAAGGTTAGAACCTTGACATAGATGTAAGTATAATAACCCAGCTTTCCAAGGAAAGACACCAAGCAAGAGAGGGACTGGATAGCAACAAAGTAGATTACTTCTACCACAGTGGCAATATCAAAGATATGGCATATCAAGCAAGTATATATTGATCAGAAATATATAACATTTAAGGTGTTTCAAGTATTTCCAAATATCATGAGGTAGTGAAAAAACATCAATAGACTACGTAAAAACGACGAGAAAATGCAAACACAAGTAAAACTATGAAGTCATTTCAATACTTCTGCATTATCCTATCTTAATCAATTAATTTATCTACCTTTCCAAACTCCAATTAATCTGATTTTGGTATAGAATCGAATCTTATCGAATGTAGATAACTCTAGAATCAAACAGAACTCAATTCAGAGTTGAATTGAGTTAGATATGGCCCTTACAAAAATGCTGCGTGAAAGTGGTAGGGCAGTCAGACGAGGAAGTCGGTTGAGGGCCTCAACCGACTCAAGCAGTGGGAGTCGGATGAGGGAGTCGGGTCAGCTCCCTTGACCGACTGGAGCTGAAGAGCCAATTTCAAACCCGATTTTCATGGTCTTTCACCCATTTCTCCTCCAATCTTGCTCCAACTATGATTATGCATCAATCTTATTTCAAATATACACATTTGCCATCATCTAGACTTGCATCAAATACCATTTACAATCAAAACTACCAATGATACAATTATAGAACTCAAACTAGCAACTACAACACATTAAAAACTCAACCACCAAGATTTACCTCCTAGAGATGCATCTTCTATTTTCATACTTCAAATCAAGTGTAGGAATCATATTTAGCATTTTGATAGCTTACAAGTACAAGAATAAACACAATGGAGCTTAATCATTAAGTCTTGAAACCCTAGAAAATCAAACCAAGTTCAAATCCAACATCTATCATACAAATTAACTCAATCATGCTTTACATACATATAGATAACTCTACCATGAGTTGTATGCCTTTATAAAACATTTGAAATCATCCCTCACTTTAGATCTAGAGGTTGAGAAGCAAAAGAAGCAAGTATATAGCTTGAAGATGGTAAAGAATGCAAGAAAAATGGCCTAACACCATTCCTTCTTCTTTCCCTTCTTCTTCCTCTCTTCTTTTCTCTCTTTCTTTTCCTCTTTCTCCTTCTGATCATGTAGATGTGTGTGTGTGTGTTCTGCAGTGTTTTAGTGTGTGTGTGTGGTGTATTGTGTGTTTTAGTTGGTAGGGAAATATCTAAAGGCCAAAATACTACCTTGCCCCTCAACTAACCTATGCATTACTAGTTTGTCATTCTAGTGTTAATTCTAACTATCTTGGTTTTAATTTAGCTACTCTAGTTAGTGATTGAACTTAGTTGATTCTAATTACTAGATACACGATATAATTTACTCTCATGCATGTTAAAGATAAAATGCACGTAAATCGAGATAAATTCACATAAATCAATTTAAAATGAGTAAAATAATTTAATTATTATCTACGTTACCTAAATTACACTGAGACACGTAATTGAATTTAGATGCACGTTAAACGAGGTATGTGCTCGGAAAACAATATAAATGCACATTAATTAACATAAATGCATATTAAATGATGCAAAATATATGAAATGCTATAAAATGCACATGGGCTCGGTACGGAGTCTCACACTTCAAAAATGCCAACTCACCTATTTTGCTCCTTTATCTTTGAAACCGATATATCTACCACGCTTTCGGTGTGCAGTAAAAACTAGTTTTTTATATGATTCTCAATTGAAACATCAATTTTGATATATAGGAGCATTTAATGCTGGTGTATGTGACTTTAGTCACTATCTTTTCATCAGGAATAAATTTTCTAAACTTTCAGTTCACATTAATGAATACGAGGATCAATATGGTGATGTTTTCCATTAAAGTTCTCATTTTTTCAACTTTTATGCATGAAACAAGAGACATAAGCACTCCATCTCTCATACACGTCCAACACATACATATATCAGTGGTACCCTATTCAATTCGAACAACACTTCTTTCATTCTTGTCAATATTTTAATATGGCGAAAAAGTAATCACTCCACATACACGTCCAGTACATACATATATCAGTGTTACCCTATTCAATTCGAACAACACTTCTTTCATTCTTGTCAATATTTTAATATGGCTAAAAAGTAATCACTCAGCAACATGATGGGTAACCTTTAGTCTTAACATTACTAGGATCAATATATAAGAATATTGAGCAACGATAAAGGTCAAGAAAGAACAATTTATGATTCCAATGAAACCTGCTAGATATTGTTGAAATAATTTAGGTTTTGGTATAATTGTATAATTGGAGCATTAATTCAGGTTTCCTTATTAGATTAAATTTCATATTATTTGAGTTTATTATTCATTTTCACCAAGTTTTGTAGCCTATAAATAAGTACTTCTATTATATTTTATAATATATCGAAGAATATAAAAATATAGTCGTTTTGATTATTCCTCTCTTATTTAGAACCACCATTGGTAATGGTTCTAATTATTTGCTTCCGCATATGTTTTCGGTCTTTTTTTTTTATTTTGTTTAACATGGTATCAGAACTCAGGTTTAAAGACATAATGTGAAGAAGATGTCCTCGGTGTTCACTGACGGAGCCAAGTAGGCTCCATGGGGTGCACATGCACCCCTTGAAATTTGAAAAAAAAAAATTATTTTTTTTAAAAAATTTCATGCTTTTCTCTCTTCATTTTTCACTTCTATTCCCTTATTCTTAAATAATTTTTCAATTTATTTTCTATATTTTAGAGACTTATGTTTATCATTGTGTACGAGTTTTGCTTCATTTATTTTTGCAATATTTTTAACATTTAAGTTAAATTTTTCTATTTTAATTGTACATTTATTTTAATTTTAATTTTTTGAATAATTTTTAGATTATTTTTTATTCTAATTGATTATTTTGTGTCTTTAATTAAACAATCCAAATTTAAATACTAGTGAATTTTCTATTTTTGAATATTGTAATCTTTTATCATTAAAATCATAATTATAGATATATAGACAATAGTTTTTTTCATATATAAATTTATATAAAATAAATTTGCATAAATGAGTGTCCTTGACCCTGGTTACTGACTCTGTCACGTAATGCACCCCTTAACCCCCGGTACCGGCTCAACCACTGTTGGTGTTATTGGAGTTTTTCAACATGTTGTATTTAACTTTGCAGTTCGTTTTGCCAAATTTGGTGTTCGTGAATTTGGGCATTAGTGTAGTGGTTTTTCGTCATCTTTTTTGTTTCGTTAGTAGTTGGGTTTTGGGCCTTCAGGTAATTTGGGCCTTCGAGCAATTGGGCCTTCGGGCAATTTGGCATTCAGGAGATTTTCATTGAATTTTTCTTGGTCCAGTTTCTTCACATAATTTTCCTATTTATAAGTAAAAACAATATATTGGTGATGCCATCTATGGCATCATTTTCTTTTGAGACATATCATATGGAGGTATCATAATGTCTTCGAACTTCATCTATAAAGAAAACTTTATATCTTATTGTATTCGTTTTTCTCATTTGAAGATCTCTTTAATCATGTGATGAAATGTCTACCAACAATGTTTGATGACACTAAGAAAATATTGAAGATACTAGTGAAATTTGCCCTTTTAATAACATGAAGAATCACCTATTGAAAAAGCACTAAACTTTTCTTTCTCCTTTTTGTTTCACTGTGTAATGCATAAATTAAGACCAAAATGGCAGTTAAGAAATCACTTCATAGCATGTACAAAGGTATATCACAAAAGTCCAATTCTGTATCTTGTCAGAGTACAAGCATAAAGAACTAGCATGTATAAAATGATAAAAAGAAAATGACATTCAAGTAATGTACATATTGCATTGACAAAATAATTAGTCTCAAATCTATAAATTATTGGTGTGTCTATCTTTTCTGGAAGTTGAACGCCTTGATTGAGAAGGCAAAAATGAAACCGAAAAGCACAGTTATTCCAACTGTAATGACTGCAACATAACCCAGAAAATCGTGTTCAAATCCAAAATAATCTCTTACAAAGTGCTCCACTGTTTCATTTGTGTCAAGCTTGTCCCTGATATCACCAAACTGTGAAGCAACTAATCCATACAATGTCCACGAGACAGGACAAATGTAGTAGTACCATCTCCACCACACTGGAATTCTCTGTCATAAATCGCCAAAATTGAAAAGTTGAGTTCATTGGATTCGTTGTCTCGGTTTACACAAGAGCTAGGGAAGCGAAAACTTACTGGTTTAGGAACGATGAATCCTGAGAAGAGATTCCATAGTGCATAGAATGCAGATGAGATTATGGCAGCGATGTTGTGGTTCGGAGTGACTGCCACTGTCATCATCCCGTAGAATGTGAAGTACAATAGGGTGAAGTACATGAAGAACAGATACCAGAAGAACTTGGCAATAGTCCACTCAAATCCAATCATGGCATATACTATGATTCCGTAAACAATTGTTTGAACGAAAACGTAAGGGAGCTCAATCACAACCTGCAAAAGAAATAGTTCAAACATGGAAAACGGGTGCTACTGTCAAAGATACTATAAGGTATGAGGAATATTCGGGGAAATTTGGGAATGGGTTGTAAGGTATGAGGAATTAACTAAATCTCTTTTCCTGGGTGCTCTGCATAGGATTGATTTAGGAAACAACACGAGGAAAGAGATCTGATGCGGAACAAAATAAATAGCTGCGCTGGTGAAAAGTTAGCGCGCAAGCATTCAGGTTCGCTTCTCTACCTAATGCACAAGCAGTTTGATAAAATATTTCATGATAAAATGTTTCAGTCTCTTCTTACATAGAATTGTAAAAACAAGTACCTGCCCAAAAGCATATGGTAAAGCTGAATACATCCCTGCAGCTCGTTCTCTGTAGAAGACTATTCTCTCAATGGCAACAACAGGCTGCACTGATGAAGCATTCTGCACACCAAGAAATAGAACTGCGGCGTACATGGAACCCATTGCGTTAAACACATCTTGCGACCTCCTCCTGGAATTGCAGGATATGAAAAATGTTATTCAAGAACTACTATGCAGAAAAAACAAACAAAAAAAAACATATTAAGATTCCAATCCCATAGATATCTACACATTTGTCTACCTTTTGGAGCCGAGATCCCAAAATATTGTTCCGAACATCAAAGCTATGAATGTTGTGAAAAAAAACCGAACTGCGGTGTATGGTGGGTTTCGCCAATACGACCAATGTTGTTTCCATAGGCAGGCTTTACATTGGTTGAAAAAAGATTGGGTGTACCGAGTAGGGAAATACAGATCTTTAGAGCCTGGAAGTGGCTTACTTAGTTCCTTCATCAATTCTTTGTTTCTCCTGCATTTGCAGGAAAGAGTGTTAGAATTATAATACGAGCACATTAGAATTGGATAATGACAAGTTATCAATTTGTAACATGTCATTTTCTCCATTCATCTTTAACTGTAGTAGGGTCAGTTGACAAAAGGGCAGCAGTTTTGTACTTTGGATAGCTCAAAATCTAAATCGCCCTCATCTTACTTTACATTTGCATCATTCTCCTATGGCCTCTTTGATCGTTTAACATATGTGAGGCCAAAACACATAGGCAGCTGTTCAAAATGGCTGCAAAGAAGTTTTCCTATAGTAGATACTAACAAGATGACCACTTCTCTGTCATTTCAAAATCATACATCTTGACATTATAACAGTATTGGTTATAAGTTACAACATAGTCTTTAAGGAATTTATCGTACCTATACAGCTCTGAGCTCTTGTACAACTGAGCAAAATCAACACCAAGAGCTACTTCTTGTGCTGTTGAAGTCACCTCCAACATCCAAGTTGCAGGGTTATAGCCATCCTTGATTTTAGAGACTCCATCAATCGCCTGGAGTTCATATCAAAGGAGAAATTATAAATGTCTGTAAATAGACAAATGTAAGGGAAATTTCAATCGCCCTAGGATTAACCATTCTCACCTCAAAGTACTTGATGAGCTGAGAAGAATGACGGCCTAATGGACCAACATATATTTCTTCACCACCTCGTTTTAGAAGAAGTAACTGTAGATAACTATAGTGGTTTAGTGTTCATTCCAGGCTTAGAAATTTGTAAGAAATCATTGATTGGAAATGATCATTACCTCATCAAAAGCATCAAAGATGTCAATGCTCGGCTGATGGATAGTGCACACGACTGTTCGACCAGTATCCACGGTATTTCTCACTGTTCTCATCACTATTGCAGCTGCCCTGGCATCAAGGCCTGAAGTTGGCTCGTCCATGAATATGATTGATGGATTAGCCACCAGCTCAACTGCAATGGTTAACCTCTTGCGCTGTTCAATTGAAAGACCATTTACTCCAGGCAATCCAACAAGTGCTTCCCTCAATGGGGTCAGCTCCACAAGCTCCATGACCTCTTCTACAAACATCTGCAGTTCAAATTAATTTACAGTCTCATATCAATACGCGTAATGAAGGACAGTTCGTGTAAAATATTTCTGTATACATTTTCAGTGACTAAGAATTACATTTTTTGTCACAGTGTCAACTTCAGGAGGCAACCGAAGCCAGGCAGAATATTGCAAAGATTCATATACAGTAACATGAGGAGAGTGAATATCTGTCTGTTCACAGTATCCAGCTATACGCGCAAATGTTTCTTGCTTCTTTGGATAGCCTGATATTGTGATTGGTCCTTCTATGTATCCACCTGTTTTTCTACCAGCCAAGACATCCATCAGAGTGGTCTTTCCAGCCCCGCTAACACCCATCAGAGCTGTCAGAACTCCTGGCCTAAAAGCACCACTGACACCTTTCAAAAGTTCAAGTTGTTGCTCAGAAATACCTTGAGCTTTCATTTCCTGCAAACATAGTTACCAAATTGGTAAGTGCAGAACAGAGTGGATCAAGCTATGTATAGATTTCTGGACTGAATGTGAAACAAATAAGGGACGAGACATATCAGTATATACCTGTGGCATGTCTACTGAGTATCTGATATCATCAAAAGTAATAGAAAGAGGTTGGAAAGGTAGAACCATTCCCCTTTTCCTGTTTGGGTCGGTGTTTTTGGTGCTACCTATTCTTGATGACATAGAGTTGGATGATACACTTCTTTGAACATCATTTCCTGATTTCACAAATTTAACGTATTGGAAGCATTAGTTTAAAGATTAAATCTTTAACTGAATCATATTAGTTGATTGATGACACACCAGAACTTTTTCCTCTTGATGATAATTCAATATTTTGACCAGTTTGGCTAGAAATCTTTTCTTCCAACATTTCTTCAGATATAACTGCCTGAGGTTTTCCCAGTGCTGCATCAAATTCACCCATTTATTGAACGTATTGAATCATCAGTCTTGAAAGAAAAAAGAAACTAATTAACATAATATTAAAAAAGATACTTACAATTGAGATAAGTTAGAGCTAAGGTGAACAGGAAGTTAAATAGAAAAACATATCCAATCAGAGCTCCTACTCCAATCCAATACCAGCGCGCTTCTGGAAAAATTGCGCGAGAATTTAAGATTAACACTCCTAATGTTTTGTTGGAGCCAGGAAGTCCCTGCAAGACAAGCATGCAACTTAAGTATATATAATAAATTCCTTACCTTTTCCCAGTACCAACTTTCAGTCTCAAATATCGAAAATATGAGGAAATGCTTACATGTCTCCAACTATTCCCAAGAAATTCATTTACACTGATAGCATTCTGCCCATACATCAATGGTGAGATCCAGTAACCCCAGAGCCACCACTTTTTTATGTCATCTGGTAGACAAATAGCACAGTTATGTAAGGAGGGTGTTTACTCATGCATGCTCTCTTAGTAGTTCAGTAATGGCACTCTACCTCGTGACAAGATGAATCCACCCAATACAAGAACAGTAAGTAATGCAAATGATCCAAATGTGTTTGCAACTATCATGTTCCTCCCTAGTGCCCCGATGAAGCGAAACAGTCCTGAAGCCATCTGATTAACACATATGAGCAGTAGAAGGTGCTTGAGAAACCTGGAATAACAAGCAACTGTTAGATTGTGTAAAACTAAAATCATTGATGGATAGAGTCAGAATTGTCTGATTTAGTACCTGGTAATATTTGGGTCAAATCCGATGACATAATAACTCATGCACACCCAAACAGCTACTTCTGCCAGTGTCACAGGGATCTTGAGGATCCATGTAGGTAAAGAGTATGCCCAGGCAGGAAAAAACAGAAGGTCACGTTGCTTGTAAAAGACGGGAAGTTTCAGGATACTGAGGGCAAGCTCTGAGTATCCATTAAACATAACCATGACGAGTCCATAAAATAGAGCGCCCATAAAGACTGCTCCATCTCTAGTTGTTTCCTTGGGCATCTCAGTTCGCAAAAACAATGTCATTGTAATGAAAGCCATAACAGTCAGCTGAAATGTGAAATAACCAGTTAGTTTGCTTCAGTTTGAAGACTTATGAACATATATGCAATCACAAGTTCCAATTTTCTAAATGCTAGAGTCAAAACTCAAATCTTTTGAAATGCAACTCACTTGCATCATCTTGAATATGTAGACAAATGAGTTTCTTTTCATAAGCAGGAATTCTCGAGATGTGCAAGCTTTTAGAAGTTCTTTCTTGCTAATACCATACTTCTCGGTGGTTAGTGCAGCAGGATGACTCTTGGCTTTGTCAAAAGGAACACCAAGATCATCTCCTAGTTTCCTTCCAATATGGAATGACTGAAATGCTTCTGAAAATTCCCTGGAACTAACAAACTGGTAAGGTTCATCTTTGTGCACCCAATACTGCTCTTGATCTTTCCTTGATGTCACCTATTATTACAAACCAAACCACAGTTAGCAAGACATCCAACAGGATCTAAGATAAGGCAAATGTATGAAAAGTTGAATTAGTAAAAGCTAGATTTACTTCTTGTAAGAAATCAGCAACGCCTTTTCTCTCAGGGCATCTGAAGCCCATATACTCGAAGAATTCTAGTACATTCTGACAGGGGCCTTGGTACACAATATAACCATCTGATAAAAGAATTATATCGTCAAATAGTTCATATGTTTCTGGCGCGGGCTGCAAAAGTGAGATTACAGTAGTTCCTTGAAGAATGTGGATGGATTGCCTGATTGAATTCACAATTTGATATGTTGTTGAGCTATCCAGACCAGTGGATATCTCATCCATAAAAAGAGCTCTTGCTGGTCCAACCAACATCTCCCCTGTTCATAGCATTGTGATCAAGATATCATAAGCCTTATGTCTATGCGAATGAACTCGAGGAATTAATAACATGAGAGTAACAGGATACCATTGAAAATCACAATTAGATACAACACAACTCTGTATTGTGAAGGCTTTAACTATAATGGGTGATCTTGAGAAATCATTTGTAAAGAATATCAGATTAGCTCTTACAAAATTTTGATTTTATCTAGAGAAGTATAGTTTACGAAACTAAGAACCTGGGTATAATTGTTTTTATAGCTACCATTGGGCTTCATCATGTTTTTACCTGTAGTGACTCGTTTTCGCTGTCCTCCAGAAATTCCCCGTATCATTTCATCTCCAACCAGAGTATCAGCACAGACTTCAAGTCCTAGAATCTTCAGAAAAGAAGAAAAATAATTAAATAAATGAAAAACAATATATAGCTAGACACGTTCACAAATTATTGAGCTAAATATATTGTTGAGCCAATTATACCTTTAGGATATAATCTGTGACAACGCTGGCCTCCTGCCCTTCAAGTGATGCTGCCTGGAGAAATTTAAAACACATTACTGATTATTCAGAGAAGAAACGACATAAGGAAGAAAACCGGTCTTGATAGATTTTCACCTTCATGAAGATATCAATATCAGGGTCTGGCTGAATATTTGCTTCCTTTTCTCTCCTTGATAACTCTGCCAGCATATCTGCAGGTTTTCGAGATTGAGTAAATTACTTCAGGACAGTTAAAGTTTTATATGAAGCATAAGTTTGCAAAAGATATAGGAAAATCTTACTGACCATAACGTGCTCCAACCCCTTGACATCTTGCTGAAAATGCCAGCGTTTCTCTCACAGTCATTTCTCCTATATGAAGATCATGTTGACTAATATAAGCTGATGTCCTTTGTGGTACAAATTCACTCATTTCGTGCCCGTTGTATGTCATTTTTCCAGAAACCTGTCATTCCACTATGCAATCAAATAAGTAAAGAGTACAAAACGCTGCTCAACATGGAATAATTGTAATGCGCTTCTGTTTAATTACCTTAAGCTCTGTATCAAGCTTTCCAGCTAAGGCTAACAGCAGCGTGGTTTTGCCGGAACTTGGCGGGCCTAGAAGCAGTGTCATTCTGCGAAATCAGCAATTCCATTTAGACAACGGAACAGAAAGAAATTCCAAAACAAAGGCTTCAATAATATCGATTCTGACCTTCCAGGTTTGATGATTCCGCTCACATCGTGAAGGATTGGCAATGGTTTCTTTCTACTTGAAAGAATATGAAGGTAATTCAAGAAAGCCTACATACACAAATGAGGAGACGGACAAAAAGATCAAATATATGGTGAGTTAACATACTTGAAAAGATGACAAAATGGCTAAAGAGGGTATTTGTGCTTCATTCTGTATGATGTATATCATAGATTTTTACCTCTAATATATTAACAGAATAGTTCAATATTGTAGGCAGTGCTCTACTGCCTACATAAGCTTCTGCTTCGATATTTAAATGCTCAAATCGTACTTCAATGGTGGGCAGTTCAATGCCAACTCTGGATCAAATTGAAGAGTTAGAACAGAGTAAAAATTGTGTTCATCACATAACAGTATTAAATTCTGTGTAAAAATTACCGATCAATACGTCTTTTGAGCTTCAATAAGAACTTCTCATTGTCTTTCTCCACGATCTTCACCAGCCTCTCTATCAGATTCCTTCTTTCTATAAATCCAAGATTCGTTATATCGATTTCTCTTGGCATTCCCTCTTCTTCAGTAAGTAAGCCTCTCCTTACACGAAGATACGTTGGCAGTCTCTCTATAGCAGCCCATTTTAGCGCTTCTTCATCATCTGCTTCTCGAGAAGACAGCGAAAATACATCCAGTGCGCTGTTCCTCCATATGCTAGAGCTACCTAAACGTGCACTATTGACTCTATAGGTTTCAGCACCCTCCATTTTGTTTTTCTTCCCAAGCAGATGCAGCACTTGAGTGAAAAGAACACACTGCGCCACTCAACTGATGAGAACACACAGCTGCATTTCTTGCACTCGGGTGTGATCATACCAGCACTAATGCACTAGAACTCCGAAATTAAGCATGCATTTCTTGCACTCTAAGTGGTTACCAATAACCAGCTGAAAATACTTGAATATCCTTATGTTTTCCGTGTATCACGGACGCTGGAACTCTCAAAACTTATGATTTATTCATATGTGACAATTCGTATTCTCCAACAGAACCACGGATTTTCTATAATTCTTATGAAATTACTGAGAGTAAATGTAGCATTTGAAATGGAAAGAGTGAACTTGAGGATGGCAGTGTAGTGCAGTGGTTGATATAAATGTAATCAAACTAATGCCAATGTTATAGCAAATAAAAAAGATGTAATGCCAATGCATAGTATAAATACATAAGAAATTGTGCAAGCAATTTTAAATTGGGACTCAATGCTAACTTATATGTGATTCCTACCGTCTTTGACTATAATTTAGTGGTGCATTATTATAATCACTCTGCGACAACCTAAGCATCTGTTGATTGCCAACTTTTTAAGTTCCTTTATTAATAATTTTTCTCTTTCCTTTCCTTTATAAGCTTTTTGGTTTGCCTTTCAACTTTAGATACAACACGAGGGTTATTAGAAGCACAACTCTCGCCACTATCATTCTATTTGTTACGTGTATAGCTAAGGTAAAAATGACAACTTTGGAGTCGGGTATTATGGTAACTTGTACAATGAACAACGTGGGCTCCATCTCGTAAAATAGGCACCAATACTCAAATCAGTATATGAACTTTGTTGAACCCGACCCAAAAGGTCTGAGCTAGATGAACGTAGAGGCTGAATTGTGAAAGTGAGTGTTTCGAATGAACTACCTTCTGCTAGATAGGATGGGTTCATTTATATTTATTCCGGTATCTAAAATGTTATTTCAAGCCTAAATCACCTCTTAAATGGGACGTAATGTAAACAATAACATATTTCAGACGGCATTATGAATGGGGTGGTGGGTAATGTGATGGGACTTCTATCACACTTCTAAGTTGTCCCCTTAATAGGGTTGATCCATAGCTGACGTTGCATGTGACGGGGTCTTGGGATGGGATCGGTCCCTCCAACATCAGTGAACTTGGGTAAGGGCATCTTGCTATTATGTATAAAGAAAATTTTTCTATGAGGTATGTGGTAAATTTGTCACAATTATATATTAAATTGTTATTTTATAAAATTAATTCACATTAGTCTGTATCGTACATATATGTTATATTAGAATGTCTGAAATTTCTCTTTTTATTAATTTGACCTTATAGAATTTTAAATAAGTTACTATGATGTCCCCACTTATGATAATTTGTTAATATTTGTCAATTAATTGAATCACTTTTTATCTATATGCATGTAACAAATTTGCCACATACCTCATAGAAGAAGAACCCTATGTATAATTCAAAAACTTCGTTTGTAAGTAAAGACACGCGTTGAATGTATTAAAACATACACTTTCTGTGAGCTGTCAAAGAGGTAAAGTCACATTTTGTGGCTTTATGTTTTGGTGAAATCAAAAGAAACAAAAGGAAAAGAAAAGATATGAAGAGTGATGTTGATGCTTCTTGGAAGCATTGTTAAAAAGTGACAACAAAGGATTAAGAAAAGAAAGAAAGAGAGAGAAAAAATACTACGGGATGAAATTTGTTTAGCAGCGCAGGCATTTAGAGCTGATAAATGGGTCAGCCTGGCACACTTTGGTTGAATCGTGGGTTAAGAAAAATATGCCTAATTCAGCACATATGTTTAGTTGGTTGAGTTAGACTGGGCTCAATTCTTGAAATATAGGACCTAACTCGGCCCACGAGCCCGCTATCACGAGTCGAGAGTTGGGCTGAGCTGGGCTGGGCCATCCCATCTTTTTTTTTTTTTGTATTTAGTGTATTCTAAATTTTGATAGTTGGATTAATGACGAAAAAAACTTAAGCTTAACATTTTTTACTAAAAAGTTAATTTAAGGATTAACAAGACATAAGTTGATTGATAATATTAATATAAATGATAAAAAATTACTTAACAAACCACAAGTTTACGAGACACAGATACGTTACTAATAAACAAAAAAAAAGAACATTACATAAATGCTTGAAGAAAGTTGGTAGACAAGTTTTCCATTTTATTATGCTCTTTCTGCAGGTGTTAGGCCTGGTGGTAGTGGTGGTGGTGGTGGTAGCGGTGGTTGAGGATTGAAATAGTTTGGAACATTTGAGTGTTGATATACAAGATGTCTTACAAGCGTTCTAGTTCCAAATTGACGACGAAATATATATTTACGTTTACAATAGTTACAAATTACATACTCATAGTTTTCAAAGTAAGCAAAATAATTCCAAACATCTGAGCTAATGGACTGAGTTGGGCCTGTGCTGGGTTCGAGTTGGGCTGGGCTGGACTAAGCTTATGGGCTGAGCTAGGTTGGGCTTGGGCACAAATGGGCTGGGTCAAAAAATATATGACACAGCTCGGCCCACCTATATGTGGTGAGTTGGGCCAAGTCAAACCCATTTTCAATCGAGCTGGGTTGGGTCCGAATTTTTGTATGGTGGGTTGAGTTGGGCTTGTGTCGGCCCAGTCCGGCCCAAATGCCAGGCATTGGTTGAAATTGAACCAACGGCGCATGAAAGTTGCAACAGCATACACTGCTCTAGGAGAATTGCTGCGCATAGTTGAAATTCTTCACGCGGAGTATTGAAGTTTGGCATGGAACGAGCCTATAAATAAAGGGCTTATTCCTCAGCTTTGCACCAAGCTCGATCAGAGGAAATCACCTATGATCAGAGATGAGAGTCTCTATTCTCATAAAGGAAAAACATAGGTTCCTCTTGAGATTTAAAGAGTGAGGTGTGTTGTAATTTCAAAGAGGAAAAATATAGGTTCTTCCTGAAATATTGAGAGAGTAGTCTCAAACTCATAGGGGAAAATATAAGTTCTTCATGAGGCTCAAAGAGAATAATAATAGGTTTCTCCTGAGGGTTTCTCCTCCTTCCTTGTTGTCTTTATTTTGTAAGTGAGTGAGTTTCTCCTATTGTAAGAGAGAGTGTAATAGTTCTTTCCTTGTATTAGAGAGAAGGTGAGCTAGTTTCTCCTATAACAAGAGAGAGCGTGAGGTCTCTCTTTATATTAGAGAGAATGTATTGTAAACTACTCCATATCATAGTGAAATCTTCTTATTTTTGCTCGTAATTTTTTCTTCAATTTGTTTGGTAATTTTTTACGTAAATTTAGTGTTTCAATTATTCACTGTTCTTAATTTTATTTTAATTGTATGATATTATTTGACCCCGATCATTCCCTTATGCCACCACGCAACACTTTCAAATAGCTTAAAGAAAAATTTGAATATTTTGGCTAGTAACTTCGTTTTCCACAACGTCATTTGGTTGAATTTAATTAAACTTTCTTTATTAGCTTCAATCAGCAACACTCCACAAGTTGGCCGATGGCAATCACCTCCTAATGACAAGCTTTTCATATATTAAAGAGTCATATACATTGATTATCTTTTAGAAGAAAAAACTTATGAAAGTCAATTTTTTATTCAAAGCTGACGTCGTCATTAGTCTCAGACTCATCTATATTTAGAAATGATTAGATAATCAATTCCTTAACTAAAGACATTTTTTTGTACTGAAGCACATCGAGACTCGGTAGTTATCAGCCGTTCGTGTCGAATATTGCTTTACGAATAAGCCAAAAGACAATAAGATTCGTAGTCGGAAACCATAAAAAGAAAATTATTAATCGGGTAAATGTCATCAGTGATTTCTTATTTTTGAGAGTTATGATACTTTAATTTAGTTTTATATCTTTTGAAATAAACTTTTTAGTGTTAAATATATTACAAATTTGACACTGTCGACCCAACTTGTTTATTCCTTTAATTTGTTAATGTTTTTTGCACATAATTTGCACGTGTTTTTATGACACTTATTTTTTTAGGGTTAAATTGGAGATCATTCCTATATACATGGTGGATTAGGTTAAATAAATAAAAAATCAGATTTTGTGTCAATCACGTGCAAAAAAATGTTAATAAACTAATACAATGAGCAAATTGGGTCAATAGTGTCAAATTTATAATACATTTAGAATCAAAAGGTTTATTTTAAAAGATATAGGATCAAAATATCATAATCCCTAATAATAAGGAACCACTGGTGGCATTGAGCCGAAATATACGAAACCCACGAGTGAATGATCCGGTTATTTATGCGACAATGCTTCGAATAATCCATGCTTCCACCTTTTTTTTTACGTGCAATATTACTATTGTTATCAGCGTTAAAATTAACTGAAAAAAAACAAATGAAAAATTTATGGGGTGCGCCATTTATGACAAAAAAGAATTTAGTGGGTGAGTTGAATTTTCGTACAAGTTTATTGATTTGTGACGCAATTTACTCTTATATAATTAACGTGAGCTTTGGACCTGGCTTCTAATGTAATTATCAAAATAGCGAAAAGGCACATGCAAACTAACTATGTCATTTTATGATCATTACCGAAAAAAGGAAAAAGGAGAAGAATCTGAAATTTATTTACTTATTTTGCATGATCGATGTCTTTATAGTTGTGGTAGGATACCAACCATATCTGAATTATTATATCTGCAAAATCAATTAAAGCACCATAGAAGTGCAACATAGTTGGATCATTCTGAATCTTTCACTTCAATGTTTATTTCACTTTCTCGTGTCATGTTTCATTTGATGGGGTTTGAGTTGAGTGAGGAGTCTCAATATTTGAACACATAATTCTTGAAAAAATTAATAATAATAATAATAATAATATCGCATTACATTACTTTTGATATTTCTCAATTTAATATAACAATTTCGACCAAAAAAAATTAATATAACAAATAAAACTCAAAAATCAGCAAGGACTTCGGTATATATAATTTCTCTAACAATATAAAAGAGAAACTAATTGCAAGCTCAACCAGCATAGGATATGTGAATCTTATTATATTTTATTTTTCCTTGTAAGAAACACTCTAATATGTCACATCACTATATTATATGAAAACATATTGACAATGGGTGAAACTACCCCAACCTAAACAATAAGCTAACACTGTTATAAAAATTGTTAAAATGACATTTTTACTTTTATGTAAACACTTTTTTCCTTTTCTTTATTCTCTCTCCTCCCATTCTTTTCACCCAAAAAATAAAAAAATAAAAAATAATTTTCCTCATCTTCCTCAACACCACCCGCCCTCCTTCCCCCGTCATACCTCCTCAACAAACAGCCTCCCACCCCTAGCGTCCCCCTCCCCCCCTCCAAAAGCCCCTTCAGCTCTTTTTTTGTATATATATATATTCTTGGTCTTATACATATATAAGGGTAAGGGTAAGGGTAAGGGTAAGGGTAAGGGTGGGGGTGGGGGTGGGGGTGGAGAAGATGATTTTTATGCCTTTCATTTTTATTTTTTACTTTTTTTTGGGTAAAGATAGGTATAAGGGTTTTAGGTCAATTACCTAATTCATATAAAGGCCAAAAACATTCTTGGCTGTAGAAATAGTGCGTGGTATGCACTTTGGACGGAAAAATAGACGGACAACAAACGGAGGGGAGCGGTGTGTCATTTTTAAAAAATCAAGGGGGGTTTGATAGTTTTGTTAACAAAGGAAGACAAGTTGATATATATGTGTTTCACATGAGGACAGAGTTATATTTATCGTGTTAAAAATAATGTTAGAAATACAATAAACACATTTTTAACCGTTTAAATGTAAATTTTTAGATGAAATAATATAGGTTGATACTTTGTATCGCACGCGTGATATTTGTTAGGCAATATAGTACCATAACCTAGTTCATATTAATTTCTAAAAAGTCTATTTACTGGGCAGACGTGGTGGTTAAGGAAGAGAATATTGGGTCCAATAATAAGCCAAATTAGAGGTATTCTAAAACCCACGTAATGTGAATTTCACCAACTTGTGACATTATTTGGATCTGGCTTTTCTTGGTTAAGGGTTAAAATGGTGGCTTTTATTTCACTAAATTTTTTCTGACAAAAAAACTTCACTTAATATTCAAATTGTCTTTTATCAAGAGTAATTCTTTGCTCAATTTGAACTAATTATCAATCCAATCATATATAAATAAATTTTACATACTGTTAGGGACACTATATTTTTAAGGTTGGTAATCTGCCAACCTAACCAAAGAATTTTCACATTTTTATCCGACATGTTGAAGGACGGTTTGGGTAACCTCGATCAGAAGGAAATTATTAGATCTGTGATTATATGATCCATGTGTAAGAAATCTCAATCACGAATCTCCTGAAGATATGTTGGTCCATAGTCAACTCGATATTCGTGTACTCTATTAAGTAATTTCCGGGAAGTACATGCATCCTTGATCCTACATTAGCACGATGTGTATGAGAATCTAAAATGATGGATTTACACAATTTGATGCTCAAAGAATCAATTAACCAATTGATATATTAAGAGTATGCATTGACCGTTTTACATTATTAGAATTAATTTAATATAATCGTATTTAACATGAGTTTTTCATTATAAAAAATAAATAAATAAATTAAACATAAAATATGAAGTTTAATACACGGTAAATGTGCCATATATGATCGTAACATAAACAAACAGTTTCTAGAATGTCATGTGTGATTTATCGGGTTACTGATCATTCCAATTGAAATAATGGATGGTTGAGGAGCATAATGTTTTTTTTTTACTCTACTTTTATAAAATTTGACCTTTAATTTTTCAACGGGAAAAATGCAGCACTGGTCCCCATTGTTTATTCAAAAGTCAATATAATCCTCATTGTTTTAAAATGCTCAAAAAGGTCCCCAATGTTTATAAATATGCTCATTGTGGTCCCCACCGTTAAAAATCTAACAGAAAATACATAAAATGACTAAACTACCCCTAATTAAATCAAAAAATTACAAGCTTATCCTTCCTTTCTTCTTCCTCTTCCACCCCACCCACCACCACCACCACCACCACCACCCACACCCAATTCACAGCCGCCGGTCAACACCACCACCAGCCACCAACGACCACCCACACCACCAGTCACCACCACGTCCAGCCAACCACACCGCCAGACACCACCACCCGTGTTTTTGGCTTTGTGTCAACACCACCACCAGCCACCAGCCGCCACCCACACCGCCAGTCACCACCACCCACACCTCCAGTCACCACCATCAACACGCGAGCCCACGACGAACACCACCCTCCACCACGCGAACACTAACCCCACCACGCGAACCCACGACGAACACCCACCCCCACCCCCGCGCACCCACCGCGAACCGCACCCACCACCCACGCAAGCCCACCGCGAACAGCACCCCCCACCCACGCGAGCGCAAGGCACCAGCCACTCCATCACCACCCCCACCTAAACCCACACCCACGTGAACCCACTGCAAACCCCACCCCCACCCTCGCGAGTTTGTGTATGTGTTTTTGGCTTTGTGTGTGTAATATTAGTGTGTGTGTGTTCGTGTGTGTGTGTTCTGGTGTGTGTTCGTGTGTGTGTGTTCGTGTGTGTGTGTTCTGGTGTGTGTGTTTTCGTGTGTGTGTGTTCTTGTGTGTGTGTTCTTGTGTGTGTGTTCGTGTGTGTGTGTTTCTGTGTGTGTGTTCGTGTGTGTGTGTTTCTGTGTGTGTGTTCATGTGTGTTCTAGTGTGTGTTCATGTGTGTTCTTGTGTGTGTTCGTGTGTGTGTGTTTTAGGGTGTATTAGTGTGTATTTTTTGGTGTGTTTGTGTGAGATTGTATGTTTTTTACTGAATTTCCAATTATACCCTTGAAACACTGTTTATATGTGTTAAAACTAACTAAACTTTTAACGGTGGGGACCACAATGAGCATATTTATAAACATTGGGGACCTTTTTGAGCATTTTGAAACAATGAGGATTATATTGACTTTTGAGTAAACAATGGGGACTATTGCTGCATTTTTCCCTTTTTCAACTATCAAAAGAAGTAACCTCCTATTACTAAATCTCATAATGCTATTTTTGTTACTTTTAGATTGATGCTATATTTTGCATAGCACATATCAACTGTCGGTCATTGAAGTGGTCAATAGTAGAGTTAGGATTGAATTGTCTCCTGCTTTGCTTTCAGTTGTTTTGGGTTTCGTTTTTGGTTGTAATGTAAACAAACGTATACATCGTGATGCCAAACTGTGGCATTGGTCAAATATGCTACAGCCTTGTTGAATATAGGAGTATTGCTGGCCTTTCGTAATTGGTGAGGATGAACCGTCTAGGTAGGTAAGATGTAGACAATGAATGTAATAACTCAAAAACTGATTCATAAACAAAGTTAACATTGTTATAAAATAATTGCTAAGACAATAATTATAAACAAAAATTAAGAGAAATTAGAGAAAATTTTATTGATTTTACCGTAAATTATGAATTATAATAAAATTTTATTTATAGGAAAAATAAAGTTACTATGTAGTTACTATTTATAAAATATCAGCGGTTACTATTTGTATAATATCGGCGGCTACTATTTGAACAATAACTGTCGGTGATATTATTCATATGATACTGTTTATACGACACTATTCATGGTATTGTTCATACAGTACTATTCAAATTACCATTCATAAGGGCACTATTCACCGCACTGTTCATATGTTATTATTTACTGATACTGTTTATCTGTCAATAACTTGTTTGTGTATGAATATCCATATTTTACTTGAGTTGTGAATATCCATTATCCATATTAGGTGAAGTGCACAAGACCCCCTTGGCCTTTTGTAAAGTTGCACAATATCCCTTTATAGTTTAAAAAGTGTATAGTACCCCATTGTAATTTCTGAAACTAAGCACAATAGTTTCCTATAATTTTAAAAATGCACAGTACCCCTCCTTTGGTTTCTGAAACTAAGCACAATAGCCCCCTCTGTCAAAAAATTCGTTTATTTTAATGAAAAATGTGATGTACATGCATCAAATGAGATTATTCAAGATTTTTTTTGCTTAAATTATCAATTATTTAAATAAAAATACCCTTATATAACACATTTTTTTTAGGATTGGAAAAAATAAGTATTTTTGTCCAAACAATTAATAATATAAGCAAAAAAAAAAATGCATTTGCCGCGCATGCATCACAATTTCTGTTAAAATAGACTAATTTTTTGATAGAGGATACTGTGGTCCTTAGTTTCAGAAACTACAAAGGGTACTGTGCACTTTTAAAATCACAAAAAATTATTATGTTTAATTTTAAAAATCACAAAAGAATATAGTAGACTTTTAAAATCACATAAAATATTATATAATTTTACAAAAATATAAAAAATTATGTGCACTTTACCCTCCAATATTTCATAACAGACATATGAATCTTGTTACGATTTTGTGTGGTTGATTGAACAATTATGTCTCTGTTTTGTCGTCGTGAGAATACCAATTTTTTATTTTTATTTTCTTCAAAGAAGTACCAAAAGTCAGCTCTAGCAGCAATTTTTTTTGTCCTAATCATCAAATAGTACAATTTGTCTTATTCCTTTGAGTGTCGACTCTTGATGTTAGTTTTAACATCTTCAATCGATACAATCCTTTCGTGGCTGTAAATTGTGCAAGATTATGTTTGAACATGAAAATGAGACAAGAAAAGGAATTAGATTTGGATTCGGGAAAAAAAGCCTTTTGATCCATTAGGTTTTGGGAACGTAATTTTTTAGTTTTTTAATTTTTAAAAAGTAATTATTTGGTCTATTTTTGAAGGTAGGTTGATAGAAAAATTATTAACTGAGGGGTATTTTGGAGATTTTGCACTTTTTTTTTTAAAAAAAAAGAAGTGGTCCTAGTGGAGCCGACACCACCTTATTGGGTTGCCCAAACCACAGGAAAAGCTTTTATTTTCTCTTGGTAAGCTTGGAAATTGTTTCATGGAAACTTCTTATTCGCTGGGTATCCAAAATGTGTAGAATGAGTATCGTGATCTTGTGCATTAGAAATAGAGCTTGTATAGATTGTCTCTTGATTCAGATATGTAAACAATTATTTTTGATCCACAATAACATCTCCTATTTTTGATCTTGATAATTGTTCCGTTTATTTCTTCCTAACTGTGGTGGATGATAATATTGAAGACATTTTGTAGAAATTGTATTTTTTTGTTTTGGTTTGAACATGTATATTTTGTGAATTTTTTGGTGATTTTTTCTAATTTTTGGTGATATGCTTAAAAGAAAGAGAGATTTATCAGCTTTCAAAACGTGTCTTTAATGTCATGGAGAAAATGGGTCCAAAGGTAAAATAGAAAAATCATAAAAAGTTAACATTTTCCGTCAACTTACCGTCAAAAGTGGACCAAATGGTCACTTTTTAAAAATTGAGGGATCAAAAGGTTACTTTCCCAACACCTGAGGAACCAAAATGTTTTTTTTCTTGATTTTGATTCCTTTAGGACAAATTTGTTTGCTTGTTATTTAATACGAATCAGTGAAATGAATGAATTCATAAAAATTATTTAGCAGGCTCTAGAAGAAATTTTAGGGGTTCTTATGAGAATTTAGAAATCCGACACTGATAAAGTAAAAGATCCCGAAATGAATACTTTTGAATATCAATTTATTAAATAAAAAAATCATTTTCAACCTTTGAATTGTCGAAGCAGGAACTTTATGTGAGAGTCAAAACCCCAAAAGGAGAATTTAAGAATTTTTCTGATAGGAGATCAGATTATTTTTCTTTGGAAATAGAAAATTCGTCCATCGAGTTTTATTAATTTGCAAATTCTTCCCCACTTAGTTAAAAGAATGAAATTTGCTAATATTGACAATACTAGGTAGCATAAATTGAACACACATAAAGTTAATGATATTTCATAAGTAATTGATTGAGCAGCAACCCATAATATTATACATTAAAAGGAAAATGATCAATAATAATAAAATAATAATACAATTATTTATTTTCACACTCAATTATCTAAACATTTCATCATGACTATATCCTCTTTCCACCACCATTAATTTGCTTGATATCCTTATAACACTACTAGGACGACCAATATGTGGGGTTGTGGGGGAGGAAAGACAAAAGTTGTACATTTTTTATCTATAAGAGAAAGTGAAATATTTTCAAATCATCCTAATCATCATTCCACTCTATAAGAGAAAGTGAAAAATGGAAAGTAAAAAATTTTCAAATCATCTTAATCATCATTCCACTCATATACATATGACAAAATCAGTAGCAGTTGAGTTGTACATGATTCACGAAGCGCCTATGGCAGAAGATCAATCATCTTACAAACGAACTTGACTTGCAGATCTTGGATAACATATTCTAGTATTATAAGTACACAATTTGTGCAGAGACTGTACTTTACGTTGTAATTTATATAATTTAAGATTATTGTAAAACAAATTTTACCTAGCAAACTATGAAAGGAAAATATGGACATGCAATCCAATTATATGGTTTGATTTACTACAGTGGCGGAGTCAAGCATTCAGAGTCAGAATATGTATTCTATAGCAATTATAAAATTATAGTATATATAAAAATGTATCTCCGTATTCTATCTCAACTATTAAAATGATAAGATGAAATTTTAGAGCATAACCCAGATTTGCCTGTATATCTTTTAAGTTGATCTCAATTCAAGGTTACTCTAAACAATTTTCACTATTCTTTTCACTAAATTCAGAAGAAAATTATTGCTCATAAATCAATTTTCTTTTAAAATTTATCTATCACTCTAGAACAATTGCATCGATTAAAATTAACATATAAAAACACCACTTATAAACTAAAACAACAAACATTAATTCATCTATTAAAAAGAACAATTAAACTAACTATTAAAGATAATAATAATAATAATAATAATAATAATAATAATAATAATAATAATAATAATAATAATAATAATAAACGACTAAAACTAAAAGTTAAATCACATTAATCAAAATAAAAATTAAATCTAAAAATAAAAAATAATAAACAACTAAAAATAAAATGAAAAATAAAAATAACTATAACTAAAAATTTAATAAACAAGTAAATATACAAATAAATAAAACAAATATAACTAAAATTACTAATTAACTAAACTAAAAATAAAAATAACTATAATTTAAAAATTAGTAAACAAGTGAAACTACAATTAGAAACTTAAAACAACTATAATTAAACTTTTGCTTGCATTGTATTATTTGGTTTACATACCGGAACTGATAACATTCAAGATTATACAGGATTATACACAAAAGATCTTTTTTTGGCTCTCTCTTTAGCCCTATGTCTCTTATCCCTAGGATCAAATCCGCCCACATTAGGATTACTCGTTAATGATTGATCAAATTTTATAGATTCGCTCTCTGAAACAAGAAGTACTGGTCCTGAAAAATAAAAACAATTATAACTAAAACTAATAATAAATATCTAAAACTAAAACTAAAATTAAAATTAAAACTAAAACAATTGATAACAACAAAAAGTAATAATAAACAAATAACTAAAATTAAATACAAGGAACAACTAAAATATTTTCCCTCATAATACACCAAATTGGGAGAATTACAAGTTCCTCTCATTGAAACACTCTTTAATCCTTACTACTTCCTTTTATTCAAAAGTGAATTTAAATTCCAAACATAGTGCAAGGTTTGAGAATAACTGACTCGATATACTTAAATATCATGAGAAATTCCGATTGGTGGCGTCAGCATCAGCGTTTGTAGTCCAACGGTTAGGATAATTGCCTTCCAAGCAATAGACCCGGGTTCGACTCCCGGCAAACGCAACCCAAAAGAGCTTTTTCAAAATTTTGCTTTTGTTCATGAACATTTGTCAAAGATAATTGTTGTTTTTATCTCTAATTATCTCGTCTATTGGTACCCATTATATTATTAGTCCTGGTAGTTACTTATATGAATTATCATGGTTTCCAAATGGAATCACACCTGGTAAGTAAATCTTTCTTATAATTCATTTATAAAAATAAATAATTCTCATTTTCTTTTGAAATTCATTTTTGGCTTTTAAGGTGCACGCAAACACAATTTTATCATGGGAGCAGCTTGACGTGGTTGCTCCAGGTGAATTTTCCTTTTTTTTTTTTTTGAATTAAATCCTAGAAACTGAGGAATGAAATAGTTGATTATAGAAATGGTTGCAGGGCAAAGTTAATTATCCAATTTTGTTTTGTAATTGCATACACTATAGTAAAGATAGCATACTCGAAATGATAAACATAAAAGTAATCTCGGAGTTAATATCTTAAATAGTATAATATTAACTTGTAAATCTTCCTTAAATTGAAAAAAAATACTACTTCTAATATCATTAATATTTCAAATTAATTGTAATATATATAACTCATCACAAGTCTCAATCTTCCAATTATCCTTTTTAAATTAACCACGATAAAAGAAACCATAATTAGATACAAATATAGATTGGTACGCCACTAGCTAGTAACAAGTCATCAGGGGTTGCTGATCATCAACGTTTATCAGTACCCGGCACCATCAATATAATTGGCGACATTTGCTGAATTAATTGAATGCCAAGAAGCTTGGTGGCTTCATCTTTAGGAAGTGTGACCATCACAACACGGCTCAATGGTCCGTCACTTGAAGGTGAAGGAAGGATCAAAACTTGTCCTTGTCCTAAAGCTGGCTCAATATAGTATGATGCATGAATCGGCTTCATGAGACCATCTCCAAAAATGGCTGAATATGCATCAATACCATCCATATTGGCACAAATGAGATCACAGCCATTCATCAATGGAGGAATTTCATATTCATTTTGTTCTAACCACCCTATCAAGTCTTGGATCCCTTCAATGTCCATTTTCATCTCCACCTCTCTTATAGCAGTTGCTGCTTCAGATAATTCATCTTCTGATAAGCCTTCTCCATTCACTTTGTCATACACCGTGCAATTTCCAAAGAAACTTTTGTCCAAGTTTAGCACTTTTCGCATATCTAAACACAGAGACATGTCTATTAAACCACCTTTCATCTCCTTGACCTTACTGATACATACCCAGAAAAGTCCAGCTAAGGCCTCAAAAGGCGTACGATTCGAACTATTTGACCATGGATTATGATCTTCGGCCATGGCTATGCAACTTCTGACTATGTCGTCTTTGAATTCTAATGCAATAGTTGTATGTTTCACATTGAAGGGTGGAGATGGTTTTTGGATGGTAGTTTTGTAGTGGTTGATCAATTGGGTGTAAGCGTTGTGGTGGTTGTTGCTGTTGCTTGGTGTTCAAGGAGGCAAGGGATGAAATAGAGGAGTAATCATTTTGCCGCTTAAGGTTGTGTCGGCCCATGCCTTGATGAACATGGTGGCGCAAGTGGGATCAGCTAGGAGGTGACTGCAGCTCAAGCCAACTGCTAGACCGCCTTCTTCGAATTCAGTGAGCTGCCATGTCCAAACGATTAGCGAGGAAAAATGAATATTAAACAAAACGTAAATACTTTTATTGGTGATCACTTAACTTAAAAAATGTTTAGGGTAACTGATTTTTTAAAACTAAAAAATAAAAATCCTAAAGTTGTTGCACATTAAAACTTCCTAAACCATAAAACCCTTATACTACACAAGAAAACTATAAGCATGGACGGATGTATTAACGGGTCAGTAAGGGTTGCAACACTAGTCATGATCCCGAGGGTAAAAGCATTTAGAAGTGACTTGCGGTTGTATTTTTGAAAATACTTGTAATTTTAAAATATTTTTAGTTTAAAAAATCGATTTAGTCTCACTGAAAAAAATTGCTCAAAACGAGTGCTAAATTTCATATTTTTAACTCTCACTGAACAAAAATTTAAATCCTTTCATTCTTATAAAAATCCTGACTTGTTTGTATATCTACTAAATTTAATCATATATAGCAGCTTCACTTGGATTCCTAGTCACTTTTGGTAATATGTTTCCACTTAATTTATAGCATATATTCACCTGAACATAGAAGGTAGACCAAAAATAAGGCTTTTCCAACATTGGTTCCCAGTGTCCAAGCTTAAGCTCCTTTCCCTGTTCACATTCTGCAGCCACTCATCTACGCTTCCTTTTGCCCTTGCTTCCACCATCCTTAGCCCAGCATCATTACACTTGATCATCCAATGGCCTTGGGGATTCTTCACTAACCGCCCTGTCACTATCGGGAAAGCACAAAGCATATTGGAAATTGAATCTCTCACCTTCAGACCTGGAGGAGAGTTGCAATACAACACAACTAATAAGTGGTTGCGCTCCATTATGCGGTCGAGAACTGAGAGAAAGTAGAATTTTCCCTGTTGCACTGGCTTAGTGCTGACCGCAGTTCGTTTGCAAAGCAATGAAACTTCAGCCATGGTGGTTGTGTTAAATTAGTCACCATGACCATGTTAAGGACTTCTTTTATATGTATTATGGGTGTTGATCATTTTCATGGCTTACTTCAAAACTAACCCCTTTTTTACGGGGAAATAACATTCCCATGAGCAATTAAAAAGTCTAATTTGATGGTATGGTTCTTGATCTCTATGCGAAAGATTCGGAGATTGATTCTCGGCAGATATAAATATGATGTAATATTGGTTTAAACCTTTCTTTAAATAGTAAATAAAAAAATTTAATAATTTGCAGAGTTCTACTTTCTTTAAGTGAATATCACCATTAAAATAGTATCAGAAATGGCTGTGAATATAGATTAGGCTAAGGGACGGACTTCATCTATTTTATTCTCTTCACTTACACCTTACACTTCCGTTAAATCTAACTATGCTTGTTAATTTGATTCAAATAAGTGATGAAACCACTAATCACACATTCCAAATGTGCAACAGAAAAACACATATCAACGGGAAGTTCATAAAGTTCAATTAGTCCTATTTGTAACTACTTTAGCAATGCTCATAATTGCGTTAGTTATGAAAAAATTCAAGATTAATGCTGTGTAACATGTGTAGTATTTCATGATAAAAGCATGTAATACTGTATACAGTTTAAAGTTGAGTGGGACTCAGTAAGATGTCACAGAAGTGAAATATAGGAGATCACAAATGTAAATTGCTCGCGGCTAAATATGAATTGAGATGAAAACTTTATAAAGCCTTTTGTAAAGATCCCGATCTTCCTAGTGATATGAGGGACAAACTTCGTTATAAGTTGTCTAAGTTGCCAAGTACGTTGTATTTCTCATGTATAATATTATCATTTAAATCAACATTTTTACGCACTTAAAAAAAGTATTTTCAATATTTCATGCCTTCCTAAACATATAAATTTTTTTGTATTGAAAAAAAAAAACATATAAAATTTCTCGGCAAAAACTAGTCAAAAACCATATTCTTCATATAAACAAATTTTAACGCCCCACAAAATTCGTATTCTTTGCCATAAATTGTGGCTAAATTGCTTCTGTTTTGTTTTTGGATCTTGGTTCCAAAAGTAGTTAAGAGTCAGAATTTTTATCTTAATTCTAATCCATAATCCCTTGTGCCAACTATCTGATCAAGATGCCGAGCAAAGAAAAAATACTATCTGATCAAGAATGAAGTAAAATCTAACATGCTTATATACATAAGACACGCATGCATATATATATATATAAATATGTGTGTGTCGATGTATATAATCAACAAACCCAAACATAATAAAATAGTAGTAAAACAATAATAAGAAGCAAGATTTTACGTGAAAAACCCTCCAATACGGAGAGAAAAAAACCACGGAGAAAGTTGAGTTCTTCACTAATAAAACCAAATGGTACAACGTTACAAAGATCGGTGTTATCTTTTACGTAATAATTCTTTGAATCTAAACCACAAGAAGCCTTCGAATCAGTTTCTTGAAGAAGCCATATCATGAAGCGATTTCCTCCAAAAATGTAATCTCAATTAGGTGGCGGCCAAACTGTTGCTCGTGGTTGTTCAAACTCTTCTTTTTTTCCCCCTCATTTTGTCTCCTTTTTTTTCTTTTTCTTTTTCTCATGTTTTTTTTTTCTCCTCCTAATTTTTTGTTTGTTTTCTTTCTTTTCTTTTATTCTATTTCTTTCTTTCTTTTTCTCTCTCTCTCTCTCTCTCTCTCTCTCTCTCTCTCTCTCTCTCTCTCTCTTTCTCTCTCTTTTTCCCCTACACCACCTATCGTCCAATTCTTGAAACAACACGAGCCAAGTCAGACAGGCCAAAAGAAAAGTACATTCACCTTCTGTGCATAATTTTGGAACACCACGTACGTGCATAAAACTTCATGACTGCATCACCTTTGTCTTTCATCGTTCTTGAATTTAAAATCTCTTCTCAGCTTTGACAAGATTAAGGATCGTCTCGAACATCATTGTAGAGCAAGGCAAAGTAATTGGCTGCATGGGTTGAATCTCTTCTTCATATTGAGTAAGTAATGCCACAAAGCGCACTGATGATAGACATACAATTGGTATAATATATCTTTTAGACTCTTCACCAACATACACAGGGAAGAACCCCTTTGGAATTGGCTTCTTCTTGTGGTCATCATCTTTCTTCAGCATGGAGTATCCATTATGATGATCTTTGCGAGCAATCTTCTTCACGAAACAAGAAAATTTCTTGGAAACTATAGCCATGTTAAACGTAAAGATTTGGGAATGTGGGTTGAACAAAGAAAAGAGAAGGATCAAAAGGGTTGCTGTATGCTATGAAACGGAAAAGAAAAGGGTTTTGCAAAGTGGCTGATGAACAAATTAAAAGGATTAATGAGGTTTTGCGATGAATGAGAGAAAGGGTAGTTGCATACATATATATAGGAAATCCCACTGCCAGTACCCTTCCTATCTTAAACAAATTAGGACTCCTAAAGCTAATTAACAACAGAATGTATTAGGGTAAGTATAACTCCATTATATCAATATATAGTACAATTATCAATTTTCACACCCTCATCCTTAACTCTTTTCTTGATTTTTCATGCCTCAATTAGAATTGATAATAATTTTTCTAAACATATACTGTTAAAATAATTGTTTTCATTAGGCTCAATAAAGATGGCGGCAATGGGGCAGCTAAATTTTTTATTCCTTTTTTTGAGACAGAATTTGAAAACAAATTACGAAGAGAAAATTAACGTTATTAATTATTTGTGTTACCGTTAACGTTTTGTGATCTAATTGCTTTATTGATTTTTAAGAAAATGTAATATAGTATTTACTCTTAGGGATAATATCTCATCGTAGTTAGTGCCTTGACAAACATCTGATAAACGCATTGAACTAGGAAACTATTCTTGAAGAAACAAATTGATTTGAACTAGTTTTCTTGTTTGTTCTAGATCTTATGTTCTAGATCTATTACACAAATTATATATTGAGGTTAAACAACAAATTAGTTATTAGATGAACACATAAACAAAAGTAATTAGTGGAATAAAGCAATTGCACAAGATTAATTAGTAGAATAAACAATTTGAAAAAATTAATCAACAGAATAAATAAATTAAAAAATTAATCAACAGAATAAATAAATTAAAAAATTAATTAATTGAATAAAAAAAATTGAGAGAAAAAACTTATTAGAAGAATAAACGACATGAAAAAAGTTAATTTAATTAGAAAATAAACATTGCATGATTTTACAATCTGTCTCGTAAAATGTCGTAGACCCTTGTGTTACTCCAACTTCTTCAAAGCTAGCAACCTTGCTACTATTTTTTATCATTCCATCACGTAGATCTCCACTACAAGAAAACAGTTCTTAGGCGACTGACTTTTTTCCGTAGCTAATTGGTGATGAAAAAATGAAGTCCGTAGCATACTCGAAATGATAAACACAAGAATAATCTCAAAGTTAACATCTTAAATGGTGTAATATTGTTTGTAATTAAGCCTTTCTTAAATAAATAAAAAAGTACTTCTAAAGTTCTAATATCATTAGCATTTTAAATTAATAGTAATAACTCGTCACAAATCTCAGTCTTTCAATTATCCTTTTTATATTAAACCGCGATAAAAGACACTGTAATTAGATACAAATATAGATTAGTATTCCACTAGCTAGTAACAAGTCACAGAAAAGGTTGGTGGTCATCAACATTTATCAGTACCCGGACCCATCAATATGGCTGGGGACATTTGCTGAATTAATTGAAGGCCAAGAAACTCGGTGGCTTCATCTTTAGGAAGTGTGACCATCACAACACGGCTCAATGGACCCTCACTTGAAGGTGAAGGAAGGATCAAAACTTGTCCTTGTCCTAAAGCTGGCTCAATATAGTATGATGCATGAATTGGCTTCATGAGACCATATCCAAAAATGGCTGAATATGCATCAATACCCTCCATATTGGCACAAATGAGATCACAGCCCTTCATCAATGGAGGAATTTCATATTCATTTTGTTCTAACCACCCTATCAAGTCTTGGATCCCTTCAATGTCCATTTTCATCTCCACCTCTCTTATAGCAGTTGCTGCTTGAGATAATTCGTCTTCTGATAAGCCTTCTCCATTCACTTTGTCATACACCGTGCAATTTCCAAAGAAACTTTTGTCCAAGTTTAGCACTTTTCGCATATCTAAACACAGTGACATGTCGATTAAACCACCTTTCATCCCCTTGACCTTACTGATACATACCCAGAAAAGTCCAGCTAAGGCCTCAAAAGGCGTACGATTCGAACTATCTGACCATGGATTGTGATCTTCGGCCATGGCTATGCAACTTCTGACTATGTCGTCTTTGAATTCTAGTGCAATAGTTGTATGTTTCACATTGAAGGGTGGAGATGGTTTTTGGATGGTAGTTTTGTAGTGGTTGATCAATTGGGTGTAAGGGTTGTGGTTGTTGTTTCTGTTGCTTGGTCTTCGAGGAGGCAAGGGATGAAATAGAGGAGGAGTAATCATTTTGCCGCTTAAGGTTGTGTCAACCCATGCCTTGATGAACATGGTGGCGCAAGTGGGATCAGCTAGGAGGTGACTGCAGCTCAAGCCAACTGCTAGACCGCCTTCTTCGAATTCAGTGAGCTGCCATGTCCAAACGATTAGTGCCGAAAAATGAAAATACACAAAACGTAAATACTTTTATTGGTCACTTAACTTAAAAAATGTTTAGGGTAACTGATTTTTTAAACTAAAAAATAAAAATCCTAGAACTGTTGCACATTAAAACTTGCTAAGCCATGAAACCCTTATACTACGCAAGAGAACTATAAGTATGGTCGGATGTATTCACGGGTCAGTAGGAGTTGCAACGCTAGTCATGACCTCGAGGGCAAAGGTATTTAGGAGTGAATTGCGGTTGTATTTTTCAAAATACTTGTATTTTAAAAAATATTTTTAGTTTGAAAAATTAATTTAGTCCCACTAAAAAAAATTACTCAAAATAAGTGCTAAACTGTGTACTTTTAACTCTTATCAAATAAAAATCCTAAATACATTCATTGTTACAAAAATCCTCGCTTGTCTGTATGTCTACAAAATTTGATCATATATAGCAGCTTCACTTGGATTCCTAGTCACATTGTTTTAACTATTTTGGTAATATGTTTCCAATTAATTTATAGCATATATTCACCTGAACATAGAAGGTAGACCAAAAATAAGGCTTTTCCAACATTGGTTCCCAGTGAACAAGCTTAAGCTCCTTTTCCCTATTCACATTCTGCAGCCACTCATCCACGCTTCTTTTTGCCCTTGCTTCCACCATCCTTACCCCAGCATCATTACACTTGATCATCCAATGGCCTTGTGGATTCTTCACTAACCGCCCTGCCACTATCGGGAAAGCACAAAGCATATTAGAAATTGAATCTCTCAGCATTCGAGTTAAGTCACCAACCTTCAGACCTGGAGGAGAGTTGTAATACAACACAACTAATAAGTGGTTGCGCTCCATTATGCGGTCAAGAACTGAGAGAGAGTAAAATTTTCCCTGTTGCACTGGCTTAGTGCTGACCGCAGTTCGTTTGCAAAGGAATGAAACTTCAGCCATGGTGGTTGTGTTAAATTAGTCACCATGACCATGTTAAGGACTTCTTTTAATGTATTATGGGGGGAAATTTCACATTTAGTCTCTATTGTTTGTAAAGTGTCTTAATTTAGTCCCTATTGTTTAAAATGTCTCAATTTAGTCCTTATTGTTTCATCAAAAGTTTTAATTTCATCCCTATTGTTTAATATGTCTCAATTTAGTCCCTATTATTTTTTAAAAAGTTTCAACTTCGTCCCTATTATTTTTAAAAAGTTTTAATTTCGTCCCTATTATTTTCTTAAAGTTTCAAATTCGTTCCTATTATCTAAGGACTAAATTGAAATTTTTTGAGAAACAATAGGGATGAATTTGAAACTTTTTAAAAATAATATGGACGAAATTGAAATTTTTTGAAAAATAATAAGGACGAAATTAAAAACTTTAAACAATAGGATGAAATTGAAATTTTTAGGGAAACAATATGGACTAAATTGAGATATTTTAAATAATATGGACTAAACTAAGACACTTTGCAAACAGTAGAGACTAAATGTGAGATTTTCCCTATTATGGGTGTTGATCTTTAATTTTCATGGCTTACTTAAAAACTAACCCTTTTTTTTACGGGGAAATGGCATTCGCATGATCAATTAAAAAGTTAATCTGAGTCTAGTGGTAATGTTACTTGATGTATGCGAGATGTTGCGAACTCGAGTCTCGTTGATTATGTTGTGCAACCTTAGGCCTTCCCTGAATTATCATAAAAAAAAACAGGTTTAATTTGATGGTATGGTTCTTGATCTCTGTGCAAGATATTTCAAATTTAATTTTCGACAGATGTAAATGTAACGTAATATTGGGTTAAACCTCCTTTTAAATAATAAAGGAAAAAATTTAATAATTTACGGAATTCCACTTTCTTTAAGTGAATACACCATTAAAATAGCATAAGAAATGACTATGGATATAGATTGGGTTAAGGGACGGTCTACATCTCTTCTATTCTCTTTACTTATACCTTACACTTCAGTTGAGTTTCAGTTGAGTCAAACGAGGCTTGTTAATTTGATTCAAATAAGTGATGAGACCATTAAAATAGGTGCATTTGGTTAATTTCTTGGCCAAACTCCGTTCTTCAAGCTACATTCATTTCAGAGGCGTCTGATTGCTGTTACGCCCACAAATCACACATTCCAAATGTGCAACTGAAAAACACATATCAACGGGAAGTTCATAAAGTTCAATTAATCCTATTTGTAATTACTTTAGCAATGTTCATAATTGTGTTAGTTATGATAAAATTCAAGATTAATGCTGTGTAACATGTATAGTATTTCATGATAAAAGCATGTTGTAACGCCCTGTATTTTGAGATTTAATTAAAATTTTCCATTTGGAGTAAGATTTGAAATTAGGATTTTTATTGAATTATACCTATCTCATATTAAGCCGATAAGATGTAACAAGCCGATTTTGTGGACTTTTAGATCCCATAATATCAAGTCATGAGCAAAGTAAGTGGGTTAGTCTGCAAAGTGGAGAAGTGGCCAGTTATTTAGCTAGAGTTTAGGGGCTAATTGCTAATTATAAGGAATAATTTTAGTAGTAGTTGGTGAGAGAAAGTTTCTTGAGACAAAAGGGAGCCTTTTTCTAAAAAGAAAGAAAAATAAGTTATTTTCTCTTCTTTCTCCTACGATATGTAACAACCATTGTTGGTCAAAAGAACACAAAAGAAAAGGCGATCACCACGTAGGAATTCCTGAATGGGGTATCTTATGCAATGTGTGGAGATATTTGTTAGTGCACGTAGGGCTTTGGTGAAATATTTGGGATTTTTTTTTTATATAGCATAATTGGTATATATGGTAAGTATTGAGACCCTATTGTCTTCCAACGCCTTTGAAAGTTTGTTCAAAAGAATTATACTACTATGATTATAGTCCGATTATGGAATCATTATTTATGTTGCATTAAATGAAATTATAAAATTATTAGTGTGTTCTGAGTTATAATTTTTATGTTTAAGATGTTTTGAATCTTCTTGTGTATTTTAATTCTTTTGACAGTTTCTATTTAAATCTGTAACTTATGACCTTTCACGATTTGCACTAAGTTTCTTATTTTATTCTAATTGTGTATTTGTTTTATCTATCAAAGATCAATAAATTCTTTATAGAAGAAAAAAAAAATATTTTCTAACTGAGAATCGTGGTCGAACCATATTTCGATCGTAGACATATATTGTTCAGACGGTGACTTTAGTCACCAATGCCGTGACTTTAATCACATTCCGATGGTAACAAAGTGACTAAAGTCACTATTGCTGACTTTTGGTTATGATTTTATGTGTTTTATATTTTAAAACAATTCAAAAATTATTAAATAATATTTAATTATTACTATTACTATTATTTCATTTTTCTTGTTTTGCAATCTCTCTCCAAGGTTTCAGCAACAACTAAAAGAATCTTTTATTATCTTATTGAATATTCTTATTTTACTTGGTGCTTTGGGATTTAAGATTTATAATATATATGGGACATTTTTTTTTACTTTAATATCACTGGATTAGAATTTCAACTGTTGCTGAGCTATGATTTGTTATTAGTTGTATTTTCTTAATAATCATCTTAAAAAGGGAGTTGCCTTTTATGGTATTGCTTCATGTATTTTGATTTAGTATAGAAGAGCTATAAGTGCTTTATATTATTTTGAAAAGCATAAGTAATCTAGGACCTAAAATCTTGCATGTCAATTCATGAAAGTTTTCAAAGAGTTTTACATATATGTTCATCATTATTGCACGACTTTGTAACTTTGTATTTATTGCATACTTGAGATGAAATATTTTTGACCCATATGCCATAATCTTTGAGACCGTGTCTTCGTTTAACCCTCGGTGGTAGGGATTATACGCCACTCTTTAGGTAGTGCACTACTGCTTCGTTGGGACTCTCGCTTGCTTATGGTGGTATGTGCGACAACAAACCTCTATTCGTCTTCGACCTGTGCTACCAGGACCGTAGCCTCGGCCACTCACCGTTTTGAATTTTGACTATGTATTGTTACGGCATATCTTGGGTTACTCTGTTCTTCGTATACTTTGATAAGTAATAATATGTACTTTGCGTCTTCGATAAGTAAGTATTTGCATTGTATTTTCAATAAATGATGATTCGTCTGCATATTTTTGATAAATAATCTTTTTCTTCGCAGTTTGTTATGTTTTATGAAAGTCCTTTGAAACCAAATTTATGCTTCGTATAAACACGTCATAGTTTCATTTATAGCATTATGTGTTGCGCGAACATTAATTATTTGGATAAAAGTATATTCTCATGTTATTTTTGGGGGTCACATTACTTAATGAGATTTTTATCTCACTTTGTCGTTCTCTTCTTTTTTTAAAAATTATGTTCTTGCAGATATAAGAAGTAGATATACTTTGCTTGGAACTTGGGCTAGCACCTTCGTGGTGTTGGATATCTTTAGTACCTTTGGTTTATTAGATGTCCATTTGATTTAAAAAGATTTGCTTAGAATTCGTTATTGAGTTATGTACCGTAAAAGTTATCTTGTAATTGTATTTGGAGATTCTGAACCATTGGATTTTGGTCTTTTAGATTAGATGCTCTAAGGCTTTGCTCATTTCTTATGGTCTTTAGATTATTTAATGTGATGTTCTTTAGTTTTTGAGCCTTGCGGGCTTAGGATGACTTGTCTTTCTAAGTTCGTGGCGGTCTCGTTCCCAAATTTGCTCGTCAAATTTCGGGGCGTGACACATGTAATAATGTATACAATTTAAAGTTGAGAGGAAAACTCAGTAAGATGTCGGAGAAGTGAAATATAGGAGATCACAAACGTAGACTGCTCACGTCTAAATATGAATTGAGATGAAAGCTTTATAAAGATCCAGATCTTCCTAGTGATATGCAGGACAAACTTCGTTATAAGTTTTCCAAGTTGCCAATAACATTGTATTTCATGTATAATATTATCATTTAAATAAACATCTTTACGCATTAAAAAAGTGTTTTCAATATTTCATGCCTTCCTAAACATATAAAATTTTTTGCTTTGAAAAAAAAAACATATAAAATTTCTCGGCAAAAACTACTCAAAAACCATATTCTTCATATAAACAAATTTTAACGCCCCACAAAATTCCTATTCTTTGCTATAACTTGTGGCTAACATTGCTCCTGTTTTGCTTTTGGATCTTGGTTCCAAAAGTAGTTAAGAGTCAGAATTTTTATCTTAATTCTAATCTATAATCCCTTGTGCCAACTATCTGATCAAGAATGAAGTAAAATCTAACATGCTTATAAACATAAGACACATGCATGCAGATATATGTATACACACTCACACACGCATATATATATATATATATATATATATATATATGTGTGTGTGTGTGTGTGTCGATGTATATAATCAACAAACTCAAACATAATAATTTAATTCGTAAAAACTTCATGACTGAAACAATACGAGCCAAGTCAGAAAGGCCAAAAAGAAAAGTACATTTACCTTCTGTGCATAATTTAATTTGCAACACCACGTGCATAAACTTTCATCACTGCATCACCTTTTTCTTCATCGTTCTTGAATTTAAAACCCCTTCCCAGCTTTGACAAGAGTAAGGATCGTCTCGAACATCATAGTAGAACAAGGCAAAGTAATTGGCTGCATGGGTTGAATCTCTTCTTCATATTGAGTAAGTAATGACTCAAAGCGCACTGATGATAGACATGCATCTGGTTTAACATATCTTTTAGTCTCTTCACCAACATACACAGAAAAGAACCCCTTTGGAATTGGCTTCTTCTTGTGGTCATCATCTTTCTTCAGCATGGAGTATCCATTATGATGATCTTTGCGAGCAATCTTCTTCACGAAACAAGAAAATTTCTTGGAAACTATAGCAATGTTAAACGTATAGATTTGGGAATGTGGGTTGAACAAAGAAAAGAGAAGGATCAAAAGGGTTGTTGTATGCTATGAAACGGAAAAGAAAAGGGTTTTGCAAAGTGCCTGATGAACTAATTAAAAGGATTAATGAGGTTTTGTGATGAATGAGAGCAAGGGTAGCTTCATTCATATATATAGGAAATTCCACCGCCAGTACTCTTCCTATCTTAAACAAATTAGGAATCCTAATGCTTATTAACAACAGATTGTATTAGGGTAAGTATAGCTCCATTAGATCAATATATACTACAATTATCAATTTTTACACCCTTATCCTTCAACTCTTTTCTTGATTTTTCACACCTTAATTAATTAGAATTGATAATTATTTTACTAAACATAAACTGTTAAAATAATTGTTTTCATTAGTGTCAATAAAGATGGCGGCTATGGGGCCGTTAAATTTTGTATTTTCTTTTTTTGGAGACAGAATTTGAAAACAAATTACAATGAGAAAATTAACGTTATTAACTATTCGTGTTACCGTTAACGTTTTGTGATCTAATTGCTTTATTGATTTTTAAGAAAATGTAATATAGTATTTATCACAAGCCTCTTAGGGATAATATCTCATCGTTGTTAGTGCCTTGAGAAACATCTGATAAACGCATTGAACTAGGAAACTATTCTTGAAGAAACAAATTGATTTGAACTAGTTATCTTGTTTGTTCTGCAGATCTTAAGCTAGACCTAAAGCCTAACTTTTCTTATTAGAACTAAAAATTTAACCTAGATCTAAACTACGTACATAGCACTTCCGTATATATATATATAGGAGATTACTTTTTTATATATATATATATATATATATTTTTAAGCTTTCACATAGTCTATGAATTTAACCTGCATAAATTTTTTTCCATTGAGTCTTTACAATGCTCTCGTATTTTGCAAACATATATAGTATTGTGTTCTTCTAGGTCTAAGAAAATTTGCAGTTTCTTTAACAATCTCTCCCTTGTGACTTCACGTACTGTAGAAGAGATTTGTGTGACTGACTTGAAGACTTGAATATAAAATTTAATAATTTCGTAATAGTTATAAACCACTTTCTGGACGATAACGTACCTCATTATCTCTTTTTTTTTTTTTTCATTTTTGTTCTGGACATTGATGCATTAATTACCTAGTGACTGCAAATTGCATCTTCATTTTGCCATATTACAAAAAATAATTTTCAACGTATTATTTGTCATAAATTGTGTCCAACATTGCTCCTGTTTTGTTTTTGGATCTTGGTTCGAGAATTAGTCAAGAGTCACAATTTTTATCTTAATTCTAATCCAAAATCAGCTATGCCTTGTGCCAAGAATGAAATAGAATCCGATATGATTATATACACAAGACACATGCATGCAGTGTATAATCAACAAACAAGAACATAGTAAAAAAATAAATTATGAATAAATCTAAGAGCAGTCCTTTTGGTTTAGCCATTTATATGATTATTCATAATTTACCCCTTGAGTTGATGAATAAATCCCAAACACCCCTATAAACTTTTAAGATTACCTAAATTCCCCCATGTCAAGTCATTTTATTGGTAATTTTTATGTAATAACCATTATGTCCATAATCCAAGTATGTAGCTATTAAGGCTTGTTGAAAGACCTATTGTCGTACTTGATTAATTGCCCTATTTAAAGTGAATAGGTGAAAAATATTTTTTTTTTTTGTAAATTTTATGTCATGTTAAAATCCAAAAACATCCAAAAATTACACAATACGGAAAATGACTAATATGCCTTTACTTTATATTGAACCAGCAGCCTTTTTGGTTTAGGGATTTTTAAATCCTCTAAATCCGCAATTTCATAATGCTCTAGATCAGAGATTCAATCCTAGAGAAATAGAGTTTATTTTTACTGAAATTAATCATTAAATCAAAGAGCTCTTGTTTTGCGCAACCAAGGCAAGTTTTGCAAATGTCTCTGCAACTCCACTACTATTTGCCAGGAGCTCAAGTGTAGTAACATTAGTAGTAGGACTATAGAATATGTGGAAGAAGTAGAGTTCTTCATCTAATATGTGGAAGAAGACGATTGACAAAGATTGATGGAAAGAATAATATTCTAAAAGAAAAGATAGGATGAAAGTAAAGAAGAAGAAAGAGAAGCCAATGCTTCTAGAGATAAGACTCGAAAGTCTAAAGATCTAGTTGTCCAATTCTAGAGAGAGAGAGCAACAGATTATCCTCATACAAAAATCTAAGCAATACTGTCTTCATTAGTTGTGTAGTTGGTGCTGTGCATGTGGCAATGAAAATTTTGATTGATAAGAGAAAAGTGAAAAAAGTGAAAAAGTGAAAAAAGAAAAAAATGGATGGGAGAAGGAGATGGAGAGAGCGATGATGGTGGTTCTTGGCTTGAGGTTGGAAAGTTAGGGAACAAGAAAGAAGATGAAAAATAAAGGAAATAAGAAAAGAAGAAAAGTTAAAATGATGATGAAAGTGTTGATTTTTTGTAGTTGTGGTGATAGAAGTGGATGGAGTATAGTGAGGAGGTGGTGGAGATAGAAGGAATAAGAATATTTCAAAATGCCCCCCGTGTTTTGTTTAATATGCAAATAAATCCCTACTTTCTAATAGCTATTAAGGGCAATCATGTCCAAAAAGAATTTAATTTAATGGAAAATATAAAATAAATTCACATTTCAAGGGCATGTAGCTTAAAGCTAACACACAAACTGACAGAAGGGGGTAACATGCAATATTTTGACAAAACACAAAGATCTTTTAAAGACTTATCCTAACGTGAGAGGTAGCATGCGACTTCAACATATTATAGGAGGGTGTCATGTATTTTACTTTAAATAGAAACTACTACAATAGCAATCAAACAACCACCTTTAGTTTATTAACAACACATTGTCACTAACATACCAACAATCAGTCCAATAGGATACAACAAACAAACAAAAAAATAAAAAGGAAATAAGCATCCGTTAAGATTATATTCAAAATAATACAAAGACTAAAATTTAACATATGGGTACAGTGGCAGATTGACGTTGGTAGCAGCATGTGCACGTGCACATGCTGGATTTACCCTAAAAAAGTGAGGGGTAAATTCATAATTACATATTAAAAAAAAAAAAGTACAATGCTGCCATGCTGAGTTGCTGACCGCACAAGCCACTCTGTTTTGTAAAGCTAAAAAAGACAAAAGATTGCTTTTTGATCAAAAAGCAAATTTTTATCAAAAAGTGTTTGTCATCAAAAATTTGCACGTCTTTTTTTTTTTCCAGCAAAGTTGGTTCTCTTCTTCTTCCTCCAACCTGCAGATCAATAACGCGGACTGAGTAATTTTTTTTTTTTTGACATGTCACAAAATGATGATAAAGTAGTTTTTTTTTTGTGCTCAATAAACATTACAAAAAATTTATAAATATGTAACTATATGAAAATATTTGTAACTATTACGAGAATTAAATTAAAAGAGTGAAGAGCTAAGTTGTTCTAGCAATTTATTGAGGAGATAGAAAGATGACAAATATGATGTAGGGTTTTGTATTTTTCTTAAAATCTACATTACAGTGCATGAAGGACAATGCAACCACATTCCTTTTTCTTGCTTTTTGACTTCAAAATCTAGGTTAAGTACAAAAATTGTGCTTCAATAAGAGATCAAAAGATGTAGGACCAAGTCTTTTTTTAATCTCTTTTTTTGCTAGGAACAGAAGATGATATAAGGTACATGATATTATTTTACTAAAGTTTGTAATATTTTGATTAAGAAAGTGTGTTCAAAGCCTATCTAACTTATCTTAATATCTTCACAATCTTAATATTTGATTATGCTAAAAGAATATGTAACACGTATGAGGAACAAAATAAAAATTGTTGTTTTTTATTTTTTAACATATTTCAACACCTTCAATATAACTCTTTTTAGGAAAAATAATTCTTTTGATATGTAATGGAACTCAAGAGATATTTGATTAAAACATTTCATTTTTGGGAAAATAAATAGCAAAAAATTATACTTTTGTGTGTAGTTAATTTATTCATGGAGAATCTTGAGCTAATTGGGCTTGTGCATTCTAGAATTGATGTAATTGTTAATTTTATATGTAGGTTACTGCTGGTTTTTGGATTGATGGATAAATTTTTGAAAAGAAAGACAACTTCTGAGCATGAAATGGATAGTGAAGACAATGCATAAAACTCTTCAAAGCAACCTCGAATTGAAATCAATTTAGAAGGTTTAGAATTAGGTCCTGGGTCATGCCCTAAAATTTCATTTTATCATCCTAATGATCAAGATAAAATACGGAGATACTACTTGCAGAAAGGACCCTGTCAACCTCGTCATCATGATTTTCCCAAGAGAAAAATTGGGAATAAGTTTCAAAAATTTAGTTCTTCCTAGTTCAGTGAATTTAGTAATTGGATAGAGTACAGCATAACAAGGATGCTGCATATTGTTTGTGTTGTTATCTTTCTAAACCCAATTATGGAAAGCAGTCAGGTGGAGATACATTTGTTACAAAAGGGTTTAACAATTGGCACCAAAAAGATAAATTTAACTTTCATGTTGGAGGTCCAAATAGTGAGCAGAACACTGCTTGGAGGAGGTGTCAAGACTTGATGAAGCAAAGCCAGCACATTAAAGTTGCTATTGCTAAGTAATCTGATCAAGCTCGTGACTTATATCGGAGCCGATTAACTACGTCAATTGATTGCATTCGGTTCCTTTTGAAGCAAGGATTGGATTTTCATGGTCATGATGAAACGGAACATTCTACTAATCAAGGTAACTTTCTTGAGCTTCTCAAGTTTCTTGTTGATCATAATGAAGCCATCAACAGTTGTGTTTTGCAAAATGCTCTTGAAAATAATCGGTTAACTGCTCCTAAAATTCAAAGAGATATTGTCAGTACTAACCATTAAATCTATTGTAAATGATCTTGGAGATTAATATTTTGCTATTATTGTTGATGAATCACGTGACAAATCAAACAAAGAAGAAATGATCATTGCTTTGCGGTATGTGAATAACAAAGGAAGTATTGTTGAGCATTTTATTGGTATAGTGCATGTGAATGATACTACATTATCTTTGAAAAAGGGAATTGAATCACTATTTAGCACATATGGATTGTGTATATAAAAAATTCGTGGACAAGGATATGATGGTGCTAGTAACATGCGAGGATATGATGGTGCTAGTAACATGCGAGGTGAATTTAACGGTCTGAAAAGTTTGATTTTGAAAGAAAACCCATCTGTTTTCTTTGTTCATTGCTTTGCTCATCAATTGCAACTCACACTTAAAAGAAAAACAGCTTCCCGCATTATATAAAACAATTTTACAAAAATCTTTTTTGAGAAGCTCAAATTTGGAGCTTTTCATTTTTTTAGTTTTTTTCAACTTTTACTTTTACTTAAAAGTATTTTAAAAAATGGACTAAATAGGTTAGTTCAGCTTTCAAACTCATATGAAGCGTTTTTTAGCATTTGAAACCTAGGCCAAACAGAGCCTGAATTAGTTTCTTGCGAGGAAATTTCAACGAAGTTTCATCTTCATGGGAGCATTTGTCACGATGCAATGGACGATACCAATTTGATTAACATGACTTCCTGTTTCTTGCGAGGAAATTTCAACAAAGTTTCATCTTCATGGGAGAATTTGTCACGATGCAAAGGACGATACCAATTTGATTAACATGACTTCTTTTTTATAGGCCTTACAATCACTTTGAGGTCACAATCAGCCAGCCTTATCTCTTGATAATTTGTTTCAACTAATGACAGTGCAGCCTCCATGAAATTTCATTTCAGATCTAAACATCTTTTTTCCACAACAACAGTTGATAAGATTTCATTTTGGATCCTTTACGCTAATTTCATCTGAAAGGCGCAGAGTAAAAAGGCACCAGTGCAACCTGTCTTAGATAATTTGCTGTATTTAAGACAGTGCAGCCTCTAGGCATACTCATCCCGAAAACAGACTCTTTCTAGCGAGTGAAAATGGCAGATGCTGTACTATCCTTTCTACTAGACCATCTCTCCATATTTCTCCGTGAGCACAGCGGATTGCTGGGAGAGCTTCGAGATGAAGTCCAGCATATCAAAGATGAACTTGGGCAAATGTATGGCTTTCTGAAAAGAGCAGAAGCAATATTAGAAAATAATCCCCAACTTGAAGCATGGGTCAGTCAAGTGCGAGATGTGGCTTACGATGTCGAAGATGTTGTTGATGAATTTATCGTGCGAATTGGACTCCATTATGGTGATGGATTTCTTGGTGGAGTGCGGAAGCTCTCTAGTTCAATTCAAAGTTTAAAAGCTCGTCACCAAATTGCTACTAAAATACGTACCGTCAAGGGAAGGATTAAAAATATTTCGGAAGCACATCATAGATACCAAAACCAGTACGGCATATTTGAGCAAGGCTCAAGTTCTATTGTTGCTCAAAACCAAAACCAAAACCAAAACCAAAACCAGAACCAGAATACATGGTATGATCGTCGGGGAGATGCACTTTTTCTAGAAGAGGCAGACTTGGTTGGCATTGAAAAGCCTAAGAGGAAGCTCATGGATATGCTTATTTCAGAAGATCCTCAACTCCGTGTAATTTCCGTGGTTGGGATGGGTGGGTTAGGCAAAACTACCCTGGTAAAAAACGTGTATGATGATCCAGATGTAAAGAAACAGTTCAAGCATCACTTATGGATCACAGTTTCACAATCATTCAAGACTGAAACACTCTTGAAGCAGGCGATTCAACAACTTATCAAGGAACTCAATCAACCCGCGCCTGATGAATTGGATATCATGGACATTAATAGCATGAAACAACTGGTTCATGATCTCCTTCGTCAAGAGAATTACATTGTTGTTTTTGACGACATTTGGAGCCCAAGAGATTGGAGTGCCATCCGGATGGCATTTCCCAAAAATGATTGTGGTAGTCGTATTATGATCACAACACGCATCACTGAGGTTGGCCAGACTGCTAACAGTGAAATCGCAGGTGACATTTATCCTTTAGAGAGTCTAACAAAGGACAAATCACGAACTCTGTTTTGCAAGAAAGCATTTCAAGCTGCTTCTTGCCCTCAGCATTTAGAGGAAATTTCAGAAAATATCATACAGAGATGCGATGGCTTGCCACTTGCGATTGTGGTAGTTGGTGGTGTCTTGGCAACGAAGAGTCGCAAAACTGAAGAATGGGACGTGTTCTATAAGAGTCTTGGCGAGCAGCTAGCAAGCAACGACCAACTGGAGAATATGACAAAGTTACTCAGTCTCAGTTATTTTGCCTTGCCTGACCATCTAAGAATTTGTTTCTTGTATTTAAGCATTCTTCCAGAAGATGTTCTCATAGAAAAGAATAGATTAATTCGGCTATGGATTGCTGAAGGATTTCTGCAAAGGAAAGAAGGACTGACAAAAGAAGAAGTTGCCGAAGGTTATCTCAATGATCTAATCAATAGAAACTTAGTCCAATTTTCCCAACCAACTTATGATGGACGATTGAAGGCATGCCGCATACATGATATCATACAACAAATTATCATTCGCAAGGCAAGAGAACAGGGCATCACAACTATATTTAGTGAACAAGGAATGCATTTACCAAATAAGGTTCGACGCTTGGTAATCAATGACTCCATTAAAAACACACAAGTAAGCAATGACTTTCTCAAATGCTTTTGTTCACTTTTATTGTTTGAGCCCATTGGTTCTATGTCGAAGCCCTTTCTATCTAAGCTATTAGCTTATGGTTTTAGGCTGCTAAAAGTGTTGGAACTAAAAGGTGCTCCTTTAGAGGAGATCCCGCATGAAATTTTCAATATGCTTCATCTCACATATTTGAGCTTAAGTCACACAAAGGTGGAAACTGTACCAAAATTGATCGGAAAGCTTCAAAAACTAGAAACCTTGGACTTAAAGTACACCAATGTGACACAATTGCCAATTGAGATTTTAAAGTTTAAACAACTTCGACATTTATTAGTGGGTGCAAAGTTTATTGGATTTCAGGGTCCGTATAAAATGGGAAACATGCAGTCCCTTCAAAGCCTTTGTTATATAAATGCAGATGACATGGGTGTAGTGAAGGAGATAGAAAAGTTAACCCAGCTAAGGAAATTAGGAATTACCAATCTGTTAAGAAAGGATGGAAAGGAATTCCTCTCTTCTCTTGAGTAGTTGACCAATCTCCGCTCATTACGTGTTGTTTCCATAGACCCAGAGGAGGTCCTCGATCTACAGTATCCTCTTTCCCCAACTCCACGATTTCTTCAAACACTAGAATTGAGGGGGCGACTAGAAAAGGTACCATAATGGATTCAATCTCTTCAAGGACTTACTAGAATATTTCTTATGGGGAGTCATTTAAGGGATGACCCTCTGCAATTACTTCAAGATTTGCCCAATCTGGTAGAACTTTTGCTTATTCAAGCTTATGAAGGAGGGGGATTATGTTTCACGGCCGGAGAATTTCAGAAACTCAAGAAACTAGTAATGTGGGATTTACGAGAGTTGAGATGGGTAAGAGTGGAAAGGGGTGCAATGCCGTCCTTGAACAACTACTGCTGGCGAAATGTGAATTAATTGAAGAGTTGCCAATGGCTATAGAGCATTTGATTTGTCTTCAAGATCTTAATTTTGCTATTATGTCTGATAGATTTGTGAAAAACCTAGAAGATATGGATAAACAAAGTGCAGATTATAATAAAATTGCTCACATCCCCCAAGTTGGAATTTCAAATGTGGTTGATGGTGAATATAAACATCACTACTTGTGAAAGAATGAATATGGCCATCACTTTGGACTTTGCCGTGAGTTGTTTGGCTTCGGACTTCCATTCCGCATTCTACTTTTCTTTTTCTTTTTTTATTAAGTTTCTTGTCTTTCGTTTATGTAAAAGTTCTCAATTATAAATAGATTTTGTATTGTTCTGCTCGCTTGTGCGTTTCCTAAAGCATTTATTAGATGTTGTATCAAAATTCTAATGATTTCATGTTGAATGCTTGCATATGCTTTTGTATCTTCTGTGAGTATTTCCTACAGACTTGTAATTAAATAGTTTACTTCTCTCCTCTTTCCTACTTCTGTTAATTTTCAAAGTATATTGCTTCGATGATCACCAAAATAGAAGTGGATCTTATCACTTCCTTTCGAGATACAATTTATTTATTTATTTATTATTTCCTCAAAAGGCCCTTACAAAATTTAATTGTTCAAGTTCCCAAGGATTGAGTGGAGTGGTCACGTAGCGATTTTGCTGTGATTTAAGGTTTTAAGTTCGAATGCAATGCGTATATTGTCCGACTCTTAATTAATCTAGAGTATGTGTTGGGATGGATCATTGCATTATGCGGTTGCGCTCCATTATCTGCGGTCAAGAACTGAGAGAGAGTAGAATTTTCCCTGTTGCACTCGCTTAGTGTTGACCGCAGTTCGTTTGCAAAGGAATGAAACTTCAGCCATGGTGGTTGTGTTAAATTAGTCACCATGACCATGTTAAGGACTTCTTTTATATGTATTATGGGTGTTGATCTTTTTCACGGCTTACTTCAAAACTAACCCCTTTTTTACGGGGAAATGACATTCCCATGAACAATTAAAAAGTCTAATTTGATGGTATGGTTCTTGATCTCTGTGTTAAAGATTTTGAGATTGATTTTCTGCAGATATAAATGTGATGTAATATTAGTTAAAACCTCTCTTTAAATAATAAATGAAAAAATTTAATAATTCGTAGAGTTCTACTTTCTTTAAGTGAATATCACCTTTAAAATAGCATCAGAAACAGCTATGGATATAGATTAGGTTACGAGACGGATTCCATCTCTTCTATTCTCTTCACTTATATCTTACACTTCAGTTGAGTCTAATGAGGATTGTTAATTTGATTCAAATAAGTGATGAAACCATTAAAAATAGGTGCATTTGGGTCATTTCTTGGCCAAACTCCGTGCTTCAAGCTACATTCATTCCAGAGCTAGGCGTCTGAATGCTGTTACCGCTACTAATCACACATTCCAAATGTGCAACACAAAAACACAAATCAACGGGGAAGCTCATAAAGTTCAATTAGTCCTATTTGTAACTACTTAAGCAATGCTCATAATTGCGTTAGTTATGAAAAAATTCAAGATTAGTGCTGTGTAACATGTGTAGTATTTCATGATAAAAGCATGTAATGTAATTTAAAGTTGCGTTGGATTTCATGTATAATATTATCATTTTAATAAACGTTTTTATGCATTACAAAAAGTGTTTTCAACATTTCATGCCTTCCTAAACATATAAAATTTTTTGTATTGAAAAAAAAAAACATATAAAATTTCTCGGCAAAAACCATATCTTCATATATATAACCAAATTTTAACGCCCCACAAAATTCCGAATTCTTTGCGCATAAATTGTGGCTAACATTGCTCCTGTTTTGTTTTTGGATCTTAGTTCCAAAAGTGGTTAAGAGTCAGAATTTTTATCTTAATTCTAATCCGTAATCCCTTGTGCCAGCTATCTGATCAAGAATGAAGTAAAATCCAACATGCTTATATACATAAGACACATATATCACTAATCGTACGATTCGGTTCGATTCAAGCGAAAAACGATTCGAATCAACTAATGAATCGTTAATTAAGGTGAATCGTTAAGCGAATCGTAGTGAATCGGAGTGAATCGGACGATTCGCTGAATCGTGACTTACTTTACGATTCGGATAAAAAAAAGTCCATAAATCAAAAAAAAAGAAAGAAAACCCACATCAATTTTTGCCCATTATCAATAAAAAAGAGAGCCTATTTCAACAAACAAAATAAAAAGAAAAGCCTATTTAGATTTAACATCAATTTTTAATTATAATACAAAATCAAAACTCAAAAGTAAAAAATTAAAAGCCCTAAAAAACGAAGAGAGAGAGAACGCTACTCATCTCATTCGACTGAAGTCTGAAACAAGAGTTGTCTTCGCCGATCCAGGAGTTGTCTTCGCCGATCAAAAGTCTTCGCGATCAAGTGTTGGTGAGTTGTCTTTGTTTATAGTGTTGATGAGTTTGGTACTTTGGTCTGTGGTCTTATTTCGCTGACCAAGAGACTTTAGTGGCTATCAGTCTGATAATACTTTTTATGTTTTTTTTTTATTGTTTGTGGTTTTTACTCCTTATTGTTTTTATGTTGGTTTATGGTCTTCATTGTTTTTTTATTGTCTTTACAACCATCTTTTTATTGTTTTTTTATGGCCTGCAACAGCATTATTAAATATCAAACTTTATTTGATTTTTTTATTGTCTTGGCATCATTAAATATTAAACTTTATTTGATTTTTTTATGTTCTTTTTTTTTATGTTTTTTACTTGGCCACTAACTATTATTTATTTGACTTTTTTTTATGTTCTTTTGTCTTAAGACGTTGGCATTTACCATTAAAATATTATCTTCTAATATTTAAAACTGCTAATAGAAACATAATATATTAATTATCATCTAGTTTTAAAGTTGTGACCGAATTGGTATGATTCACGATTCGATACGATTCATGATTCAAAAAAATAGGATTTCGATTCACTATACGATTCACGATTCGTGAACTATCATATATGTATACCATAGTTCGCGAATCGTGAATCGTATCGTAAATCGAAATCTCATTTTTTTGAATCGTGAATTGTATCGAATCGTGAATCGTACCGATTCGGTCACAAATTTAAAACTAGATAATATTTGATATATTACATTTTCATAATAGTTTTTAGTCGAAATTCTTCATTTGAATGGATATAAATATATGTTTTTTGTTAACCATACTTTAATGATAAATGTCAAAGTCCTGAGTGTTAAAGACAAAATAACATAAAATAATCAAATAATAATAGTGGCCAATTAAAGTGTTATCACCAATAAAGTCTTTGATTTAATAATGCAAAGTTGTTGTCTTGACTCTTGACCATACAAAAGCAACGACTGAAAAGGTAAAGCTTTTAAGCATCAGCCACTAATCAACTCAATAAAATCAAACTCTAAGCAAAGACAATAGTTTCCCAAGACTACTTTTGTTGTTGTTGTTGGTGAAGACCAAGGTCCAAGACCATTAAATGCAAGCCACTCAATAAAGACAAGTAAACAAAGATAAAATGCAAAGTTCCAAAAACTAAAGAAAGAGCAAGATCAGTGAGCACACTGAGCAGTAAAGAAGGAATTCGACCAAAAACAAAAGCAGTAAAAAAATAGCAAGATCAAATGTAAAGAAAGAGCAAGATCAGTGAGCAGTAAAGAAAGAGAAGATCAGCAACTCACTTACAATCGGTGAAGCTATTTCATCGGTGAAACAATTTGATCGGCGAAGCAATTTCATCGACGAAGCCTTTGATCGTGAAGAAGATGAGTACATTTCTCTCCCTCTCTCTGTTTTAGGGCTTTTAATTGGATAATTTTTAAGTGTTTTGATTTTATAATTATAGTTAAAAAGTTGATGTTTTTAACATAAATGGGATTTTTGTTTGTTTGTTTGTTTGTTTATGTTTTTAAAAAATGGACCAATTGTATGCTGATTGAAAAAATCTAAAATGGGCTCTTTCGTTTTTTTTTTTTTTTTTGGATTTTTTGGGCTTTTTTTTTTATACCCAAATCGTGCTGATTCGCCGAATCGCACGATTCGCCGAATCGCACGATTCGCTACGATTCACTCCGATTCGCTTACCGATTCACTTTAATTAACGATTCACCAATTGATGCGTATCGTTTTTCACTTGAATTGAACTGAATCGTACGATTCGTATCGCGAATCGTACGATTACGATAACTATTAATGTATACACATATACATATGTAAATATATATATATGTGTGTGTCGATGTTTATAATCAACAAACACAAACATAATAAAGCAGTACTAAAACAATAATAACAAGCAATATTTTACGTGGAAAACCCTCCAATACGGAGAGAAAAAAACCACACGGAAAGTTGAGTTCTTCACTAATAAAATCAAATGATACAATGTTACAAAGAGTTAGCTTTTAGGTAATAATTCTTTGAATCTAAACTACAAGAAGCCTCTGAACCAATTTCTTGAAGAAGCCATATCATGAAGCGATTTCCTCCAAAAATGTAATCTCAATTAGGTGGTGGCCAAACTGTTGCTCGTGGTTGCTCAAACTCTTCTTCCCTCCCCCCCTCCCCACCCCCCCCCCCCTAATTTTGTCTCCTTTTTTTTCTCTTCCTTTTTTTCTTTGTTTTCTTTTATTCTCTTACTCTTTTTTTTTTTCTCTCTCTCTCTCTCTCTTTCTTTTTCCCTACATCACCTCTCCTCCAATTCTTGAAACAACACGAGCCAAGTCAGCAAGGCCAAAAGAAAAGTACATTTACCTTCTGTGCATAATTTTGGGAAGACCATATACATGCATAAAACTTCTTGACTTCATCACCTTTTTCTTCATCGTTCTTGCATTTAAAACCCCTTATCAGCTTTGACAAGACTAAAGATCGTCTTGAATATCATAGTAGAACAAGGCAAAGTAATTGGCTGCATGGGTTGAATCTCTTCTTCATATTGAGTAAGTAATGCCTCAAAGCACACTGATGATAGACATGCAACTGGTATAACATATCTTTTAGACTCTTCACCAATATACACAGGGAAGAACCCCTTTGGAATTGGCTTCTTCTTGTGGTCATCATCTTTCTTCAGCATGGAGTATCCATTATGATGATCTTTACGAGCAATCTTCTTCACGAAACAAGAAAATTTCTTGGAAACTATAGCCATGTTAAATGTAAAGATTTGGGAATGTGGGTTGAACAAAGAAAAGAAGGATAAAAAAGGTTGCTGTATGCTTTGAAACGGAAAAGAAAAGGGTTTTGCAAAGTGGCTGATGAACAAACTAAAAGGATTAATGAGGTTTTGCGATGGATGAGAGAAAGGGTAGCGACATACATATATATAGGAAATTCCACTGCCACTACTCTTCCTATCTTAAACAAATTAGGAATCCTAATGCTAATTAACAACAGTTTGTATTAGGGTAAGTATAACTCCATTATATCAATATATACTACAATTATCAATTTTCACACCCTTATCCTTTAACTCTTTTCTTGATTTTTCACACCTTAATTAGAATTGATAATTATTTTCCTAAACATATACTGTTAAAATAATTGTTTTCATTAGTGTCAATAAAGATGGCGGCTATGGGGCCGCGAAAGTTTTTGTTTCTTTTTTTTTTTGGAGACAGAATTTGAAAACAAATTACGAAGAGAAAATTAACATTATTAACTATTCGTGTTGTCGTTAATGTTATGTGATCTAATTGCTTTATTGATTTTTAAGAAAATAAAATATAGTATTTATCACAAGCCTCTTAGGGATAATATATTAAGATATCATCGTAGTTCATGCCTTGAGAAACATCTGATAAATGCATTAAACTTGGAAACTATTCTTGAAGAAACGAATTGATTTGAACTAGTTTTCTTATTTGTTCTGAAGATCTCAACCTAGACCCAACGATTTATTTTATTTATTAGAATAAAAAAATTAAACTAGATCTAAACTACATAGTACTTCTCCATACATGTATAGGAGATTGCTTTTTTCAAGCTTTTGCATAGTCTATAAATTTAACCTGCATAAAGACTTCCCATAGAGTCTGGTAATCTCTCATATTTTGCATAGTCTATAAATTTAACCTGCATAAAGACTTCCCATAGAGTCTGGTATTATGTTCTTCTAGGCCAATGAATTTTGCAATCTCTCTAACAATCTCTCCCTTTTGACTTCACCTACCGTAGAAGAGATTTGTGTGACTGGCTTGAAGACTTGAATAGAAAATTCAATAAGTTCGTGTTAATTATAAACCACTTTCTAGACCATAACATATCTCATTATCTCATTCTTTTCTTTTTGTTCTGCACATTGATGCATTAATTATCTAGTGATTACAAATTGCATTAATTATCTAGAAGCTAATATGGGGTATACATGCCCTTTATGTTAGAATTCTTTTGTATGGCCCATATTGAATAATAGGCCTTGTGTATTTAATTGGATAATTATATATCTAATTAATAATAGTTTAAATAATTAAGTTAAATCCTTGACTCTTATTGGCCAATAAAGAGGTGTCTTGTGATTGCATGTCTTGATGGAAGACATCTATTCATTCTCTATATATATAAGCCTGGTCCTCTCTCTGCACAATTGATAGAACATTAGTTTTTCATCATTAAAACTACATAACAAACAGTGAGAAAGAGAGAGAAACCAGTGTCTTCTTAATTTCTGCACAAGGGTTTGCATCAAAGAACAACAATGGATCAAGGTACACAACTCTTATCAAGTTCGTAAAAATTAGAAAGTTCTTAAAGTCTTTGGGCATTATAGATTTATATATATGATTGTTAATATAAATTATTAAAGTATATTTTAACATGTGGTATCAGAGCCTGGTTTAAGAACTTATGATTTTCCATTATAATTAATGTTTTCTCCATTATGTTCACTATTTTATTTAAAAAGGATGAAGATAATGGTCTGGTATAATTGCTGACAATTTATATATGTAAGGTTGATGAAATATATGAAAGCCAAGAAAGATATGCAAGAAAAGTATGCTAGTATGTTATCAATATGAATTGTTATCAATTATCAAAGCAATGCGTCAGACATTACACATGTTATTATCTATCGACTTCCGCATTACTGGAACGTTTGGTATGATCAGGCGTTAGTCTTAACCGTCATGATCACAAAATATTGATGTGGTAATTTCGTATAAGTACTTGGTTTTCATATGAGATTGATCAATTATCACAGATCAGTCAACATAGTTTATTGCTAAGTGGTATAACATGTCAAACCTATTTATGCATTAAAAGAATTTACTTATGATCCAAACTTACAGTAGAGAGAATTAATTTGCATATGAATGTCTACTTTATGCTAATTTTACATTTAAAAAAAAAAATAGAAGGACGCTTTTGACTGTTCTGATCACGTGTTGTTTTATTAATATGCAACTACTGAACCAATGTGCTAGTCAGATTCTTAGTCCCAAATGTGTTTTCGAGATTATTATAGACAATTGATTTGTTTATACTAGAAATCACGTGAATAATGTATTATATGTATTAACATTGTACTGGCACCATTTGCTACACATGATTATTTAGGAGTGTAAGAAATTTACACATACTAATTATTGAAAATAAATAAATATTTTGCAATTATGAAATTCTATTATAGATGATTTGTTAGTCACCAAAGTGGCCAAATCTTATAGTGTAGTGAATTTCAAATTGTGAAAATTTTCAATTACCCATAAAGTTTGATACTTTGAAATGATATTAAAAAAATAAATTTTACTTATTTGTGGGTAAATTAAAATTTGCGATTATAAGACATTTAGGGAGCGCCCAAAGGTTGGTCAATTTGTTCTTATAATTTGTAAATGTTGATAATTGATATAAATTTTCTTAGATTGTTACGTATATCCAAAGATAGCAAACACATCTAATTAAAATATATGTAATTATCAAATTATGTTATATTAGCATCGTTATAGTTGTGTTTGTGTATTTTGGTATTTCTCAAAGGAAAACTTTGATATACACTTATTGTTTACCTCCATTATTTACTGAAACCTGAATTTAAATGAAAATTTATATCTTTTATATTTGCAACATCTATTCTTGTTACTCTTCATTCACACGCATAGTCTGTTCCTCTTTTTAATGGCTTAAATTTCTTGAATTGGTGCGAACAAGTCTAATTTCACTTAGGTGTCTTGGATCTTGATTTAGCCATCCAAGTCAAGAAACCCACTGCTATTACAGACAAAGTAGTGAAGAGGAAAAATCTTTCTATAAGGTTTGGGAAAGATCAAACAGACTTAGCTTAATATTTATGCATATGACTGTTGCGAATAATATTAAGTCTACTATTACAAAAATGGAAAACGCTAAGGAATATATGAAAGCTATTGAAGAGCATTCACAGAATGCTGACAAGTCACTCGCTGGAACACTTATGGGAAACTTGACCACCATGAAATTTGATGGTTCACGTTCCATGCATGAACATGTTCTTGAGATGACTAACATAGCAGCAAAGCTTAAGGCACTAGGGATGAATGTGGTTGAGTATTTTCTAGTTCAGTTTATACTAAATTCCTTGCCTCCTGAGCAATATGGGCCATTTCAAATAAATTACAATTCTATCAAAGATAAGTAGAAGGTTAATGAATTGGCCAATATGCTTGTACAAGAGGAGACAAGGCTAAAGAATCAGAGGACTCATTCTGTTCATTTCGTAAGTCAAGAAGCTGGAAAGAATTCTAAAGGGAAGCCTGGACAGAGCAAGAAGAAAGGGCTGCATAATCAAAATGACTCTTCTAAAGCTCAGATTCAGAAAAAGGAGCATAAGGGCATTAAGTGTCGATTTTGTAACAAATTTGGACACATGAAGAAAGAATGCATGAAACGAAAGGCTTGGTTCGAAAGTAGAGGTAAGCCTAGTGCTTTTCTATGTTTTGAATCAAACTTAACTGTAATTCCTTATAACACATGGTGGATTGATTCTGGCTCAACAACTCATATTTCCAATATAATGTAGGGATTCCTTACAATCCAGAGCATAAAGCAAAATGAGAATTTTGTATGCATGGGGAATGGAAACAAAGCTCCAGTTGAAGGAATTGGCACTTATCGTTTAGTTTTGGATACTGGGCATTATTTGGATTTGTTTCAAACCCTCTATGTACCCACTTTTTCCCGTAATTTAGTATCTTTACCGAAGCTTGATACTATGGAATTCTCATTTAAATTTGGTTCTGGATCTTTTAGTATATATAAGGATAATAAATTTATTGGTTCTGGAATATTATGTAATTATTTATATAAATTTCATTTTGATAAAAGTTTTTCAGAATCATTAATGACTTTGCATAACAATGTTGGAACTAAAAGAAGTTTGGTTGATGAAAAATTTGCTTACTTGTGGCATAAGCATTTGGGTCATATATCCAAAGAAAGGATACAAAGATTAATAAAAACTAATATTTTGCCAAATTTAGATTTTACTGATCTTAGAGTGTGTATAGATTGCATAAAAGGAAAGCAAACTAAACACACTAAAAAGGGAGCCACAACAAGCACAGAGCTTCTTGAAATTATACACACTGATATTTGTGGACCTTTCGATGTTCCATCTTTGAGTGGAGAAAAATATTTTATCACATTTATTGATAATTTTTCACGTTATAGTAATATTTATCTATTGCATGATAAGTCTCAATCTTTAGATGCTCTTGAGATCTATATTAAAGAAACTGAGAGGCAATTAGATAAAAAGGTGAAAATTGTAAGATCTGATAGACGGGGTGAATTTTATGGAAAGTATGATGAATCAGGTCAATGTCCAGGACCTTTTGCTAAATTTCTCAAAAAGCATGGCATATGTGCTCAATACACTATGCCAAGCACACCACAACAAAATGGTATAGCCGAAAGGTGTAATCATACATTATTGGATATGGTTAGGTGTATGTTAAGTTATTCATCTTTGCCCATATCATTGTGGATGCATGCATTAAAGGCCACTATTTATTTATTAAACAGGGTTCCTAGTAAGGGAGTTCCAAAGACTCCATTTGAATTGTAGACAGGAAGGAAACCTAGTTTAAGACATTTACATGTTTGGGGTTGTCCAGTGGAAATAAGAGTTTATAATTCACATGAAAAGAAATTGGATTTTTGAACGATTAGTGGTTATTTCATTGGTTATCCAAAAAAATCCAAGGGTTATAGATTTTATTGTCCTACTCATAGTCCAAGAATAGTAGAAACTGGAAATGCTAGGTTCATTGAGAATGGTGAAATTAGTGGGAATGGTGAACCGCGTAATGTGGTCATTCAAGAAGTTAGGGTGGAGATACCTTTACCTGTAACTTCTAAATTTGTTGTTCAACCTAATAATGTTCAAGAACAACAAATGAATGACCAACCACTCCAAGATAAGAATGTCAATAATGAACCTACTACAGTAGGTGAACCACAAGAAGTAGCATTAAGAAAATCTCAAAGACAAATGAGACATGCTAATTCTGATGATTATGTGGTTTATCTACAAGAGTAAGAAATTGACTTAGGAATTGATAATGATCCAATTTCATTTTCACATGCCATTGAAAGTGTTGATTCTACTAAGTGGATAGATGCCATGGAAGAAGAGTTAAAGTCTATGGATAAAAATCAAGTGTGGGATCTTATCGAATTGCCTAAAGGTTCTAAGAAAGTCGGGTGCAAATGGGTCTTTAAGACTAAACACGACTCTAATGGCAATATCGAAAGATATAAGGCTAGACTTGTCGCCAAAGGCTTTACTCAGAAAGATGGCATTGGCTACAAAGAAACTTTTTCACCGATTTCTAAAAAAGATTCACTTAGAATTATTTTGGCATTAGTAGCTCATTATGATTTAGAGTTACATCAAATGGATGTGAAAACTAGCTTTCTTAATGGAAATTTAGAAGAGGATGTTTATATGGATCAACCTGAAGGCTTTTCAGTTAAAGGAAAGGAACACATGGTGTGTAAATTAAAGAAATCAATATACGAACTTAAGCAAGCTTCCCAACAATGGTATCTTAAGTTTAATGATACTATAACTTCCTTTGGATTTAAGGAAAACACTGTTGATCGGTGTATTTATATGAAGGTTAGTGGGAGCAAGTTTATTATATTAGTTTTGTATGTTTATGATATTTTGCTTGCTACAAATAATCTTGGTTTATTACATTAAACCAAGAAATTTCTCTCTGAGAGTTTTGAAATGAAAGATATGGGAGATGCAACCTATGTGATAGGAATTAAGATATTCCATGATTGATCACAAGGATTTTTAGGATTGTCTCAAAAAACATATATTAATAAAATTCTAGAGAGATTCAATATGGGAAGGTGTTCAACAGGTATTGTTCCAATTCAGAAAGGGGATAAATTTAGTCTTATGCAATGTCCAAAGAATGAATTGGAACGTGAACAAATGAAAAATATTCCTTACGCTTCTATTGTTGGTAGCTTAACGTATACACAAACTTGTACCAGGCCGAACATTAGTTTTGTTGTCGGTATGCTGGGTAGGTATCAAAGTAATCCAGGATTAGATCATTGGAAAGTTGCAAAGAAAGTTCTCAGATATTTGCACGGAACAAAAGATATCATGCGCACTTATAGAAGATGCAATCATTTAGAGGTGGTTGGATATTCAGATTCAGATTTTGCTGGATGTACTGATTCAAGAAAATCCACATTTGGGTATTTGTTCCTTTTAGCTGGAGGGGCTATCTCATGGAAAAGTACGAAGCAATCTGTCATTGTTGCATCCACTATGGAGGCTGAATTTGTGGCATGTTTTGAAGCCACAGTTCACAGATTATGGCTACGGAACTTTGTTTCAGGACTTGGAATTGTCGACAGTATTGCCAGGCTGCTGAAAATTTACTGTGATAATTCTGCAGCAGTATTCTTCTCAAAGAACGACAAGTATTCAAAGGGTGCAAAACACATGGAATTAAAATACTTTGTCGTTAAAGAAGAAGTTTAGAAACAAAGAGTATCAATAGAACGTATTAGCACCAAGCTTATGATAGCAGATCCATTAACAAAGGGACTGTCGCCTAAAACATTTAATGAATATGTTGAAAGAATGGCTATAATTGGACGTCATTATTGATTTTGTATTATGATTTTATTAAGTTTATCTATTTGATACTCTTGAGCTCACTTATGAGTTTCTGATTTATCTGTTTTCTATTTAGTATACATCATTGATATAGATAAAAGATAACAGATTTAGTCTCGAATGGAGACATTATAGTTGGACCATTAATTTCCCTCTTATTATAGATCATATTAAGTAATGAGCTAGTATTGTAGTACATGGAAGGGACTATGTCGAAATTCATGACGTACAACCGCCATGACTCCTATTAGTTTATTACTCAAGTATTGTATTATGTGGTCAATATAAAAAAAATGATTTAAGATAACATAATTGTGCACATTATGATATTATTAGTCAACAAGGCAATGTCACATGGGCCAAGTGGGAGAATGTTAGAATTATTTTGTATGGCCCATATTGAATAATAGGCCTTGTGTATTTAATTAGATAATTATATATCTAATTAATAATAGTTTAAATAATTAAGTTAAATCCTTAACTCCTATTGGCCAATAAAGAAGTGTCTTGTGATTAGGTGTCTTGATGGAAGACACCTATTCATTCTCTATATATTTAAGTCTGGTCCTCTCTCTGCACTATTGATAGAACGTTAGTTTTCCATCATTAAAACTACATAACAGACAGTGAGAAAGAGAGAGAAACCAGTGTCTTCTTAATTTCTGCATAAGGGTCTGCATCAAAGAACAACAATGGATCAAGGTACACAACTCTTATCAAGTTCGTGAAAATTATAAAGTTCTTAAAGTCTTTGGGCATTACAAATTTATATATATAATTGTTAATATAAATGATTAAAGTATATTTTAACACTTTACTCCCTCTTTCTCTCTCTCCCCCCTTACTTTCTCTTTTGTTTATTTAAGCAATTTGGGCCCCATAACTAACTTGAGCGACAAAGTAGGTCCTGGGGGACAACTCTGGGTAATTTGTTTTGCAGGTTAAATGCTATCGGAACGGAAGCAATAGCCCATCTGGCAGGATTATGAACTCATTCGGTCCATCACCAAATTTTGAGCTTAATAGATTGACGTTGTCTGTGGAAATCGAAGAATGATCCCATTGAGAAACCAACGTCAATGCAAGATGAGTAACTACAGTACTCGAAACTTGCTAATTATTTACTGCTTAATACGTTAGCATTTTTTATTTTGAACATGCTTGCTTAACAATCCTTAGCTCAAGATACTGAAACGGGCTCAAGGAATGTCATTGATGACATTTTCATCATTAAAGTACATTTATTCGTATAAGGGTCCATACTCATGCATGCAATCTTCAATATAAGCATACTCATGCATGCAATCTTCAATATAAGCATGACATTCATTAACATTCTGATACATGTAATTTCTTTACTGAATTGGGACCCAGGTAATTTTAGTTCAAAAAAAAACTATTCGGCAAGCTGCTGCTACATAATGATTGTTCATCGTCGGCATATACGCTCAAAAAATGTGCATTACTATGTGGAAGGAGTATGATTTTAACGAATTGTTATTATCCAGACCAAAATATGCGTCTTATACACATGCCCCAAAGCTGTCTGATAAAATGCCAAGGTGAAAACCTATACAAAGAGTATGTCTCTCATAATATCAAAGTGTTTGTCAAAGTGCCAAAAGGCAATTTCTACTGGAAACGTTTTTTTAAAAAAGGGGCATGCTAGCCAACATGAGGGCTTCATGGTGTAAGTTCCAAAAAATAATGATCCATATGACCATTCCCGAAACAAAAATTCTTTGAAGATGGAGTCACATTTACAAACTTGGAAAACAAGTCTTCCAAATTTGATGAACATACAATAATTTCCAAGTTGTATACCCGTCTTCTGATCCCTTGGGTGGTATCATTTATAATCCATATCTCAATCCAATAATTGACCTGTTAGTGCATTTATTTGAGATACATAAATAAATATAAGTAGGTTCTTATAGTGCCTCTTAGAGCAAAGTCGTGTGTGGGCATTCTTCAGACGCTTTATTCTTAGTTGATCTAACCATGGCCTAATTCCACAAGAGAAAGGGCAGTTCTGTTGGAGCATTCTTGGCATTAGGCAGAATGTCTCGTGGTGGTGAACCCTCAATTCGCACCAAAGGTACTCGACGGAATGTCTCAGGGAAAGGGAATCTTTGATCTCCCCAAACAGAACCTGAAAATAAAACATCTGCCTTGCTAAAAGCCAAAGTTCATTTGCAGCCCTTTATTAATCAGAGAGGGAAGAAGATGATATTTTCTCTTATCGTGAATGTGAATGTACTCGGCCTACATCTATGATGGTCTCCTTACTATCATCTTGGGCAAGACAAAACAGCTCAATACCACGCTCCTTGCACCATTAATTTCTTGTACTGTGACAATCAACACATGAGCAATTATGACTCATGGAGCAACATCAGTGAATCAGTTCTACAATCAGCTTATGGTGTAGAACCCTTGATCCCAAATGAGAGTAATGCTAGACGTTACCATTTTTTCATCACCTAATTATCACCTCCTAATTGGCATTTCTAGATAAATTTATTTTAGCTCTCTCTCTCTCTTCTTTTATTATATATTTCTCGGGTTAATACTACTTTTGGTCCCTTATCGTTGACCTCATTGACACTTTGGTCCCTTATCTTCAAAATGAGATATTTCAGTCCCTTATCTTTTAAAGTTAGAACACCGTTAGTACTTGTTACTGATTCCGTTAAAAAAAAAAACATAAAAAATACGTAATTGACCAAAATACCCCTACCACCACCACTGCTACCACCACCAAATTGCAGGGGTATTTTGATCAACCATAAGCTTTTTTTTTTTTTTAACGGAATTAGCGACAAGGATTAACAGTGTTTCAACTTTAAAAAATAAAGGACTGAAATGTCTCATTTTGAAGATAAGAGACCAAAGTATCAATGAGGTCAAAGATAAGGGACCAAAAGTGATATTAACCCATTTTTCTCCCTTCTTTTATTAATTTTTCTCTCTCTTCAGTTTTCTTTTTTTCTCTCCCTTAGTTAAGGTTTTCTGTCTTCTCTTTCTTTGTCTTTTGTTTAATCCCACTCACTTTTCTCTTTCTACTATTCACTGCATATTTTATCAGATTTTTTTTCTTTTTCTTGACAAATTGATAATTGTTGAAATTAGATTTTTTTTAATATATTGTCAATTTTCGTTTACAAAAACAACACACGTTTGAGCATATGCAATGCTTCTTCTATTTACAGCTATAAATTATTAAACACCATAAAATTTTAAACATAAATTGTATTAGATGTCACCAAATGTATACAAAATTAAGTTATCTAGAAAAAAAAATACACAAAATTTCTGAATTGCATATTAAATATTCTCCTCATTTGACTTTGCGTACTAATATAAGCATCAATTTCAAATAAGTTACTTTTTTCAATTTTAAACGTGAAATTAATGGAATAAGAGAGAAATATGTCTTTTACATATAAATGTACTAAATATGAAATTTTTATTTATTAATTTTAGCTCCTTAAATACACAAAATGACTTATTTAGAAAAAAAAATCAATATATAATTCAGGATTTGAAATAAATATATATGTACGTACCCTACACAAGAAAACAAAATCCCAAAACCCTTCCAAAGCCCTAAACTCCATTACATAGAAGATCTGCATCCATATAATCCAAAAAGAAAAAAAAAGAAAAAAGAAGGAAAAAAAGTAAATGGATCATATAGCAGTAGCTGAAGAGGCCATTATAATTAAAGATTGAGGCATAAATTCAACGAAGTTAACAAAAATGTGACAAATAAAAATCAGAATTTAGTAATATTTGTTATCAAAAACAAATATTAATAAGAGTAATTAAATTAAAATTGAGAGTTTGGAAAGTCATATTCATGTTCGACCATTTAATTTGTCAGGAAGAGTTGTTCTTCCATTTTCGACAACTATATAATTCATCATGAAAAAGACAAGTAATTTGAAAAAATATGGAGTGAATGGTAGCAAGAGAAAAGTGAGTAAGAAAACAAAAGAGAAGATAAGAATCGTTAATTAAGGGAGAGAAAAAAGGAAAAAAAAAAGAGAGAAAAATTAATTAAAGAAGAGGGGAAAAAAAAATAAAAATAAAAATAGAAGAGAGAGACATAAAATAAAGAGTAATGCTATATGTTACTTCTTTTTTTATCACCATTTTATCACCTTCTACGTGGCGTCCTACATGGTAAGCCAACAAGACAATATTATTTTTTCTTTTTCTTTTTTTATCTCCCTTCTTAAATTCTTTCTCTCTCTTAATTTATATTTTCTAAATATTTTCCTTCTTTATCTTTAATCGTATCAAACTCCATATCAATTAACTACATATGTGATCAATCTTCCTTTTCAGATTATTGTTTCCAATAGCTATTTGGCTTTCCTCCAATCTCACTAATCTTACCAACAATGTATGCTCATAAAACACTGGCCATAATACTCTGTGAGTGAAATAGTCAAGATACTTTTCCATCCATAAATTAACAAACAAATTTGAGAAATAATCTCATGATTCATTACTTGACAATAGCAAAAAGGGTTAAGACCTAAACTAATATCATAATTATTTTCTTTGAGACAAAAATCAGTTTTTTAAGTGGCTAGATATATTGAAGAGTGTTCTTGTTATATTATAATGCATATTTTTCGAAGTTGCAAATGGTAATATGTTTTCCATCTAAATTATTGTTTCCAACATCTATTTCAGGCGAACTTCGCCATCCATAAATTAACAAATATAAAAAGAGTGGTTTTCTAGGTTTGGATTGTGTATGCAAATTAACACAACAAAAGTTTGGAAAAATCGGAATAAAAGAGACAAAAAAAGTGCAAAAGACTCAGCAATATCGTTTGAAGTACGCGGATATGGCTATGATATTTCAATCAAACTATTTGATGTGCCAACATCAACAATCTCTTTCATCTTCAACAAGAATTATAGGTAGCGACGCAAACGTTATCCGGAGAAGAAGAAGATTAATCGTTGATAGAGCTTGGAACTAGGAACGTATATATGAGAAAGGAAAGTCTAATTTGGTATTGGATCTGATATGATTAAAGAAAGAAATAAAAAAAAAATTGAGTAAATATTAATTAAGAGAGAGAAAAAACATATTGTTTAGTTGGTATGTCATGTAGGACGTCACGTAAAAGGTGATAAAAGAGTGATGGAAAAAAGATGATATATAACATTACTCTAATCACAAATATTACTTGACCTTGGCCTGGAGCATAATTAAGTTGGGATATGCCATTGTACCATGGGGTTTATGGACTTAGGGTGAATCCAATCTAGTATTAACTACGATGAGTTTCTCGCCATTAAAAAAAAAAACCATAAAACTGTCGCACATAGTTTTCGTAATCGTACGATTTGCGATACGAAACGCACGATTTGGTTCGATTTAGGCAAAACAAGATTCTAATCAGTTAGTGAATCGTTAATTAGAGTGAATCGGTAAGCAAATCGTAGTGAACCGTGGTGAATCGTATGATTTACGATACGATTCACGATTTGGGTCAAACGAAAAAAAAAAATCCAAAAAGTCCAAAAAAAAAAGAGAACCCACTCCAATTTGTTTCAAGCAATATAGAATTGGCCCATTATTAAAAAACATGAACAAACAAAATAAAAAGAAAAGTTCATTTAGATTTAACATCAATTTTTAACTATAATTACAAAATCAAAACATTCAAAACTCAAAAGTTAAAATTCCTATAAAAAAAGAGAGAGAGAGAATGCTACTTATCTTCATCGCGACTGTAAGTGAGCTGCTGCTAAACTCGATCAAAAGTTAAAATCAAAACATTCAAAACTACACATTTAGATTTAATATCAATTTTAATTCGATTTTTTCTAATGTTCATATTCAAAGTAAATTTGTTTGTGATGGTTGTCCGAGACCCAAGCATACTAGGTCACCTTTTCCAACCAAGAGTAATAAAAATGTTGTAGTTTTTCATCTTATGCATTGTGATATCTCGGGTCCCCATGGGACACATCAAATTTTGGAGCCCACTATTTTTTAAGCATTGTCGTTGATCATAGAAGGTCGATATGGTTATATATCTCATGACATACAAATCAAACAACTATATATGACATAATTAATACATAATTGTTTTGGCTACTTGGGACAAGTGAAGTAGTAAACCACCTAAAAAAGTAACAAAAAATATATATTAATATCCATTTAAAAGAAGAATTTCAACTAAAAACTGTTAATGAAAACATAATATATCAAATCTCATCTAGTTTCAAAATTTGTGACTGAATCGATATGATTCACGATTAGATATGATTCTCAATTCAAAAAAATGACATTTTAATTTATGATACAGTTCACAATTTGACAACTATGCTGTCGCACATTAAAACTTGCTAGCTAGACCACAAAACCCTCACAAGAATCCTGACTTGGCTCTATGTCTTCTAAACTGAATCACATAAAGCAGCTTCATTTGGTTTTCTAGTCACATTTTGTAACTATATTTGGCAATCATTTCCAACTTTAGTGCACATCTTTACCTGAACATAGAAGGTAGACCAAAAATAAGGCTTTTCCAACATTGGTTCCCAGTGAACAAGCTTAAGCTCCTTTTCCCTATTCACATTCTGCAGCCACTCATCCACGCTTCCTTTTGCCCCTGCTTCCACCATCCTTAGCCCAACATCATTATACTTCATCATCCAATGGCCTTGTGGATTCTTCACTAACCGCCCTGTCACTATCGGGAAAGCACAAAGCATATTTAGAATTTTCCCTGTTGCACTGGCTTACTGCTGACCGCATGCAGTTCGTTTGCAAAGGAATGAAACTTCAGCCATAGTGGTTGTGTTAAATTAGAAACCATGGCTTACTTCAAAACTAACCCCTTTTTTACGGGGAATTGACATTCCCATGAACAATTAAAAAGTCTAATTTGATGGTATGGTTTTTGATCTCTATGCGAAACATTCGGAGATTGATTCTCGTCAAATATAAATGTAACGTAATATTGGTTTAAACCTCTTGTTAAATAATAAATGAAAAAAAATTAATAATTCACAGAGTTCTACTTTTTTTAAGAGAATATCACCATTAAAATAGCATCAGAAACGACTGTGGATATAAATTAGGCTAAGGGACAGACTTCATCTCTTTTATTCTCTTCACTTACACCTTACACTTCAGTTGAGTCTAACGATGCTTGTTAATTTGATTAAATAAGTGATGAGACCATTAAAATAGGTGCATTTGGGTAATTTCTTGGCCAAACTCCGTGCTTCAAGCTACGTTCATTTCAGAGGCGTCTGAATGCTGTTACGCCCACTAAATCACACATTCCAAATGTGCAACAGAAAAACACATATCAACGGGAAGTTCATAAAGTTCAATTAGTCCTATTTGTAACTACTTTAGCAATGCTCATAATTGCGTTAGTTATGAAAAAATTCAAGATTAATGCTGTGTAACATTTGTAGTATTTCATGATAAAAGCATGTAATAATGTATACAATTTAAAGTTGAGGGGGACTCAGTAAGATTTCAGAGAAGCGAAATATAGGAGATCACAAATGTAGACTGCTCGCGGCTAAATATAAATTGAGATGAAAGCTTTATAAAGCCTTTTGTAAAGATCCCGATCTTCCTAGTGATATGAGGGACAAACTTCGTTATAAGTTGTCCAAGTTGCCAAGAAAGTTGTATTTCATGTATAATATTATCATTTAAATAAATGTTTTTACGCATTACAAAAAGTGTTTTCAATATTTCATGCCTTCCTTAACATATAAAAAAATTTTGTATTGAAAAAAAAAACATATAAAATTTCTCGGCAAAAACTAGTCAAAAACCATATTCTTCATATAAACAAATTTTAACGCCCCACAAAATTCGTATTCTTTGCCATAAATTGTGGCTAAATTGCTCTTGTTTTGTTTTTGGATCTTGGTTCCAAAAGTAGTTAAGAGTCAGAATTTTTATCTTAATTCTAATCCATAATCCCTTGTGCCAACTATCTGATCAAGAATGAAGTAAAATCTAACATGCTTATATACATAAGACACATGCATGTAGATATATGTATACACATATATATATAAATATGAGTGTGTCGATGTATATAATCAACAAATCCAAACATAATAAAACAGTAGTAAAACAATAATAACAAGTAAGATTTTACGTGGAAAATCTTCCAATACGGGGAGAAAAAATCACGGAGAAAGTTGAGTTCTTCACTAATAAAACCAAATGATACAACGTTACAAGGATCGGTGTTATCTTTTACGTAATAATTTTTTGAATCTAAACCACAAGAAGCCTTCAAATCAGTTTCTTGAAGAAGCCATATCATGAAACGATTTCCTCCAAAAATGTAATCTCAATTAGGTGGCGGCCAAACTATTGCTCGTGGTTGCTCAAACTCTTCTCTTTTTTTTTCCCCTCATTTTGTCTCCTTTTTTTTCTTTTTTCTTTTTCTCATGTTTTCTTTCTTTTTTTTCTCCTCCTTTTTTGTTTGTTTTCTTTCTTTTCTTTTATGCACTTTTTTTTTTCTCTCTCTTTCTCTCTTTTTTTTTTCCCCTAACCACCGCTCCTCCAATTCTTGAAACAACACAAGCCAAGTCAAAAAGGCCAAAAGAAAAGTACATTCACCTTCTGTTCATAATTTTGGAACACCACGTACGTGCATTAAACTTCATGACTGCATCGCCTTTGTCTTCATCGTTATTGAATTTAAAATCCCTTCTCAGCTTTGACAAGACTAAGGATCGTCTTGAACATCATAGTAGAACAAGGCAAAGTAATTGGCTGCATGGGTTGAATCTCTTCTTCATATTGAGTAAGTAATGCCTCAAAGCGCACTGATGATAGACATGCTACTGGTATAACATATCTTTTAGACTCTTCACCAACATACACAGGGAAGAACCCCTTTGGAATTGGCTTCTTCTTGTGGTCATCATCTTTCTTCAGCATGGAGTATCCATTATGATGATCTTTGCGAGCAATCTTCTTCACGAAACAAGAAAATTTCTTGGAAACTATAGCCATGTTGAACGTATAGATTTGGGAATGTGGGTTGAACAAAGAAAAAAAGAAGGATCAAAAGGGTTGCTGTATGCTATGAAACGGAAAAGAAAAGGGTTTTGCAAAGTGGCTGATGAACAAATTAAAAGGATTAATGAGGTTTTGCGATGATTGAGAGAAAGGGTAGCTTCATACATATATATAGGAAATCCTACCACCAGTACTCTTCCTATCTTAAACAAATTAGGAATCCTAATGCTAATTAACAACAGATTGTATTAGGGTAAGTATAACTCCATTAGATCAATATATACTACAATTATCTATTTTCACACCCTTATCCTTTTAACTCTTTTCTTGATTTTTCACACCTTAATTAGAATTGATAATTATTTTTCTAAACATATACTGTTAAAATAATTGTTTTCATTAGTGTCAATAAAGATGGTGGCTATGGGGCTGCTAAATGTTTTATTTCTTTTTTTTGGAGACAGAATTTGAGAACAAATTACGAAGAGAAAATTGTTATTAACTATTCGTGTTACCGTTAACGTTTTGGGATCTAATTGTTTTATTGATTTTTAAGAAAATGTAATATAGTATTTATCAAAAGCCTCTTAGGGATAATATATTAATATCTCATCGTAGTTCGTGCCTTGAGAAACATCTGATAAACGCATTAAACTTGGAAACTATTCTTGAAGAAACAAATTGATTTGAACTAGTTTTCTTGTTTGGTCGGAAGATCTTAACCTAGACTTAAAGCCTAATTTTTCTTATAGAACTAAAAATTTAACCTAGATCTAAACTACGTACATAGCACTTCCGTGTATATATATATATATATATATATATGTAGGAGATTGCATTTTTTTTAAGCTTTGGCATAGTCTTTCCATAGAGTCTTTGCAATGCTCTCGTATTTTGCAAACATATATAGTATTGTGTTCTTCTAGGTCCAAGAAAATTTGCAGTTTCTTTAACAATCTCTACCTTGTGGCTTCACGTGCCGTAGAAGAGATTTGTGTAACTGGCTTGAAGATTTGAATATAAAATTTAATAATTTCGTAATAGTTATACACCACTTTCTGGACCATAACGTACCTCACTATTTCTTTTTTTTTTTTTTTTCATTTTTGTTCTGGACATTGATGCATTAATTACCTAGTGACTGCAAATTGCATCTTCATTCTGCCGTATTACAAAAAATAATTTTCAACGTATTATTTGTCATAAATTGTGCCCAACATTGCTCCTGTTTTGTTTTTGGATCTTGGTTCAAAAATTAGTCAAGAGTCACAATTTTTATCTTAGTTCTAATCCAAATCAGCTATGCCTTGTGCCAAAAATGAAATAGAATCCGATGTGATTATATACACAACACACATGCATGCAGTATATAATCAACAAACAAGAACATAGTAAAAAAAAATTATGAATAAATCCAAGAGCAGTCTTTTTGGTTTAGCCATTTATATGATTATTAATAATTTACCCCTTGAGTCGATGAATAAATTCCAAACACCCCTATCAACTTTTAAGAGTACCTTAATTCCCCCTGTTAGGAATAATGCCCAAAAGTCAATAAATTGTATTTTTAGAATTATGGATCATGTGCTATTTAATTTATTAATTCATTTAATATGGACAGTTTATTTATTTATTATAAATGTTTTGATTAAATAAATAAAGTCCTTAAAAAATAGGAGAGAGTGTGAGGTCTCTCCTTATATTAGAGAGAATGTGTTGTAAACTACTCCATATCATAGTGAAATCTTTTTATTCTTGTCTGTGGTTTTTCCCTCAATTTATTTGGAGGTTTTTCACGTAAATCTGGTGTCTCAATTATTCATTGTTCTCAATTTTATTTTAACTGCATAATACTGTTTGACCCCGATCATTCCGTTGTGTCACCACGCAACACTTTCAAATAGCTTAAAGAAAAATTTGAATATTTTGGCTAGTGACTTCGTTTTCCACAACGTCGTTTGGTTGAATTTAATTCAACTTTCTTTATTTGCTTCAATCAGCAACACACCACAAGTTGGCCGATGGCAATCACTTCCTTATGACAAGCTTTTGATATATTAAAGAGTCATATACATTGATTATCTTTTAGAAGAAAAATCTTAATGAAAGTCAATTTTTTATTCAAACCTGACGTCGTCATTAGTCTCAGACTCATCTATATTTAGAAATGATTAGATAATCAATTCCTTAACTAAAGACATTTTTTTTGTACTGAAGCACATCGAGACTCGATAGTTATCAGCCGTTCGTGTCGAATATTGCTTAACGAATAAGCCAAAAGACAATAAGATTCGTAGTTGGAAACCATAAAAAGAAAATTATTAATCAGGTAAATGTCACCAGTGGTCCTTTATTTTTGAGAGTTATGACACTTTAATTTAGTTTTATATCTTTCGAAATGAACTTTTTAGTCTTAAATATATTACAAATTTGACACTGTTGATCTAACTTGCTTATTCCGTTAGTTTGTTAATGTTTTTTGCACATAATTCGCACGTGTTTTTATGGCACTTATTTTTTTAGGGTCAAATTGGAGATAATTCCTATATACATGGTGGATTAGGTTAAATAAGAAAAAAAAACAATCAGATTTTGTGTCAATCACGTGTAAAAAAAATTAACAAACTAATAGAATGAGCAAGTTGGATCAATGGTGTCAAATTTATAATACATTTAAAATCAAAAGATTCATTTCAGAAGATATAGGATCAAAATGTCACAATCCCCAATGATAAGGAACCACTGGTGACATTGAACCGAAATATACGAAACCCACGAGTGACACGAGTGAATGATACGGTTATTTATGCGACAATGCTTCGAATAATCCATGCTTCCACCTTGTTTTTTACGTGCAATATTACTATTGTTATCAGCGTTAAAATTAACTGAAAAAAACAAATGAAAAATTTATCAGGTGCGCCATTTATGACAAAAAAGAATTTAGTGGGTGAGTTGAATTTTCGTACAAGTTTATTGATTTGTGACGCAATTTACCCTTATATAATTAATAGGGTATTTTTGACTGACACCCCTTCATAAAAAGTTATATGAGACTTAGACCCCTTGTTTTTTTTAAAGTGAGAGACAGACCCCTTCTGTTAAGGGTATGTCATATTTTCTGTTAAAAGAGTATAAAATGACTATTATAACCTTCATTTGATTCCTTTTTCATTTCCTGCTCTTTCCTTTTCTCTCTCCATCCCCTCTCTTTTTTTGCCCTTCTCTCCTCTCCCAAGAGAAGAGCTGTTGCAGAGAAAGGCAACGACCCTTTCGGAAAATTCGTAACATCTCTGCTGCCTCATTCTTGCTCTAAACATTGCATACAACCAATTTCCCTGCCATGGCTGCTAACTCAAATGCCCAATCAAGTTGCTAAGCCAAGATGCGGGTTGGATCTTCTTGTTTACTCTCATAAAGATAGTTCAGAAAGATATTTGTTAAAAAATAGGAATATCATCACAACCTTATGCATTTATCCACACCAAGACGAAAGCATCAAGAGCAGCACAACAAAAGAAAAAGAAAGATATGAAGCTGAAGGCCTGAAGACCACACACACGCAGTTCTTAGCCATAGGATCTAGAATAATAAATTAACCATATATGAAAAAAAAAAATCATCACCGAAAACATCAAGAGCAGCACAACAAAAGAAAAAGAAAGACAAATATGAAGCTGAAGGCCACACATTCATCATATATGAAAAAAATATTGCTACAGGAGCCAAATCTATATATACATAATAGAGTTAGAAGGAGATAATGGGCAGTTTTAATTTTTTTTGCGCAAATGAGAAATCATAGGAAAAAAGAGAGGGACAACGACCCTATTAGAAATTGCTAAACTCTTCGTCGCCTCATTCTTCTTCTTTCTGAGCTCTATACATGCCTTGTGATGGAAGAGAAACTTAGTGGTGTTGATGGTGATACAGAGAGGAAAGAACGATTTGAGAGAAGAGAGAGGGTGGAAAGTTTGCAAAAAAAAGAGAAGGGATGGAGAGAGAAAAGGTAAGGGCAAGAAAGGAAAGAGAAATCAAATGAAGGGTATAATAGTCATTTTATACTCTTTTAACAGAAAATATGACATACCCCTAACAGAAGGGGTCTGTCTCTCACTTTAAAAAAAATAAGGGGTCTAAGTCTCATATAACTTTTGATGAAGGGGTGTCAGTCAAAAATACCCTATAATTAATTAACGTGAGCTTAGGACCTGGCTTCTAATGTAATTATCAAAATAGCGAAAAGGCACATGCAAACTAACTATGTCATTTTATGATCATTACCGAAAAAAGGAAAAAGAAGAAGAATCTGAAATTTATTTACTTATTTTGCATGATCGATGTCTTTATAGTTGTGGTAGGATACCAACCATATCTGAATTATTATATCTGCAAAATCAATTAAAGCACCATAGAAGTGCAACATAGTTGGATCATTCTGAATCTTTCACTTCAATGTTTTTTTTTACTTTCTCGTGTCATGTTTCATTTGATGGGGTTTGAGTTGAGTGAGGAGTCTCAATATTTGAACACATAATTCTTGAAAAAATTAATAATAATAATAATAATAATATCGCATTACATTACTTTTGATATTTCTCAATTTAATATAACAATTTCGACCCAAAAAAATTTAATATAACAATTAAAACTCAAAAATCAGCAAGGACTTCGGTATATATAATTTCTCTAACAATATAAAAGAGAAAATAATTGCAAGCTCAAGCAGCATAGGATATGTGAATCTTATTATATTTTATTTTTCCTTTTAAGAAACACTCTAATATGTCACATCACTATATTCTATGAAAACATATTGACAATGGGTGAAACTACCCCAACCTAAACAACAAGTTAACACTGTTTAAAAAATTGTTAAAATGACATTTTTACTTTTATGTTAACACTTTTTTTCTTTTCTTTATTCTCTCTCCTCTCATTCTTTTCACCCAAAAAATAAAAAATAAAAAAATAATTTTCATCATCTTCCTCAGCACCCCCCACCGCTGGTCATACCTCCCCAACAAATAGCCTCCCACCCCTACCGTCCCCCTCCTCTCCTCCCTCAGCCCCTTCAGCTCTTTTTTCATATATATATATATATTCTTGTTCTTATACATATATAAGGGTAAGGGTTAGGGTAAGGGTTAGGGTAAGGGCAAGGGTGAGGGTGAGGGGGAGGGTGAGGGTAAAGGGTAGGTGGAGAAGATGATTTTTATGCCTTTTATTTTTAGTTTTTACTTTTTTTTGGGTAAAGATAGGTGTAAGGGTTTTAGGTCAATTACCTAGTTCATATAAAGGCCAAAAACATTCTTAGCTGCAGAAATAGTGCATGGTATGCACTTTGGACGGAAAAACAGTTGGACAACAAACGGAGGGAAGCAGTGTGTTGTTTTTTAAAAATCAAGGGGGGGGGGGGGGAGGGGGGAGGTGTGTTTGATAGTTTTGTTAACATATGGGGACGAATTGATATATATGTGTTTTACATGAGGATAGAGTGATATTTACCATGTTAAAAATAATGTTAGAAATACAATAAACACATCTTTAACAGTTTAAATTTAAATTTTTAGATGAAATAATATAGGTTGATACTTTGTATCACACGCATGATATTTGTTAGGCAATATAGTACCATAACCTAGTTCATATTAATTTCTAAAAAGTCTATTTACTGGGCAGACGTGGTGGTTAAGGAAGAGAATATTGGGTCCAATAATAAGCCAAATTAGGGGTATTCACACATTAATAAAACTCACATAACGTGAATTCCACCAACTTGTGACATCATTTGGATCTGGCTTTTCTTGGTTAAGGGTTAAAATGTTGGCTTTTATTTCACTAAATTTTTTCTGCCAAAAAAACTTCACTTAATATTCAAATTGTCTTTTATCAGGAGTAATCTTTTGCTCAATTTGAACTAATTATCAATTTACTTACATATAAATGAATTTTACATACTGTGAGGTGCACTCTATATTTTTAAGGTTGGTAATCTGCCGACCTAACCAAAGAATTTTCACATTTTTATCCGACATGTTGAAGGACGGTTTGGGTAACCTCGATCAGAAGGAAATTATTAGATCTGTGATTATATGATCCATGTGTAAGAAATCTCAATCACGAATCTCCTGAAGATATGTTGGTCCATAGTCAACTCGATATTCGTGTACTCTATTAAGTAATTTCCGGGAAGTACATGCATCCTTGATCCTACATTAGCACGATGTGTATGAGAATCTAAAATGATGGATTTACACAATTTGATGCTCAAAGAATCAATTAACCAATTGATATATTAAGAGTATGCATTGACCGTTTTACATTATTAGAATTAATTTAATGTAATCGTATTTAACATGAGTTTCTCATTATAAAAAAATAAATAAATTAATTAAACATAAAATATGAAGTTTAATACGCAGTAAATGTGTCATATATGATCGTAACATAAACAAACAGTTTCTAGAATGTCATGTGTGATTTATTGGGTTACTGATCATTCTAATTGAAATAATGGATGGTTGAGGAGCATAATGTTTTTTTTTACTCTACTTTTATAAAATTTGAACTTTAATTTCCCAACTATCAAGATAAGTAACCCACTACTACTAAATCTCATAATGCTATTTTTGTTACTTTTAGATTGATGCTATATTTTGCATAGCACATATCAACTGTCGGTCATTGAAGTGGTCAATAGTAGAGCTAGGATTGAATTGTCTCCTGCTTTGCTTTCAGTTGTTTTGGGTTTCGTTTTTGGTTGTAATGTAAACAAATGTATACATCGTGATGCCAAACTGTGGCATTGGTCAAATATGCTACAGCCTTGTTGAATATAGGAATATTGCTGGCCTTTCGTAATTGGTGAGGATGAACCCGTCTAGGTAGGTAAGATGTAGACAATGAAAGTAATAACTCAAAAACTGATTCATAAACAAAGTTAACATTATTATAAAATAATTGCTATCAAGACAATAATTATAAAAAAAAAATTAAAAAAAATTAGAGAAAAATATATTGATTTTACCGTAAATTATGAATTATAATAAAATTCTATTTATAGGGAAAATAAAGTTACTATATAGTTACTATTTATAAAATATCAGCGGTTACTATTTGTATAATATCGGCGGCTACTATTTGAACAATAACTGTCGGTGATATTATTCATATGATACTGTTTATACGACACTATTCATGGTATTGTTCATACAGTACTATTCAAATTACCATTCATAAGGGCACTATTCACAGCACTGTTCATATGTTCTTATTTACGGATACTGTTCATCTGACAATAACTTGTTTGTGTATGAATATCCATATTTTACTTGAGTTGTGAATATCCATTATCCATATTAGGTAAAGTGCACAAAGCCCCTTTGTCCTTTTGTAAAGTTGTACAATATCCCCCTATAATTTTAAAAGTGTATAGTAATTTCTGAAACTAAGCACAATATTCTCCTTTGGTTTTAAAAATGCACAATCCCCCCCTTTTGGTTTCTGAAACTAAGCACAATAGCCCCCTCTGTCAAAAAATTCGTTTATTTTAATGAAAAATTTGATGTACAGACATCAAATGCGATTATTCAAGATTCTTTTTGTTTAAATTATTAATTATTTAGACAAAAATATCCTTATATGACACATTTTTTTTAAGATTGGAAAAATGAGTATTTTTGTCCAAACAATTAATAATATAAGCAAAAAAAATGCATTTGACGTGCGTGCATCATAATTTCTATTAAAATAGACGAATTTTTTGATGGAAAAAATTGTAGTCCTTAGTTTTAGAAACCACAAAGGATACTGTACACTTTTAAAATCACAAAAGATTATTGTGTTTAGTTTTAAAAATCACAAAAGAATATAGTGGACTTTTAAAACCACATAAAATATTATATAATTTTACAAAAATATAAAAAATTCTATGCACTTTACCCTCCAATATTTCATAACAAACATATGAATCTTGTTACGATTTTGTGTGGTTGATTGAACAATTATGTCTCTGTTTTGTCGTCGTGAGAATACCAATTTTTTATTTTTATTTTCTTCAAAGAAGGACCAAAAGTCAGCTCTAGCAGCAATTTTTTTGTCCTAATCATCAAATAGTACAATTTGTCTTATTCCTTTGAGTGTCGACTCTTGAGGTTAGTTTTAACATCTTCAATCGATACAATCCTTTCGTGGCTGTAAATTGTGCAAGATTATGTTTGAACATGAAAATGAGACAAGAAAAGGAATGAGATTTGGATTCGGGAAAAAAACCTTTTGATCCATTAGGTTTTGGGAAAGTAATTTTTTAGTTTTTTAATTTTTAAAAAGTGATTATTTGGTCTATTTTTGAAGGTAGGTTGACAAAAAAATTATCAACTGAGAGGTATTTTAGAGATTTTACATTTTTTTTTCTTAAAAAAAGTGATTCTAGTGGAATCGACACCACCTTCGTGGGTTGCCCAAACCACAGGAAAAGCTTTTGTTTTCTCTTGGTAAGCTTGGAAATTGTTCCATGAAAACTTCTTATTCGCTGGGCATTCAAAATGTGTAGAATGAGTATCGTGATATTGTGCATTGGAAATAGAGCTTGTATGGATTGTCTCTTGATTCAGATATACAAACAATTATTTTTGACCCACAATAACATCTCCTATTTTTTAACTTGATAATTGTTCCGTTATTTCTTCCTAACTGTGGTGGATGATAATGTTGAAGACATTTTGTAGAAATTGTATTTTTTTGTTTTGGTTTGAACATGTATATTTTGTGAATTTTTTGGTGATTTTTTCTAATTTTTGGTGATATGCTTAAATAAGCACCATAGTAGCCGTTGCTCCCTCTTTTTTTTACCGTTGGTAGCAATGGTAAAAGAAAGAGAGATTTATCAGCTTTCAAAACGTGTCTTTAATGCCATGTAGGAGAGAGAGAATGGGTCCAATAGTAAAATAGAAAAATCACAAAAAGTTAATATTTTCCGTCAACTTACCATCAAAAGTGGACTAAATAGTCACTTTTCAAAAATTGAGGGATCAAAAGGTTACTTTCCCAACACTTGAGGAACCAAAATGTTTTTTTCTTGATTTTGATTCCTTTAGGACAAATTTGTTTGCTTGTTATTTAGTACGAATCAGTGAAATGAATGAATTCATAAAAATTATTTAGCAGGCTCTAGAAGAAATTTTAGGGGTTCTTATGAGAATTTAGAAATCCGACGCTGATAAAGTAAAAGAAGCCGAAATGAATAATTTTGAATATCGATTTCTTAAATAAAAAAATCTTCTTCAACCTTTGCATTGTCGAAGCAAGAACTTTATGTGAGAGTCAAAACCCCAAAAGGAGAATTTAAGAATTTTTCTGATAGGAGATCAGATTATTTTTCTTTGGAAATAGAAAATTCGTCCACCGAGTTTTATCAATTTGCAAATTCTTCCCCACTTAGTTAAAAGAATGAAATTGGCTAATATTGACAATACTAGGTAGCATAAATTGAACACACATAAAGTTAATGATATTTCATAACTAATTGATTGAGCAACAACCCATAATGTTATACATTAGAAGGGAAGAGATCAATAATGATAAAATAATAATACAATTATTTATTTTCACACTCAATTATCTAAACATTTCATCATGACTATATCCTCTTTCCACCACCATTAATTTGCTTGATATCCTTATAACACTACTAGGACGACCGATATGTGGGGTTGTGGGGGAGGAAAGACAAAAGTTGTCGTACATTTTTTATCTATAAGAGAAAGTGAAAATTTTTCAAATCATCATCATTATCATTCCACTCTATAAGAGAAAGTGAAAAATGAAAGTGAAAAATTTTCAAATCATCTTAATCATCATTCTACTCATATACATGTGACAAAATCAGTAGCAGTTGAGTTGTACATGATTCACGAAGCGCCTCTGGCAGAAGATCAATCGTCTTACAAACGAACTTGACTTGCAGATCTTGGATAACATATTCTAGTATTATAAGTACACCATTTGTGCAGAGACTGTACTTTACGTTGTAATTTATATAATTTAAGATTATTGTAAAACGAAATTTACCTAGCAAACTATGAAAGGAAAATATGGACCTGCAATCCAATTATATGGTTTGATTTACTACAGTGGTGGAGTCAAGCATTCAGAGTCAAAATGTGTATTTTATAGCAATTATAAAATTGTAGTATATAGAAAAATGTATCTCCGTATTCTATCTCAACTATTAGAATAATAAGATGAAATTTTAGAGTATAACCCAGATCTGCCTGTATATCTTTTAAGTTGATCCCAATTCAAAGTTACTCTGAACAATTTTATGCATTATCTTCACTATTCTTTTCACTGAATTCAGAAGAAAATTGTTGTCCAGAAATCAATTTGCTTCTTAAAATTTGTCCATCACTCTAGAACTATTGCATCGATTAAAATTAACATATAAAAACAACACTTATAAACTAAAACAACAAACATTAATTCATCTATTAAAAAGAACAATTAACTAACTATTAAAGATAATAATAATAATAATAATAATAATAATAATAATAATAATAATAATAATAATAATAATAATAATAATAATAATAAAACTAAAAGTTAAATCACATTAATAAAAATAAAAATTAAATATAAAAATTAAATCTAAAAATAAAAAATAATAAACAAATAAAAATAACTAAAACTAAAAATTTAATAAACAAGTAAATATACAAATAAAAAAAAACAAATATAACTAAAATTACTAATCAACTACTATAAGTCTATACCTTAAGCTAAAACTAAAACTTAAAATAACTATAATTTAAAAATTAGTAAATAAGTGAAACTACAATTAGAAACTTAAAACAACTATAATTAAACTTTTGCTTGCATTTTATTATTTGGTTTACATACCGGAACTGATAACATTCAAGATTATGCAGGATTATATACGAAAGATCTTTTTTTGGCTCTCTCTTTAGCCCTATATCTCTTATCCCTAGAACCAAATGCGCCCACATTAGAACTACTAATTAATGGTTGATCAAAGTTTATAGATTTGCCCTATATATGAAACAAGAAGTTCTGGTCTTGAAATATAAAAACAATTATAACTAAAACTAATAATAAATATCTAAAACTAAAACTGAAATAAAAATTAAAACTAAAACAATTGATAACAACAAAAAGTAATAATAAACAAACAACTAAAATTAAATACTAGGAACAACTAAAATATTTTCCCTCATAATACACCAAATTGGGAGAATTACAAGTTTCTCTCATTGAAACACTCTTTAATCCTTACTACTTCCTTTTATTCAAAAGTGAATTTAAATATATAATATGATTGATCAAATATATATATATATAATATACGACAAAAGGAAAACAAATTCCAAACCAATGCAAGGTCTGAGAATAACTGACTCGATATGCTAAAGTATCAGAAGAAATTCCGATTGGCGGCATCAGCATAAGCGTTTGTAGTCCAACGGTTAGGATAATTGCCTTCCAAGCAATAGACCCGGGTTCGACTCCCGGCAAACGCAACCCAAATGAGCTTTTTCAAAATTTTGCTTTTGTTCATGAACATTTGTCAAAGATAATTGTTGTTTTTATCTCTAATTATCTCGTCTATTGGTACCCATTATATTATTAGTCCTGGTAGTTACTTATATGAATTATCATTGTTTCCAAATAGAATGAGTCGCTCCGTTTGTTTGCCGTAAAATAACTTGCTTGTGTAAAATATTTTCTATGGAAAGTGTTTTCCTAAAAAATAAAATATTTTACAGGACTCTGTTTGTTTGCCATAAAATAACTTGTTGGAGGAAAATATTTTACTGCAAAATAGAATATTGAAAAATATTTTCTGGTGTTTGGATGTGCCATAAGTTTTGTAAAATATTTTCTTCTCCCAAAGGCCATGAAAACATTTTACATAATTTTGTACTAGCCGTAATTGTTGACCGGAAAATATTTTACGGTTGACCAATTTTCCAGTGTTATCAAACATCGTAAAATTAAGAAAAAGCAGCCGCAATTTTTTACAGGAAAACATTTTACGGTTGACTAATTTTTCAGTATTACTAAACACCGTAAAATCCGAAAAATGTTTTCCGGAAAAATATTTTACGGCAAACAAACGGAGCCCAGGTAAGTAAATATTTCCCATTTTCTTTTGAAATTTATTTTTGGCTTTTAGGATGCACGCAAACACAATGTTATCATGGCGGGAACAGCTTGACATGGTAGCTCCAGGTGAATTTTCCTTTTTCTTTTAAATTAAATCCTAGAAACTGAGGAATGAAATAGTTGATTATAGAAATGTTTGCAGGGTTAATAATGTCGAGTATCTCAAAAGGGGTAATTTTACATTTAGTATCTATTATTTGTAAAGTGTCTCAATTTAGTTTTTATTGTTTAAAATATCTCAATTTAGTTCATCTTGTTTAAAATGTCTTAATTTAGTCCCTATTGTTTCACCAAAAGTTTCAATTTCATCCCTATTATTTAATATGTCTCAATTTAGTCTCTATTATTTTTTTACAAAGTTTTAACTTCGTCCCTATTATTTTTAAAAAGTTTTAATTTCATCCCTATTGTTTTCTTAAAGTTTTAAATTCGTCCCTATTATCCAATGACTAAATTAAATTTTTTTGAGAAAGAATAAGGATGGATTTGAAACTTTTTAAAAAATAGGGACGAAATTAAAACTTTTTTTAGAGACAATAAGGACGAAATTGAAAACTTTAAACAATAGGGATGAAATTACAACTTTTAGAGAAATAATAAGGATTAAATTGAAACATTTTAAATAATAAAGATTAAATTGAGACACTTTGCAAACAATAGGGACTAAATATGATATTTTATCACAATGATAAATACAAGAGTAATCTCGGGGTTAACATCTTAAATGGTGTAATATTGTTTGTCTCCAAATCGTCTCCAAATTGTCACTTTTCATGTATAAAAAATTTCGTCTAATTTCCGTCGCTTTTCTGACTAAATTGAGACGGTTTGGAGACGACATACGTAAGTGATCTCCAAACCATCTCCTTTTTATCACTATTAAATTCTGTCTTATTTCCGTCGCTTTTTTAGCGACAGAATAGGGACGGACCGTCGCTTTTGACAATTTTAATTGTAGTGAACCTCTCTTAAATCGAAAAAAAAATACTTCTAATATCATTAGTATTTCAATTAATAGTAATAACTCGTCACAAATCTCAATTTTCTAATTATCCTTTTTAAATTAAACCGCGATAAAAGATACTGTAATTAGATACAAATATACATTAGTATTCCACTAGCTAGTAACAAGTCACAGAAAGGGTTGGTGGTCATCAACATTTATCAGTACCCGGACCCATCAATATGGCTGGGGACATTTGCTGAATTAATTGAAGGCCAAGAAGCTTGGTGGCTTCATCTTTAGGAAGTGTGACCATCACAACACGGCTCAATGGACCCTCACTTGAAGCTGAAGGAAGGATCAAAACTTGTCCTTGTCCTAAAGCTGGCTCAATATAGTATGATGCATGAATCGGCTTCATGAGATCATCTCCAAAAATGGCTGAATATACATCAATTCCCTCCATATTGGCACAGATGAGATCACAACCATTCATCAATGGAGGAATTTCATATTCATTTTGTTCTAACCACCCTATCAAGTCTTGGATCCCTTCAATGTCCATTTTCATCTCCACCTCTCTTATAGCAGTTGCTGCTTCAGATAATTCATCTTCTGATAAGCCTTCTCCATTCACTTTGTCATACACCGTGCAATTTCCAAAGAAACTTTTGTCCAAGTTTAGCACTTTTCGCATATCTAAACACAGTGACATGTCGATTAAACCACCTTTCATCCCCTTGACCTTACTGATACATACCCAGAAAAGTCCAGCTAAGGCCTCGAAAGGCGTACGATTCGAACTATGTGACCATGGATTATGATCTTCGGCCATGGCTATGCAACTTCTGACTATGTCGTCTGTGAATTCTAGTGCAATAGTTGTATGTTTCACATGGAAGGATGGAGATGGTTTTTGGATGGTAGTTTTGTAGTGGTTGATCAATTGGGTGTAAGGGTTGTGGTGGTTGTTTCTGTTGCTTGGTCTTCGAGGAGGCAAGGGATGAAATAGAGGAGGAGTAATCATTTTGCCGCTTAAGGTTGTGTCGGCCCATGCCTTGATGAACATGGTGGCGCAAGTGGGATCAGCTAGGAGGTGACTGCAGCTCAAGCCAACTGCCAGACCGCCTTCTTCGAATTCAGTGAGCTGCCATGTCCAAACGATTAGTGCCGAAAAATGAAAATAAACAAAACGTAAATACTTTTATTGGTCACTTAACTTAAAAAATGTTTAGGGTAACTGATTTTTTTAAACTAAAAAATAAAAATCCTAGAACTGTTGCACATTAAAACTTGCTAAACCATGAAACCCTTATACTACGCAAGAGAACTATAAGCATGGTCGGATGTATTCACGGGTCAGTAGAAGTTGCAACGCTAGTCATGACCTCGAGGGCAAAGGCATTTAGGAGTGAATTGCGGTTGTATTTTTCAAAATACTTGTATTTTAAAAATATTTTTAGTTTGAAAAATTAATTTAGTCCCACTGAAAAAAATTACTCAAAATAATTGCTAAACTGTGTACTTTTAACTCTTATCAAATAAAAATCCTAAATACATTCATTGTTACAAAAATCCTCACTTGTCTGTATGTCTACAAAATTTGATCATATATAGCAGCTTCACTTGGATTCCTAGTCACATTGTTTTAACTATTTTGGTAATATGTTTCCACTTAATTTATAGCATATATTCACCTGAACATAGAAGGTAGACCAAAAATAAGGCTTTTCCAACATTGGTTCCCAGTGAACAAGCTTGAGCTCCTTTTCCCTATTCACATTCTGCAGCCACTCATCCACGCTTCTTTTTGCCCTTGCTTCCACCATCCTTACCCCAGCATCATTACACTTGATCATCCAATGGCCTTGTGGATTCTTCACTAACCGCCCTGCCACTATCGGGAAAGCACAAAGCATATTAGAAATTGAATCTCTCAGCATTCGAGTTAAGTCACCAACCTTCAGACCTGGAGGAGAGTTGTACCACAACACAACTAATAAGTGGTTGCGCTCCATTATGCGGTCAAGAACTGAGAGAGAGTAGAATTTTCCCTGTTGCACTGGCTTAGTGCTGACCGCAGTTCGTTTGCAAAGGAATGAAACTTCAGCCATGGTGGTTGTGTTAAATTAGTCACCATGACCATGTTAAGGACTTCTTTTATATATATGTATTATGGGTGTTGATCTTTAGTTTTCATGGCTTACTTCAAAACTAACCCCTTTTTTACGGGGAATTGACATTCCCATGAACAATTAAAAAGTCTAATTTGATGGTATGGTTTTTGATCTCTATGCGAAACATTCGGAGATTGATTCTCGTCAAATATAAATGTGATATAATATAAATTTAAATTTATCTTTAAATAATAAATGAAAAAAAATTAATAATTCACAGAGTTCTACTTTTTTTAAGAGAATATCACCATTAAAATAGCATCAGAAACGACTGTGGATATAAATTAGGCTAAGGGACAGACTTCATCTCTTTTATTCTCTTCACTTATACTTTACACTTTAGTTGCGTCTAACGATACTTGTTAATTTGATTCAAATAAGTGATGAGACCATTAAAATAGGTGCATTTGGTTCATTTCTTGGCCAAACTCCGTGCTTCAAGCTACATTATTTCAGAGGCGTCTGAATGCTGTTACCCCCACTAATCACACATTCCAAATGTGCAACAGAAAAACACATATCAACGGGAAGTTCATAAAGTTCAATTAGTCCTATTTGTAACTACTTTAGCAATGCTCATAATTGCGTTAGTTATGAAAAAATTCAAGATTAATGCTGTGTAACATGTGTAGTATTTCATGATAAAAGCATGTAATAATGTATACAATTTAAAGTTGAGGGGGAAACTCATGAAGATGCCAGAGAAGCGAAATATAGGAGATCACAAATGTAGACTATTTGTGGCTAAATATGAATTGAGATGAAAGCTTTATAAAGCCTTTTGTAAAGATCCCGATTTTCCTAGTGATATGCGGGACAAACTTAGTTATAATAGTCCAAGTTGTCAAGAACGTTGTATTTCAAGTATAATATTATCATTTAAATAAACGTTTTTACGCATTACAAAACGTGTTTTCAATATTTCATGCCTTCCTAAACACAAAAAAAAAATTTGGTTTGAAAAAAAAACATATAAAATTTCTCGGCAAAAAATAGTCAAAAACCATATTCTTCATATAAACAAATTTCAACGCCCCACAAAATTCGTATTCTTCGCCATAAATTGTCCCTAGCATTGCTCCTGTTTTGTTTTTGGATCTTGGTTCCAAAAGTAGTTAAGAGTCAGAATTTTTATCTTAATTCTAATCCATAATCCCTTGTGCCAACTATCTGATCAAGAATGAAGTAAAATCTAACATGCTTATATACATAAGACACATGCATGCAGATATATGTATACACACACACACACATACACACACACACACACACACACATATATATATATATATATATATATATATGCGTGTGTCGATGTATATAATCAACAAACCCAAACATAATAAAATAGTAATAAAACAATAATAACAAACAAGATTTTACATGGAAAACCCTCCGTATCGGAGGGAAAAAAACTACGGAGAAAGTTGAGTTCTTCACTAATAAAACCAAATGGTACAATATTACAAGAATTGGTTATCTTTTACGTAATAATTCTTTGAATCTAAACCACAAGAAGCCTTCAAACCAGTTTCTTGAAGAAGCCATATCATGAAGCGATTTCCTCCAAAATTGTAATCTCACTTAGGTGGCTGCCAAACTATTGCTCGTGGTTCCTCAAACTCTTCTTCTTTTCCCCCCATCATTTTGTCTCCTTTTTTTTTCTTTTTTTTTTCTCAAGTTTTCTTTCCTTTTTTTTTTCTCCTCATTTTTTGTTTGGTTTCTTTCTTTTCTTTTATTCTCTTTCTTTCTTTCTCTCTCTCTTTTTTTTCCCCATACAACCACCTCTCCTCCAATTCTTGAAACAACACGAGCCAAGTCAGAAAGGCCAAAAGAAAAGTACATTCACCTTCTGTGCATAATTTTGGAACACCACGTATGTGCATAAAACTTCATGACTGCATCACCTTTGTCTTCATCGTTCTTGAATTTAAAATCCCTTCTCAGCTTTGACAAGGCTAAGGATCGTCTCAAACATCATAGTAGAACAAGACAAAGTAATTGGCTGCATGGGTTGAATCTCTTCTTCATATTGAGTAAGTAATGCCTCAAAGCGCACTGATGATAGACATGCAAATGGTATAACATATCTTTTAGACTCTTCACCAACATACACAGGGAAGAACCCCTTTGGAATTGGCTTCTTCTTGTGGTCATCATCTTTCTTCAGCATGGAGTATCCATTATGATGATCTTTGCGAGCAATCTTCTTCACGAAACAAGAAAATTTCTTGGAAACTATAGCCATGTATTAACGAATAGATTTGGGAATGTGGGTTGAGCAAATTTGGAATCCTAATGCCAATTAACAACAGATTGCATTAGGGTAAGTATAACTCCATTAGATCAATGTATACTACAATTATCAATTTTCACACCCTTATCCTTTTACTCTTTTCTTGATTTTTCACACTTTAATTAGAATTGATAATTATTTTTCTAAACATATACTGTTAAAATAATTGTTTTCATTAGTGTCAATAAATATGGCGGCTATGGGGTAGCTTTTTTTTTTTTTTTTTGAGACAGAATTTGAAAACAAATTACGAAGAGAAAATTAACGTTATTAACTATTCATGTTACCGTTAACGTTTTGTGATCTAATTGTTTTATTGGTTTTTAAGAAAATGTAATATAGTATTTATCAGGGCAAATTGGACAAATATTCCCTATTGTTTATAAGTTTTGGACAAATAGTCCCTATTGTTTTATAAGTCACGCGGTTAGTCCCCATTGTTTGTAAAAGTCCCACAAATAGTCCTCATTATTTGTAAAAGTCCCACAAATAGTCTCCATTATTTGTAAAAATCCCACAAATAGTTCCAATTGTTTCAAAAGTCACTCAGTTAGTCCCTATTATTTGTAAAAGTTTCTCCATTAGTCCCCAATATTTGCAAATATATTTGCAAACATTGAGAACTAATGGAGAGACTTTTGCAAACAATGAGGATTAATAAAGAGACTTTTGCAAACAATGAAGACTAATAGAGAGACTTTTGCAAACAATATGGACTAACTGAATGACTTGTGAAATAATGTGGACTACTGGTGAAACTTTTACAAACAATGGGAACTAACTATGTGACTTTTAAAACAATAAGGACTATTTGTCAAAAATTTGTAAACAATAGGAACTATTTGTGAGATTTGTCCTATTTATCACAACCCTCTTAGGGATAATATCTCATCGTAGTTAGTGCCTTGAGAAACATCTGATAAACGCATTGAACTAGGAAACTATTCTTGAAGACACAAATTGATTTGAACTAGTTTTCTTGTTTGTTCTGACTTCATCTTAACCTAAACCTAAAGCTTAATTTTTCTTATTAGAACTAAAAATTTAACCTAGATCTAAACTACGTACATAGCACTTCCGTATATATATATATATATATATATATAGGAGATTGCTTTTTTTTTTTCTTTTTTCTTTTTAAGCTTTCGCATAGTCTATAAATTTAACCTGCATAAAGATTTTTCCATAGAGTCTTTGCTATGCTCTCGTATTTTGCAAACATATAGAGTATCGTGTTATTCTAGGTCCAAGAAAATTTGCAGTTTCTTTAACAATCTCTCCCTTTTTTTTTTGCTCGGCAAATAATTCATTTCATTCCACAATCAGAAACAAACATCATAAACACGTACAAAGAAAGTCCTTCAAAGCAAGCTAAGAAAGAAAAATATTTTTGTTCCTACTTAGAACAGTGTTATCCAATGTGACTAAATACGAAGCAAGCTAACTTTACCTTTTACATCAGAGAAAATTCTATTGATAATATGCTCCTCTGTCTGTGGGGTAGCACCAAAGATCCTGCCATTCCGTTCAAGCCAAATATAGTAAACACAAGCATTGAAAGCACTTTTAGTAAGAGTAGCGTTGAGACTACGGCCTTTGCAAAGAGAACTGAGTTTATCTACCAACAACTCCCAACAAAGATTCAAGTTACCACTTCTCAGCTTCCTAGTGCACCACTTCTAAATACGATTAGAAAATGGGCACTCAAAAAAAAGATGATCTCTACAATCCGTTCCCAATCTACAAAAAACATAGCCAAATTCAAAAGCAGTACTCCATTCAAAGAGGTGCATCTTGGTCGCAAGTCTATCCCGAATTGCAAGCCAAGTGCAGAAGCTATATCTTGGAATGATAACACGATCCCAAACTAGTTTATCCCAACTAACCTCATCAAGTCTCTCACGGATTACATCCCAAGTTGCATGAAAGTTGAAACTGCCCGAGGAATCAACAATCCACTTAATCTTGTCCTCCATGTTCCTAGGAGAGAAGTCCACCAAGGTCTCAATCCATCTCAATTGACTACCCCATACCTAGTTACTGTCATGAATAAAATCCGCAACTCTGGTGAACCTAAAAACATCAGGAATAACAAGGTCAGAATTTCTGGCGAAAGCTGCAAGAGATCTAACAAACAGCCAAGGATCCCAAAATAAGAATGTACGACGACCATTAGCAACATTGTGGCGGGTAAGCTTGCAAGTCATGGGTCTACATTGAAGTAACTTCCTCCAAGTCCAAGTTGCATTGGCAGGGATATCGATACTCCATATATTACATCCATCCAAAAGTACACGGTTAATCCAATATCCCCAAAGAGAATGACTATCAAAGTAAGTATGCCATAATTGTTTCAGCAGTGCAACTTGATTAACATCACCAAGACTACAGATTCCCAAACCACCTTCCTTCTTAGGTTTACAGACCTTAGGCCAAGCCACTTTCGCTCCTTTAGCATTGTCAGCACCACCCTTCCAAAGAAAAACAACAAATTTCTTTTCAATCTCTTCAATAACTCCCATTGGTAACATAAACACATTGCACCAATATGATGAAATACTGTGGAGAACAAAGTTAATGAGCTGAAGTCTACCTGCATATGAAAGCCACTTTGTTGTCCAATGGTTGATTCTAGTTGTTATTTTTGCCACCAGAGCACTGCAACTAAGTTTGTTGAGCCTACCAGTAATTAATGGAATGCCAAGATAACGGATAGGAAGGCAACCCCTTCTAACACCCAACATATCACAAATAAACATCATGCAACTCTCCGAGCAACCTGCAAAATAAATCTTGCTTTTAACCGTACTGAATTGAAGGCCTGGCAGTTTGGAGAAGATAACAATAGCTTTCTTTATAGCATCAATAGAACTGGGGCTAGCCTTAGAAAAGATAAGAATGTCATTCGCAAAAACTAAATTGAGTTCAGTATTCTTGCACTTAGGATGGAACCCAAAACCTTTCACCTTACCACACCAGTAGAGTAGTTGCGATAAGACCTCCATAACAATGACAAAGATGTATGGTGAGATTGGATCACCCTGTCGAAGACCTTTCTTCCCCTGAAAAAATCCCTCCATTTGTCCATTGATCATGATCGAATAAGTAGGAGTAGAGATGCACATATCAATCCATATGATAAAAATATCAGGAAAACCAAATGCTTCAAAACAAGATCTGATAAATGCTCAATCAACCGAATCAAATGCCTTCATAATATCATGCTTGATAATTAATGCAATAGTAATCCCAATATGATGATCAGGAGAAACTCCCAAGGTCAAAAGTTGGGTGGTCTCCAGTTTAGCTCTAATTAATGCAATAGTACTCCCAACACCCACGAAGTGATCCTTGTTAAACTGTTTTAAGGCAATCTTAAGCAATTTCAGCTTTTTCACAACTCTATACATTGGATAACCAGTAACATGCAAGTTCCAAACCCTTTCAAGGATCAATCAATAACCATCATTAGAGGTCCAAGCATTACAGAATCTGAAAGGAGATTTACGAGGAAGAGTTTCAATTTTAGAATTGAGGAACAAAGGGCAATGATCAGAAACCCTGGGAGAACCCATAACCACTCAGACAAAGTAAAACAAGTTAACCAATTGTGGTTCACAAGAGCTCTATCGATTCTGCTAGCTCGCAATGAACTGCCATCAGCCTTATTACTCCACGAAAAGTGAGGGCCAATACATTGTTGTTCAACCAAGTTGATATCGTCAATGACAAACACTAACTCAGCCGCACTCGAAGGGAGGTGAAAGCAATTCAATCGTTCTTCAGTGCGTAAAATCTCATTGAAGTCACCCAAGATGCACCACGGTTTGTCACGTATAACAGAATTCCAATCCACCAATTTAGACCACAGTCTACTTCTTTCGGGAGGATCATTGCTTCCATAAACAAAACTGAAAAAACAACAGTCCCCAGACTCCCTATCAGCAACCTGGCAGTGAATGGCTTGATCAGTAGTATCAAGAACTGAAAGAGAAACTTTATCTTCTTTCCATAATACCCAGATTCTACCCCGTGGAGAAAAACCATAGTTATCAACCATGCACCAATCTTTAAAGTTTTGAAAAGGGGCATTAGCTTGCTTGATTCTCGTTTCCAAAATGCAAAAGATGTTCACTCTATTCTTCTTAGCAAAAAAATGGGCTTCCCTTTGTTTGAAAGCCTTATTCATACCCCTGATATTCCAGGCTGTAATTATCATTAAACAAGATTATGAGGATCCGACTCCTTGGAATTTCTAGCCTTAGACGACTTACCAATAATCTCTCCCTTATGACTTCACGTACCGTATAAGAGATTTGTGTGACTGGCTTGAAGACTTGAATATAAAATTTAATAATTTCGTAACAGTTATGAACCAATTTCTAGACCATAACGTACCTCCTTATTTTTTTTTTTCATTTTTGTTCTGGACATTGATGCATTAATTACCTAGTGACTGCAAATTGCATCTTCATTCTACCATATTACAAAAAATAATTTTCAACGTATTATTTGTCATAAATTGTGCCCAACATTGCTCTTGTTTTGTTTTTGGATCTTGGTTCGAAAATTAGTCAAGAGTCACACAATTTTTATCTTAATTATAATCCAAAATCAGCTATGCCTTGTGCCAGGAATGACATAGAATATGATATGATTACATACACAAGACACATGCATGCAGTATATAATCAACAAACAAGAACATAGTGAAAAAATAAATTATGAATAAATCCAAGAGCAGTCTTTTTGGTTTAGCCATTTATATGTTTATTCATAATTTACCCCTTGAGTTGATGAATAAATCCCAAACACCCCTATCAACTTTTAAGATTACCTAAATTCCCCCATGTCAAGTAATTTTATTGGTAGTTTTTATGTAATAACCATTATGTCCGTAATCTAAGTATGTAGTTATTAAGGCTTGTTGAAAGACCTATTGTCATACTTGATTAATTGCCCTTTGGTGTTTAAAGTGAATAGGAGAAAAATATTTTTTTTTGGTAAATTTTATGTTATGCCAAAATCCAAAAACATCCACAAATTACATAATACGCAAACTGACTAATATGCCTTTACTTTAAATTGCACCAACAACCTTTTTGGTTTAGGCATTTTTAAATCTTCTAAATCCGCAATTTCATAATGCTTTAGAGAGAGATTCAATCCTAGAGAAATAGAGTATATTTTTACCGAAATTAATCATTAAATCAAAGAGCTCTTGTTCTCCGCAACCAAGGCAAGTATTGCAAATGTCTCTACAACTCCACTACTATTTGCCAGGAGCTCAAGTGTAGTAACATTAGTAGTAGGACTATAGAATATGTGGAAGAAGTAGAGTTCTTCATCTAATATGTGGAAGAAGACGACAAAGATTGATGGAAAGAATAATATTCTAAAAGAAAAGATAGGATGAAAGTAAAGAAGAAGAAAGAGAAGCCAATGCTGCTAGAGATAAGATTCGAAAGTCTAGAGATCTAGTTTGTCCAATTCTAGAGAGAGAGAGCAACAGATTATCCTCATACAAAAATCTAAGCAATACTGTCTTCATTAGTTGTGTAGTTGGTGCTGTGCATGTGGCAATGAAAATTTTGATTGATAAGAGAAAAGTGAAAAAAGTGAAAAAAGAAAAAAATGGATGGGAGAAGGAGATGGAGAGAGCGATGATGGTGGTTCTTGGCTTGAGGTTGGAAAAGTTAAGGAACAAGAAAGAAGATGAAAAATAAAGGAAATAAGAAAAGAAGAAAAGTGAAAATGATGATGAAAGTGTTGAATTTTTGTAGTTGTGGTGATAGAAGTGGATGGAGTACAGTGAGGAGGTGGTGGAGATAGAAGGAACAAGAATATTTCAAAATGCCGCCCGTGTTTTGTTTAATATGTAAATAAATCCCTACTTTCTAACAGCTATTAAGGGGCGCTCATGTCCAAAAAGAATTTAATTTAAAGGAAAATATAAAATAAATTCACATTTCAAGGGCATGTAGCTTAAAGCTAACACACAAACTGACAGAAGGGAGTAATGTGAAATATTTTGACAAAACACAAAGACTTTTTAAAGACTTATGCTAACGTGAGAGGTAGCATGCATCTTCGACATATCATAAGAGGGTGTCATGTATTTTACTTTAAATAGAAACTACTAAAATAGCAATCAAACAACCATCTTTTATTAATAATACACTGTCACTAACAGACTAACAGTCACTCCTATAGGATACAACAAACAAACAAAAAAATAAAAAATAAGCATCCGTTAAGATTATATTCAAAATAATACAAAGACTAAAATTTAACATATGGGTAGGACGACTCTCACAATGTATAGAAGTGGTAGCCTCCTCTTGAGTGATGCTAAGCATCACGTGAGTATAGTTCTTGACACTCGATATGTAGAATAGTCTGGATAGTATCCCTATTTCATCCTCCAATCTATTAAAAAAATTATATATTGTGGTTGAATAAAAAATTAGTTATTAGATAAACACATAAACAAAGTTAATTAGTCAAATAAAGCAATTGCAAAAGATTAATTAGTAGAATAAACAATTTGAAAAATTATATTAATCAGCAGAATAAATAAATTAAAAAATTAATTAATTGAATAAAAAAAATGAGAGAAAAAACTTATTAGAAGAATAAACGACATGAAAAAAATTAATTTAATTAGAAAATGAACATTGCATAATTTTACAATCTGTCTCGTAAAATGTTATAGACCTTTGTGTTACTCCAACTTCTTCAAAGCTGGCCATCATGTTACTTATATTTAACTTTGTTATGAGCCATTGCATTGTATATTGTGCATCTGTCATGGACCAATATCTATTCCAAAGTTTGTGTAGTCTCTCCAACTTCTTTGCTCTTGTTAACCTCTGACTTAATTTCCTATCTTGTTTACCATTTCAACAGGCTGCCAACGAGGTGAATCATCTTTAGTCCACTTGGATTTGTCTAGAACTGACACAAATTCTATTGAACTATATCTCATGTTGGTTATACAAATCATTTCATGCCTACACAGGATTCCACTAACTTGCCATCCCTTACATCGGAAAGTGTCTTCCTTCAAGTTCACCACATAAATTCTACTATTATCAGGATTTTGCAAAATCCATTCAGATGAAGCTGATGGATAAAAAGTCTTTGGCATTGAAAATTTTTATTAACTATGCCCACGACTTTATACTACAAAATAAAGGATTTTTTGTTGCGGTTATTTTAGCTTTTTGCGACGGTTTATAACTGCACTCTTATGTAAAGGCGTTGTTAACAATATTACTGCATAAACCACCATATGGAAAAAATATTGGAGCTTTTACGGCGGTTTTGTTGAACCGTTGTCTTTACTCAATTTGTTTTTTTTCCTTTTTAAATAAACGATAAAATACAAAAAAGTGGAAAAAGAAGACAATGCACATTAGGCGGCTGTCTTAGATAGAAATACCAAAGAAAAAAAAACGTACAGTTTATGTAAGGTTTTGAACCTCCAAAGTCAAGACACTAAAGTTGCATCGTTTCCCACTAAGCCAACCAATTAGAAATAATGTTTACTAACAATTTATATGTACAAGAAGTTTTACTTGCAAGGTTAGTTTATCCGGCCTAATAATCACTTTAAGGTAAAAAATTATACTTCCCATGTATATTATAATAACCTTATTTTTTAGTTCTTCATCCTATGTAATTTGAAATATTTTTCTTTTTTAATTTTGAAGTTACTAGAAGTGCAAATTAACTTCCAAAATAGTGGCTATATGACAAACACTACAAGAAATTTCAGAGACGGAGACGGGTAATTTCCATCTCCAATCTGAAAAGGAGACAAAAATATACCAGCACCTCTCGATCTGTCTCTAATTTTGTTCAAAATTGTCTCCGTTTCGTTGCAAATTATATTCGTCTACATTCCGTCTCCATAATAATCATCTCTGACTCGTCTCCATTTCAATTCATCTATGATTTGTCTCCGACTTGAAGTCATCTCCAAATTGTCTCCCCTAATGTGTCGTTTCCATTTCGTCTCAGTTTTCACGTTGTTTTCTTTTCGTCTCCTTTTCCATGTCGTCTCCTTTTTGTCTTTTTTTCCACGTCGTCTCAATTTCCATGTCGTCTCATTTTCCACGTCGTCTCCTTTTCATCTCCTTTTCCACGTTATCTCCTTTTCCACGTCGTTTAGTTTTCGTTGCTTTTTAGGATTTTTAGAAGTCATCTCCTTTCCATCGCAGTTTATGAATTTTTTAATTTTTAATTTTTATTTTTTTTACAAAAATTTCAAAATAAACCTATTATACATTCCCAAATTTTTTCTGGCTTGACATACTAATTAAATAAACATTAAATTAATGTAATTAGATTGTAATATCCACATTTTATGTTCGGAAGTTAAAGTGCACACATCATAAAACATACTTTATGTTACATAATACGTTAATATAAAGATTGGACAATTATCAATCGGGTTGATCATCCTTTTGATCACCAAGATGAGGTTGTTGTTGTGGAGGAGTATTGAACTATTGCACGAGTTGCGCAATCTGGTCTTCAAGTCATCAGAGATGTACGTTGTTGTCTTCCCTAAGTTTACGTATCTTCTCTGCCTGGTCTTCTCCTAGTCTACACACCACCTCGCCTGTTCCTCTTTTTGAAAAAGGAAGTAGTAAGATAATTTTTTAAAAAATGATGGGAGAATTAAAGTAATTAAGATAACTAGTCATTTAATTTTTTTAAATCTCATATTTACTATTTAATTACAAGTTCATCGACAAATTGGAAATAATAATTTAATTATTAATATTAACTTAAATTCTAGGTATAAATAAATTATTTAGCAAGTAAATATAAATTTTAATATAATTATTAAGTATCATTATTAGATTATTTACTTATTTAAAATAAATTACTAATTTATTTAATAAGTTGATGACATCATTAATTTAATAACTGCGTAATATTATATATTTAACATGATTTTAATGTCTCGTATTTGTTTTAATTATATACCTTGAAATATGTCGTCCCCTTTTCGTCTCTTATCGGAGAGAAATTGGAGACGACAAATATGTTCTGTCACTAATTTGTCTTCGATTAAAGATGAAAAGGAGACGGAAAATGAAAGGTTCTCAGCCTTCACACTGACAAAAACTGGCGTGCACGCCATCTTTAACTGATTAGACAAATCAATAGACCATTTGAAGACGAGTTAGAGACGACAATCATGTTCCGTCACCAACTTGTCTCCGATTAGAGACGAAAAGGAGACGGAAAATGAAAGGTTCTCAGCCCTCACACTGACAAGAACTAGCGTGCATACCATCTGCAGTTGATTAGACAAATTGATAGACCATTTGGAGACGAGTTGGAGATGACAATCATGTTCCGTCCCAATTCGTCTCTGATTAGAGACGAAAAGGAGACGGAAAACCAAAGGTTCTCAGCCCTTCACACTGACAAGAACTGCCGTGCACACCATCTCCAAATGATTAGATAAATCCATAAACCATTTGGAGACGAGTTGGAGACAACAATCATGTTGTATCACTAATTTGTCTCCGATCAGAGACGAAAAACGAAACCTTCTCAACATCTTACATTGACAAGAACAGGCGTGCACACCATCTCCAACTGATTAGACAAATTGATAGACCATTTGAAGAGGAGTTGGAGACGACATCCTTTTTTCGGTCTTCGATTCGTCTCCTAAGGAAGACGGAAAATGAAAGGTTGCCAATGTGTTGGTATCTATATAAAGAGCTTTCATTTGGGCTGAAGGACTCGGATTCTATCTTGTAGCTATCAACCTTTTTTTTATTTATCAACCATGAGTGAGGAGAAACAACAATAGTCACAGTATCTTTGTCTTACAGAAGAAAAGGACAACACAAAAGAAAAAGCTGAACGGACTTTGAAGGAGGGTGTGAAACGGAATATTAATCTTAATGCCCTACCAAAGGAAGATGACTATATTTCAGAACCTCAAGTTCATCAACTTGTTTTTGATGAAATGCTGAAGATTTATTTACCCGAGTTCTTCCCCTAATATTTCTGTTAAGTTTATATATTAAGGTTAGGAATAGGAACTTAGTTTTCGTTAACTAGATGATGCGGTCTGTTCATTATTGTGAGAGTACCGATTATTGGGTATTCGGCCATTGTGATTATGTACGTTGTTAGGTGTTATGTACTTGGTATGACTTATTTTGTTACGATTCAAATGTAATCCTTAATTATCAATATATGGATTGAAAGTTAATGTTGACTTTTCCATGCTCATTTATAATCCTCCTTTAATAGGGTATCATTTATTTTGTGATTTTTTTGAAGGACCAATTGTTTATATTGTCATTACGTAATTAGATACTATATGTTAGACGTCTTGGATGATTTAATTTCTTTAATTTTTAATGTAATATATAGTGTTTTTAGGTAATGAAAAAGCTATAAATAATATATTTTAGCCAATAGGACTAAGGTTGAGGATGACATAAATAAATCGTCTCCAAACTGTCACCATTAGGAGACGGTTTAGAGACAATATAGACAAAGCATCTCAAAACCGTCTCTTGTTGGTGACTATTTGGAGACGACTTGTAAAACTGTCTCAAAATGGAACTGTTCATGTAGCAAAAGTTTCATCTCATTTTCATCACTTTTTTGGCGACGAAAATGAGACGGATCGTCACCTTTGACAGTTTTTCTTGTAGTGAAAATTATTTGGCTTCGATGGTTTGCAAGTGCCTAGATCTTGAACAATTACCCATACTAAAAAAAATCACTAAAAATAAATAACAAAGTAAAAATTATGTCCTTCGAAAATTTAGCAACATAAGAAAAGGAATAAGTACGCCTCAATCAATTCACATCACTTTTTTACCATTCCATCACGTAGATCTCCACCACAAGAAAATAGCTCTCAGGCGGCAGACTTTTTTCTGTAGCTAATTGGTGATGAAAAAATGAAGTCCATAACATACTCGAAAATCGAAATGATAAACACAAGAATAATCTCAGAGTTAATATCTTAAATGGTGTAATATTGCTTGTAAGCCTCTCTTAAATCAAAAAAAAAATACTTCTAATATCATTAGTATTTCAAATTAATAGTAATAACTCGTCACAAATCTCAATCTTTCAATTATCTTTTTTAAATTAAACCACAATAAAAGACACCGTAATTAGATACAAATATAGATTAGTATTCCACTAGCTAGTAACAAAGTCACTTAAAGGGTTGGTGCTCATCAACGTTTATCAGTACCCGGACCCATCAATATGGCTGGGGACATTTGCTGAATTAATTGAGGCCAAGAAGCTTGGTGGCTTCGTCTTTAGGAAATGTGACCATCACAACACGGCTCAATGGACCCTCACTTGAGGGTGAAGGAAGGATCAAAACTTGTCCTTGTCCTAAAGCTGGCTCAATATAGTATGATGCATGAATCGGCTTCATGAGACCATCTCCAAAAATGGCTGAATACGCATCAATATCCTCCATATTGGCACAAATGAGATCACAACGATTCATCAATGGAGGAATTTCATATTCATTTTGTTCTAACTACCCTATCAAGTCTTGGATCCCTTCAATGTCCAATATTTTCGTCTCCACCTCTCTTATAGCAGTAGCTGCTTCAGATAATTCGTCTTCTGATAAGCCTTCTCCATTCAATTTGTTATACACCATGCAATTTCCAAAGAAACTTTTGTCCAAGTTTAGCACTTTTCGCATATCTAAACACAGTGACATGTCGATTAAACCACCTTTCATCCCCTTGACCTTACTGATACATACCCAGAAAAGTCCAGCTAAGGCCTCGAAAGGCGTATGATTCGAACTATCTAACCATGGATTATGATATTCGGCCATGGCTATGCAGCTTCTGACTATGTCGTCTTTGAATTCTAGTGCAATAGTTGTATGTTTCACATTGAAGGGTGGAGATGGTTTTTGGATGGTAGTTTTGTAGTTCACCACCTCCTTTCCACAGAAATGCAGCAAATTGTTTTTCAATCTCTTCAATAACTCCCATTGGTAACATAAAAACATTGCACCAATATGATGTAATACCGTGGAGAACAGAGTTAATAAGCTGAATTCTACCCGTATATTAAAGCCACTTTGTTGGCCAATGGTCAATTCCAACTATAATTTGTGTCACCAAAGCACTACAGCTAAGCTTGTTGAGCCTACCAGAAATTAATGGAATGCCAAGATAGCGAACAGGAAGACAACCCCTCATAACACCCAATATATCACAAATAAACATCATGCAACTCTCCGAGCAACCTGAAAAATAAATATCGCTTTTAACCGTACTGAATTGAAGGCCTGACAGTTTGGAGAAGATAGCAATAGCTTTCTTTATAGCATCAATAGAACTGGGGTTAGCCTTAGAAAAGATAAGAATGTCATTCGTTAAAGCTAAATGATTGAGTTAAGTATTCTTGCACGTAGTATGGAATCCAAAACCTTTCACCTTACCACACCAGTAGAGTAGTTGCGATAAGACCTCCATAACAATGACAAAGATGTATGGTGAGATTGGATCACCCTGTCGAAGACCTTTCTTCCCGTGAAAAAATCCCTCCATTTGACCATTGATCATGATCGAATAAGTAGGAGTAGAGATGCACATATCAATCCATCTGATAAAAATATCAGGAAAACCAATCAAATGCCTTCATAATATCATGCTTGATAATACACCGAGGGCTAATACATTTTCTGTCATTGTTTCAGACCAACTCCTATGCAATTAAAACATTATCCAAGATTTTCCTCCCCGAAATAAACGCCGTATGTTTCAGAGAGATAATTGAGTCAAGGACTCGGCACAAGCGATTAGCAATAACTTTTGAAAGGCATTTGTAAAGCACATTGCTACAGGAGATGGGCCTGAAATCCTACAATCTGGAAGGGTTATCCACTTTTGGAATAAGTGAGATAGCCGTAGTATTGACTTCTTTGAGCAAAGAACATGAAATAAAAGTGTTGGTTGTATTATTTATATAGTATTTCAATACATTTTCACTTAAACTTTGTTAGTTTTTGAGTAATTTATGAGCAATTTGATTGGTTTTGTCTTTGATTTGCATTGTAGGTAATTTCCAAGAGACAATCTGAGTTTTGAGGCAAAGATTGAAAAGAAATTGTAAAGGATTGGCTTTTATGCAATTTGTGGGAAAATTGATAGAAGTAGCGTAGTCATAGCGCAGTTGCGCAGCATCGCATGAAAATTAAGGGCTATCTTGTAAATTGGCAAGAAAAGAAAGAAACCCTATGAAATAAAAGGAGAAAAACGTGAGAAGTGGGCAACCATCAAGAGGGGAGAAAAAACAACGTTCCAAAAGGGGAGAAAGAGAAGATTCGAGAGTTGAAGAAGGAGGAACGATCCAGAGACGGACTTCTGCCCCAATTCTTCTCCAAATCCTAGTTTTTTCTATCTCTGTTATCATGTTTTACATTACAATTGGAATTTTATTTATTTTCATGATTATGTTCTAAGCTATTTTTCTAGGGCTACGATGTAGCCGGATTTTGAATATTTGAAGCTTTTGATTTGGATTAATTGATAAACTATTCTATATTTGCGTTGAGTATTTTATGTTGAGTTTAACGCTTGTGGGTGCCTGATCAACAATTACATGAGTCGTGATTTAGTTTGAGATTGAGAAGTGATAACTAAATTAGACCACGTATGAAATACCATTAAATCGTTATAAGCTAGAGATAGTTATGAGATCTAGCGCAGCATTTGAATTTCTAGGGCTTAATGCGTTCCATAAGTTCACAGTTATCACAGAGATGTAGTTAGCTTGCTTATTGGGATAGGTTATTGATGCTTGAGAAAAATTAATATCTACCTTAGCGAAATTGCTGGCAACATAAGGAATAGGCGTCAATTGATTTGGATTAATAGTTTCAAATAGGATTAATCTTGGTGAAATCGGAATCTCTAGAGTCTTTTAATTATTGAATTACCATCTTTTGTTAATTTCGTAATTGTGTTAATTGCTATTTTTCTTATAAATTCTATAATTTCTTTAGTTGTTAGTTACAAATTCTTAATTCGTTATTGTCCAAATAAAGTTAGAGCTAAATCAATTTCGGTACTTAGTAATCACAGTCCTCGTGGGAACGATCTTTACTTATCACTTTATTACTTGTTGCGATATGTGCACTTGCGTTAAAATTCATATAACAAGTTTTTGGCGCCGTTGCCGGGGACTGTGTCAATTATTAATATCGATACCAAATAGCTTTAATTTTAATTTGGATTTTATTTTATTTTGTTTTTGTTTTCTTATTTTTGTTACTTCCATTTCAGGAACATAGTGTTTTAAGTGCATGCGAAAGTTGGGAAGTGGTACTTTGTTGCCTTTTCATCCTGAGATAGAACGCACTTGTCGAAAGAATAGAAAGGATAAAAGAGTTACTACCCATCATCTTCAAGATACCATGGCTACAATTATTCAAGTACAAGAAGGAAATAATCACGCAAATCCACCTAGAACATTGCGAGATTATGCGCTACCATCCACTGGAATTCAACCTGTTATTAGAAGGTCAGCGATTCAAGCGAATAACTTTGAGTTGAAGATAGTGACGCTGCAGTTGATTTAGAATATTCCATTCCATGGATTGTCTACTGAAGATCCTAATTAGCACATCATGAATTTTCTAGAAGTTTGCAGAACTGTTAAGTACAATGGAGTCACTGATGAAGTTCTGAGTCTTCGCTTATTTCCTTTCTCCTTGAGGGATCAAGCTAAGGAGTGGTTGAACTTGCTGCCTTCGGATTCAATCACCACTTGGGATAATTTGGTGCACAAGTTTCTGTCAAGATTTTTCCCACCTGGAAAGACAACGAAGATGCGCATAGAAATCGATAACTTTGCTCAGCATGAAGGAAAAACTCTATGTGAAGCGTGGGAAATGTATAAGGCATTGCTGAGGAAGTGTCCTAATCATAGGGTGCCTAGGTGGATGCAAGTTCACAATTTTTACAATGGGCTGATTAGCACCACAAGAACTTTGATTGATGCATCAGCAGGAGGAGCTTTAATGAACAAGACAGTGGATGAAGCTTATGCATTGCTTGAGAATATTGTCTTGAACAATCAGTAGTGGTCGAGCGAGAGAGTCACACCAAAGAAGACAGTTGGGATCCATGAGATTGATGCCATAACCGCCTTAATAGCGAAAATTGACAATCTCGCGAAACAGTTGCAAAATAATCAAATGACTGCTAATGCTGTCCAAACGGCAGTGGTGTGCAAGTTTTGTGGTGGTTCACATCATAGTGCAGAATGTCAGGTTGGAAATCCATTTGCGCAAGGCACAGCAGAACAAGCACAGTATGTGGGCAATTTTAATGGGCAGCAGTACAATCAGTACTTTAACAGATATAATCCAGCATGGCGTAATCATCTGAATTTTTCCTGGAGATATACTCAGAATGTGTTGCAGCCTAAGCAGAATAACCCACCAGCAGAGAAGAAGGTGAACCTAGAAGAGGTAATTGCTCAATTGGCGAATTCGCAGACACAGTTGGCTAATTCTCAAACTCAATTTATGAATGAAACTAGGACAAACTTTAAGAACCAGTCTGCACAAATCAGAAATTTAGAGATGCAATTGAACCAAATGGCTACGATATTCTTTGAAAGGCAATAAGGAAGTTTACCTAGTACTTCTGAGGTGAATCCTAGAAAAGATGGCATTAGAGTATTGCAAAACGATCACTTTGAGAAACGACAAGGAGTTAGAGGAACCAGTGAAAACCAAGAAGGTTGAGAAAGGTGAAGCAAATAATGAGGCGAAAGAAGAAGAGAAAGTAGAAGCTTAGCCACAGCCTACACAAGAACCACCTGTGGTGGTGCCATTCCCTCAACGATTGCAGAAGAACAAGCTTGACAAACAATTTGCTAAATTTCTTGAAGTTTTTAAGAAGCTTCACATTAATATTCCATTTGCAGATGCACTTGAACAAATGCCGAGTTATGTGAAGTTCATGAAGGATATTCTTTCAAATAAGAGGAGGCTTGGAGATTACGAGACAGTTGCACTTAATGAGGAGTGCGGCGCCATCTTACATAAGAAGCTACCACAAAAGCTCAAGGATCTAGGGAGTTTTACTATTCTTTGTGAAATTGGTAATGTTGTTTTCTCCATCTTAACTTGATTTATCCACCGTAACCCTATTCTTTATAGTGTAGATATGTGATTGAATTCTACATCTTTCTTCAGGGCAGTGAGATGACCAATTAAGTAACCTAATAGGCTTGGACTTTAGTAAACTATTATTTTAATTAGTACCAATAACTTAACGGGTCATACCACTTACATTCTCCCACTTGACCCATTAACATTTATGGACAACATGATTCAACCATATATATAAGGCGCATATAAGAGATTAAATCCTTACATAATGTCCTTCATAATTACCAAAGAATGACAGACTACTAAATGTGGGTTATAGCGGTCATGCATCATTTATTCGATATACTTCCTTCTATATACCACGACACTAGCAATCAGTAACACTTGGTCATAATATTAATGGTCCACGATAATGTCTTATACAGACTTTCCTGTTTTCCTTAACAAACATAAGTCACGTGAATACTGTTATGAAACAGGAAAAACTTTAATATTTTCCAGAAACACGCTATTGAGCTAAGAGTGTCAACATAAGAGCATATACATCTTTCATAATTACAATCAAGACCTATTATTACTTCATGTTCCTTAAATGGCTTGGTTGTAAGCCTTTAGTCATAAGAACTACAATCATAAGATCATTACTTATGTGTTCAATAGACACTCTTTGTTTCTGAACTTTCTTTTTAATGACAAATACTTTATTTCCATACATTTGACACCTCATAATTATTTGTCATTTTAGAGAAGAAAACTATTGCAGAATTATCACAATAAATTTTTAACGACTTGGCAATTAGTGTCGACAAATTCAAGTCCTCAAATTAATTTTCTGCAACCATAATGTATGAGTTGTAGCTTCATAATATGCTACAAATTCTGCTTCCATAATGGATGACATAATGATAGTCTATTTCGTACTTTTCATAAGGTCGCTCCCACTGCTTAAAGGAAGAGATGGCCATAAGTGGACTTTATCCAATAAAATTTGAATCCGAATATCCAATCACTTTAAATGATTAGATCATTTATATGTCAACATATAGTCTTTGTTCTTTTTAGATACCTTAAACTTTCATTGCAGTTATCAAGTAATTCAATTAAGAATTACTTTATTACATCCTTAAACTCCACATCATTATCAAGAAATTGCAAGAGACCAAATTTATCCACATTAAATCTCTCTAGGATTCTTTCAATATAGGTTTTTTAGAGACCATCATGGAATATTTCAATTTCGATCATATTTATTATAATTGTACGATTTGGTTCGATTCAGGCGAAAAATGATTCAAATCAGCTAGTGAATCGTTAATTAGGGTAAATCGTTAAGCGAATCGGATGATTCAGCAAATTGTGGATGATTCAGGTCAAACAAAAAAAACCAAAACGTCCAAAAAAAAAGTCCATTTCAATTTTAGCCCATTATTAATAAAAAAGATAGCCTATTTCAACAAGCAAAATAAAAAGAAAACTCCATTTAGATTTAACATCAATTTTTAATTATAATACAAAATCAAAACATTCAAAAGTCAAAAATTAAAAGCCCTAAAAAACAAAGAGAGAGAGAGAACGCTACTCATCTCATTCGACTGAAGTTTGAAACAAGAGCTGTCTTCGCCGATCAAGAGTCTTCGCAATCAAGTGTTGGTGAGTTGTCTTTGTTTATAGTGTTGATGAGTTGGTCTTTGGTCTTTATTTTGCCGACCAAGAGACTCTTTAGTGGCTGATGTCTGATGATACTTTTTATATTTTTTTATTGTTTGTGGTCTTTACTCTTTATTGTTTTTATGTTGGTCTATGGTCTTTATTTTTTTATTGTCTTTATTCGAATGTATTTACTTGAATGTCTTTACAACCATCTTTTATTTAGATTTAACATTAATTTTACATAGAGTCCATTAACATATACTTGTATTTACAAATAAGTTACAATTAATTTTCTTATAAACTAAACTACTAAAAGGTAAATAATAAATATTGTCTTCTAATATTCAAAACTGCTAATGGAAATATAATATATTAATTATCATCTAGTTTTAAATTTGTGACCGAATCGGTACGATTCACGATTCAAAAAAATGAGATTTCGATTCACGATACGATTCACAGTTCGCGAACTATGATTTCGATTACCAAGGATGTCTTTCCTATATTTTTTTTCATTTTCGAAATCTATGAGAGAAGACTTGAGTTTTATGCAATATATCAATACATTAGCAGTAATAAGAATATCATCAACATACACGACTTAAAAGGAAAAACATGAAATTGCTCCCACTGATCTTTCGACATATTCACTGAACAACGTTATATTTCTTAAAACCGAAAGCTAAAATGATATTATAAAACTTAATATACCATTATGAACCATATTTAAGTCCCAATGTTAATTTCTCAAGTTTTACACAACATATGACCTTTTCCGTTTATTGGAAAACTTTCCGATTGGTCCAAATAGTCTTCCTCAAATTCTTTATTATTATTATTTTTGGTTCCTCAAATTCTTTATTAAGAAATACACTTTTCACATTTATTTGGTACAACTCTAAAACATAATGAGTTACCAATGCCATGATTATCCTTAAAGAGTCTTTGAGACTAAAAAATATCTCTTTATAATCAATGCCACCTTTCTGATGTAACCTTTTGCAACTTATCTAGTCCTACATCGCTTAAATTTGCCATTAGAGTTGTGTTTGGCTTAACAAACCTTCATAACCAACTCTTTTTAACTTTATGGCAATTTGACTAGATCATTAACTTTATTTAGTTGCATAGGTGTTCATCTCATCTTTCTGGGCACCAATCTGTTTATTAGACTCTCTATACTTTCTATGGCTAATGAAAATGAAACAAGATCTTTATTGACTCAACTATCAAAGTTTAACTCATACAAATAAACCACACAATCATCACTAATAGATGTCTTTATCTTCCTTTGAGATCTTAATGTTATTCTTTGTGGTTCATATGAGTCAACTTCTTGTGAGTTAGCATTTCCATGTGATGGTTCTCCTTTTATTTGTTATTCAATGTTGTTAAAATGTTCAACAATACTTGGAGCAACTTTAGATAATAGAGCATTAATGGATAAGGAAAAATCCATCCCAACTTTCTTAATATCCATTTTATGAGGTTCATCACTCCACTAACTTCACCATTCTTTATGAATATAATGTTACTGGACTCCACAAAATTTTAACAAATAGTGTCACGACCCCATTTCTTTAATTTCTAACACGGTCTATGATACCATGATAATGACAAAGAATTACAATTGAAGCTTACGAATCCTCAAGCGTTTTGGGATCATGATGTCACGAGCTTAAGAATATCACTCTTCCTAAGTCCGCTAAGGCACAAAACAATAGCCCAAGCACTAATACCATAAATCAATACATCATACTATGTACTACACCAATTCTAATAACACACATTATACAAACTTCATCACTAAGGATTGAAATAACAACCATCAAATACAAATTTACAAGACCTGGATTCACTAAATTACTTCACACAGGTCCAACTACTACAACTAAGCCCCAAGAGCAATGTATCAAGTTAGTTACATAGTTAAGTGTCTACAAGATTAATACATTACAAATAAATCACATGCCTAGCTCATACTATTACAACAAAAAGTTAACCAAAATGAGTAACTGCTCTCAAGCTCCATCCCTGAACAACCTGTAATGGTGGAAAAGAGTGGTGAGTTAATCCTGCATATAGCTCAGTGACGATGAAATATGAAGAGTTTTCATAAAGGTTTTATCTTTTCGTAAACGATTTGACAAAATATGCCATGCACATAAGAATGCACATGTAAACAAGCAACAGGTAAACAGTTAACAAGAATTAAGATTAAACATGATTAATAAGCAAGTAACCTTACCTACCATGGACCTTGAGAGTCTAAACGGGGGTAGGAACCACATAGTAAAAAGGATACTTGAATAAATATATTTGTTGATGATCACGGCTTCAGCCTCGAATCTTGTATAATAACCCGATACCACAATTGAGGATCAAGTCCTCAAAGAAAACCCCACACCACAACTAAGGATCGAGTCCTTAAAAAAAACCCGACACCAACTCCATCAACAACCGAGGGTTCCAGATAGCTTTCCTCAAAGATAAAGAATAGGTCCAAGGTAGTCGTGGGTACAACTGGCAAGCCCGATGCTGCCCGGGGGCATCGATTACACCAAGGCCTTTAAAAGGTTGCAACCTTGATAATTATATATATATAAATAATATCCAACTCTTTAAGGAAAGACACCGAGCGAGAGAGGGACTAGGGTAGCAACGAAGTAGGTTGCTTCCGTCACAACTAGGATAGCAACAAAGTAGGTTGCTTATGTCACAACAGTAATAACAAGATATAGTGATTGAGCATATAAACCTCTTGTGATAATAAATGATTAATCCACGACATATCAGGCAAGCATATAATATTAGGCATATATAACATTTAGGGTTCTCCAAATATTGCCAAGTATCATAAGATAGTGAAAATACATCAATAGACTACTTAAAATGGAAACAAAATGCAAACATGAGCGAAACTATGAAGCAACTACTATGTTTATGCTATATCCTAACATAAACAGTTAATTACCCTACATTCTTGAACTCCAATTATTCTGATTTTAGTCTAGAATCGAATCTTATCGAAAGTAGATAGTCCTAGAATCAAATGGAACTCAATTCGGAGTTGAATTGAGTGAGATATGGCCTCTGAAAAAACATTGCGCAAAGTTGTCTACCGGGATCAGTCGACCGGATCCGACTTGACTCGCCCGACAGTGACTTCCGGGCGACTGATCCGGTTGACCGGATCTGACCTAAGTCACCCGCCAGTAGCTAAAATTGATTGATCCGGATCTGACAGCAAAATGCACAAAATTGCATTTTCTAGCTCCTAAACTCATTCTTTCAAACCCAAATCAATTATGCAACTTAATTCCATGCCAAACAACATTAAACCACAAGTTTTCTAGCTCCTAACATTACACCACTCAAGTACAACACCTTTATCTACCAACATTCAACTTAGCACCCATTGTTCAAAACTCAACCTTTACTTTCTTGTCTTTGCAACCAAATTAAACACACTCAACACAGGTAACACATCACCCAACATATATAATACTCTCAAAGATCATCAAAAGCTACAAAGATCAAGGTCAAGCTACAAATAACTCCAATATAACATTTGAAACCCTAGTTTACTCATACCAAGCTCAAATTCATAATACAAGCTTATAAACATCTTCATTGTACTCAATACACATACTTAATCGATCAAGCATGCTATATATGTCATTTATAAAGCTTTTCAAAAACATCCCTCACCTTTGCTTTGTAGATGAATGCAAGAGAAATGTTAGCAAACAAGAATTGAAGTAAGAACAAGGCTTGAAGATGCAAAAAAGTGGCTTTGTGATGCTTGAATCTTCTTCTTCTTCCCTCTTATTCTCCTTCTTTCTCTCCTTTTTCTCCCAAACGTGTGAGTATGTGTTGATCGTGTGTTTGTGTGTGTTGTGTGTGTTTTGAGTGTTTTGTTAGGTGAGATATTTTGCAAAAATGGAAAGATGACTAAAGATCCCTTCTAACTTAATGCTTATTTACAAGCTTGTCATTTAGTTCTAAGATAATTGTTTTAGTTAGCTATTGTGATGTGGTAGAATTAATTAAAGCCTACGTTATTGAAAACACATAAATACATGTAAGTGAACATGAATGCACGTTAAATGAGATATATATGCATGTAAAACGATGTAAATGCACATTAATTGTTATAAATGCATATTAAATTATGCAAAAATATATGAAATATTATGAAATGCACACGAGCTCTGGACGGCTCGGTACGGGGTCTTATATTCTCCCATCCTTAACAGAATTGCGCCCTCGCAGTTCCTCCTTCATTCTCAAAACAACTTGAATGCTGAAAGCAACTTAGGGATCCCAACCAAACGAATAAGAATCTGGTTCCATGAAAATTAACTAGGCAACCACAAATGCATCACCGCTCATAAGAATTTCAATGATCACCGAGAGGGAATGCCATTTAATAACCCTAAATAAGAACTCTAGATAATATCGTATAAGAATCCCGAACATGATTATCACATAGGTATATCGAATAAGAATTCCAAATAAAGACACCGAATTCCGAAGAAAATACCACGTAAAAAATCCCAAGAAAGGAGGCCAAATAAAGGCCCTGAATAAAAATGCCAAGAAAATACTCCATAAGGAAGCCAATTCAAGAATTCCAAAATAAAGTGCCGATTAGGACTGCCGTAGAAGGGTACCACATAAGAAAACCACATAAAATCCCTGGAACATAATGTGACAGTTGAGTAAACAGAGTTTCATACTATGCAACCGTCAAATCCCCTTGTTCAAAAGTCACGAACTCATTTCTTCAAAGTCTTTTCTTGATGCTGAGAACTCTTCTAGCCATTCTTACTTCACCCACAAAGAGGCACCCCAAGATATGATATGTATATATGCAATTATTTCATATAAGAAGCAAGTATGTACCTATACAAAAATATCACATAAAATCAACTATAAATTAATGCATAATTACTATATGATGCAACATTATCACTAATGTGCAACCTAGCATACATAAAGCAATTGTAACATAATCAAACACTTAAAGCATACATTGCCCTTTTATGCTTTTCTTTCCCTCTGGGTCACATGAGTTTGGTTGTTCTGTCCCTTCTTCTTAGGGTCTTCCTCCTTCTCCACCATCGCCACCTCTTCCACTTTGATATACGTCTCCGCCCTAGTCATTAACTCCGTCATGTTCAGAGGGGTCTTCTTGGCTAAAGAAGCCTGGAGCAACTCGTTTGTTACTCCCTTTGTGAATGCTTGTATTGCAAACCTCTGGTCAAACTGCGTACACTAGAGGGTAGACTATTTAAAGCGAGTTGTATACTGACGAAGAGTTTCCCTTTTTCTCTACTTTAGACCAAGCAAATAAGTATTGTGCCGGGTAGGCCTGATAGCCGAGAAAAATCTTCCAACAAACAAATCTGCCAACAGTGCATAAGAACTGACTGATCCCTCATTCAATTCATCATACCACACCCTAGTCACTTTGACCAAAATTCCAGCAAAAGCCTTACACACTTAGGCCTCTAGTAACTTCGTGAACTCCATTTTGTGCCTGAAAACTATCAGATGATCTTTAGGGTCACTATGCCTATCATAGGTGGGCAAATAAGACAATTTTTATTGCGCGGGCTTTGGAACTTCGTTGATGGCTTGGTTAAATGGATTTGGGCCTCTGAAAGTTCCCGCGACTGAGGCAGTACAGGTTACTCCTCCTCTTCGGACGTTTTGTGATGGGCCTCGTGCCGCCGTGTCTGAGTACTGAGATGACCCCATGGAGTTCTCAGTATCTATACATTGCCCCCTAGTGTGGTTCCACTATCCAAACTCTCTTGGGTTGGTTATGTTTCTAGTTGATTGGGTTTTTTGGCATGTGGGATTTTGCTGAGGTGTTTGATGTGGTTGGTTCTCTGAGTGGTGTGGAGTAGTGGGGAGTTAGTGGAGGAATAACCGCATGTAAACACCATCTATGCTTACTAATGGGCAATAACTAATTATAACTGCTGCACGTGCCCTGCTACGACGGAACATTACTGTTTGTAACCTTTACCTAGCTCGAGGTCTTAAAACGAGAGCCTCGGATGCTTCGATGCTGCGTTCGACCCCCCCAGGGGTTCTTGCCATGCCCCATCCGAACCCTGGGTGTAGTCCTCTTGAATCTGACCCCTTGTCCAAGGTCCCCAACGTTTTCCCTTTGTCTTCATTGACTCCTCTCAGGGGTCATTCTGTAATTCCTACAAACCCTAGGGCTCTTACCCGTATCAACTACAAAATAAAGGATTTTTTGCGGTGGTTTTTTCAGCCTTTTGCGGCGATTTATAACTGCACTCTTATGTAAAGGCATTGTTTACAATATTACTGCACAAACCACCATATGGAAAAAAATATTTGAGCTTTTACGGCAGTTTTGTTGAACCGTTGTCTTTGCTCAATTTGTTTTTTTCCTTTTTAAATAAACGATAAAATACAAAAAAGTGGAAAAAGAAGACAATGCGCATTAGGCGGCTGTCTTAGATAGAAATACCAAAGAAAAAGAAAGATGTTTGTACTGTTTATGTAAGGTTTTGAACCTCTAAAGTCAAGACACTAAAGTTGCATCGTTTCCCACTAAGCCAAAGAATTAGAAATAATGTTTACTAACAATTTATATGTACAAGAAGTTTTACTTGCAAGGTTAGTTTATCCGGCCTAATAATCACATTAAGGTCAAAAATTATACTTCCCATGTATATTATAATTACCTTATTTTTTATTTCTTCATGCTATGTAATTTGAAATATTTTTCTTTTTTAATTTTGAAGTTACTAGAAGTGCAAATTAACTTCCAAAATAATGGCTATATGACAAAATTATTTGGCTTCGATGGTTTGCCTAGATCTTGAACAATTACCCATACTAAAAAAAATCACTGAAAATGAATAACCAATTAAAAATTATGCCCTTCGAAAGTTTAGCAACATAAGAAAAGGAGTAAGTACGCCTCAATCAATTCACATCACTTTTTTACCATTCCATCACATAGATCTCCACTACAAGAAAATAGCTCTTAGGCGATAGACTTTTTTTTGTAGCTAATTGGCGATGAAAAAATGAAGTCCGTAGCATACTCAAAATTAGAAATAGCAACGGGTCAGATACCTGTTAAAATTTATAAAACCAAACCCGAACCTATTTAAATTATATTTTAACAAACCCGTGACGAAAACCCGTCGAGTTGAGATTTTGCTTACTAAACCCGAACCCATTAAATATTCAAAAACTTACGGATACCCGACCCAACTCGTTAATGAATAGAAAAAAGAATTTTTTTAAAGAAAAACTTAAAAAGTTTTTAAAGAAATGAAAAAACAAAATATTAAAATAATGACAAATCGCAATGGATTATAAAATGTAAATTAAATTTATTGTCTATTATCAAACTTAAACTTAATAGAAACATTCAACAAAATCTTTATCGTGAGAAGTTGTCATCCTTCCATAATAATATGAAATAACTTGAAGAAAAAAAAAACATCAAGTACTTGTTACAATCGTAAATTATCATTTTCATTTGAATTATTCAATAATTGGGAGGTTGTATTAGTTGAATTAGATAACAAGAATAGATAAATATAAATAATAAGAGTTGGACTATAGCCCACAACTATTAATCTTAAACCAATATTAAAAAATTATATTTTCTTAACTAATATATTATTTGTATATGTATGTAAATATTTAAAGATTTTTATTAATTTATTTTTACTAAATTATTAATTGGGTTCTCGGATTTCGAATTTTTTTAAATTGCTATTATCAAACCTTACCGGATTACCCGTCGCTAATCACTTATAAAAACCAAACCCTAACAGATACTCTATCGATTTCGTAAACGGATTTATAATCGGGTTAGATACCTATCAGATTTAGATTTAAACCCTACCCGTTACTATCCCTACTTGAAATGATAAACACACGAGTAATTTCAGAGTTAACATCTTACATGATGTAATATTGCTTGTAAGCCTCTCTTAACTTGAAAAACAAAAAGTACTTCTAGTATCATTAGTATTTCAAATTAATAGTAATAACTCGTCACAAGTCTCAATCTTCCAATTATCCTTTTTAAATTAAACCGCGAAAAAGGACACCGTAATTAGATACAAATATAGATTAGTATTCCACTAGCTAGTAACAAGTCACATAAAGGGTTGGTGGTCATCAACATTTATCAGTACCCGGACCCATCAATATGGCTGGGGACATTTGCTGAATTAATTGAAGGCGAAGAAGCTTGGTGCTTCATCTTTAGGAAGTGTGACCATCACAACACGGCTCAATGGACCCTCACATGAAGGTGACGGAAGGATCAAAACTTGTCCTTGTCCTAAAGCTGGCTCAATATAGTATGATGCATGAATCGGCTTCACGAGACCATCTCCAAAAATGGCTGAATATGCATCAATACCCTCCATATTGGCACAAATAAGATCACAACCATTCATCAATGGAGGAATTTCATATTCATTTTGTTCTAACCACCCTATCAAGTCTTGGATCCCTTCAATGTCCATTTTCATCTCCACCTCTCTTATAGCAGTTGCTGCTTGAGATAATTCGTCTTCTAATAAGCCTTCTCCATTCACTTTGTTATACACCATGCAATTTCCAAAGAAACTTTTGTCCAAGTTTAGCACTTTTCGCATATCTAAACACAGTGACATGTCTATTAAACCACCTTTCATCCCCTTTACCTCACTGATACATACCCAGAAAAGTCCAGCTAAGGCCTCAAAAGGCGTACGATTCAAACTATCTGACCATGGATTATGATCTTCGGCCATGGCTATGCGGCTTCTGACTATGTCGTCTTTGAATTCTAGTGCAATAGTTGTATGTTTCACATTGAAGGGTGGAGATGGTTCTTGGATGGTAGTTTTGTAGTGGTTGATCAATTGGGTGTAAGGGTTGTGGTTGTTGTTTCTGTTGCTTGGTCTTCGAGGAGGCAAGGGATGAAATAGAGGAGTAATCATTTTGCCGCTTAAGTTTGTGGCAGTCCAAGCCTTGATGAACATGGTGGCGCAAGTGGGATCAGCTAGGAGGTGACTGCAACTCAAGCCAACTGCTAGACTGCCTTCTTCGAATTCAGTGAGCTGCCATGTCCAAACGATTAGTGCCGAAAAATGAAAATAAACAAAACGTAAATACTTTTATTGGTGACTTAACTTTTTAAACTAAAAAATAATTGTCTTAAAACTGTTGCACATTAAAACTTGCTAAACCATAAAACCCTTATAGTACACAAGAGAACAATAAGCATAGGCGGATGTATTCACGGGTCAGTAGGGGTTGTAGTGCTAGTCATGATCCCGAGAGCAAAAACATTTAGGAGTGAGTTGCGGTGGTATTTTTGAAAATACTTGTATTTTTAAAATATTTTTAGTTTAAAAAATTAATTTAACCCCACAGAAAAAAATTGTCAAAACAAGTGTGTATTTTTAACTCTCATTTAACAAAAATCTAAATCCCTTCATGCTTCACTTGGATTCCTATTCACATTCTGCAGCCACTCATCTACGCTTCCTTTTGCCCTTGCTTCCACCATCCTTAGCCCAGCATCATTACACTTGATCATCCAATGGCCTTGTGGATTCTTCACTAACCGCCCTGTGACTATCGGGAAAGCAAAAGGCATATTGGAAATTGAATCTCTCAGCATTCGAGTTGACTCTCCAACCTTCAGACCAGGGGGAGAGTGCTAGACCTCCTTCTTCAAATTCAGTGCCATGTCCAAAGGATTAGTGAGGGAAAATGAAAATATATAGAATGTCACTACTTTTATTGGTCCCATAACTTTAAATTTGTGTTTTTTATTCTTTTAAATTTACAAAATAAAACGTGGTTAGTTTTTCTTATATTTTTCATCAATTTTTTACAATTTATTCCACGTGAGTTACATATGTTATACCAAATTAGTAAAGGATTAACCGTTGAAAATTAGTGAAGGATCATTAGACACGATGCAAGCATTTACTTTCGTAATTAACATACAAATTTCAGCACACACAGATACTCTCTCTTAGTCCAAAAAGATTTATATTAGAAATCATTTCAGGAAGAAAATTGGATCAAATCATCCACAGCGTTAAAAAACAATACATCACCACAGGCATCTGACTAGACTGATATATGAGCTAGGCTACAGGATTAGCTCAAATGCCTAAGATACACTTTCACTCTGTGGAGTCAACAACTACACTAAATCCATTTTTAATCGTCTGGTAGAGTGGTCAGATAATGATTTGTTCTGATTAAATATTCCAAATTTAAACCTATTTTTCATATTACAAATATTATCTGACCTTGACCTAGAGCATAAGTTGGGACACACCACTGCACTACGGGATTTATGCACTTAAATTAAATCTCTCTTAAATTTATAAAATAAAAAAAATTAATAATTCACGGAGTTCTACTTTCTTTAAGTGAATATACCATTAAAATAACATCAGAAACGGTTGTGAATATAGATTATGCTAAGGGACAGACTTCATCTCTTCTATTCTCTTCACTTACACCTTATACTTCAGTTGAGTCTAACGAGGCTTGTTAATTTGATTCAAATAAGTGATGAAACCATTAAAATAGGTGCATTTGGGTCATTTCTTGGCCAAACTCCGTGCTTCAAGCTACATTCATTTCAGAGGTGTCTGAATGCTGTTACACCCACTAATCACACATTCCAAATGTGCAGCTGAAAAACACATATCAACGGGAAGTTCATAAAGTCCAATTAGTCCTGTTTGTAATTACTTTAGTAATGTTCATAATTGCGTTAGTTATGATAAAATTCAAGACTAACATGTGTAGTATTTCATGATAAAAGAATGTAAATGTAATTTAAAGTTGCGTTGTATTTCATGTATAATAATATCATTTAAATAAACATTTTTACGAATTACAAAAAGAGTTTTCAATATTTCATGCCTTCTTAAACATATAAAAAAATTTGTATTGAAAAAAAGAACATATAAAATTTCTCGGCAAAAACTAGTCAAAAATCATATTCTTCATATAAACAAATTTCAACGCCCCACAAAATTCGTATTCTTTGCCATAAATTGTGGCAAACATTGCTCCTGTTTTGTTTTTGGATCTTGGTTCCAAAAGTAGTTAAGAGTCAGAATTTTTATCTTAATTCTAATCCATAATCCCTTGTGCCAACTATCTGATCAAGAATGAAGTAAAATCCAACATGCTTATATACATAAGACACATGCATGCAGACATATGTATACACACACACACACACACACACACACGCATATATATATACATATATATATATATATATATATACATATATATATATATATATGTATATATGTATATATATATATATATACATATATATATATATATGTATATATGTATATATATATATATGTATATATATATATATATATATATATATATATATATATGTATATATATATGCGTGTGTCGATGTATATAATCAACAAACACAAACATAATAAAACAGTAGTAAAATAATAATAACAAGCAAAATTTTACGTGGCAAACCCTCCAATACAGAAGGAAAAAAACCACGGGAAAATTGAGTTCTTTACTAATAAAACCAAATAATACAACGTTACAAGGAGTTATCTTTTATGTAATAATTCTTTGAATCTATACCACAAGAAGCCTTCGAACCAATTTCTTGAATAAGCCATACCATGAAGCGATTTCCTCCAAAAATGTAATCTCAATTAGGTGGCGGCCAAACTATTGATCGTGGTCGCTCAAACTCTCCCTTCTTTTGTCTCTTTTTTTTCTTTTTTTTTTCTCATGTTTTCTTTCTTTCCTTTTTTTTTTTCTCCTCCTTTTCATGTTTTTTTTTCTCGTTCTTCATTTTTAGTGAAAGGGTAAATATGTCTTTTGGTCCCTTTTTTAGCCAATTAATCCTTTGAGTAATATTTATATTATAGTAATAACTATGAGAGAGAGTATTTAATTTAATTGGCAATTAGATATCATAAATAGACTTTCTATTTTATTGAAAAGGGGTTTCTATTTTTAATTATTGGCTAGAATTAAATTAAATAATTGCACAGAAAATTAATTAGAGCACCTGGGTTGAGTCGGGACCCTGGCACGTATCCCTAGGGAAACGTGTGGTTCCAGGGCCAAACTAGCCTGGGAATTTTGGCCAAGGAAAGAAAAAACAGGAGGAAAAATAGGAAAATTTGACAGAAAAGAAATCCCACATTATTTTTCCTGGAGATTTTTTCTCAGACTCTTCTCCTATAAATAAGCCTCTCTTACAGCTTTGGAAGTTTGCACCGACTCTTCAGGAGTTCTCTCTTCTCTCTTTGAGTAGGCTTCAATTTTTTGAACAAACTCTTCTAGTTATTTTTTAATTCAAATTCTAGTCCCACAACTAGATTTGCTTTGGTGGATTTTGGTCATAGAAGGGATCGAAGATCAAGAGTTGCCAGCAGAAGCTTGTGTAGGTGTGTAGATCCTATTGGGAGCTTGTGAAGATTTTTGCTCCAAGAGGTATGTAAAACTTCATACTGTTTTTTCAAGAATTAAATTATGTTTTTTGTTCTAGATTAACTATGCATGTTTAATCACAATAAGTTCCTACATGATTGTTTACGCCATGTTCATGAATTTTTTTTTAATATAAATCATATAACCTATAACGATTTCCTTCATAATCAATATTATCCAAGTAAGTATTTCTACTTTCTGATTTTCAGTTACGTAAGTATTTCTACTTTCTGATTTTCAGTTACCTTTCTCTTTTGCTTTCTTTCTTTCAGTCTTTTCTTTCCATTTTCTTACTTAACGCCTACTCGACTTCATGTGTTATTTACATGGTCAAGACTGCATAGTTCTTTATTTTCTTTATTTTATCTCTTCGAGATTGCTACTTCTGTATAAGTTAGCCTACTCGATTACTAAATCGAGATTGCAACATCTATATAAGTTTGACTATTCATTTTCTTATCTAGTTTGTTATTTTACTTCAGTATTACTAATTTTGCTTGTTTGCCTACTCGATTATGTGTGTAATTACATGATCGAGATTGCAAGTTTCTTTTAAACATTTATATTCTAACAATTTTTTATTCGATTTCATTTTTTCCTTTCATTTTGGTTTAGTTGTAATTTATTTCATTCATATCCGCATTCCCGCGCATATATCTCTCACAGGAACATGATGACTAACAAATGTGTTGTTTGGGATCAATGGGTTGAAAATTGGTTGTTTAATGCATCATTTAAAGGACAAAATCGTCACTCAGTATGTATGTCTCATATTACTATACAACGAAAAATCTAATAATAATAAATTCTCTAAATTATATTATCATAATTACATAAATAATTTATCACAACAAATGAACGGTTTCACCTTATCTCACATCTTCAGTAGTTTTTTATAAGCTCAAACAACATAGTTTGTTAAATCTAATCGTTCATTTAACAATAAAGACTAATTTTACTATAGAGATTATGGTAACATTAAAGATTAGTAATATGATTTTTGTTACAGCACTAAATTAAAAAGTAACCGTAAATTACTCATGAAATATACTTTTCTAGCCGCCTAAATTAAATATTTCATTATTCACAATGCAATAGAACTGACTCCTTTTGTTTTTGTTTTTTTTTTTCATGACAAAAGAGAGAAAAAAAAAAGAAAGAAAGGAAATTGAAACTCCATGATTTAAAACTCTCGGATTTTGACCGACCCTCTAGTCAATGTGAGCAATAAAATTTTGGTGCAAGTCAAAAGAAGACAAAAGGCAATGGGAAATGAAGAAAAATCTTTGGTTGCAAAGTTAGGCACAGACAATTTTGGGTTGATTTCACACTACATGCGGGAAGACTTTTAGTGCAAGATAAGCCTATAAATAGAGGCTCATTCTTCACCATTTGAGCATCACCAAAACATTCCAAGTTAGAGAGAAAACATAAGCTTTCTCTAGAGTATTTTTCTTCCTCTTTTGTTGTTCTATATTTGTGAGTGAGAGTTAGTTTCTCTTATTATTTAAGAGAGTGATATTGTTCTCTCCTTATATTAAAGAGAAGGTTATTGTAAAATACTCAACATCATAGTCAAATTCTCCATTCCTTGCCCGTGGTTTTTTTCTCGATTTGTTTGAGGGTTTTCCACGTAAATCTTGTGTCTCTACTTTCTCTGTTCTCATTCATATTTTAACTGCGTGATACTGCTTGTCCCTGACCATTCTGCTGCACCGATACCTAACAGTGGTATCAGAGCCACTGGTTACGGGTCAATGGTATAGATACGGGGTTACTGTTCATAGTTACTATTCATGCATACGGTATAATACTATTCACCTATACAATATCAACACTATTTTTGTATACAGTTTTGATACTATTCACGTATACGGTACTATTCACGTAAATAGTACTATTCACAGTAAAATAGTGGGAGTCGGTTCGAGTTACGAAGTAGATAGTCGTTAACACTATGGCGGCAAAATTTGAAATCGAGAAGTTTGACATGAGAAATTTTTCCCTATGAAAATTGAAGATGAATGCAATCTTGAGAAAGGAGAATTGCTTGGCAGCAATTGGAGACAGACCAGCGGAGGTGACGGACGACAAGTGGAAAGAGATGCATGATAACACTATGGCTAATCTGCACCTGGTATTGGCATATTCGGTATTGTCAAGCTTTGAGGAAAAGAAGTCAGCAAAAGAAATTTGGGATGCGCTGACTAAACTGTATGAGGTCAAGTCACTTCACAACAAGATTTTCTTGAAAAGGAGACTCTACACCCTTCGGATGAATGAGTCCACATCAGTGACATATCACATCAATACCTTAAATACGTTATTCTCTCAATTGACTGCAATTGGACATAAAATAGTGGAGCTTGAACGTGCAAAAATTCTACTTCAAAGTATACATGATTCGTATGATCAACTCATCATTAGTTACACTAACAATGTTCTTTCAAATTTTGTTATTTTTGATGATGTTACAGCCGCTGTTCTGGAAGAGGAATCTAGGCGCAAAAGTAAGAAAGACAGAATCGAAAGTTTACAACAAGCAGAGGCATTATCAATGGTAAGAGGTAGATCAACGGAACGTGGCTCTAGTAGGAGCAACAACCATGATAGATCAAAATCAAGGAGTAGAAAAAATATCAAATGCTACAACTGTGGCAAGAAAGGGCACTTCAAGAAGGATTATTGGAGCAACAAAAAGAATCCCGAGGTGATAAATTCTAAGGGATGTGTGGCGACTGCACCAGATGATGGAGATATTTTATACAACGAAGCAGCAACTGTATCAAAAGGCAGAAAAGAGCTCACTGATGCTTGGATAATAGATTCAGGAGCAACACGGCATATGACTTCTCGTAGAGAATGGTTCCACACCTATGAACCTGTCTCTGGAGGATCTGTGTACATGGGTAATGATCATGCCTTGGAGATTGCTGGCATCGATACCGTCAAAATTAAAATATATGATGGTACCATTCGTACCATTCAAGGTGTACAACACGTGAAGGGCTTAAAGAAGAACCTATTGTCCATTGGACAATTGGATGACCTTGGTTGCAAGACCCATATCGAGGATGGGATCATGAAGGTTGTCAAATGAGCGCTTGTGGTGATTAAGGCATAAAAGATTGGGGTAAATCTATACATGCTTTTGGGAGATACGTTGCAAAAGGCAGATGTCTCAGTTGCATCAGCTGGTCAAGAAGAATCAACTATAATGTGGCATTGCAGATTGGGCCACATGACAGAACAAGGCTTAAAGATTCTAGCTAAACGTAATCTCCTACTCGGGCTCAAGACGGTAAACTTACCTTTCTGTGAGCACTGTGTTAGCAATAAGCAGCATAGATTGAAATTTGGGATATCTACTACCAGAAGCAAACACATTCTAGACTTGATCCATTCAGACATTTGGGAATCACCGGTTTTGTCCCTAGGAGGAGCCAAATACTTTGTATCATTTATTGATGATTACTCTAATAGACTGTGGGTGTATCCAATCAAGAACAAGTCAAATGTGTTTCCAATATTTAAAACATTCAAAGCGCTGATGGAACTTGAATTCGGGAAAATGATCAAGTGTTTGAGAACGGACAACGGAGGAGAATACACTAACGGGAGCTTCTTGGTATTTTGCAAGCAAGAGGGTATTCAGAGGCAATTTACTGTTGTACATACACCTCAGCAAAATGGTGTAGCAGAGCGGATGAATAGAACTCTTCTTGAAAGAATGAGAGCTATGTTGGAAACTGCAGGTCTAGCTGAATCTTTTTGGGCAGAAGCAGCAAGAACTGCCTGTTACGTGATAAACCGGTCACCGTCAACTGCAATTGGGTTGAAGACACCAATGGAAATGTGAACCGGAAAACCTGCAGATTATTCTACCTTGCACATATTTGGGTGTCCGGCATATGTGATGTATGGTTCCCAAGAAAGAACAAAGCTAGATCCAAAATCCAGGAAATGTGTATTCTTGGGAAATGCTGATGGTATTAAGGGGTATTGCCTGTGGGATTCTACTGCCCACAAGGTTGTCATCAGCAGAGATGTGATATTTGTAGAAGATAAACTGCAAAGTGAAGACGATAACAACACTTCAAATGAGACTACTACAATACAAATTGAAGATAAGTCAGAACAAGGAGATGTTTGTTCTGAGACTGCACCGGAGCACGAGGAACAAGAACGAGATGATGCTGAGGTTATAGAAGTCCGACATTCATTGCATCAGACAACAAGACCAACTTGGCATTCAGATTTTGTCGTGGTGAGCAATGTTGCATACTGTCTTCTAACGGAGGATGGAGAACCATCTACCTTTCACAAGGCTATAAAAAGCCCCGATGTTGCCCTGTGGATGACAGCAATGTAGGAAGAAATTGAAGCTCTACATAAAAACAAGACGTGGGAGCTTGTTCCACTACCACCTGGACGGAATGCCATTGGTAACAAATGGGTCTACAAGATCAAGCGAGATAGTAATGACCAAGTGGAGCGATATCGTGCAAGACTGGTGGTGAAAAGATATGCTAAGAAAGAAGGAATTGACTTCAACGAGATATTTTCTCCAGTGGTAAGACTTACAACTATCAGAGTAGTCTTGGCCATGTGTGCTATATTAGACTTATATCTAGAACAGTTAGATGTAAAGACGGCTTTTCTTCATGGTGAGTTTGAAGAAAAGATTTACATGCTTCAACCAGAAGGTTTTGTTGAGAAAGAAAAAGAAAACTTGGTTTGCAGGTTGACCAAATCTCTGTACGGTTTAAAGCAGGTACCAAGGTGTTGGTACAAGAGATTTGATTCCTTCGTGATTAGCCTCGGGTACAACAGACTCAATTCAAACCATTGTACGTACAACAAGAGGTTTGGCAATGATGATTTTATCATTCTGTTGTTGTACGTGGACGATATGCTGGTAGCAGGTCCCAGTAAAGATCAGGTCCAAGAACTGAAGGCACAGTTGGCTGGGGAGTTTGATATGAAGGATTTGGGACCAGCAAATAAGATTTTAGGGATGCCAATTCACCGAGATAGAGAAGGCAAGAAGGTATGGATTTCCCAGAAGAATTATTTGAAGAAAATCTTGCGGCGCTTCAATATGCAAGATTGTAAGGAAATCTCGACCCCGCTTCCTGTCAATTACAAATTATCCTCAAGTATGTGCCCTAGCACTGAAGCGGAGAGGATAGAAATGTCTCGAGTACCGTATGCATCAGCAGTTGGAAGTCTCATGTTCGCTATGATATGCACGAGATCAGATATTTCTCAAGCAGTTGGTGCGGTCAGTCGGTTCATGGAAAATCCTGGTAGAGAGCATTCGAATGTTGTTAAGAAGATCCTAAGATACATCAAAGGGACCTTAGATGTTCCATTATGTTTTGAAGGATCAGAATTTACTGTCAAGGGTTTTGTTGATTCTAATTTTGCAGGTGATACCGATAAACAGAAGTCCACTACAGTCTATGTGTTTACAGTTACTGGGGGCGTGGTAAGCTGGATATCTAAATTACAGACTGTTGTGGCCCTATCTACAACAGAGGCTAAATACATGGCAGCTACACAAGCATGTAAGGAAGCAATCTGGATTAAACGGTTAATGGAGGAGCTCGGGCACAAACGAGATAAAATTCCCTTGTTTTGTGACAGTCAGAGTGCCTTACACATTGCAAGGAATCCAGCATTTCATTCCAGGACGAAACACATAGGTGTTCGATATCACTTTGTTCGAGAAGTAGTGGAGGAAGAGAGTGTGGATATGTAGAAAATTCACACCAACGAGAACCTAGCAGATGCAATGACCAAGCCAATCAACGTTGACAAGTTTGTTTGGAGTAGATCCTCCTTTGGCCTAGCAAAGACGTAAGCAACATGGAATTGGCAAGTATGGAGAGATTTGAAGTGTCACCAAAATTTTAAGTGGGAGAATGTGAGCAATAAAATTTTGTTGCAAGTCAAAAGAAGACAAAAAGCAAGGGGAAATGAAGAAAAATCTTTGGTTGCAAAGTTAGGCACACACAATTTTGGGTTGATTTCACACTACATGTGGGAAGACTTTTGGTGCAAGATCAGCCTATAAATAGAGACTCATTCTTCACCATTTGAGCATCACCAAAATATTCCAAGTTAGAGAGAAAACATAAGCTTTCTCTCTAGTATTTTTCTTCCTCTTTTGTTGTTCTATATTTGTGAGTGAGAGTTAGTTTCTCTTATTATTTGAGAGAGTGATATTGTTCTCTCCTTATATTAGAGAGAAGGTTATTGTAAAATACTCCACATTATAGTAAAATCCTCCATTACTTGCCCGTGGCTTTTCCCTCGACTTGTTTGAGGGTTTTCCACGTAAATCTTGTGTCTCTACTTTCTCTGTTCTCATTCATATTTTAGCTGCGTAATGCTGCTTGTCCCTGACCATTCCGCTGCGCTGATACCTAACAGTGGTATCAAAGCTACTGGTTACAGGTCACTGGTATACATACGGGGTTACTGTTCATAGTTAATATTCATGCATACGGTATAGTACTATTTACCTATACAGTATCGATAGTATTTTGTATACGGTTTTGGTACTATTCACAGATACGGTACTATTCACATAAATAGTATTATTCACAGTGAAATAGTGGGAGCCGGTTCAAGTTATGAAGCAGATTGTCGTTAATACTATGGCGGCAAAATTTGAAATCGAGAAGTTTAACGGAAAAAAATTTTTCCTATGAAAATTGAAGATGAAGGCAATCTTGAGAAAGGAGAATTGCTTGGCAGCAATTGGAGACAGACCAGCGGAGGTGACGGACGACAAGTGGAAAGAGATGGATGACAACACTATGGTTAATCTGCACTTGGCATTGGCAGATTCGGTATTGTCAAGCGTTGAGGAAAAGAAGTCAGCAAAACAAAGTTGGGATGCGCTGACTAAACTGTATGAGGTCAAGTCACTTCACAACAAGATTTCCTTGAGGATGAGACTCTACACCCTTCGGATGAGTGAGTCCACATCAGTGACAGATTACATCAATAGCTTAAATATGTTATTCTCTCAATTGACTGCAATTGGGTATAAAATAACGGAGCTTGAACGTGCAAAAATTCTACTTCAAAGTATACCTGATTCGTATGATCAACTCATCATTAGTTACACTAACAATGTTCTTTCAAATTTTGTTATTTTTGATGATATTGCAGCCGCTGTTCTGGAAGAGGAATCTAGGCGCAAAAGTAAGAAAGATAGAATCGAAAGTTCACAACAAGCAGAGACATTATCAATGGTGAGAGATAGATCAACGGAACGTGGCTCTAGTGGGAGCAACAACCAAGGTAGATCAAAATCAAGGAGTAGAAAGAATATCAAATGCTACAACTGTGGCAAGAAAGGGCACTTCAACAAGAATTGTTGGAGCAACAAAAAGAATCCCGAGGTGACAAATTCTCAAGAATGTGTGGCGAGTGCACCAGATGATGGAGATATTTTATACAACGAAGCAGCAACTGTATCAAAAGGCAGAAAAGAGCTCACTGATGCTTGGATAATGGATTCGGGAGCAACATGGCATATGACCTCTCGTAGAGAATGGTTCCACACCGATGAACCTGTCTTTGGAGGATCTGTGTACATGGGTAATGATCATGCCTTGGAGATTGCTGGCATCAGTATCATCAAAATGAAAATATATGATGGTACCATTCACACCATTCAAGGGGTACGACACGTGAAGGGCTTAAAGAAGAACCTATTGTCTATTGGACAATTGGATGACCTTGGCTGCAAGACCCATATCGAGGATGGGATCATGAAGGTTGTCAAAGGAGCGCTTGTGGTGATTAAGGCAGAAAAGATCGGGGTAAATCTATACATGCTTTTGGGAGATATGTTGCAGGAGGCAGATGTATCAGTTGTATCAGCCGGTCAAGAAGAATCAACTATAATGTGGCATCGCAGATTGGGCCACATAACAGAACGAGGCTTGAAGATTCTTGCTCAACGTAATCTCCTACCCGGGCTCAAGACGGTAAACTTACCTTTTTGTGAGTACTGTATTACCAGTAAGCAGCATAGATTGAAATTTGGAAGATCTACTACCAAAAGCAAACACATTCTAGACTTGATCCATTCAGACGTTTAGGAATCACTGGTTTTGTCCCTAGGAGGAGCCAAATACTTTGTATCATTTATTGATGATTACTCCAAGAGACTGTGGGTGTATCCAATCAAGAACAAGTCAGATATGTTTCCAATATTTAAAACATTCAAAGCGCTGGTGGAACTTGAATCCGGGAAAATGATCAAGTATTTGAGAACGGACAACGGAGGAGAATACACTAACGAGAGCTTCTTGGCATTTTGCAAGCAAGAGGGTATTCAGAGGCAATTTACTGTTGCACATACACCTCAGCAAAATGGTGTAGCAGAGCGGATGAACAGAACTCTTCTTGAAAGAATGAGAGCTATGTTAGAAACTGCAGGTCTAGCCGAATCTTTTTGAGCAGAAGCAGGAAGAACTGCCTGTTACGTGATAAACTGGTCACCGTCAACTGCAATTGGGTTGAAGACACCAATGGAAATGTGGACAGAAAAACCCGCAGATTATTCTACCTTGCACATATTTGGATGTCCAGCATACGTGATGTATGGTCCCCAAGAAAGAACAAATCTGGATCCAAAATTCAAAAAATGTGTATTCTTGGGAAATGCTGATGGTGTTAAGGGGTATCGCCTGTGGGATTCCACTGCCTACAAGGTTGTCATCAACAGAGATGTGATACTTGCAGAAGATAAACTCCAAAGTGAAGACGACAGTAACACTTCAAAGGAGACTACTACAATACAAATTGAAGATAAATCAGAACAAGGAGATGCTTCTTCTGAAGCTGCACCGGAGCACGAGGAACAAGAACTAGATGATGCTGAGGTTATAGAAGTCCAACATTCATTGCATCAGACAACAAGACCAACTTGGCATTCAGATTTTGTCGTGGCGAGCAATGTTGCATACTGTCTTCTAACGGAGGATAGAGAGCCATCTACCTTTCACGAGACTATAAAAAGCCCCGATGTTGCCCTGTGGATGACAGCAATGCATGAAGAAATTGAAGTTCTACATAAAAACAAGACGTGGGAGCTTGTTCCACTACCACCTGGACGAAAATCCATTAGTAACAAATGGGTCTACAAGATCAAGCGAGATAGTAATGACCAAGTGGAGTGATATCGTGCAAGACTGGTGGTGAAAAGATATGCTCAAAAAGAAGGAATTGACTTCAACGAGATATTTTCTCCTGTGGTAAGACTTACAACTATCAGAGTAGTCTTAGCCATGTGTGCTGTATTAGACTTACATCTAGAACAGTTAGATGTAAAGACGGCTTTTCTTCATGGTGAGCTTGAAGAAGAGATTTACATGCTTCAACCAGAATGTTTTGTTGAGAAAGAAAAAGAAAACTTGGTTTGCAGGTTGACTAAATCTCTGTACGGTTTAAAGCAGGTGCCAAGGTGTTGGTACAAGAGATTTGATTCCTTCGTGATTAGCCTCGGGTACAACAGACACAATTCAGACCATTGTACGTACTACAAGAGGTTTGGCGATGATGATTTTATCATTCTGCTATTGTACGTGGATGACATACTGGTAGCAGGTCCCAATAAAGATCAGGTCCAAGAACTGAAGGCACAGTTGGCTGAGGAGTTTGATATGAAGGATTTGGGACCAGCAAACAAGATTTTAGGGATGCAAATTCACCGAGATAGAGAAGGCAAGAAGGTATGAATTTTCCAGTAGAATTATTTGAAGAAAATCTTGTGGCGCTTCAATATGCAAGATTGTAAGGAAATCTCGACCCCGCTTCCTGTCAATTACAAATTATCCTCAAGTATGTGCCCTAGCACTAAAGCGGAGAGGATAGAAATGTCTCGAGTACCGTATGCATCAGCAGTGGGAAGTCTCATGTTCGCTATGATATGTAAGAGACCAGATATTGCTCAAGCAGTTGGTGCGGTCAGTCGGTTCATTGCGAATCCTGGTAGAGAGCATTGGAATGTTGTTAAGAGGATCTTAAGATACATCAAAGGGACCTCATATGTTGCATTATGTTTTGAAGGATCAGAATTTACTATCAAGGGTTTTGTTGATTCTGATTTTGCAGGTGATACCGATAAACGGAAGTCCACTACAGTTTATGTGTTTACAATTGCAGGGGCGTGGTAAGCTGAATATCTAAATTACAGATTGTTGTGGCCCTATCTACAACAGAGGCTGAATACATGGCAGCTTACACAAGCTTGTAAAGAAGCAATCTGGATTAAACGGTTAATGGAGGAGCTCGGGCACAAACGAGATAAAATTCCCTTGTTTTGTGACAGTCAGGGTGCCTTACACATTGAAAGGAATCCAGCATTTCATTCCAGGACGAAACACATAGGTGTTCAATATCACTTTGTTCGAGAAGTAGTGGAGGAAGGGAGTGTGGATATGCAGAAGATTCACACCAACGAGAACCTAGCAGATGTCATGACAAAGCCAATCAACGTTGACAAGTTTGTTTGGAGTAGATCCTCCTTTGGCCTAGCAAAGACGTAAGCAACATGGAATTGGCAAGTATGGAGAGATTTGAAGTGTCACCAAAATTTTAAGTGGGAGAATGTGAGCAATAAAATTTTGGTGCAAGTCAAAAGAAGACAAAAAGCAATGGGAAATGAAGAAAAATCTTTGGTTGCAAAGTTAGGCACACACAATTTTGGGTTAATTTCACACTACATGTGGGAAAACTTTTTGTGCAAGATGAGCCTATAAATAGAGGCTCATTCTTCACCATTTGAGCATCACCAAAACATTCCAAGTTAGAGAGAAAACATAAGCTTTCTCTTGAGTATTTTTCTTCCTCTTTTGTTGTTCTATATTTGTGAGTGAGAGTTAGTTTCTCCTATTATTTGAGAGAGTGATATTGTTCTCTCCTTATATTAGAGAGAAGGTTATTGTAAAATACTCCACATCATAGTGAAATCCTCCATTACTTGCCCGTAGTTTTTCCCTCGATTTGTTTGAGGATTTTCCACGTAAATCTTGTGTCTCTACTTTCTCTGTTCTCATTCATATTTTAGGTGCGTGATACTACTTGTCCCCGACCATTCTGCTGCGCTAATACCTAACAGTCAACAACCCCAAATTTTCGACGACCTCTCCAATCAACAAAACCCTAAATTTTCAACGACCTCTCCAATCAACAGAACCCTAGAATATTAAAAAACCAGCCCCTACGAATCTTAAAATGCCAAATTCCAAAAGTTGCGTTGTTTTTGCGGTCAATAAAATTAAAGACGGGAGTGGTGAGTGTGTGGAGTTGTACGCGTTCGATGAAATGTTTTCACCGATCAAAGAAGAACGACATAAACGGCTGGATCGCAATGGCCGAGTCATCAAAGTGCATCCATCGTCAATTGCTACTCCTTTTAAAACTCTCGACCACTGTCATACTTTTGCAGGGTATGCCAATTCTGGATCTCGAGTTTATCGCGCTGGCGGTGACTATATGGTCTGTGTTAACTGCGGCGACGATTTTTTTGCCAAACATAACATTTCAAAATCAGTTGACTGTTGGGACGCACTCACTGGTAATTGCTGGGCTTTACCTGACATGAATGGAGCCAGAGAAGCTCCTCGCATGTTACTTCTTAAAGGTACTCTTTTTGCTATTGGAGGCTATATATACGGTAAACGTAAAAAATTTCCGTTTGTGGAATATTTTGTGGAAGAGGAAAATGCTTGGGATACTACTGTTAATCCTCCTAGCGAGCTGGGTCTGGATTTAAATAATTTCGTGTGTGGAACCATGGAGGATGAAGGTTGGATTTTGTTTGGTTCAACAGCTGGTACATTTGTAGTTTTAAAACCTACTTATTCCATCGACGATAAAGTTTGTAGTTGTATTTGGGCATCTAGTTCGATTGAGTATGACAAAATGCTTGACGAATGTACCCATTCACCAGCTGCTGTTGTAGATGGGACTAAATTGATGTGGCTTGATCGTATCGGGACAAAATTAATTGGGCTCGATTATAAATTGGGAACGTATTTCTGCATTGATTTGGCTAGTGAGGGAGTGTTACCTAGTCCAAACTGTTGACGCTATTTTCCTAACTTAGTTTCTCTCGGGGGTGGCATGAAGGACATGCTGGTGGCAGTGGAAGCTCAAGAAATCTTTGGAAAGGTTCATATGATTCAAGCACGCGTGAAGAAGTGAAGAAGAAAATGGAGGAGGAGAAGAAGGATGATGGAACAGACCATCCGAACCCAATGATTGCTGAAGCGAACAGGATGAGGGCGATACTTGGTCTGAAACCTTTGACATGCTAAGATAAGGTGTTACATGTAGTCCCTGACATCTTGGTTTTAATATGTTCATCAGTTCATGCACATATAAACTAGATGCTAGTTAAATGCAGGATTCAGATACATTTGTCATATAGTCTGGTGTATTTATACTATCCCTATGGCTTGTTTTCTAGGAGTATCTTGGATTTTCCTATTGTTTCCTAAACATGATTATGATGACTTGTTCTCTTGGAGGATGTTGTATTTTGCTACTGTTTCGTAAATCTGATTGTGATGACTTGTTTTGGGAGCATATTAGATTTTGCTATTGTTTCCTAAACTTGAATGAGGAATTTGTTTCTCAAGGTTCTTACAAACACCTTAGGAAATAAAGAGTTTATGTATAAGGGAAATGTTAGATAGATACCACTTTATTTTTCGTATAGGAGATGCTTAGTTGACATGTTAAATAAAAGAAGAGAGAACAAAAATGTTTTGTTATTTTAGCATTCAAACTAGGAGATAATAAATGAGTGATATGGTGACCTATAGTCATAATACTCTATGTATAATAGCCGTTTGTATGTCTTTATCAAGCCTTTAGTCAAATGATTTTACTTTGTAAAGTAAGATAATAGTCATTTTCAAAAAAGTTCATTACAATCAGATAATAATCATCATAGAAAATTGTACTCGGAAAACTGCTTTTCTAATAGGTACAGTTCAACTATTTGAAATCTAGATGCATACGGAAAATCACTCACCAACAAAATGCAACATGGACTTAGGCGTAAAATTATGGAAATCAGACAGAAGGCAAAAACATATTTCTTAAAGAAAATTGGAGATGGTAGAGATGCAATTTTTTTACTTGAGAATTGGCACCCCTTTGGGATTCTCCTTGACCATTTTGGTGTTGATACCATTAGAATCATTTATGCTGATCTGAATTCTTAGCTTTGCAATTTTATTGATGGGGATGATTGGAACTGGCATTGGGGAACTCAGGTGTTTGAAGATGTGCGAATGGCTTTATGCAATTTACGTCTTAAACGATGTGGCTTCTTGAACCTAAGCCCTATTTCCCTACTGCCTTTGCTTATGACTGCCTGCGGGTGATTGGATCATATGTGAACTGGTATAACTTGGTTTTGGTACAAACAGAATATCACGAAGCAATCACTCTGCCTTTTGCTACCAACAAGTTAAAACGAGAGACCATCTATTATTTGAATGTACTTTCTCTAGAAGGATTTGACAATGAGGCCTTCCAGATACCAAGCTTCTTTTTTTTGTCATTCCGGTTACCAAGCTCAACTACTTTTCTTTTGGGCTTCCTTGACTTGGCTCGTGTTGTTTCAAAAATTAGATCTAGTTTAAATTTTTTATTCTAATAAATAAAATTAATCTTTAGGTCTAGGTTGAGATCTTTAGAACAAATAAGAAAACTAGTTCAAATCAATTCGTTTCTTAAAGAATAGTTTCCAAGTTTAATGCGTTTATCAGATGTTTCTCAAGGCACGAACTACGATTAGATATCATCCCTAAGAGGCTTGTGATAAATACTATATTACATGTTCTTAAAAATCAATAAAGAAATTAGATCACAAAACGTTAACGGTAACACGAATAGTTAATAACGTTAATTTTCTTTTCATAATTTGTTTTCAAATTCTGTCTCAAAAAAAAAAAAAAAATTAGCTGCCCCATTGCGGCCATCTTTATTGCCAATAATGAAAACAATTATTTCAACAGTATATGTTTAGAAAAATAATTATCAATTCTAATTAAGGTGTGAAAAATCAAGAAAAGAGTTAAAGGATAAGGGTGTGAAAATTGACCCTAATACAATCTGTTGTTAATTAGCAATAGAATTCCTAATTTGTTTAAGATAGGAAGAGTATTGGCGGTGGGATTTCCTATATATATATGTATGCAGCTACCTTTTCTCTCATTCATCACAAAAACTCATTAATCCTTTTAATTTGTTCATCAGCCACTTTGCAAAACCCTTTTCTTTTTCGTTTCATAGCATACAGCAACCCTTTTGATCCTTCTTTTCATTGTTCAACCCACATTCCCAGATCTTTACATTTAACATGGCTATAGTTTCCAAGAAATTTTCTTGTTTCGTGAAGAAGATTGCTCGCAAAGATCATCATAATGGATACTCCATGCTGAAGAAAGATGATGACCACAAGAAGAAGCCAATTCCAAAGGGGTTCTTCCCTGTGTATGTTGGTGAAGAGTCTAAAAGATATGTTATACCAGTTGCATATTTATCATCAGTGCACTTTGAAGCATTACTTACTCAATATGAAGAAGAGATTCAACCCATACAGCCAATTACTCTGCCTTGTTCTACTATGATATTTGAGACGATCCTTAGTCTTGTCAAAGCTGAGAAGGGATTTTAAATTCAAGAACGATGAAGACAAAGGTGATGCAGTCATGAAGTTTTATGCACGTACGTGGTCTTCCAAAATTATGCACAGAAGGTGAATGTACTTTTCTTTTGGTCTTTCTGACTTGGCTCGTGTTGTTTCAAGAATTGGAGGAGAGGTGGTGTAGGGGAAAAAAGAGAGAGAGAGAGAGAGAAAAAAAAAAAGAGAATAAAAGAAAAGCAAGAAAACAAACAAAAAAGGAGGAGAAAACAAAAGAGAAAAAAAGAAAGAAAACATGAGTTTGAGCAACCACGAGCAATAGTTTGGCCTCCATCTAATTGAGATTATTTTTTTGGAGGAAATCACTTTATGATATGGCTTCTTCAAGAAACTGGTTCGAAGGCTTCTTCAAGAAACTAGTTCGAAGGATTCTTGTGGCTTAGGTTCAAAGAATTATTACGTAAACGATAACCCCAATCCTTGTAACGTTGTACTATTTGGTTTTATTAGTGAAGAACTCAACTTTCTCCGTGGTTTTTTTCCCTCCGTATTGGAGGGTTTTCCACGTAAAATCTTGTTTGTTATTATTGTTTTACTATTGTTTTTATTATGTTTGGGTTTGTTGATTATATATATCGACACACACATATTTATATATATATATATGTGTATACATATATCTGCATGCATGTGTCTTATGTATATAAGCATGTTAGATTTTACTTCATTCTTGATCAGATAGTTGGCAAAAGGGATTATGGATTAGAATTAAGGTAAAAATTCTGACTCTTAACTACTTTTGGAACCAAGATCCAAAAACAAAACAGGAGCAATTTAGCCACAATTTATGGCAAAGAATACGAATTTTGTGGGGCGTTAAAATTTGTTTATATGAAGAATATTGTTTTTGACTAGTTTTTGCCGAGAAATTTAATATGTTTTTTTTTTCAATACAAATTTTTTTTATATGTTTAGGAAGGCATGAAATATTGAAAACACTTTTTGTAATGCGTAAAAACGTTTATTTAAATGATAATATTATACATGAAATACAACGTTATTGACAACTTTGACAACTTATAACGAAGTTTGTCCCGCATATCACTTGGAAGATTGGGATCTTTACAAAAGGTTTATAAAGCTTTCATCTCAATTCATATTTAGCTGCGAGCAGTCTACGTTTATGATCTCCTATATTTCGCTTCTCGGCATCTTACTGCTAGGGGGGCATGGCAAAAATCCTTGCTCACCACCTCCCACCTATCCTACACATTCGATCAAGGTTGCAAATTCAGGGAATTAGAAAAGCAAAAGCCCAAACAGCATTGATTGTTGCCAGCCTTGATTATATTATTGCCACCTCTCCTCTCCAATCCTCGATCAAACTTGCGAGTCCCCCTCAACTTTAAATTGTATACATTATTACATGCTTTTATCATGAAATACTACACATGTTACACAACATTAATCTTGAATTTTTTCATAACTAACGCAATTATGAGCATTGCTAAAATAGTTACAAATAGGACTAATTGAACTTTATGAACTTCCCGTTGATATGTGTTTTTCTGTTGCACATTTGGAATGTGTGATTTGTGGTTTCATCACTTATTTGAATCAAATTAACAAGCATCGTTAGATTTAACGGAAGTGTAAGGTGTAAGTGAAGAAAATAAAATAGATGAAGTCCGTCGCTTAGTCTAATCTATATCCACAGTCGTTTCTGATTCTATTTTAATGGTGATATTTACTTAAAGAAAGTAGAACTCCACCAATTATTAAATTTTTTTATTTATTATTTAAAGAGAGGTTTAAACCAATATTACATCATATTTATATCTACCGAGAATCAATCTCCGAATCTTTCGCATAGAGATCAAGAACCATACCATCAAATTAGACTTTTTAATTGCTCATGGGAACGTCATTTCTCCATGAAAAAGGGGTTAGTTTTAAAGTAAGCCATGAAAACTAAAGATCAACACCCATAATACATATAAAAGAAGTCCTTAACATGGTCATGGTGACTAATTTAACACAACCACCATGGCTGAAGTTTCATTCCTTTGCAAACGAACTGCGGTCAGCACTAAGCCAGTGCAACAGGGAAAATTCTACTCTCTCTCAGTTCTTGACCGCATAATGGAGCGCTACCACTTATTAGTTGTGTTGTATTACAACTCTCCTCCAGGTCTGAAGGTTGGTGACTTAACTCGAATGCTGAGAGATTCAATTTCCAATATGCTTTGTGCTTTCCCGATAGTGACAGGGCGGTTAGTGAAGAATCCACAAGGCCATTGGATGATCAAGTATAATAACGCTGGGCTAAGGATGGTGGAAGCAAGGGCAAAAGGAAGCGTAGATGAGTGGCTGCAGAATGTGAATAGGGAAAAGGAGCTTAAGCATAGAACCAATGTTGGAAAAGCCTTATTTTTAGTCTACCTTCTATGTTCAGGTGAATAGGAATCCAAGTGAAGCATGAAGGGATTTAGATTTTAGTTCAATGAGAGTTAAAAATAAATCGTTTAGCACTTGTTTTGAGCAATTCTTTTCTGTGGGGCTAAACTGATTTTTTAAACTAAAAATATTTTAAAAATACAAGTATTTTCAAAAATACAACCGCAACTCATTTCTAAATATTTTTGCCCTCGGGGTCATTACTAGTGTTGCAATCCCTACTGACCCGTGAATACATCCACCCATGCTTATAGTTATCTTGTGTAGTATAAGGGTTTTATGGTTTAGGAAGTTTTAATGTGCAACAATTTTAGGATTTTTATTTTTTAGTTTAAAAAGCTAAGTCACCAATAAAAGTATTTACGTTTTGTTTATTTTCATTTTTCGGCACTAATCGTTTGGACATGGCAGCTCACTGAATTCGAAGAAGGCGGTCTAGCAGTTGGCTTGAGCTGCAGTCACCTCCTAGCTGATCCCAGTTGCGCCACCATGTTCATCAAGGCATGGGCTGACACAACCTTCAGCGGCAAAACGATTACTCCTCCTCTATTTCATCCCTTGCCTCCTCGAAGACCAAGCAACAGAAACAACAACCACAACCCTTACACCCAATTGATCAACCACTACAAAACTACCATCCAAGAACCATCTCCACCCTTCAATGTGAAACATACAACTATTGCACTAGAATTCAAAGACGACATAGTCAGAAGCTGCATAGCCATGGCCGAAGATCATAATCCATGGTAAGATAGTTTGAATTGTACGCCTTTTGAGGCCTTAGCTGGACTTTTCTGGGTATGTATCAGTGAGGTCAAGGGGATGAAGGTGGTTTAATAGACATGTCACTGTGTTTAGATATGCGAAAAGTGCTAAACTTGGACAAAAGTTTCTTTGGAAATTGCATGGTGTATAACAAAGTGAATGGAGAAGGCTTATCAGAAGACGAATTATCTGAAGCAGCAACTGCTATAAGAGAGGTGGAGATGAAAATGGACATTGAAGGGATCCAAGACTTGATAGGGTGGTTAGAACAAAATGAATATGAAATTCCTCCATTGATGAATGGTTGTGATCTTATTTGTGCCAATATGGAGGGTATTGATGCATATTCAGCCATTTTTGGAGATGGTCTCGTGAAGCCGATTCATGCATCATACTATATTGAGCCAGCTTTAGGACAAGGACAAGTTTTGATCCTTCCGTCACCTTCATGTGAGGGTCCATTGAGCCGTGTTGTGATGGTCACACTTCCTAAAGATGAAGCACCAAGCTTCTTCGCCTTCAATTAATTCAGCAAATGTCCCCAGCCATATTGATGGGTCCGGGTACTGATAAATGTTGATGACCACCAACCCTTTATGTGACTTGTTACTAGCTAGTGGAATACTAATCTATATTTGTATCTAATTACGGTGTCCTTTTTCGCGGTTTAATTTAAAAAGGATAATTGGAAGTTTGAGACTTGGACGAGTTATTACTATTAATTTGAAATACTAATGATACTAGAAGTACTTTTTGTTTTTCGATTTCAGAGGCTTACAAGCAATATTACACTATTTAAGATGTTAACTCTGAGATTACTCGTGTTTATCATTTCGAGTATGCTACGGACTTCATTTTTTCATCGCCAATTAGGTACTGAAAAAAGTCCGTTGCCTGAGAGCAGTTTTCTTGTAGTGGAGCTAGATCTACGTGATGGAATGATAAAAAAGTGATGTGAATTGATTGACGCATATTTACTCCTTTTCTTATGTTGCTAAACTTTCGAAGGACATTATTTTTACTTGGTTATCCATTTTCAGTGATTTTTTCCAGTATGGGTAACTTTTCAAGATCTAGGCACTTGCAAACCACCGAAGCCAAATAATTTTGTCATATAGCCACTATTTTGGAAGTTAATTTGCACTTAAAATATTTCCAATTACATAGGATGAAGAAATAAAAAAAATAAGATAATTATAATGTACTTGGGAAGTATAATTTTTGACCTTAACGCGATTATTAGGAAGGATAAACTAACCTTGCAAGTAAAACTTCTTGTACATATAAATTGTTGGTAAAGATTATTTCTAATTCTTTGGCTTAGTGGGAAACGATGCAACTTTAGTGTCTTGACTATGGAGGTTCAAAACAGTACAAACATCTTTCCTTTTGTTTGGTATTTCTATTTAAGACAGGCGCCTAATGTGCATTGTCTTCTTTTTCTACTTTTTTGTATTTTATCGTTTATTTAAAAAGGGAAAAAACAAATTGAACAAAGAAAACGGTTCAACAAAACCACCGTAAAAGCTCAAATATTTTATCCATATGGTGGTTTATGCAGCAATATTGTAAACAACGCCTTTACATAAGCGTACAATCATAAACCGTCGCAAAAGGCTGGAATAACTGCCACAAAAATCCTTTATTTTGTAGTATAAAGTCATGGGCAGAGTTAATAAAAATTTTCAATGCCAAAGACTTTTTATCCATCAGCTTCATCAGAATGGATTTAGCAAAATCCTGATAATAGTAGAATTTATGTGGTGAACTTGAAGGAAGACACTTTCCGATGCAAGGGATGGCAAGTTAGTGGAATCCTGTGTAGGCATGAAATGATTTGTATAACCAACATGAGATATAGTTCAATAGAATTTGTGCATCCTTGCTTCACTTTGAATGTATACAAAGTGATATAACAGAAGTACCCCAGTTCTAGATAAATCCAAGTGGACTAAAGATGATTCACCTCGTTGGCAGCCTCTTGAAATGGTAAACAAGATAGGAAATTAAGCCAGAGGTTAACAAGAGCAAAGAAGTTGGAGAGACTACACAAACTTTAATTTGGAATAGATATTGGTCCATGACAGATGCACAATATACAATACAATGGCTCATAACAAAGTTAAATGTAAGTAACGAGGTGGCCAACTTTGAAGAAGTTGGAGTAACACAAGGGTCTATGACATTTTTCGAGACAGATTGTAAAATCATGCAATGTTCATTTTATAATTAAATTAATTTTTTTTCATGTCGTTTATTCTTCTAATTAGTTTTTTTCTCAATTTTTTTATTCAATTAATTAATTTATTCTGTTGATTAATTTTTTCAAATTGTTTATTCGACTAATTAATTTTGTTTACGTGTTCATCTAATAACTAATTTGTTATTTAACCACAATACATAATTTATTTAATAGATTGGAGGATGAAATGGGGATCTATCCAGACTATTCAACATATATCGAGTGTCGGGAGCTATACTCACGTGATGCTTAGCATCCCTCAAGAGGAGGCTACCGCTTCTTTACATTATGAGAGTCGTCCTACCCATATTTTAAATTTTAGTCTTTGTATTATTTTGAATATAATCTTAACGAATGCTTATTCCCTTTTTATTTTTTTGTTTGTTTGTTGTATTCTATAGGACTGACTATTGGTCTGTTAGTGACAGTGTGTTGTTAATAAAAGGTAGTTGTTTGATTTCTATTGTAGTAGTTTTTATTTAAAGTAAAATATACGACACCTTCCTATGATATGTCAAAATTGCATTCTACCTCTCATGTCAGCATAAGCCTTTAAAAGGTCTTTGTGTTTTGTCAAAATATTGTACGTTACCCCCTTCCGTCAGTTTGTGTTTTAGCTTTAAGCTACTTGCCCTTGCAATGTGAATTTATTTTATATTTTCCTTTAAATTAAATTCTATTTGGACACGATTGCCCCTTAATTTTTATTAGAAAGTAGGGATTTATTTGCATATTAATCAAAACACAGGGGGCATTTTGAAATATTCTTATTCCTCCTATCTCTACCACCTCCTTGCTATACTCCATCCACTTCTACCACCACAACTACAAAAATTCAACACCTTCATCATCATTTTCACTTTTCTTCTTTTCTTATTTCCTTTATTTTTCATCTTCTTTCTTCTTCCTTAACCTTTCCAACCTCAAACCAAGAACCACCATCATTGCTCTCTCCATCTCCTTCTCGCACCCATTTTTTTTCTTTTTTCACTTATTTCACTTTTCTCTTATCAATCAAAATTTTCATTGCCACATGCACAGCACCAATTACACAATTAATGAAGACATAGTATTGCTTAGATTTTTGTATGAGGATAATCATTTGCTTTATCTCTAGAATTAGACAACTAGATCTCTAGACTTTCGAGTCTTATCTCCTGGAAGCTTTGGCTTCTCTTTCTTCTTCTTTACTTTCATCCTATCTTTTCAATTAGAATATTATTCTTTCCATCAATCTTTGTCAATCGTCTTCTTCCACATATCCGATGAAGAACTCTACTTCTTCCACATATTCTATAGTCCTACTACTGTATAATGTTGCTACACTTGAGCTCCTGGCAAATAGTAGTGGAGTTGCATTGACATTTGCAAAACTTGTCTTGGTTGCGCAGAACAAGAGCTCTTTGATTTAATGATTAATTTCAGTAAAAATAAACTCTATTTCTCTAGGATTTAATCTCTCTCTAGAGCAGTATGAAATTGAGGATTTAGAAGATTTAAAAATGCCTAAACCAAAAAGGTTGCTGGTTCAATATAAAGTAAAGGCATATTAGTCATTTTGCGTATTGTGTAATTTTTGGATGTTTTTGGATTTTGGCATGACATAAAATTTACAAAAAAATTATTTTTCTCCTACACTTTAAACAACAAAGGGCAATTAATCAAGTACGACAATAGGTTTTTCAACAAGCCTTATAGCTACATACTTGGATTATGGACATAATGGTTAATACATAAAAATTACCAATAAAATGACTTGACATGGGGGAATTAAGGTAATCTTAAAAGTTGATAGGGGTGTTTGGAATTTATTCGTCGGCTCAAGGGGTAATAATCATATAAATGGCTAAACCAAAAAGACTGCTCTTGGATTTATTTATAACTTTTTTTTTTTTTACTATGTTCTTGTTTGTTGATTATATACTGCATGCATGTGTATTGTGTATATAATCACATCGGATTCTATTTCATTCTTGGCACAAGGCATAGCTGATTTGGATTAGAATTAAGATAAAAATTGTGACTTTTGACTAATTTTCGAACCAAGATCCAAAAACAAAACAGGAGCAATGTTGGGCACAATTTATGACAAATAATACGTTGAAAATTATTTTTGTAATATGGCAGAATGAAGATGCAATTTGCAGTCACTAGGTAATTAATGCATCAATGTCCAGAACAAAAATGAAAAAAAAAAAAGAGATAGTGAGGTACGTTATGGTCCAGAAAGTGGTTTATAACTATTACGAAATTATTAAATTTTATATTCAAATCTTCAAGCCAGTTACACAAATCTCTTCTACGGTACGTGAAGCCACAAGGTAGAGATTGTTAAAGAAACTGCAAATTTCCTTGGACCTAGAAGAACACAAAACTATATATGTTTGCAAAATACGAGAGCATTGCAAAGACTCTATGGAAAAATCTTTATGCAGGTTAAATTCATAGACTATGCGAAAGCTTTAAAAAAAAAAAAAAGCAATCTCATATATATATATATATATATATATATATATACGGAATTGCTATGTACTAGTTTAGATCTAGGTTAAATTTTTAGTTCTATAAGAAAAATTAGGCTTTAGGTCTAGGTTAAGATCTTCAGAACAAACAAGAAAACTAGTTCAAATCAATTTGTTTCTTCAAGAATAGTTTCCAACTTTAATGCGTTTATCAGATGTTTCTCAAGGCACGAACTACGATTAGATATCATCCCTAAGAGGCTTGTGATAAATACTATATTACATTTTCTTAAAAATCAATAGAGCAATTAGATCACAAAACGTTAACGGTAACACGAATAGTTAATAACACTTTTCTCTTCGTAATTTGTTTTCAAATTCTGTGTCCAAAAAAAATAAAAAATAAAAAATTTAGCAGCCCCATAGCCGCCATCTTTATTGACTCTAATGAAAACAATTATTTTAATAGTATATGTTTAGAAAAATAATTATCAATTCTAATTAAGGTGTGAAAAATCAAGAAAAGAGTTAAATGATAAGGGTGTGAAAATAGATAATTGTAGTATATATTGATCTAATGGAGTTATACTTACCCTAATACAATCTGTTGTTAATTAGCATTAGGATTCCTAATTTGTTTAAGATAGGAAGAGTATTGGCGGTGGGATTTCCTATATATATGTATGCAGCTACCCTTTCTCTCATTCATCGCAAAACTTCATTAATCCTTTTAATTTGTTCATCAGCCACTTTGCAAAACCCTTTTCTTTTCCGTTTCATAGCATACAGCAACCCTTTCGATCCTTCTTTTTTCTTTGTTCAACCCACATTCCCAAATCTATATGTTTAACATGGCTATAGTTTCCAAGAAATTTTCTTGTTTTGTGAAGAAGATTGCTCGCAAAGATCATCATAATGGATACTTCATGCTGAAGAAAGATGATAACCACAAGAAGAAGCCAATTCCAAAGGGGTTCTTCCCTGTGTATGTTGGTGAAGAGTCTGAAAGATATGTTATACCAGTTGCATGTCTATCATCAGTGCGCTTTGAGGCATTACTTACTCAATTTGAAGAAGAGATTCAACCCATGCAGCCAATTACTTTGCCTTGTTCTACTATGATGTTCGAGACGATCTTTAGTCTTGTCAAAGCTGAGAAGGGGTTTTAAATTCAAGAACGATGAAGACAAAGGTGATGCAGTCATGAAGTTTAATGCACGTACGTGGTGTTCCAAAATTATGAACAAAAGGTGAATGTACTTTTCTTTTGGCCTTTCTGACTTGGCTAGTGTTGTTTCAAGAATTGGAGGAGAGATGGTGTAGGGGAAAAAAAAGAGAGAGAAAGAGAGAAAGAAAAAAAAAAGAAAGAGAATAAAAGAAAAGAAAGAAAACAAACAAAAAAGGATGAGAAAAAAAAGGAGACAAAATGAGGGGGAAAAAAAAAAGAGTTTGAGCAACCACGAGCAATAGTTTGGCCGCCACCTAATTGAGATTACATTTTTGGAGGAAATTGCTTCATGATATGGCTTCTTCAATCAACTGGTTTGAAGGCTTCTTGTGGTTTAGGTTCAAAGAAGTATTACGTAAAAGATAACACCGATCCTTGTAACATTGTACCATTTGGTTTTATTAATGAAGAACTCAACTTTCTCCGTGGTTTTTTCCCTCCGTATTGGAGGGTTTTTCACGTAAAATCTTGCTTGTTATTATTGTTTTACTACTGTTTTATTATGTTTGGATTTGTTGATTATATACATCGACACACGCATATTTATATATATGTGTATACATATATCTGCATGGATGTGTCTTATGTATATATGCTTGTAAGATTTTACTTCATTCTTGATCAGATAGTTGGCACAAGGGAGTATGGATTAGAATTAAGATAAAAATTCTGACTCTTAACTACTTTTGGAACCAAGATCCAAAAACAAAACAAGAGCAATTTAGCCACAATTTATGGCAAAGAATACGAATTTTGTGGGGCGTTAAAATTTGTTTATATGAAGAATATGGTTTTTGACTAGTTTTTGCCGAGAAATTTTATATGTTTTTTTTTTCAATACAAATTTTTTTTATATGTTAAGGAAGGCATATAATACTACGCATGTTAGTCTTGAATTTTATCATAACTAACGCAATTATGAACATTGCTAAAGTAACTACAACAAACATAGTTGTCGAATTGTGAATCATATCGTGAATTGAAATGTCATTTTTTTAAATTGTGAATCGAATCAAATCGTGAATCGTACCGATTCGATCACAAATTTGAAACTAGTTGATATTTGACATATTATATTTCTATTAACAGTTTTTAGTTGAGATTTTTTATTTGAATTAATATTAATATATGTTTTTGTTACTTTTCTAGATTGTTCACTACTTCACTTGTTCCTAGTAGCCCAAACAATTTCTGCATCACAATATCACACTATTTTTTTTGGTCGGAACAATATCACATTTCACAAGTACCCAAACTAGTGCTCAAAAGCTGTTGTAAACACAAGTGGTCCAATCAGTTACGAGTTTTGTGTCCTATTTTTTTACTAAAGTGAGCTTATTTTGTTATCTACTTTGAAATATTTTGGGCTTTTAAAAATAAAAAATAAATAAAAAATTGACCCGAATCGCGAACGATTCAGTGAATCGTTCGATTCACTAACGATTCACACGATTCGGTACCGATTCACTTGCGATTCACGTCGATTCACGATTCTCCTATCCGATTCGTATTATTTTTTTAATAAATCGTATCGAATCGTACGATTTGAATCGCAAAACGTACGATTCTGATTACACTGAATTACAAATAGGACTAATTGAACTTTATGAACTTCCCGTTCATATGTGTTTTTCAGCTGCACATTTGGAATGTGTGATTGGTGGGTGTAACAGCATTCAGACACCTCTGAAATGAATGTAGCTTGAAGCACGGAGTTTGGCCAAGAAATGACCCAAATGCACCTATTTTAATGGTTTCATCACTTATTTGAATCAAATTAACAATCCTTGTTAGACTCAACTGAAGTATAAGGTGTAAGTGAAGAGAATAGAATAGATGAAGTCTGTCCGTTAGCAAAATCTATATTCACAATCGTTTCTGATGCTATTTTAATGGTATATTCACTTAAAGAAAGTAGAACACCGTGAATTATTAATTGTTTTTATTTTGTAAATTTAAGAGAGGTTTAATTTAAGTGCATAAATCCCGTGGTGCAGTGGTGTGCCCCAACTTATGCTCTAGCTCAAAGTCAAGTAATATTTATGATATGGAGAATAGGTTTAAATTTGGGATATTTGATCAGAACAAATCATTACCTGACCACTCCACCAGATGATTAAAAATGGTTTTAGTGTAGCTGTTGACTCCACAGAGTGAAAGTGTATCAGTCTAGTCAGACATTGCCTGTGGTGATGTATTGTTTTTTAACGCTGTGGATGATTTGATCCAATTTTGTTCCTAAAATGATTTCTAATATAAATCTTTTTGGTCTAAGAGAGAGTATCTCTGTGTGCTGAAATTTGTATGTCAATTACGAAAGTAAACACTTGCATCGTTTCTAATGATCCTTCACTAATTTTCAACTGTTAATCCTTCACTAATTTGGTATAACATGTGTAACTCACGTGAAATTAATAGTAAAAAATTGATGAAAAATACGAAAAAAACTAACCACGTTTTATTTTGTAAATTTAAAGGAATAAAAAACACAATTTTAAAGTTATAGGACCAATAAAAGTAGTGACATTCTATATATTTTCATTTTCCCTACTAATCCTTTGGACATGGCACTGAATTTGAAGAAGGAGGTCTAGCAGTTGGCTTGAGCTGCACATACCTCCTAGTTGATCCCACTTGTGCCACCATGTTCATCAAGGCATGGGCTGACACTGTAATACCCCAAATCTAATAGGGGTCAAATTGTAAAACCCAAACTTTAAGTGGGGGTTATTTTGTAATTATAGTTTTTTTTCTACCTAAAATATCTATTGATATAAGATATTTTCTTGGTTGATATTTCTTTAGAGATTGAAGAGAACACCAAGAAAAAAAAAAAGATTTCAAGCCAGTCACAAATCTCTTGTACGGTAGGTGAAGTCATAAGGGGAAGATTGTGAAAGAAACTGCAATTTTCATGGACCTAGAAGAACATAATACTATGTTGGTAAAATATGAGAGCATTGGAAGACTCTATGGAAAATCTTTATGCAGGTTAACTTCATAGACTATGCAAAAGTTTAAAGAAAAGCAATCTTATATATATATATACGGAGAAGTGCTATATAGTTTAGATTTAGGTTAAATTTTTTATTCTAATAAATAAAATTAATCCTTAGGTCTAGGTTAAGATCTTCAGAACAAATAAGAAAACTAATTCAAATCAATTCGTTTCTTCAAGAATAGTTTCCAACTTTAATGCGTTTATCAGATGTTTCTCAAGGCACGAACTACGATTAGATATCATCCCTAAGAGGCTTGTGATAAATACTATATTACATTTTCTTAAAAATCAATAGAGCAATTAGATCACAAAACGTTAACGGTAACGTTAATTTCGCTTCATAATTTGTTTTCAAATTCTATCTATAAAAAAAAAAAAAAAAAAATTAGCGGCCCCATAGCCACCATCTTTATTGACACTAATGAAAACAATTATTTTAACAGTAAATGTTTAGAAAAATAATTATCAATTCTAATTAAGGTGTGAAAAATCGAGAAAAGTTAAAAGGATAAGGGTGTGAAAATTGATAATTGTAGTATATATTGATCTAATGGAGTTATACTTACCCTAATACAATCTGTTGTTAATTAGCATTAGGATTCCTAATTTGTTTAAGATAGGAAGAGTACTGCCGGTGGGATTTCCTATATATATGTATGAAGCTACCATTTCTCTCATTCATCACAAAACCTCATTAATCCTTTTAATTTGTTCATCAACCCGTTTCTTTTCCGTTTCGTAGCATACAACAACCCTTTTGATCCATCTTTTTTTTCTTTGTTCAACCCACATTCCCAAATCTATACGTTTAACATGGCTATAGTTTCCAAGAAATTTTCTTGTTTAGTGAAGAAGATTGCTTGCAAAGATCATCATAATGGATAATCCATGCTGAAGAAAGATGATGACCACAAGAAGAAGCCAATTCCAAAGGGGTTCTTCCCTATGTATGTTGGTGAAGAGTCTAAAAGATATGTTATACTAGTTGCATGTCTATCATCAGTGCGCTTTGAGGCATTACTTACTCAATATGAAGAAGAGATTCAACTCATGCAGCCAATTACTTTGCCTTGTTCTACTATGATGTTCGAGACGATCCTTAGTCTTGTCAAAGTTGAGAAGGGGTTTTAAATCCAAGAAGGATGAAGACAAAGGAGACAAAATGAGGGGGGCAGAAAAAAGAAGAGTTTGAGAAACCACGAGCAATAGTTTGGCCGCCACCTAATTGAGATTACATTTTTGGAGGAAATCGCTTCATGATATGGCTTCTTCAAGAAACTGGTTCGAAGGCTTCTTGTGGTTTAGATTCAAAAAATTATTACGTAAAAGATAACACCGATACTTGTAACGTTGTACCATTTGGTTTTATTAGTGAAGAATTCAACTTTCTCTGTGGTTTTTTCCCTCCGTATTGGAGGGTTTTTCACGTAAAATCTTGCTTGTTATTATTGTTTTACTACTGTTTTATTATGTTTGGGTTTGTTGATTATATACATCGACACACGCATATCTGCATGCATGTGTCTTATGTATATATGCATTTTAGATTTTACTTCATTCTTGATCAGATAGTTGGCACAAGGGATTATGGATTAGAATTAAGATAAAAATTCTGACTCTTAACTACTTTTGGAACCAAGATCCAAAAACAAAACAGGAGCAATGTTAGGGACAATTTATGGCAAAGAATACGAATTTTGTAGGGGGTTAAAATTTGTTTATATGAAGAATATGGTTTTTGACTAGTTTTTGCTGAGAAATTTTATATGTATTGTTTTTTCAATACAAAATTTTTTATACGTTTAGGAAGGCATGAAATATTGAAAACACTTTTCGTAATGCGTAGAAATATTTATTTAAATGATAATATTATACATGAAATGCAACGTTCTTGGCAACTTTGGACTACTTATAACGAAGTTTTTCCTGCATATCACTAGGAAAATTGGGATCTTTACAAAAGGTTTTATAAAGCTTTCATCTCAATTCATATTTAGACATGAGCAGTCTACATTTGTGATCTCCTATATTTCGCTTCTTCGACATCTTACTGAGTTTCCCCCACAACTTTAAATTGTATACATTATTACATTCTTTTATCATGAAATACTACACGTTACACAGCATTAATCTTGAATTGTATCATAACTAACGCAATTATGAGCATTGCTAAAGTAGTTACAAATAGGACTAATTGAACTTTATGAACTTCCCGTTGATATGTGTTTTTCTGTTGCACATTTGGAATGTGTGATTTGTGGTTTCATCACTTATTTGAATCAAATTAACAAGCATCGTTAGATTTAACGGAAGTGTAAGGTGTAAGTGAAGAAAATAAAATAGATGAAGTCCGTCGCTTAGTCTAATCTATATCCACAGTCGTTTCTGATTCTATTTTAATGGTGATATTTACTTAAAGAAAGTAGAACTCCACCAATTATTAAATTTTTTTATTTATTATTTAAAGAGAGGTTTAAACCAATATTACATCATATTTATATCTACCGAGAATCAATCTCCGAATCTTTCGCATAGAGATCAAGAACCATACCATCAAATTAGACTTTTTAATTGCTCATGGGAACGTCATTTCTCCATGAAAAAGGGGTTAGTTTTGAAGTAAGCCATGAAAATGATCAACACCCATAATACATATAAAAGAAGTCCTTAACATGGTCATGGTGACTAATTTAACACAACCACCATGGCTGAAGTTTCATTCCTTTGCAAACGAACTGCGGTCAGCACTAAGCCAGTGCAACAGGGAAAATTCTACTCTCTCTCAGTTCTTGACCGCATAATGGAGCGCTACCACTTATTAGTTGTGTTGTATTACAACTCTCCTCCAGGTCTGAAGGTTGGTGACTTAACTCGAATGCTGAGAGATTCAATTTCCAATATGCTTTGTGCTTTCCCGATAGTGACAGGGCGGTTAGTGAAGAATCCACAAGGCCATTGGATGATGAAGTATAATGATGAATTACATAGTTGAAATTTGTATGTCATGAGATATATAACCATATCCACCTTCTAGGATCAACAACAATGCCTAAACAATAGTGGGCTCCAAAATTTGATGTGTCCCATGGGGACCCGAGATATCACAATGCATAAGATGAAAAACTACAACATTTTTATTACTCTTGGCTGGAAAAGGGGACCTAGAATGCTTGGGTCTCGGACAACCATTACAAACAAATTTACTTTGAATATGAACATTAGAAAAAATCGAATTAAAATTGATATTAAATCTAAATGTGTAGTTTTGAATGTTTTGATTTTAACTTTTGATCGAGTTTAGCAGCAGCTCACTTACAGTCGCGATGAAGATAAGTAGCATTCTCTCTCTCTTTTTTTATAGGAATTTTAACTTTTGAGTTTTGAATGTTTTGATTTTGTAATTATAGTTAAAAATTGATGTTAAATCTAAATAAACTTTTCTTTTTATTTTGTTTGTTCATGCTTTTTAATAATGTGCTAATTCTATATTGCTTGAAACGAATTGAAGTGGGTTCTTTTTTCTTTTTTTTTTTATTTTTGGACTTTTTGGATTTTCTTTTGGTTTGACCCGAATCGTGAATCGTATCGTAAATCATACGATTCACCACGGTTCACTCTGATTCGTTTATCGATTCACCTTAATTAACGATTCACTATCTGATTAGAATCATATTTTGCCTGAATCAAACTGAATCATACGATTCGTATCGAAAATCGTACAATTACGAAAACTATGTGCGATAGTTTTAGGGTTTTTTTTTTTAAATGGCGAGAAACTCATTCTAGTCAATACTATATTGGATCTACCCTAAGTCCATAAACCCCGTGGTACAATGGCATATCCCAACTTAATTATGCTTTAGGCCAAGGTCAAATAATATTTGTGATTAGAGTAATGCTATATATCATCTTTTTTTCCATAACTCTTTTATCACCTTTTACGTGACGTCCTACATGGCATGCTAACTAAACAATATATTGTTTCTCTCTCTTAATTAATATTTACTCAATTTTTTTTATTTCTTTCTTTATTCATATCAGATCCAATACCAAATTAGACTTTCCTTTCTCATATATACGTTCCTAGTTCCAAGCTCTATCAACGATTAATCTTCTTCTTCTCCGGATAACGTTTGCGTCGCTACCTATAATTCTTGTTGAAGATGAAAGAGATTGTTGATGTTGGCACATCAATTAGTTTGATTGAAATATCATAGCCATATCCGCGTACTCCAAACGATATTGCTGAGTCTTTTGCACTTCTTTTGTCTATTTTATTCCGATTTTTCCAAGCTTTTGTTGTGTTAATTTGCATACACAATCCAAACCTTAAAAACCACTCTTTTTATATTTGTTAATTTATGGATAGCAAAGTTCGCCTCAAATAGATGTTGGAAACAATAATTTAGAAGGACAAACATATAACCATTTGCAACTTCGAAAAAAAAAATGCATTATAGTATAACAAGAACACTCTTCAATATATCTAGCCACTTAAAAAACTGATTTTTGTCTCAAAGAATATAATTATGATATTAGTTTAGGTCTTAACCCTTTTTGCTATCGTCAAGTAATGAATCATAAGATTATTTCTCAAATTTGTTTGTTAATTTATGGATGGAAAAGTATCTTGACTATTTCACTCACGGAGTATTATGGCCAGTGTTTTATGAGTATACATTGTTGGTAAGATTAGTGAGATTGGAGGAAAGCCAAATAGCTATTGGAAACAATAAGCTGAAAAGGAAGATTGATCACATATGTAGTTAATTGATATGGAGTTTGATATGATTAAAGATAAAGAAGGAAAATATTAAGAAAATATAAATTAAGAGAGAGAAAGAATTTAAGAAGGGAGATAAAGAAGAAAAAGAAAAAATAATATTGTCTTGTTGGCATACCATGTAGAACTCCACGTAGAAGGTGATAAAAGGGTGATGAAAAAAGAAGTAAGAGATAGGATTACTCTTTATTTTATGTCTCTCTCTTCTATTCTTATTTTTATTTTATTTCTCTTTCTTCTTTTAATTTATTATTTTTTCTCTCTTTTTTTTTTTCCTTTTTTCTCTCCCTTAATTAACGATTCCTATCTTCTCTTTTGTTTCCTTTCTCACTTTTCTCTTGCGACCATTCACTCCATATTTTTTCAAATTACTTGTCTTTTTCATGATGAATTACGTAGTTGTCGAAAATGGAAGAACAACTCTTCCTGACGAATTAAATGGACGAACATGGATATGACTTTCCAAGCTCTCAATTTTAATTTAATTACTCTTATTAATATTTGTTTTTGATAACAAATATTACTAAATTCTGATTTTTATTTGTCACATTTTTGTTAACTTCGTTGAATTTTTGCCTCAATCTTTAATTATAATGGCCTCTTCAGCTACTGCTATGTAATCCATTTACTTTTTTCCTTCTTTTTTCTTTTTCTTTCTTTTGGGATTATATGGATGTAGATCTTCTATGTAATGGAGTTTAGGGCTTTGGAAGGGTTTTTGGATTTTGTTTTCTTGTGTAGGGTACGTAGATATATATTTATTTCAAATCCTGAATTATATATTGAATTTTTTCTAAATAAGTCATTTTGTGTATTTAAGGAGCTAAAATTAATAAATAAAAATTTCATATTTAGTACATTTATATGTAAAAGACATATTTCTCCTTTATTCCATTAATTTCACGTTTAAAATTGAAAAAAGTAACTTATTTGAAATTGATGCTTACATTAGTATGCAAAGTCAAATGAGGAGAATATTTAATATGCAATTCAGAAATTTTTTATATTTTTTTTCTAGATAACTTAATTTTGTATATATTTAGTGACATCTACTACAATTTATGTTTAAAATTTTATGGTGTTTAATCATTTATAGCTGTAAATAGAAGAAGCATTGCATATGCTCAAACGTGTGTTGTTTTTGTAAACGAAAATTGACAATATATTAAAAAAAAATCTATTTTCAACAATTATCAATTTGTCAAGAAAAAGAAAAAAAATAATAATCTAACAAAATATGCAAGAGATTGGTAGAAAGAGAAAAGTGAATGAGATTAAACAAAAGAGAAAGAAAGAGAAGACAGAAAACCTTAACTAAGGGAGAAAAAAAAAATGAAAACTGAAGAGAGAGAAAAATTAATAAAAGAAAGGAGAAAAATATAATAAAAGAAGAGAGAGAGAGCGCTAAAATAAATTTATCTAGAAATGCCAATTAAGAGGTGATAATTAGGTGATAAAAAAAGAGTAACGTCTAGCATTACTCTCATTTGAGATCAAGGGTTCTACACCATAAGCTGATTGTAGAACTGATTCACTGATGTTGCTCCATGAGTCATAATTGCTCAAGTGTTGATTGTCACAAGACAAGAAATTAATGGTGCAAGGAGCGTGGTATTGAGCTGTTTTGTCTTGCCCAAGATAATAGTAAGGAGACCATCATAGATGTAGGCCGAGTACATTCACATTCTCGATAAGAGAAAATATCATCTTCTTCCCTCTCTGATTAATAAAGGGCTGCAAATGAACTTTGGCTTTTAGCAAGGCAGATGTTTTATTTTCAGGTTCTGTTTGGGGAGATCAAAGATTCCCTTTCCCTGAGACATTCCGTCGAGCACCTTTGGTGCGAATTGAGGGTTCACCACCACGAGACTTCTGCCTAATGCCAAGAATGCTCCAACAGAACTGCCCTTTCTCTTGTGGAATTAGGCCATAGTTTGATCAACTAAGAATAAAGCGTCTGAAGAATGCCCACACACGACTTTGCTCTAAGAGGCACTATAAGAACCTACTTATATTTATTTATGTATCTCAAATAAATGCACTAACAGGTCAATTATTGGATTGAGATATGGATTATAAATGATACCACCCAAGGGATCAGAAGACGGGTATACAACTTGGAAATTATTGTATGTTCTTCAAATTTGGAAGACTTGTTTTCCAAGTTTGTAAATGTGACTCCATCTTCAAAGAATTTTTGTTTCGGGAATGGTCATATGGATCATTATTTTTTGGAACTTACACCATGAAGCCCTCATGTAGGCTAGCATGCCCCTTTTTTAAAAAAAACGTTTCCAGTAGAAATTGCCTTTTGGCATTTTGACAAACACTTTGATATTATGAGAGACATACTCTTTGTATAGGTTTTCACCTTGGCATTTTATCAGACAGCTTTGGGGCATGTGTATAAGACGCATATTTTGGTCTGGATAATAACAATTCGTTAAAATCATACTCCTTCCACATAGTAATACACATTTTTTGAGCGTATATGCCGACGATGAACAATCATTATGTAGCAGCAGCTTGCCGAATAGTTTTTTTTTGAACTAAAATTACCTGGGTCCCAATTCAGTAAAGAAATTACATGTATCAGAATGTTAATGAATGTCATGCTTATATTGAAGATTGCATCCATGAGTATGGACCCTTATACGAATAAATGTACTTTAATGATGAAAATGTCATCAATGACATTCCTTGAGCCTGTTTCAGTATCTTGAGCTAAGGATTGTTAAGCAAGCATGTTCAAAATAAAAAAATGCTAACGTATTAAGCAGTAAATAATTAGCAAGTTTCGAGTACTGTAGTTACTCATCTTGCATTGACGGTGGTTTCTCAATAGGATCATTTTTCGATTCCCACAGACGGTGCCAATCTGTTATTATCAAAATTTGGTGATGGACCAAATGAGCTCGTAATCCTGCCAGATGGGCTAGCACTTCCGTTCCGATAGCGTTTAACCTACAAAACAAAAAGGACCCGGGGTTATCTCCCAAGACCCATTTCGACGCTCAAGTTAGTTATAGGGCCCAAATTACTTATATAAACAAAAGAGAGAGTAAGGGGGAGAGAGAGAGAAAGAGGGAGTAAAGGGCATGTGGATATAGATTAGGCTAAGGGACAGACTTCCTCTATTTTATTATATTCACTTACACCTTACATTTTCGTTAAATCTAACGATGCTTGTTAATTTGATTCAAATAAGTGATGAAACCACTAATCACACATTCCGAATGTGCAACAGAAAAACACATATCAACGGGAAGTTCATAAAGTTCAATTAGTCCTATTTGTAACTACTTTAGCAATGCTCATAATTGCGTTAGTTATGAAAAAAATTCAAGATTAATGCTGTCTAACATGTGTAGTATTTCATAATATTATCATTTAAATAAACATTTTTACGCATTACAAAAAATGTTTTTAATATTCCATGCCTTCCTAAACATATAAAAAAATTTGTATTGAAAAAAAACATATATAAAATTTCTCGGCAAAAACTAGTCAAAAACCATATTCTTCATATAAACAAATTTTAACGCCCCACAAAATTCGTATTCTTTGCCATAACTTGTGGCTAAATTGCTCCTGTTTTGTTTTTGGATCTTGGTTCCAAAAGTAGTTAAGAGTCAGAATTTTTATCTTAATTCTAATCCATAATCCCTTGTGCCAACTATCTGATCAAGATGCCGAGCAAAGAAAAAATACTATCTGATCAAGAATGAAGTAAAATCTAACATGCTTATATACATAAGACACGCATGCAGATATATATATATACACAGATATATATATATAAATATGTGTGTGTCGATGTATATAATCAACAAACCCAAACATAATAAAACAGTAGTAAAACAATAATAACAAGCAAGATTTTACGTGGAAAACCCTCCAATACGGAGAGAAAAAAACCACGGAGAAAGTTGAGTTCTTCACTAATAAAATAAAATGGTACAACGTTACAAAGATCGGTGTTATCTTTTACGTAATAATTCTTTGAATCTAAACCACAAGAAGCCTTCGAACCAGTTTCTTGAAGAAATCATATCATGAAGCGATTTCCTCCAAAAATGTAATATCAATTAGGTGGCGGCCAAACTATTGCTCGTGGTTGCTCAAACTCTTTCCCCCCTCCCTCTCTCTCCACCCCCCCCCCCCCCCCCCCCCCCCCCTCCTCATTTTGTCTCCTTTCTTTTTCTTTTTTTTTTCTCATGTTTTCTTTCTTTTTCTTTTTTTCTCCTCCTTTTTTGTTTGTTTTCTTTTTTTTTTCTTTTGTTCTCTTTCTTCTTTTTTTTTCTCTCTCTCTTTCTCTCTTTTTTTTTTCCCTACACCACCTCTCCTCCAATTCTTGAAACAACACGAGCCAAGTCAGAAAGGCCAAAAGAAAAGTACATTCACCTTCTGTTCATAATTTTGGAACACCACGTACATGCATTAAACTTCATGACTACATCACCTTTGTCTTCATCGTTCTTGAATTTAAAACCCCTTCTTAGCTTTGACAAGACTAAGGATCGTCTCGAACATCATAGTAGAACAAGGCAAAATAATTGGCTGCATGGGTTGAATATCTTCTTCATATTGAGTAAGTAATGCCTCAAAGCGCACTTATGATAGACATGTAACTGGTATAACTTATCTTTTAGACTCTTCACCAACATACACAGGGAAGAACCCCTTTGGAATTGGCTTCTTCTTGTGGTCATCATTTTTCTTCAACATGGAGTATCCATTATGATGATCTTTGCGAGCAATCTTCTTCACGAAACAAGAAAATTTCTTGGAAACTATAGCCATGTTAAACGTATAGATTTGGGAAAATGGGTTGAACAAAGAAAAAAGAAGGATCAAAAGGGTTGCTGTAAGCTAAGAAACGGAAAAGAAAAGGGTTTTGCAAAGTGGCTGATGAATAAATTAAAAGGATTAATGAGGTTCTGCGTTGAATGAGAGAAAGGGTAGCTACATGCATACATATAGGAAATCCCACCGCCAGTACTCTTCCTATCTTAAACAAATTAGGAATCCTAATGCTAATTAACAATAGATTGTATTAGGGTAGTATAACTCCATTAGATCAATATATACTGCAATTATCAATTTTCACACCCTTATCCTTTAACTCTTTTCTTGATTTTTCACACCTTAATTAGAATTGATAATTATTTTTCTAAACATATACTGTTAAAATAATTGTTTTCATTAGTGGCAATAAAGATGGTGGCTATGGGGCCGTAATTTTTTTTTCCTTTTTTTGAGATAGAATTTGAAAACAAATTACGAAGAGAAAATTAATGTTATTAACTATTTGTGTTATCGTTAACGTTTTGTGATCTAATTGCTTTATTGATTTTTAAGAAAATGTAATATAGTATTTATCACAAGCCTCTTAGGGATAATATATTAATATCTCATCGTAGTTCATGCCTTAGAGAAACATCTGATAAACGCTTTAAACTTGGAAACTATTCTTGAAGAAATGATTGATTTGAACTAGTTTTCTTATTTGTTCTGAAGATCTCAACATAGACCTAAAGATTAATTTTATTTATTAGAATAAAAAATTTAAACTAGATCTAAATTACATAGTACTTCTCCATACATATATAGGAGATTGTTTTTTCAAGCTTTTGCATAGTCTATAAATTTAATCTACATAAAGGCTTCCTATAGAGTCTGCTAATCTCTCATATTTTGCCAACATAGTATTGTGTTTTTCTAGGCCAATGAGTTTTGTAGTCTCTCTAACAATCTCTCCCTTGTGATTTCACCTACCGTAGAAGTGATTGTAAGCATAATTATTGCAAAACATACTTAAATTAAATTTATCAGAAGCATGTAATCATCATATAAAACATTAAGCGTCATAAGCTACTTACTTGATGTGGAAGACAAAGTCATGATAGCGATTAATTGATTTCTCCATCTTAACTTGATTTCTCCAGCTTAAACCTATTCTTTATAGTGTAGATATGTGATTGAATTCTACATCTTTCTTCAGGGCAGTGAGAGGACCAATTAAGTAACCTAATAGGCTTGGATTTTAGTAAACTATTATTTTAATTGGTACCAATAACTTAACGGGTCATACCACTTACATTCTCCCACTTGACCCATTAACATTTATGGACAACATGATTCAACCATATACATAAGGCGTGCATAAGAGATTAAATCCTTACATAATGTCCTTCATAATTACCAACGAATGACAGACTACTAAATGTGGGTTATAGCGGTCATATATCATTTATTCGATATATTTCCTTCTATATACCACGACACTAGCAATCAGTCACACTTGGTCATAATCTTAATGGTCCACGATAATGTCTTATACAGACTTTCCTGTTTTCCTTAACAAACATAAGTCACGTGAATACTATTATGAAACAGGAAAAACTTTAATATTTTTCAGAAATACATTATTGAGCTCATAGTGTCAACATAAGAGCATATACATCTTTCATAATTACAACCAAGACCAATTATTACTTCATGTTCCTTAAATGGCTTGGTTGTAAGCCTTCAGTCATAAGAACTACAATCATAAGATCACTACTTATGTGTTCAATAGACACTCTTAGTTTCTAAACCTTCTTTTTAATGACCAATACTTTATTTCCATATATTTGACACCTCATAATTATTTGTTATTTTAGAGAAGAAAACTATTGCAGAATTATCACAATAAATTTTAAGCGACTTGGCAATTAGTGTCGACAAATTCAAGTCCTAAAATTAATTTTCTGCAACTATAATGTATGAGTTGTAGCTTCATAATATGATACAAATTCTGCTTCCATAATGGATGACATAATGATAGTCTATTTCACACTTTTTCATAAGGTTGCTCCCACTGCTTAAAGGAAGAGATGGCCATAAGTGGACTTTATGCTATCAACACATCCAATAAGATTTGAATCTGAATATCCAATCACTTTAAATGATTAGATCATTTATATGTCAGCATATAGTCTTTGTTCTTTTCAGATACCTTAAACTTTCATTGCAGCTATCAAGTAATTCAATTAAGAATTACTTTATTACATTCTTATACTCCACATCATTATCAAGAAATTGCATAAGACCAAATTTATCCACATTAAATCTCTCTAGGATTCTTTCAATATAGGTTTTTCAGAGGCCATCATGGAATATTTCAATTTCGATAATATTTATTGTAATTGTACGATTTGGTTCGATTCAGGCAAAAAACGATTCAAATCAACTAGTGAATCGTTAATTAGGGTGAATCGTTAAGCGAATCGGATGATTCAGCGAATCGTGGACGATTCAGCAAATCGTGGACGATTAAGGAAATTGTGGACGATTCGGGTCAAACAAAAAAAACCAAAACGTCTAGAAAAAAAGCCCATTTCAATTTTAGCCCATTATTAATAAAAAAGATAGCCTATTTCAACAAACAAAATAAAAAGAAAAATCCATTTAGATTTAACATCAATTTTTAATTATAATACAAAATCAAAACATTCAAAAGTCAAAAATTAAAAGCCCTAAAAAACAAAGAGAGAGAGAACGCTACTCATCTCATTCGATTGAAGTCTGAAACAAGAGCTGTCTTCGCCAATCCAAGAGTTGTCTTCGCCGATCAAGAGTCTTCGCAATCAAGTGTTGGTGAGTTGTCTTTGTTTATAGTATTGATAAGTTGGTCTATGGTCTTTATTTTGCCGACCAAGAGACTCTTAGTGGCTGATGTCTGATGATACTTTTTATGTTTTTTATTGTTTGTGGTCTTTACTCTTTATTGTTTTTATGTTGGTCTATGGTCTTTATTTTTTTTATTTTCTTTATTCAAGTGTCTTTACTTGAATGTCTTTACAACCATCTTTTTATTTAGATTTAACATTAATTTTACGTAGAGTCCATTAACATATACTTGTCTTTACAAATATGGTACAATTAATTTTCTTATAAACTAAACTACTAAAGGGTAAATAATAAATGTTGCCTTCTAATATTCAAAACTGCTAATGGAAACATAATATATTAATTATCATCTAGTTTTAAATTTGTGACCGAATCGGTACAATTCACGATTTGATACGATTCACGATTCAAAAAAAATGAGATTTTGATTCACGATACGATTCACAGTTCGCGAACTATGATTCTGATTACCAAGGATGTATCTCCTATATTTTTTTTCACTTTCGAAATCTATGAGAGAAGACTTGAGTTTTATGCAATATATCAATACATTAGCAGTAAGAAGAATATCATCAATATACATGACTTAAAAAGAAAAACATAAAATTACTCCCATTGATCTTTCGGCATATTCACTTAACAACATTATATTCCTTAAAACCGAAATCTAAAATGATATTATAAAACTTAATATACCATTATGAACCATATTTAAGTCCCAATGTTAATTTCTCAAGTTTTACACAACATATGACCTTTTCCGTTTATTGGAAAACTTTTCGATTGGTCCATATAGTCTTCCTCAAATTCTTTATTAAGAAATACACTTTTCACATTTATTTGGTACAACTCTAAAACATAATGAGTCACCAATGCCATGATTATCCTCAAAGAGTCTTTGAGACTAAAAAACATCTCTTTATAATCAATGCCACCTTTCTGATGTAACCTTTTGCAACTTATCTAGTACTACATCGCTCAAATTTGCCATTAGAGTTGTGTTTGGCTTAACAAACCTTCATAACCAACTCTTTTTAACTTTATAGCAATTTAACTAGATCATTAACTTTATTTAGTTGCATAGGTGTTCATCTCATCTTTCTGGGCACCAATCTGTTTATTAGACTCTTTATACTTTCTATGGCTAATGAAAATGAAACCAAATCTTTATTGACTCAAATATCGAAGTTTAACTCATACAAATAAACCACATAATCATCACTAATATATGTCTTTCTCTTCCTTTGAGATCTTAATGTTATTCTTTGTGGTTCATATGAGTCAACTTCTTATGAGTTAGCATTTCCATGTGATGGTTCTCCTTTTATTTTCTATTCATTGTTGTTAAACTGTTCAACAACACTTGGAGCAACTTTAGATAATAGAGCATTAATGGATAAGGAAAAATCCATCCCAACTTTCTTAATATCCACTTTATGAGGTTCATCACTCCACTAACTTCACCATTCTTTATGAATATAATGTTACTGGACTCCACAAAATTTTAACAAATAAATATAACCATAATGTGAAAATCAATTGTAAAAGTAATGAAATACTTTTCTCTATTATAAGAGGGTGCATCAAAGGTCTATAAACATTAGGATGTATAATTTCATGAAGCATTCTTCTGGCTCATTTCTAGTTGTGTTTGATTTGCTTCCACTTTATGCAATTCACACACATGCCAAGATCAGTAAAATTTGGACTCAAAAGAATCTCATTCTTTACTAATCTTCTAATCATTCTTCAGAAATATAATTAATAGTTATGCCACAAGTAAACAACAATTTTACTTAACCTACCACGTTTGATTCCAATATTATGTTACTTAATAAGTAAGGATTCATAGAACATACCAAAAAGTTTTAGTTTATATAATCTGTCACCAAGAACACCAAACCAATAAAAATAGTGTTCTTAAATAAAATAAAAATATTTATGTTCAAACTTGATATTAAATCCAAAACATTCAACTTTAATAAAAAAAAACTAGGTTCCTAAAAATATAGGTACATAGAACAATACAAATTTAATGTGATGGCTAGCTTTAAGGATTAAACGATAAGTCCTTAAGCTTTCAATTAGAACCTTCACACAATTCTCTATGTACAAAACTTTAATTTGGATTTATATTCTAGATCATAAGAAATCATTCTAACATATGGAAAACATAAGTGGTAGCTACAAAATCAAGCCATTAGGTATTAAGAGGAATTTCACTTAAATCTAATTCGAAGCGTACAAAGGAATAATAATTATATTTACTTTCAAACCATGCTTTATGTTCATAAAATCTTTAAAAGTGAACCTACTTTATCACAAAATGGCACTTGCAAGCCTGAACTTTTATCCATCAAGTCTAAGAATCGTTAACGGACTTTTTCTTTTCTTCTTGATTCTGTTCATTTTAAATTCTTTACTAGCTTCTTGACCCATGAGATTAATAGTGTGACTCAATTAACTCTTCAATCTCATTTCCTCCTAAACAAGCATGCTATCCAATTCACATAATCAATTATCCTTAATAGTGTTATAACTAATTTGAAAAGGCTTATATTCAAGAGGTAGTGAGTTTAAGATAAAACACACTAGGAAGCATCTATTCACTGTCATTCCCAAGGACTTTAATCTTGCTGCAATATTTGTCATCTCTATGATATGCTCTTACATAATTCTTGACCCATCATACTTCATGGTCGTGAGCCTAGCTATGAGCATATCAATGAATGACTTATATGCGAAATGGAAAGTTTTCTTTCGCAGACTTTAAGTATTCTTTAGCATCATTAGTTTGTGCAATGGTCATTTGCATAAACATGATACTTAATCTATTAAACTGTTTCCAAAGCTCATAACAAATCTTCTCTTCCTCATTGTTTGAATCTGTAATGGCAGGAGGTTCGTCATTTATAGTGCTAAGTCCAAATTCAAAATACCTAAGTGAATTTGGACTCTTTTGTACTATTTAGAGAAGTTCAATCTATTAAAGACGATCACATATAAAGTATGCGAATGAGAAAAATAGCTACAAATATGACATGATGTTAGGGCAAAATATCCTTAGAGGGGGGTGAATTAGGATAAGGAGGCAATACTACTACTTTTTCGAATATGATTGCAACTAGTTAATTCTTTGAAACAATTTAACAAACGCTATGCATGCAATAAAATAAAGAGTAAGGAAGGGAGAGAGAAAGAGATGAAGTCGTCGATTTTAGGATGGTTCGCTAATCTACTTCACCACCTAAGGTCTTCTCCCCTTAGGATTTTCACTAGCTCCACTAGTAGTGCTTCTTTACAAGTTGGTGAAGCACAAATCAACTCTTACAAACCACTCTTGAATCCACAAGAGCAAACCCACTCTTGAATCCACAAAAACAACCAAGCTTCTTCAAATGTAGGTGAAACTCAAACCTACTACACCAATCTCTTGAATCCATAAGAGATCAACCAAGATCTCTTCAAATGTAGGTGAGATCTCAAACCTACTACCTCTTGTCCTTTGAATCCACAAAAGATTTTACAACACTTTCTTATCTTCTATGATTCTCACAATCTAAGATCTAGAGAGTAAATACAACCAAGAATGTGTGTATATGAAAGATGCAAAAATTTAACTCATCTATGAGTTGGATAATACAAATGAAGCTCTTTGAATGCTCAATGATTTGCTAGATAAAGCTCAATAAATGTTCAAGCAATGTGTTTTGAATGATATGAAAGCTTTAGAACAATTTCTTGTAGTTGGAAGAGGTTAAAAGTGTAATGGGAGAGTTTAGAAATATATAGAGCCTCTTTTTATCGGCTAGTTAACGGCTATATTTTTTAATGTCAGACAAGCATTCGGCTAAGTCTATTCATCTGACTATTCATCCGACTTGTCCTTTGCACTCTCTGGAAAAGTCGGCTGAGTAAAGTCAGACAAGTCATTCATCTGACTTGTCCATTTTGCAATAGGACAAGAGGAAAACAAGTCTTAAGTAATGTTTTCAAAGGAAATACACTGTAGATTCATTTGCAAGTCGTTTTAATCGAAAGTCGATCTTTTAGAAAATATTTTAACAATAAATTTCTCAAAAATTCTTTCACTTATGTAAAAGTATTTTCCAAAAAGAAGTTTCAAGAGACATTTTGAGCTTTATCGAGCATCTCAAAGACATTGTACATGTCAATGGCCGGTACCCCTTATGACTTCACATTTTCATTCTTGTGACTCCTTCTTCTCTTCATTCTTTCTTGATGAGATCTTCAAGTATACTAGCTCTTCAAGACTTCAATAGATCTTCACCAATCATAGCACTTCAAACTTGATTTGTATTGATAAGCACGTGCTAGCCATTTCTTCAGGCATGATCATTACTTGAGCTTCTCCCAATCTATGATTAATTTCAAACATATCAGTCATTCACAACCACTGATGAAGGATTCCTCGAACCCTATCAAATAGAGATTTTTTCTTTTGACCCTATTTCGATTGTTAATACGATATATAAGGACCACCATTCGTTCCCAGTCGACAAGATAGAAGACGAAGTCTGTATTTTCCTTGATTCCCTTCTACCCCTAGCCCGACTCCAGGCCATGAGGCTTCTCCGCAAGTTCCTACGCCTTTTCTTTTTTTTGTGCCACATTCAAGCAAGAAAAAAGCTACATAACTTATACAAACATGATTAGTCAATAGATAAGCATACAATGAAGATTTAGTTATCATCAAAATATACAATTAAGGCCTTCAGGCTAACACATGACATTTTAGCATAATCATGGATTAATAATGACTACATATTTAATGTTGACAACATCATGGATTCAAATAAAATAAATCAAATATCATAGTGTATTAAACTCATCTTTTGGGTAGAAACTAAAATACACAAATCATAAAGTAATGCCTATATAACATCATTGTTAGATAATCAAAAGAAATTAAATAATATATATTCACTATAGTTGGATATACGAACACATTTGACAAAATTAATTTAATTTGTCTTGTCATGTTTACTATTCAGAGGATAAATTATTTACCTTTGGGCAAATCCAATAAGTTCAAAGAATAATAAACGTTCAATTATCCATTGGTTTTTACAATCTCTATAACAGACATATCATAAGTAAATGGATAATTGACAAAAATAAAATAAAATCCATAAACTTTCTAGTTCGGCCACTTTGGTGGCTAACGAACTAACATAATATAGATTTATCTTTAATAACTATTAACGAATAAAATTTATAACTTTCTTGGTTGGCCACTTTGGTGACTAATGAACCAACTTAATATGAATTTTAAGTTCAATAACAGTTAACAATGAATAAAATCCAAACTTTCTGGTTTGGCTACTTTGGTGACTAACAAACCAACTTAATTGGATTAAATTCAATAATAATTGTCAACTGTTAAAATCCAAGGACTTTCTAGTTTGGCCACTTTGGTGACTAACAAACCAACTTAATATGAATTTTAAATTCAAATAATAGTTATTAACAAATAAAATCTAAACGTTTCTGATTTGGCCACTTTGGTGACTAACAACGCAACTTAATATGAATTTTAAACTTAATAATAATTGTCAATGAAGAAAATCCATCAAATTTCTAGTTTGGCCACTTTGATGACTAATAAACCAGCGTAATATGGACTTCAAATTAAGTGACAATTAAAATCAACATGATTTTAGATTTTGTTTTCTTCAATTTATTGAGCTCATAAGTGAAAAGAAAATACACATGCATATCATTGTTCGTTCATAATTTCACTTTTAAAAAAAATTTGCATGTCTAATAAACAAACTATATTTTGATTTTCATTATAATAATGAAATATACTATTTTACATCTTTACTAACATGCAAAAGTGGACAATGAACATTGATATGCACCGCGGAATTCATTACAAGAAAAAAAGGTTGAAGCGACGGCCAAAATTCGTAGCCTAGTAGTAGTTAAATTGGGACGGGCAACCGCTAGGCTACAGAATCCTGTCTGTAGTAAAAAGGCTCGTCGCCAATTTGATATTCCGTAGTCCATCCATAGCCGATTCCGGAATTTAATTTGTATTCATTTTTTATAACTTCCGTAGCAAACTAGCCGTAGCTCATCCGTAGCCAACTAAAAATTTGATTTTTTTAATTAATTATTAACATCCGTAACAAATCCATAGCCGTTTCTATCACGCCCCGACCCCGACCCATCGCTAGGTTAAGGCCGAGACATGACATCTCAAGCTTCAACCCTCCAAGATTTGATAGTAGCAACCTGAATAGTTATAATATTCCACAAGAAATTCCAAATAGACTTCCAAAATTTCTCCTAAAAAGATCGGCCTTAAAGGATTACAACAATTCATGAAATATTCATAAGACCTCGAATTCCCCTATTTAACATAACAACTAACTAAGAATCAAGTTTCTGGGTCTCAGAAGAATAATCACTAACTTAAAGTTATATTATCCAACACTGACATTTTACAAACTTCATCACTGATAATTAAAAACACCATCATAAACCATCAAATTACATAATGTTTAACCCTGGATACATATATACAAGATCTAGATTCTTCAATTTACATCAGGTAATTCATGTACTTATACAGCATCAATCAAGAAGTCTTTCACATATGCAATCTTTTTCTTCAACTTATAAAGTTAACTCAACCAGCCTTACCTGTAATTGTCATAAAAGAGGGGTGAGCTAGATCCTCGCATATAGCTCAGTGAGGATGGAAACAAGGAAGGGTTTTCGTAAATATTTTCTTGTCTTTAGGAAGCCTTTTATAAAATCATGCCATGCACGCACAATTATATCTCGCAAATGAATAATACATGATCTTGAACATTCCATAAGAACATCAAGTATAGCACGAATTAGAACAACATTTATAACATGATAGTATTATCCAACTCTACTCTTCGAGGACCTCAAGGGACCAAGCAAGAGTAGGAAACACCTATCAAAGCATATATTCCGGACGTAATCAAAAGGTCGAGACAAAACAAGGAAGGTGGCTTATACGGATTTAAGAGGTGTCTCCCACTATCACAGTCGTGTGCACTGAAAGGTGTCTCCCACTATCACTGCCGTGTGCACTTTGCTCCATATAGCCCTTTATTCCTTTACCATAATCATATAGGAACCACTAGGATAGGGAGGTGTCTGCCACTATTACAGCTGTGTGCACCTCAAAAGGTGTCTACCACTATCACTGTCGTGTGCACCTTTGAACCCATCCCTTAACAAGTAAGAGGTTGCAACCAAACCAATATTCTTGGAAATATACATGATGATCCAAAACTTAATCAAACATGTTCAATATGTTCTTGATCCAAACTTAACCAATTAACAAGAGGCAAGTACATTCCAACATAGTCGTGATTCAAGCATACTTATCAAATAGCTAATTAGACATATGAACATATTGCATTTAGAACTCATAAAGCACAATATGGAAGACAACAAGAAAAGTTACTTCATCATGCAAGCATTTAACCATGTAGTGATTTGTGCACCGTTTAACTAATCATGAAATCATAACGGACATCAAACTATACCATAAAACTAACAAAAGATATCAATATTACCTACGTCAATAGCCTCCTAAGCATCATATAGAAGTTTCCAACTACATAGCACCTAAAATTTGGCACAAACCCAAAATTAAATTTAACTATGATAATCTAGGGTTCGATACGGTTCTAACGCCACCGACTGTGCCCCATTCCGACATCTATAGCTCCCGGAATCGCTAAAACAAGTTCATCGCATTTTGGTCAACCAAAGGCCTCACTAGCGGACGAGGGGTCCTCCACCGGTCGACCGGTGTAGGACGGGTCGTCCGGTCATGCTGTTTACGGGAAAAATACAATTTTTTCAACAATCAAGATTACAACCACACAACCCTCTACCAACAATCAAGCATGCTCAAGGTGACTATTAGACATCATATAAGGGTCCAAACATAAACCAACACACCCTATATCAACAATTAACACCCAACATAAGTTTACAATTCCTAAATCTACAACACAAAATATTCAATCATCTCATCATCCAAGTTTTTGTATGCAAGCTATAGCAAGAATAACATCAAATGAACATTAATAATCTGAAATGAATCCTTTAAAACTATTTATGAAAAATCCTTCACCTTGTTCTTGAGTAGTTAAATGCTAAGATTGATGTTGAAGATGCAAGCAAAAGCTAAAAGATGCAAGTCTTCTTCCTTCTTCTTCTTTTTCCTCTCTTTCTTCTTTCTTCTTTCTTCTCTTCTCTCTCATCTCAATTGTGTGTGTGTGTGTGTTCTCTGTTGTGTGTGTATGTGTATAGTGTTTTTGTGTGTGTTGAGTGGTGTAATGTGTGTATATAGGTAGGATATTTTAATTTGGTTGCCAAAAGACCACCTTGCCCCTTCAACTAAATGTTAATTGCTAGTGTGCCATTTAGTCTCAATCCAATTATTTAGTTACTAATCTTAACTCAATAGTATTTAATTAGTTCCTACTATACCCAAAACACTTAACTACATGTTAACTGATATAATTACACGTAAAATGATATAAATGCACGTATTTCAAAATAAATGCACATAAATCAAGGTAAACGCACATTAATTGATATAAATGCATATTAAATGATATAAAAATATATAAAGTGCTATAAAATGCATGTAGTCTCTGTACGGGCTCTGTATAAGGCCTCACAGTTTCAGTCGTAAATCATCTATAGCCCACGACTACGAATTGGTAGCCGTAGAATATCGGTAGCCCCTTTTCCGTAGCCAATCCGTAGTTAACTAAAATTTTAATTTTTTTCTTAATTATTAACGTCTGTAGCAAAACAGTAACCATTTCGGTTGTAAATCGGCCGTCGCCCATGGCTATGGATTGTTATGGTAGCCCATTGTCGCCAAATATCCGTAGCCAATCCGTAGCCATTTGTCGCCACATATCGATGGCTAATCTATTACCCAATTCCATAGTTATTTGTCCGTCGAAAAATGATGGCTAATTTTATGTGGCTATTATGTCACGTAATAAATATTAATTATTCTAAAAATAATATGAAATATGAAAATTTAAAAATAAAACCAATTTATAAAACAAAGCTTAAAATTAAATATCGAAAATAATATTTACATAACGCATCTTTCAAATTCATAAAAATATTAAAATATTGTTCGAAATTAGTTTATAAAATTGTCCAAAAAGACTAAATCCTAAATGCACCATTGATCATGTTGATCGGGCTTCTATCGTGGGTGTTTTAGCCGATTAATCTCTTGTTGCAATTCCCTCACGAGTTGCATGGCTTTGTTCACTTGTCGCTGCGTCTCTTGCTGTGCATTTTCTTGGTCATCAAGTTGTTGCCTCAAGGACTTCGTTGCTTCAATGACTCGCCTATCGACTTCTTGTTTCAAGAGTCCAACTCTAGTGTTCATGGTGGGAATAGGAGGTGATTCCCTACCAATGCGGACTCCTTGCGAGCCGAGTCCGTAGACACGCCCTTTTTTTACCCCACCAATAGCTTGGTAGAAAATCTCATTGGGATTAACAGGCAGCTCCGTGGGGTCTTTTTGCGTCGCAAGTTGACATTGCTGAAACATCTCCTCATATTGTGACTACAAAAATAATATTTATAAATTTTTAATATTCTTATACCATTTAATGTCACGCCCCAACTTGACCCCTCCTAAAATCAAGTCAGGATGCGATAAAATTTCGGCATTATAACATTTGTAATATGGCTCAAACACAAAAATATAACCTGCATAACAATTCATATAGCCACAACAACCAACATACAACCACAAATAAGCCAAATTTGTAATCTTGGGCCTCCAACAAACAACCAAATGATATGTCGTATGTCACAACCACTTCAACATAATCATAAAAATACAATCCTCATAATGAAATACATAAGTCTAACAACCTATACATTACAAAAGAGACTTAGGAAATTCAATTTTTATAACCTTTTATATTAAAAGTAGCAACTTAAACTTAACATATACATTATATAAATTTAACAAAATTAATCGAAAGTAAAAGTAATACACTGTATAAATACTTACTATCGTCTGAGCAGCCTTTGAATCAGAGTATTGGATACCAACACCCTCCTATTTACTATGAGCGACCTTGAAAACATAAGCTCTATAGACAGGGGCATCTACTGTGTCTGCCTACATTATTAACTTCATAAGTAGTAATTACTCAAAAACTAGAATATTAAGATAGACAAATTTAAATGGCTATTAAATTTAAGTTACATACCATCCTTCTCATAACCTCATGAAAGGGGGTGGCACCTGTGTAGTGTACCGATTGATTTTTCTCCCAATTTTTCTTGGTCGCTTTTGATTTCTCTATCCATTTTGGTTTGCGCCATCTTAGTTGCATTTGCTCCCAATTTTTTAATGTTATTCACTTAGGAGGCTTGTCAAATTTACGGGCCTTAGCCAATTGGTCTTTCATTCTCTCTGCCGCCTTATAATGGAAGCAATGCTTGATGTGTGTCATGTCACATGGGTGCTACTTATAATATCTCTGCAACGACAAAAATTGGTAAATGCGAACATGTGTTAATTGAATGCGCACGTATAAATGTACAAGTGTATAATATAATAGATATTGACTGCATTAATATTTATAAAAACCTCAAAATAGCAAAACCATCAGTCTTTGACATCGCCCGGAATTTCTCCATAAGTAATCGAGGGTTCAGTGAATCTGCCTGCGAATATTGACTTAAAATCTTTTACTACCGAAGCAGGTACAAATCTGTTAACAAGTATATCAATTATATAAGTTTGTGTCACTTACATTACCTTTTTATTACTTCAAGAACTAATAACAAACAATTAAAGTAATTGTTCTATAATTTAATTTAATTGTAATTTCACCCGTTATTATATAATCGAACGTGAATACGTCTATCCTCCAACCATGTGGCATACTGATCAAGTGACTCAAATCCCATAGCCTGCCAATTAGTTGTGCCAGCTGCATGTGATGATGATTCTAGATGTTCCGTTTCAGGCTGGACACTGGTCGTAGGCGTGATATTAACATGACAATACTCGTTAGTCACTCGGATGCCAGACAAAGAGGCAGATAATCCAGTGGAACGAACTGACAATCCTGCAGCAGTAGAAGACTCACTATCACCTTCACCACGGGCTGTGGAGGACGAAGTTGATGGCATGCTAGATCATGTCTTATATGCTTGCGATCTACCAGCTCTAACCATGATTGCTACAAAAAAAATCATAAGATACACACATATGTACAATATATTCTATAAATGAAGAGATACTATAACCATTTTTCATTATATTTTTCGATTATCAATCATACAATTCACATACAGTTGACATACAAAATATTGAATTTATAAGTACAAAATCTCAATCAGATAATTCATTGAATTCGGATTCTAAGTCATTATCAAAGTCATTTTCATGATCTTCATCATCAATTTGGGCATAGTCCTCGTGCTCTTCTTCTACATCTCCAACCACAGCAATGCATTCACTTGATTCAAGACAACGCAATACGACATCATCATGATCATCTGATTGTACCAATGTCACGTTCATCTCATCGGACTAAAAAGTCGACTGTTCATCTTTATCATTATCATCATTGTTCGTACACATATCAAATTTGTTCCTTGATTTGATTTTGCATACAACTGACCAAGCTGCCTATTCTCTCTTAGCACCAGGATACCTGACGTAGTATGCTTGATGTTCATGCTCGGCTAAGACGAATGGGTCATACTTTGGGTTTTTTTTTTTCATATTTATATCAATAAAGCGATATTTAGGATGAACCTTTAATCCCTTATCATTGTGAGAATCGTACCACTCATACTTGAAAAGGACAACTCTTGTGCGCTTCAAAGTTCCATAATGGTATTCTAACTCAATAATATTAGTCAACAGACCAGAATAACCACTTTCCTCATTGTCAGGCATTGTCCTTTTCACAGTGACTCCATTATTCATTGTTGCCTTTGAAGATCTATACTCCAATATGTGAAATCTGTACCCATTCACCAAGTACTTTGACCATGTATTGACCACCTTACTTGGACCCATTGAAAGATATTTCACACAATCATCCAAAATGTTATTGTGGGCAAGCTGAAATGGGTAAATTAGGGACAATAACAAACGTCAAGGTCGGAATGAGTCGAATATATTATTAGGGACGTTAAAAATGAGTAATACTAACATGGTGACGTAACCAAGCCGGAAAAAATTTCTCAATGTTGTTATTGATTTGTGAATCAGTAAATGATAGATTCTCCATTCGAAGATCATCCTCAAACGTCCTGTATAGTATTAATTAGTGGATTATATATATAAGATCTTTAATAGAACTAAAGAGTTGAGTCATGAACTTACTTAATATATGGGGACACTTCTCCACAATTCATCAAAACATACAAGAGTGCAACATTGAAATCTCGATCGTCTAAATCTTTAGAGATCAACTTCCCCATCGGAAGACATGGATGTTTGAATATGGGTAAACACCCTTCAGGGTAATCCGTATCCACGAACTCTTCATTTCGACCAATGTTTTTTGCTTTTGTTTGCACATGCGGTTCGAAATAATATGAACAAAATGTCGACATTTCAAGGATAAGATATGCTTCACATATAGATCCCTCAACATGTGCTTTATTCTTCACATTTTTCTTCAAAACATGCAAAAATCTCTCAAAAGAGTACATCCACCGATATTGTACAGGACCGCCACAAATTGCTTCATGAACCAAGTGTACTGAAAAATGCTCCATTGAGTCAAAGAAGGCTTGAGGTAAGATCTTTTCCAACTTACAAAGGATGATCACAATATTTTGTTGCATTCTTTCAAGGTTGATTCTTTCAAGAGACGTGCAACAAATGTTTTTGAAAAACAAGCTTAGTTCGGCAAAAGGTTCCCATACACTATTTGGAAATAACTCTCGTAAGGCTATAGGAAGCAATCTCTCCATAAATACATGGCAATCATGGCTCTTTATATGTGAGAACTTCAAATCGTTCATGTCAACACACCTTGCTATATTTGACCCATATCCGTCAGGGAATTTTAACTCTTTTACCCACTCCAAAATTGATTTCCTAGAGGGAATCAGGAGAGTATGCACGATCATTTTCATCACGCCATCTCTAATGCATAATTCAAGTCAATCACAAATTCTCTCAATATTAGCCCTTGAATTTTTTGTATCCTTTTTCTTCCCTTTCACATTCATTATAGTGTTAAAGACATTATCAAAAACATTTTTCTCTATATGCATGACGTCTAGATTATGACATACAAAATGTGACCTTTAATAAGGCAAATCCTAAAAGATGCTTTTTTTTTTTATCCAGTTATGCTTTCTTCCAAAACCATCTATTTTATCTTTACCCAGTTCATTTATGTTTGAAAGATCTCGAACTTGTTCCCATATGTCCTAACCATTCAATCTCGGCGGAGAGTCCGATTTCTCCATCATATTTTTTTGGAACTTTTTCTTGTCTCGTCAAAAGGGATTATTTCTTGGTAAGAACTGCCGATGGCAGTCAAAGAAACATTTCTTTCTCCCTACAGTCAATTAAAATGCCTGAGAAGATCCCATACAATACGGACATGACAATTTGCCATGCGTACTCCAGCCAGATAACATGTCATATGCTGGGAAATCATTAATTGTCCATATTAAAACGACCCTCAATTGGAAGTTAGATTTGGACGACACATCATAACAAGGTACCCCTACTTTTCATAATTTAATCAACTCTTTAATCAGAGGCTCAAGATATATATCTATACTCTTTCTCGGACTCTTTGGCCTAAGAATAAGAAGGGTCAAGAACATTACAGGATCCTTCATACACATCTATGGTGGAAGATTGTACGGTGTGATTATCACAGGCCAACAAGAATAAGGTTGAGAAGAAGAGTTGAACGGGTTAAAACCATTAGAAGAAAGTCTGAGATGTACATTTCTCGGTTCAGAAGCAAAGTTTGGATACATTCTATCAAAGTGTTTTCATGCCTCAGCATCGGATGGATGACAAAATTTTTCATTCTCAACTTGGTGTCTAAAATGCCATTGCATATATTTAGCTGTTGCGGGAAACATGTATAATCTGGTCAACCTAGGCGTTAATGGCAGATACCTCAATCGTTTGAAGGCAATTGGTTTACCACGTTTCTTCCCAACTTTTGTAGGTTTAAACTGTGGGTGACCACACCTTGGACAAGATTTGAGTTAATCTCTATCTTTGTAATATAATGTACATCTATTTACACACACATCAATCTTCATGAAACTCAAACCTAAAGGACTCATTTCACTCTTAAACCTATAGTATTTCTCAAGCAAAGTGTTATCCTTGGGCAGCATTCTTAGAATAACTTCAATAATTCGATTAAAACAATGTTCAGACATATTCTCCTCTAACTTGATATTTAACAACAAAGACACCGCTGACATATGAGTGACTTCATATGCACTCCACAAAGGCTCATTTGTACTTTTTAATAAATCATAAAAATATTTTGACTCAATATTAGGCTTCTTTTCAATGGGTTGATTAGGAGTTGGTGGTACATTTGATGGGCCAAATGCGTCAAACACCATTGTCCTATAGCTATTTCCTTAATCATATCCAGAATGATCACCAACATTATGATTGTTATCCTGATTGAGGTCATCATGCTGCCCGTGTGAAGTCCAAACATAGTAATGCATCATGAACCCCCATGAGTAGAGATGATGTCTACAAGTATGAGGGTCCTTAAAGTCATAATTCTTATATTTCGCACAAGGACATCTAATTTTGTCTATATCCATGTACTTTCGTTGACTACATGCAAAAGGAATGAATTCTTCATCTACACCATGAACGAACTTAGGATTTAATACTCCCTTAGATATTAATGGATCGTTCATCCACTGTTATCAGAATGTTTCTATTTTCTCAACTTTTGTATCATAATATATGTTCATTCCATTAAAGAAATTAATAGTACAAGATAAAGTTAAGTAATGGGCTTGGTGGTCACAATATTTAAACACAATTTATGACCCACTAATTAATCTATTGTTAATTAATTAAAACAAATATCACTACAATACAACATTGATGACAAATTAATCACAACAAATATCACTACCAAATATTTATGTCAAAACCTCACTTAAAAAATTAGAAATAAACACAACATTAAATACAAAAATAATAGATTGAACAAATGAAAAACTAAAAAAATTACACATATGAAGATATATAGTATACACATATATAAATATGTCTATACTAGACAAAAAAATAGAGGAAATATGTATACAATATAATACTTACTAGTAGAAAATAGAGAGAGAGATGGTGGTAGTGTATTTGGTGGTGGACTTGGAGGTGATGATGGTGTCCTAGATGGTGGTGATGCTGATGGTGCCCTACATGGTGGTGATAGAGGACCTTGTAATGGTGGTGGTAGTACCCTTGGTAGTGCTCTTGATGGTGATGATGGTGATGGTGCCCTAGAAGGTGGTGACTGAGGACCTTGTGGTGGTGATGGAGCCTTTGTTGGTGGTGGTAGTAGTACCCTTTGTGGTGCTTTTGATGGTGATGGTGATGGTGGTAGTAGTGGTAGTGGAGTTAAGAGAGAGATATTTTTTATAAGAAAAAGAAATAGTAAAGTGATTTTGGGGGAAAAATTTGGGAAAAACGTTTTAAACTTTCATCACTAATAAAAAAAAATTGAAAAAAAAGTTTAAGTGCAGGTCACGGCCCACCAACCGGCCAGGGGACACGAGACAACCTGTCTTGCAGTCCTTGTCGTCCGGAACTGGCGGCCAGCCAGGCCGGCTGGCCGCCAACGGACGAGGGGCCGGCATTATCCGGCGGGGATAGCGAGGTATCCCTACCCCGCGTCCCCGAGGCTGGTGGCCCACCGGCGGGCCGTGACCTGCTTGAATTCAACTTTTTTTAATTTTTTAATTTTTATAAAATAAGTTAAAAATCAACAAACCCTCCCACAAATCCCATTTTCTTCTCCAACTTCATATCTCTTCACCTTTCTTTTCTAAAACTCTCTCAAAATCTCTTTAAAATCATAAAAAACTAACCATTAAATTTCAAATTTTCTTCCACAATCATATTACCCATTCCACAAAACATCAAAATCTCCAAATAGTTTTTCAAAATACCAATTTCTTCAACCTCATTGCAAGAAAAACTCAAAAAATCTCTATAAAATTCTCAAAATCTAGCCATTAAACCTCAAAATTTCTTCCATAATCACATTACCCACTTGCCAAAACTTCCAAATCTACAAAGAGTTTTTCCAAACCCCGATTTTTTCAAGCCCTAACCCAAAAAATAAGTAAAGTTGAGTTTATTTTTTAAGCCCTAACCCAAAAAATAAGTAAAGTTGTCTTAAACTCAAAATTTAGCCATTAAAGAAAATTTGGGTAAACTTTGTAGGCTCTTGTCTTGTACATAGAAATATTAATGATGAAAGGACACTTCAAGGAGATGTTTATATTGTATATTTGTTGGTTAGTTGAACTTACCGTATATGATTGTTCGTCACATGATTTATACGGCTAAGAACAACAAATCCTTTCCATATGGAGTAGCCCTTACACGAACTTTTGAGTACTTCGGGGTTTCATTTGATAAGGTTGAAAGTAAGAAATTCAACCCTTATTGGTATCTTAATATGCTATCTCTGAATAGGCAACAAGCTTATTGGTATCAAGATCGTTATATAAACCAAGAAGAATTTAATAGACTACCAGAGCAAACTAAATCACTCATTAGAACTAATACCACCAAGAACACTACATTTGTTCAGAATTTGAGTTATATTGGTGATGTTGAGATGGAAGAAAACTTATATCGTGAAATGCATATAGAAATCGATATTCCAGAGGAGTATATTCATGCAAAGAGAGTATCACAAATGGATGAGCAAGAAAGGATGAGAGGTGCTAGTTCTAGTCATGCTTCTAGTTCGTCATTTGATCTAATTTTGGAAAAACTAAATGATATCTCTTCTTCTATGGGCAACAATGATAGAACTCTCAACCATTTGGAAACTCAACTTCAAACTATGGAAGAGCGTAGAGCGGCAGATCGTCAATACTTTGAAACTTAGTTTTAGAGTCTGGAATAACGTAGAGCAGAAGATCGACAATATTTTGAAACTTAATTTGAGGATATAAAAGGTCGGCTTTTACTCATGGCTGTTGACTTTCGTGGTGATGGAGTTGGACAAGACCCTGGGTTTACCGAAAATTCGAGTCATGGAGGTCAACATGGACGTCATGGTTGTGGACCGAGATAATAGTTTTATTATGGACAACTTGCTCTTAGTTTTTAATAATTAAAATTGCATTTGGAACTAGATATCTGATTTACCATTTATGTACCTTAGTTTATGGAGCCCCTCTTTCATTTTGACACTGTCAAAGAGGGACAAATGTTTGTATATCTATCTTTTGAGTAATTGTGATGCAAAGAGTTTTAGTATGAAATTATATATGCTTGTACTGACTTACGGTTCTTATGGTAGTAATTATAGACATTTATGCTTGACAAATTATGACATATATCTTGTAGACATCCTTAGTTTTTTTTTTGTTTAATGACTTGGCTACGGATGGGCTACGGACTTCTATGCGTCCGTAGCCCATCCGTAGCCAATAGCCACGGATGAGCTACGAAAAATGATAAATCTCAATTTTTGTTGAAGTTCGTAGCCTAGCAGTAGCTAATTGGCTACTGCTGGTCTACGGAAGAGTTGAAGTTCGTAGCCTGGTAGTAGCCAATTGGCTACTACTGGGTTACGGAATAATCAAATTTTGTAGCCCATCTGTAGCTAGGAACTACGGATGGGCTACAGACAACTAATAATATGTATTCTAACTTGTTAATAGGTAGTAACAATGTATTAAAACGTGTTAATATCTTCATATTTTTCTTGTTTATGAAGTTTAGACATAATATGGCAGTTTTTCAACTCCTATATTGAACGTTTATTAACATTAACGCAATATTAAGTGAGAACATGATAAGTTCAATTTAAACGGCTATTGATTTCCTCTAAGATTTCTTTATAAAAGTACGCACGTTAATGAAATATAGACCAATTTTATTTTTGTTTGAAAAATTTACAACTCAAGTGAAGTTTACTACATTGTAGGTGCAATCAAAATTCTATAATTCAATTTAAAAATGATAAATCTCAGTTTTTTGTACAAGTTCGTAGCCTAGCAGTAACCAATTGGCTACTGTTAGGCTACGGAAGAGTTGAAGTCCGTAGCTTGGCAGTAGCCAATTGGCTACTGCTGGGCTATGAAATAGTCAAATTTCGTAACCTATCTGTAGCTAAGGACTATAGATGGGCTACGGACAACAAATAATATATATTCTAACTTATTAATAGGTAGGAACAACGTCTTAAAACGTGTTAATATCTTCATATTTTTCTTGTTTATGAAATTTAGACACAATGTGACAGTTTTCCGACTCTTACATTGAACGTTTATTAACATTAACGCAATGTTAAATGAAAACATGATAAGTTCAATTTAAACGACAATTGATTTCTTTATAAAAGTACGAACTTTAATGAAATATGGACCAAGTTTATTTTTATTTAAAAAATTTGCAACTCAAGTAAAGTTTACTACGTTGTAGGTACAATCAAAATTCCATCATTCAAATTAAAAATGATAAATCTCGATTTTTTGTTGAAGTTCGTAGCCTAGTAGTAGCCAATTGACTACTATTGGGCTATGGAATAGTCGAATTTCGTAGCCCATCCATAGCTAGGGACTACGGATGAGCTACAGGCTTTGTTATTTTATTTTTTCATATTTAATTAAAATATCCGTATTTATTTTTGAAAAATATTTTTTGAATAATATATATAGTCCGTAGCCAATCCGTGGCTATTGGCCACTGCATGGCTACAGACTTTTTTATGAATTTTTTTACCGAATTAATTAAATAATCAGTAGCTAGTCCGTAGAAATTGGCCACAGCTAGGCTACAGAATATTTTTTTAATTAATTAAAATTATTTTCCGTAGCTAATCCGTAGCAAAGTTTTGTCTCCATTTCAACGGGGTCTAAGTTGGCTACTATTGGGCTACGGAATTTGTTGCCCGTAGCAAATCCGTAGCCTGGCAGTAGCCAATTTACTACAGAAAAAATCTATCACCCAATTCCGCCACCCGAGCGTTGTTTTCTTGTAGTGATTGATGCAGCAAGCAAGAGTTTTTATTGTGAATTTTCTTAATATAATAGACTTATATAATCACTAGATATATGTTAATGACCATGCTATAATTGATGCAGAAGCTAGGCGACCATAAGAAAATGCTACTTTTATATGTACATATACATAACAATATCAGCCCAAGACGATATGATGTAAGAGTCTTTATTTGGACTTTCCTTAACATAGCAACATACTACTTCGGCCAAATAGTCATAACAAAAGACATGCATAAGTATAACACACTACTTTGGCCAAATAGTCTTTATAATTTCAAGAGAATGTTGACAAAGATGACTTGTAATACACCACATGTTAAGGTAGAAAATTTCGGAGAGCTAGACTGGGTTGGACCCTGCAAGATGAGTACTGTGCATTTAGCCCACATTAGCACTCCGACGATCAAGTTAGTAGTTTTCTTGATGAAGAAGAAAGATAAGCTTGACGAAAAGTGTATAGAGTGTATGAGTTACCTTTTTCTGACTGTAAAAAATTTCAGAGAGCTAGACTGGGCTAGACCCTGCAAGATGAGCACTATAGGTTTAACCCACATTAGCACTCCGACGATCAAGTTAGTAGTTTGCTTGATGAAGAAGAAAGATAAGCTTGAAGAAGAGTGTATAGCGTGTATAAGTTACCTTTTTTTGAGTGTGAGAGTACTATTTATACCTTTTTGGGAGATTCCATTTTCTTTCTCTTATCTGATTCTCTACGATTGTGTTAGAGTTAGTTACAACAACGTTTCCCAAGGTCTCTTGGATTTGTCGCTTTCTCGAGCCCTTGGATACTGTTCTATGGTACATGTTTGACCTCGGGCCTTAGGACAAGTAGACCTCGGGCTGAGGTTTCCCCTGGGTCCCTCTCCATATTTCCCCTCAAGGGTATTTTGGTAATTATGGCTGGGGGTTAGAAATTTACCTCATATCAATTACCCCATCCCCCAATTCTCTGAGCGATGCAAATGGTCAAGGGAATCGAAGTCTTCTGCTGAACTATTCCTACTTCATAGGCGTGGTTATTAATATTAAATATTTCTTGCTAGGATATGCATTAATAGAGAAAAAGTAGTGGTGTAGATCGTGGGACACGTGGCGATCTTAGCTTAAGAGTATGAATGTGTGGCTGTGATGAGGATCCTTTTGGTCTTCCCGCCAAAAAGCCCATCTTTTCTCTTTAAATAGCGGCATTATTTGAAAACTCTCTTTTCATTTCACCAAACATTCTTCAAGCAATTCTTTCGCACTTCTCTCACTGCTCAAAGTTCTTCGGCGAATGCAGGGCCTTCTCATCACCTATTCCTCCAGTTCAAGTCTCTTCCAACTCTCAACCACTAGGTACGTGCCTTCTTGTCCCTTTCTGTTTCTTAGTATGTCTGATTCGAGCGATTCCCAAAATTTTCATCCCCAAACCTATAATAGAGACGATAGAGACCCCCTTGAGTCTAGGTCTTCCGATGAAGTGGCCCCTACTTATGAACCCTCTTCCTCTTCTGACCATATGGAGGTGTTGGCTGGCGAATCTTTATCTCTCGAGGAAACCTTGCTAGATAGGTCTAGGCGTGTTCCTTTAGATGTAGTTCCCATTACTGCCATTCGATATGAGGGTCCGTATCTTGTACCGCTTAGCCAACCCCTCAAGGGCACGAGCTCCTATAGGGCCAGCATCGAGGATTCTAATGAAGAATCTTCTGAATCATCTCCCCCTCACGCGTCATCCAACACCCCTCAAAACCCTGTAGAGCCTACCTCCCCTTCTAATAGCGTCGACGAGCTTCAACCCTTTGGTGTTCTTGGTCGCAACTGTAAATCTATCCGAGGAGAGAAAGAAAAATGGGAAAAGAATGATGTCTTTCCCCCAGGGTATGAGGTTAGAGTCCCTAGGCATAGAAAGTGGGATTGCTAACCTAGGGAGGGCGAGACAACCATTTACCATTTCATCTTCGAGTTTATGTCTTTGTTTGTTCCTCATTTTATCTAACAAATCATTCACTACTTTGAAATTGCACCTGGTCAACTTCCTCCTAACAATTGGAGGCAAATAGTGGCCTTCTACATGTGGATGAAATCTTTCGGCCTGACCCCTTCTGTTAACCTTTTTCTCTATTTTCATATGCTCAAACAAGATTCTAGGAAGTTATTGGGTTGGTCCTATTTCTCACTGAGGTCGGGCCCTAACCTTTTTAATGATTGGCCCCCAAGTAATAAAGGGTGGCATTACGAGTACTTTTTTATAAAACACCCTACTAGATGGCCTTTTTGGAGAAAGTGGCATGTCATCCTAGCGGTCACGTACAAACTCCTCCAGGAAGAACCCCTCCTAACCCCAAACGAGGAGAACATTAAGGATTTCTTATTAGCCCAATCTCGGCCTATCAACGGTACTGAGTTGTTAGTTTTTGACAACGTCTTGTCATTGGGGTTGTATGACTGTGATCCAGCTCATTCTCAAGGTGCAGGAGAGACCTTAGGCCGAATTCTCGAGCCCCCTGAGGGTATCATTTCCTTTCCTATTTTACATTTCCGTAATTTTTTCTTGCAATTTTATTGACTTTTCTAACGTTTACTTTCCTTTTATACCCAGAAATGGATGCAGCCTCTATGTCAGCTAAGACCGAGCGCAAAAGGCTTGAGGACAAGGCAGCTCAGGAGGCCCAACGCCAGGCCAAAAAAATTGAGGGCTCAGGCTTAAAAAAAAAAGAAACGTGATAGCGCTTCCTCAAACGATACCTACCAAACCTGAGGCAGACGATTGATCAACGAGCCGAAGACTAAGGCTAAGAGAATAGGGTCAGTTCTTTCTCCTACTAAGGCCACTCCTCGAACTTTTCATCCTGTGGTCAAGCAGGTTGACCTCACCAACTCTCTTGTTCATGAATTGGAAGACCTTCAATAGGCGGCAAGGTCTTGTCACCTTGTATCCCCACGTACTTCGAGATCTTCTATTCCTCCTCGTCCTCCTCAAAGCTCCAATCAGGAAGAAGTGATCATAGCCGATATCCGAGGCCTGGACCGCTCTCAGCTATAACTGGGCACCATTTACCAAGCATAAGAGGTACCATTTCCATATTATTATCTTAACTCATTTTTGTTGCATGGATTTGCCTCTATTATTCTGATTTTTTTACATTCGTTGACGTGCAAGGTGGCAAGTGTCTCCGAGGAACTATTGAGCATCTCAGAAAGCTCGCGGAGATCTATGAAGATCTGGACAGTAGATATAGGGAGCTCGAGGCTCGGAATAAGTAGATATCCAAAGCCCATGAGGCTGCACTTACCTCACTACAAGCTAAGTATGAAGATAAATTGAAGACTGCCTCGAACACAACTTCAACAGCGGTAGCTCTCCAGCAGTCTGCCAAGTAGGAGAGGGATGCATTGAAACAAGAACCTCACGATCTGAAGGAGAGTCTCCCTAAGGTGCGTGAACAAGCGTTGTCCGATTTCCGTTCTAGCAAGGAGTATCATAAGACTTTTAAAGAGGGGTATCTCATGGCTTGTGAAAATAGTACCAAAGAAGTTGACTCTCGATTGTCATGGTACGTGGCTCGCCATGGCTTGGTCATCTAAGCCGACCTCTTGATAGTTGAGGATTCTAAATCTGAGAAAGAGTAAGAGTCAAAAGGCAATGGGGAGAATGCTGGGGAGGAAGTTGGCAAATGCGACAATCCTGAGGTCAACTGTCTTGATGCCGAGGGTACCAACACCGAGACCGTCTCTCTTGATGCTTAGTTGTAGGGCTTTGTGTATTGTAAAACCCCAGATTTCGTCTTTATCTCAATTTGCGTGATTTGACCTGTTTATGTGTTATATGAGTTAGAATGTGCTAATTTTGTGATTTATATTCCTAATACATGCTATGTGTACATTCATGAAATTTTTATAAAAAAACGGCATCAGAAATTTTATCGTTGATTTTTATTAATAGTATTTTTGAAATACATCCGCTATAATTTTGAAACTGGTGTTTTTAACCCTTGAAAACCTAGTCCTCTATTATTAATAGACCCGTGTTTGATAAAAATTGATTCTGAAACGGAATAGGAATTTAAATAGACTTTTCGGGTGAAAAGTAGCATTTTTGAGCCAAATAGTGATTTATGCTAAACCCGATTCCTGCGTTGACTTTCGTTGACCTAGTATATATTAATATAAATGTATTTATATGTGATAATAATTGATTTTAGATTAATTGTACATTCAAAAGACATTTGGAAACAAATAATATAACTTTTTATCTTCTTTTGCAAAAACTGAGTTTCTACCCGAGTTGGGTATAAATATATGCATGTGGAACTCCTTGTCAACTAAAAATATGCTACTAAAAATAGTCTAAGTGTTAAGTGCATATATTTGTGAGCAATATATTAAAAATAGTCTAAAAATAACTAAAATACTAAAAATACTAAACTAGTTTCAACTCTGACCAATTCTTTTTGCATTAACTTATTACTTAATTAATATATACTCAAATATCAGCCAAAACATATAAAAAACCGTGGCTCCATGAGGGAGAAGAAAGAAGGCATTTTCAAGGTTTTTCAAAGCATTTTTCTCATAGATTTTGCATTTCAAAGCCGAATTGAGTCATTCAAAGCTTAATTTCTCTTGTTGGGCACCTATTGCACACATTTCTAGCATCACATAACATCAAAGGTGAGAGAAAATTTTTAGATCTTAAAATGCTATTTTTATGTCTTTGCATATAATTGAATTTTGAACCGTTAGAATGTTGAATTGAGGTTATATTATTGCTCAGTGGATACTAAGGATCAGTTATATGTGTTTATGTAAGTTTTGAACCGTTGTAGCATGAATTTCTATTTTTCGGGTATTAAAATTGAGTTGTTGGCTTGTTGATGAATTAGTAGAGTTGTAGTGGTTGAAATTGCTTGCTGTTAGTTTCTAAAAGTTTGTTAAATACGTGGTAGTAATGTTGTAATGCTGAAATTTTGATTGTGATGTCGGTGTGAAAGTCCAAAAAATTCAGCCTTGGTGCATTAGGGTTTTGGGTTATTGGGCTTGTTTTGGATGGTTGTTGGTAGGTTTCCAATGGTGTGAGTGTATATGCATGTGTGGGTGAGTGATAGGAAGTGGTTTGGAGGTCATCGGGTTAGTAGATTGTGAGTTATAAATTTTAGAAGTTTGTGTAGTCTTTTTTTGAAATGTTGAAATGTTATCTTTGAATGTTGGGTAGTGTTTGGGGAGTTGATTCTTGGATTATTCTTGATTGAAATCGGGATTAAAAGTTGGTTAAATACATGTTGAGTTAAATAGCCTACTTTGTCATCTAACCTAATTGTTTCACAATTGCATAGTTGTTGATTGTTAAATGTTGTTTTATTGATTGTTGAAATATGGTTTAATTGATTATTGATTGTTGATACAAAACCGTGAGGAGTACGCTCGGGATGTAGCCAAAGCGGACATTGCTTTCTTAGTAGCGCGCTCGGGGTTAATCCGGGGCGTTACCTTGTTAATTGAATGATGATTATTGAGTACGGGAATCGAGCACTTTCGTTGTTGATCTCTCGGAATGTTGATTAATTATTGAGTACGGGAATCGGGCACTTTCGTTGCTGATCTCTCAATTTATTTATGTTGAGTCTCATTGTTGTGAGCTTTGATAATGTTGTGTCAACTCGAGAGGCATCCTAGGCTGCGGGCACATTTATCATGGCTACTCCCTATATCGCATGGGCGGAGAGGCCATGGGGTGTAGGTCTAAGTTAAGGTACCTCAGGAATGTGTCATTGAGTTTGGAGGAATTGGTGAGCATTGAAATGATGTATGGAGCTTCATCAACAAGTGTCTCGTATCCTTACCGTTTGTTTACTGTCATTATTATAATTGTATTGATGATTATGTTTATTATGTGTTAAAGATCTATAAATTCCTCACTAGGCTTGTTGTCTGCAAGCAGGTGTTACTGAGCTAGAATACAGGTATGTGCCTCAAGAAGAGTGAAATATGCTATATGTGGACGAGTCTTATGTGCCAGAGTCTTATTAGTGATGTCTGAGCTGTAGTTCTCTTTTTGTTATTTTGAATATTAAAACTAGTTGGTTTGTATTTACTTAAAAGTTATGTTGTATAAGATGATTTAAAGATAGTGGTTTAAATGTTGCTAGTTTAGCAGTCTTATTTTGGAACATGAATAGATTGTAAGACTAGCTTTATATATATATAATGCTTGTATATGGTCGGCCTATGGTTGATGTTGGAACGGAGGCATATAACTTATGAATGAACTGTTGAATGGTTGTTTAATGTATAGAAATGGTTGTGTTGTATGTTGTTGTAAAAGTTGTGGAGTTGTTGTTGATCTTTGGAGTTGGATGTATGAAGTTAAAAAGGGTTGGTTTAGAGCCCTGGTTTCCGTATTACTGTCGTTGTACTGTCGAAATTCCGTTACGTCCTGACTGATCATAGGAGGGGTCAAGTTGAGGCGTGACATGTATTATTTTGTATGTTACTTCTTTATTTGTAGAAACATTTTAATTTTACTGAAATCAAAAAGTATTTTTACTTTTTCTCTTAATTCTTACTTTTTGGCATATATTCGCTTCTCTCTCTTTTCTCTTTTTTTATTTCATCCCTCCGGTGTAAAAAATTGTAGTGGGGTTCGAGTCTGAGGTACTCTTACGTTTTTTAGCCATGCTCTTTTTTAAAGCAATCTTAGGAAGGACCACTTGTGTATCGTCCTTCTCACTTGCATTCCATATCTAGGGAAATGATTTTTTGAGGTCAGTTGTAAGCTTATTGGTGTGCCTTGAGGGAATCGGGAAGCTGATGTGTCTATGTGAAGATTCAGCCGAGGTCCGCTGTGGGGCTAGTAGGAACGTTGTGAGGTTCCCGTCGTGGCCTTTGGTGTGGGGCTGGTAGGAGTTTTTGCTGAGTTCCTTGTAGGGATCTCGCTAACTCCCGTTGTGGCCCTTGGTGGGGCTGCTAAGAACGTTGTCTGGTTCCCGTTGTGGCCCTTGGTGGAGGAAATGTTAATCCCCCGAGGTGGCTGTTAAGTTTCCCGTATGAATCGTTTATAACTGGTAAGGCTTGTAGGAATGTTGTGAGGTTATCGTCTTGGCCCTTAATAGGGCTACTAGGAACGTTGTCCGATTCCCGTCGTGCCCCTTGGTGGAGGGAATGTAAACCCCCCGCGGTGGCTGTTAAGTTTCCCGTATGAATCTTTTGTAACCGGTGGGACTGGTAGGAATATTGTGAGGCTCTTATCTTGGCCCTTAGTAGGGTTGCTAGGAACATTGTCCGGTTCCCATCGTGGCCCTTGGTGGAGGGAATGTTAACCCCCTGAGCTCGGTAAGCCCGTAGGTTCCTAGCATGACCACCTTGATGACTTGGTAAGACTCTTCCCAGTTGGGCCCAAGTTTTCCCTGGGTAGGATCAGGTCTGAAAATGGCATTCCTCAGCACCAAGTCTCCTTATTTGAAGGCCCGAGGTCTCACTTGTTTGGCAAAGTTGCGGGCCATAGCTTTATTTCCTGCTAGCATTGTGATTTGGGTTTTTTACTTGAACTTTTCTACTAAGTCTAGGCCTTCTCTGAGTGCCTGGTTATTCGCTTCTTTCTCATACTCTTTAATTCTGAGGCTTGGGAAGTAAAAAACAACATGTAATTTAGGATTTGAAATAAATATATATCTACGCGTGGGTACCCTACACAAGAAAACAAAATCCAAAAACCCTTCCAAAGCCCTAAACTCTATTATATAGAAGATCTGCATCCATATAATCCCAAAAGAAAAAGAAAGGAAGAAGAAGGAAAAAAAGTAAATGGACCACATAACAGTAGCTGAAGAGGCCATTGTAATTAAAGATTGAGGCAAAAATACAACGAAGTTAACAAAAATGTGACAAATAAAAATAAGAAGTTAGTAATATTTGTTTTGAAAAACAAATATTAATAATGGTAATTAAATTAAAATTGAGAGCTTGGAAAGTAATATCCATGTTCGTCCATTTAATTCGTCAGGAATAATGGTTCTTCCATTTTCGACAACTATTTAATTCATCATGAAAAAGACAAGTAATTTGAAAAAATATGGAGTGAATGGTAGAAAGAGAAAAGTGAGTAGGGAAACAAAAAAGAAGATATGAATCGTTAATTAAGGGAGAGAAAAAAAGGAAAAAAAAGAGAGAAAAATTAATAAAAGAAAAGAGACATAAAATAAAATTAAGAATAGAAGAGAGAGACAAAATAAAGAGTAATACTATATGTCACCCCTTTTTTCATCACCCTTTTATCACCTCCTATATGGCGTCCTACGTAGCATGCCAACAAGAGAATATTATTTTCCCTTTTTCTTTTTTCTCTCCCTTCTTAAATTTTTTCTTTCTCTCTTAATTTATATTTTCTAAATCTTTTCCTTCTTTATCTTTAATCATATCAAACTCCATATCAATTAACCACATATGTGATCAATCTTCCCTTTCAAATTATTGTTTCCAATAGCTATTTGGCTTTCCTCCAATCTCACTAATCTTACCAACAATGTACACTCATAAAACACAAGCTATAATACTTCGTGAGTGAAATAGAGGGTTTGGATCATTTCATATTATCTTCTCTCTCATAATATTATGAAAGAAAAATCTCAACAATCCATAGTATTATAAGTTATCTCAGTCATTCATTTAAATTAAACCTAAAAAAGTAATAGTTTAATCCGAAATACTTTTTCAATTTTTTCTCTCTCCTATTATCACTCACGTTTTCTCCTCTCTCCCTCTCTTACCCACTTCCTCTTTTTCAACCAAAAGAAAATTTTATCTCTAATCTTTCTCACTCTACCCACACTCTCAATCATTCTCATCCACCATTTTTGCTTAAGAACAAAGGCATTCAACGAAGAACAACTTTGATACTTTACGTTTTTTTTTTTTCATTTTTTCAGCCCTAGATTTGCTTTTGTTTTTGTTTTCACTTTGAGTATTATGGTTTAAAATATGTCTATTTGTTGTTGTTAACTTTAAACCAATAATGTTAATTAAAACATTAATTAATTCTTTTACAAGTGAGATTTTTTAAATTTGTTAATAGATATTTTGCATCATTGGTTATGCTTGTTAATTTAATCGGCAAACTTGACGGACATTACAAGAAATTTCGCGTTCGGAGATAGCACATTTCCGTCTCCATTTCGTCTCCAATCTGAAAAGGAGACGGAACAGAGACGAAAATCGGGCGTCACCTTTTGACCCGTCTCCTTTTTTGAATTTCGTCTTCGTTTTGTCTCAAATGGAGACGAAAAGATATTTTGTCACCTTTCTGTCTCGCTCACATTTCGTCTCCAATTCGTCTCCCTCACATTTCGTCACTTTTTCGTCTCCCTCACATTTCATCTCCGTTCCGTCTTCCTTACATTTCGTCTCATTTCCGTCTCTCTATAATTCCGTCTCCATTCACATTTCGTCTACGTTCCGTCTCCCTCACATTTTGTTTCCTTTCCGTCACATTTTTTAAATTTCTTTTAAAAAAAATTTTTAAAAAATTAATAAATTCGGATTATGTCAAAATTACTATAAAAAAATGAAAAATTTTTTACCAAAAATTATACTAATTATATATATATATATATTTACCTAAATCTATCACTTATACACCTATATATACAAATATGAAATAAAAACAAAAAGAAATCTGATTTTTTTTTAAATCCTAAACTCATGATAAAACTACAAAAAAATCATATATTTACCTAAATCTGTCACTTACACACACACACATATATATATATGTATATATGAAAGGAAAAAAAACTAAATAAAGCTGAATTTTTTAAAAAAAATATTAAAATCATGAAAAAACTACAAAACTATATATATTTACGTAAATCTATTAGTTATACATACATATATATGACATATATACATAGTACATATATAATCCAAACAAACGTGGTAGTATAAAAATAAAATCTAAAATCATTGGGTCAAGAACACTATATACATATATTTGGCATTATATACAAACATATATATAATGAACTAAACCAAAACAAATTCAAAAATTAAAATAAAAGTAAATAAAAGAATTACCTTAAAATAAGGTAAATTAATAGTTAGTTCACACTTGAAAATATGAGTTAAGAGAAAGGGGAGGGGGGGTTATGCTCAAATTTTTCTTTTTTTGAATTTTCCCCCAGAATTCATTTGGGGAAAAATGAAAAAATGGTTCAAGTGGCTGGATTTTCCAGCCACTTGAACCGTGCCAAGTGCTTTAAAAGGACTTGGCACAATTTTTTTTTTTTTTTTTTTTGTATTTTCCCCCAAAATATTTTGGAGGGAATTTTTGAATTGGTTCAAGTGGCTGTCATTTCAAAAGTTTTTGAAATTGGTTCAAGTGACTATCCACCACTTGAACCAATTCCATCGTCTACCAAATGGAGACGGGTCTCCTTTTTTTGGAGACGGACTCATTGGTTTGTCTCCTTTGTCCGTCTCCTATTTTTGGAGACGGACCATTCCTTTTTTGGAGCCGAACCATTGGGTCCATCTCCCTTTTTTGGAGACGGACCATTGGGTTCGTCTCCTTTTTCGGAGATGGACCAATGGGTCCGTCTCCTTTTGGTTTTGAAATTTTTTTTTAGATTAAAATAAAGTATTTAATTTATGGGAATTTTTTTGAAAAAGGAAATATTGAGCTATTTTAAAAAAATTTATGGAAGAATTAAATTAATAAAGATAATTAGTAATTTATTATTATTAATTTATTTACTATTTAATTACAAGTTTATAGTAAATTGTTAAGCAAAATTTAATAATTAATTATTAATTATTTTTCGTCTCCGCTAAGAGACGAATTGGAGACGACATTTATTTTCCGTCTCCATTGGAAGACGATTTGGAGACGACATACTAATTTCATCTCCAAACCGTCTCAAATTGGTCACTATTCATGTAATGAAAATTTCGTCTCTTTTTCGTCACTTTTTTTGGCGATGAAAAGGAGACAGACCGTCACCTTTCACAGTTTTTCTTGTAGTGGGAATTCTCTTCAGTTGATTCAAGATTTCATTTGTTTGTTTGGTTCTTTATGCTTTACTTCAATTTCATTTTTTTTAATGATTAGTTTGCTCGGTCAGAAATTCTCTTCAGTTCCTAGAATCTTTTTTTTTTCTTTTGATTTTGCTAGTTTTTGCAATAAAATAGTTACCAACCAAAATAAAAAAGTTGCACGATTCTAACTTCACAATTTTGATTATGGACAATATATTGGAGATGACTAACATACGCGATAATGACAAAAGAAAATTTTAGAACCATTAAGGTTAAAAAAATGAAGAAAAAAAACTAAAAAAAAAAATAGAGTTAAAAAATTGAAAAAATGTGAATTACCAAAGTCGTTCTCAATTGAGAGCCTTTGTTTTCAACAAAAATAATGGTGGCTTGAGAATGATTAAGAAAGTGGGTAGAGTGAAAAAGATAGAGATAAGAGTTTTTTTTTTTTTTTTATTACGAAAAACAGGAAGTTTAAAGTGAGAGAGAGAGAGGAGAAAAAGTGGATAATGGGAGAGAGAAAAGGCTGAAAAAATATTTTGGGATTAAACTCTTTTTTAGGTTTAATGAAATGAATGACTGAGATGTCTTATGATACTATAGATTATTGAGATTTTTCTCTCATAATATTATGAGAGAGAAGATAATAAGAGATGATCAAGACCCTGAAATAGTCAAGATACTTTGCCATCCATAAATTAACAAACAAATGTGTGAAATAATCTCATGATTCATTACTTGGCAATAGCAAGAAGGGTTAAGACCTAAACTAATATCATAATTATATTCTTTGAGACAAAAATCAGTTTATTAAGTGACTAGATATATTAAAGAGCGTTCTTGTTATACTATAATACGTTTTTTTTTTCGAAGTTGCAAATGGTAATATGTTTGTCCTTCTAAATTATTGTTTCCAACATCTATTTGAGGCGAACTTTGCCATCCATAAATTAACAAACATAAAAAGAGTGGTTTTCTAGGTTTGGATTGTGTATGCAAATTAACACAACAAAAGTTTGGAAAAATCGGAATAAAAGAAAAAAAAAGTGCAAAAGACTTAGCAATATCGTTTGCAATACGCGGATATGGCTATGATATTTCTATCAAACTATTTGATGTGCCAACATCAACAATCTCTTTCATCTTCAACAAGAATTCTAGGTAGCGATACAAATGTTAACCGGAGAAGAAGAAGATTAATTGTTGATAGAGCCTGGAACTAGGAACGTATATATGAGAAAGGAAAGTCTAATTTGGTATTAGATGTGATTTGATTAAAGAAAGAAATTAAAAAAAATTGAGTAAATATTAATTAAGAGAGAGAAAAAGAATTTAAAAAAAGAGAAAAAACATATTGTTTAGTTGGCATGCCATGTATGGCATTACTTGACCTTGACCTAGAGCATAATTAAGTTGGGATATGCTACTGCACCATGGGGTTTATGGACTTAGGGTGGATTCAATATAATACTGATTAGGATGAGTTTCTCGCCATTTAAAAAAAAAAAAAAAAACCCCTAAGAATGTCTCACATTAAAACTTGCTAGCTGGACCACAAAAGCCTTATAAGAATCCTGACTTGGCTCTATGTCTTCTAAATTGAATCATATAAAGCAGCTTCATTTGGTTTCCTAGTCACATTTTGTAACTATATTTGGCAATCATTTCCAACTTTAGAGCACATTTTTACCTGAACATAGAAGGTAGACCAAAAATAAGGCTTTTCCAACATTGGTTCCCAGTGAACAAGCTTAAGCTCCTTTTCCCTATTCACATTCTGCAGCCACTCATCCACGCTTCTTTTTGCCCTTGCTTCCACCATCCTTACCCCAGCATCATTACACTTGATCATCCAATGGCCTTGTGGATTCTTCACTAACCGCCCTGTCACTATCGGGAAAGCACAAAGCATATTGGAAATAGAATCTCTCAGCATTCGAGTTAACTCACCAACCTTCAGACCTGGAGGAGAGTTGCAATACAACACAACTAATAAGTGGTTGCGCTCCATTATGCGGTCGAGAACTGAGAGAGAGTAGAATTTTCCCTGTTGCACTGGCTTAGTGCTGACTGCAGTTCGTTTGCAAAGGAATGAAACTTCAGCCATGGTGGTTGTGTTAAATTAGCCACCATGACCATGTTAAGGACTTCTTTTATATGTATTATGGGTGTTGATCTTTTTCAAGGCTTACTTCAAAACTAACCCCTTTTTTACGAGGAAATGACATTCCCATGAGCAATTAAAAAATCTAATTTGATGGTATGGTTCTTGATCTCTATGCGAAAGATTCTGATATTGATCCTCGGCAGATATAAATGTGATGTAATATTAGTTTAAACCTCTCTTTAAATAATAAATGAAAACTTTAATAATTCACAGAGTTTTACTTTCTTTAAGTGAATATCACCATTAAAATAGTATTAGAAACGACTGTGGATATAGATTAGGCTAAGGAACGGATTCCATCTCTTTTATTTTCTTCTCTTACACTTTACACTTTAGTTGAGTCTAACGAGGCTTGTTAATTTGATTCAAATAAGTGATGAAACCATTAAAATAGGTGCATTTGGGTAATTTATTGGCCAAACTCCGTGCTTCAAGCTACATTAATTTCAAAGGCGTCAGAATGCTGTTATCCCCACTAATCACACATTCCAAATGCGCAACAGAAAAACACATATCAACGGGAAGTTCATAAAGTTCAATTAGTCCTATTTGTAACTACTTTAGCAATGCTCATAATTGCGTTAGTTATGGTAAAATTCAAGATTAATGCTGTGTAACATGTGTAGTATTTCATGATAAAAGCATGTAATAATGTATACAATTTAAAGTTGAGGGGGAAACACAGTAAGATGTTGAAAAAGCGAAATATAGGAGATCAATTCGCGGCTAAATATGAATTGAGATGAAAGCTTTATAAAGCCTTTTGTAAATATCCCGATCTTCCTAGTAACATGCAAGACAAACTTCGTTATAAGTTGTCCAAGTTGCCAAGACGTTGTATTTCATGTATAATATTATCATTTAAATAAATGTTTTTACGCATTACAAAAAGTGTTTTCAATATTTTATGCCTTCCTAAACATATAAAAAAAATTGTATTGAAAAAAAAACATATAAAATTTATCGGCAAAAACTAGTCAAAAACCATATTCTTCATATAAACAAATTTTAACACCCCACGAAATTCGTATTCTTTGCCATAAATTGTGGCTAAATTGCTCTTGTTTTGTTTTTGGATCTTGGTTCCAAAAGTAGTTAAGAGTCAGAATTTTTATCTTAATTCTAATCCATAATCCCTTGTGCCAACTATCTGATCAAGAATGAATCAATGAAATAAAATCTAACATGCTTATATACATAAGACACATGCATGCAGATATATGTATACACACACATATATATAAATATGCGTGTGTTGATGTATATAATCAACAAACCTAAACATAATAAAATAGTAGTAAAACAATAATAACAAGCAAGATTTTACGTAGAAAATCCTCCAATACGAAGAAAAAAAAATTACGGAAAAAGTTGAGTTCTTCACTAATGAAACCAAATGGTACAACGTTACAAGGATCTGTGTTATCTTTTACGTAATAATTCTTTGAATCTAAACCACAAGAAGCCTTCAAACCAGTTGATTCAAGAAGCCATATCATGAAACGATTTCTTCCAAAAATGTAATCTCAATTAGGTGGCGGCCAAACTGTTGCTTGTGGTTGCTCAAACTCTTCTTTTTCCCCCCATTTTGTCTCCATTTTTTCTTCTTTTTTTCATGTTTTCTTTCTTTCTGTTCTTTTTTCTCTTATTTTCTCTCCTCCTTTTTTGTTTGTTTTCTTTTTTTTTCTCTCTCTCTCTCTCTCTTTTTTTTCCCCCTCCACCGCTTCTCCTCCAATTCTTGAAACAACACGAGCCAAGTCAGAAAGGCCAAAAGAAAAGTACATTTACCTTATGTGCATAATTTTGAAACACCACGTGCATAAAACTTCATGACTGCATTACCTTTTTCTTCATCAGTGACATCCCACATCGGATATTGATAGTATTTGTGAGTGGTTTATAAGTGGGTATTGTGGGTATAAGGAATAACTTGGGTTAACCATTTTGGGCCAGTAGAAAAGAAGCCAAACTAGTTGTTTCTTATGCTTACAACACCAGTCGCGCTTGCGGGCTTAGGGGTCTAGGCTTCCGGGCGTGGTATCAGAGCAGGTCACTAGCCGGTACGGGAGATGGGAGCCACCTCTTCAACCCGTAAGAGCCATCTCTAGAATCCTTCATCGCCAGCTGGTTGGTCCTAGGCGTGTGTACCCCTGATAAGGACATCAGGTCCTTAACGGGGGGTCTGGACTCGGGGCGTGACAGAATTGAATCTATAACCCCTTCTCAGCTTTGACAAGACTAAGGATCATCTCGAACATCATAGTAGAACAAGGCAAAGTAATTGGCTGCATGGGTTGAATCTCTTCTTCATATTGAGTAAGGAATGCCTCAAAGCACACTGATGATAGACATACAATTGGTATAACATATCTTTTAGACTCTTCACCAACATACACAGGGAAGAACCCCTTTGGAATTGGCTTCTTCTTGTGGTCATCATCTTTCTTTAGCATGGAGTATCCATTATGATGATCTTTGCGAGCAATCTTCTTCACGAAACAAGAAAATTTCTTGGAAACTATAGCCATGTTAAACGTAAAGATTTGGGAATGTGGGTTGAACAAAGAAAAGAAGGATCAAAAGGGTTGCTGTTTGCTATGAAACGGAAAAGAAAAGGGTTTTGCAAAGTGACTGATGAACACATTAACCTAGACCTAAAGCCTAATTTTTCTTATTAGAACTAAAAATTTAACCTAGATCTAAACTACGTACATAGCACTTCCGCATATATATATAGGAGATTGCTTTTTTTTTTTTTTTTTTTAAGCTTTCGCATAGTCTATGAATTTAACCTGCATAAAGATTTTTCCATAGAGTCTTTGCAATGCTCTCGTATTTTGCAAACATATATAGTATTGTGTTCTTCCTTGTGACTTCACATACCGTAGATGAGATTTGTGTGACTGGCTTGAATATAAAATTTAATAATTTCATAATAGTTATAACCACTTTCTGGACCATAACGTACCTCATTATCTCTTTTTTTCATTTTTTTTCTGGACATTGATGCATTAATTACCTAGTGACAGCAAATTGCATCTTCATTCTGCCATATTACAAAAAATAATTTTCAACGTATTATTTGTTATAAATTGTGCCCAACATTGCTCCCATTTTGTTTTTGGATCTTGGTTCGAAAATTAGTCAAGAGTCACAATTTTTATCTTAATTCTAATCCAAAATCAGCTATGCCTTTTGCCAAGAATGAAATAGAATCCGATATGATTATATACACACGACACATGTATGCATGCAGTATATAATCAACAAACAAGAACATAGTAAAAAAAATAAATTATGAATAAATCCAAGAGCAGTCTTTTTTGTTAAGCCATTTATATGATTATTCATAATTTACCCCTTGAGTTGATGAATAAATCCCAAACACCCCTGTCAACTTTTAAGATTACCTAAATTCCCCCATGTCAAGTCATTTTATTGGTAATTTTTATGTACTAACCATTATGTCCATAATCCAAGTATGTAGCTATTAAGGCTTATTGAAAGACCAATTGTCGTACTTGATTAATTGCCCTTTGCTGTTTAAAGTGAATAGGAGAAAAATAATTTTTTTGTAAATTTTATGTCATGCCAAAATCCAAGAACATCCAAAAATTACACAATACACAAAATGACTAATATGCCTTTACTTTATATTGAACCAGCAGCCTTTTTGGTTTAGGCATTTTTAAATCTTCTAAATCCGCAATTTTATAATGCTCTAGAGAGAGATTCAATCCTAGAGAAACAGAGTTTATTTTTACTGAAATTAATTATTAAATCAAAGAGCTCTTGTTCTGCGCAACCAAGGCAAGTTTTGCAAATGTCTCTGCAACTCCACTAATATTTGCCAGGAGTTCAAGTGTAGTAGCATTAGTCGTAGGACTATAGAATATGTGGAAGAAGTAGAGTTCTTCATCGCAACAAGACATCGATAGGGTTGTCACTCAAGCAATGGAGTCCATGAGCAGGGGCGGAGCCAGAACCTGAAAGTTGGGGGGGCCGAATTTTTGTTTTTATTATTATTTTGTACAGTATTTTTTATACAGTATTTTTGAGCCAGTAAAAAAAAGACTCAAAAAATATTTTTCCAATGTAATTCAATATAATAAAAGATATATAAGAAAACTAAGAAACAAGAGATATAATGTTTTTATTATTATTATCGATATGTAGAAATTTTCATAACTTTTTTTGTATAACAAAAGCTAAAATTCACTAACAAAAAATTATTACACTTCACTGAAATTTATCCACTAAAATTATATATTATTACAGAAAATTTATAGTTAAAATAAAATTAACCAAATAAATGAAAAGTATTTCAGTCAAATTGCTTACCTTAGGCACTTTCGGTGTTTTGAATTAATTTTATTTCACCCACATCTGCTTAAAAAAAAATAACAAAACAAATTATACATTCATAAAATTATATAGCCAAAAAAAATAATAAATAAGTATAATATTATTATTTGTATGATATATTACCTTAGCTTTACGTGACTATGTTGTATGTTTTATTATACAATACTAAAGAATTTAAGATAGTTAGAACTTAGGAAGAGGGATTAGAGAATAGAGATGGAAGAAGAAGTGATGAAACAAAAGAGAATGAGTTTCGGAAAGAAGAATAAAAGAAAGAATTTATTTGTTTTCAATTAAATTGAATTTAATCATAGCAAGAGACAAAACGTAATAAAGAGACCCACTTTATCCTTTTTTTAAGGAAAAGGTTTGGACTCATGATGAGTCAACATGTTTTGACAAAAAAAAAAAAAAGGAGCCAACGTTTTTTCTTTTTTATTTTGGATAATAACGTTTTTTCCTTTAGGTAATTGGGAGGGCCGAACTTTGTTTTAAAAAAAAATTCTACTTAACTTTTTTTTTTTTCCAAAAGTTGGGGGGGCCGGGCCCCCCTTGGCCCCCCCCGTCCCACCGCCCCTGTCCATGAGACAAAGGGTTGAAAACTATGAACAGGACATGCAGCGACAGATGAACCAAGCCATGAAACTCCTGAGATAGTTGCCGGAGGAGATTAATCAGCTAAAAGACACCCAACCATTTGAGCAAGAACTTGACTTCGTCAGTTCATTCACATATACTCAAGATTGAGAGCACTGACCCACTTAGAAACTTGTAGGTATAGGTGACCATTTTTTTTTTTATAATACTTATTTAGAGTTCACTTCTACAGTGGTCCGTTCAATTCATACACATGCATAAGTGAAATAAGTCTGAAACCCTATCCATGATCAAGACAAATCACAGTAGGGAACTTATTCACAATCACTTTTACCATAGTAGTGTCTAACTCTACTATTTTGTTATGGACAAAACATTTTTGCTTAACAAGTAATGTCCTTAATTTATAGCTATATTACTTATCAAGAAACTTTTTACGAATATGGTGCTATAAAATTTGGCAAAATGTAAAAAGTAGTACTTGATCTAAAGCTCTACATAATTACTCGTTTAAATTTTTTTTTTTACCAGTATGGTGATATAAAGTTAGGTAAGATCACTAGCTTAAGTAGAAGGGAAGGTGCATTTTTCTTGGCTTCTTTATAAAATAGGGTAAAATTCAATGTGAAGATGCCCCTTTTTTCTTTTTTTTTATTCACAGGTCCTTGTAGTTCATTGGATATAACTTAAACGTTTGCTTAAATCTAAATTATAAAACTATTTAAGAATCACAATTGTACTATATATATTATTTAATGAGCAAGTCACTCATAATTCAAATAATGTGGGGTTTACATGAGCCCACATGTATGACTCCCACATTAATGTGAGGGCGACCGTCACAGAGCAATAATTTTTATTGTTTCCCCTGGTTTAGACTATTAAAAGATGCCAAGAATTACAATATATGTGACCAAAGTTAACTTGAGGGCCGCAAATATACCAATATTAAAATAGAAGAACCAAATTTTATATTGAGAAAATCTCATTTTTAGTTCCTATTATTTATAAAAAAAAATTAGTTTAATCTTTATTGTTTAAAATATTTTAATTTAATTTTTATTATTTTTCTAAATGTTTCAATTTCGTCTTTATTGTTTAAAGTTTTTCAATTTCGTCTTTATTATTTTTCAAAAAAAATTAATTTCATCTCTATTATTTTCGAAAAGTTTCAAATTCGTTTCTATTATTTTTAAAAAAAATTAAATTTAATCCTTGAATAATAACGACGAATTTAAAACTTTAAAAAAATAATAGAAACGAAATTAAAACTTTTTAAAAATAATAGGGACCAAATTGATACCTTTTAAATAATAAGGACGAAATTAAAATTTTTAGTGAAACAATAAAAACTAAATTGAGATATTTTAAATAATAAAAATGAAATTGAGATATTTTACAAATAATAAAGACTAAATGTAGAATTTCCATTTATGTTAACTAAATAATTTTACAGCAGCCGGGTGATGTATGGAAACTTTTTCCTTTAATGGGTTTATATGGCTGACATTGTACATAAAAAAGCAAGCACAGTCAGACGAACACCAAAGGATAAAATATTGAACTGCAAGTTGTATATATAAGACAACAGATATTGCCAAAGTGTGGATGTCATCTGTCTTTCTCTGAAACAATTGACAAAAATATGAATCGGGAAAAGGACATTCAGGTCCCAGCCTTTTTTTCTTTGTCTCAAATAGGTTCTCCAGTTCTTAAAAATGTCTTGAGAGGTCCTTCACTAAAGAATAATTTAGTCTTTTTAATAATAATTAAATAAAAAAATAATAATAAAAGTTTAATAAATTATATACACACCCTAAAAGTTTAATAAATTATACACAACAACACCATCATCACCAAAAAATACACAATTTCACACAAACACACCAAAAAACACACACTAATATACCCAAAAACACACACACATGAACACACACCAAAACACACACACCCGAAAACACACACACGAACACACACCAAAACACACACGAACACACCTCTCTATATAACAAGCAACACTATAGCCTTTAGATAGAGAGAGAGGAAAAAGATTTTAGAGAGAGCATTTAGTGTTCGTTTGGTGTGTGGGGAAAAAATGGCTTCTGAGGAGAGCAAGAGAATGAAGGGTCCCGGTGGTGGTTCTACGCAGGGTAGTACCCGTGGAGGTGGCAGAGGAGGTGGAAGCGGAGGGTACGGCGGAGGTGGTGGAGGTCGGAACCATGGAGGTGGTGACTACGGTAGCGGTGGTGGGTATGGAGGTGGAAGCGAAGGATATGGCTGAGGTTGGTATGGCGGCGGAGGAGGTTACGGTGGTAGGGGAAGGTACAGTGGCGGCAGAGGGAGTGGGTGTTACAAGTGTGGTGAGGAAGGGCAAATGGCTAAGGACTGCTTCCAGGGAGGTAACGGCGGTGGTGGCTAGTGGTGGTGCTCGCGAGTAGTGACTTCACTTTGTTTCTGAGATCATGTAATGTTTTGGTGTGTGTTCGTGTGTGTGTGTGTTTTTGGGTGTATTAGTGTATGTTTTTTGGTGTGTTTGTATGAGATTGTGTGTTTAGGGTGTGTGTGTATAATTTATTAAACTTTTAGGGTGTGTGTATAATTTATTAAATTTTTATTATCATTTTTTTATTTAATTATTATTAAAAAGACTAAATTATCCTTTAATGAATGACCTCTTAAGATATTTTTAAGAACTGGAAGACCTATTTGAGACAAAGAAAAAAAGGCAGGGACCTGGATGTCCTTTTCCCAATATGAATCTGTCATCACAATATGATCCCATTGGACACCTGAAAGATCCATGAAATCTTTAGTATATTTTCACGAAGTTTCTGAAAATTTAAACTAGTCGATCGACGTATATATATATATATATATATATATAGCCATCTGTATAGTGTCCAGAAGTCACTAACCACCATGGGAGGCAAGCTTACTGCTTTTGAGAATAGATCAGATGTATGCATGGAAATTAGGATCTTCATCCCTCCAGCTCGACCCGATCGATACCGAAAAATCATCAGAATCGAACCAGGTCAAAACATGAAAGTGAAGACTAGATTATTATGCTGTGAGGATACAAACCAAGAGTATCCAACTTTCCTTATGGTTTTCATGGATGGAGTCTATACAGGGGTGTCCTTGTTTCCATTCCATGTAAAGAAATACGCAAAAATCATTGGCTATCTCGATGACAATGGGCAAGTCCAGCTAAAAGGCATTAAAGCTAGGCTGCCTTGCTTTTGCAAACTGAAGTGTGCTTTCTACTTCCCGCCGTCTTACTATAATCATAGTATTTTCTGTACCTTAAACGAAGTATGATCATGTAGATTACTGCATACGAGCATGTTACCTTTTCTAAACCCTGTTCCTGTGTGGGTGGTTCTCAATTTTATTTTATTTTTTTTGCTCAGCAAATAAATCGTTTCATTCCACAACTCAAAAACATTTACATCAAATACAAAGAAAAGCCAGAATGATCTACATCAAGCCAAGTGGCTATACAACTAATTTCCAATCTCTACATAAAAAATTGTTCTCAATACTATTGTTGGTTGTTCTCAATTGTCATGTAAATATAGCATATCAAATTTGTATAACGTAGATTCTTGGTCGATTTTTGTTGTTCTTCTCCAGATTGCTTAGGGGATGTGGCATGTACCTTGGAAAGAAACATGGAGGACAAGGAAAGCGGAAGTCATCATATGTAGACGACATCGAGTAGCAAGTATAAGCCAGTTCCATCTTTTATGACTTTCTAATATTGCTTGACAAATTAATTTTCTTTGTTTGCCATGTACTCTTTTCTTCTTTTCATTTTCTTTATTTAAGTTGGACTAAGTAACACATTAGCATATCATAATTCGTGATCATTTTTCATTTATCTATTTTTAGGTTAAAATGTATTGACGACACACAATTTTCCTTTAAACATATTTTTCTAAACATTTAAACTTTTAGATGATATTGATGGATGTTAGACAAATGGTTGCTCTTCAACGTAAATATGTGGATAATACCGCTAATAGAATTGGTTACACGTCTATATGATGTAACGACTCAGTGTGTATTTGATATTTGCTTGGTATGCTCTAAATATGCAGATGAGCATTTGGAAATGAGTTTGATAAGACATGGTCGACCAAAATAATATTGTAGTTAAATAACTTGTAAATGGTAAGAAATGTAGTTTAATCATTGAAAGGGGGTATAAAAGAATAGTTTGGTCAATAAACCGAGGAAAAAGATCAAATATTGTCAAGCACAGACGTCATTAAAACAGTTATGGTTCTTGCTGCTTAACTAAAATAAAGATCCAATAGTGACCTCTTCTAATAAAAGTTTTGAGTTGAAAGCACGATTTTGACTTTCTTGTACTAAAAATAAATTAAGGCTGAATTGCAGATGTCAAGCACCACGAGGCAGGCCTATCTTTTAAAGCATGATGTTTGTCAATATATTGATATTTAGGGTTATTGTCATATATGCATTATTATTATATTCTTAATTAGAGAAATTTGTCTTTTTCTTTTTGGTAAAAGTGAAATTTGCTAAGAGTTGATTAAGTTTAATTTTCTTTTCCGCCTTATTACAGGTCTGTTGCTTGTCCTATGGTGGGTCAAATCACGTTTCAGAACTTCCCTCGATCGTCCTTTCGAAGATGGTCTCCATTCTGATAAAACTTTTAAGACCTACACTATTATTACCTTCGAAGTATGTCATGTACTGTTTGTACGTACTATATAAGTTTGACCAGAAACTAGTCAACTGAAAAGCGTGTTGTTTCAATAATTTAGACGATATTCTTCAGTTGTGAAAAATGTGATTAAGTTGTTCTTCGCTTTCCTTTGTTGTTTGAAGAAATTATGGACATGGGAGTTTAGCAGAATTTTACTTTCTTTGTTTTTGTTTTTTCCTTTTTGCAAGTCATTTTAATTAGAATGGTAAGGGGAAAAAAGGATTTGAACTCCTAAACTTTTGGTTAATTGGAGCCAACAAGATGTTCCTTTGGTTTTCCTTTTTTTTTTTTTTTTCTTTGGTTTAAGTAGACACTAATATTTAATTATGACATAGGGAGTGAGCTACCGTATTACTCTTGAGCACTTGCAAAAGTCGAAGAAGGATAAACAGACTTTAGTACAAATTTATCAAAGATTGCAACTTTAAGAAACTGAGCTAGAAGTTTAAACCAAATGAAGTTCACATAATTCCACATCTATAGGAAACCAGGATAGAGGTTTAAGCAAAATGAAAATTCATACATTTCACGTCTATGAGAGTGATAAGATGAGGTGGAATTGGAAAAGCTATGAATTAGAAGAAATTATCATAACATTGACATTTTTATATTACTAATGTTTAAAATTAATTAGTGGGTCAAGTTTGAATTATATTTTTTGCAAAGGAACTAATTAGAAACTATAAGATTTTTTTTTTTCCATATATGCTAGTGTTACAAAAGATCAAGGGTCGAAAGAAATTATAAAACAACAATATATATGTAATGGAAGCTAAAAATCCAGAGGATGCACCAACCCTGGTGTTCTTGTTCAGATTAACCAACTAGTATTAGTGCTCTTATGTGGTTACATCCTTACAAACTTTTAGGGTTAATGACTATGAATAATTTTCAGAATCTACAATTAAAATTGCGAAAAATGACTAACTTCTCCGAGATCAGTTTCTCGATGGGTGCCTAACGGGTCGTTGGACCTGATATAGGGCGGGGGTAGGTTTGGGCTCGACTATGCAAGCCTTGATCTAGATGGCTATTCTTCTTTTCATAGCATTGGACTCCAATCTTTCTGGAGTGATGTTTCTCCTAATTTTGGTATAATGAACAGATCCTCGCCTTTATCTGAATTCTCAGGCCCATTAGTCTCAATTGTGTGTCTCCATGATTCAAGCTTCCGCCAAGCGATCCTTAATTTAGATTTTCTACCGCATCTTCATCCTGGGTTTGGGTTACTTGTCCTTGGTCCGTAGTTGAGTCCTTCAAGGATCCAGCCTACACTCTGGGCCTAAGGGCCTCGGCTCTGATCCTTGTACATCCTCACCTATGGCCTTTTAATGGTCTGCCCACGCGTGACCCAAGTTATACCCACTACAATGATATTTTATATTGGGTAAATAACGTATTATCCCCTTATATTTTGTTAAAAATATACAATACCCCCTGTATTTTAAAAATTAGCTGATTACCCTCCTGTGTTTTGTTAAAAGTACACAATACCCCCCTGTGTTTTAAAAATTAGCTGATTACCCCCCTGTGTTTTGCTAAAAATAGCTGATTACCCCTTTGTATTTTATAAAAGTAGCTGATTGCCCCCTTATAATTTCTAACAAAAGCGCTAATTTTTAAAAAATACAAGGGGATAATTTGCTACTTTTATAAAACACAGGGGGTAAGCAGCTAATTTATAAAACACAGGGGGGTATTGTGCACTTTTAGCAAAACACAGAGGGGTAATCAACTAATTTTTAAAACACAGGAGGGTATTGTACATTTTTAACAAAACACAGGGGGGTAATATGCTATTTACCCTTTTATATTTAATGTATATGCGGTTTAATTCTCAATCCTCTAATATATATTTGTAACACTTAACCTTTCTCCATGTATTTACCATTAGTTTTCTAACCTTACTCGGTCCATACAATAACATGTGGAAACATAAGAGACATTTACTCCCCATTCTTGAATATTAGATATTTATCCTCTTTGAATGTCACGCCCCGAACTCAAAATCTCAAACCTATAAGCGAAACTAATGTTATAGGTATAAGAAATAACTACTTAGGACTCTTTTCTACTGATCAAAAATGGTTAACCAAACTTATTTCTTATATCCACAATACCCCTTTATAAACAACACAATCACACTATCTTCCACCGTTGTGGGATGTCACATACACCCCTCGTTAAGGACCCGACGTCCTCGTCAGGGACACACACACCTAGGATCAACCAGGCGGTGCAGGATTCTAAAGATAGCTCATACGGGTTCAAGAAGTGACTACCACCGCCTTCTTGGTGTAGCACATTGACCCGCATAGCACTTAGCTCCCACACTGGCTAGTAACCAACTTTAAATACCATTCTATCACGCCCTAACCCAGAACCCTAGACCCACAAGCGAGATTAGTGTTGTAGGCGTAAGAATAACTACTTGGTCCTCTTTTCTATTGACCTACAATGATCAACCAAGTTATTCATTATACCCACAATACCCCCTTATAAACCACACAATTATACTATCTCGTCACAAACATCCCCCGTTAAGGATCTTACATCCTCATCAGGGGCACACACACCTATGATCAACTAGGAAGTGCAAAATTCTAGAGGTGGCTCATAGGAATTCAAGAAGTGGCTCCTATATCATTCTTGGTGTAGCACTTTGTTCCCTATAGCACTTAGTTCCCAAACAGTTAGTGACCAACTCTAAATACCATTATGTCATGCCCTGAGTGTAGAACCCCAAGCCCACAAGCGAGACTAGTGTTATAGATATAAGAAATAACTACTTGGGTCTCTTTTCTACTGATCCAAAATGATTAACCCAAGTTATTCTTTATACCCACAACACCCTCTTATAAACTACATAATCACACTATCTCCTACTAATGTAGGATGTCACATACATCCCCAATTAAGGCTTAATGTCCTCGTTAAGGGCACACACACCCAAGATCAACCAGGCGGTATAGGATTCTAGAGGTATCTCATACGCGTTCAAGAGGTAACTACTACTGCTTTCCATGTGTAGCATTTTGCCCCGCATATCACTTAGCTCCCATACGGCTAGTAACGAGCCTAAACCCACAAGCAAGACTGGTATTGTAGGCATAAGAAATAACTACTGGAGCCTCTTTTTTACTAGTCCAAAATGGTTAACCCAAGTTATTCTTATACCCAAAACATCCACTTATAAACTACACAAACACACTATATTCCACCAATGTGGAATATTACATACATGTTCAGGTGTTGGTTTAACAGCGTACATGTATAGAGCGTGTGTGCATAAGTATAAAGTGTGTGTGTGTATGGTAGTAGTGGTGTGTCTATGTTATGTGTGTATATGTGTGGGTAGTGGTAGTGTGGGGTATGTGTGTATGTGTACGTGTGTACGCGTGTAAGCTTTATATGCATTTATGTATATATATGCATAGATGTTGTGTGGATTGTGTATATATGTGTATATGTTGAGAGAAAGCCTTTTGGTTGGTGTTATTTGATAACAAAATTGAAGAAATATATAAGCTTTATTTGAATTTTGGATGGTAATATATACTAAAAGAATATGTAGGAACAAAATCATGCAAACAACCATATTTTTCGCTCATCAATGCAGTAAAGTCATTGTATCGTGTGCTAATAACTCTATACTTTTTCTTTTATGATCATAATACCCTTAGTGGAATCTAACATTCCACTATCCCCATATAACGGCCAAGATCTTTTCACAACAAATAAACAAACAAAACTAAACTATCAAACAAATTTCAACCATTAGATCAAAGTATTGGAATCTGACAAAAAAACCTTTTCTTTTCTCATGTTTGCTCTCTTTCTCTCTCACAAACATACAGACCAAGCTTTTTCTCTCTATTCTTATCTTTCTATCTATGCTTCATCAATACCATAAGTAGTCCTCTTTCATTTTTTTCTCATTAAATTCATAAATGTGCAAAGTATGTGTTGTCTATGCGTATATTTACATATATATATGGATATGTGTGTGTGTTGTGCATATATATGTATTTGTTCAAGTGTTGGTTTAGTAGCATTTTTTTCCTCATCAAATTCATAAATGTATAAAACAAGCTTTGTGTATGTGTGTGTATGCAAATATATGTATGGATAAGGGTTTGGGTGGTGTATATACATATATATATATATGTGTGTGTGTGCGTTCAAGTGCTGGTTTAGCAGTGTGTGAACTGTGCGTACGAGGGTGTGAAGTATGTATGTCTCTATGTGTACCTATGTGTGCGCTGTGTGTGTGTGTGTGGTGGTAGTGATGTATAAATGTTGTATGGGTTGTATACATACATATATATATATATATATATATATATATATATATATATATATATATATATACTGTCACCAAGGGTGGAGCTATAGTCAGGGTTACCCGGGCCTGACCCCCTAACTTTAATATTTTTTCTTATGCATTTTTTGCCTCCCAACACCCATGCATAATGATTGGTCACCCCAAAAGAATTTGACACTCTCTTTCCCCTTTCCCTTTCCTCAACATCCGTGCATTTTTGTTTATCTATTCCCCACTCACCCACTCCTTTTTCCCCTTTCACTTTCCATTTTTTCGTTTTTCCATATTCTCTTTCCCCACTCCTTCACTCTGTTTTCCCCTTTTCCCTTTTCCCCATTTCCTCCCATTTCCCTTATCTTTTCCCTTTCTCGTTTCTCATCACCCTTCCCACAGTCCCCAGTCCCCTTCTTCTCTCGCATGGCAACTTGTACAACCTTTTTTTCTCCTCAATTTTGATTTTCAAAGTATACACACACAAAGGTAAAGTAGTAGATGTGACACCCCGATCCTAGCATGTAGTGCATGTTTGCATATAATAACATGATATCTTAAGTATTCATATGTGTAAATGTACCTACTTGGTAAATTTAACTTCATTTCTTTGCATAATGTTGCAATCTTTGGAATATATGTAAACCACATTTAAATAATTTACCTGAGACCATTATCTTCATATTATATTTATTGAAATCATGCATTTGCAATCAGTAGCGTAGATTTCATAAAATTATATTTGAGCCCAAACCAAGCTAAATACTCAATCATTTTATCTAATTTTTCTATTCACTCAGCTAACTTACTTAAGTCATTTTATAACTACATACACCGATAATCATGTGCATTACATTTTCGGAATGTGAGTTTAGTAGGAATATTTTATCGTATGAATAGTAACTTTCGTAGATTTTTTTTTAATTGCGCTATCAGATAACCTAAATTAGTACTTGGGCCAACATACCTTAACTAAATTAAATCAACCAAACTACTAAAGCCCATAAATTAAGCCCAAGCCCATAAAGAATTTACCTAGCTTATTTATTAAACTATTAGCATAAGATAAATGAAAGAAAACACAAGAAATATCTAGAGAAAACAAGAGAGAAGGTCGGCCAAGGTGAGGAGAGAGTGAGAGAGAAGAAGAAGAAAGAGAAAAAGAAGAAGAAAGAAGAAGATTAAGCCAATTTTTGTGCATTTTCTTGCTTTTGCTCGCGTTTCTAGCATGTTTAAGGTGAGGGAATGCATTTTATCTTGTGTTTTATTGTTGTTCCTTGCTATATAAAGTGATTTATGAAGATGCTAATTGAGTATTGAATCATAATTGCAAGAAAAGAGAAAATTCTAGCTTGTATGTGTGGAAAGATGTATTCTTATGCTTGTTTTGTGTTGTATTGTTGACATACCTAAAAATATTGTTGTTGTGCTAGTTGATACTCTTGTATGTAGGCAAGATGTTTGTTAAATGATCTCAATGAAGTGTATAGGCTTAGTTTAACCCAAGAAGTTAGAAAACATAACCAAAAGAAGAAGTTGAGTAATAGAAGAAAATCTGGCAGATTTACCTTTCTGTAATTTGGGACACGTTTGACATAGCAAATATAGTCGCAATTAGCTGAATTTTGGATGTGTTGTAGCCAAGTCATAAAGGAACAATTTCTCTTTTGAGTACAAGAGCTGATTCAGCCATTTAGCCCCTCTGTCATAGCTATTTCCGAGAGGTTGCAGAAATTCGCAGTAACAAGGCTGATAGAGTAGTCGCACGAAAAAGGCCTTAACTTTTGGAATTTAGCTTGGAATTAAGCACCGTTTAAACCTAAATTTATCCACACTCGAATAGATACGTTTCTACATAAAAATTCGGAACTTTGGAGGCCAAATGCATAGGCAACTGAACTGAATAAGCTAGGGCTCTACTAGTAGAATGAATTTTGAACATGTTTTCGTGGAACTTAGTTTAGGAAAATATGCTAACTAGTGATTATAAGTAAAGATTTATCTTTTAGAGAATCAAGGATGTTCTCATGTATCATTTGAACTTTAGTTAAATAATGCAAGGTTATTGAATTTAAAGTATATCACCTTTGAATTAACTGGTTAATTATGCATAGTTTAGATATGAGTAATTAAGTGCTTTGCTTAAAGACTTGGAATAATACCTAGTGTTTGGGGACTACATGCTTATGTAAATGCCTACATGAACATTAATTATTGTCTCAAATTTTATTATTTATGTTTGAAGGTGACTTACCTTGCTCTCCTCATTTATATGCTCATGGAATTAGTTGCTATTTATGCTACCTTGTGAGAATCACTTGTACTATCATGTTCTCTTAATTGTTAGATTGTCAATTGTGTTAACTTGATTTGAGTTGTTAAATATGAATGCTTAAGATATACACTTGTTATTCTCCAATCTATGTGCGAGGGCAACCTATTTTGTTGTCCCTCAATTGTGTACTTATCGAATTATCTTGTTATTGTCTTCTTGATTAACTATGATCGATTATTGGGTTGCGCAACCTTTCGGGCATGGTAGTGTCGGAAAACTCTGGGCAGTGTTGGGCTGTCGGTATAGCTTGGCTACCATGGTCCCTATTCCCTCTTCGCTGGGGCATACTCCCATACCCCAGAGGCGTGGTTCACCTCGTTAGGGCATACGAATCTACCTCAGGAGGGCGGGTCGTAGGATTTGGGATACATCCGGAGTACCCCATTAGTGTTATAAGGTGGTTTGTCAGCTAATGTTATCAAAGAAAGAGGTTCGTGGTTTGAGATCGAAGACAAAGAAGATGAACCGTATCTTTTTAAATGTGTTTAATGTTTTACTTACTCGTCTTGTTATATTGTATTACTTGAATTATTTGTATAGTTGTTGCATTGCACGAAAAATTTGCGAAAACTCCCTGGTTTATTGTATTCATCTCCCTCGCTGAGCAACTGTGTTGCTCACTCCTCTTTTAACATGTTTCAGGAAAGGCTGAGGTTGATCCCCAGCTAGTAGCAGTAGAAGAAAGAGAAAAATTGCAAGTAGATCAAATGCCTTGACTGTTTGCTTGCTGAGGTTAGATGTTGTGTGTAAAGATGTGTTTATGATATGTTTATGTCCTATTTTGAGGTCTTTGAGGTCTTGTATGTATTTATGTTGGTTTGTTGGATTGTAAACTAAAGTTGTAGTCTTATATGGTTCAGTAGCGGTAGATGGTATGTAATAACTAATGAATTATCTTACTATCTTTTAGATTGCATGCTTGTGTGGTTAAAGTAGACGGATAGAAGGACTTGATATATAAGTAAGATTTGTAATTAAAGTTAGAGTGGTATGATAACAGGACCTATAACTTAGAAGTTCTATAGTTTATGCAATGCATGCTTGTATGTCGAACTTTTGCTAAGTTGAGGCTCGGATGGCCTTAAGGTACTGAAGGATGTATGATGTTGGAGAATGGGATGTATTGTGAATGTTGGGTTGTTGCTTTGTGGTTGTTTTAACTGTGTTCATGTAACCGGATAGTCCACGGTACAAAGGAGACTCTATCCGTTTACCCGGTTCGGACTTGACCTATAGTGTGGGGTTGGGTTCAGGGCGTTATAGTAGATCATAAAAAAAATATTCTATAATGTTTAATTTACTTTTTTTGTTGCTAAGGTAACTTTATTCATAGTTCATTTTTCTTAATATTTTTTTGCTGTTAGTAGTGGATGACTATCCGGGATACAACACCAATAAAGTTGCTAAGGTAAATAATTTACTCATATTTTTTATCTTCAATTGAATATTACATGTTATCTTGTAAAAGATCTGAGAGATTTGATATAGCTTTTTCTTTAATTTGCAAAGCTTCAGGTGAATAGTATTCAGTACAAAATAGCGATGAACGGGAGGTTTGGCATCTGAAGCTTAAACAAGTGAATCAGTAGTGGAAATAAGGTATGAAGAAGCCATATGATACATTTTAATGGAAAGATAATTTTTGGTGTGTTTTCTAGCCAACATATATTGTACAAAAGAACACGGTACAAACAAAATAAAAATAAAATCTCGTCCCCCTAACATTAAGTTTATGGTTCTACCTTGGATCGTCATATGTTTATTTTTGTTACTCATTTTCTTGTGAATTTATGATTTGGATTTTTAACTTTTAATCAATTCTTGTAGCTGTTAAAATCATATAACTTTATCTTTAATATTCTAGAAGAAAATGTAGCAACAAAATCATCAAAACAAGCATAATTACAGATCGTCAATGCAATAAAATGATTGTATCATGTGCTAATAATTTTATACCTTTTATTTTATGACCATGCATAATACTCTTAGTGAAATTTGACATCCCATTACTCTCATCCAACGACCAAGATCTCTCTGCAACAAATCTAAACCATCAAACCAAAGTAGGGAAATCTAATAAAAAACCTTATTTTTCACACATTTGATCTCTCTCTCACAAACAGATAAACCAAGCTTTCTCTTTCTATTCTTGTTTTTCTTTCTACGCTTCATCAACACAGTAGGTACTTCTCTTTCATTTCTTTTCTCATTAAATTTACAAATATGCAAAGTAAGCTTTATGTGTGCGTCGTGTATATATATGTGTTGATGTATGTGTGGGTTGTTTATATATATATTGAAGGAAACATACATAGACATACATGTCTTTAGCACCTTCATGGCTAAACAACATAAATCAGTAACAGACATGTTACTAAGCGGAAGCAAAGATCGGTAGCACGTCCGTTCCACTGTATGTGCAAGAATCGTAGTGCGCAATACCAGACAACACACCTATTTCCACAACTTAAATGCCAAAAATAGAGAGTAATCTGATTGTTTTTCTTTTAGTGTCAGGGAGTTTTCTGCATCTGTCTTATATATATACAAAAGACTGCCCCCATATACTGAACGTGCGTACAATATATAGGGAGTGGAAAGTTCTATAAATGCCCACTACTTGGGCTATGTGGCATGTAGTGGGTAGTTCTATAACTGCCCACTACTTGCAACATATGGATTGGGCTACCCCATCTTGGGCGGCCCATAATCCAAGTCCAACATCTCCCACTCGTACATGATGGGGAAGCAAATCCACTAACAACCCCTTTGGAAACTAATTCTAAGGCTTACTCTAATCATACAGGCAAATAAGTCGTGCGACAGTGAGCACACACCAAACGGAGGCTCTAAAACCATGCACCTGTTAGGAAAAACATGGGAGCCACTTCTTACAAAAAGAACATTGAATCTCGCTGCACCCTAGACTAATTAAGTTCTCATTAGTCAAACATGCTTATCCCTCTTAAGCCATGTTTGACCTTTCAAATCTCAAACATGTATTGATATTTATATCCAATCACTAAGATTGCTCAATCACTTAGATTGTATAAATGGTCGACCAATGAACACACGTGGCATAAGATGTGAACAGTCTTCCCTTAATTCAATATCCCTTTAAGTCAAGTTAACGGCTTTCCTGAACATGTTCCATATGATTGAATTTATCATGATCTTTAGGCAACATACCAAAGTAGCAAGCATTAAACTTGAAATATCAGAATATGAATGTAGGTCATTAAGGGTACACTAAAGAAGCTTTTAATGCTTCAAGGGCTCACACAGTGATAAAGCATGAATTTATTTATCATCTCCCTTATATAGTCGCGAAAGCACACACGGTATGATACGTGTGCTACGGTGTGACCTCTTTTAGAACAAAGCGTACATTAAAACTTTATTCAAACACTGTACAGATCTTGGTTTGGTTATCACTCAATAACCAACTTGAATCCTCGAACCTAATACACACAGTAATCGAGGTTTCACATCTGGCTATTGACAGGTTATATATATAGATCGTGGGTATCCATATCGATCACACATAAGTCTTAAATTGCAACACATGTAATAAGAGGTCTCATCTTAGTAGTTGTCATCAGAACTAATCCTTGACAACATTTAAGGCAACGGTCGAACAAGTATAATATTACCGACGAATACTAACCAACTTATTCCGTCTCATCTCTGCATGCTTCTTTTGCGCCAGAGACAATTGCTCGTACGAGAGAGCTAATCTATTTAACTTGTCGATTGTACATTCTGACGCCAATAGTATGTGCTATCGTACTTACACACAGTCTCATACATGTTTATCACAAAGATAGAGACACTACATAAGTGTAATATATATCATTTATTTATATGGCATATGAAATATATATAAATGTATGAGTACAAAGGTGAACATTTCTTAAGAGAACATGTATATCAAATCCTACGCAGTCCTAGGGACTTTACCTGAGACATATAAACATCCTTAGGAATTGGCTTAGTGAGAGGGTCAACCACCATCTTGTGTGTAGATATATGTTCTATGGTCACCTCTTTGTTTGCCCCCAAATCTCTTACAAAATTGAACTTGATGTCTATATGCTTTGTTTTGCCATGATACTTTGGGTCTCTGGTGTAGGCAATGGTTGTTTGACTATCACAAAAGATTGTCAAGAGTTTTTCAGCATTTGTGATCACACCCAAATCTGATATAAACCTCTTGAGCCACACAGGTTCTTGTACAGCCGCTGAGCAAGCCACAAACTCTGCCTCCATGGTAGATATCGCTATGCATGTCTGCTTCTTACTGCACCAAGAAATGGCCCCGCCATTCAGTAAGAAGGCATATCCGGAAGTCGATTTACGTTCATCAGGGTCACCACCCTAATTAACGTCCGTAAAACCCTTGAGATTTAAATCACCTCCTTGATAGCATAGGCAATAATCTACGGTGCCTTTCAAATATCTGATGATCCTCTTAACTGCACTCCAATGAGGTCGTCCAGGATTGGATTGGTAATGACTTACCAATCCTACGGTAAAACTTATGTCTGGCCTTGTACATAACATGGCGTACATCAAACTGCCCACAGCAGCAGCATAAGGAACGTTTTTCATTTCAACTATTTCTTTTTGGGGTTTTAGGACACATCCCATGGCTTAGGCTCTCACATTTGGCTACTGGAGTATCTATGGGTTTGAAGTCTTGCATTCTAAATCGTTCAAGTACTTTTTTGATGTATGATTGCTGCGATAGGGCAATAAGCCTTTTGCTCCGATCTCTTTGGATTTTGACTCCCAGCACGTATGCTGCCTCACCCATATCTTTCATCTTAAAAGATTATGATAACCACTTCTTAACAGTGATTAAGTACTCCTTATTGTTTCCGGCCAACAAGATGTCGTCAACATACAAAGATAGAATCACATATCTATTTTGTGATCTTTTGACATATACACAGCGGTCTTCTTGAACCATTTCAAAACCATACGAAATGATTTCTCTATGGAACCTTCGATACCACTATCTGGATGATTGCTTCAACCCGTAGATAGATCGTTGGAGTTTGCACACTTTGCTCTCCTGACCTTTTTCGACAAATTCTATAGGTTGTTGCATGTAGATTTCCTCATCTAGCTTCTCCATTGAGAAATGCCATTTTTACATCCATTTGATGTAATTCAAGATCTAGATGAGCGACAATGGCTAGAATCAATCTGATCAAGGCAAACCTAACTACCGGAGAAAAAGTTTCCACATAATCTATACCCTCCAACTGGGTATATCCCTTAGCCATAAGACGAGCTTTATATCTGTCAATGGACCCATCTGCCTTTTGCTTGATTTTGAGAACCCACTTATTCCCAATAGCTCTCCTATTAGGCGGAAGATCAACCAAAGATCATACTTGGTTTTTTTTCATGGAATCCATTTCTTCTTCCATTGCTTTAATCCAACTTTCCCGCGCAGAAGATGAGAGTGCTTCAAACACGTTCTTAGGCTCCTCATCATCTTGTGTTGTAACCATAAGAGATTCCTCTTCAATCTCAAAACGTCGACGAGGAACACTTTTACGGCTACTTTTCCTTGTAGGGGTATGTAGTGAACTTGATTCACCAACCAGTTTTGAAACTGATTCAGACTCAAAATGAATAACCGGTGTATCCCTCCCACTTGGATAAGGGAATGGTAGTACCACTTCTATTATACCTGAAGGTGTAGAGGTACTGGGGATATCAGGGTTGTCCAACTCGATTAGTCGTATATCCCGATTGATGTTGGCCTAATTTAGAAATTCTATTTCCAAGAATGTTGTGTCTCGTGATTCAATTTCAGATATACTCCCATCTGCTTGTTCTCCAATGAAAATGTATCCCTTGGAGTGTTCAGAGTACCGAATGAAAATACACTTCTTTCCTCTCAGTCGCAATTTGTCATGCATATGGGAACTATCATGAACATAAGCAGCCACCCCTTAGGGCTGCAAATGACTTAGGTCAGGTCGTCTACCTATTCATAACTCATAAGGAGTCGTACTCACAGACTTCGTGGGCACACGATTAAGTACATACGTGGCTGTTAGTAAAACGTCTCCCCAATACGAAATTGGTAGACTTGCTTGAGCCATCATAGACCTAACCATGTCTAGTAAGGTTTTATTCCTTCTTTCTGCAATGCCATTTTGTTGCGGAGTTTCGGGAATAGTAAGCTGTCTAGCTATACCTTTTTCATCACAAACGTTTCTGAACTGATCAGAAAGGTATTCCCGACCACGGTCGGTACGAAGTGATTTCACTTTTGTGTCTAGTTGATTCTCCACCAAGGCCATATACCTTTTAAAACAGTCTAACGCATCAGACTTGTAAGACATGAGATAAACATGGCCATATCGTGTAAAATCATCTATGAATGTGATGAAATAGGAGGCCCCATGCCTTGCCCTAACATTTATTAGGGCACAAACATTGGAATGAATTAATTGCAATTGAAATTCAGCTCTCAAGTCTTTGCCAAACGGTTTTCTAGTGGATTTTTTGACTAAGCAATTTTCACAAACAGGTAAATTGACCGTCGTTATAGACCCCAAAAGGCTTTCTCTGGTAAGTCTATTTAGACAATCTTGCTCAATATGCCCTAACCTGCTATGCCATACATTTATAACCACATCCATAGTGCTAGAAGATGTATGGAATGATAAACATTCATTATTTAAAACATAACTTGTATTTCAACATCCAACACTTAAAAACCGTTTGAAAGAAAACCAAATCCAAAAGAAATATAATTTAACATAAGTTCAACAAAAACAACCAGACATATAAATAGAAAAACCCAAACGCAGAAGAACCAATGCGGAGACCAAATTTCGCCTAAAATCTGGGGCATGAAGGACATTGTGGAGAAAGAGGGTCTTGTCGCCATGCAGTAGAAGTTTACAAGTGCCAATGCCCTTGACCTCCACCTTAACGTTATTACCAACATATATACACCAAGTTCCAGTTGGGATACGTCGGTACTCCACATATGTTCTTCTGTCTCTAGCTATGTGGTCTGTGGCTGCTGAGTCAATAGTCCACACAGGAAAAGATTCAGTCAGTAATGCACATCTAGAAACATATGCTTCAGAATAAGATTTGGTAAAACGCATTACCTGGGCCTTTGGCTCAGGGCAATCCCGAGCATAGTGACCTTTCTTCTGGCAGTTATAGCACTTAACTTTGGCAATGTTTCTCGTGCCATTGGGTCTGCCCTTCTTCTTCTGTTGTTTGCCTTTGTCGTTTGATTTGCCCTCTTTCTTACCATTTTTCTTTACCTTTCCTCCAGATTGTCTTCCTCTTTTGCGTTTGGAACCAGATGCCCCATGCCTGCTGGATTCAGCCACATAGGCTTGTCTAGTGGTCTTAATCGCTAAAAGGCGCTCCTCTTCGAGCTCCAGATGACTCGCAATGTCCTCAAGCATTTTCAAACCCTCGTTGTGCGTCATGTTGACAATCATGTGTTCCTAACTGGTTGGAAGGGATCGAATAACAGCTTGCACTTGCTGCTCATCCGTGAGCATATGGCCTACTGCCTTCAGCTCTCGGATCATGTTTGACATTTCCCTGATATGATGCCTCATGCTAACATCAGGTTTTTTCTTATACATGTCAAACTTGATGGTAAGACGACGCAACCTCGAGACTGAAGTCCAACCGAACTCCTCTTTTAGGGCAACCCATATGGCTGCAGCGGTCGGGTAAACCTCAAATTCAGCGATCAGGTCATCGTGCATAGTACTCAGCAACGTGATGCGAGCTATAGAGTTTTTCCTTTTCCAGACCTGATAAGCTTCAGCATTTTTACGATGCTGAGCTCCATTACCCGCTCTGGTTCTTCCATTATATGGTTGAATGTTTCATGAACCTCTTGTTCCTCAAGAATATATTGGACTTTACGATGCCACACATCGTAATTGTCTCCGTTTAGTTTGTCACCTTTGTTAAGATTTGCTATAATGGACTTAGATGCCATTAGGAGACTCTACATAGACATACGTAAGAGATATTTAGCACATACTATTATTGCTAAAAATTTTGCAGAGTTAAGTCTTAAAATGTAACTAAGAGATACACGTTACAAAGTCAGTAGATTGTTTCACAATCCACCATCATTTATAAACCAAGTATCTGAGAGGTACAACTAAACTTACGTCAGCAAAAACACGTTTCCAAAAATGAATCACTGAAATTCATAAGGAAGTAATTCCTCGTGATAACCACACAGGTCCGGATTCATGGAACTCCCATTCGAATAAAGCATTCCATAATAGCAATATATTATTAATCCGAAAAATAAATAACAAATGTTCATGTAACATCAAAAGAACTTAAATATGAAAGTTCATGTATGGAACGCCTAGAGGAAAAAGTAGATATAAACAACAAGATATACAAGCAATTCTATTCAAGTTTCGGTGTTGTTATAACTATCTGTTTCCACAAGAATGCAGATTCAGACTGCTCATAGTTCAAAGCATCGCAGTCAACCATTATCTCCAAAGCTTTGATTTTATCTTTTGTAACTCGATTATATATGAAGGCTTTTTCATGTAATCCTCTGGCTTTGGTCATGTTAAAAGAAATAGACAACAATACAGTGCGTCTAAACCCTTGAAGTACGCGTTACTTCTCAAATAGCTCTATTTCGCACACAGCTTCATAGAAGAACATATCACCCATTTGAGCTATTTTGTACTTTACAGGATCATACATGCTAGGGAGGAAATGAAGTAGTCCTTCTATTTCTGCTATGTCTGTAGGCTTAACAAACATTAGTTTATCGCGCATATATAAAACAAAATTTTTCACAATATTAAGATTTTCACGAAATGACATTTTATAATCCCAACGAAGATTCATATACTGTTTAAGTAACTGTCATCTAGGTGTTGTGCTTGGATCAGTTCTTATCGCTAAAGCTCTTTTTCCAGGGCGTCTCATCCTTACCCTTTGACTACTCAAGTCCTGGGTTAAAAAAACACAAAACGTTATCAATTGAATCAAAAAGATCAATGCACAAAGGATTAAATATGTTGTACAAAACAACAAATAAAATTACACAAATTTTATTTCCTTGAAATTACGAAAATTTTATGATTGTCAGTTGTAAAAAAATTTAAACTTTTCTATGCTTTAAGAGAAATTTCACAAAATTTCATCTCTAGAAAAGTAATTTTCTTACAGCATAAATCACATAGATTTATACAATTACTTGAAAATGACACCATTTCCAATTGTTCGTTTAATTTAATTGAAAGTTTGTAGTCTAATTATGAAAGTAGAGGATTTAATTAAGCTTATCACAAAGATATAGGGCTTAATTAAAAACATGGGGCTTAGAAATACAATAAACACAAAGTTTTGAAGACATAGGGTTAAAACTGAAAATATCACAACATTTTAGGGTCAAATTGTAAATAACACAAAGTTATAAGGTCAAAAAGTAAATAAAACAAAATTATGGGGTCAAACCGTAAATAACATAAAGTTATGGGGTCAAAAAATAAATAATACAAAGTTATGGGGTCAAAAGATAAATAACACAAAATTATGAGGTCAAATCGTAAATAATACAAAGTTATGGGATCAAACCATAAATAATACAAAGTTATGGGATCAAATCATAAATAACACAAAGTTATTGCTATGTGGCGCTACGTGACTGGCCCTACGTGCCAAGTCCATGTGTCACCACCTGATTGGCCCCCATGTGCCATATCAACTCATTTTCTAACGCACGTACAACACCAAGAACTAGGGATGGCAACGGGTACCCGCTGTACCCGAAACTGATAGATAACCGCCCGATAAAAAACCGATGGAAAAACCGTTAAGTTTTGAATTTTATAAAGTAAAACCGACGGATAAACCGATAGGTTTTGGTTTTTGATATTAAAAAAAAACCGAAAATCGAAACCCGATTAGTAATTTATTATTTTTTTATATATATATATATATATTATATTATACACATGTATATAATATATATAATAAAATAATATATTTTTTATTAATGAACAAATAGTTTCTCATTTATATATATATACACATGTGAACTTTGATTTAGTTGTATTAATGAACAAATAGTTTCTCATTTTTATTATTTTTAGAATTGAATATTTGTGATGATAGTAGTATATTTTTTAATTTTATTGTCTTATTATATGAATGGAAGAACAATTTTTCATTTTTATTTTGTTAGAATTAAATATTTGCAATGATGTAGTATATATATTTCTTTAATTTTATTATTTAATATATATAGAATGTGATTTATTGTATTTTTATATTTTTTTTACATTTAAATTAATATTTTTTTCATAATTTTGTACCTTTTTTCTATTTAAATTGATTTTTTTTTAAGTAATCGGTTTCAGTTTCGGTTATCCACGGGTTTTTAAAAACCCGTCGGTTGCATTTTTAGATATAAATTTTTTTAACCCGTCAGTTTCGGTTTCGGTTTTCCATTTGCTAAACGGTTTCGGTTTCGATTTTGTCAAAAACCGCGGATAACCGACCCGTTGCCATCCCTACCAAGAACACACACTTATAAACGAACAAACACAGTACAAACTCAAAACTTCAAAAATTCATAACTTATTCATATGAAGACCAAACATTATGAATTTTATGTCCATAAAAACCTTGAAACACGGACGTTCCAACAGTATCAATTTTACCCACATTTTATACTGAACAGTAACACTTTTTAAAGAGCCAGAATGATATCCAGACTTTAAAAAATTCATAATTTATTCATTACATATCCAAAAATTACAATTTCAATTGCGTTAGATTCCATGGAGAAAAATACTTTCCAGCAATATAAAAAACAAACATGTTTGAGACAAGTCACATAAGCACTTTTCTATTTTTTTTTTTTCGCGAGGAGATCATATTTTTCGCAGAAATATTAACTCTCTCATGCATAACATTGTATAACTACAAAGAACGAACTAAGTTGGCTCTGATACCAATGAAGGAAACATACATAGACATACATGTATTTAGCACTTTCATGGCTAAACAACATAAATCACTAACATACCTGTTACTAAGCGGAAGCAAAGATCGGTAGAACGTCCGTTCCACTGTATGTGCAAGAATCGTAGTGCGCAATACTAGACAACACACCTATTTCCACAACTTAAATGCCAAAAATATAGAGTAAACAAATTGTTTTTTTTTTTTTTTTTTTTTTTTGTGTCTGGGAGTATTCTGCATCTGTCTTATATATATACAAAAGACTACCCCCATATACTGAACGTGCGCACAGTATATGGGTAGTGGACAGTTCTATAACTGCCCATTACTTGGGCTATATGGCATGTAGTGGGTAATTCTATAACTGCCTACTACTTGCAACATGTGGATAAGGCTACCCCATCTTGGGCGGCCCATAATCCAAATCCAACATATATGTATATTTTTTGAGTTACTTTAGTAGTGTACATGTGTAAAGTGTATGTGCATGAGTGTGAAGTGATACGAACCTGGTCAACATGTGCCAAGACCCAACACCAAGATTGGTAAAACAAACCCAAGATCTTTCAAGAATGGATGGAACCGCGACCCTTTGCCTAGCAAGACAAGAACCTTGGTATAGTGAATATGATGGAAACCGCGACCCGTTGCTTAGAAAAGCAAGAACCTTGGTATGGTGAAGACGCCACAAACGGGGATGGAAATCCGCTTGATAAGTCAAGGTTGAACGCCACAAGGAATCCCTTGATAAGTTCAAAAGAGTCTCTTGGAGAACTCAAGGAGAATAATCTCACAATTTAATTTCAGAATTGTCTTACTTTATTATCACAAAAAGTGCCTTATATAGGCAATAACAAATAAGTATCCTGCTTGGAAAAGGACTCCTAAACCCTAGCCCAAGTAGGAAAAACGTGAATAGTAACTAGGTCAAAGGAAACAAACTTGGAGACCAAGAAAAGACTCCTATTAACTATTCACGTGAATAGAGATATGAATAGTAACTAAAAAAGAAGCAAACTTGCAGCCCAAGAAAAGCTCCTTTCTAGTGTGAACACCTAATCTTGTAGCCCAAGAAAGTCTCTCTCCTAGTGTGAACACCTAAATTCATCCATAGGAAATTAAACTAAAACTGAAAACTAAAACTAGGACAAAATTACAAAGAAATCAAATCTTGACTAAATCTTCAAATCTTCTTGAAACTTCTTGAAGAATCTTGAAGTTCTTGAATCTTGAAAATAGAATCTTGACTTGAATCTTTGCTGGAAAATTCATCCAATGGTGCAATGAATGTGGATGGCTGGTTCACATCATTCCCTCCCTCTTGAGAAGGATTTGTCCTCAAATCCACCAGGCTCAAAGACCAGCCTAGGTGGTAGACCATATGTTATGTCCTCGAAAAACAATTCCTCAAATTCCCGCAAGAGAGACACAACTCTGGGCAATGCAGAGTCAAGTTGGTTAGCATTTAAAAGAGCCTCCTTGTACATGCGTACACTCATTTTTGCATAAAAATTACTTTGTTTTCTCTCTGCTTTTACCTCATTGGCCGAGCTCTTTTCTGTTTCACTCGTAATATTTTGCTCCCTCAAATTCTTTTGTTCACTCAAATTCTTTTGTTCACTCAAGTTCTTTTGATCACTCAATTTTTGTAACCTCACTTGATCCTCATAAACTTGTTTTGGTGTCATTGGAACTAGAGTGATTGTCCGCTATTTGAACATGAATGAGTACTTGTTGGTGAAGCCATCATGCTGCACACGTCGATCAAATTGCAACTTGTATGGACATGGATGCTTAATTGTGTTGAGCCCTAGCTTTTCAATCATAGAAGCACTAGCAACGTTAGTACAACTACCACCATCAATAATAACACTACATACCTTATCTTTCACGTGGCAGTGAGTATGAAAGATGTTCTCATGTTGTACTACTTCTTCTTCCTCTTTAGCATGCAAACTTAAGGCTTGTCGTGCCACTAGTCCAACCATCTCTCCATAATCTGCCCCAAACTCCTCTTCTCCCTCTGTGATGTCCTCTAGGATGGGCATGACTTCAAAATGTATTTCGTCTTCGGACTCAATCTCACCACTCTCCAAGACTACCAATGCTTGCTTGTTTGGGCATTGGCTTCCTATGTGTCCCCATCCCTGAGATTTAAAACATCTAATCTTACTAGATTGAGTCGTAGTAGAAGCTGATTTACCTTGGGAGGTCATGTCATTGGTGGATTGTTTGGAATTGGGCTTGACCCTATATATTTGTTCTAACCTCTCATGTATTTGTTCAAATTCAGCTCTCATCATCCGTCTCATCTCTCCCAAAAAAGCTTGCAACTGTAAATTCAGAACTGGTTGTTGAGCTTCTGCTTTTGTGTCATCCTCTTGATTATGAGCCATGATTGAATTTCACTCCCTCACGTGTTTCGCTCAACTCACTTTGGCTTTTACCCTCTAATAATCTCACACACTCTGCTTTTTTCCTATCGTATTCTCCTTCAAGTCCTTAGAACTTACCAAGAATACCAAGCAGCGTAATAATCAATTTCGGAACCTGACTTTTTTTTTTCAGACCTCTAAGACTCTGAAAACAAGGTTAGAGAAAGAAAATTGACCAAAACTCGAAGAAGGAAACCTAGAAAAATAAGGAAAGTTGAGAAAAATCTAATAGAAATCACAAAAACGCCCAGAACTCATACTAAACGATGGAATTTGGCCCTAAGAGGGTGGTGCCCATAGTTTACTATGGGTTCTGCGTAGAACACCGTTTTCCTTCAGAAAAGTTTAGTCTTGAGGGCTAATTCAATGAAAATAAATTTCTGCCTCTTTTTTTTTTCTGTTTTTCTGTATTTTCTTGACTTTTTTTTTTCTTTTCTTAATTTTTCAGAAACGAAACCAATGAGAAAATAACAAGAACTCAAGTTTAGAAGCACAAGAAACCCTAATTCAAGATTCTAGGATTTGGCCAACTGAAAACAAGAAACGGAATTGAAAAAAAATCCTAGCAAGAAAAGGAATTGAAAACTAGAAAGACACAGAATTGAAAAACTAGCAAGAACAAGGAATCAAGAAAAGGAATTGAAACAAGACTCAATCAAGAACGAATAAAGGAATTTAAATACCTAAACCTAGACACACGAATTGACCAAGAAAACAAGAAAAAAGATAGGCAAACCTGATAAACCTAAGCTCTGATTACCAACTGATACGAACCTGGTCAACATGTGCCAAGACCCAACACCAAGATTGGTAAAACAAACCCAAGATCTTTCAAGAATGGATGGAACCGCGACCCTTTGCCTAGCAAGACAAGAACCTTGGTATAGTGAATATGATGGAAACTGCGACCCGTTGCTTAGAAAAGCAAGAACCTTGGTATGGTGAAGACGCCACAAACGGGGATGGAAATCCGCTTGATAAGTCAAGGTTGAACGCCACAAGGAATCCCTTGATAAGTTCAAAAGAGTCTCTTGGAGAACTCAAGGAGAATAATCTCACAATTTAATTTCAGAATTGTCTTACTTTATTATCACAAAAAGTGCCTTATATAGGCAATAACAAATAAGTATCCTGCTTGGAAAAGGACTCCTAAACCCTAGCCCAAGTAGGAAAAACGTGAATAGTAACTAGGTCAAAGGAAACAAACTTGGAGACCAAGAAAAGACTCTTATTAACTATTCACGTAAATAGTGACGTGAATAGTAACTAAAAAGGAAGCAAACTTGCAGCCCAAGAAAAGCTCCTTTCTAGTGTGAACACCTAATCTTGTAGCCCAAGAAAGTCTCTCTCCTAGTGTGAACACCTAAATTCGTCCATAGGAAATTAAACTAAAACTGAAAACTAAAACTAGGACAAAATTACAAAGAAATCAAATCTTGACTAAATCTTCAAATCTTCTTGAAACTTCTTGAAGAATCTTGAAGTTCTTGAATCTTGAAAATAGAATCTTGACTTGAATCTTTGCTGGAAAATTCATCCAATGGTGCAATGAATGTGGATGGCTGGTTCACATCATGAAGTGTGTGTATCCGTGTATGCTGTGTGTACGCTCTATGTGTGTGTTGTGGTGGTATGTGTGTGTGCTTATGAAGTATGTGTGTGTGTGTGTGTGTGTATTTTTGTGTAATGAAAGTGAGATCACCATCGGCATCCAGAAGAGGGAAAGATCCCTACTAAAAAATCAAAATTGTTAAGTGAAAGGAACCCGCTTACTCATTCCTCTTTCCCTCCATTGCTAGGAGCTTCGCCCTCTTGACTTGATATGCCAAGAAGACTACAACCTATAATGGATCACTATTTGTTTAAAAAGATGTATATGTGTATGGGATAGTGGCGATAGGGTATGTTTGTATGCATGTGTGCATGTGCACGTGTGTAAGATTTACGTGTGTGTGTGTGTGTGTATGTGTGTGGATGTTGTGTGGGTTGTGTGTATATATGTATATGTTGGGAGAAGACCTTTTGGTTGGTGTTATTTGTTAACAAAATTGAAGAAAGATTTACGCATTTTTTGAGTTTTTGATGGTATACAAACCAAAATTTGAGCTTTTGCTTAGTTTCTTATTGGATAGGCTTCTATTTATGATTTATCTTATTTTTTTCGATCTCATGATCCTAGAAGACCCCACCTTTTTTCTCATTCTCCCATGGGGCTTTCTATATATATACATAATCATCACATGTTTATTTTCATTATTAATTTACTTGTGCATTTATGATTTAGGTTTTTAGCTTTAAATCAATTTTTGTAGCTATTGGAATCATATATCTTTAATATATACTAAAAGAATATATAGAGACAAAATCGTCAAAACAAACATATGTATAGCTCGTCAATGTAGTAAAGTGATTGTACTATGTGTTAATGATTTTATACTCTTTATTTTATAATCATAATACCCTTAGTGGAATCTGACATGCCATTGCCCCCATTCAATGGCCAAGATCTTTCCACAACAAATCAACAAACAAATCTAAACTATTAGATTAGAGTAGTGGAATTTGACAAAAAAATATTTTCTTTTCACAAATTTGATTTCTCTCTCTCTCTATCTTACAAACACACAAACCAAGCTTTCTATTTACGCTTCATCAACACAATAAGTATATCTCTTTCATTTTTTTCTCATTAAATTTATAAATGTGCAAAGTAAGCTTTGTGTGTACGTGTGTGTATATATATGTTTGGATGTGTGTGTAGGTTGTGTATATATATATATATATATATATATATATATATATATATATATTCAGGTGTTGGTTTAGTAGCGTACATGTGTGAAATGTGTGTGCATGTGTGAAGTGTGTGTGTGTGTGCCTATATGTACGATCTGTGTATGTGTGTACTGGTAGTGGTATGTGCGAGCGAAGAAAGTGTATGTGTCTATGTGTGTAAGCTTTGTACATGCATATATGGGTAGCGGTGGCAGCGATATGCGTATGTGTGTGTGTGCGTATATAAACTTTGTTTGTGTGTGTAGGTGTATACATATGTAGATGTTGTGTGAGTTGTGTAGATGTATATATATGTTGATAGAAGAGCCTTTGGTTGGTGTTATTTGATAACAAAATTAAAGAAAGATTTAAGCTTTATTTGAGTTTTGGTTGGTATGCATGCAACCAAGATTTGAGCTTTTGCATAGTTTCTTGTTAGATAAGCGTCTATTTGTGATTCCAATATACATATGTATGTATAACAATAAATAAATAAATAAAAGATTTTTTTTGTTGTGTTGTGTGTTTCAAAATTCTAAGTAGATTGCAAATCTACAAAAGAAGTTCTAACAAAAGATGTTAAAAATATCCCTTCGAAACAAAATTTTACAATATGGCAAGGCATTCCTTCAGTCTTTGATTTAGAAATTGAATTTATTAAAGGTACTGACAATCGTATTCTTGATTTTTTGATAAGGGAATTTCTTACAGGAAATAGAAAGCTTCTCAGGTAGTATATATATAATCATCACATGTTTATTTTCGTTTATCTTTTTCTTTTGAATATTTTATGTTTTGAATTTTTAGCTTTTAGTCAATTTTTGTTGTTGTTGGAATCGTGTTGTACTTCACTATTTTTTTACCTATATATATCTACTTTCTATAGCGTATTTATCATTTTCGAGGAAAAACAAAGTTGTCAACAACAACGATGGGATTTTCTTATTGCGATGAGCTAGCCTAGAAAATTTATGTTTTATTCCTTTCATGTTCAAAGGAAATAATTAGGCTCTGTTTGACCTAGTTTTTTGACACTCAAAAGTGTTTCCTATGAGTTTAGAAACTGATCTCAACTGTTTGGCCCATTTTTAAAAATGTTATTAGGTAAAAGCTGAAGTTAAAAAAAGCTGAAAAATAAAAAAATCCAAATTAGAACTTTTCAAAATAGGCTTTTACGAAACTGTTTTTATATAATACGGGAAGTTGTTTTCTTTCTCGTTCTCAAATATACACATTCATATTTTTTAAAGTACAATATTGCCCTCAAATTTTCTAAAAGATCAATATTGTCCAATATAGGCCAAACAGTACATGATTTTTGTTCAGCAGCACTTCTAATCAAAATTTTACCGCGAAAGCTCTATAGCTCAAAAGCTAAAATTTGATAGCTAGGCCAAACTGAGCCTTATAATAAATTACCCAATTGTAGCTATAACTTTCTATTCATTCAATTCAATCGAACATTGAATTCTACACTACAATGATAGGACATACAACCAGGACCATGGTTATAAACATACCAAATGCGCCCTTCATTAGAATGAGTAGAAATAATTAGCCACAACAATAATGCTTCTTTTGCCAAACCCATTAAGCTCTTCCCAAGTACCATATAACATACACGTATATATATATATATATGTGTATATATGTATTTGTATGTGTATGTTATATGTATATGTGTATGTCTATATCTTTGATAATAACTAAAAGAATATATCGGGACAAAGACAACAAAGCATGCATATTTGTAGCTCGTCAATGTTGTAAAGCGATTGTACTATGTGCTAACAATTTTATACTTTTTATTTTATGATCATAATTCCCCCTTAGTGGAATCTGACATCCTACTAAGTGGAATTTGGCAAACAAAGTCATGTTCTCTCTTTTTTACAAACACATAAACCTCATTCTCTTTTTACGCTACTTTTTTTCTCTATGGTTTAGCTTAGTAAGTTCTCTTCCATTTTTTCTTTTCTAATTTATAAATGTACAAATCTATTAAATATACATGTATTTATAATCAGTAGATGATTTTGGTGGTTTTGGTGGGGATGTTGGTCGCTTCGATGGGTGGCGGTATTGGTGGTGTTAGTGGTATTGATGTTGGTAGGGGTGGTGTTGAGGGTGTTGATAGTATTGGTGGTCTTGGGTGTCGAGTGTTGGTGGTAGTATTCTAGTAATTTTTTAAATTTATTTAGATTAAATATTTGAAAATTTATTGTTTTAATTAAATTTTAGTGAAATTTGAGTCTTTTTTATCAATTGTTTAGTTCTATATTGAGTTGATCAAATTTGTATTCATGGATTGGGGTTAGATTTTTGATTGAAAATTAATCTATGTATTTAATTGTTAATTAAATAGTTTAAAAGAAGGCTAATTTTTATATTAGGCAAAAATTGCGATGAAGTTCACAGCTTTAAGGCTTACTAATTATAGTCAGTGTATATTCATGTGGATTTGTGTTTATATATAAGGGTGTGTGTATGTATGTTGTGTTTGTGTATATAAATATGTGTATGTGTGCATATGAAAATGCTATTCTATGATACATCTAGTATGTAAATTTTGATTTTTTTCATAAATGGGGTTTGATTGATTGTAATAAAGTTGATGACTTTGTAAATGTTGAAAATGTATATATATGGATTTCTAGAAATACCCTTGCTCGGAAAAATGATGAATAATTTCATGTTTTGAGTTTTTGTCTTAGTTAGGTTGGTGGCAATGAAGTTAGAGTATTGTGTGATGAGGTTATACGAAGAAAAGTTACCAACACATTTATCAGTAGATTATAACTAAGAACATAAAGTAAAAAAAAATACAATTAGTGTCGGCTTATGCATTTCTTATACTATTTATATTGACTATTAGTGTTTTAGTGGTGTAAGGATAATTATGAGGATATAGTGTGTGATAAATTATTAAAACTTGCTAAGCCTTGGCCATTAGCAGGACTTGATATGGAACTATTCATTTCAACTTTTTGGTTAAAGGATTGTGAAAACTTATTAGAACATCTACATGGAAGAATTTTTTTTTTCATTGTAATGATAATCATGGGTCTTTTATATAGAGAGATTTTATTTGATATACTTTGACTTTACTTCATGCCCATGGAATGTAACCATTCGTAAAGGGATGACATTGTAGTTAGACAGCGGAGGCATTAATACTGCGGATTTTCCTCTTAGGAATTATATGTTAGAATATATATTTATCTCATATCGAAAATACAAAACCTCTCAGGTCACCTTATAAGATCATGGGTTATTCCATTGAACACCAATTGGTTTTAAAATGGGAACCTCAGTTATCTTAACATGGTATTAGAGATGGGCTCATGATCCATTTAATTCATCCGCGTATGACCCATCTCAAATCAGATCAACGTTTGTTCAATCTTTCGCTTGTGCCATATTTCACGCATCTTCAATCTTTCACGTGCATTCCAAATGTGTTCAATCTTCCATGTGTGGCTCACCTCAAAATTAGGGCCACATGGTGTTAATCATTTACGTGTTGTATTAACCCCTCAAAACAGGTTATACGTAAGGAAAAGTGTTAGAATATACACTTATTTCTTGTCAAAATATATTAAAAATGTATTATATTCATGTATTAAAATTAATTACCTAGTAAAAATTCAAGTATGAAATAAAGAATCATCTAAAACAAATACAAATTCATTTACATAACATACATACTAACTCAAATGAACTATATTAGAATTTATATAATTAACATTATTTATTCTAATTAATTGATACAAATTGATTTTCATTGTAAATAATTATATTTAAATTATTTTTTAATATATATTAAGTTCAGCTCGTGCATATGCACAGACTAGCCCTTACTAGTACATATATTACCACACACTAAATACACTACTCCACCATTAGATCTTTTCAAACCTTGAGCATTTAAGGGTGGTAAAGATATATAGTGACATCACCTAGCAATAGAAAAATCAGGATATAATCCTATAGGGTCTCAAATTGTGAATTTTTATTCATTTTATGATTTAATAATTATGATATGTTAATCCTTATTTGGACACCCTTGGAGTTGAAAAAAAAAAAAAAGACATTGTCTAATTTATAAGATAAAAATTAATAGATCAAAACAAAATACAAGAAATTCTCGAATAAAAGAATTTGTGAAACGGTCTTTGGCTACATAAAACCAGGACCATGGTAATAAATACAAGAAATGCGCCTTCATTGGAATGAGCAGAAATAATCAACAACAACGATAATGCTTCTTTTACCAAACCCATTAAGCTCTTCCAGGTACCACATATCATACACATATATGTGTATACGTCTATATATGTATCTATATGTGTGTGTTATGTGTATATGTGTATGTCTATATCTTTAATAATAACTAAAAGAATATGTCAGAATAAAGTCATCAAAGCAAGCATATTTGTTGCTCGTCAATATTGTAAAGCGATTGTACCATGTGCTGACAATTTTATACTTTTTATTTTATGATCATAATGCCCCCTTAATGGAATCTAATATCTTACTAAGTGGAATCTGGCAAACAAAATCATGTTATCTATTTCTTACAAACACATAAACCTCATTCTCTCTCTATGCTTCTTTTTTTCTCTATGGTTTAGCTTAGTAAGTTCTCTTCTATTTTTTTCTTATCTAATTTATAAATGTACAAACCTATTAAATATACATGCATTTATCATCAATAGATTATTTTGGTGGCGGTGCTAGTAACTTCGATGGGTGGCGATGTTGGTGGTGTCAATGGGTGGTGGTGTTAGTGGTGTTGGTAGTGGTGGTGTTGGTAGTGTTAGTTGTCTTAGGTGTCAAGTGTTGGTGGTGGTGTTCTGTTGATTTTTTAAAATTTATTTAGATTAAATATTTGAAAATTTATTGTTTTTATTAATTTTTAGTGAAATTTTGAGTATTTTTTATCAACTATTTAGTTCTATTTTGAGTTGATCAATTTTGTCTTTCTGGTTTTGGGTTAGGTTTTTGATTGAAAATTAATCTATGTATTTAATTGTTAATTAAATAGTTTAAAAGAAGGATAAATATTATAAGGGTGAATTGCACCAATGGTCCTATATGTTTCATCCAAAATTCAATTTAGTCCTATATGTTTCACCCAAAATTCAATTTAGTCCTATATGTTCAAAAGTTTCAGTTTAGTCCTATATGTTTACCTAAAAGTTTCAGTTTAGTCTTACCGTTAATTTAGGAGTTAAATTTAATAGAAAAATCCCTAAATAGCTTATTTGCCCTCTACTATTCTCCAAAATGACTTTTTTGCCCTAAATATTCTCCAAATCAGAATAGTAACTGGAGTTACTATTCATATAATAGTAACTCAAAAACAAATGAAGAAGAAGACACCTTATCTTCTTTATTTGACCACATCACAAGATGCAAAGGGTACCATTGGACTCGTAGCAACGAGAGGAAAAAGTTTGTGCCAACCACATCGGTCACCATTAACCAGATCATCACCGGAGAAAGAAAGAAAGTCAGGATGTGAGACACCCCGAATTTTATCTGTTTAAATGATATTATAATTAATATATATGAATTTATATGTGATACTAAGTGATTATATATTGGTTGTGCATTTAAAACACATTTTCAAAACAAATAATGTGACTTTTCAATATTTTTTGCAAAATTGAGTTTTGTACCTTAAATGTATGTATATGTATGCATATATAAAATGTTGTGAAATATTTATAGTCTACTAAATATAGTATATATGTTAGTTTATATGTATATAAGTGTTATAAGCCAAAAACAACTAAAAAACTCAAAGTTGACAACTTTGACTTAGTTTATTTTTGTTGACTTTGATATATATACTCATTATACATGCATTATACTTACAAAACTCACAAAATAAGCTCAAACCCCCTCCAATTCTCACACACATAGCCCTGAGTCTCCAAGGGAAGAAGAAAAATTATTTTGCTTAGGTTTTCAACTAAATTTCTCATAGAATTTTCATTTCAAGGCCAAACAACTTCATTCAAAGCTTGAAATTGCTTGTTGGGCACCTATTCTACACATTTCTAACCTTGCTTGGGATCAAAGGTGAGGGAAAAATTAGTTCATTATTTCAAAGTTTGAGTTGAATTTTGGTTGATGCATTTGTAGTTGTTATTTTGTTAAATTGATGTTAGATTATTGCTAAGTAGATGATAAGGACCAACTTAGTGTATTTGTAATTATTTTAAACGATAGTAGCATGTATTTTTATTTTCCAGGTATTTAAATTGATAATTTGGCTTATATTTGAATACTTGTAGTTGTAGTAGTTCGAATTGAATGATAGTTGCTTCTATAGGCTTGTTAATTATTGTGTAGTAATGTTGTAATGCCAAATTTTCAATTTGAATCCCATAGCAAAAGTCAAAAAAATCATCCATGTTTGCATTGACATTTTTAGCTTGTTGGGCTTGTTTTGGGTGGCTTTTGGTTGATTTCCGAGGGGGTTAATGTAGTTGCTTGAGTGTTTGAGTGGTAGAAAACAGTTCAGGGGTTATTTGGTTTCCAGATTGTAAGTTATAATGTTTAGAAGTTTGTGTAGTCTTTCTTTGAAATGTCTAAGTGTTGTCTTTAATTGTTTCATAGTGTTTATGTGGTTGATATTTGGGTTGGTGTTAAGTAGGCTCGAGTTTGAATGCATGTTGAAATGTGTGTTGAGTTTGGATGGCCTACTTTGTCATCTAATTTAAGTGTTTTAGAATTGTGTAGTTGATGATTGTTGAATGTTGAAGTACTAGGAGACATACAACCTACTTTGTTCTCTTAGAATATAATGTGTCAAGTATTATTTGTTGTGAGTCATGATAGTGTGTGCCACATCTCGGGCAATATCGGGCTGCTGGGTTGAAAACGACGTGACTATCATGTGATATCCCCTATCTCATGTGGTTGGAAAAACCATGGAGTATGGGTCTAGGATGGGGTACTTTCAAAATGTATCAAAGGGAGTAAGAAGTTAATTGAGTTCGTGATGGCATATGAAGCTACATCAACTAGTGTATCATTTCTCAATTGAATGGTTATTTGTGTTGCTTAAATTGAATTGATGTTGTTGATGAAGTTTATTGTGTGTTATTGTACCTAGGATGTTTTTCCCAAGTGGTAAAGAAAGTGTTTCCAAAACATCCTATTGAACTCTCGCTGAGCTTTGTATTATATAAGCTCACCCTATTTACTAACTTTCAGGTGTTACTGAGCCAGACTTAGGGTACATTCCTCAAGAGGCTGAGAATGAGCAATATGTGGATGAATCCAATGTGCAAGAGTTTTATCCATGATGTTTTTGCTGGAGTGCTCTTTTGTTGTCTTGAAATATAGAACAAAATGTATTGTATTTACTTTGGAGTTGTATTGTATAATTCAACTTAAAGATAGTGGATGATATAATGCTAGTTTAGTTGTCTTCTTTTGAAATATGATTAGGTTGCTAGACTGGTATTATACCTATTATGCATGTGTGTTGTATAGCTGGATGTATGTTGTTGAGACAAAGGCATATGTCTTGTTGTTGAAATATTGTATGGTTGGTTAATGAATGGTATGGGATGAATTGTATGTTATTGAAATGGTTGATGGAGTTGTTGTTGAAGTTGTAGTGTGTTGTGTGATGTTTATAAAGGATTGGTTTAGAGTCCTGTTGTCCATATTACAGACGTTATATTATCAAAATTTTACCGCGTCCTGACTGATCATAAGTGGGGTCGAGTTGAGGCGTGACACAAAAGGTGATTTCTCGATTTGTATACCTCAGATGCTCCTAATTCAAATTGGAATAGATCATTAGAATTCTTGTCATGAGAGGAGTCCAACCATACTTGTCACGCCATCAGAGGATGTTGGAGTTAGTCGAGATCTGAGAAGAAAGTTGTGAAAGTTGTAGCATCAGTCAACATTAATCGTTGACCCGGTCAGTGATTGGAGACCTTCAAATTGTTCGTCATCCGACGAAGAGTCCAACAGTGTTGACCGTTTAAAAATTGAACGGTTAAATCGTGAGATATCAACCGTTGAACGTGAGCCGTCCAATTCTTATCAGATATAAAAGGTTCTGATCTGGTGCATTTATGACTAATTTGAACTTTTTGCAAACATTTAGGACCAATTTGAATAGTTTTGCAAACATTCAGGACCAATTTGAAACTTTTGGCAAACATTCAGGACTAATTTGAACATTTTTGTAAACATTTAGGACCTAATAGAACTTTTTTCTTTCACACATGTTGCTTTCCAATTTTGCCCCTCATGCCATGGTCATGTGCGGATCACATGACCAAATTTCTGTTAAAATTAACCCCAATTTTAAAGAAAATGACTAATAAGACTTTTAGAAAACATATAGGACTAAACTGAAACTTTTAGTTTAATATATAGGACTAAACTAAATTTTTGCTGAAACATATAGGACCATTGGTGTAATTCACCCATTTTATAATTAGGCAAAAATTATCGTAAAGTTCATAGCTTTAAGGCTTACTAATTATAATCAGTATATATTCATGTAGGTTTGTGTTTATATATATAGGGGGTGTGTGTGTATGTATGTTGTGTTTGTGTATATAAATATGTGTATGTGTGCATATAATGCTATTCTATGATGCATCTGGTATGTAAATGGGGTTTGATTGATTGTAATAAAGTTGATGACTTTGTTAATATTGAAAATGCATATATATAGCTTTCTAGAAATACCCTTGCTTGGAAAGTTGATGAATAATTTCATGTTTTGAGTTTTTGTCTTAGTTAGGTTGGTGGCAATGGAGTTAGAGTATTGTGTGATGAGGTTATGCAAAGAAAAGTTATCCACACATTTATTTGTAGGTTATAACTAAGAACATAAAGTAAAACAATGCAATTAGTGTCGCCTTATGCATTTCAAATACTATTTAGATTGACTATTAGTGTTTGAGTAGTATAATTATGAGAACTACGAAGATATAGTGTTGTGATAAATTGTTAAAACTTGTTAAGTCTTGGCCATTAGTAGGATTTGATGGGAAACTTTTCAATTCAACTTTTTGGTTAGAGGATTGTGAAAGCTTATTAGAATGTCTACGTGGAAGAATTTGTTATTTCATTGTAATGATAATCATGGGTCTTTTATATGGAGAGATTTTATTCGATTTACTTTGACTTTACTTCATGCCCATGGAAGGTAACCATTCGTAAAAGGATGACTATTAGGAAAAAGTCCTAACTCATCTAGTTTACTGGATATCAACGACTTATTTCTTTGATCTAGTTTGATCAGCTTACTTGTGTACATAGAAGATACATCTTCTTAGTCCTGATCTTTTGTATCTCTCTTGCTTATCTTGTTACTACACTTCTGTATAAATCACACCTCTGACACATTGTAAATATATGTGAAGTAATACAACGCAGTTTAGTTTACTTCTCTATATGGTATCACAAAGCTAATTTTTTACAAGTAACAATCTGTTGTTTTTTTTTTTCATGGCATTCGACGATTCCCCCACAACTTCCTCTACCCACCCGTCTGAAATTCTTGACACCCCAAACACTCAAAATCTTATCGTTCTCAATGTTACAAACACTCAGAATCAAGGAAATAAGTCGTTGATATCCAATAGACTAGATGAGTTAGGACTTTTTCCTAATAATGACATTATAGTTGGGATCTGATTCTAGTAATTGTAATCTACTCGAAATGAAGGGTGAAATATAAGTATAATCAGTGTATTGCTATCATTATTTGTATATCCATGTTATATCATCTCTAATCTTCTTACGAGGTTCTCATGTTCTAATCTTATTAATGTAAGATCATGGACAGTGGAGGCATTAATAATGCGGATTTTCCTCTTAAGAATTATATGTTAGAATATACACTTATGTACATCGAAAAATAAAAAACTTTAAAACCACCTTATAAGATCCTAGCTACTCTATTTAACACCAACTGGTTTTAAGATAAAACCTTAGTTATCTTAACATGGTATTAGAGCTGGGCTCCTAGTCCATTTAATTTATCTACGTGTAACCCATCTCAAATCAGATCCACGTTTGTTCAATCTTTCACGTGTGTCATATTCCACGCATCTTCAATCTTTCACTTCTGTTCCACGTGTGTTCAATTTTCCATGTGTTACCCATCCACATGGTGTTCAATCTTCCACGTGTTACCCCCTCAAAACAGGTCACACGTTAGGGGGAGTGTTAGAATATACAATTATCCCGTGTTAGAATATATTAAATATGTATTATATTCATGTATTAAAATTAATTACCTAGTAAAAATTCAAGTATGAAATAAAGCATCATCCAATACAAGTACAAAATCTAACCTGAAAAATGAAAACTTCCAAAAAATTATGTATTTAATTGTTCTAATTGATATGAAGAAATTTCCAAAAAAAAAAAATTGCATAACAAAATCTAGAATTAACTAGCAAAAATCAACTAAAATATACCTTACTAAAATTTATCCACTAAAAATTATCTATTTGTTACAGAAAATTGAGTACTAAATATAAGTAACAAAAAAAATATAAACAAAAATTATTATGAGAAGTATTTCAGTCAAATTGCTTACCTTAGTCATTTATGGTGTCTTCCATTATGATGTTCACCCACTGTATAAAAAAAATTAACAATTATATAGGTAAGAAAAATTAATAAATAAGCATAATACAATTATTTTCATGATATATATTACCTTAGGTTTGCATGACCATGTTGGAGTGCGTTTATTATGCAAGAATTAAGAATTTAATTAAGATGGTTAGGAAGAAGAGGTTGGGGATAGAAGATGGTAAAAGAAAAGAGAATAGGGTTTCGGGAAGAAGAAACAAAGGAAGAAATTAGAATTTTTTTTTTAAAAATTAAAGTAGGTTTAATCATGAAAGGAGACAAAAAATAAAACAAAATAAAAGTGAAGGTGAACATTTGACTAACTTTATTGTTTGAAACTTTTAGATATTTGTCTTTTGAAAAACTTTTTACATGCTTTTTGTAAAAGTCTAAATTTTACACGTTCTTTTTTTTTTTTTTTTTTTTTAGGTTTGGAGGGGCTGAATTTTTTTATTTTATAAAAGTCTGCTAAACATTTTTTTTATTGGAAGTTGAGGGGGCCCAGGCTCCCCTCCCTCCGGCCCAGGCTATTTGTGCTTTCTCGTGTGGATAGTGGTTTCATTATTATTTTTTTTTTAAATCTCAACTTCTCATATCGACATGTTTTCAAATTGTTTTAAACCCATCTTACATTGATATTAATGTCTAATATACGCTTTTATACATAATTTACAAAAGTACCTGATTCAATATAGTAAAAAGATAAATCAAGATATGTAGATTATTTATCCACCCACATATTATACGGCTCTATGAGGTGATTGGGACACACCAACAGACATTTATGTTGTCATGGAGTACGTAAAGTCTGTAGAGATTTTTGATTACATTGTATAAAATGGTCAGTCACAGTAGGATGAAGCTTGAAAATTCTTCTAGCAGGTAGAATTTCATATTGATTGTCTTTTTGCTGACTATACAATGAATCAACCAACAATGATGAAAATATCTCTCTTCATGCATTGCCAGAAATAACTTTGTTTCTGGACAAAAAAAAAAAAAAAGTGATAAGTATACACATAATCTCGTTAATCAACAGAATGAAAGTCAAAACTGGACAGAAAGTAATCTCATGAATATTTATTCACATTATATGGTGAGTTAGTCAAAATCTTCTCTAACTACTTAGGCACTTTTTTGCTAATTATCATTTTTCTATAAGGATAATTATAAATTTAATCTAATGCCTAAACTCTATACTTAGAAATTATTTTAGTTTTTTTGACTACTTTTCACAATATCATGTTATAGATTTAAAGTTATCTTTTTACTTCTCTATATTTATTTAAAATTTATTGACAATTTGAATTTATTTATTTTTATAAACTTGAAATAATAATTTGTCTTGTGAAAAAATTCATTTACATAACAAACATACTAACTCAAATTAACTATATTAGAATTTATATAATTAACACTATTTTTTCTAATTTATTGATACAAGTTAATTTTCATTGTAAATAATTATATTTAAATTATTTTTTTAATATATATTAAGTTCAGCTCGTGCATATGCACAAACCAACCCTTACTAATACATATATTACCACACACTAAATACAATATTCCAACATTAGATCTCTTCACCACCACCATCACCACTACCACCCCAAAGAATATAGTTTTCCATACACCTTTAGCATCAAGTTCTTTGACATAAAGATGCCATTATCGTCAAATAAGGCTTCGTTTGTTTGCAGTAAAATATTTTCCTTGAAATATTATTTGAATTTTTTGATGTTTGGTAATACAAAAAATTTGGTCAACTAGAAAACTTTTTTCGGTCAAGAAAAAATTTTAGTTCAAAGAGTGGAAAATGTTTTCTTATCCTTTGGGATAAGAAAATATTTTTCGGTACTCACCCACTTCACCCCGACCGCCCAACCCCATACCCCCCATCCTACCCCCCCCCCCACCCATCCCACCCCCTCCTCCCACCCCACCCCCCACAACCCTCCGCTATCACAGTTAACATATATATTGTATGTGTTTTTTTTTTTTTATAAAATCTCATGTCGAAAAATATTTTTCATTGTACATCCAAATGTCAAAAAATATTTTTCAGTATTTTAATTTTTAAAAAGTATTATATGTGTATTCTAAAAATATTTTACCTCAACAAGTTATTTTACAAAAAACAAACGGAGCCTAAATGACAAAAGACATCCCAAATCTAACAAAAATGGCATAGTGAGTTCCCTCTAACACTATGACCATTACCTTGTACAAAATAGTAATTTGTTCAAAAGATATGAGACTTATTATTGAAGATAATAAATAATATAATAATTTCTTTCTAATAATTTAAAATATTCGATGAAATGGTCACTTATCATGGGTATCAAAGCCTAGGTACCAAAAGATTTTAGTTTCAAAACTCACCGCTACTCATTTAAAAATATTTAAATTGTTCAAGTGCAATGTTCAAAAACTAACTTCGTCTACACTTCAGGGGTGTGTTGAAAATAATAAAGTACAAGGTTAACAACTAACTTCGTCTGCACTTCGGGGGTGTATTGAAGATAATAAATAATATAACAACCTAGCATGTTAAACTTTTAAATGAAGTAGTCAATTAACACTTATTGTATATTCTGATTATGGAGGTAAATGCTCAAAATTTACTGTAATAATTTCCCTATCAAGGGCTTCCTAAATTTGGAGGTCTCTATTTTTTATGTGTGTATCAACAAATGTGGTTTTTGTTATAGAATAATTATCAAAAGGAAATAAGGAAATAAAAAGAAGAAATATAATAGCTAGAGAGAATAGGCTAGAGATAGAGAGAATTTTATTGAATTCTTGTTGATCCATATTTCTCTTCCAAACATTCCTATTTATATTTCTAAACTTGTTGATGACACATGTATGACATAAGCGCTATCTTGGGTGCTGACATCATCTTGACATAAGCGTGACATAAGCACTGATATCATCTTGACATTGGCATTGCATCATCATATCATGGTTTCACATTGTTATTTTATATTGGTGAATATCCATTATTTCATAACACTCCCCCTTGGAGATTTATCATAAGAATATGCCTCTTAAGGTGCCTCATTAAAAACCTTACTAGGAAAACCCATTGGGATAAAACCTATGCTAAGGGAAAAAGAGTGCAGTTCGTATAAGGCTTCCCCTCATGCGAGCATATCAATAACGATCACAAAGTCGGTACATGTCAATCTTGATAGCTAGTTCATTGCAGGCAAAGCTTGTGGACGCTTTAGCAACATTTTTACTTTATTAAATTTGATGAGAACTAGCATCACTTTTCTCTTGAATTCATAGACAAATAGAATTTCAGTGTGACATACTTGTATTTGGTCTGTTTCGTTAAAACCTTACCAGGACAAACCCTGTGGAAAATAAACCTTGGTGAAAGAAAAAGAGTACAGCGCACAAATACCTACTCCCCGTCATTGCAACATGACTCATAGGTGACAAATCTCAATTATATATATTCTCAACCAGCCACATGAATTGTCATAATCTCAGCATGATTTCAAGATAAAGTATTCATGATCTGTTTCATGAATCGCCATGATATACTTGTCACTACAAGTGAATACATAGATTTTCAGTGATCTTAATTTGTGGGTTAACATTTATAGAGCCAAGATATGATGATTTCAATGTTCTTGGATAAGATAAGTTCATATGTGATATTCCACATATATAGCACGATACTTCAGATTAGAGCTGCACTATACTTGGATAACAAATTAACCAAAATACAATATACTATATTATATTATCAACAAGATATATTAGTACATTAATTGTACTCAAATATGGTACTCCAGGACCAATAACTCTTCGTGAGCCATTATAGTACATATATAACAAATGCGAATAATAATCAGAAGCAAATATGTCATAATATCATAATATTCTAAGAAAATTCTATCACATTCTTCTAGAATGTTTTCTTCCATACAAAGATCTTTGTAATCAAAAAAATTTCTCAAGATTTTCATTCATATGCTTTAAAGATATCTAGTTCTTCCAAGACTTAGTATCATTATCACATGAATATATGCTTCAAGCATATAGAGTCCTTCTAAGACTTCAATAATATTATCATGTAATTTATATAGGTAAACTATTATCTATTTACAAGACGCATATGAAGTCTTTCTTCAAAATTATCAGGCTAATATCAATATTATTTTTCTGGAGAATATACACCAAGGTATAATCACATAGTATATTAACTCATTCACTGTTTGCCTTTAAACAATTTAAGGGAAATACAACTATTATAATTAATTCTTTGAAATTTCTCAAAGTGGTGTGAGATTTATTTCGTACAATGCTCCCCCAAATCCCATCAACAACTATACATATTTCATGTGCATTTATTTTTACGCCTGGATTATGTCTCATCAGTTATGTTGGCCAATCATGTATTTAACGCCCCGATCCCTCACGGAACCGGGACTTCTATTATGCAAACTATTCTCAACCCAATTTCAAACACCGGGCACGAAATTTAGGAAAAAACGGACGGAGTTTTCCATATTTATAGGACTAATCAAAAACCTGCAAATAACAAATATAATCACACGAGCATGCAATCAAAAGACAATAAAGTCTATTTTTAGCTATTACATATCACTACTTTATCAAATTACATAAATCCTTTAAATTGGTTTACAATCCAACAAGTAGTACAAAATACATAAAAGACTTCAAGGGGTTTCAAAACAGAACAAAAATACTCCAAGTTTCATCTTCACAACAGTATCTAACCACAGCAAGATAAGCAACCAACACCACGGCACACAAGGTAGTTATTTTAACTTCACCTGTAACATGTTAAAACGAGGAATGAGGAACTAAAGTTACCCAGTGAGGGAGGTGATGCAGCATACCGGGGCGTGTAACATGATATGCAACAGAATAATAGTATTTCCAACACCAAATAACACAACCAAGTAAACAAGTAATCAACCACATATTAAAAGGATACGGTTCAACTTTAAGTCTTCAATCTCGTACCATGAACAACGAACTTCACACAAGTGCCAGCAAAGCCTTACTCCTCCAAATTGGGGTACTCCGGATGTACCCCGATCCTACAACCCTTTCTCCTAAGGTAGGTCCATATGTTCAGCAGGTGAACCACGCCTCTGGAGTAGTGGAGTATACTCAGCGAGAGAAAGGGAATAGGCACCACGGTAGTCGAGGAAGCATGGCAAGCCCAACGCCCGTGTTTCTTGACGCTACCATGTCCGAAAAGGTTGAGCAACCTGACACGAATTCAAGAATTCACAAGATAATATCAAACAACCACGAGTAACCATGAGATAACAAATAAATGATACATGTAAACTTTATCAATTAGCTAACTCATATAATCTAAAAATAATTAAATAAACTAAGATGCACAAAAGGGTTAAAGACTCCCCCACCTTGGATCTGACTAAATATGCAAGAAAATAGCTCGGATTACCCCAACCTCCTCGAACTAGCTTGGACATGTACCCTAGCGTGTTCATATAAGTTTAGGACTTTAGCACTTATCTATATTAATTTTCAACTTGCCTTAACTTTTGCTTAATTTAATTCACAACAGTAAAAGTTATATGTAATCACTTTTATATCATATTGCCACATTGCCCAAGAAATTACACAAATGACTCTAAAGCATTTCCTTAGTCTTGCAAGGGCATTAGCTACGTTACCATCTAAAAAGTTAAACTCCCTAACTAACTTAACTTCGTTATACCATAAGGAATATCAAGTTAAATTTCCAATCAAAACAACTACTTTAACACTTAAACATAATTCAACTATAACATGTTCTAAAATTCATTATCATGCTTATTTACTCAATACAACATATACAACTCAATTAAAAATCAAATATAGAAATTAAGTAGTTCAAATAACTAACTAAGCAATAAGTTCAACCAATTCATATAAATTCTAACAAAACCCTTTTCCAATTGCTTACGAATTAGGTCCTAAACTTCACATACGATATGGAACTTCAAATCTAACTTTACCAATCTCATTTAGCCACATTATGATACACTTAAATGCCATGAAACTACAATTCCAAGCATGATTACACAAAAATACCAAAAAGCTCCTTAAGTGATTTGAACTACAGTTACCTAATTCGATTAACCAAAACACGTCATAAATACATTTTAGAGGCTTTCTAACACGTCTAAGGTTATCTAGCTATTCAAACATGACAAATTCAAACCTTCGTTCTAAAGTCCCCTTTTTCAACTAGGCAATTCTACTTCCATACGAAATTCAAAACTCCAATTCTATAAACCAACCATATTACATCCCTAAAGATATCAAATGACACCTATTAAATCCATGAAAACCCGCTTTGGAGGCAAAAGCTCGGAAAGGCCCCGAGTGGGTTTGAACTACGACTACCCTATTCGGACTCCAATTCTACGTAACAAAAGCACCATAAGTGCTTCTATACCCCAAGGATACCTAATCTAAAGCTCAAACGTACCCAGATTGTATTACGTGAAAAATCCCCTTTTTAAAGTTAACAAATTTTGCATTTTAACTCATTTTTGGGCAATTCAACCTCACGTGAGCCTTTGTCTAGTTTCACTAATGTCTAAAGCACCTAAAAGAAGCCCCAATTCAATCTAATTAGCAAATTATATCAAAACCCCAAATTTTTGAATTTCACTATTCACTACACTATTCATCATCTTCCTCAAGTGAAATCTTGTCAAAAACTTTGTTTCAAGTTATACCAATGCATATACAAGGTCTCTAGCATGTAATAATACTACATAGAACAAGAATCAAGCATGTTATGGCACATTAATGGCAAAATCCGAAAATTGCAAAATTGAACATAAACTTTAAAACTCCATGAAAATGCAAAAATTCATCACAATGATGTTGTAGATGCAAGGAACAAGCTTGAGCTAAGTTGAAATCCCTTGTAGAAGCTTAGTTGACATCCAAGATCAAGATTTGAAGATGAAGAAATCTCTCTTTTGTTTGCATAGGGTTGTCAGTTTTAAGGGGATGAGGGGCATTTGGGAAAGTTTTGTTTTAGTTTTATGAGTATTTTGCTTATATGAGTAGTGTATTGTATATATGTATGAGCAGGTTATGATTTATTAAGTCAAATGCCACAATTACTTGATCAAATGAGCTTAAAAATCCAATTAAATGCTAACTAATTCAAACCTAATATTTTTACATATGTAACACTATTCAAACGAAGCAAAAACTATATTTCAAATGCATACTCCCGAGCTCGAACGTCCAAAACGACAAGTTTTCGATTCCTATTATGTGTCATATGACTTAAGAAAAATATTAAATCTAACATTTAAAACATTCGAATTTCTTATGAATAGTGCTCAATAGTAAATCAATTAAACAAGAAGAGTAATGCACATAAGATGCTCAAGTAATTTATGCAACAGTTATTTAGATGATGTGATAAAATTCCCAGGCGTCACATTCTCTCCCCCTTAAACAAATTGTGTCCTCGCAATTTCTTCTTTTTAAGAGAAATCCACATATGCATCTTGAATACCCTGAATAAGTAGTTCGAATGTGAAATCACAAAGAATTCAAAGTAGAAATACCAAGGGAACACACCAATAAGAGTCTTCATATGCAACTCCTTGGAACCCCATCACTCATGAATGTCAATAAGAATTCTAACAAAATCTTCGTATTAAAACTGGAAGAATACCCGATGAGAAATCCAAAGTGAGAAGTCAAAAGAAATCCCAACTATGAATGCCAAATAAAGGCTTCAATTAAGAAATCCAATTTAGAACTCCAAATAAGATTATCAAAGAAGAAATCCAAGGAAAAATGCCAACAAGAATTCCAGGGAAAAATACTGAGAAAGATACCAGTGGCCGATTATTAAATATCAAGCTCCGAGTAATGAATATTATACACTGATCATCATAAACTACTAATCAACTGCTCCTCTTCTGTTGGTCCACCTCTTAGAAGGTCCGCTACTAGCCAACTCTTTCAGGGGAAAGAAATTACTTACCATTTCGAAGGGTAATTCATGTATGAAGTTGATTCTATTTAAAATAAATTCTTAATGCACATTTTTGTACAAGCACACACACAAGGTTTACATTTGAGCACGTTCCTATTCAAAACACACTTCGCATGCACGCACTCGAGGGTTGCTACCTGCCAAGCCGAGGACCCTGTCCCGGCTCTGAGTTGCTAAGCTCTGATACCACAACTGTAACGCCCCGATCCCTCACGGAACCGGGACTTCTATTATGCAAACTATTCTCAACCCAATTCCAAACTCCGGACACGAAATTTAGAAAAAAACAGACGGAGTTTCCCTATTTATAGGACTAATCAAAAACCTGCAAGCCGCAAATATAATTACATGAGCATACAATCAAAAGACAATAAAGTCTATCTTTAGCTATTACATATCACTACTCTATTAAATCACATAAATCCTTTAAATTGGTTTACAATCCAACAAGTAGTACAAAATACATACAAGACTTCAAGGGGTTTCAAAACAGAACAAAAATACTCCAAGTTTCATCATCACAACTGCTTCTAACCATAACAGGATAAGCAACCAACAGCACGACACACAAGGTAGTTATTCTAACTGCACCTGTGACATGTTAAAATGAGGAATGAGTAATCAAAGTTACCCAGTGAGGGAGATGATGCAGCATACCGGGGCGTGCAACATGATATGCAACAGAATAATAGTATTTCCAACACCAAATAACACAACCATGTAAACAAGTAATTAACCACATATTAAAAGGATACGGTTCAACTTCAAGTCTTCAATCTCGTACCACGAACCACGAACCACGAACCACGAACGTCACGCAAGTGCCGGCAAACTCTTACTCCTCCAAATTGGGGTACTCCGGATGTACCCCGATCTTACGACCATTTCTCTAGATGTAGGTCCATATACCTAGTAGGTAAACCACGCCTCTGGGGTAGTGGAGTATACTCAGCGAGAGAAAGGGAATAGGCACCATGGTAGTCGAGGGAGCACGGCAAGCCCAACGCCGCCCGTGTTTCTCGACGCTACCATGTCTGAAAAGGTTGCGCAACCCGACCCGAATTCAAGAATTCACAAAATAATATCAAACAACCACGAGTAACCACGAGATAACAAATAAATGATACATGTAAACTTTATCAATTAGCTAACTCATATAATCTAAAAACAATTAAATAAACTAAGATGCACAAAAGGGTTAAAGACTCCTTCACCTTGGATCCGACTAAATATACAAGAAAATAGCTCCGATTACCCTAACCTCCTCGAACAAGCTTGGACATGTACCTTACCGTGTTCATATAAGTTTAACACTTTAACAATTATCTATATTAATTTTTAACTTAACTTAACTTTTGCTTAACTCAATTCACAACAATAGAAGTTATATGTAATCACATTTATATCATATTGCCACATTGCCAAAGAAATCACACAAATGACTCTAAAGCATTTCCTTAGTCTTGCAAGGGCATTAGCTACGTTACCATCTAACAAGTTAAACTTCCTAACTAACTTAACTTCGTTTATACCATAAGGAATATCAAGTTAAACTTCCAATCAAGACAGCTACTTTAACACTTAAACATAATTCAACTATAACATGTTCTAAAAGTCATTATCATGCTTATTTACTCAATACAACATATACAACTCAATTAAAAATCAAATATAGCAATTAAGTAGTCCAAATAACTAACTAAGCAACAAGTTCAACCAATTCATATAAATTCTAAGAAAACCCTTTTCCAATTGCTTACGAATTAGGTCCTAAACTTCACATAAGATATGAAACTTCAAATCTGACTTTACCAATCCCATTTAGCCACATTATGATACATCTAAATGCCATGAAACCACATTTCCAAGCATGATTACACAAAAATACCAAAAAGCTCCTTAAGTGATTTGAACTACAGTTACCTAATTCTATTAACCAAAACACGTCATAAATACATTTTAGAGGCTTCCTAACACGTCTAAAGTTATCTAGCTATTCAAACATGACAAATTCAAACCTTCGTTCCAAAGTCCCCTTTTTCAACTAGGTAATTCTACTTCCATACGAAATTCAAAACTCCAATTCTATAAACCAACCATATTACATCCCTAAGGATATCAAATGACACCTATTAAAGCCATGAAAACCCGCTTTGGAGGCAAAAGCTCGGAAAGGCCCCTAGTGGGTTTTAACTACGACTACCCTATTCGGACCCCAATTCCATGCAACGAAAGCACCATAAATGCTTCCATGCCCCAAGGATACCTAATCTAAAGCTCAAACGTGCCCAGATTGCATTACGTGAAAAATTCCCTTTTTAAAGTTAACAAATTTTGCATTTTAACTCATTTTCAGGCAATTCAACCTCACGTGAGCCTTTGTCTAGTTTCACTAATGTCTAAAGCACTTAAAGAAAACCCCAATTCAATCTAATTAGTAAATTATATCAAAAACCCAAATTTTCGGATTTTATTAATTCACTGCACTATTCATCATCTTTCTCAAGTGAAATATTGTCAAAAACTTAGTTTCAAGATATACCAATGCATATACAAGGTCTCTAGCATGTAATAATACTATATAGAACAAGAATCAAGCATGTTATGGCACATTAATGACAAAATCCAAAAACTGCAAAATTGAACATAAACTTTAAAACTCCATGAAAATGCAAAAATTCCTCACAATGATGTTGAAATCCCTTGTTGTAGCTTAGTTGACATAATCCAAGATCAAGATTTGAAGATGAAGAAATCCCTCTTTTGTTTGCATAGGGCTGTCGGTTTTAAGAGGCCGGGGGGTGCGCATTTGGGAAATTTTTGTTTTAGTTTTATGAGTATTTTGCTTATATGAGTAGTGTATTGTATATATGTATGAGTAGGTTATGATTTATTAAGTCAAATGCCACAATTACTTGATCAAATAAGCTTAAAACTCCAACTAAATGCTAACTAATTCAAAACTAATGTTTTTACATACGTGATACTATTCAAACGAAGCAAAAACTGTTTTTCAAATGCATACTCCCGAGCTCGATAGTCCAAAACGACAAGTTTTCGATTCCTATTATGTGTCATGTGACTTAGAAAAAATATTAAATCGACCATTTAAAACATTCGAATTTCTTATAAATAGTGCTCAATAGTAAATCAATTAAACAAGAAGAGTAATGCACATAAGATGCTCAAGTAATTTATGCAACATTTATTTAGATGATGTGATAAAATTTCCGGGCGTCACAATGTATTTGTCGACATTCTTGTGTACACGGACTTCAATTCAAGATCCTCGATTTCTTTTATAAATTCAGTAGCTACTGTATTTTGTTTAAAATTTATTGATCATGATCAATTTCTCTTTTTGGTTCCATTGTTTTTCATAAAAAGTATAACTGAGTGAGAACTCTTTATTCTCAATACATTCAATATTCATATCATATTCAGGTACCTAATACTCTCGTGGAGTAATATCTCTCAGTTATCTTTTCAATTCCTTGTCTTCACATCTTCAAGAGATCAAATAATTCAAAATCCCAACTCGTATATAGTGCTCCTTTATCTTTGGAACCGATATGTCTACCACACTTTCGGCGTGTAGCATATGTTATTTCTCTATTGAAACATCAATTCTGATATGTAGGAGCAATTAAAGCTGGTATATGTGACTGAGTGACTATCTTTGCATCGATGAATAATTTGCTGAACTTTTAGTTTACATTGATTAATACAAGGATTAATATGATTATACTTTTCATAGATTTCTCATTTCTTCAGCTTTCGTTTTTCTCCCCCTAATACTGAGAATATTATTTCATTAATTAGTAAAATATGTTATTAAAACATCTCTCGTCAATTTCCCAATATATAATATTTGACGGTATTTCAAATAATAAATTCTCAGTTTTCTGTATAGCCCCACCTTTATGCACTTTTAAGGGAGCAATTAAAAACATATATTGCAAAAAATATCTTTAAATAATGGGGAGTATATAAAAATCAATCGGTTGGCTTTGTTTGAAGAAGTATTGCAACATATAATATAACATGTCTCCAATTAGGACTAGGCAACTTACATCATATAATATAGCATGTCCCCAAGCAGGACTAGACAACTTGGTTCTCAATAATATTGGTCTAGCAATTAGCTGTAATTATTTTAATGAAGGATTGCTCTAGATAATTTTATGTATATGTGTGAGTCACATAATACTCAACATTAATCCCAATTGTCATACAATAATCATTAAATATTTTGGGATGTAGATTTGCCTTCATTAACAAGACAAATTTTTTTGATTGTATAGTCCGAAAATTGTGCCCATAATTAGATTATTTGTGTAAGAAATCTTGTAAATGTCAAATTTCAATTGAACAATAATAATACATATGACCTCGTTTATGACATCTATTAATCCCATAAACTATTCAAATGGTTCCCACAAAGAAATAATAGGCTCACATATATCCCTTTGAATCATTTTCAAATGTAGGATTTTCGATATCAATTTTTAATAGGGGGTGACTTTAGACCAATTTTCATTCAGCACAATCAATAAATAAAAATTCATTTGACAATAGAATCATTTGATTATTTAATCAGAGCCTATTTGGATTTTCAATAATATATATATATATATATATATATATATATATATATATATATATATATATATATATATATATTTTATCATCACTGCACTTAGGTGTCCAATGTGATGTGCCAAATAATAAAGCTTTTCGTGCTAAAGTACAAATTTATGTAGATCAAATATCTTCTACTCATTAACAGAAGTTCATTGGAATTTTTCAATAATTCCTCTTTCATTTTCCATACACTCATATAAGTGATCACTTTAATGCATATAATACTTGGATCATTATCATTCTTTTTCTCCCTCAAAATATGGAGCAAAACAATAAAAAGAGAAGATAACCTTTCTTAAATTAAGGTTATATCCAATCATGCTCATAATCTCTTTAAACATATACTTCTCTTTTTTACATAAAGGTACACTTGATAGTGGACATCTCAACTTTTGATTAAATTAATGAACATCTCAATTTTTGATTAAATTAATGAAAATGAAGACTCCACTTATGAAACTCATCCTCCTAATTTGTTAATAATATATCATTCTCATTTTATCGTTATTCACAACCATATTTTTTCTTTGGAAAAAAAATAACACAAATTACTTACAAGTATAAGTTGAAAATTTCGGTACAGCATATATAAAATTTTATCAGTCCAGTTAACCCTTTAAATGATCTCAAAATTATTTAGAATTTCCACAGAGACGTAGTTTATTGAAAGTAGATAGTTCTAAAATCAAACGGATCCGAATTCAAAGTTAAAATGATAAAGTTATGCCTCTTAGAAGATCATGACTCCAAGCTGTCCAGTTTATGCGAAAATTAATAATCTACTTCAATGGATTTTTAAAAATATCCTGACATCAAAATCTGAAGAAACTCCAAACATAAAGTTTGTTCCACACTGCCTAATCTAGCTACTATGAAAGTTTTGTTCAATTCCGAGTTCGTCAAAAGGCCTCACGAAATCAGATGTACTGCACTATCCAGATTCAAGCGAAAATTTCAACAACCTACTGAAACAGTCTAATTTAAGCATGAGAACAATTTTTTCCCAGAAAACTTCCACCACAATATTTGTTTTTCTATGAGTCTAGAATAACATATATATATATATATATATATATATTCAAATTTTTCTAACAAGCTATTATTATGAATTTCTAGAATCATCTCGAGCACATCAAATAAATATATAATATGCATCATGTACTCTAAATTACATATAATATTAGATTTAAATAGGCTCCTATTATATTGCAAAAGAATAATATGCAAATTTGACTTTTCCATTTCAGTTGTAAAGCATTTATCATTTTGATGCATATGAATACTCTTATCCTTTTTTTTTCTTATCATTACTTCATTCCAGTGGCTTGTCTTCCTCAACTTTTACCATCAATATATACATACACATAGCATCAGATAATCTTAATTATTACAAACACTTTATGAACACCATCTCACATACACGGGTTACAGGGATGAAAGGTGAACATCAGCTCGAAGAGACCTCTCTCTCGAAATTAATTTGGTTGTCCTCGTAATGTAATGCTTGTTATCTTATTGCGACAAAGATAGCCAGACTAATGATTTCCATTCTAGTAAAGTCATTCTTACCAGAATCTCTAAATTATGAGTCTCTATTTTACAATTTAGAGACTTTTAACAAAATAGAGACCTTACCAAAAATTATAGTTACTTTTTGGGTCTTTAAAAATTTTCCAACCATATTAATTTTTAGGTCTCTATTTTAGAAACTCTATTAATTTTTTAACATAATCTAATTTTGTGCTACTTTTTCGTGTATTTTAGTACTTTATTTTTTTATATACTTATAAATTCATAATTTTTTTTACGAATATTTCAACCTAAAAATTAATTAATTTCGAAAACGATTATATTTTACGAAATATTATGTCGTTAACTACTTTTTCGTTGGAGGGTGAAATTCTTCGATTTTTTGTACAATTCGCACCCACATTGTTGCTGATGTTTGGTTTCGGCCTGTAATTGGGTCTTCACTAACTGCAAGGTATGAGCGGCATAACGCGATATCTTCTTGAATGGTGAAGTTGGGGCCCTTAACTCCTTCGCCGGAATCCATAGCTGAAGAAAAAATAAAATAAAAAAATTAAATGAAAAAAAGTCAATGAATAAAATTACAAATAATATAAATTTAAATAATATGAAGAAAAAAATTCAAAAAAATTAAAAAAAATTACAAAAAATATAAATTTAAATAATATCAAGAAAAAATTCAACAAAATAAAAAAATATAAATGAATAAAATTAAAAAATATATAAATTTAAATAATATGAAGAAAAAATATTCACCAAAAATATATAAAAAAAAACCTAGTTTATGAAATAAAAAACAACAATTAAATAACATAAAATCTGTTTTTTTTTTAAGTAATAGATTGTTTTTTTTACAAAGAAAATAATCTGTTTTTAAAAGAAAAATATAAATATATATATAATAAACAACAATTAAATGAATAAAATTATAAATAATATAAAGAAAAAGTATTCAAAAACAAAGCTTAAATGAATAAAATTTAAAAAATGTATAAAAAAAACTTACTTTAAGAAATAAAAAACAACAATTAAATAACATAAAATCTTTTTTTTTTTAAAGCACTAAAAAAAACAACAAAAACAATCAGTTTAAAAATAAATATATATATATATATATACAAACCCTACCCTCCCTCCCTATTTTCTTTTCCCCTCTTCTTCCTCTCCACCACTGCCACCCCCTTCCCCCCCCCCCCCCCCCCCCCCCCTCCCCTTTTCTTCAATCGCACCATCGCCACAATCACCACCCCCTCCCCCCATCTTTAATCACACCATCACCATCCCCTCCCCCCTCCCCCCTTCTTCCATCACACTATCACCACCCCTTCCCTCTTTCTTCAATCACACCATCGCCACCATCACCACCCACACATGACCCACGCACCCCCATGGCACCCATGAAAACATACATTTTTTCTGTTTTGGATTTGTGATTTTTCTTCTTTTTTTTTTCTTTGAACTTGAAATCAGAATCAGAATATGTATACTGAACGTTGAAGGTGAACATTGCCAACGTTCACCTTCAATGGCTATAAAATTTGTGGCTGGCCAATTTTCTGATTTTTTTTTTTTTAACATGTCTGTCATCTGACAGACATGTTGTAGACTCTGCTACAGTGAGTCTCCAAATTTGCTATTTTTTTTCAGACTTCTCCATTTTTGTTATTTCAGTCTTTAAAAAAAAATTTCTTTTTAGGTCTTCAAACTATCTGTTGTAGTTGGATTATCATATATTGGAGTATCTAAAAAGTGTTATAATTACACTTTAGAGATTTTGGTAAGGATGGCCTAAGAATAATACCAGTAGTTAATCAAATTCAAATCTTCATCTAGTTCGAAATTCGAGGCAACAATAGAATGACGTGAAATATAGTAGGTGCTCTTCTATGAACAAAAGATCAGCAGTACTTCGGGTACAAATTTTAAGATATTGGTATATCATTGTCTCAGTTTAATCTTTGTAATAGAAAATGAAGTCGAGAGAACTGAAAACTCATGCGAAACTCGATAACTAAGTAAACTATATCACCAGTAAATCATGAACGAATCATATCCTCTAGCTTCATATGCAGGTTCTCTCTGAATTATTGTTCATTATCATCAAAGCTAAAATTTATCACAAAAACTTTCGTGCTCATGGGTTCATAGGAGTAAATACTATTATCATAACTAGACAAAAGGAGGAAGTAAAGATCATGCATATTTAATTTGGATATACTTACAGTTCAGAGTTTGTTTCCATCAGGGAGCAAACAAAATCTAAGATTTGTTAGTGCAATTCAAAAACGTGATAAAAGATCAATGGAGAAGTTACCAATAACCAATAACCAGTGTATGAAGTTCTTCATGCTTCTAATGAATATCTCATTAGTAGAGGCACGTGCTGATAACGTGTTATAAAATAATTATTAAAAGACAATAAGAAAAAAAAAAAAAAGAAATATAATAGCTAGAGAGAATAGGCAAGAGATAGAGAGAATTTCATTGAATTCTTGTTGATTCATATTTCTCTTCCAAACATTCCTATTTATAGAATTTCTAAACTTGTTGATGACTCATGCATGACATAAGTGCTGACTTAGGTGCTAACATCATCCTGACATAAGTGTGACATAAGCACTGATATCATCTTAATATTGGCATTGCATCATCATATCATGGTTTCACATTGTTGTTTTATATTGGTGAATATTCATTATTTCATAACAACTCCATATTTTTTTTTCTTTTTTGTGTAACAAGTGTTGTTAGAATAAAATTGAAATAAAAATCTTTAAAATAAGGAATAATTGAAAATAAAGAATTTTCTTAAAAGTAAAATTAGAATAGGAATCATAAAAATATTTACTTTTTTGGCTCTCTATTATAGGAAAAATACAAAAAATATTAGAGGTGGCCTAAAAGAGAGCTATTAATCTTGAACAAATCACGAATGTTTAACTATGTATTATTAAATAATATTTGGGTTAAGTAAATGTAACTAAGGTTCCGTTTGTTTGTCGTAAAATATTTTCTCGAAAAACATTTTTTAAATTTTACGGTATTTGTAACACTGAAAAATTGATCAACCGTAAAATATTTTCCGGTCAAAAATTGCGGCTGCTTTTTCTTAATTTTACGGTGTTTAGTAACACCAAAAAATTGGTCAACCGTAAAATATTTTCCGATCAACAATTGTGGTTAGTACAAAATTATATAAAATGTTTTCATGTCCTTTAGAAGAAGAAAATATTTTACAAAACTTACGGCACATCCAAACATCAGAAAATATTTTTCAATATTCTATTTAATGTAAAATATTTTTCTCTAACAAGTTATTTTATGATAAACAAACATAACAAGTTATTTTACGATAAATAAACAGAGCCCTATAAAATATTTTATTTTTTAAGAAAATACTTTCCACAGAAAATATTTTACACAAGTAAATTATTTTATGACAAACAAACGTAGCCTAACCCGCTATAAAGGACCTCGTCCAAGCCGGCCATTGCTATTAGCTCATATCTTATGCTCAGCCATCGATGAGAGAAGAACCGGAGAGAACCTGAATCTGCTGAACCCGGTCCACGTCGATCTGGATACTTCCGATCCTCGCTCCTCTCACTTACCACTATAGCCAATGAGTTTTGCGTAAATAAGTTAAATTGATAAGAAAAAAAAAAAAAACTGATTTCTTTTCACCAAATAAAATCTTTTTTCTCCTTTTCTTTTTATCGATTTTATGTGTCTACGCAAAATCATTGGCTATCAGAGGACAGAGGAATGGGATGAGAAGTGATTCTGTATTCGACCTGAACGGGGTTCAGTGACGTCATGTTCTCTCTCGCTCTTTGATATGTACTCCTTTTGTTTGTATCCATTTCCTCTCCCAGGTATTTCTAGTTTTTAAGTATTTCACATATTTTTAATTCATTTTTATTTTGTTTGTAAGCTTTGTTATATGCAACTAACTATAGTTATGCAGATTCTGAATACTGTTTTAATTTGAAATTGTATGCATAATTCTTAACCCAAATAATTAAACCAAACCAAACTATATTGCTGAAGATGGGGTGATCAGCTCTATAAATCTAATAACTTCATTCATTCATGTTACGAGACATCTCCGCCCCGTGTATGTGAGTTCTCGTCTGGATGTCTCCTTCCAATTTGTCTTTTGAGTCTGTAATATCCCACCGATTGTGTTTGTGAGTGGTTTATAAGGGGATTGTGGGTATAAGGATTAACTTGGGTTAATCATTTTGGATAAGTAGAAAAGACGCCCAAATAGTTATTTTAGCCTATAACACCTGTGGGTCCGGGCCTCCGGGGTTTCTGGGCTTGGGGCATGACAGAGTCCTCCTCTACCCCTCGTGCGTGTGTGCTACGTATAGTGCATATACTTATGCTAAGCTTAGCAAGGGATGAAAGAGCACTTGATGAACAATTGAGTTAATATGTGAGGAAAAGATTAGGAGACATGGAATTAAAGTTACGCGCATTTACAACATGAATTATGTGCCCCATTCTGATAAGTGGCGCTGACCAATGCGTTGGAAGTGATATCTATTATGATGTAGTTGGCTTTTGGAGACTTCAATCTTCAATTGAAGCTTTTAGCCACATTATGTATTTGAGTTTAATATGAAGATTTTGTCACTCAAGGATCAAATATAGTTTCAGAACAAAGTTTGGCCTACATAGGTGCACCTGATGTTTGCCATAATATCGGGCAGTGACCGCGTGCTTTTTGGTTTTTTGCCTTTATCTTCTACAAGATGATGGTTCTATTAATTTAGTCATTAGTAGAAATTTGATGTTGTTATACGGATTGAAAGGCAAAGCAAAAAGCAGTTTTGGATCATTTGGATTTGTGATTTGTTGTGTTCTTCTTGTCTATATGATTCTTGAGAGGTGATAACTGATTAATATAAATAATTTCTGAAGAGAGTACCAATAGGATTAAAGGACAATTCAGAAGCTCTTTGCCTTTTTCTGGTAATTGTGAGCAGAGGTCTGAGACTATATTAGTACACAGATGACCCGCAATACGGACAAATTGCAAAGAGCATTTGAATTGTATTATGGAACACACGGTAACCATGCATTTGAGGAAGAATATTATTTTTCTGAAGTAGTTCCCTCTTAATGGAGGTGGATTATATTTAATTAAATTTTCATTAACCTAGAAAGTACCGACTCTGTAAGACACTTGCAACTTCACCCATATATGTAGAGAAACACAAGAACTTGCAGGCTAGACATTGTAGGACTTATCTGACTTTGAGTTATTTATGGTATTGCAACAGTTCTTGTGAATGCGAATATAGTTCCTTCTCTTTTTCATAACTTGACTTAAAAGCTATCAAGAGGCAGCATTGCTTCTCATTTTTCCTTTTCCAGTCATTGTGACAAACTTTTCTGATTAATCTCAGTCCTGAAAAGATAGATGTCATTAGAAGTATCTTATCTTACCTATTTCTTGGTATTTTGTACATTCAATAAATGAATATTTAAGAATTGAGTTTAAGATTGAACGAACGATTTTGGAAAAACACTAGGAACTTTATTCCCACCCCAAATTTTCCTATGCATCAGGACAAGACCTGGAATTATTAGGAGGAGATTTGGCTTAACTTAAAAGATGATTGTTAGCTGGTATCAGTGCTTATTGGTATGGCAACAAAGTAAGGTTTTGGTCCAACTTGCTTAAAAGAAATGTGCTTACAGACATCGAAAATAAGTGTGGGAGGCACTTTCAAACTGAGCCAAAAAATGATTGATTGTACCTAGAAGTAAGCAGCTTCTTTCTTCTCTTATGAAGCAAGTGAATTTTGCTCATGAGCACCTTTGACCATCTTATAAGCTAAGTCAAAGAGACAATGGAGCTTATGCGGCTGAACCTGCAGAAATGATCAACTATCTCTAATCTGAAGCAAGCCACATGTTTGGATGAGGCTGAGATTCAAAATTGTGAGAAATCTGAAATTCAAGCTTTGAAGGTGCATGATATAGAGGACATGCTGGTTTCGGTACTGCAGGAGCCAATGTCTGAGCAAGATACGCTCGAAAAGGGAGAATTTAAAACTAAAGGTCATCAGGCTTCATACTTTTTACCGCTGGTAATGTGACTGAAGTTGCAAAGTCTATGGCGGACCTCCGAAGGATGTCGCAAATAGGCATATTCTGGACACCTTGCCCGGAACTCACTCAAGAAAGTGCCACAGACTTCATGCTGAGGATCTTGTGCTGCTTGAAAGCTGGCAAATGAATCCAAGCTTTGAGGAAACTTGACTTCTGGCAGGGATCATAATATGATATCTAATTCCTTCAATTTTCGTCCAGAATTCTTGAGGTATCTTCCTGTGCACTTCTGGTTGCCTATATTTGTTTGTTTTCTCTTTCCTGTAAAGTACTACAGTTGTTTTTCTCCTTTCTTTTAAATCAAAATTTTCCTCCTATTTAGTTATTTGTTGTGTCGAGTTTTAAGGCTTCTACTTCCCCTGGGAAGAAGTCAATTTGACTTTCTAATTTCACTTTTTGGAGTAACTAATATCTGACTGGAAATAATATTTACTTGATCTGCATTATGTGTGTTATTCGAAGAGCTAATGCATTAACAAAGTCCATTACCTTAGTTGATTGGTGAAACCAACATACAACCAAATCTTAATACGACTTCTACCATTGAACACCCAACATTTGCTGGCAGTAAATTCTGTTAATAGGAGAGAGCAGAGCATAGACTTTGGACGAAAACATGCAACTCCTGCCTTGATTCAGACACTATGCAGATATGAAGATAAAGTTAATCTTTATCATGCTACGAACATATGAAGATAAGTAACAGCAGTGATTCCTGAATGAGTAGAATTTGAGCTTTAACTCCCTTGTATAAAGCAGCCTCTTTTTTTGGTCAAAATTGTCATATAATCAACAAGCTGATTAGGCTTAGCAAGGCATCAGTAGGTTGATAGAGACATAGATTTGGTCAAGTTCATTTGTTATTTTAACTTTCTTTTTGGTCTCAGATTCTTGATACTGCCATAGATATTCATTGAGTTAGTCATCAGGGCTGGAGCATATTAAAAGAAACATGCTTTTCTTTAGCATTTTTTGGTTTCCTCAGCATTTTTTGGTTTCCTCGACCAGTTTACTTCTATTATAGTTTTTTCCCTTTTCTCTTTTCTCATTTTATCAGAAACTGTTCCTTATTGTTGAAAATGACATGGATGATAAGCTGACAAGAGCAATGGAACTTCAAGGAAATGCAGCAGGTGGAGAAGAGAAAGCCAGTTTTCTTCTGAGATTAGATGAAGAGGCAGCCTGTTATCTTCTAGGACATCTAAAACCAGAAAATTTCTCCTCTCCGGCTGTATGGCTATCCGGCAGTGAGATAAAAGTGGGCCCCATAGCATAAGTGTGTGCATGGCCTATGGAATTAACACGAGTTAGCTGAGGCAATATCCTGTGCAATATTTGTTGATTACACGTATCCTTTTTCTTCATGCAACATGGTAATGTATCCTCTCCAGTTACCTCATTTAAATTGTTTTGGTTTATTCTTTCTATACTTGTATCTTACCATGCATCTAGGAGAATCATATCAGTTTTATAAATGGTGATTCTTCTCTGCTCAAGCAAATAATTGAATATCATATAGCTAATCTTAGCCAACACAAGTATTCTTTTCAGTGAAGCTTTAGCCATGAGGGCAAAAGCTGGAGTATGCAGAAGAATGCTGTGATGCCTCCTACTCGAAAACATGATAATTCAGCAGAAGCTGCGATCATTGTTGGAAACCATGAGGGCAGACTTCTCAATGGTTATGCATGGAGATTTGATTGTCACAGTGCAGCTCAAACTGAAGCCATAGCCCTGAGCAGGCCCGCGTGTTTGCGAGTGCTATGGACTACAACAACTTTATTATTGAAGTGGATGCAGAACAAGTCTATTATGCGTTAATATCCCTAGCAATAGAAATATTGGGATAGAATCCTATAGGGTCTCAAATTGCGAATTTTTATTCATTTTATCCTTTAATAATTACGATATGCTAAGCCTTATTTGGCCACCTTTTGAGCTAACAAATCAAAAAAGGAAAAAAAAAAGAAAAAAGAAAAAGATATCGTCTAATTGATTCAGAAGATAAAAATGAATAGATCCTATGAAAGTAGAAGAAATACTCGAATAAAAGAATTTGTGAAACGGTCTGCCTCTATGGCTACTGGTTGTTATTGCTGAGTTATTTAGGAATAATCTGCTTAGCCCTAATTGACTTTTAATTATTCCACTTGAGCTGCAACCCTTCTTTCGTTGTCATAGGATAGCAGCATGTATTGGCTAAATGTAATTTTTTGTGCTTTCTTTCTGGTGGTTATTTCTCAGAGAGACTCTTTGGGGAGGTAAGCATTTGGTTTAGGATATTATGAGATAGTTCGGTTCATATGCGGTGTGGGTGTTTGAGCATTGAGAGGAGGATTTTTTTTTTCACTTGCTTTATTCGTCTAGAATTCTGATAATTCATTGATTTATCTGGTATTTAACCAAAATAAATAGAGTTAAATTCGATCCGAGCTCTTGGAATTGGAATAAACTTGCAGGCAGATCGACCGGACGAAGGTGGATAAACGTTTTCATTTAATGGAAAGACTGATTTTATCAACCAAAAAGCAAATTCAGTGCACTTACCTATTATTTTAGTAAGAAAATAAAATACTACAACGTTGTTAGCTTGGCCTAACTTGGTATGCATCACAATGCCTTACCGGGTCTTCATCACCATCTAACTGGAGAGCATGATAAAATTGTTTAAGCTTTTTTCAGTTCTCATGTCTTCCTCTCTGGGAAAAGTTATTTGTAGATTTAAGGGTGTATATATTCCTGATTATTTTTTGTGCAACAATTTAACATAAAATTGCCGATAAAGAACTTTAAAGTGGATCCAATCATTTTCTGTACTTCGGATATATTGAAAATTTCATGTCTGAGTTATCTTTTTCTTTTAAAATTATAGATATTGATTGACCAAGATGAGTGATCTCTTCTCTTTTTTTCCATGTTTCAATATTTGATGCTAAATATGAACTTTTTGGATTGTTAATTGCGCCCAAAAACTAAAAAAATCATTCGCTTTTCGTTTTCCTTTTAATATCTTGCCATCAGAAACTTCTATTAGTTGAAAAGGTCAAGAAATTAGGAGTTGCATTTTCATCTAGACAACAATTCAGTCCCAGCGGCCCGATCCGCTAAGTACAATCAGCACAGTTTTATTCCATCTGTGTGAACTTGAAAGTAAGGATACAAATACTTGTCCTATCATCCCAGAGCAACGGCAGGTGCAGCCTTCTTGGCAGCGCCCTCCCTCAAATCTCATCAAATATAATTGTGATGCCTCTTTTATAACTGCCTCTAGGCCTTAGGTATTGCTGCAATTGGCAGGGATTCTACAGGGCACATTATTGGTGGCAGAGCGGCCCAAGTATATTGCAATTCAAGTGAAGAAGCTGAGGCTTTAGCTTGCGAACTGGCATGTTCTGTCATCTTTTATGATCGCATACCACAGGCTATTATTGAATTAGATGCTACTAAAGTGATTGATGCGTTCCAGATGGTTCAACATTTTGACAAGACACTCTCTCTAATTATTCAGAATTCTCTCTCTCCTATCCATCAATTCTGATCATACATTTCGGCATGTTTCACGTCAGGTCAATCGTGTGACAGATTGGGTTACTCGAACAATTAGAATAAACACTCTTCGTCAGGTCAATCGTGTGACAGATTGGGTTACTCGAACAATTAGAATAAACACTCTTCCTTTAGACTGGACTTGTAATATCTCTCCTTCTCTTACTTTACTTGCTCATGATGATGTAGATGTTACGGGCATCGGATAATTTTCATGTAATATATGATTGCATCTTGTTGACAAAAAAAAAAAAAAAAAACTTCATGTGCATGATGGGTTCAATCCCATATCTTAAATGACCACCTCATATAAAAGTTTAAGTTATTAGTGAGAAATTTATTATATTATTTGTTATATTTAACACATCCCTAAAAGTACAAACGGTGTTAAAGAGAGATTTATTATATTATTTAGTATATTCAATAATTAGGTTATTTGGTATATTCAACATGTCTCCAAAAATACAAACAGAGTTAATTTTTTAGTTTTACACATATTATTTATTATATTCAACATGTCTCGTAAGTGGATAACGGTGAGTTTTAAACTCAAAATTTTTTAATATTTAAGCTCTGATATTTAAAGTTAAATAATTATCTTATTTAAAAATTTAAAATATTAAAAAATAATTTATTATATTATTTATTATATTTAACATTATAAAAAATCGTAACCGGTATCTGAAACCGAAACTTTTTCCACAAACTAGATCCAATGAATCTCCCTGTATTTACCCCAAAGTTTTTCCTGAAACAAAGCGGGCCCAACGTTTATTTGTCTATATTATCTGAAACAACTGTAGGTAGTGACCAGCCTTTTGCCATGGCTTTGTCCAATCTTGTCTTTTGGAAAATGACTTGACAGGTGTGGAGAAATTTGGTTTCCACTGTTACAAGCATAATTGAATTTCCTAAAACTATAACGAACTGACACGTGCGAGAACACCTGTACGTATTAAATTGAGACATCGCATCGGCAACCTCTACCAGCATTGCTGGACATTTAATGAAACCAGGGAGAAATTCAATGCCTGGGTCCATGCCGATGTATCAATGTCGCATGATCCGTTTTATAACAATTGAAAATTTAATAATACGTAATTATAATATTAACTTAAGATTTAAAAAAAAATCAATAATATATGATAGTGTTATCGTTGGTTTTCAATGTTTTTTCCTTACCCACGTTAATAGCTTCACTCGCTTTATTTTCGTCATGTAGAAGCTACAGAATGTTGCCGAAGAATTGATTACTTTGTGTGGTGACTAAGCTTTTATAAATACAAAATTTAAATTTAATTAATTACTTGCTTATTCAGTAAAAAAAAAAAGAAGGCAAATCTTAGAGGGAAATTTCTACCACCCATGTCTCGTACAAATATAAATGCCATAATTAGACAAAAATAAATAAATATAAATGCCATAAATTTGCTACTAAAATTTAACAAAGGACAATTGTCTATCTACCTTGTCAGATGATGATATAAATTTAAACCATTCAAGAGGGCAGGAAGTGACATGAAACCACACGACAGTAGGGAGTAAATGACCCTTCTCCGGAGCCAGATTTTGATAAGAAAAAGTTATGGTCAAACTCGATTATGTTGCACAAGTTGGGATTTTGTTTATATCGGATTAGTTTAGACTAATATTCACTACTTAATCTAAATTATATCGAATTATTCTCCATCCTTAACATATATAAAATTTTGAAGAATGTTATATATTATTGCTGGTGATGTTTCATTTTTCTTCATATAATGATAATTAACAATTTAATACATGAAACTCTTATTATATAGCGTAAATATCTAATTTGGTCATTTATCTTTAGAGTTTGTGTTATTTTAATCTTTATTTTTTTAAATGTATTATTTTAGTCCTGTATTTTTACAATTTGTTAACTTTTTAATCATGTGTCTTTATCATTTATTCTAACTTAATCATTATCTTTGTCATTATGATCCATGTTAGTCCTCAATCATTTTAAAAAGTAAGGACTAAGTTGGAATAAATAGTAAAAATACAGGATTAAAATGATATATTTTAAAAAATAAAGACTAAGTTGAGACAAATAATAAAAATATAGAATTAAAAAATATATATTTTGAAAAATATAAATTAAATTGACACAAATATTAAAAATAATGGACCAAATTAAGTATTTATCCTATTATATAATAGATTATTTTTATTGGGAAAAATCTTAGCGGTGATATAAATATTTCTCAATGCCAATGGTCAAATTATAAGTTGGTTGGTTGATCTACTTTAGGTAGGTTGTACTATCTTGCTAGTTGTAATAATTTATGTCGAATTATTACGCTTTCACACAAACAGGATAAAAAAAAAAAAAAAAAAAAAATTAAACCAAATAAGTGAATTTCACTCCCAAGATGAATGTTCTGTATGACATCTAATGTTTCTTTTTTTAACAAAAACAAAAGACTAAAATATATTTCCATATAACATATGGCAACATATCAAAGTTCACAAGCTTGGTAACCTCACCAGAGGTGCTAGTATGAGCTTTCACTATTTGGATACCATCACTTGTTTTTGGACTTAGTAATTATTGTTTACACTTTTTTTAAGTTGGTTTTTAATATTTTAAAAAAATTATATTAATTTTTAATATTTATAAAGTGATTCTAAATAGTCCATATTGTTTAAAACTAATCAATTTAGTTCTTACTATTTTTTATAACATTTAATTTAGTCTATAAATATGGGTCACATATATGGATTGAATTAAATTTTTTAAAGAAATAATAAAAATTAAATTAAGTTTTTTAAAATATAATAAGGACTAAATTAGTTAAATTTGAATAATAAAAATTATTTTAAATAACTTTTATAAATATTAAGAACTACTATAAATTTTTTAAAATATTAATAATTATATTAAAAATATATATAAATAATAGGGACTAAATATAAAATTGACCCTAATAAACATTAACGTCTTTGTCCCCACACTTGTCTCGATATTGCGAAAGAAAGGGTGTCGAACAAACATTGCCAAAAATGGAAAAGGAAATATAAATGATCCAACGTGATTGACGTAGAGATATAAATGCTGCTTTTTTTTCCCCCCTTTTCTATGGTAGGCAATCATGAGGGAAGTTTTTTGGACTCATCCAAGGGTTTTAAATTCGCTACTCATCATTCTACTTTGAAGGGTTACAGTTAGTTAACATAAAAGACTTATCGGGGCTAAATTTAAAAAAAAAAAATTTACAATAGATTCAAACCCGAAATAAAAATAAATTTTCACTCGCATCTAAAAACTCTACTACAAGGCTAGTCCAATTTAAATATAAATGTTTCTTTATTAATGTAATGTTTCACATCGTTAAAAAAATTATCAAGTATATGGATTGTAAATAAGTGTTATGAATTTAAATAATAATTTTAATTAATTATTTTAAGTCAATAAATTTAAAGTCAAATAATTACTTAATATTAGTTTTACTAGTTCTGGACCAGGGCAGTGAAGTTAACATGAAAATACCATTATCTCTAAGAAACATACAACCATTTTTCTTTTATTTATATATTGAAACTCAGATTACATCAAGTAATCTACTAGCAACAAGCCATACAAGTGGACAAAGAGATGGAAAACAGACACGCAAGAGATCTCCTAAAATGGAGCTGCAACAATTATTCCATGGCACAACATATGCCATGCCTTCTTCAGCCATATATGATCGATGTTACTCATCCATCTAGTTCACCTTTGAGCAGTCAATGTTTGGGTTGATCTTGTAGGGTATGTTGACACCACATTTACCTGGGAGCATAGTAGCGTAGGAAAGATCAGCGCCAGGGAAAGCAGCAGCAGCAGATTTCAGGCATCCGCAAACGCTCTGACGATCAGCTTTGGTGCCAGCAGAAGCCAACAGGGACTTCACACCATTGCAGCAAGCTGATGGAACCTGACCTCCACTGCGTACATAATTGATGCACGGTGAAAGGTTGCTGTAGACTGTGTTACATGAGATTGCTGCTGAAGCATGGGGTGCAAGAATCACCATGCACATGGCCATCAAACATATTGCATTAAGCATTTTTGAGGAAGCCATTATTAAATATTAATAGAGTGATATCAAGTACTCGAATTGTGCTCAGAAAATATAGGGCTTCTTAGCTAGCTAGCTTAGATTTTGGCACTGAAGAGAGGTAAACCCATTGCCTATATATAGAGAGATATGCAGGGCTTGTCACGTGAATGGTACGTGCAAGTATAATTAATGATGAGCAACTACTTCAATGTTGACTGTTGTTTTTCATGGGGTTGAAGCTTTACCATTCACTAGAATTACTTGCACATGTTTTTTTTTTTTTTTTTTCTTTTACTCTTCGAATTATATGCACATGTTAAGCACTGTGATATAATGTGGTAAGCCAACTGTTGCACGTTAACAAGACACCTAAATTTGAGACATATAATTGTCATTGTAATATCTTATGTGGGAAACAGTATATGTGAGTGGTTTATAAATAAGTGTTGTAGATATAAAAAATAATTTAAATTAATCATTTTAGGTTAATTGATAAGAGGCTCATATAGTTATTTCTTATACTTATAACACTAATCTCACATGCGGGCCTGAAGTTTTAAGTTCGAGGCATGACAGAATTGTATTAGAGCTGATTACTAACCGGTGCAAGAACTAAATACTATATAGGACAAAGTGTTACACCAAGAAGGTAATATGAGCCACCTCTTAAACTCATACGAAGCATCTCTAGAACCTTACATCGTCTGATTTTCTTGGTTGAGTATGCCCCTAACGAGGACATCAGGTCCTTAACGGGGGGTGTGTGTAGTGGCGGACACAGGCACCCATACTCAGGGTGTACATTCGTACAGTGAGAGAGTTTAGGATGTGCACAAAGTGTCCAATATAACACTACAAAAAAATAGCGCACGAGCGCCGGATTTGAGCGCCGGATTTTTTCCGTAGTAAATTGGCTACGGAATTACTACGATCAATTAATTCCGTAGCCCATCCGTAGCCAACTTCGGCCCCGTTGAAATAATGACAAAAAATGACTACGGATTGGCTACGGACAATAATTTTAATTATAAAAAAAATAATAAAAAAAATATTCCGTAGCTTAGCCATGACAAATTTGCAACGGACTAGCTACGGATTATTTAATTGATGCAGAAAAATAAATCATAACAAATTCCATAGCATTGCGGTAGCCAAATAGCCACGGATTAGCAACGGACTATGTATTATTCAAAAAAATGTCCATAAAAAATAAAGGACCGGAGAGAAAAATAAAAATAACAAAGTCCGTAGCCAATCCGTGGCAATTGGCTACGGATTTCATTTTTCCGTAGCCCATCCGTAGCCAATTGCCACGGATGGGCTATGGACTTTTAGATAAAAATGTGGTTTATAGGTTTTAATTTGAATTACAGAATTTAGATTGTACCTACAACGTAGTAAACTTCACTTGAGATGCTAGTTTTCCAAATAAAAATAAACTTGGTCGGTTTTTTATTAGCGTGCATATTTTAATAGAGAAATTTCCTACGAAGTCATTAGCCGTTTAAATCAAAGTTATCATGTCCTCACTTAACATTGCGTTAATGTTAATAAATGTTCAATCTAGGGGTCTAAAAACTCTCATATTGTGTCTAAACTTCATAAACATGAAAAATATAAAGATATAAACATGTTTTAATACGTTATTTCTACTTATTAACAAGTTAGAATTCATACTATTAGTGGTTTGTAACCCATCCGTGGGAATTGGCTACGGATGGACTATGGATTTCATTTTTTCGTAGCCCATCCGTAGCCAATTGCCACGGATAGGCTACAGACCGCAGGATAAAAATGAGGTTTATCGCTTTTAATTTGAATTACGGAATTTTGATTGCACCTACAACGTAGTAAACTTCACTTGAGAAGCTAGATTTCCAAATAAAAATAAACTTGGTCCGTATTTTATTAGCGTGTGTATTTTATTAGAGAAATCTCCTCCGAACTCATTAGCCGTTTAAATCGAAGTTATCATGTCCTCACTTAACATTGCATTATTGTTAATAAACGTTCAATCTAGGGGTCCAAAAATTCTCATTTTGTGTCTAAACTTCATAAACATGAAGAATATAATGATATAAACACGCTTTAATACGTTGTTCCTACCTATTAACAAGTTAAAATTCATACAATTAGGGGTCCGTAGCCCATCCGTGGCAATTGGCTATGGATAGGCTATGGATTTCATTTTTCCGTAGCCCATCCATAGCCAATTGCCACGGATGGGATGCGGACTTTAAGATAAAAATGAGGTTTATCAGTTTTAATTTGAATTACGAAATTTTGATTGCACCTACAACGTAATAAATTTCACTTGAGATGCTAGTTTTTCAAATAAAAATAAACTTAGCCCGTATTTTATTAGCGTGCATATTTTAATAGAGAAATCTCCTATGGAGTCATTAGCCGTTTAAATCGAAGTTATCATGTCATCACATAACATTGCGTTAATATTAATAAAGGTTCAATTTAGAGGTCTAAAAACTCTCATATTGTGTCTAAATTTCATAAACATGAAAAATATAAAGATATAAATACGATTTAATATGTTGTTCCTACCTATTAACAAATTAGAATTCATACTATTCGGGGTCTGTAGCTCATTCGTGACAATTGGCTATGGATGGGATACAGATTTCATTTTTGCGTAGCCTATCTGTAGCAAATTTCCACGGATGGGCTACGGACTTTAAGATAAAAATGAGGTTTATCGGTTTTAATTTGAATTACGAAATTTTGATTGCACCTACAACGTAGTAAACTTCACTTGAGATGCTAGTTTTCCAAATAAAAATAAACTTAGTCCGTATTTTATTAGCGTGCGTATTTTAATAGAAAAATCTTCTATTAAGTCATTAGTCGTTTAAATCAAAGTTATCATGTCCTCACTTAACATTGCGTTAATATTAATAAACGTTCAATCTAGTGGTCCAAAAACTCTCATATTGTGTCTAAACTTCATAAACATGAAAAATATAAAAATATAAACACGCTTTAATACGTTGTTCCTACCTATTAACAAGTTAGAATTTATACTGTTAGTGGTCCGTAGCCCATCCGTGGCAATTGACTACGGATGGGCTGCGGATTTCATTTTTCCGTAGCCCATTCGTAGCAATTGCCACGGATAGGCTACAGACTTTCAGATAAAAATGAGGTTTATCAGTTTTAATTTGAATTACAGAATTTTGATTGCAACTACAACGTAGTAAACTTTACTTGAGAAGGTAGTTTTCCAAATAAAAATAAACTAGGTCCGTATTTTATTAGCATGCGTATTTTAATAGAGAATTCTCCTACGAAGTCATTAGCCGTTTAAATCAAAGTTATCACGTCCTCACTTAATATTACGTTAATATTAATAAACGTTCAATCTAGAGGTTCAAAACTCTCATATTTTATCTAAACTTCATAAACATGAAAAATATAAAGATATAAATGCGCTTTAATACGTTGTTCCTACCTATTAATAAGTTAGAATTCATGCTATTAGTGGTCCGTAGCACATCCGTGACAATTGGTTACGGATATGCTATGGATTTTATTTTTCCGTAGCCCATCCGTAGCCAATTGCCACAGATGGGCTACGGACTTTCAGATAAAAATGCGGTTTATCAGTTTTAATTTGAATTACGGAATTTTGATTGCAATTATAACGTAGTAGACTTTACTTGAGATGCTAGTTTTCCAAATAAAAATAAATTTTGTCCGTATTTTATTAGCATGTGTATTTTAATAGAGAAATCTCCTACGAGGTCATTAGCCGTTTAAATCGAAGTTATCATGTCCTCACTTAATATTGTGTTAATGTTAATAAACGTTTAATTTAAGGGTCCAAAAACTCTTATATTGTGTCTAAACTTCATAAACATGAAAAATATAAAAGTATAAACACGCTTTAATACGTTGTTCCTACCTATTAATAAGTTAGAATTCATACTATTAGTGGTTTATAGCCCATCCACGGAAATTGGCTACAGAAGGGCCACAGAATTCATATTTCTGTAGCCCATCCGTAGCCAATTGTCACGGATGGGCTACGGACTTTAAGATAAAAAGAGGTTTATTGGTTTTAATTTGAATTACGGAATTTTGATTGCACCTACAACGTAATAAACTTCACTTGAGATGGTAGATTTTCAAATAAAAATAAACGTGGTCCGTATTTTATTAGTGTGCGTTTTTTAATAGAAAAATCTCATACGAAATCATTAGCCGTTTAAATCGAAGTTATCATGTCCTCACTTAACATTGTGTTAATGTTAATAAACGTTCAATCTAGGGGTCCAAAAACTCTCACATTGTATCTAAACTTCATAACATGAAAAATATAAATATATAAACACGCTTTAATAGGTTGTTCATACCTCTTAACAAGTTAGAATTCATACTATTTAGGGTCCATAACCCATCCGTGGCAATTGACTACGGATTTCCATTTTTTCGTAGCCCATTCATAGCCAATTACCACGGATGGGCTACGGTCTATGTATTATTCAAAAAAATGTCCATAAAAAATAAAGGACGGGAGAGAAAAATAAAAATACCAAAGTTCGTAGCCCATCCGTGGCAATTAGCTACGGATGAGCTACAAATTTCCATTTTTCATAGTTCATCCGTAGTCAATTGCCACAAATGAGCTACGAACTTTTAGAAAAAAAATGAGATTTTTTTGTTTTAATTTAAATTATGGAATTTTGATTAGCACCTACAATATAGTAATTTCACTTGAGTTGCAAAATTTTCAAATAAAAATAAATTTGGTCTGTATTTCATTAACGTGCGTACTTTTATAGAGAAATCAATTACCGTTTAAATCGAACTTATTATGTTTTCACTTAACATTGCGTTAATGTTGATAAACGTTCAGTCTAGGAGTCAAAAAACTTTCACATTGTGTCTAAACTTCATAAACGAGAAAAATATGAAGATATTAACATGTTTTAATACGTTGTTCCTACCTATTAACAAGTTATAATATATATTATTAGTTGTCCGTAGCCCAACAGTAGCCAATTGGCTACTGCTAAGCTATGAAATTCAACGAAAAATTGAGGTTTATCATTTTTAATTTGAATTATGAAATTTTTATTGCACTTACAACGTAGTAACTTCACTTGAGTTGTAAATTTTTCAATTAAAAATAAACTTGGTCCGTATTTCATTAACGTGCGTACTTTTATAAAGAAATCAATTGGCTAATACAAGCTTAAGTTAAATTAAACTAAACCTATTATATATATAATAATGAATATATAAACATTAAAAAAATAACAAAATTAAATAAGCCTATGAATATTGGAAAAACATAAATGTGGGATGTTTTAGAAAGAATAAAAAAAATTTAAAAAAATTTTAAAATTTTTTTAAAAAAAACAAACTTGGCCGGCCGAAGGGCCTACCAGAGGGCCTGTCGGCTGGCCGGTGTGGCCGAAGTGCTTGCCGGAAGGCCTGCCGGTGTGGCTGGAAGGCCTACTGGAAGACCTACAAGAGGGCCCGCCGGAGGGCTTGTTGGTCGGCTGGCGCGGACAAAGGCTTCACATTTGCCTCTGTCTACCGCCGGATGGCCCGCCGGCCTTTCGGCAAAACAATTTTTTTTTTTTTTATGGCTACACAAACCCGTAGCCATTCTGTCTCCCTCGTTTTTTTTCCAAATACGACTACGAAATGTTTTTCATGCTTTTTCATTTCTCTCTACTTTTTTTCCCTCTCTTCTCTCTCTCTACGAAATTTTCTTTCTCTTCTCTCTAAGGCACTACCATCAACTACCATGGCCACCATCACCACTATCAAAGGCACCATCACTACTACCAACCATTACCATAGGCACCACTAACACTACCAACACCACCAAGGGTACCACCACTACCACCAAGGGCACCATCACCATGACCACCATCTTATTTTCTCTTTTCTATAGGTAAATAGTTTAATGTTTATATTTCCCCTCTTTTTTGTCTACTATACACATATGTATATAAATATTTGGTCAATCTATAGTTTTTGTACTTAATTTTATATTTATTTCTAATTTTATTTAGTGATATTTGACATAAATATTTGGTATTATATTTGACATAAATATTGTGTGAATTAAAAATGTTGTATTGTAGTCATATTTGGTTGTGCAATATAAGATGTTATTTGGTAGTACAATATATTACTTAAATATTTTGGGCCTTTAGTGTTAAATTGGGCTATGAATTCACATGCTAAGTTGTTTATTATGAAGTAAATGTGAAGTGCATGTGTAGAATGTTGTTAAAAGTTAGAGACTTTATGTGGGTGTTGTTATTTGATGTAGTTGTATAATATGTTGAATATATGTTTGATAAAATGCTTGAATGAGTATTTTTAGCCTACATACATTGCATACAACATATATACATGATACATGCTTGCAAAATAAGGCCTAAAGTTGGAATCTTGTAAATTTCCTTGAATTTCAAATGGAAATGTGACTTGTTTATGTTATTAGCTAGTTAGATTGCTAAAAATGATTACCAAGTGAACTTAATAGTGCTCTCGTACAAGTTAATTGCTAATGGAAATTAGGTAAAATATGTGTGAATGCTATAAGTGGTAGCCTACTTTGCTATCACTAGATTTGTGAAACGATTGAATTATTGGTTGTGAATGCTTTATGAGTTATATTGAATTAAACGATTGGATTATGATGTTTTGTTTTATAGTTCATTTTTCAACAAAGTTCCATTATGCACATGTTAGATCATAGCTTTTGACTTATGGAAATCAAAGAGTTTAGTTGCAAGTTTATGAATCACTTTGGAAATGTAACTAAAGCATACTTAGCTTATTTTTGAACTTAGAAAGTCTTTGCTTTATGGATTGTAATTCATCTTGAGAACTTGTGAGTAAAGACAGGTCTAGCTAATATTGTGAGACTTAGAAGCTTTCTACAACATGAAATTTAAAATACTTGGACTTGTAAATATTGCTAGGCTTATATAGACGTATTATGAAGAAATGTTGTGTTTAGCATGTTATGCATAAGCAAAGCTTCAAGAAGGTGTTCTTGTGTATTTGTTGTTGGCATTGAGTATAATTGTACAAGTGTTGGAATGTAGCCAATTAAGGGGAGACTTTGTCCGATTATTATCGCATTCGGTCGGGGCGTGACACCATCAACACCAAGGATACCAACATCATCAAAGGTAGTGCAATATACTAGTTTATATTTGTATGTGTATGTATATATAATCTATATTTTATTTATAATTTATTGGTTTTTTCATTTATTTATTTAATTTTTATTCGTCATCACTACCAAGGGCACTACCAAAGACATCACCAAGAGTACCACCCACATCACCACTATCATGGGCATCATTAACACCACCAATGGCACCATCACCACCACCAAGAGCACCACCATCATATTCTTATCTCTATCTATAGGTAAATAGTTTAGAGTTGAATATGTACCACACTTATAGTTCAATATGTATATATGTCAATGCCGATAATATGTATATGTTAATGTCGATGTAGCATTATTTGATTAGTGGTGCTATTCTTTTATTATATGTGAAAATAATGAAGTCATGTGTTAATTTAGAGTTGAAATAATAGAGTTGAGCTAATTTAGAATTGAAATAATAGAGTCATGCTAATTTAGAATTGAAATAATGGAATCACGTGTTTAAATAGAATTCTTTTGTTAAGTGATTTAGGATTGACTTTGTTGAGATTTAAAGAAAAAGTGGAGAATGATCCATTCGAATACTTATCGAATTGGAAGGATGATGTTGGAGAAGATAATCATTCTTCATATGGAGTTGAGTGTTGTGGTATTGCAAGTACTATGTCCCTGTGTTTTCAAGCTTTTCTAAATGTATACTCGGTGGAGGGAACGTGACTGAACATTTTTCTTATATGTTTGACGATAAAATTATCCCTATTAAGGACTGTGGAGATCTGGCTTACAATGGTTCAAAATGTGGTAGAATTTCTCTTTTCTATATGAATGCATCAATTTTCTCCAACTTGTATCCCCTTTTATGCAAATGGCATTGGTGTTACGAAAAATTATATATTAGAAGGGTAGATAATAAGGTAATTTCATACAAACGACACTTCCATACGCAAAACATTACTTAGGAGATTCAATTACATTTCTTGCTAGAAGCCTTGGAATGATTCCAAGTTTCTTATTAACTATTTTCTCTTCTAACTCATGAGCTTTTGGTGTCTTTTTAATACTATTTCACTGGTTAGATTGTGTCGGGAGAAGAAATTTGGCAATATATATATGTAGATGAGGAATTTAATAAATTAAACTGCTCTAAATATCTTCAAGCAATATTTGTGTGTTATTTATGCATATTTGTTTGTGGTGTAATAGGAGATGACTTTGGAAGAGCATGAGAAAGTACAGAAAGAGAAAAGGAAAGCTTTGCAGGCATTAAAATCATGTGAGCGAGATGATTAGAAGACAATAGTAGATCATTTTAGTTTTTTTTGTAAATTAATATTATTTTTGTATTAGTTTTTTTTGTAAATATTATAAATCTATTGTAAATATTTAAATTTTTGTAAATAATAATTTGTATTTTTAATTTTTTTGCTAATATAAATTTTTTTTATTTATAATTTTTTTATTTTTTTAAATTAAATAAATAATTAGTTACAGAATAGCTACGACAATGTGCCGACAAAAGGCTATGGATATTTGGTGACAATTGGCTACGGATTGGCTACCATACCAATCCGTAGCCGTGGACGACGGCCAATTTATGACCGAAACGACTACTGCTTTGCTACGGACGTTAATAATTAATAACAAAATCAAAATTTTAGTTGGCTACGGAAAAAGGGCTACCGATATTCTACGGATACCAATCCGTAGTCTTGGACTACGGACGATTTATGACCTAAACAGCTACGAATTTACTATAGATGTTAATAATTAATTTAAAAAAAAAGTTGGCTACGGATGGGCTACGGCTATTTTCCTAAGGAAGCTATAAAAAATAAATACAAATTAATTTCTGAAATTGGCTACAGATGGGCTACGGAATATCAAATTGGCGACATGGCTTTTTACTACGGATGGTATTCCGTAGCCTAGCGATCGTCCGTCCCAATTTGGCTACTGCTAGGCTACGAATGTTGGCTGTCGCCTCAGCCTTTTTTTCTTATAGTGTAATGATTTCTCTAAAAATAAATACCAAAAAAAAAAAAAAAATTCCAAGGTGAGTATATGCACATGCAGATCCTCACCAAGATATAGATCCGCCACTGCGAGTGTGTAATATCTCACATCAGTGAGAGACTGGGTGTGTATGCCGATGTGGGAGACTAGGTATGTATGCCCATAACGAGGACATTAAGTCCTTAACAAAGGGTTTGTGTAATATCCCACATCGGTAGGAGACAGTGTATTTGAATAGCTTATAAGTAGGTGTTATGGATATAAGAAATAACTTGGATTAACTATTTTGGACCAATTGATAAGAGGCCTAAGTAATTATTTTTTATACTTACAACACTAGTCTCGCATGCAACTCTAGGGTTTTGGATTCGAGGCGTAACAGTTTCACTCTTTGTGTCTTGCCACTCTATCAAATATTTAATCCATTCCTAATAAGTTTATCATTTTCTCAAGTAAATGAAAAAACTTCTAACACTGAAAAACACCGATGCATTCAGAATTTTTGTTCAGCAAGACTAATATCATACAATTCAACAATTATATATATAATTCTTTTCAAAGTGAGTTAATTTAATTTTTTAACCTAAAAATACTTTCAAAATACATATATTTCAAAAAAATAAAAAATAAAGTAAGTGAGGGGCATACAAGTAGCTCTGCCCATGCTCGAAAGCAGTTTGAATCTAACAAATTTAGTTGATCAAGTTTAGAAGGAAACATTTTGATGCATCAACACCCCTAAACTGAGCCTATTCCTCATCAGTAAGTATGGATTTATTGTTTACTTTTAAAAAAAAAAGAAGTTTATGGGGCAAGAGCTATCCTTTATATGTATGCAAATACCTTGATGAATTCATTCCTCAATATATATATATATATAAAATCGTCAACATAACAATGTGTTTGGATTGAAGGGATAAAATTTAGTAAATGAAAAGAAGAGAGAGAATCATAAAGGAAGATGATTAAATCGTGTTTGGATTTGATAATTTGAGGGAATTAGAGTATCATAAAAGATTATGTGGGTTTTTTGTTTAGATTAGGAGGGTAAATTTCACATTTAATCCCTATTATTTACATATTTTTTAATGTCATCCCTAATATTTTAAAAGATTCATAAAAGTCCCCAATGTTTGCAAAAATAATTCAAAATGGTCCCTATTGTTCAATACTAATCAAGTTGGTCCTTATTATTTTTCAAAAAATTCAATTTAGTCCCTATTATTTCTAAAAAAATTCAAGTTAGTCCTTACATGTGATCCATGATTAGGGACTAATTTAAAATTTTTGAAAAATAATAGAGACTAAATTGGCTAGTTTTGAACAATATGGACTATTTTGAATCACTTTTGTAGATATTAGGGACTAGTATGATTTTTTTAAAACATTAAGGACTAACTTGAAAAAATGTGTAAACAATAGAGACTATTTGCACAATTTACCCCAATTAGGAAGAAAATGGGAAGGGATGGATAAATTTTATATATAAAATGACTTTTAAACCCTTCTCTTAATTTATATAAAACTTTATTTTACTTTTTTTTCTCTTCTTGTATCTTCTTCTTCACCTGCAACAACGCCACTTACAACATTTGACCCCAAAAAGAAAAAAAATAAAAAAATAAAAAAAACAAATATATATATTTGCAACTTTATGGCCATCTTCCACTTTTCTCTGTTTTTCATGATCTATTCTTATATCTTCTTCTTCCTCATATGTAGGAATGACAACGGTTCGGATAACCGTGAAAAATAAAAAAATCGTAACTAAAACCGTTTAGCAAACCAATAACGATAACCGTAACCAAAATCTAACAATTTTCAAAACCAATAACTATAACCGTAACCGTTAAGGATTTAAAAAATTGCAGTGAACCGTAACCGTAACCGTTTAACTAAAAAATAATTAGTTTAAATATAAAAAAAAAAACCTTAAAAAATATAAGAAAAATTAGTTTAAATCTAAAGAAACCAAAAATAAAAGAATCCAAGCTCATGATAAAACTTGAAATAAATTACATAATAATTTTATCAACAAAAATCAAAATCAATAAGTTATGCAAAGAGAAATTCATTCCCAAGTGCCAAGCGTGAAACGTCTCTTCTTTTGTTTCAGCAAATAAATATGACAATTCTTAAGAGTATAAGTATTGGTTTAATAAGATTAACCCATCTCTTTTAATTAAGCTTAGATCACTTTTTTTAATTGAGTTTTGTTTAAATTTTTATCAGTTTACTTACAAATTTTAGTTAGTCTTCTATTATTTTAAGTGTATATATATATGTTAGATTTTTTTATTAAGTTAATAATCGGGTTTCAGGTTTTAATTTCTTTAACGTCAAAAACCAAAACCTATCGGTTTACCCATCAGTTTCCCTTTATAAAACAAAAATCCTAACAAATTCCCCATTGATTTTTATTATTGAATTTTTATTGAGCAGTTACCCGTCGGTTTCGAATAAAACAAGTACCCATTGTCATCCCCTACTCACATGAACACAGCTGCACACTACACACATTAACATACAAAAAACCACACATACACATACAAGCTGCATACACACAGGTCTTTTACACAAATGCATACACCATACACAGCCTCAAGGTTGTACATATACACACAAATGCATACAGTTATGTTACACAGTTATATGAAGAAATAAGAAGGTCAAAATTGGTATCAATATTTTTTGGCTCCTCTTTCCCTCATTTTACCCCAAATTGGGAGGAAAGAAAAATGGGGTATATGAGGGGTTGTTTTGACCCCTCTATTTCTCTCTCCCTTGAAAACCTTTCAAAACAAACAAGGGAGAGTATCTTTCAACCCTTCCTCTTACCTCCATTTCCATCCATTCCCCTCAATCCAAATATACCCTAAGTGTTATATAGATATATAATGGGCCAATAACATTTTGCCCTTGAATTTTAAACTAGACATTGGCTCTATTTGGTTTAGTTGTAAAATTTTAGCTTTCGAATTGTAGAGTTTTTAGCAGTAGAGCTTATGTTAAACAAAAACTGTTGAGTGTTTGCCCTATGTTGGGCAATGTTGAGATTTTAGAAATTTTGAGGACAACATTGGACTTTAAAAATATGAAGGGGTATATTAGAAACAAAATAACTTCTCGCATTATGTGAAAAAAACTTCACAAAATCATTTTTCTAAACCTCCAATTTAGAATTAATTAGTGAACAATAAGTAACCCACATGAACCACTTTGCACAAATAATAAATTAAATTAAAAATGAAGCCTTCATCAAAAACAAAATTAAGCTAAATTAAGCATTTAACTATAACCAAGCTATCATCCCATGCACAAAGAAGATGAAAAGGTTAGTTTGATTTACATGATATATCTATGTATTGGTGTAAATAATGATTTTTGAGACAATTTTATGTATAAAAAATTTGGAAAAAACCATTTTGGTGCCGGAGGTTATAGCAAAAATCCAAGTTAGTCCCTGTGTTTTGTAAAAGACCCAATTTGGTCCCTATCATTAGCTTCTATTTGACGGTCAATGGTTTGACCGAGTTAAAAGACCAAAACACCTTATATTTAGCTGTTGAAGATTAGAAGGAAAAAGAAAAAGAAAAAAATAAGGTCAGTACACAAAATATACCCCCTATATTTTAAGGTTTGCCCTTCACCTATCCACTCGAGAACATCCAAATCAAAGACATTCACGACAAAATTGGCCAAAACGCCAAAGATCCTTTCATGAAAGTTATCACAAGCGAGAAGCTTCTTTCTAATTCAACACACTTTGCATAGATAAATGCAACAGCCTTTTTAATCCTCCCCACTGTTTTGACAAAGTCTGAGCTTCACTGGGTGTCAACTAGTTCAATCATGTTTGATTAATTAGTTCAATCTCTTCCTTACACTTTGCCTGACAAATTACAAGGAAGTAATCAGTTCAAAGGAAACCAATAATTTTTTATATAACACTTAGAGTCATATCTGATACATCAGTACATATATATTTTGATGTGCAAAATACTTCAATAACTAGTACAGAAAATGCACAAGGTTAGTTCAACTATATGCACTATAGATTTTTTCCAGTTAGAAGAGAAGGACAAACCTTTCAACTATATGTATTTATGAATGAAAATATTACAAATTAAACTGGAAAACACTCATAGAATTAAGAGACAATTAAAGCTTCACTTATTCCAATTCTTTGTATAACAAGTGACCTATGCAGTGCATCTTTCTTATTCAGAAGATTATTACGAATGAGGTTTGGGCGAGAACAACTTTTTCCATGATAAATAATTATTGCATGGCCTTCTTTGAGTTTGTCTATAGAAACAAGTATCCCACCACTCTCTGCCATAAGCAAATTCGCAATATGAATGACTTGTGAAAACCTTCTCTGCATCGTGATTGTTGGCTTTATGCCAATAATATAATTTTGATTATAACAAATCAAGGAAAAATGAATTTCTTAAGTGTGTTTGTGCTAATATATTTATACGCTTAAATACACATTTATTGGCTTTAGTGCATTAAATGTATGTATCATTATAAGCCAAATTGTACTTTAATATTTTGGCTTATGTGGATATATTTACTAATAATATTGTGAGCCAAAATATATTGTGAACGCTTAGCAATTGAAAGAGGAAGAGATCTTCCACAAAGAAGATATGTGATTGATCAAAGAATAAATACAAGATAGAAAAGATAGAAAAGATGCAAACTTATGTATTCTATTGGAGAATGCAAAGATCAAGCTCACCACTAGCATGAAGAAATAGAGTCTTGAAAAGTTGAAGAAAATGAAGATCATATTTCAAGATTCAAGACTTGAAGACATGAAGATGAAATGGTGTAATAAAGACAGAGACGTGGTGACATAAGGGGTAGCGGCTTAAAAATGTCATTTTCCTTAGGTATGCATTTTTATAGTTCAAGATCTTGGTAATCTTTCAATCAGTGGCGAAGCCAGACACCCGGGGTTAGGGTATTCACTAGGGCGTCTGGCTCTGCCACTACAGCTTGATATCCGTCACAATAATTTGTGTGCAAAAGGGAAAACCCTGAGCAGAAAATGAACCTGAGCCAATGACCCAAAAGGAAACACTCGAGCAGAAAATGATCCCAAGGCAGCGTTATTATGTAGGCACATGAAACACAAAAATGAACACTCTTTTCCAGCAATAATCCTATGCAAAGCAGCAAAAACATCACTGTAAATTTCAATAAACTAACCTTTTGGTCATACCAAGAGAAAAGATAAGATAGATATCACGCGTTGAAAGTATAATCAAGACTCGAAAATGTGCTATGGAATATGAATCATCTCTATTTATAACTGTACACAGCATTTCTAAAAAGAAAAAAAAATATAGTTCATCTTCACTGTACTAAAGTAAAAGCTACAGGAGTATTGATCAAATAATCCAAACCCCAACAAGACTCAAAAAAGAAAAGTAAAACAGACAATAAACCTTCATCAGATTCTACTAGTGCAGCAGAGAGCCCAAGAACTACAATGTTCAATTAGTCACAAACGATAAATCAAGTAACTTGAAAGCCCTTTAGTCACAATGACAAATAAGAATATAACTATCTTAAAATAAAAATTATGCTAAATAAGCATTCATTATCAAAACAGAAAACAACAGGGATTGGAGAAAGGGGCTCACATCACGATATCGCGTCTCGCACTGGGGTGGAAAAGGGATGAATCGTCAACGCCGTGAAAAGGAAGTTTAGACTCGCACAGGGTGGGATGATTTTGGTTTGTGACCTTGTTCTACTTCAGAATGGGAAGGGTTTGACCAAAACAAAACATAAAACAACGGAGATTGGAGAGGGTTTTGTTTTTTATTATTATAAATAGTAAAATTACCATTTTATCCTTCAGTGGGTGGAGGTTAAGTCAGGGTATGCATTGGTACACCCCATCTTACATGTGCCTTCGCCCCTGCTTTCAAGAATGTCTTTAAATCTTTCCTTAAGAGTTTTGAAAATATTTCAAAAGATTAAATGGGTTGGAACATCTTTTGAAGAAGTGTTCTTAAAAGGTCCAAATGATTTATCTTCAAAAGATTGAAATTTTGGGTAAAAATGTGTTTTAAACTCTTGAATTCAAAAATCGATTTTAATATTTTCACAAGAGTTTAGAAGATATTTTAAAGTCTTAAATAGGTTGGAAACACTTTAGAAGAAGTGTTTTCGAAGTGCTTAAAACTTTTACCTTCAAAAAATTGAATTTCTGGTGAAAACTTTGTTTCAAACTCTTGAATTGAAAAATCGGTTTTAATCTTTCCTCAAGAATTTAGAAAATATTTTGAAGTGTTAAATAGATTAGAAACACGTTAGAAGAAGTGTTTTTGAAATGCCTAAACGTTTTACCTTTGAAAAAATTAGATTTTGGGCTCAATTTCGCAAAATTGAAAATTTGTCACTATTTTTCCGTTCGACCGGATAATGTTTAGTCGCCCGGATCCACCCATCCGAATCCATGGCAGTAACTATCCGGACGAGTAACTCGATCGGATCCATTTGACCAGATTACCCGAATTTAAAAAACTAGCCGTTATTTGAACATTGCAATGGTTTCTATAAATTCCAAACCAACCTATTTTTAATCAAACAACTCTTTCAAGACTCTTTCAACATATTTATAACATCTCTAAGTTTCAAATTTCATATCTTTATCAAATCAAATCAAGATTGAGCTTAAATTTGCAAATCTATTGAACATTCAAGTTCTTTCAATTGTAATATCTACTCATTGAGGAATTTTGAATGTTCTTTATTGTACTATCATTCAAATACTTAAATCTTTGTATTGTATACACTCTTGGGCTCTAGATTAGGATTGAGAGAATCCTTGTAAAGAGAAGAGTGTGGAAAAATCTTTTGTGCACTCAAAGGAAAAGGGATAATAGGTTGGAGCTTTACCTACATTTGAAAAAAATTGTGTTTTCTCTTTTGGACTCAAGAGAGGATTGTTGTAAGTTGGTTTGTGCTTCCCTAACATTTGAAGAAACATTAATTTAGTGGAGTTTAGGAAATCATAAAGGGATGAAGACCTTAGGTGGTGGACTAAGCTTTCGGGAGTTCGAACCCTTGAAAATACCGAGATTGATTTCTCTCAACCTACTCTATTTACATTTATTATCATATTGCTTAAAGTAATTATCTTACTCTTGTGTGTGATTTTATTTATCATAATATCTCTTATCAAGTTGTTCACACAAAGTGTTCGATAAATTATCTCAAAGAGATTTTTGTGGGTTGTAGTAGAATTTTTAAATAGCAATACTTTGATATAATCTTAATTCAACCCCCCTCCCCCCACTTCTTAAGATTATTTGCCACTAATAGTGATGACCTTCACTACTTCCCCCGAACTCCAAATTTGAAACAATACCCATCAAACTCCAAGTTTGAAATAATACTCGTTTGGCTGAGATAATGAATAAACCATCAAAATAAAAATAGAACAAAAAAATACCCAAAAAAAAAGAAGAAACTTTCGAAATAAATAAACTCGATAAATAATACATGATGTTCGAACAAAATAATATAAGTTTTAGCATCATCCGAAAAATCCGAAATTAACAGTAGCATCAATATAGCATTCAAAAAAATTAATCAATCATAATAATAGATGAAAAACACACAAAGATTAACAATTTATACACATAAACCCGGATCATATGATCATAAGTAAAAAATCACCCTAAAAGCTTGAAAAAGTTTATCTACCACAAATAAATCATATGCAAAGCTAAAATCCAACAAAATCAAACATAATATGTCTAAAATAGCCAACAAAGTAACATAATACAACTATTATTAAAATTGTTAGCAAAAACTAAACCCTAAACCCTACTAACCTATTCAATTTGAAGGCTTTTCGCAATGAAGGACTGTTGTGGGAATTATTTGTAACGCCCTTATCCCTCACGAGACCGGAGGCTCTAATAGTCATGATAATCACAACCCAATTTCAACCCGGTCACAAAATTTAGGGAAAACGGATGGAGTTTTCCCTATTTATAGGACTATTTGGAAACCTGTAAACTACAACATACAACCACAAGACTATAATCCACAACTTCAATTTGTTTCATCCTTATCAGCATGCAAGTCAACTAAACAGAAGAGTAAACAATTGAAGTTATTACAAACCACTAGTATCTAATCATCAACAAAGCTAAAACTTTAATATTACAATCCTTGATATAAGATAAATACATACATGGGCACAAAGTCTCAAATACAATGCAAGCATATCATGATCACATTCTTCCATGTTTTACACACTGATAGACCAAGCGGGTCACACAGGAGGCAATCCAATCTTCAGCTTTTCCTGAAATATGTTGAAAAGAGGAATGAGTAACCAAGTTACTCAGTGAGGGAGGTGATGCAACATACCGGGCGTGCAATATGATATGCAAACACAAGAAATCATATATATACAACATAAACCAACAAGTTAAATAGCCAAGTAATTAACCATATTAAAAAGGATACGGTTCCACTTCAAGTCTTCAATCATGAGCCACGAGCCACGAACTTCACGCAAGTGCCGGCAAACCCCTTACTCCAACAAGTTGGGATACTCCGGATGTATCCCCACCCTACGACCCTTTCTCCTGAGGTAGGTCCATGCCCAGCAGGTGAACCATGCCTCTAGAGTAGTGGAGTATGCCTCAGCAAGAAGGGAATAGGCACCATGGTAGTCGAGGGAGCACGGCAAGCCCAACGCCGCCCGTGTTTCTCGATGCTACCATGTCCGAAAAGGTTGCGCAACCCGATATTCGATCACAATAATTCAAGCAATGACAATATAATTCAAGAATCACATAAATGAGGGACAACACAGTAAGTAGCCCTCGCACGTAGATTACAATAAATAAGTTATATAACAATATAAATAAAAGTCAAGTGTATATTTAGTCTATTCATATCAAAGTACACATAATTATAAGCAATCATATTAAACTATACAATTTATTAGCAGTAAAACAAATTAGGATGCACAAAAGAATGTAACTCCCTCACCTTTTTAAAATCAAACCTGCAAGAATTTAGCCAATCTCTCCAATACTCTCCGAAAGCACCAATTTCTTTAATAACCATTCAAAACCACTACCTAACACAACAATGCTATTCAACTTAAAGACAACTCATTCACATTAAAACAGCTAATTTGCGTGCAATAGTCACATTTTATATAATCATCAAAATATAGCTCAATTAGTATGATCTAAGAACATTAAACATGCATATTTCATGCTAAGGCTAAATGATGTGCATACTTTAATCAAAAGTTAATTAACAAGCTTGAAGGCAACATTAACTTTCATAATTCCATTAATTATGCACTAGACTACTTTGAACTCCTAAACACGTTATTAAGACACTCTTATATTCATTAACTTGCGTTCATTCACGAACATTCCACTAAGTAGCGCTAGTTACACTAAGTTAAAATAAGAATTCTAACATATAGTAGAACACATACTTATCACATGAAATTCTGTAGATATTATTCATAGTCAATACACTAAAGTTCACATTATATAAACAACTTAACAATATAGTAAGAATTAGACAATATTCTTTCAAAGTAACTACATCACACAATTCACAAACTTCGCTAATAGAATACAAAAGCTATCCAAATGCATTTAAACTCTCAAATAACTAACTACAAGTAAATAAACTATTATGCACATAAGGATGAAGTCTCCCTCACCTCTACCAAGCTCCAAAATGCAAGATTGGCTTCAAATCACCCTCAATCACCTTGAACATAAAGTTAAACATTGTTTTAATTACTCTTTAACTACAACATTCATTAATTGTCTAACTAGGTTAGCTAACTCATAGTTTACTTAATTAACATACAACCTAGTAATCATTCAAGTAATATAATATACAAACAATATAACTAACAAGCAATAAAATCATGATATAAGCATGTTCTACAATCATTTAAAAGAGCATTCTAAGCATAGATAACCATATTTAACTCCATAATAGTACTATTAATTTATAAAGCCATTAATCCATACTTATTCTCATTACAATTAACTCAATATAAAACTCAAGGAAAACACTTAGAACTATGGCAATACAATTACTATAAACAAGAATTCACTTAGAATCTTTAGTTCAAGAAAGCAATTATGCAAATTACAAAGGGGCATATAAAAAATTCACATAAAACTATACCACAAGCTCCAAAACATCTTGAAACGACCTTTAAGCACACAAGAAGTCATGCTAAGGCCTTACAAGCCTGAGACAATCGAATTTGTACTTAAACCCCTTTGTTATTCCATCCGTTTTTCTTCCAAACTCAAGTTAATAATTCAAATTCAAGGGGAAGCTATACCAATCTTCTAATTAACCCTTAAGGTACCCTTACAACCCGTAAACATGTTCAATTACCCGCAATTACCCCAAAAGTCCCAATTTTCCTCTTATAGCTTTGAACGACACCTACCTTAACCGGGCTTCAAACAAGAGTTAGCAAAGGTTCTATAGCACCTAGGTAGCCTAAGAACACTAAAAGTGAAGCCCGAATCCACCCGGATTAGCATTAACCCCGAAACCCCTTTTAAAAAGTTGGCTAATTCACGTTTTATTCAAGTTTCGAGCAATTTGAGTGCACGGGGCTATTAAACTACTCTCATTAGCACATAAGGCATCTATTAGAAGCATTGAATCAAGTTAATACACACAATTACACAAAACCCTAGAAATCCCGTCACTATTTACCCCTACGAATCAATCATTGATTTATACCGTTTAAAATGTGAAACAATAGCATAAATGTGGTCTCTACTACACGTATACAACATATATAAGCTTATTTGAGCATTGCAATAGCATTAGACAACATTTCTAACAAATCAAGAAAATAGCAACATTTCTAAAATGCACAAATAAGCATGAAAAACCCTCACCAATACGCGTAGGAACTCTCGGGAGGCTAGCAAACACCTTAAACTACTTGCTCCTTCCTTGGCTTGGCTTGGCTTGAAGATTTGATGAGCAAAATCCTCTCATTCTTCTCTTATGTTGATTCTCGGATTTGCTACAGTAATTTCTGCATCTTCCCTTTTTTTTTTTTTTTTTTTTGCTTAGTTATGACTTGTTTGTGTTTGGTTGATTATATATTAGGGTGTGGCCTATTTGGGTGAGTGTATGGTCTAACAAAATGAACCTAGTTAACTTATATCCGAGTCTATGATTGCAATTTTGTGCTAGCTAACTAAAACATATTGTTCATACGTAACACTATTCACTAGTTCACTAAACTATTTTCTAAACGAAGGTTCCTATCGCTCCTAGATCAAATGCATATTTTTCTCACTCCTAAAACAATTAATATGATTTAATAAAAATGCTAATTCATTAATATAATACAATTGAAAAATGGAATGAAAATTAACTAAAACAGACAACAACGAAAGCACAGAATTAAATGCGCAATTAATGGATGCAACAGTTAAAAATGTGTAAAATCTCGGGCGTCACATTATTTCTATCTCAAGGAGCTTCGTAGGTGCATTTAAATCTTCTTGAATTTCTTTTTTTTTTGTTGGAGAACAAATCATTGCCACGGGTGTGTGTATTTTGTTGTGTGGGTATGTTTGTGTCGTTGGAAGGGAAAAGGGAAGTGCCACGCCTATCCTTTCATTTCTTTACATTTTGCCCTTCCACCAGTTAACTTAACATCCCTCCACTTAACGGAGGGACGAATTGGTCTTTTTATAAAATACAGGGACTGCTTTGGGTTTTTTATGTAAACTCAAGAACTAAAATGGTTTTTACCCTAAAATTTTTAGTTCCTTCCATTTTGTAGTGTGTATCATTCAGTTAAAAAGTGTTTTAGATTGAAAGGTAAGCAATATTTGCATGGTTAACAGTGAAATATTTAATTTAATTAATTAAGTCTCAAATAAGGTATAAGGTTTTTTTTTTCTTTTTTTACTCCCCACTCCTATGAGATTCGACAAATCTCCCAATTGTTTAAGGGAATAGCTCATCGCTAAGTCATTCTCCAATCTCCAACTAAGGTGTAAGGTTGGAAACTTGATACATAAAAAAAAGCCTATGTAGCACCTGAAAATCAACTCATTGCATGGAGCATCAAGGCAGAATATTCTACAAATTTATTCTTTATATATACTTGTATATTCATGTTAATGAAATACGACGGCAAGCTCTAGGACCATAATGGAATCTTCCAGCAACATTTCTTATGCATTCCAAACAGAAGGTTTTCAATTTGTTAGTGGTGTTGTTGGAGGATGCATTTTGTAATCACTTAATGATCTTCAACTTTTTAATCAATTTGAACCTCCAACGTTAGCATATATTATCTGCGAAGATGGGGCACGCGTGTTTCCCATTGGGAACCGATGGGAGAAAACGAAAGAATTCACTTCGACTTGAGCGCATTGGAACAAGTGTGAGTGCAGCTAATTATCATATATTTCAGGAGTGGATTGTTTGCCGTCCCTGTATTTTGGTCGAAATATTCATTCACTTTCTGTATTTTTAAAATAGGCTTCTTACTCTCTTGTAATTTTCGGAATGTAGCTGCCCGCCCCCCTCCGTTAAAAAAGTCGTCTAATTTAACAGCAATTGTAACACACGCGCTTAAAATGTAATTTTTTTATGCTTTTGGTTTAAATAAATTTGTTGTTGGACAAAAATACTCTTTTAATAAATTGTTTGTCGCCCTCCTATGTTTTTCCTGAAATACTCATTCACCCCCTATGTTTTTAAAATAGGCTCATTACCCCCCTGTGTTTTTTCGATTTTAACTTTATGTAAGGGTATAACGATCAATTAACTAATTTGGTAACGTTTGCTAACGGAATAAGAGATTTTGGGTGCGTCAGTAAAATCGAAAAACACAGGGGAGTAATGAGCCTATTTTAAAAACACAGGGAATGAATAAATATTTCGACCAAAACACAAAGGGTCGACAAGCAATTCACTCTATATTTCAGCACAAAATCTTTTGTTATTTTTGTATCGAGTTAATACCATTATACTCAATGAGTTCTCCGTAAAGTTATAAAATCTTTCATAAACTTTACGACTTGTTTTCTTGCAGAGGATTATTGGAAATTGAACCTCCTTGATCTGAAGTCTTTTAATAGTATTTACATTTTATTAGTTAACTATGATATTACTTCTCTGGGGCTTAATTAGTTTGGTTTAGATTATTTTTTCATTTTTATTAGAATGTTTTCAATTTTAAAATTATTTTTTGTAATTAATTGAACAATATAGCTCCCCTGTGTCGGCAAAATCTTATAAAATTAAAACATTGCAATTTCTTGCAATTAATGATCAGCTAGCATTGTCATTAATTCAACCCAAAACTAACTAAGCCAAAATAGCAGCCTTGTTTGGTTTTTAAATCTTATTACTTAAAAGGGTAGATTACTTAATAATATTTTCAGTGTAATTGAAATTCTTTAGAGAATTAATGGTTACACAGTGAAGCACATACAATGAGAAAAAAAAAATTCAAACAAATCGTAATTATAATAATCACGATGCAGTAAAAGCAAATATCAGTATATAATTGGGCGGGAAATCCAAAATATTGGTGGAGATAATTCCATCCAAAACTTTTTATTTTCAAAATTGTAACCTCAAATGCTAGACTGCCAATTTAATTTAAAATTAGACAAGCTTTTTAATGTGCTCAGATATCAAGATCTCACATGACGTAACGCTACATCTATGTGAAACTCACAACTATACTAATTCGGACGGAATGTTATGCATTACGATTAACTAGAATGGTGGAAAAAGACTGAAAACTAAAAGCAAACGCCTCGTTAACAAATTGAATTTATGATTAATTGAGCCCACTCTCGATCCCAGAAAAAGAATAGAAACAAAAGACAAATGGCCGAGTGGCCTGACCCACGCATGAGACTGATCACCAAAAATTTCTAATTTTAACATACAATAAATTTTTCATATTCAACCATCTATCTGCCACCTAACTCTTGTTCTTTTTCTCTCTCTCCTTTACTTTTTGGCTGCTGAGGTCACCCAATTATTGTTTGCCAATTTTAATTTTTATAAGTTCTTTTTATTGGTCAGATGGACAATTTTATTAGAGCCATTTTAATGTACTTGGACGGTTGGACCTCATTTTTCACTTAAAATGAATATTCTCTTTTCTTTTTATAATGAGAAACTCATCGTAAGTAAAATCATATTAGATCCATATCAATATTGCAAATTTCATAGTGCAATAGCACACTCCAAAGTTGCAAATCTTGTTATGTAATGACACACTCCAAGGTTGCAAATCCTGTTACGCAACAGCACGATCCAAGATTACAAATCCAGTTATTCAGCAACGTACTCCAAAGTTGCAAATCCTGTTAAGCAGCAATTCTAGATCCCCTGTGAACTTACAATCAATAACAAGTTGGACCCTCTAGGGAAGGCTCACTGTCTGCCCGACCCTTTTTCTATTTTCTATAAGCGGGGTCCTAATAGATTTCTGCCTTTGGACTTCTAGTCTCTTACTAATTTGGGTTTCATCGTTTTGGGTCGAGGCTCTTGTTTGGTGCCCTACTTTTTAGAGTGGATCATGTGGTGAGCCCTTAACCCCTAAAACCCCCAAGCTGGTGTGAGTCTTTCCCCTCCCCTTTGTTATGAGCAAGTGATGCTATTTATAACCATTGTAGGGTGGACCCATGGCTACCCATATTAGAGATTCTTTCAACTTCTGATTGCTTGTAACGGACTTAGTAGTTACATCGTGACAAGTGGATGCCTCTGTCGTCCTCGGATTGGTGCAGAATAGCAGTTTGATGTCTTAGTTAACAAGTGGGATGACCCGAATTTCTTCTCATTGGTTGAAAAGGGGCGCTTGTTGTATACCTTACGTTTTCCTTATGCACTTCATTCTGATGGCAAGCGCGTCAGAGCATAAAGGCAACCCCCTCTGGGTCCCATCGTCCCTATTCACTTGATGCATTCACATCTCTTTGATCCTCTTAGGATCTTTTGGATCTTTCCTTGGAATGAAAGGTTGACGACCAGTTAGTGGATCTATTATGACGAGTTTTCCTCGGTCTCTATGCCCAATGCATCTATCCTACATGCTAACGCCTCTAACGTCATTACCTTTGCCAAGTGTGAGATCTTGAGATACTTATATTAGTTTTCTCTTGACACATCACAGTTCCCTCCTTTTCCTCTTTGCAGGAATCTGCGATAGGCCTATTTTGCTTGGGTCATGGCCATTGATTTTTCCATCTTTCTTCCAGGCCTTCTACGTTGGATCGATTTTGGTCTATGACCATTTTTAGCATCTACAGCAGCATAAATTAAGATTTCAAATTCCGTTATACAGCGATGTACATATTCCAAATCAATTAAAAATCGAATAATATTTGTAATGGAACAAAATAAATATCATTAATTGATCTAAAACCCGCAGTTATAAACTACATAACTCCCTTGTGGAAAGTCGTGAGACATTGCAAATTCCCAAAAATTACAATATCAATATGCTTCATAATCAATTAAGCAGGCAACTTTCTCTCGATAAAATCATAGGTTTTGTCAATGGAAAAACAAAAAGATAATGCCAGTCTATGTAAGCATACATACATTTTTCGGCTAATCGGCTTCAAGATCGGGGATGCGGTAAATTTGTTGTATTTTTAATGAAAAAATATTATTTTACCAATGGAAAGCATTTATAAAATTTGTTTCGACCCCAATTGAAAGAAGATATATCAAAATAACATATTCGAGAATTTAAGTTTCTATTTTTGGACCAAACGAAGTATCCCGCACTTGTTCTCAGAGGTTAATTCGACGCGAATAGAAGAGAACCCATGCAACATAGTTTAGCTAAATGGTTGGTTCAAGTAATAATTCTTGAATTTGATAAAGGTTTCACTTAATTTTCTCATGTTTTATTTTGAACATTATAGTTTAATTTTCAACCCAATTTTATTAAATTCATCTTGTCAACCATCTAGGACAACATTGTAAATGCATCTCAGGTGACTATTTTTGTGGCAACTTTCACCAAAATAACAAAAGAATTAGTATTTGACCAAAAAAAAAAACAAAAGAATTAGTAAAGATTAACGATGTGACAACCCTTAGGAACCATATATAATATAAAACTCATCAACAAATGCAAAAATAGCATTTATGATTGATTCACCTTCTCCATCAGTCACAACCGAAATCGCAATTTCACCAGCATTGCCTATTCTTCTCACTGCCCGGTCGTAGAAACCTGGTTTACCTTCCCTATTATTTTATGCAAGTTTCAAGCGTATATCAGCTTTGTTGTCATATTTCCCATTCGAAAAGAGAAAAAAAAAAATATACAGTCAATTTTCATTCATTAATTTGAATTTTTCCTAAAAATTGACTTAATGGACCTTAGATAATACTAGGTATCACCCATCCAAGCATCACAGCAAACATGACATCTCATTTGACATGCCAACAGGACCTCCGTATTTTTCTCTCTCTTTCCCACTACATTATCACGAAATAATTCACAAAACAGCATCAAAAGTCCATGAAACATCAATATGAGTGTTTGCAGAATATTACCTGGGTTGTGCCATTGTGATATTACAGATAATTGAAACAAGAATAAATTCAAAAGAAGAAAAACATTATAGGGAAGGCATCTTCCACATTGTCTTGGTCACAAGATGTATGGATAGACAATGTACAACCTAATTCTTGGAAACCTCATGTACCTTTTGTAAAATGTTCTCAAATGTTCTCCTTGTTCGGGAAAGTATATGAGAAAATGTTCTACTTCTTCTGCCAACCATGGGGGCTCATTTTACATCAATATTGGAGGAGTATCAGCGAAAAAAGGCATATTCTTCTGCTGAAGCTCTTCATAATCTTGTGGATTTGCAGTCCTCGGATCAAAAGGTTTACGATCAGGAAGGATCAACCCCTGTTTAATGCGCCCTAATCGTCTTGAATGTAAAACTTGTTTTGACACAACTGGCAGCCGAATGGATTGATATTCCTGAAGAGCTAAAGCTAGACTTTCAAGTCCCCACTTCTCAAGGCATTTTCCTAGAACCGCAGCATCCAAAATTGACATGTTTGTGCTTCTTAAACCATGAGGAGTTGTAGGATGAGCTGCATCTCCAACAAAAACCACATTATCCCAAAATATTCTTTCTAAAGGATCACTGTCATAGATGACGTTTAGGAAAGGTGTTGGTGTTTCTTTTATGATTCTCACTAGTTCTGGGACCCAAACCTTCTCGGCTTCTTCCTGCATTTTCTCAATCATTTCACTGCTAACTTTCATGGTCACCGAGTTTCCCTGAGTCCAACCATAAAAGATGACGTTGATTAGAAATGCTGTGGCACTAGAATCACTCTTCTATGCATATGTTTTTATTACATCTCCATATAAGTATTTCAAAATTACATGCTGCTCAGCTACAACCTGCTTGAGGTAACAAGAGAAATGTTCCGTTTTTCGGGTTGCTTTATGCTGGTCAGGAAATGACATAGCACGAGAAAGGAAATTACCTTGAGTTCCGGTTCAGGTTGATTAACATACCAAATCCAATTGATCCTTTTGTTCAACAGCTCATAGAACACATTGTGCGTTCCAGAACTCAAATCGAAGTATAGACATCTCCCAAGATCAGGGTATGCCTTCTTCAGGCCTATAATGGCTTCTGAATTCTCATTTTCTGAAAAATCAAGAACCCCTCTCCAGGCACAGTAACCTGAATATCTACCAGAGAATCAATATTATTATAAGTACTAAAGAGTCATTTTAAGAAATTTTTTATGAAAGGCTCTTATCACAAACCTCAGCTTAAGTTCAGGAAGGAAAATCTGGCGGATTGAGGAGAGACAGCCATCAGCTGCTATAAGCAAATCACCACCTATGTCGATTACATCACCAGTTTTGAGAACTTTAGTTTTGACGTTGACACGAGTTTTGTCATCAGAAATGCAGAATGATAAGAACAAATGACCCCATAGAACAATATCTTGTTCTGGGGGTAGTGCATTGTATAAAATGTTGTGGAGATCCGCCCAATATGCTGCTCTAAAGTTGAAGCTCTCATCCCTTGTCAGTGTGCAGCTAATTTTCTTTTCCGCATCTGTTGCTTGGTTCTATAGCCACAAAGTGAGAAAAAATCTATTTAGAGTACAATTTTGAAATCAATGGAGTGCTAAGGATGCATCTACTTTGGTGATTCATATTAACCATCCACATTCCTTACATATCAGGAAGATCTTGAGGAATGCTATATATATATAAATATATATATATCTCAGCCGTAGTCAATGCGAGTCACTGTGATGATACGAATCATTACTCAAAATCTCAAAGGAAAAAGTTTACCTCTCTACTCACCCGCTATGGAGTTACTTTTGTTTTGCTAAATCTCTAGGGAGTACTTATATTCTAAGCAATGTGGCACTTTTAGTCAAGGAAAATGTAAGCATTTCTCTTTCTAGTTATTCTTCTCTGTTGTTCGATTTCCTTCTTGACATTTCATAGGCGAAAATGTAGTCATGCTCGGGTGAGAAATGATGACCTATTACTGAAAACATCGCCAAGGATTTTTTTCAAATCTAAACCTTGTTTTTCGAAGAGTTTACACTGGATTAACATTGGATTACACTTCAAGTCAAAATTGCTTGCAATATAGTTATCAAATCTAAAGCTAATCTGAAGATATATTTTCACAAAAGAAGGAAAACAACATAACCATCTTGCATCAAAAACATCCACAGTTAAGCGCGTTCCAAAGTTCTCTGTTTTACTCTTTCCTCTAGCTCCCAAAAGAAGACTGAGATGTGTTTTTCCCACTTTTTCTTCACATTTCTTATTGATTTAGAAAGAGAGTTAGCATTATCAACATTCCATGAAGAATAATAGTACTAATTCCCAAATTTCTTTCACTGTTTTTGGCAACAATATCCTTGATATCCAATGCTTTTAAGCTACTAACTAAATCTAGAGAACAGTAATCATACTTGAAAATCTCAAATCAAAATACTCTGACTAAAAGGATACTTTGAATCCCAATGCATCCTTTGCAACATATTCATTATCACCCATTTTTCCAAATTATGCAATTAAATCACTTATGCCTCAGTTGAGGAGGGAATATTCAACGTTTATATATGATTAAGATAGGGACGGATCAATTGCTGTGTTCATTTTACTTCGGCCTAATTAAAACCAGAATCCTCGAATCAATATGCAACCTCAACAAGGTTAAGATAACACTCACAGTGGAATAACCTGAGTCCAATTATTAACCTTACAACACATGAAGGCTTTATCAACTTGTCAAAAAATACTTAAACACGTTTTGAATATAGCAGTAGTAGTAAAAAATCTAAGTTGTTATAAACTAATTACAAATCTAGTACAAAAATCAATGTAAGACGGAATATGTCAATTAAATGCAGCTTGTTAGAAAGAATAAACGAGTATTTCATTAATAATCAAATAAAAAAGTCACGTTACTTAGAGCATCTCCAATTGGGGTCTTCAAAATATAAAACTTTTTAAATTTAGATATTTTTAGAGATCTCAATCTCTAAAAAACCTTATTAATAATTTAAATATACATGAGACCTACTACTTTTGCCTAACTTTTAAGTCAAAAAAAAAGCCTCATTCTCTATTTTGCTCTTCAAATTTGTTGAAGAAAATAGAGACTGGACCCTATTTTGACTTAAAAGTTTATAAAAATAGTAAACTTCATGTATATTTAAATAATTAATAATACTTTTTAAAAACTAGAGTTTCTAAAAATATTCAAATTTAAAAAATTTTACATTTTAAAAATCCCATTAGATATATTTTTATAGAGTAACGCTAGATACCAAGGGAGCTAAAATACTCAAAATGGACAATTTTTTTAGTGGGCGATAAATTGATCTTTTAGCCTAAAGCACCTTAAAAATAAATAAAAATTTTAAAGCATACAGCTACAACTCACCCTTAATAACTCTGCTCTTGGAATTAATGGACTGCAACCCCCTACTGGCCCCTAAGTAAATTCTACTACCTTATTTTTATTATTAATTTTTTAAATATTTAATTGACATACTAAAAAAAATAAAAAAAAAGTTAGTTATTAAAGCATCCAAACACAAAAGAGTTGTACGTACTTGATCAATTGTTAATGGCAATGTAGTATTTTCCAAGAGCTTGGGCTGACCAAGCCATGACGTTATGAGCTTCTGAGCCAAAGGGTCCAGACCAAGTCCAGCACCAGTTGGGCTTCTAGTTGGTGGTGCTGACGTTTTCTCCAGCACAACAACATCCCAACCTGCTAAGATAAGCGCGTGCGCACACGATATTCCTGCTATGCTGCCTCCCACCACCACTGCCTTCGGCTTCTTGTTTGCTGCGTCCTTCATTTTTCGATCGATCCTACTCTCTCTCAGTATCTAAACTGTGAGGAGAAATTGTGGACCAAATGATTGTTCTGAAATGCACGAGAGGGCAATTTGTTTTGCACGTGTGGTTGTAATTTTTTTTTTTTTTTTCATTCAAAGACATTTAAGTCTTATGACATATATCAAATGAAGTTATAATCTTGCAATTTTTCAGATACACATTGAAAAATATACTACTAAACCAAAGTCTATTGATTGTGTGGTTGTAATTGTCCACTTACATTTTCTTTAATTTTTGCTTTGGTTTTTTCTCTTCCACGTTATATAACTTGTATTGTCCAATCCAGTCTTTCTAATCGCTATGTTTCTGTTGTAAAAGGGAAAGAAAAAGAAAATAAGGTGGATAAAAATTAATAAAGGAAGAAAAAAGAAAGATCTCTTGTTTCAATTGAAAAAAGTAATTCTATAATTTTTTTGTTTAGATTGAAGAAGGAAGAGAAAGAAAGAAAAAATTTTAATAAAAAATTACTTAAATACCCTTTTCATATTTATTGTTATATTAAGAATATGATAGAAATTATAAAAAATGCTATAAACAATTAAAATCTTTTACTCATTAACCTTTATTTTCCCTCTATAAAATCCCAAATTAAGAAAATTATAAAATTCTCATTAAAGACTCTTCAATCCCATTAAGTTTTTCCTCCTTTAAAAAGTCAACCATATAAACAAAGGAAGAGGTTCTCTATGTCTTCATTTTCTTCTTTTAAAAATTGCAACCTAAACACTATGTTATAAATTCAAGTTTCTTTTTTCTTGAAAGTTCAATAGATATTTAACACTATGCTTAGACTTTCAAGGGAAAGAAAATGAGGGGAAAATAGAGAAAAGATTTGTTGGATTTTGGGGTCAGGTCGCCCAATATAGGTTGACCCTACCCGACTCATTTTGTATGGGTTAATAGAAGTTATGGAAAATTATTCCAATAACTAATTAAAAAGAAAAAGAAACGTCTTTTTCTTTAGACTTAGATATAGAAAAATTGTCTTCTGTTCTCTTGCTCTCTTCTCTTTCCCAAACTCTCTCTGCCAATTTACTATGTGTAAACCAACTATATCAAATAGGGCTTTTAAGTTGTGGCAATTAATCCACTCCCTCGTGGTTTGGGTTCCGATTCACAGCAATTTAACAGTAGAACCAACATGACTTTTTCTTACAATCCTTCCGCTGCCACTATGAGGTAAATAAGCTTTATGGAATTATATTGGATACATATGTTGTGTATTTAATTCCTACAGTGGTATCAGAGCCATATCGTTGGCTCTCCATTAAAATTATGCGAATTTATGAGATTTATGCAATTTATGTGATGAATATTGTGAATGATGATTTTAAAGTATAAGTGATTTTATTTATTTTAAAATCATGAGAATTTATTTCTTTAATCACTGGTATATAATCTATGTGATTATACTTGAGAAAAATGCATAAATAGTTGTTTTGCACGTTTATTTTTCATAATTTTCGTGACTTTTTTGGACTTTTTTTGTATCTGTAACATGCTCCAAAAATTGTGATTTTGGTATGTATGGAACGGACTCGTTGAGAGCTTCCGTGCATATATAGATCATTAAATTTGGCCTTAAAATGCAAAACTTATGATTTTTTGAAGATTTTTTGTAAATCTAGAAACATTAGGGCTAGTGTGTGTTTTTGGTGTAGGGTGTGTGCGTTGAAAAATGTGAAACATGGCTAAACATGGGACTAAGTGGGCCAATCAGGGACCGCCAAGTGGCCATGATTTGGTGGTATTATTATTTTAATATTTATTTTATTAAATATCAAAATTTGAATTTTTGAAATTAGTTTTTTTTAAACAATTCAATAATTTTAACTAACCACCATGCCACGTGGCATGTAAGGCCAGCCACGTGGCGCCACATGGCAATAACTTTGTGTTATTTACGGTTTGATCTTATAATTTTATGTTATTTATGATTTGATCCCATAACTTTGTATTATTTATGGTTGGATCTCATAACTTTATATTATTTATGATTTGACCTCAAAACTTTATATTATTTACGGTTTGACCCCTATAACTTTTTATTATTTACAGTTTGACCTTATAACTTTATATTATTTATGGTTTGATCTCATAACTTTGTATTATTTACGATTTGACCCCAAAACTTTATATTATTTATAGTTTGACCCTATAAGTATATATTATTTTTGATCTGCCCCATTACCTTAGTGGTAATTTAGTTTTTTACCTTATGTTTTTCTTTTGGCCTATTATCTTTGTGATAATATTATTTTGGACCCCATGTTTCTATTTTAGATCATTATTTTTGTGATAATGTCATTTTTGACCTCTATGTTCTCAATAAGGGTCATTATATTTGTGATAATTGTGTTTTTGGCTCCTATTTCTCGCAAAGCAAGTACATAATTTAAATTAATTTCAATTTAGACATGAAATCATGAATGATTTCATTTAATTGCCCAAATTTCTTTGTGATTCAATTGTAATTATTACAATATAGGCATGGAATTTTTGCAATTTTATATAAATGCCTAAAATTTGTGTAATTTCCTTGTAATATTTATGATTAGGGGCATAAAATTTTTATAATTTCATTTAAATTCTGAAATTTGTGTAATTACGTTAGAATCTTTGCAACAAGTGACATGAAATTTTTGTAATTTCATTTCATAGTATGAAATTTATGTCATTTCATCATACAACTTGTTGTGTACAATATTAATAGATGCTATGTACACTATTAATTTTTGAAATTAATTGATTGGACCATTATGTACTAAAGTTATTTATTTTCTTGAAGACTTTAGTGGTCATTTGAGGATTGTGTGAGTAATCGCAATAAATACTCCCAAAACTACTGACCATATGAACACACATTGTTGTGGGCCCAAAATGATTATCCCTTAAATCTTCTTATTTTTTATAATTATGTGATGGGATAATTTGCTGAGCATGTGATAGTCATATGTGGTTTCATGCATAATGTCAGACCGCACATTTATTTCTCCTAACACATAGAACCAAAATGTGTATTTTGGATCTTAATAAGTTTGAGATAGCTTCTACGTGCCTAATAGTCATAGTCTACATGTGTTAAAAGAATTGAATGTGTTAATTATTGTGGACCGGACCGAGTTATGAACGGATGGAGAACATTAAGAAGTGCGTAATTATGTCTAACATTATTAGTTATTTATATGTTAAATATTTTTTCATGTTCATCTTATGATAATATTTGTATTTATCATCATACTCTTATTATAAGCTTGCACTGCATATGTATTGAATTAATAATTAGTTTATTAATCCTTTATCTGAGTGGGAGTTCTATACATGTTAATCTGTGTGGTTATCATATGGAACTTGGTTTTCCTAAAAATGTGAATTTGAGTAATTCGGTTTTTGGGAATGTTATTTTGCTATGGTAAGTTTAGTTGTACCTTTTAGATACCTGATTTATAGATGATGGTAGATCATACTACGATCTGCTGATTTTATATCTTGTATCTATTAGTTGCATTTAACATTTGATCTAGCAAAATTATTTAATATGTGCTAGTAGCGAATATCCAATCGTCTATGTTAAGGTTATTAATAGTAATAGCCTAAAATATCATTACTACCCTTCACCAAAGGAAAAATGAATGGTGATGATTGTAGTGGCATCATAAAGTTCAAAATATCCTTAAGGAACAACTAGGTGCTTGAATCACTGAGTTGTGTAGTGGTGAACCAAGTAGGTATAACACTACTCAGTATAGAAGGTAGAAGACTATCAAGCTGAAAAATTGCCATTTCTCGCATTACGTTGCTGGGCATCGTGCATAATATCTCATTGCTTGTTACGAAATTTGACCTATTGATGTAGGGATTTCAAAAGTTTGAAAGAGAAGTTCAGTGAAATTTCTATTTTTAAGCTAAGTCAGCTTATATTGAGTTCCACACATGTTACGAAAGTCTCAATGCTACTGAGTGATAGTATTTCTGAGATGTCGAACATAATTTGAGAATTGAAGGCAATTGGCCACATTCTCATTAATGGTCAACAAACGTATGTTGGTATCATATCCTTACCATCTGAGCTAAGTGCACATGATTGTCATCTTGATACGAAAAGGAAATGTTAACACATTCTAAATGTTAAGCGTCAATTAGAGGTGGTGTAAAATGCCTTTTAGCCAAAAGGGTTGTTGGTCAAGCTTATGTAGCCAAGACCAATATGCAAGGATCATATGGGTCCAAGTACAAAAGAGCAATACCACTGAGAAAACCAAAGAGGACATACGTATATGTGGCAATTGCAAATTAACATTGTGATAGCTATGTGATACAATTGTCACAAAAGGATCACTAAGCTCGGGATCGCCCTAAGCTAAAGATCAAACGTTTGTCCTCATGTCTAAAAACGTAGAAGCTTTTGTGGGATACCATTTGATTTTAGATCAAATCATGGTTATTTCTGTAATAACTCAAGAGTTGAAGTCAAAGGCATTGACACTTGATAAATATCATTATGTGATGGTCAAACTCTATATTTTTTCATAATGTGCTAGAAGCTCCGGTTTTTCAAGTCAACTTGGTCTGTGCATTAAAATCCCTTTACGATTAGGTCTTATACTTTATAAGTACTCAGTTGAATTGTTATGAACAACTCATCATAAATCTGACTACATTGTGGATGGTTTCCTTGTTCTATGCGCTGAACATCAAAACCGTTGTGTTATTTATGCTATATCTTTGAGATCTATAGCATAGCAAGCTAGGCATATACAGGCGAAATATAATGAACAGACTCATAAGAAAATATCTTTTGAGACTGTGATTAGCGCAATTCTACCTGCCCCTGTGTGAAATTTGCCTAGCAGATAACACCACAATAAATATATAAGCTTGCGAGCTAGTTTTCCATTGCAATTAATTCATCCCGAAATTTCTTGGTTCAAAGAATGTTAGGGCATGGCACGAGGCCTAACATTTTATTACTAACGATTCATTAGTTGTGAGCTTGTCCTTTCTGTTTTCTCACAAATCCAAAGCTTTTATTTACTTTGGAAGTAATTTTAAACTTGTGAGAATCCATGAGACAGAAAATGAAATCGATAACTGACTGTGGTCAAATATATCTATTTGATTAGTTCAAAGTCTTGTAATGAAAGATGTATAACACGAGAGCTAATTATTTTTAGAACTTTGCAACTATGAGATGTTGTAGAAAAAGGAATAAAACCTCATTGGATATGGCTATGTATATGATGTGTCATATGAATTTCTCAATTTTGTGTTGAGAATACGCAATTCTAATACATATACTTAACTAAGTGCCCTTTTAATTAGACACTTCAAGACCCTATAAGTCATGGACAAATAGTGAACCAGTCCACAATATTTTTCCATGACTTATGACTCTGGGAGTTAGCTACCCTGTTCATAATATTTCATATAAGCATGAGAAACTGAAACCGAAAGGAAATAAAGCATTTCCATTTGGTACATTGAACACTCTAAAATGGAATGTTCATTGATGAACAAATAGTGAGTGTGTCTAAGCTCAACATTTTGGACAAAGAATTTTCTAGTGGGAGACTCAGTTATTGGAATTGAAGACTCCTAATGGTCCTATTTCTCACAATCCTTCCGTAGGACTGAAGAACTTGTTTCCGTTCACTGATCCAAGTTGGAGATAAACATCGGTTGATCAATATGAATTTGTTTCATATAGCAATATGAATTTGTTTCATATACGAGTTTATTTCTCGATCAATGTGAGTTCACTTCATTAACCGTTTTGTGGGTCATGTTCACTTGTAACAGTAATACCAGTATGGTCAACTAGAACTTGTTTCATGATCAATATGAATTTGTTTCATTGTCGGCGATTGTGAAAATAAGTTTTTCATTAAATTACTAGTTAAGATGATGGTGAGAAGTTGAATGAAAGCAATGGAAAAACAATTGTATTCAATATGAGATATTAAGCTCGCTAGGGGCTAAAAGATGTAATCCAATTATAGGGTAAAGCTTCTGAGCGAGCCTTCTTTCGTTGTTAGGATAGCATCTGTTCACCGATTTCTGGCCATGTCATTTAGTTGAACCTTAACTTACATCTGGTGGATGACATTTCTTTGTAGAGAAATGCATGAAGAATTCATTTTGTATGATCTTCAAATGGTTCAGGAAAATATTTTGTACATGTTACTTGATCAGGGAGTAGATATGTGATTTTATCTCTCTAGATGAATGACATATTGTTGGTCAAAAATGACAAAGAGTATATAATCACTATTAGTAAGTGGTTGTCCTCGACTTTGTGGATGATCGATAATGGTAGAGTAGTTTATATGTTTAGAGTCAAGATCCAGAGGGGTCGATCTAAAGATTCTTGTTGTGTGGCAAGAGTCATGAATCAAGAATGTTCTTGAATGACTCTACGTATAAGTCTACAAACCTTTATATACTCTTGTAGTTAGAGGTGAAAGCCTAAGCTAAGGGATTATATCCATAAATGCCAGAATAGATTGATAAGATAAAAAATTTTCCTATTCAAGCCCCATAGAGGCCTAGTATATATTGTGGTGTATACGTGGCTAGATATTTGATCTTGTCATGAGATTGGTAAAGCGTTATCAATCAAAGCTTTGACAAGTTCATTGCATCGTTGTCAAAAGGATCGAGATGTATTAAAATGCAATTTAGTTTTGCCTATGTCGTTGAAGTGCTGATCTTTGTGGGAAAATATCCACATACGCTAACTTGGGTAATGACCCAAATGAGCGATAAGATACATCTTCGTACATGCTTTATTGCTGATTATTGACACTAATTCGTGGAGTAGCAAGAAGCAAAAATGCATAGTATTGTGGAACTGTGAAATTGAGTTGTTTGGTATGCTTAGAAACTATGCAAGAGGCAGTATAGCTTGAGAGATTATGATGGACTTGAGATGAATCAGTTGCTATACGAGCAATGACGATCTATTGTGTCCACTAATTATTTATCGCTATACTAAGGATCCTAGATTTCATGATAAGATCTGGTACATAGACATTAAGTATGACTTTGTGTCATAAAAAATAGTTACTGTGGATCACTCACCTACGCATAAGATGACAGTGACCTCCTTCATAAGCCCATCTCCAGAGATATGCATTTGTTACAATAGAATCTCTAGGGTTGCGTAGGATTTGATATTGATGTTTAGTAAAGTAATGTGCAATTATTAATGTACTCATAGTGGTAAGTACTTGATGCCAATTCTTAGTGAACAAATTTTCTTCATATGTTTGCTTAGTGCCTTATCTTTGTGATAAGCTTTGAAGAAATTGAGTATGACTATACTAGCGCATATTGGCATCAGAAAGTATGTCGACAGGTTGATAAGATTGGTTCTCTCATGTGAGCAATCGCCTCTGGTGCAGTAAAAGCGTGCAGAGATGAGACGATATGAGTTGGTTAGTATTCGTCGGGAAATACTATACTCATATAAGATACGTCGCCTTAAGTATTGGTCTAGAATTAGTTTCTATGATATTATTAAGATGAGACCTCTTAATTATATATGTTATAATTAAAAACTGATATGAGGTCGATATGGATTCCCATGATCCATATAACCTATGAATAGCCAGTTGTGAAACCTCGATTACTGTGTGTATAAGGTTCGATGATTCAGGTTGGTTACTAAATGATAACTGAACCAAGATCTGTACGGTGTTTTGATCTAAGTGAAGACATACGCTTATTTTATAAGGGAAGTCACACCATAACACATGTTTCATACCATGTGTGCTTTGCATCCGTATGAAGAAGTGGGTGAATGAATCCCTACATCACCACTGTGTGAGTCCTTGAAGCAATAAATGCTTCTTTGTGATACCCTTAGTAACCTACGCTCATATTGTAATAGGTCAAGTTCAATGTTAGCTACTTTGGTATATTGCCTAAAGATCACGTTAGATTCGATCATATAGGACATGTCCAGGATAATGGTTGACTTGATTTAGAAGGATATTGAGTGAAGGGAAGACTGTTCGCATCTAGCGCTACATGTGTTCATTGGTCGACCAGTTATACAATCTTTGTGATTGAACAATCTTTGTAATTGAACATAACTATGAATACATGTTTGACATTTAAAGGTCAAACATAGCCTACGAGGGATAAAGTATGTGTTGAATGATGTGAACTTAAACTGGTCTAGGGTATAACGAGACATTTTCTTCCATTGAAGACCGTAGCTCCCATGTCATCCCTAACAGGTGCATGGTCTGAGCTTCCACTTGTTGTATACTCGCGGGTCGCACGACTTATTTGCCCATATGAATTTGATGATGGTTCCTGACAAGGTCGTGGAGAGAGATAGTGGTGGATATGGGTCTACCCATTTTGTGCAAGTGAGAGATGTTGGATTTTGGGGTCGGGTCACCCAATATGGGTTGACTCGGCCCGACCCATTTTGTATGGGTTAATAGATAACTAATTAAAAAGAAAAAGAAACGTCTTTTTCTTTAGACATTAGATACATAAGAACTGTCTTCTGTTCTCTTACTCTCTTCTCTATCCCAAACTCTCTCTGTCAGTTTACTATGTGTAAATCAACCATATCAAAGAGGGCTTTTAAGTTGTGACAATTAATCCATTCCATCATGGTTTGGGTTCCGATTCGCAGCAATTTAACGGTAGAACCAACATAGCTTTCTCCTATAATCCTTCCGCTGCCACTATGAGGTAAGTAAGCTTTATGAAATTATATTTGATACATATATTGTGTATTTAATTCCTACAAGATTCATAACATAAAAGGAAAAGAAAGATTCAAGAATTTCTTCATTTGGATTAGTAAAAAAAAGTAGGGAAATAAAATGGGAAAAAATAATTTTAAATGAAAAACTACTAAAACCTCCTTTTAATATTCTTTCATGCTAAATAGTCGGGGACATTTTACCCTTTTCACGTATTATTCTTTTCTTTCCTTTCATTTTCTCCCAACTTTGAAGAAACACAAAATGACTTCTTATTAAGGAAATGAAGATATTCCCTTATCCCTCCAATTCCTTTTCCCTTGCTGAATCTAAAAGAGGAAAGGGATTTGCTTATCCTTTCCCTTTGTTTCATTTCCTTTAAGAAAAGTGAATCCAAACACACTATATTTGGATTATAGAAGGAACCAAAGGAAATGAAAAGTGTTGAAAAAGTTATAAACGATGAGGAATTTAGGTTTCTTTGTTTAGATAGCATAAAAAGAAAGAGAGAAAGAAAAATAAAGGACTTAGCATTTTTCTTGTTTGGATTGAAAAAGAAAATGAAACAAATTAATAACTTTTATGAACACTTAAATATATTCCTGTATTTGTAGTTAGGATAAATATGTTTTACAAGTCAACAAATGATATTTTGTTAAAATCCTTCCACTTCTCACCCCATAAGAAAATTCCAATCCAAACAATCCTTCATTTTACTCTCCTTTCCCCCATTTTTCTAAATCCAAAATGGGGGCTTAAGGCAGTATAAAGCGTCAACTTAAGACAAAGTGGAATTAACCCTTTTTAAGGCATCATAAAAGGGAAAATTTCACAAATAGTCCCTATTGTTACCCATTTGTCTCAATGTAGTCCCTATTATTCCATTTGTCTCCATTTAGTCCCTATTGTTTTAAAAAAAATCCCAATTTCATCCTTGTCGTCAAATAAGGGGTTCAATTTAACAGAAAGTTGCACGTGACCACGATTTCGGGGGCATTTTTGGAATATAACAATAAAAGTTCAATTTGATCCCTATTGTTTTAAATTTTTTTAAATAAATCCTCAATGTTTTGAAACAGTTTCAAGTAAGTCCTCAATGATTTAAAATAGTTTCAAATAAATCCTCAATATTTTGAAAAAGTTTTATTTAAGTCCTTAATGTTTTAAAAAAGTTTCATATATGTCCTCAATATTTTAATAGAATTTCAAATAAGTCCTCAATGTTATAAAAAGTTTTAAATAAGTCCTCAATGTTTTAAAAATATTTAAAATAAATCCTCAATGTAATGACTTTAACCATATTTAATGACTTTTTTTTATGATTGGTTATGGGATAATGATAGGCTTTTATGACTAATGGCTTTGATGATATTATTGTTATGTGTTTTTTTGGATTAAGGATGAAGAAACATCATTTTAGATGAGTGTTGAGGTGTTTATGATTGTTTTCATAACATGTATTCAAATGAACAATGCTAAAGGTCTGTAGTTGGTAATGTATATTGTGTCCTTATTCTGCCTCTTTGTTTACGTGTTATCACTTCCCTAATTTTGGTTTTGACAAATTCGAATTTGGTTTCGCGGACACTATCTTAGTTATCTATCACTGATTAGTCAAAAGCTAACTCGACTAAATTTTTTGGGCTACATACATCGAGACAAGTCTATTTTCTCTTTGTTAACTAGTCAAATCGTGTGTATTTAAGAGATGGGGAACTCTAAGGATTTATTTCAAACTTTATAGAACAATGATGACTTAATTGAAACATTTTCAAAACATTGAGGATTTATTTTAAATATTTTTAAAACATTGAGGACTTATTTGAAACTTTTTATAACATTGAGGACTTATTTGAAATTATGTTAAAACATTGAGGATATATATGAAACTTTTTTAAAACATTAAGGATTAAATGAAATATTTTCAAAACGTTGAGGATTTATTTGAAACTATTTTAAATTATTGAGGACTTACTTGAAACTATTTCAAAACATCGAGGATTTATTTAAAACTTTTTTTAAAATAATAAGGATCAAATTAAACTTTTATTGTTATAATTCTAAAAATGCCCATGAAATTGTTAGATTTAACCCCTTATTTGACTGCAGAGACGAAATTAATTTTTTTTTACAAACAATAGGGACTAAATTGAAACAAATAGAATAAAAAAGACTAAATTAAGACAAATGAGTAACAATAGGGACTATTTGTGAAATTTCTTCCATCATAAAATATCACTTGAAATTTGAAAAAGGAAAACTAAAAAAAAAAAGAAAAAAGAAAAAAGGAAAAAAGAAAGTGAACAAATGGAAGTAAGGTATCTCTTGGGCTTGCCCAACTGCAGCCTGGCCCCCCAATTCATTCAATAGTCTGGGCTCAATACGACAAAATAATAAGGCTTTAACAACCCATCAAAAACCCAGTAAACGACGTCGTCTGATGGTAAACCATCACTACCCAAACGTGCTGCTAAAAAGTGAAGTAAAACTCTCCGCTCGTGAGTCAACTTCTCTCTCATTCTCTCAATCCCTCTCACTAAATAAAAGAAAAGAATTAATCTTTCTTAGCAGTAAGCGAGAAGAAAACGAGAAAAATGGGGGCAGGAGGGAGAGAAGTGTCGATATCATTAGACGGCGTGAGGGATAAAAACTTGATGCAGCTCAAGAAACTCAACACTGCTCTCTTTCCCGTCCGCTACAACGACAAATACTACGCTGACGCTCTCGCCTCCTCCGAATTCACCAAACTCGGTTCGTCTCCTTCTTTTCCCTTTGTTCGTTACACACTGTGATATCGTAATAATCAAATACTCTCACTACCCCTCGTGGGAGGTTTTCTGTCACATTACAGGATTAACGTGCAACTTTGACAAAATAGCATAGAACAGTTTTATGTCACGCCCGCCGATTGCCTAAAAGGCTGAGAACTCCACAAGGAATTAAGTGTTTCAATAAATATACCAATTCTTAAGTTAAGATTTGTCACTCACTGGAATTTTGGAAAAACCGCTGGCCTTAATTACTTAGGGATTCGTATAGTAGAGGACCTAATGATGAATCGATGACGCAGCTATGTTTTGCTTGAATTAATGTTTCTATTTCTGTTTAATTTTTTTTTAGCACATATAATAATAAATGTATATTCTTTGTTACTCTTGAAAATCAGTCGCGATGATGTTATGTTTGTGTTTTGTGTTTTGTGCTTCCGATGATTTAAAACTATGTGCAGAAATTAATATTTGTTGAACTCCAGATAAAATTTACCAGGTTCGCTGAATTATATCAGTTCGATTTTCTGATTGATCTTATTGAAAGTATGTGAAAGTATTAGTTTCTAGTTTTTTTATACGATCTTTCATGAAATGCAACATTGCAACTACTTGTAATGTCAACACTTTATAATCAAACAAGTGTGTTAAACTTAGAAAATGTTATCAATGCCGAGTATTATGTGAAATGAGTCAATATTTTCTAAAATTCGACATATTAGAAAGCCAATTTCTCTTCCCTCTCTTTATATTTTGTTTTTTCCTTTTTCTTTTTCTTGGAAAGACATGGTCGAGTGGGACACTGGAAATTGATGAAGGCCCTGGTCTATTCCGATCCTTAATTGATCACAATCTTTTGCCAACTTATGGGGGTTAATAAGCTATTTACTTCGATTACATAGTGTCCAAACCAACAGGACCTCTACTAGTTTCTGTGAATTTATCAATTTTATCTACCTCCAAAGCCCGTGAAGAAGCTCATATATTGTCTTGACCATTCAAATTTCTTGCCCTTTCTAGAGTTCCCATTTTCCCGGGAAGGTTTTGTTCCCTTAAAAGATGAACCCCAACAATAGCATATACATTACAATAAGAACTAAAAACCATAATAATTTGATGATTTCCTCGCTATGCATTTGAACAAATTGTCAGACAAGTTATAAAAAGCTAGAAAGAATTAAAAAATGCTTTACTTGTTTATTTATTCAGCCCTCCTTTTTGTGCAACTCTTGTTCAAAAGCCTTTTGAAATTAGTTAAATTAATAAGGAGAACAGTGAACCTTATTGACAAAGAAAATCTGACGACAATAAATTTGTTGAATTGGCTTCTCTAGCGTGGCTTAGAGGAACTTGAAACTATGCATGTTGTAGAAAGCAGAAGTGATCAGGTAAACATCGCTTTCAAATGTAATATGGTTTATTTGGAAAGAGCTTGCATGTTCTGACTTAGTCTTTAAGTGCAATATTTAACCACTGAATTACCATTTTTCTAGATTTCTCTATCCTGCTCCTTTTGGTGTATGCATTGTTTTATGGAATAAAAACCTATATTATATATAGTATTGCCTTGTATACCACATATTTTAGAACCCTTCTTCTCTCATGTTGTCACAACTATTCTCATTACAGTTCCCTGTATCCTGAGGGGCTTAAGTATTCAATAAAAAGAAGGAGACATTTCTCTGACAATAACTATCATTTCACTGCATATATCCCTGGCTAAGGATATATAAATATGTGTAGCTTTTCCTGCAGACATATCCTGCTTGATATGGTAACAATTTTTTTCCTTTTCTTAGTTGCCATCAGATCATAATCACTAAGACTCTGCTTTCTCTATCAGTGATGTTCTTCAATCCTACGGTCAAGTTGTTAGTTTCTTGCTTCCTGCTTGTTGGTTGATTTTATTTGCTATCTGGAACACATGTATTCTTCTTTTTAAGTATTTGTTATCTCATTTTGTTCCTGCTGTGCCATTTGTCTTGGTACCCTGATAGAACTTGCATGAAAGGTCAATAGTGCCATTTTCTTTTAATGTCGTTTAATACAATAATTTGTTTTACCATCTGCACAAAGTATTTTAAATTTCTGGATGGAATATGATGTCAAATGATTGGTGGAATAGAACAATATGTCAATTACTAGTCATGTGTTCGAATAACACAAGGAACGGAAAAATGGCTACATTAAATTTTTTTTCTCATCTCCATTACCAAAAATAAAGTGCACTGTGAAGTTACAAGTTTTATATCTTCTCCGTTTCCTTCACCCAGCATACTACAGTGACATTTGTGTTGGTGCCATTGCATGCCGGCTTGAGAAGAAGGAAGGTGGTACAGTTCGTGTATACATCATGACATTAGGTGTTTTGGCACCATATCGCGGTTTAGGCATTGGTGAGTAATTGGTCTGCCATCTCTTGTATCAATCATGTCTCTGATTCCTATGTAACACCACTCTGAGTGAGTGGAAAGGTTTCAAAGAAGTACATTCATAATGGAGTCCTTTATGTTTTTTCGCTTTTTGTTACTTTTCTTTTTATTTTCCTCCCTCTGTGTGGTTTAAAGTCTATGTCTTACTAAGGAAAAGGTAATATTTGAGATTTGTATGTCCTGCTTGCGGTGAAGACTACTTGCTCTCTTATGTTCGTCCAGAGAGGATTCCTTTGGTCTTCTTAGCGTGACTTTATTATTGGAATCAGGTGCAAAATACAGATTCTTCCCTCAAACTTGTTATATAATAACTTTGTCAAATAGGTCCTATATTTTGACCCAAAAAAAGGTCCTATATGAAGAATGGAAAAGATCTTTGTCTCTATTCCTGAATGGGGAAAAATCGTTGAAGTCCACTAAATTGAAGCTTTATCTAAACTTGTGTGTGGACTGGAAATATCTTATGGTTGGTTTGATTAGGATGTTGCAATTTGGTGCAGGTACAAAGCTGTTAACTCATGCCCTTGATCTCTGTGCCAAACAGAACATCAGTGAGATTTATTTACACGTGCAGACAAATAATGAAGACGCCATCAACTTCTACAAAAAATTCGGGTTTGAAATCACAGATACAATCCACAACTATTATACAAATATTACCCCACCCGACTGCTATGTTGTTACAAAGTGCATCACTCAGACTCAAGCAAAGAAATAACACTCGGGCAAGTTTCAACTTGTTGAGGTTCGGAATTCTGGGGACCTATTTTTGCTATTTATTGGTATGCCCTAATTGGACTATATGCCTCTCTTTTTGATCTCATAATTTCGAGAACACGTATCTGTTTGTAGAAATTAGCTCTTCAGTGTTTTGCTGTACAAGAGAATATTTAATTTTTCAATTTTAAGACCTTGAAGCCTATCAAGGGCTGGTCTTACATGGGCATCATCTTGAGATTAAATAAGAAGATTATATACTATTCAGTAGACATTTGGTGATGCTTTGAATGTGACAATCTCTGGTTTATGTACTCAAAAAGATGAAAAAGAAAAATGAACATGGAAGATAGAAGATGTGGGTAAGGCTTAGGAATGTGGAGAAAGTGGCTATGTGGAGTTCTTACTAATGTAACACTTGTTACCATCATGTGCAAGTATAGTTACACATGTTAAGAGCAAATCAGGAGTCGTTTAGAATGAACGATCGTTTTGAAAAATCTTTAAGAAAATGTAAGTGGATAATGATTCTCTCTCTTTAAAAGAAACGAGAAAAAGAATTCAGGTGGGTTAAGCACTGAGGCGCATCAGATTATTGCGCTTTAGCCAAGGACGAGATGAAATTCTATGATGCCATTTAACGGAGGAAAAATCAAGAGCGAAGTGTTCACTTTTGAGCAACTTTGTTGAAATTCTTCTCTCTCTGAAAGTAAAAAACTACACAGCTTTCTTGTAGCAGATAAGTCGGGTATAACAACACTTGATGTGAATTAATGAATTAATGGCGGTTTTGAAAAGCCACCGTATTCTTTTCGGATTATTTGCCATGATAGGGTAATTTCATCTATCCTCTCAAATTAGTAGAACTATGTTTAAAGCTCAAACTAGGAGGACAATGGTGGCCCCTAGGGGCATGATTCAATAGTAGTGGGGTGAAATCGCTCTTGTGAAGTTGCAAGTTCGACATTTTTCACTACTTTGGAATTTTACTCTTGATTGATTTGGTGTATGTGGGGGTGAATCACTGCATTTGGAGGTTTATCAGTTAGTGGTGGGGTTTTGCCCAATAATCTGGTGGTCGGGTTTTGCCAGTTGAGTTCTCACGTCATCCAAAAGAAAGAGACAATGGTGATGCTAAATGTCAAATTCTTTATGTGACTAGCCACTTCTTTAATTATATGCTCAGTGAGTTGTTATGTAAAATATTATGCGAGTACTAAATGTTTCTCTTGAAGATTGCTTGGGCTTTCAGGAGCATATAACATATTATGAACACTAAGTTCTTCTAGAACATAACGTACTTTAAAAAGGAGAGGAATGTGGTTTTTATGATTTACTTCAAGTGGTGTGGAGAACTTGGGAAACTACTACTTAGTAATGTATTGAGGGACAATCAATTACCTTCTTTGGGATTATAGAGACCAAAGATCTTAAGTGATTGATTAGGCAGAACAACTCAAAAGAAAAAGAATGTTTTGGGAGTTTAAATAAGACGACCTTTTAGTTTTTTTTTGTTTTTTTCCTTGTTTTCATATTAAAAAAGTTATAAGAATTAGAGGTGTTAAACATTTTATCATTTTTACGTTATTCATAAAAAAAAAAATGCATTCACTCAGTCTAAGTAGAATAAGAAAACTTGAATTTTATTTTATTATTGTTAGTTTTAGATTTTCGGTGAAACTACAATCAAAATTGGGTTGGACCGGAGATTTTCTCAATCCTTTTTTCGTTTTAATTAGTGGGGGCTCGGCAGGCTCTTAGCTTGCTTAGTTCCTTCGGGCTACACTCTGTCAACAAACTATGGTGGACGATTGTGTGTTGGGAAAATGGCCGCCCCTCGGATGAGTCTTTCCCTTTTGCACTCAATGAGTGTGCATGTGTCTTGACTTATTAGACTTGTCTTTGTAGAATGGGTTTTGGGCGTTTTTGAATGGTATCAACCCCTTGGACCCAATCGTGTTGATCTGTGTATGCATAGCCTTTGGAGGTGGGTCCCGACTCTGTCTTCTCGTTAGAGATTCAAGGCCTTTGATTGGTGGTTGCATCACTTGGTGTAGCCGGATCGAACCAAGATGATATGGCTGTAGGCTTCTGATTGGTCGAAATAGAAGATATGGTGTTATTGTCAACAAGTGAGTCTGGCCCGTAATCTTTTATTGGTTGATTTGGGCAGTAGTCGTTGTATCCATGCTGAGCTTCATGCATCATCTTATCACACGCGTGTTACAGCATTTAATGCCACTATCCTTTTGTCTTGCGGAAGATGTCTTGATGGTGCTTTCTCTTAGATCTTTGCTTGAACGAAAAGAATTCTGATTGCTTCCTAGTTCGAAAGTGGTCATGCCATGATGACATACCTTCAATCGTCGAGGTCAAGGCGCATCTTACACACGCTAACGTCTCACCACGGTTAAATATAAGTGTGTGATTGTGATTGTATGCTTTGTTTCTCATTAGGTCAAGTCTCTTTCAGAACTTTCTGGGCCGAGACTGTTTTGGCAACTATATTAGTTGAGCTTCAATAAAAGTAGAATTCCACTTAAACCACCCAATTAAAAGAAATGCCTCGAATTTGGAATATCTTACTTTTACGTAGATGACAATAAATATGAACAGCTCTCGCAGACAACCCACTGAACGGCTGGTTAATTTCTTTCTCGTCAGACGAATAAGTGGTTAATACAAGAAACTAAGCACTGTCCACTATGACAGAATACAAACATGCAATCTTTATTCATGCCTTGAAGTAAAATGTACAAATGTGCAAGTCCATATTTCATATGTATACTATTGATATATAAAGATTCTATTGCATATACACTGTAAGCCACTGTTATTTACAGAGATCCACCATCTGTTAACACAAGTCAGTAAGCTACACCACCTGAGAAAGTATCTCCATCGTGAAGTAACGACTCCGTCAGCCAATACCCATCCCAAGAACCACCAACCCTCTGCCAATTAGAAGAGATAGTATCATGTTAAGGCATCACAAATGCAAACAGCAGGATTTAGTATTGGAAGCCCTAAAGAGAAGATAACACAAGCAAAAGAGAAGGGCAAAATGCTTCCTCCATCTCTTTTCTGCCTTTTAGACTAGAGTAAACACCAAGCATTCTGATAATCAACAAACCGAAACTAATGCTAACACACACACAAAATATTTAAATTCCATTTATTTACGGCCCCCCCCCCCAAACCCACCAACCCCCCAAAAAATAAGCATTCGTTTTGTCTTAGCATTTCAGCACAAAAGGGTAATAAAATTGTACGTGAGGCTAGCAAACGGATTCCTGAACTAGGTTCTGCTTGTGAGGTACAGAAGGATATTTTAAGAAAAGACTTCCAAACTGTCAACTGCTGCCTAATAGAAGTTCAAAGCACAACTCCATAACTAGTTGGAGATGCAACAACTTTGCTTTCATTTTTCCAGTGTTCAAAAAATCGATATTCTCATGTGTAAGATACCCACATCAGGGTTACTGAAATTCTATATTATATTCTTTTATATAGATTTTGAATATGAAAGAAGTACTAGTTAATACCTAAGATTCCAATATTTTATTGGATTCCCAGGCATAGAAAATTTCTGTTATGTGGGCCTGTTTTAGCTTAGGAAATAGAGCATTGCATTCGTCATCGGTTCGATTCTGATAGCCGGATTTTCCCCATTTATTTTTTTCAATTTTTTCCATGTTATATTCAATTGTAAAATACTTGTATAGATATTATCATTGTGAGACCCTCTCAGTGATTGCACTACTTCCAACATGTAAAACTCCTTTGCAGAAACATCATAGAAAAGACAAGAGAAGCAAAACATTTAAAAGCAAGCCATAACCTAAACCTGAACCATAGTGAACTGAAATATTTCTTCCTCCTCAGGTCGAGCCCCTCTTATCCAAACCCTCTGCTTGTAGCAATTCTGCTTCAAATATGCTTTCAGTTAGGAGAGACATAACATGTAAATCTCTCTAACACACTTCATAAAACTAATCACAGTACTTTCGCCAAAGTCAATCAACCTCATTCACATGCAGACTGCTCAAAATCTTCCTTTCTTGATGACCAAGTAATACTCTGTATGTTGAATGGTGAAAAATCCTTCTAAACCGTTCAAACTGCAAGCATAAAAGAAAAGCCACATGAAATAATGTATTAGCAAATACAGCATCTTTTATAGCATCACATAGACAAACGGTAACTGCTATAGCATCTTCTGCTGACAGTCTTTGCCAAAAGTGAAGTTGTACTGGTTCTTCAACCAGCAACAAATCAGATGACAGATATTTCAATCGCAATATTTTGCCAAACCAACAGTGAGGCATCCAATATTAATACTTTACGGACCTGCCCCAAATCAAAGAAGCGCCCAAAATAGGTTGACCTTTCAAAAGGATCAAATCCAGCAAACTGTCATGATGAAGCAAAAGATATCACAAAACCATCAAGCTCTAAGAATTAAAGATGACAAATTTATGCCAAAACCAAGGAGGTCCAAGCCCCGAATATACCCTGTACATGACTTCAATTCCATAATCTTCATGAGGTTGATCGTTGAATTTCAATGCGTCAAGCTGGTGCCTGACGGCTTCTTCGGAACTAAACTATAAGAAAAGAGCAAACTGAGATGATAGACCATGGGAAAACAATTGAGTAGTGATCAATTTTATACTCTTCTTTGGTAAGGAAGTTACACTTAATCTCGGGCCAAATGGCTTTTTCTTGCGTGATTCAAGCCTGCAGTGTAAAAAAATTCCTTATTTAGAATGAAAGAGTACACTTCTAACAAAAACTAAAGAGAGAGTCCATAAATGGGAATAATATCAATAATGCCACACTATGAATCTCACACTAAGCACTCAGTTGGCAAGCCCAATAGCAAACCCCATTTGTTCACCAGACCATTGAAACTAACTAGATTTCCTAAATATATATATCAGAGTCCTCCCAAAGCATAGTACCCATACCTGTTTTAGGGTTACAAATGCTTCCAAAAGAAACAAGAGTTAAGCAGATAGAAAAATTAATGTGGAGCCGAAGAAAGCAAAATGATGTACAAAAATGGGTCAATGAGATGATAATTGTCACTACAACACATACTTTAATAATGAGCATTGTAACCCCCAAGTCTGTCATTACCAGTCTACCAAGACATCAAACCCATAAATTGGCCCAAAATACTTCTGTATTGACACTGGTGGAGAACCTGAGTACTTATAAACGAAACAAAAACCAATCCAAAATGCGACAAGATGTTACAAAGATAATTCAAATAAAGTAGACAGGAACAAAGGCACATCCATGCCTAGACAATAGTATTGGAGCTTTTTGTCATAAAAATAAAGTATCTTTTGGATAGTTTTGTATGCATTTCCCTGTCGTGTAATGTCAAGACCATCAGAATATCTTATAAACTTGATCAATAAAAATAAATTTTCTCTCTAATAGCTCCAAATAGATTAAACACGTAAAATTAAATCGTGAAGCCATGAACCTTTTGGATTACCTTCTTGATCAATAACAACTACAGCATTGTCATCATATTGTAGCTTTTTGTCTTTCATTACTTTATGTTTTTCTCCTTCATTTATTCTTTCCTTTTTAACAAAATAGTAACTTCTCAATATCAAGAACTGGTAGATAGACCTACTAATCTAGAGCACAAGTAAATAGCATAAAAATTAAGTCAAAACTTTTTTGAGCATCTCTAAATCCACAATTAAAATTAATCAAATTTTTATTATTGCAAAAACATTGAGCTTCTGATTGCAAATTTTCCACACATATATATCCACAAACCAAAATTAAATGCTCCTAATATATATATATATATATATATATATATATATATACACTAATGTATATAGATATATATAGAGAAACGATATATATGACAATATTTCATAGCCCATTTATCACCTTTTAATGTGGATCTTTCGCTGACATGCTAAAAGAAAATAGAGAAATAAAAAAGTTTATTATTTTACCGTGCCATTCAATGGTACCGGGAAGACCGCCCCGATATATATATATATATAAAAGGTAGTCTTGGCGCAACATCAAAGTTATCGCCCGTGTGACCTGATCACAGGCTTGAGTACCAGAACTTTCAAAATGACCAGCAAGATATTAGACAAAGGCCGTGTACAATAAACAAAAAAGTGGATTTGACTCTTTTCCAATTGATGCATAGTGGGAGCTTCCTATACCGGACTGAACTTTGCATATACATACATACATATACATATAGAGAAAGATAGAGAAGGGGGTAAAATGTAAATACCAATCAACGGAAAGAAAATCGGGGACATCAGCAGAAGCAGAACAGCGCGAGCTCAAAGGTTTCCTGTCATTGACAGGTTTGCCAGAGAGTGAAAGAGACTGAGGAGGGCATGCTACAGATATGCAAAACGACATCGTCTTCCCCTCTTCCTTCAAAACGGAAGTTACTGGTGGGCACGAAGGGGAAGAAGGAAATATGAATGGGTGGAGAATAAATTAGTGGGCTTATTGCACTCTGCCCCTTGAAAAGTCTAAAAATCTTAATTTTGACCCGTAGACTCTCTAAGAGAAGCCATTACAGGGAGGCAAAATTAAGATTTTTAGAGAAACTGCTCCAACAGCCTCTCTAGTTGAGGTTCTCTAGAATTGGGAGCCCATATATCACCTGTTAGACTTGTCAAATGTAGAGAGCCAAAAAGTGGGTCTTTACATCTACAAAAGTGTTCCAATGGTCAAAATTATGACTGTTGGAGTGCTAAACATAATTTTTATAGAAAGACTGTTAGAATAAAATTGAAATAGAGACTTCCTGAAATAAGGATAGATTAAAACTAGGGAGGTTGTTAGAGTAAAATTGAAATAGAGAACCCCTAAAGCTAAGGAACTAACTTCAAACTCTCTACATATGGAGAGAAAAATAAGAAGGTTGTTGGAGTTAGCCTTAGAACTTTGATTGTCTCCAATTATTCCAACTTTATCATGCTATTAGAAAAGGATTTGGACCCCACATTATTAAGGATACTAATGTTGGTAAACTGATGATACAATTATGATAAAATTATCTAATTTATTGGGTTTTGAGATTAAATACTATTAGTGTTTGGAAACACTTGTGGGGTGAGATTCATTTGATTTATAATTCTACGAGGATTTACATTTGTAAATGAATTATCTTGTTTGAAACTAAAAAAAATAGTATTAAGTTAATTGGTCATTTTTAAATACAAATTGAATTTGAAACATATGTGAAAACAGAATTAATAGTTGCATTTTACTTAACTACCCTTGTTTCTTTGTATTGACATTATACTTGTCATAGAAGGATTATTCTCTCTGTCCACTATTGATTCTTACTATTATGCAAGTGTTTATTGATCTTTAATTGTCAAAGCGTCGATGAGCCATTGAAGCTAAAGTTAAGTTTTTAAACAAAATAGACACAACAATAGTTACTGTCAAATAATTTATTGACACAACTAGAGTTAGTATCAAAGAATTTGGAGAAAGTTTGTCTTAAAATAAATATGATCGCATTGATAATATATTTGTGAAATGTAAAAATATTGAACAAATAAATAAGAAGAGTCTATTTATGTTATCATGAGAAATATTTTGTACATTCATATTAACTATGACAGTCATTGTAAGATATATGGGCAAAGGTTTTAGATATGATCTTGTTAGTACTTTTTTATGATGAAAATCATGCAGAAGTAAACGATTTTAAACTTGAACATTTTAGAAAATTATGTTCATTCATTTGTGATGCCACTTATAAGATATAGGTCCTGGCTTTAATGTGAATATATACATGATATACATTTGTGATTTCAATTTAACAGGTAAGTATTCATAACTTTTTAGCCTTTTGTTCTAATAAAAGTGTTTATTATATTATTTTTCAGAATGAAAGTTATTTTATTTTTTGATAAATAAAAACTTAATATTCTTATTAAATCATTTAAAAAAAAATACATTTTATATTTAATCAAGAAAACAATGATGTTTTCATTCTAATAAAATTTTATTATTAAATTTCTTAATTTTTTTTTCGAAAGATGAGTAGTGGTCGTGGGAAAAAAAAAAGAAAAAAAAACTATAGTCCAATTTTGTCCTAAAAAGATGAGTAATCAATTTGGTGGGCTTGGATTTACAAATTTCATCTCTTGAGTAAGGATTTTGGTAAAGCTTGAAGAAATCTAAGATTTAAAAATCTTGAAATTCTAATTTTTTTTAAAATGTGCTTCCAAACAAAAGTAATTGGATTTGTAAGTGAATTCCAAAAAAATTTAGGGAATTTATTTTCCAAACAATATGTAAATTATTACTTCAGTACTATTCATCTCCCTCATAATTTTATTATGTTATTAGGAAATCGAAAAATATTAGGAAAAAGTTAGCATCCAATTTCATTATCTTTTTCTTTTTTGTAAATGGTCGTTTATACCCATCTATGTACATTTTTATGGTTAATGAAACATATAGTGTTGAATTAGCCAAAAAAAGAGTGGGTCCCATTACTCAAACACACTTTATCCTATAGAGCACATGGCTAGCTAACTATTTCGGTTGGTTAAATTAACCGGTCAGCCATTCTTACACCGGTCAACCGGCTAACTTGGCCAACTAGAACAACCAATCTCAAAAATTACATGTATAACAAATACAAAAACTTGCTACAATAGTAAACAAAGGAAATTGAGCACCACAAAAGTCATATTGGATCTGCATTGAAAAGCTTGATTTCTCTATCATCAACCAAATCTCAGTTCTTCTGACATCCACTTCAATGAAGCATATATAATTGATTATCCCATGGGGAGGGAAATGAAGTAAGCAATCCCAGGGATGTTTGTTTGGGTTTGGGATGGATACCTTTAGAATTAAGGGAGCCACTTTTGGATTTAGGAGATCTGAACTTTGAGGGGTTCAAGAGAGTATCAATGTTATGAGAAATGGGATTTAGATTGAGTTGAATTTCACCTTCCATAGGTTGTGAGGTCTCGGCTCTCATTTGATCTTTGCTTGTCATCATGGCCCGAGGAGTTGTATCTTCTTCAAAACAAGCATTGGTATCTTCTTTGTCAACTTGGTCTAGAACTTCATTCAAGTTAGAATTTTTCAATGCATGTGTTCTTTGAAATGTGCACATTTGAAGTAAGGGCCAAGAGAAAATAGGAGTTGATTGAGGCTTTCTTCTTTACTTGTTGCCATTCATTTGTCTTCGAAAGATGAGTAGGCATCTTATCCTCTTGGGTTTGGAGAGCTTGGGGGACCTTAGCACAATTGGCACTCGAGTGTTCAACCACTTTACAAAGAGAACATCTAGGAGGCGTAAAAGAGTATTCAATTTGAATTTCCACAACCGAGCCATCTAGGAGTTTCACAAACATTGAATTTGGAATGTCTTCTTCTATGTTTATTTTTACACATATACAGGCATAGCTAAGATGAGCTCTTGATTCTATGAGGGAATCCATTTGAGAGGGGTACAGAGGTTGCTATCGATGCAACTAAATCCCGTTCTTGACCATAGTCCCAAGGAACATTTGTAAGCTTCATCCATATTGGAAGTTGATCGCTTTTACTTTTGCACAAGTTGTGTGTTAGGCTTCCATTTTCTAAGGAGGAACGGATGGTGGTTAACATGCTATAGTTGCTCTAGGACCTTATGATAAAGCTCTTCATTTACCAATTAGAATAGGCTTTTACATTGCCTAACAACTAAAATAGTTAAGTTCTATTAAAATATTTTTGAAATTTTTAAAAGGACCATCTAAGATAGTTAATTTCTTAAGAGGCAAAGATTAATGATATGGCTATTGACTAATTAAGTCAAACTATGCATGGATTTGCTCAGCTTTATTAATCGAACAAAAAGATAAGAAAAAGTAATGCTTAACAAACCCCCAAAAAAATTCATTCATACTTTTATTAATACTTATTTACACATAGATGAAAATTCACCCTTAACTCTAGGCAAATTGTCTTTCTCTAGAATTCTCATCCAAAATCTATTACTTTATTTTTCTTTTTGATTATATGTACATAGTTGTTGGTTTTATGCCAAAATGTAATATTTTGATGATTTCAAATCTTAGTTAATTGAGGTTAATAATGTAACTATATCCATTGTCTTATTGCGTTAAAATCAACTTTTATGCCTCTTCTATGTCTCCTAAGCTCAATATGAAAATTATCTTGAGACAAGTTTGATTGGTGATTATTGAAGCCTTACATGAAGAAGAATAGATATTTGGGCATTGTTTGTCCCGAAAAATATTTTTCTGAAAAATATTTTTTTAATTTTTTAGTATTTGGTAATACTAAAAAGTTAGTCAACCGGAAATCATTTTCCGATCAAATAAAAATATTTAGTAAAAGAAAGTGGAAAATATTTTCATGCCCTTTGGAAGAATAAAATATTTTTCACTCACTTTACCCCACTTTCCCCCACCCCAGCTTAACCCCCGACTCCACCCCACCCTACCCCACCCCTACTCCCGTCACATTTTCAATTAATTATTATTAAATAAAAATAATAATCATCTAATAAAAAAATAATTAATTAAATAATAAAAAAATTAATTAATTTTTATGTAATGACTAACTGTTATCCCAAGATATCCTAAGAGGGGGGGTGAATTATGATAAAGAGGCAATAATAATACTTTTTCGGATATGCAAATTCTATGAGACGATTTATCAAACACTATGTATGCACAAATAAAAAAAGATAAAGAGATAAGAGAGTAAGAGATGAAGTCATCGATTTTTAGGTGGTTCACTAATCTATTCCACCACTCAAGGTCTTCTTTCCCTTAGGCTTTCACTAGCTCTACTAGTAATGCTTCTTCACAAGTTGGTGATGTACAAACCAACACTATAAAGTCTCTTGATTCCACAAGAGTTTGTACATGCTTCTTCACTTCTTTAAATCCACAAAGAAGATATAATACACTCCCTATACAATGATTCTCTCAAAGCTATAGTAGTGTTTATCTCACAACAAGAGTAAATAAAAGATGAGAACAATAAACTCTCTTTAAGAGTAGATGAATTTCAATGCTCTTGAATGTTCAATTGATTTGCAAGTTAAAGCTCAATAAATGTTCAAGCAAATGTGTTTTTAAGATATGAAAGCTATAGAGCAATTGCTTGAAGTTAGAAGAGGTGGTTTCAGCAAATGGGGTATGTTAGAACATATAGAAACCATTTCCAACGGCTCTTTTTTTTAAAAGTCGGTTGAGTAGTCGGTCGGGTAACTCGCCCGGCTTACTCGAACGGAATTGCTTGAGCAATCACTGGAAAGGCCAGTTGAGTAGCCGGGTGACAAGCCGGTCGAGTTACTCACCCGGCATTGCTCATCCGGGTTGCCCTGTTTTTGCAAGCCAAGCAACACCTTTGAAACCTTTTTCAAAATTCCTTTTTGAGTGCTAAAAACACACTCAATACTTCTTTGACCAAACTTTTGAAAAACTCATTTTAAACAATAGAAAATGATTTTTGTAATTTTAATTTCAGAAAGCTTTTTCAAAGAAAAGAAACGTTTTGAGCTTTACCAAGCAATTCAAAGTCATTTAACACATTATTTGCCGGTATCCTTTATGATGCCACGTCTCATCTTATAACTCCCTCTTCTTCTTTTGAATCTTCAAGTCTTGATTCTTGAAAAAAAATATTTACTTCTCTAGCTCTTCAAGACTTCATTTCTTTTTCATGGATACAACTTCTTCATAGCTTCAAGAATTTGACTAGAGTTGCATTTCTTCATGTATAATCATCTCCCATTCTATGACTAATCTTAAACATATAAAACTTATACAAGCATGATTAGTCAATAGATAGTCCTTGGTTTAAGATTTAGTTATCATCAAAATAAGAGATTTACACCCTTAGGCTAACAATCTCTCCCTTTTTGATAATGACAAAATCTTACACAAGTATTGCATAATGGGAATGAAGAGCAAGGCATAAGCAATATAAGCATGAATACAAACGAAAGGCTCCCCCTTGCTTAGTGCATATCAAGTTTGCTTTCATTCAAGCAAGACTCTCCCTCACTCAATGCATATTTTCAAATCAACACATATCCCAATACATTTCAACACATATATGCATATATCATCATTCATACATTTCAACACGTCATACATTCATATCATAACATATCATATTATCATAACATATATAGCTTAATGATAACTATCATAACATATCATAACATATTATCACATATCATCAGAACATATCTTCTTCCCCTTTTTGACATCATCAAACGACGCGAATAGACCGGGAGGAGACTAGCTCCTTTTTTCACCAAGTTTGCACAAAGAGCATCATATCCATCTACAGCAAATAGCATATATAGCTTAATGATAACTATCATAAGAAAAGTAATGATATAAATAACAACAAAAGATAAGTTAAATGCAATTGAAGGTCAAATTCCACAGTTATGCTAAGGACTACGAAGCTAAGTCAGTTTTGTTTTGAAAAAAAAACCATGAACAAAACAATGTAGGGAAGTTTTAAAGGAATTTTGGCAAAGAAAAAACATGAATCCTCTCTTCCCTCAAACATCAATCCTCCCCTTTATCAGCCTCGTCCTCTTCATCATCCTCACCATCCTCATCATCAAGCTCATCTCGATACTCCTGATACTCAGGTTGAGTGGAACATAACTGTCATCTGGGGGTATGGGAGGTTTGCCGCCATGCTCCTGAATCCAAGCGGTATAACCATCAACCCATGAATTCAAGTCACTCACTTGAATGCGAACATTCTCTATATCTTTTTGAGTTGTGCGCCCTAGACTGTTGATTTGCTTACGTAGTGACTTACCCCAGGCATTGATCATTCTGTTCGTAGCAGTTTGCATTTGTCTCATTGCCTCAATTATCTATTAGTATCAGACAGAGGAGCACTCTGAGGAGCAACTGAAGGTGCTTCCAAACCAGTACCAACTCCAAAACTTGACCCTATGCCTTGACGACTTTCTTCCTTCCTTCTTGTAGTCTCTCGAGATTCAGCCAATACCTGTTAGAAGACTTGGTTCGCTAGGTTTTCTGGGTCAGCTTCCATAGTATCATAACCTCGTTCAACTTCATCAACCACTTGAGTTTCTGTACCCACGGTTTTCTTACTTCTGGGGAACCGAGCTAAGATATCCTTTTGTACTTGCAACGACAAATGCTTCAATTGTGACCATCTAAGAATGTCACTTTCATGAATGAAAAGACCCATTCTTTTTAAAGCAGCATGATCACGTCTCCAACCACGATGAAAAGGTCTCCTGAGACCCCTTAGAGGAACACGAAAATACTAAAAAATACGGGTTAATGCCATGCCATATGGAAGACTTTTACTTTGTGAAGTGGTATGCCACATGTGATCCATTATTAACTCAGGCAAATTTATACGTTGACGAGTTTGAAGCAAGTACATAATGTATCCATCACAATTGTTGATTCGCCCATCATTTGTGACTCTTTGCATAATTAAGTCATTTGCTAAGTGTTGCAGAAAGTAATTTCTACCTGTTACCTTTTTATTATCCGGTGTAATATCATAGTATACTTGATCAAGTCTGTAACGCCTGGAACCCAACCCCACACTAAAGGTCAAGTCCGAACTCGGTACACGGATAGAGTCTCCTCTGTACCGTGGACTAACTGGTACCTGCAAATAATCACATTCAACCTCCAATCTACAACCAAACATCTCATACAAGCCCATCCTTCAACATCAACACAATCAACGAACTCTTCAAGGCCATCCGAGCCTTGGAACTCAACAAAAATATATCATACAAGCATGCAAGACATGTTTATAGCAACTTTAAAACATAACTAACTTGTCTTACCACTCTAATTATATTTACAAGTCATTCTTAAAGATTAAGTTAAACATTCAACCTACTTGGCACACAAGCATGCAATCGAAAACAGTAAGATCTACCGTTAACTATTACATGCCAACTTCTCCAACAACATTCGAGACTACAAGTCATTACAAACTTCCAAATTCAATACAACTACATACAAGACCTTCAAGGTCTCAAAAGTGAAACAACAACAACATCTTCACATAGTCCACACAGAACATCCAACCTCACACACAAGTAATCACGGAAGCTGCTCTATTTAAACTTCATCTCCTTCCTCTACAGCTACCAGCTGGGGATTCACCTCAGCCTTTCCTGAAACATGTTAAAAGATGAGTGAACAACAAAGTTGCTCAGCGAGGGAGGGGTTGCAGTAAACCGGGGTATTTTCGCAAATGGGTTTCGTGTAATGCAACAAAGACAGTTAACATAAGCAATACAATATAACAAGCTAATTGAACAAGTATTTAAACACGTATAAAAAGGATACGGTTCATCTTCTTGTCTTCAACCACGAACCAAGATCTTCAAGCAAGTGCTGGGAAAACCCCTTATTCCTCCAAATGGGGTATTCCGGATATACCCCGATCCTACGACCCATATCTTCTAAGATAGGTCTGTATGCCCCCAACGAGGTGAACCACGCCTCTGGGGTAGGGGAGTATGCCTCAGCGAGAAAGGGAATAGGAACCATAGTAGGCGAGAAAGACCGGCAGCCCGATGCTACCCGAAGTTTCTCAACGCTACCATGTCCGAAAAGGTTGCGTAACCCCAAGTCAAGATCACGAGAGCCAAGAATATCAAATACCACATAAGAGGAACGACAAAGTAGGCCGCCCTCGCAGTTAATCACAATATAAGCCATTAACCATGAAATAACCGTATAAATACAAAATAGGCAACTAACATATTTTTCTACAAGTTTTTCCACTAGCTTGATTATATCTTAGGCATGCATTTAGGCACATAATAAGCATCTACAAGCTCATACAAGCACAAAGGTATCCATTTCTCACATTTTCCCCTTTTGATAACTATACAATTTTTCTTCTATATGAAATTCAAGACCTCAATTCTACAAACCAATCATATTATACTCCTAAGGATACCAAAAGACACCTATCTAGGCCCTGAAAATCTGGACCCCAATTCAACGCAACGAACGCACCAAAAGTGCTTCCATGCCCCATGGATACCTAATCTAAAGTTCAAATGTGCCCGGATTACATTTCATGAAAAGCCCCTTTTTAAATTTTTAGCTAATTTGTATTTTAACTCAATTCCGGGCAAATTAACTACATGTGAACTTCTAACTGGTTTCAATAATGTCTAGAGCACCTAAAGGAAGTATCAATTCACTCTAATTAACAAGTTATAGCAAAACCCTAAAAACAAGCATTATTCATTGTCTCTTTCGTGTGATTCATGCATTCAACCATTCCAATGGCTAACAAGCTTCAAAAAGAGTTTTATAGGTTCTAGAGGTTGTATAGCAAGCAACAATAATCATTTTTATAGCCATAAACAACAATAGAAGAAATTCAAGATATTGACATAAACTTAAACATGAAAATTATGCATGTTCCCTCATAATTTATAGTGTAGGCTTGTTGGTGATACTCCTAGGTGCTTCAAATACCTTCCAAAGTCAAGCTAGGAGGCCAAGATGCAAGGATTGAACAATTTTTCTTCTTTTTTTTTCTTCTTGTGGCCGACGGGTAGGGGAGACATAAAAGGAATTATAACAATTGTTTTGTGATCATGTTGTGTGCAAATGTGATGCTAAGGCATATATGTGCATGTATGTACATTTAATCTTAAGTCATTAGCTTGTAATACTTAGTCAAACTATGCTAAAATGCCAATTAAAAGACTAGCTAGCCAAAACTAATATTTATACTATTCATACGATGCACGAATCATTTTCCTAACGCAATTCCCGACCCCCAAAGCTCAAAACCACAAGTTCCCGATTCCTTTTATAGGTCATATTATCTAGGAAAAATATTAAATCGAGCAATTTAAACAGTTGAATTTTTATGAATAGTGACCACCAAATAAAACATATAATCAAGTAAAAGAAATGCATATTGATATGCTCAAAGAGATATGCAACAGTTATGTATGAATGTGATGAGAAATCTCAAGCGTCACATCCTATCCCCCTTAAACAAATTGTGTCCACGCAATTCTTATATGATTCAGGAAACAACTCGGGATATCTCTCTCTCATCTATTCTTCCCGCTCCCAAGTGTCATCTTCAACTCTGTGATGATCCCAAAGAACTTTCACCGTCGGAATACTTTTAGTTCTGAGTTCTTGGATCTTTCTATCCACAACCCGAAGTGGCTTCTCTACATAGGTCAAAGTCTCACTGATCTCCAACGGCTCCGACTCTAGAATGTGCGAAGGATCTGGCTGATACCTCCTCAACAATGACACATAGAACACATCATATACTTTGCCCAAAATCGGAGGTAATGGTAATCTGTAAGCCAAATCACCAACTTTCTCTATAATTTCAAATGGTCCCACATATCTAGGACTGAGTTTACCTCTTTTTTCATGTCGAATCAGACCTTTACTCGGGGAAACTTTCAAGAACATATGATCACCCACTACAAACTCCAAGTCACGTCGGCGTCTATCAGCATAATTCTTTTGATGACTCTGAGTTGTGAGCATTCTTTTCTTAATAAGTTTCGCATTGTCAACCATTTTTATCATTTCAGGTAGAATAGCTGGGTCAACAGCTTTCATTTCTCCTACCTCATCCCAATACAACAGGGATCTACATTTACGCCCGTTAAGTGCCTCGTAGGGTGCCATACCAATGGTATCTTGGTAACTATTATTAGAAGCAAATTCTGCAAGAGGCAAATATATTTCCCAACTCTTACCAAAGTCTATAATGCAAGCTCGCAACATGTCCTCCAGTATCCTGATAGTCCTCTTAGACTGACCATTTGTCTGCGGGTGATATGCAGTGCTAAAGTTCAGATTTGTTCCAAAAGCCTTTTGTAGTTTCTGCCAGAACTGTGATGTGAACATGGGATCTCTGTCTGACACTATACTAGTTGGAACCCTGTGTAGTCTCACAATGTTTTCAACATATAACTCAGTTAATTTATCAAGAGTGTCTGACTTCTTAGTAGCAATGAAATGTGAGGTTTTCGTCAATCTATCAACCACAACCCATACAGAATCATTTCATCGCGGTGACCTCGGCAAATCAAACACAAAGTCCATAGTAACTTGATCCCATTTCCACACAGGAATCTTTAATGGTTGCAATAAATCCCGCAGGTCTCTGATGCTCAGCTTTAACCTTCTGGCAAGTCAAACATTTAGCCACATAATCAGTTATTTCCCTTTTCATATTATTCCACAAGAAGTTTTGTTTCAAGTCCATGTACATCTTGGTGCTACCAGGGTGGATAATGTACTTAGTATTATGAGTCTCAGCAAGAATGTCATCTTTCACAGCTGAACCACTAGGAATGCAAATTCTATTCTTACACTTGAGTAGTCCATCATCATGCAGCTTGAAATCGGCTCTCCCCCTTTTGACTTATCTCGAATCTTTAATAGTTGAAGATCAGATTGTTGTGCTTCCTTAATTCTAGACAATAGCGAAGACTGAATTCGCAGACTTGCAAACTGGATACCTGTTTCTGAAGCTTTCAATTTCCATAAACACAACTCCTCCATAGTTTCCCAGTTCTTAATAATCAGACTAGCCACAGTAGCCTTCCGACTCAATGTATCTGCAACAGTATTAGCTTTGCTTGACAAGTAGCTAATGGTACAATTATAGTCATTCAACAACTCTAACCAGCGTCTTTGCCTCATATTTAACTCTTTTTGAGAAAATAAATATTTTAAACTTTTATGATCAGTAAATATCTCAAATTTATTACCCCACAAGTAATGTTGCCATTTCTTTAAAGCAAACACAACAGCAGCAAGCTCAAGATCATGTGTAGGATATTTAAGTTTATAGGGTTTTAATTTCCTCGACGCATAAGCTATTACCTTCTTATTTTGCATAAGAACACAACCCAAACCTTCTTTCAAAGCATCACTATAAATCACCAGATTATTAGTCCCTTTAGGCAGTGCAAGAATAGGAGCAATGGTAAGTCTCTTCTTCAGTTCTTGAAAACTCGCTTCACATTTGTCATCCCAGTTATACACGGTTTTCTATTGAGTTAAGGAAGTCAATGGTCCATCAATTTTTGAAAAGTCTTTAACAAATCTCCAGTAATAACCAGTCAACCCTAGGAAACTACAAACCTCCGTAACGGTTTCGAGTCTTTTCCAGGACATCACTACCTCAATTTTCGCAGGATTAATCGAAATTTCCTCATGTGAGACTATATAGCCTAAAAAGGCAACATGTTTTAACCAAAATTCACACTTGCTAAATTTAGCAAATAGTTTATGTTCCTGCAATGTTCGCAACACAATTCTCAAGTGTTTTTCATGCTCTGCGTCAGACTTAGAGTACACCAGTATATCATTAATGAAAATTACAACAAACTGGTCAAGGTACGGTCTAAACATTCTTTGCATTAAGTCTATAAAAGCGGCTGGAGCATTTGTCAATCCAAACGACAGTACAACAAATTCAAAGTGGCCGTACCTGGTTCTGAAAGCAGTCTTGGGCACATCTTCTTTCTGGATTCTCAGCTGGTAATAACCCTATCTCAAATCAAATTTAGAATACACAATAGCACCTTGCAACTGATCAAACAATTTCTCAATCAAAGGCAATGGATATTTATTTTTCACAGTCACATGATTGAGACCCCAATAATCGATGCACAACCACAAAGTACCATCTTTCTTCTTTACAAATAAGACATGAGCACCCCAAGGTGAAGAACTAGGCTATATAAAACCTTTTTCAAGTAAACCTTGTAGCTGAATTTTCAACTCCTGCAACTCAGGGGGAACTATTCTATATGGGGTTCTAGATATAGGATTAGTTCCTGGTAACAGATCAATTACAAATTCTATTTCTCGGTCAGATGGTAATCCAGGTAATTCTTTAGAAAAATACCCCCGGAAAGTCTTTTACAATAGGCACTTTATTCAACTTCAGTTTATCCCCTGGCTGATTAACTAAATAAGCTAGATATGCATCACACCCTTTACTCAATATTTTTGTAACTTTAATGGAAGAAATTATGCGAGTCCCTATGGATTTCCAACTTCCAACAATTTTAACGATAGACTGTTTAGGTATTTCTAAGGTCATAATTTTCCTTCTACAATCCAGGTACGCATAATACCGCCCCAATCAGTCCATCCCCAGAATAATTTCAAAGTCTCGGAATGGTAAGATAATCAAATCAATAGGATACATGCACCCTTTAATGCAAATATCACAATTTTTACACATAGACTCTGTAACAAACTTTGTACCCATAGGATTACCTACTTCAATTTTATACGGCAGTTTATCAACTTTTAAAGCAGTAGATTGTGCACACATAGGAGTGATAAAAGAATATGTAGCCCCGGTGTCAATCAAAACTACTATTGGCTAATTATTAATAAGAAAAGTACCTTCTACCACCACTGTCGTATTTGGGAGCTCTTCCTAGTCTAGAGAAAATACTCGTGCCTGGCTTCATGGAACTGGAGCTGCACCTGAAGCTCTGGTCTGAGCACTCTGGCCAAAAGTCTGACCCTGTCCCTGTTTAAACGTAGTGCAGTCTTTTATCTTATGTTGGTCGCTACCACAACCAATGCATCGGCCCAACTTCCTCCATTATTCTGCCTCTGTATAGCCTTTACGATTATAGTGACTACACTGCTGGTTTTTCCTTGTAGCAGTGCCTCCCGTAGGGGCTTTGTAGGAGGATGTAACGGTGCTACCTTGCTGAAATCTAGCAGCAACAGATCGAGTCTGGCTCTAAGCTGGTCTTGCCTGAGATTGTGTCTGGACTGGCCCTGGGTAGCTCTGAGTCTGTCTCTGCTGCTGAACCTGGATAGGCTGCTAATACTGTCTCTGATAGCCCTAACTTTGAGACTGATACTACCGTTTACTAGGCTGACTGGACTCGGCCAACAAATCTACCTTTCATTTCTCAAACCTCAATGCGGCCCTAACTGCTACAACATAATTAAGAGTTTGAGAGATATTTGAGTTTTGAAGGTTTTGGGGTGGAAAAGATATGAGGAAGATTGAAAATTTTGGGTTTAAAACCCTAAAAATCGCAACTGAAATTGCAAATTTGGGTGACAGGTCAGGTGATAGGTCGGGTGAGTTACTCGTCCGGCTTACTAGACCGGACTTTCTAGTGAGCACGCAGTTAAGGTCGATCGAGTCACGGTTGAGTCACTCAACCGACTTTACTCGCCCGACTTGGGAAAATGTTTTTTTTGCTTGTTTAATCAAGATTTTGCATGCACAACTCTCTTCTAATCTCTCAAAATTGATTTTTATGCAATGATTTGGTAAAAATATCAGCTAATTGATGCAATATATCAACAAATTCCAGCACAACATCACATTTTTGCATATGATCACGTATGAAATGATGTCTAATTTCGATGTGCTTAGTCCTAGAATATTGGATTGGATTCTTAGTGAGATTAATAGTACTTGTGTTATCGCATCTAATGGGTACATGATCATATTCAAGGCCATAGTCAAGCAAGTTTTGTTTTATCCATAGAATTTGGGCAACACAATTTCTAGCGGATACATATTTGGCATCGGTTGTGGATAAGGCAATATTATTTTGCTTTTTACTAGACCATGAGATTAATGATTGACCAAAAAATTGACAACTGCCACTAGTACTTTTTCTATCAATTTTACATCCTGCATAGTTGGCATCAGAATAACCTGTTAGTTCAAAAGATGTGCCCTTTGGATACCAAAGTCCTAAGTCAATTGTGCCTTTAAGATACCTAATAATTCTTTTTACTGCATTTAGATGTGATTCTTTAGGATCAGATTGAAATTGAGCACATAAGCACACAGCAAACATAATATCGAGTCTAGAGGCAATTAAATATAGAAGACTTACTTCTTTTCATCAACCGATTTACCTCAGCTTGGTTGATGTGCCCATTGATGTGCTCATTTCTTTAGCAGTCTCAAACCCGAATTTTTTTATGAGTTCCTTTGTGTACTTCCCTTGATTAATGAAAATTCCTTCATTCGTTTGCTTGATTTGAAGACCAAGGAAGAAATTCAATTTTCCCATCATGCTCATCTCAAACTCTTTATGCATACACTTTGAGAAATACTCACAAAGAGATTCATTAGTAGCACCAAAGATAATATCACCAACATAAATTTGCACAAGTAAAATATCTCCATCTTTTCTTTTGACAAATAAAGTTGAATCTAATTTACCTCTAGTAAATCCTTTTTTCAAGAAGATATCCACTTAATATATCATATCAAGCCCTATGAGCTTGTTTCAATCCATAAAGGGTTTTTTTAAGTTTAAAGACATAATTAGGTGAATTTAAATCCTCAAATCCAGGAGGTTGTTCCACATATACTTCTTCTTGAAGAAAACCATTTAAAAAGGCACTTTTGACTAACATTTGAAATAATTTGAAGTTCATAAAATATGCAAAAGCAAGAAGCATGCGAATAGATTCTAATATAGCCATGGGCGCAAATGTTTCATCATAATCTATTCCTTATTCTTAATTATAGCCTTGAGCTACTAACCTTGCCTTATTTCTAGTAACTATTCCGGATTCATCTAGTTTATTTATAAACACCCATTTAGTACCAATTATGAGATAGTCTTTTGGCCTTTCAACAAGTTTCCAAACTTTGTTTCTTTCAAATTGATTAAGATCTTCTTGCATAGCCATTATCCAATCATCATGTAAGAAGGCTTCTTTCACATTTTTAGGCTCAATTTAGGAAAGAAATGCAATGTGTTCACAAAAGATGTTCAAGTTAGAGCGAGTTCTTACACCTTTGGATGGATCGCCAAGAATTTGATCATTTGGATGATCTTTCACAAACTTCCAACACCTTGGTAAGTCTTGATTGGTTGAAATGGGTTGGTCATTTGACATTGGTTGATCTTCCTCATTTGGTTGATCCCTTGTGTAACGCCCCGAACCCAACTCCCACGCCTGCAGGATACACCCCGCCCATAGGGGACGAGCGTGCACCGAGGCCATGGCGAACTTGCCCGAAGCGCACTATGTACGTATTATCCGCTTTGGTGCCCATACACCTCACGGTTTTGTCGCTTCCCAGCCACTGCTAGGAAAACGGCCGTGCACGATACACGAGGACTTCCCCTTATATCAAGCAGCCCAGCATCCTAGCCTTCCGATGTGGGATGTGATTCCTCACATTCACCCCCCCTTAAGGAGGCCCGCGCCCTCGCGGGCTAACGGCACAAAGGAAGGTCGGGTCTGATACCACCTTTCTAACGCCCCGAAGCCAGCTCCCACGCCTGCAGGATACACCCCGCCCATAGGGGACGAGTGTGTACCGAGGCCATGGCGAACCTGCCCGAAAGCGCACTATGCACGTATTGTCCGCTTTGGTGCCCATACACCTCACGGTTTTGTCGCCTCCCAGCCACTGCCAGGAAAACGGCTGTGCACGATACAAGAGGACTTCCCCTTATATCAAGCAGCCCAGCATCCTAGCCTTCCGATGTGGGATGCGGTTCACCACACCTTGCATTTGATGTTTATTGATTTCTTTCATTTGATGAATTATTTGGATCACTTGGAGATGCCTCATTTGCTTGTTTTAAAGCGATAGGTTGATTTTGAGTCTCAACTTGTTGAATACCTACATCATCATCATTATTTCTCGACACAAAGGGATTAGTTTCATCAAAATTTACATGCATTGACTCTTTAACAACTAGAGTTCTTTTGTTATATACTCTATATGCTTTCCTCCTAGTTGAGTACCCAAAAAATAATCCTTCATCGGATTTGGCATCAAAGTTTTCAAGATGGTCTTTGGTGTTTAAGATAAAGCATTTATAACCAAATACTCTAAAGTGTGCAACATTTGGTATTCGTTCTTTCCACAATTCATAAGGGGTCTTTTTAAGAAAAAGTCTAATTAAGACTCTATTAAGCACATAGCAAGCCGTATTAACGGCTTCACCCCAAAAGTATATAGACAAGTTGTTTTCCTTTAACATGGTTCTTGCCATTTCTTGTAGAGTTCAATTCTTCCTTTAAACTACCCCATTTTGTTGAGGAGTTCTAGGAGCCGAAGAATTACGTTCAATGCCATGTTTTTCACAAAAATCCACAAATTATGCAATTATAAATTCTGTGCCTTGATCATTATGAATACAAGTTATAAAATAGCCTTTCTCATTTTGCACTCTTTTGCTTAATTTTACAAATTCATTGAAGGCTTGATTTTTGTGAGACAAAAACATAACCCAAGTATACCTAGTGTAGTCATCTATAACAACATAGACATAGCTTGATCCTCCTAAACTAGCCACATCCATTGGTCCAAAAAGGTCCATATGAAGTTTTTGTAATGCTTTAGATGTAGTAACTATGTTTATGGGTTTAAAAGATGTCTTATGTTGTTTTCCAAATTGACATGCATCACACAAATGATCTTTTTCAAATTTAGTTTTTGGAAGTCCTTTTACAAGCACTTTGCTAGAAAGTTTAGAAAGTAAATCTATGCTTGCATGTCCTAATCTTCTATGCCACAGCCAAGAGTTCTCATTCATAGTCATTAAACAATCAACGTTTTGACATGAAAGACTTTCAAAATTATGGTGTATACATTTTCATGTCTATTTGCAATAAATAACACTTTATCCAAATTGTCATAAACAATACAACATGAAACTTTAATTCAACTCTAAATCTATTATCACATAATTGACTAACACTAAGCAAATTATGTTGCAAACCTTTCACAAGTAGCACATTATGTATAGATATTGAATGTTCATCACCAATGCTACCTCTTCCAGTAATTTTACCTTTCCCATTATTTCCATAGATCACATTTTCTTTGATTTTCTTGTTGAGCTCATAGAAGAGAGATGGATCTTCAGTCATGTATTGAGCATCCACTATCAACAACCCAACTTCCTTCATACTTGATCCTTAGAGCAACCTAAAAAGAAATAAAGACATACACATGTTGTCTTTTTTAGGTCCCCAAGTTTTTGTTACGTCCTTATGTGTTAGTGTCAAACCCTAACACATCTAACAACCTATTTGGGCTTAAGCCAAGAAGGTATTCTTGCATCTCTACCGACCATGTTTCTAAATTTGCAATGCAATGCAATATGTCCATTTCTTTCATAATATGTGCATGATTTTTTAAAGCCTTTTGATGTTGAAGCCTCATTTAAGGAGGTAGATGCTTTGACAAAGGAGTTTTTGAAATTTTTTTGTTTTGTGAATGGTTCATAACCGATTCCGCTTTTGTCAAATGCCATTGTTTAAGAGCCAAGCATTTTATCCAAAGTCTCATTTCCTTTTATAAACTTTGCTAAGCTCATATTCAAATCTTGAACTTGTTTTTCTAAGATAACAACATTTTCTTCAAGTTTTTCTTTCAAAGTGAAAAATTCAAGTGCTTTATTGTGAGATGAACAAAGGTCTTCTTCAAGCATTTCATTTTCACTTTTCAAATCATTTCTTTCTTTTTGAAGTTATTTAATTTTTGAGAGAGCAATTGAGAAATTGTCATGCATTTTAAAAAATTCATTTTATAATTCCTTAAATGAGCATTCATCATCATGTAATGAGCTATGAGAGCTAGAAGTAGAACTAGAAGATGAACATACCCCTTCATCGTCCTTTGCCATAAGACAAACGATGTTGGCTACTTCTTCTTCCTTTCTGCTTTCTCCATTGGTTGAAACGTCATCCTCAATGCAACTTGCCTTCATGGCTTTTCCTCCTTTGGACTTGATTAACTTTGGACAATTTGCTTTCAAATGTCCTAGTTTGTTGCAATTGTAGCACCTTGATTCTTCCTTTGGTTTGTCTGTCCACCTTGGATTGTTGTTCGAAGAAGTTCCTCTTCTCATCTTTTTGTATTTTAAGAACTTCTTAAAGTTCTTTGCAAGTAAAGTCATTTAATCATTTTCATCTTCATTTCCACTCTTATCTTCATCACTTGAATAAGTTATGATGCAAGGAGAGCAAGTGACTTCTTTGCTTTCTTTTCCTCTTCATCTCTTAGTCTCTCTTGATTTAGAACTAGTTCTTCGATTTCAAAGTTGCAAATGAGCTCATGCACTTTCAATTGTGAGAGATTTGTTGACTCTCTAATTGAAGTTACCTTTGGCTTGTACTCCTTTGGTAGTGCAAGGAGAATTTTCCTATTGAGTTTTTCATTTAGATAGGACTTGCCAAGAGCACTAAGATTGTTGACGATTTTTGCAAACCTTTGATGCATCTCATTTAGTGATTATCTGGACTTCATCTGAAATAGTTCATACTCATGAATGTAGAGACTGATTTTTGTATCTTTGACTTGAGTTGTTCCTTGATAGGATAGCTCAAGAAGCTCCCATATTTCATGAGCCGATGCACATTGATTAACTCGGCTATACTCCATTTCATTTAGAGCACAATAGAGTATATTTTTTGCTCTTGAGTTCTTGGTCAACATAGGTATATCACTATCATCAAATTCATCTTTGGTTTTTGGACTCTTCTTCTTTAACTTGCTACCATATTCGTTTACAATTTCCGTGACTTTGATAGGAACAAGAGGACCTTCTTCTACAATCCTCCAAAGAGAGTAATCAACCGATTGAATGTAGGTTTCCATTTTGTTATTCCAATATACAAAGTTTGTACCTGTGACAAATGGAGGTTTATTAGTTGAATATCCTTCCATGTAGGGAGATGTAGCAGTATTTGCTATGATCCTAACTTTACTAGATGTTAAGCTATAAGTAAAACCCTAGCTCTAGATACCACTTGTTATCCCAAGATATCCTAGAAGGGGGGTGAATTAGGATAATGAGGCAATAATAATACTTTTTCGGATATGCAAATTCTATGAGACAATTTATCAAACACTATGTATGCACAAATAAAAAGAGATAAGGAGATAAGAGAGTAAGAGATGAAGCCGTCAATTTTTAGGTGGTTCACTAATCTATTCCATCACCCAAGGTCTTCCTCCTCTTAGGCTTTCACTAGCTCCACTAGTAATGCTTCTTCACAAGTTGGTGAAACACAAACCAACACTACAAAGTCTCTTGATTCCACAAGAGTTTGTACAAGCCTCTTCACTTCTTTGAATCCACAAAGAAGATATAATACACTCCCTATACAATGATTCTCTTAAAGTTATAGTAGTGTTTATCTCACAACAAGAGTAAATGAAAAATGAGAACAATAAACTTTCTTTAAGAGTAGATGAATACAATTCAATGCTCTTGAATGCTCAATTGATTTGCAAGTTCAATAAATGTTCAAGCAAATGTGTTTTTAAGATATGAAAGTTGTATAGCAATTGCTTGAAGTTAGAAGAGGTGGTTTTAGCAAATGGGGTATGTTAGAACATATAGAAACCATTTCCAACGACTCTTTTTTTAAAAGCCGATTGAGTAGTCAGTCGAGTAACTCGCCCGGCTTACTCGATCGGCATTGTTTAACCAATCACTGGAAAGGCCGGTTGAGTAGCCGTGCAACAAGCCGGTCGAGTTACTCGCCCGACATTGCTCATCCAGCTTGCCCTATTTTTGCAAGCCAAGCAACACCTTTGAAACCTTTTTCAAAATTCATTTTTGAGTGCTAAAAACACATTCAATACTTCTTTGATCAAGCTTTTGAAAAACTCATTTTAAACAATAGAAAATGATTTTTCCAATTTTAATTTCAAAAAGCTTTTTCAAAGAAAAGAAACATTTTGAGTTTTACCAAGCAATTCAAAGTCATTTGACACATTATTTGTCAGTACCCCTTATGACGCCACGTCTCCTCTTATAACTCCCTCTTCTTCTTTTGAATCTTCAAGTCTTGATTCTTGAAAAAACATCTTTACTTCTCTAGCTCTTCAAGACTTCATTTCTTTTTCATGGATACAACTTCTTCATAGCTTCAAGAATTTGACTAGAGTTACATTTCTTCATGTATAATCATCTCCCATTCTATGACTAATCTTAAACATATAAAACTTATACAAGCATGATTAGTCAATAGATAGTCCTTGGTTTAAGATTTAGTTATCATCAAAATATGAGATTTACACCATTGGGCTAACACTAACTAATTAATTAAATTAATAATAAAGATTTTTTATTCATTTATTAACTATTAATTATTCAACTAATTGATAATAATTAATCAAATAATAATAATTAATTAATTAATTATGTATTAATGTTTTATTAATTAATTATTTTATTTTAAATTTTTATTAATAAATTAATAATTTCAATCAATCAATTAATTAATAATGATTAATTGTTAATAATTTTTAAAAAATTAATTATTTTAATTAATTATTTAATATTACATCCAAACACTATAAGAAATTTTTTAGTATTACAACGAAACACCAAAAAATATTTATTTTCGAAGAAAGTATATTACCTTATAAATATTTTATGTCAACAAGTTATTTTACAGCAAACAAACGAAGCCTTGATCAAATACATATTCAAGTATATAGAAGAAAATCCACACAAAGTTATGAAGTCTTGAAGAAAAAAAGGTTCCAGCCCTAAAACGACCTTTTTTCCTTTTTTTTGCAAAATACTAATGTCGTTAGTTAACAAAGTATAAAACGTCTCATTTTTAGAAGTTTGAACCCTTCCATGGAATTTTTTGAAGTTTGGGCCTTTAATTTCATATTAGATTAGGTTCAGGCCCTAAAACAATTTTTTTTTTTCCTTTTTTATGTATTTCTTGTTACTCCATATGTCTCCCATTTAATACCAACAATTAGGCAAATCAACACATCATCTTATTAGATTAGGATGAGAATCGATATACTGGAATGAGTTGAAAATGAAACGACATTCCTTGCTCTAATCCAATTCCCATCTTGGTATGAAGTAATGAATTTAAGAATCCCCTTAAACAAATAATGTGATTTTCTCGAATTCAAGATTATCCATTCAAGACAAAACACATGCGATTAACCAATTCCCATGTTATTTGGAAGAATTCATTTGTTAAATGATTAAATGCCCTTTCGAAATAAAATATGTATATGTAATAACAAAAGTCAATCCTTATTATTATTATGTTGTACTTATAATTTATCATCATCATCATTAATATTATTATTGTTTGTTATTATTATTATTATTTTTCAAGTAAAAAAAAATGCTATTTAAAAACATGAATGTATATAACAAAATAGCAATATTAATTATTATTAATATCATTATTTTTTGTTTTTGTTTATTATTATTAACATTATTCTTAATTATATTTATTTTTATTCTTAAGAAAATAACATGTATATAAAAACAAAAGGGTAATTGTGTCATTCTATAAAAGTCATTCCCAATATTACTCTAGTATACTAACTACCAAACATGGATTTGAAATCAATAAATGCATTCCTATCTTTTCTCCTATGGTATACCAAACAAGTCATACTCTTTTAAACAAATTCATTCTATTCTTAGTTCCATTCTATTTCTCAACTAATTTCATTTATGTCGAAATTTATTTTAAGATACCAATCGTCACCTAAGTCTTCACTAACAATTATCTATGTAGCATGAAGAAAATTGTTGTAAAATTTTCTTGTTGTTTTCTTTAACGACTTACATAATTAAGATTTATTAGGGTATCTCCAATGGAGTGAGTAAAATGTAATAATTGTCCTTTTTAGAGACTTTGATAATAAAATTTCAACACCAATGGCTGAAATAGAGACCCAAAACATGGTTTTGAAACAAAATTTAGAGACTTTGTATAAAAATAGAGCATTGGCTACATTTTCTTCAACAAATATAGAGACCCAAAATAGAGACCAAGGAAGAAGACAAACAGGTCTCCATTTTTGTGTTGGACCGAGGTGTCAAATCGTCACTGACGATTTGACAAAAAAAAAAAATTACAATGGACATATGACCATTGCAACAAAGAAAAAAAACATTAAAATTCAATCCAATGGTTAAATCTGAACGTTGCAACAAAAAGAAAAAAAAAATACTTGCAACGTTCAGATCTGAACGTTGCAACCAAAAGGAAAAAAAAAATTACTTGTAACGTTCAGATTTGAATATTGCAACATAAAAAAAAATTGAAAAAAAGCCTGCAACGTTCAGATCTGAACGTTGCAACCAAAAATTCAAAGAAAAAACAACCTTCAGAAAATTGCAGATGACCGTTGCAACAGTAAAAAAAATTGTAGCTTCTATATATACAACCAACAAAAGTAGCAGATCCAACATCAAAAAAATCCAATGTAAAAAATACTACAAAAGATATACACAAAAAAAAACAAACAAAAGGTATCCAGCATCTGAACAGATCCAATCTTTTGTGGGGTGGCACATGGGAAGGAAGGTGGGGGAAAGGGGCCACGGGTGTGATAGAAAGGGAAGGGAGGGGATGGAGAGAGGGTGGCGTTGGGTGGGGGAGGGGGGTCACGGTGGTACTAGAAAGGGAAGGGAGGGGAAGGGAAGGGAGAGGAAGGGGTAGCACTGTGTGTTGGAGAGGGTGGCGATGACAGGGGGTAGGGTAACGGGAGAGAGAAGGGAACATATGAGAATTTTTTTTTATACAAGAAAAAGGGGGTGGGGGTTTATATAGGTTGTAATTTTTTTTTATTCATTAATTATTTTTTTATATTCATAATATGTCACCTTTTTTTTATTCATTAATTATTATTTGTATATTCATAATATGTCACCTAATTTTTTTATTCATTAATTATTAGTTGTATATTCATAATATGTCACCTAATTTTTTTATTTATTAATTATTTTTTTAAAATTCATAATATGCCACCTAATTTTTTTTATTCATTAATTTTCTTTTTATATTCATAATATGTCACCTATTTTTTTATTCATTAATTATTTTTTATATTCATAATATGTCACCTAATTTTTTTTATTTATTAATTATTTTTTTATATTCATAATATGTCACCTATTTTTTTATTCATTAATTATTTTTTTATATTCATAATATGTCACCTAATTTTTTTATTCATTAATTATTTTTTTTATATTCATAATATGTCACCTTTTAAAATTCTTTAATTATTTTTTTAATTAATACTTACTTTAATTATTCATAAAATTTAATTTCTATATTTTAGTTAATACTTACTTCAAAATTTTGTAATTAAAAATAACGAGTAATCAAATTAGTATGCAAAATTAAATTAAGCATAATATAGATACTCAACTTAGTTAAGACCTTATTGGAGTTAACCTTTTTTTAGAGACTCAAAAAAACACATGGGGCTTAAGTAGGGACTTTAAATTACTCAGGGTCTCTATATTTAAAGATAGAGACACTGAATTTAGAGTCCCTACTGGAGATACCCTTAGCTCGTGTTCTAAAATAAAACCACTTATGACAACCTAAGGATGACAAGAGGATCAGATATTCGCAAAAAATGAGTTATTCAAATCTGAATCCGATTAACATAACCTTTTATCAAAACCGCATCGGATATCTGCAGATTTTAAAATTGCTTATCAAAATTGAATCTGATAAATATTGAATTATCTGACGGATATTCAAATCTAAAACTGTTTATAAAAAAATAAATTAAATAGTAAAACAACTTCCAAATGAAACCATCCAATGCGGTGGAAAGAAATGCGAAAGGAGGCCGACGAAGACAACGACCGACAACAACTAGAGAAGGAACCCAAAGTTACAGATCAAATCATGACGAAAATAGATCTCACTTCATCGACTTTATAGCACACATCACCTGCATTAAGATGAAGGTATAGATCTATGAACATAAGTAAACCATCTTCATCACATTTGTTTGATGGGAATGGAAAATATCTCAACTTGATTGATTTAGTTGCCTCAGTCTTATAATGGGAAGGGGAATTTAGTATACTCTTGCAATGTTATCCAGAAAGAAGAGATTTCAAATTTGTGCTGTATAGGAAATTTGAGAAAGAGGAAGAAGATCTGTGTTCATTTCACTACTTGTGCAAACATCATCTGGATTAAGAGAAAGATTAAAAGGAAGAAGAGCAGAGAGAGAGTGTGTGAGAATATTGAACTTTGGGTGAAGAGGAAAGGAAAATGAGGTTAAAAAGTGAAAAGGTAAAAATTAAAGAAGATCAAGAAAAAGAAAAAGAAAGAATCAAGTAAAGAGATATGATGGTTAGGATGGTATCCAAAGTTTGAGTAGTAATTTTTTTTTAACCTTAGTCATATTTGTGTAAAATATATATGTATATATGAGCTAATTTTACATTCTTTTTTATATGGGACTACATGTGTGTGTGTGTGTGTGCGTGTGTATATATATATATATACATAGATAAATTAATAATCAGATTTTGGATTATCCATCAATTTTTTTTTTTTATAAAACCAAAACCTCTCGGATAATTCATTGGTTACCGTTTATAAAAATCAAACCCTTATGGATAGCCCATCGGATTCATTATTGGATCAGATACCCACGAGTTTTGGATTTAAACACTATCCATTGTCATCCCTATGCTAAACTTCCCATCTTTTATGGAAGGCTCGAAACAAGCTTATGTTATAATACTATTTTGTTAAATGGAATAAATCAAATGAAAATGATACAATATATAATGGATATGAAATATCAATTACAATATAAAATATTTAAAAATCAAACCCTTATAGCCTATCGGATTCATTATCGGATCGGATACCCACTGGTTTCGGATTTAAACTTTATCCACTGCCATCCCTATACTAAACTTCCCATCTTTTATGGAAGGCTTGAAACAAGCTTATGTTATAATACTATTTTGTTAAATAGAATAAATCAAATAAAAAGGATACAATATATAATGGATATGAAATATCAATTACAATATAAAATATTTAATAAATGTTATAAGAGATATTGAAAATATCTGAAAATAATTCATCGAGAAATATAAAAAAATTGATTAACATATGAAACCCTTAGATTTACATATGAATTGTATGTCATTCATAACTTTGAATGGTTAAATTTTTTGAGGTTTCTATTGAATGTTTAAATTTTTTGAGGTTTCTATTTCTTCCTTTATTTATTTCACAAATCTAGCATGCATATACAATTTAGAAAAATAAACACAAAGTGGGAAAGAATAATGAATTACTTGGCAACTCCTAGTTGAAATGTTTAGCATAATTTCAACATTATGTCCTTTGAAGAAGATTTATTTAGATTGAGCTCCTTTTTTATGTATTAAACCTTTTGCTTAATTTTATAATCAATATAGTAGAATTGGGGATGAAATAATTGTTCCAAATACTACTAATATATGAGAATTGTATGAAAATAATATCTTTAATCAATCTAGAAGAAATGTTAAATGAAATTAAATCTTCATAATAAATTGAAAATGCTAAATAAAACTGAGATAATTCTTTCCTATGCGAAATTTCTAGGACATCCTTTATAACGCCCCGAGCCAACGCATCCACGCCTGTAGGATACACCCCGCCCATAGGGGACGAGCGTGCACCGAGGCTATGGCGTACGGACCTGAAAACACACTATGCACGTATTGTCCGCTTTGGCGCCCATAAGCCTCACGGTTTTATCGCCTCCCAGCCACTACCAGGAAAACGGTCGTGCACGATATGAGAAACGAACCCCTTATATCAAGCAGCTCAGGCTCATGCGCGTCCGATGTGGGATGCGGTTCCTCACATTCACCCCCCTTAAGGAGGCCCAGCACCCTTGCGGGCCACTGGCACAAGGGACACGTCGACTCTGATACCACATTTGTAATACCCCGAGCCAATGCACCCATGCCTGCAGGATACACCCCGCCCATAGGGGACGAGCATGCACCGAGGCCATGGCGTACGGACCCGGAAACGCACTATGCACGTATTGTCCGCTTTGGCGCCCATACGCCTCACGGTTTTGTCGCCTCCCAGCCACTACCAGGAAAACGGCCATGCACGATATGAAAAGCGAACCCCTTATATCAAGCAGCCCAGGCTCATGCGCGTCTGATGTGGGATGCGGTTCCTCACATCCTTTATAAGATAGTGACATCTTTTATTATAGTATTGGTGAAAATTTTTAATTTTAGTATTATAAATAAACTAAATTTTACTCAAGTCATTGTGTCCAATTTGATATCTCTATGACAGATATAAGATTTGAATGTCAAAAAAATTCTAACTCTAAAGGATTAATTGAAAGGTTAAACTTTTGAGAGCTTAATTTAGAAAGCTAAAAAAACTCAAAGGATTATTCATCTTTAACCCTAAAGGATAGTGCCTGAGAATCATTCTCTTTGGTAAAATATGAATTTTGTTCCATAAGTTTATTGTTATATCCTAAACTATTTCACAAAATATTTGTATTACTTAGATTTTTCCCGTGTGAGTTAATACAATTACAACTCCATCAATTTTTCAGTGTGAGTTAATACAATTACGACTCCATCAATGTTTTCCGTGTGAGTCAATACGATTACGGCTCCATAAACTCTAATACGTCTTTTAGAGTAAAAGGAAATCAAACACAAATTGATGAATTATTGTTCCAATTCTTGGTTTCTACGGACAATACAAACTGAGACTTAGGCCCTATTTAGAAGTGTTCTTGTTTTTTTTTATTTTCTAAACCATTTTCTGAGAACAGTTTTCAAAAACAAAAAAACAAAAAACTTGTTTGCATACAAATGTTCTCTAAACAAGTTCTTAAGATTAACATACCTTTAGAATTACACACACACACATACACACACTCACACATACTCACACACACATACACATACACTCACACACACACACTTACACGTATATATACACACACACACATATACTCACATACTCACACATACACACACACACTCTCTCTCTCACACATACATACACACACTCACATATACACAAACTCACACACACTCACACACATATACTCACACACACGCTCACACAATCACACACATATACACTCATACTCACACTTACACACACACATATATACACACACTCACACACATATACATACACTCATACTTAGCCCACACATACACACTCATACACATAAACACACACATACATACACACACCCATACATACACACTCACACATACATAAACACATACATACACACTCACGCACACATATACTCACACACATAGTCACACACTCTCACGCACATATACACGCATTATCTTGCACACACACACATTACAATTATAGTGTATGTGTGTGTGTATAGAATGTGTGTGTGATAGTGTGTGTATATGTGTGTGAGAGAGATAGTGTGTGTATAGAATGTGTGTGTGATAGTGTGTGTGTGTATGTGTATGAGAGAGATAGTGTATGTGTGTATGTGTGTGTGTGTGAGTATGTGTGTGTATGTATGAGTGTGTGTATGTGTGTGTGTGTATGAGTGTATGTGTGTGTAAGTGTGTATGTGTGAGTGTGTGTGTGAGAGAGAGAAAGTGTGTGCGTGTGTGTGTATGTGTATGTGTGTATGTGTATATGTGTATGTGTGTGTGTGTAAAAGTATGAATGTATGTATGTGTATAGGTATATGTGTGTATGTATGTATGAGTGTGTGTGAGTGCGAGTGTGTGTGTATAAGTATAAGTGTGTGTGTGTGTATGTGTGTGTGAGTATGTGTGTGCGTGTGAGTGTGAGTGTGTATGTGTGTATATGTATAAGTGTGTGTATGTGTGTGTATGTGTGTGTGTGTATGTGTATGTGTGTGTGTGTGTGGACGCACTTTAACTGTTAGCATTGAGAAAAAAATGTGTTCATGTGTGTCACGGAGAAGAAAAAAGAAAACGAAAAGACCTGAAAACATAAAAAAGTTGTTCTTATTTTCTTATTTTTGAAAACACATTTTCCAAAACAGTTTTTAAAAATAATTTTCGAAAATAACTCATGTCAAACAAGTTTTTTTATTTTTTTATTTTTGAAAAAAAAAAACTATTTTCGAAAACACTTTCAAACAACCCCTTAATCTTTTAAATATTTCAAACAATTAGTATAGTTATCTCCAGTTCTCCATTGTTGCACCCTTCAGATCATCATCCACCACTATACATGAAAGTGTTGCCATTCAAAATTAAACTTATTGCTTCGTGCCCTTTCAGTCTAACGCTATTCGAGGTTATATGTCATGACCCAATCTTTCAAATATTCACTATATGTATGAATTGCAGCTCTCGGTTTAGTTTCATTAAGTACCTAGACAAAAGATTAGAATTGCAACCACTTTTATTTAGTCTTTTTTCTTTATGGTTTTTTTGTGTGTGTAATTTATGGTAGTTCAATGCTCAATTTTTTCTTTTGTTTCTTATATTTGGAAAAAAACCACGTTACCCTCTGATCTTAAAAGGATCTGCCCTCCGTCAAATCTCATAGGGGATTTATGTAATAGAAAGGGAAAATAGTATCACCAGTCCCCATTGTTACACATTGTTTCAAATTAGTTCATATTATTTTAAATGGTTCAAATCAGTCCTCATTGTTTTCATCAAAATTCAAATCAGTCCCCAATATTTCCAAAAGTGTCAATATAATCCTTGACGTCAATTATTGGTGTTAAATTTAACAGAAGTAAACAGTAATATAAGGGTAAATGGTAAAAGTGATATAATATCTTTATAAAATTTCAATTTAGTCTTTCAAGTTTACAAATAAATTTTCAGTTTAGTCTTCAAAATTTGCAAGTAAATTCAATTTAGTCCCTAAACTCATAAAAAAAATTTAATTTCGTCCCTTCATCTTCTTCAATCATCTTCATCACCACCACCAGCACCACAACCACCATAATCACATTCAACACACATACACAATCACATACAACACACAAACACTACCCACACACACCTCACCACCACCACCACCATTACCATCACTGTCACGCCCCAAAAACTGCCTAAGAGACAAGTCTTAGGACGGGACAAGTTTACAATCGTTAATGTCAAAACCTCATCCTGTAAAGCTTAATCTATACCTCAAGTAGAATGTATCCCATCAAAAATATATCAGAGAACTAACACATCCATAATAATAATAATACCACTACCAAGCATAATACTAAATCACCATAAGATTAGTATGTCTACACCAAATAACATAAGATCCTAATACAGTACTTTAAGCTTCCTAGATTACATAAGTTCATATTTAAACATAAATCCTACATTACTTGTTCAACATTACATACTAGCATATGCTTATACTCTAATATTATCTATTACACAACAAGTACTAACTTCCACATTTGTTCAAGTTTTTCACTACCCAATCTTCATCTAATGTTCATTCCTCATCATCTGCAAAATGTAATACTTTTGAATGAGCAAAAGGCTCAGTAAGTAGAATGTACCCTTAAGGATTTATGTAGAAGCGAGAAGTTACATTGATATAAATAAAACGAAAATGGGGTAAAATCAATAAGATAATTCGAAAAATGAAGAAAAGGGAACAATAGAATAATAATGAGGGGGGGAAAGCAAAAGATAAAAATTCTGTCAGGAAAATAGAGTCGAAGATAGGGAAGATAATAATTATGAAAGAAAATCAAATTGAAAGAGCAGTAGAAGTAATAATGATGGCATATTTATGAGAAGTCTTTTAATAGTAACAAGTGAAGCGAATTTAAATCCCTCTATCACAGTGTCTGAAATTTAATCAATAAATATTCAGTATCATTCTATTTGACATTTTAGAAAACAAAATGAGTAAAATCAAAACATCTTTTCATGACATGACATAAAATACCATATACTTTTTTTCAAGCATCTTAACAATCAGTACTTAATTATCATTCTTAAATATTTTCATTCATGCTGTGACTGCTTTTACCCGAGTAGCACCGGTCACTCATTCAATCAATAGTGAGTACAAGGCCCCTACTAGGCAATGGGATATCCCAAACAGAAATGGTGCACCACAACAAAATGATCAATAACAATAACAATAATAGTGTGTTGACTATTACACCTGTCGACTGGGTTAAAATTTTTAGTGTTTAACCAGCCTACACTAGAGAAGGTACATCACTTTTAAAAAAAAGTTTACCAATACTTAAATTTAAAACCTGTCATTTGCAACCTTTATAGTATAATCAAACAAAACACGAACAGTAGCAATCAGTGGCTTTGTTAAAATTATTTTCTTTAAAAAAAAATAGCATATGACTTACGAAAACTTCCTTAAAATTACATTTAATGGAACTTCCTTCAAAACATGATGATAGCATGCAGTTTTAAATGACTGATTCCAAACATCCAGTGCCTAAAAGTAATATGAGCAGTAGAATAATAATAGGTAGTATTTTGTCAGGGTACAAGCATAGATGCATTGACTGATTGGAATATTAAAGTAATAAAAAGAAAACTAATATAATATATGCATTAGATGGTTAATCAGATGCAATGATACATTGGCATTAGTCCATAAAGATTAGAAGACATTTTACGAACTAGAATATGCTTCAATCATGTATTACAAAAAGAAGGCATCTTTTTTGACTTGCAATTAATACGAATATTTACAATAAAAGAAGAGGAGATGCATAAAAGCCATAAATATTTTATGACTGCAATTTAATTCATGACAAATTTCAGTCTTCATGAAACTAGTAAATAATCAACTTCGAATGTAAATAATCACCTTCGAATGTAAGCAGGACTGAAACATAGATAAAGGATAACATGAATTACGAAGTTACAAAGGATAATACAACAATGTGATCAGAAACAAACAAGTGATATGGAAATGAAAGGAACAAAAGAAGCAGTTGATTAAATTGGCTAGAAACAAAGATCATTAGCTTGTTTTTTTTTTTTTGGTCAAAAAAAGAAATATTCATTAGAAAAGTAAGGTTACAGATAAAACTAGATCCAAAAGTGATCGGGTAGGAAAAATAGTGAAATAAACATAATGGGCTAAGGCCCTACAAGCAGATATCAGAAAATTAAGTTTACAGATAACAGAATGGCCTGAGGCCCAACAGACATAAATTAGAAAATTAACAGAGAGGGCTAAGGCCCAAATCCTTAAGCACAGTAGTGCTAGAACTCGTTCCATCACTCCTTGTAACGCCAGATCGAACCCACACACCAAAGTTCTGACAAATTCTGCAAAAGATGCTGCAAAAGCAGCGGTTGCCGGAGCAGTGAAAAAATATAACGATAACAAAGTACACTTATCGGGGCATACCAACCCGACTGGAAGCTAGGTCCGGATGTTCCAAACAACCAATGGTCTAAATCCAATATGAGAGAAAGGGGACCCTTGGTGTTCCAAGCTTGAACAAGTGGTGTCAAAGGCTACCCTATTACTACCAGATAAACCACTAGACACAGTGGAAAGGAAAGCAGGTGCATAAACCAAGTGTGTAGTAACGAGACCGCAAACATAGAGAAGAATATGGTATGAATGGCACATACCGGCGATAGATCTCAAAAATTTATGCACTTCTTGCTGGATCCATAACCAAAAGGGATGAGATTTTTCAAAGATAGTTAGATTTGAGGGTATCAGCCCAGATCTGTAAGCATCAAAGACCCATCATCATATTCACTATCATTTTCAGGAATAAAGATAAAAATAGTAGTCACAGCAGGTGAGCAAGACTTGGATATATAAACATCCAAGAGAGCCCAAGGGATACAGTATGTTTGTAGTTGACAAGCTAGATCAGTACCATTAGCAGTAGGGGGGCTCAGAGCCCAAGATTCAGGAGCAGAAAAAAGAAGCCCGAACATGAACAAACTCCAAAGATTTGTCATGGACCAAGCTGTAGAGTGATGACCCATGGGAAGAGGATAAAACTCTTCTTAGAAGTTTAGCAATCAAGAAAGTAAATCAGTGGGTGAGCACGGGGCTCTGTTTGGTGAAGTTTGGAGGATTGCAGATGAGAAAGGTGATGTGGACGTGGGGTGGGAGAGGGGGAGAGGGGGGGGGGGGGGAGGGAAGGGGAAGAAGGATGGAGAGAACAGAGGTCTTACATCATTAGCTTGTTTATGGCTTGATAGATTACCAACATTTTCTTTAGCTTGTTTCTTGGGGAATCTTGGTTAATCCCTTGTGCATTTTTTGCCACCAAGGATTAGAGACAATAGATCATTTATTTTTTGAATGTTAATTTTTTTAAAGAATCTGGAAGAATGGAGTGGAACTCATAAAACGCAAAGCCAATTTGGGCAATTGGGATCAAATCACTTCACGGCTCACTCTTAATAGTGACAACAAGATGCTCTAGGCTACTATACATTGTTCCTTCTTGTTTTTATTTTTCACGTATGGAAAAAAAGGAATTGGGATATCACTCTAATGGGACGTCAAGTAAGGAATAACTTTTTAAAAAGATTCAATTTGATATCAAGTATAAATTATACAATGTAAAAAAGTGTAAGAATAACGTTATCATTAAGATTATTTAGAGAGCATGACACTTTGAGGATGACATTTTTGTTTTGATGCTTATTTTGAAGGTAACCTAGTGTAGGGTTACCATTTTTTTTTTCTTTAAATGTTATTTACCCTTTTACCTTTCATGTTTAATACGATGTCATTTTCGTGGAAGTTATAAACAACATGACCTAAACATTCTCCTCTCAGTTCTTAGCTTCTACTTGTCTGAGCTGGCTACCAGTCAAGCTCCCCAGTGGCCTCAGTTTATTGACTCCTCACCACAACATCACTTACCTAAACCTGGTTGGGTTTATCCCCTTCCTGGTTGCAAATCACTCAATTGTGATGCATCGTTTGTAAACCTGGAGTTCCTAGCAGGTATAACAGTAGTTTGTAGGGATGATTGCGGTACATTGACAATTGGTCGTGCATTTACATCCCATTGTTCAAGTGCGGTGCAGGTGGAGGCACTTGTATGTTAGACCGTTTACTCCCTTCTTAACAACTGTGACCCTCTACACACGGTTACCATTGAATCCGACTTTGCAACGGCCATCCGAGCCTTCAGTGGCTCCACATTATATGATTGGAAGATAACTTCTACAATCTACGATATACTTTCTCCTCTATCATCAGTTTTTGACTACTCATTTAGGTGAATCGGTCGATCAACCAACCGAATAGCAAACTAAGTTGCTCATGTAACTAGGATAGACAATCTTTCTATAAATTGGTTTAGTAACCTTCCCCGACATTATCTTCTCTTGTACTACACGATGTTGGCCCCACAGGATTTTTTTTTTAATTTGATTTTTCGTGACCCCATAGGATTGGCTAAATGTACTTTTGACATATACTATGAAATATTACCCAAAAAAAGAAAAAACCTGTGGCACGGCGGTTTAATTAAATGGTTTTGTTACAGTTTTGGTGGTAAATAATCATTAGAGTTTCATTTGTAGCTCTAATGAAGCGCTCCGCTCCTTCCCTCCATTTCCTCGCCGCAGCTTCCACCAACACCACCATGTCTTCTAGCCCTCACGTAACCTCTTACCTCTCCACCTATATTCCTATACGCAATATTCACACACGCACACACGTATACATATTATGATTGTTTTTTTTTTTGAGAAATTTCAGTTTAAGCTAACCAATGCTTCGTGTTACAGTTCAGACGCCATCGCGGGCGAGGCGGGAGAAACTTTTCCGACCGGCCACCGTCCGGCGACCGGCAGCAGCAGCAGCTGGTCTCCGGCGACTCACATTATCACTCCGTTCGAGACGCCAACCGAGGGTACCGTCCTTCTGGAAACGTCTACAACTATCCTCCACAACATCCTTACACTTCTCAGCCACCGCCACAGACGCAACAACCCCCTTATTACAATCCTCCGCCTCCTTATGGCCAGCCGCCACCAGTGTGGCGGGGCTTTGAGCAGAATCAACTGTATTATCGTGCTCAACGGCCGCGAGGGCCTTTTGATCACAATCAACAGTTTAGGCCACCTCAGCAGTATCGTGGGCGGCCTCCTAGGCCCTCGGATTATCGGAATTGGGAGTATGCAAAACCCGGACCGCCTCCTCAATGCGGTAATTTGGCTTTCAGGCTTTATCTTGCTTATTTATGCTGATTTTTCGATTTTGATTGAACATGAGCTTACATAATAAGTACGAGAAATGGTTTGTTTATATGAGTAATTAGGCTTGATTTGGTCATTGTTAGAAATGTAGTAATGACAGGGCGTTTTAACTTTAAGACGATTGGTCATTGGATTCTTAAAGCGACTATCTTGAAATTAATAACTCACTCAAGTTTCAATTCCTACTAAGAGGCATCAAGTTATTATTGAAAAAATTGTTATTTGTTGGGTGAGTTAGTTGTGAGCTTTCTCAGCGGGGCATTGACTAATGACGAGGATTTTGCTGAAAAATCTATGTAAGGGTGAAGAATACAATTTCATATAAGTATGATGAAGTGCAAAAGAAGGAACTTGACTATTTTAGAAAAGACTAAAAGAGGTTATTTTGGTCTTTGTTGTGTTGCAGAAATGATACGATTTCTGGGGTGGATTTTGTGTTTTAGTCTTGATTAGGATATAACTGGGTTAGAAGTTGGAGATAAGAATAATCGTTTATCCATTTAAGTTCATGTAGTTTCCAAGGCTATTGGGAAGCATATTTTTCATGAAGTTGGATCGTTTGCATTGTATAACTTATTAAAAACTTGAGATTGAGTGATATCCATTGCTGCCTCTTCTTTCGTGCTCTTAGAAGTTACTAGATGTTGTAATGCCAATCTTTGTGCTTAGAAGGGTGGGTTGTTCATTCTTGTGACAATACAGGAGCATGAAAGTTGTTACAAATGTTGGTTATGCATACAGATGTAAGGAGTGGGCAATTGAATCTTCACTAACGGATCAAAAAGGAAATGGGTAATCCAAGGTGTTGCATTTTCCTATTAGCCTTTGGCTGCTACATTTCACATCTGTGCATCTCTTAGTAACACGACTTATACTTCTCTGTTTTAATGTTAATTCAGTGATTTTTGTTTTTGGCAGAGCGCTTTAAAATTCTGTCATACAATATATTGGCTGATTACCTTGCCACAACTCATAGAGCCAAACTTTATAGTCACATTCCTGAACGGTTTTTGGACTGGCAGTGGCGTATGAGAAGTATCATCTTTGAACTTGGGTTATGGTCAGCGGACATTTTGTGCTTGCAGGTTTCATTCAGATGCCTTTGCAACATGTTATTACTTCAAATATTCTTCAAGATTTATTTTATTTATTTATTTATTTTTTTTGTGCAAAGTTCATTATAGGCTGATAGAGTTACATTCTCATGCAACTTGGTTTGATCCTTAACTTGCAAATGATTTGGCCAGCAGTAAAGTTGTAAATATCGCAAATCTTTAGCAAATTGGCTCAAGTTGTATGAGCTGTGGGCTGAAATTTCTAGCCCTATATAAAGATACAAAAATCAGAAATTTCATCCATAAAACATGCTTTATACCTTGTATGCACATGAATAGGCTTACACACTTGGCCATCAAGTTTTGCAGAACTTGGCCTTCAAGTTCTGCGGCTGACCATAAAGCTTAGTTGCTATTATTATAATATGCTGAAAAAAAACTGGAAAAGCATAGCTCAAAATGGAAACACCCTTACTTTGATCTAAAGCTAAAATAATAGCTGAAAAATGTTTTTTTGTAGGAATTGTGTGTGTGTTTTTTTTTTTTTTTTTCCAATCAGAAATTCTATGGAAGGTAACTTCATACAAACAGCGTGCCAAACTAAGTTGCACACTTCCCAATAAGTGATTACATAAGTCAGTCATCTGATTTTGATTTGCAGGCATTTTCTTTCTTTGAGTTGCTTGTTACATGTAAAAGAAAACATAATATGTGTTTGACACTAAAAGTTGTAAATTATAAGGGAAGCAATTGCAAGGGAGATCACTCAAACTAATCATCAAGTTGTATTTGTTCCACCTAGGCTAAATCCCATTAAACTTAAAATAGGAGGACTAAATTGAGTGCTTGAATCTGCACAAAATATCAAACACAATATCAAATTCTTATGGTTCATCTTCTCTTACCTTAGTGGAATCAATTTCTTGTCCTAATAGGATACATGATATTGAGATTTAAGGAACACTGTATAACTAGGAATGAAAAATATAAGGTTACATTTCTATTGGGTGGGTTTGGAGCTAAGAAGGGATTTTCCACAATATGGATTTTGTAATGGTTGCACTTAGTACACAAGGCTCCTGCGAATAACATGGTATGCGGAAGGTAGATGCATGCAGCCTTATCCTTGTTACAAGAGAGGCTGTTTCCAAGACATCAAGTATTCAACAAGTGAGCACTTGACCACCACGCCAAGCATGACCTTCATAATATGGATTTCATGGATAAGAAAAATTGATGAATCATTTTAAATGTATAGGTTGCAAATAAGATAAAACATGTCAGGGATTTTTAAAAGCACCAGTTGAGGAGGGACTTCAAACCCTGTGGGATGACGTGATGAATAATCATTGGATTGGCTAAGGATATGAGATTCATCATAATTTAAATCATCCTAATGACCAGTGATTTTGACACTATAAAAGCTCGATTCCTCGACTTGAATTTATTGCCAGTTTCTTCTAGAAGGAAGAATTTAAAAGGATAAAGCGAAGAAAGGCATGACAGAGAGACTTCAATAATGGCCATTTGAATCTTCAAACATTCTTTTCATTTCCAAAGTGACACATCTGAAATAAAGTCAATGCTAAGGTACTCGTTGACAGTAATGGTCCTTCTCGTTGAGATAGTTGAAAAAGAGACTAATAAAGATGATAGGGGGCTGTGTTGCAAGAGAAGATGTGATATTGCGAGTCAATTTCATGTTAGACATATATTTAGTCTTTTGAAGTAGTCAACTAGTTATTAGTTCAAGTATTTCTATATTTGTGCCTTCCTGAGAGGCCAAACCAAATAACAATTTGGGTCTTGTATCTTCAGTTTGATCACGTGATTGCATTTTTACTGTGAATTTGTCTTCCCTTGAAATGATTTTTTAGCCTCCTCAAATTAAAATTACAATAATCATTAGTGCAATTCATCTTTCAACTCATATGATAACTGAGATTATATGCTGTTAATTGTACTGGTCAGTTGATGAAATAACATGATGCCCCTTAATCAATTATTTCTATGAGATTATTACATTTAGGTTTCTCCATTTTGCCTGATGTTTTCCATGGTTTCTAGTAATTTTTGAGTAGAAACCATCTATTATCTGCTTAGACTTTTGCTGAGATGAATACACCAGTGCTCTTTCTTTGAGGAATCATTATTATTCTTTCTTTTGTCCTTCCATAATGGTAGTTCAAACATATTTACAAGGCCTATCTAGTTAGAAGGCTTATTTCTATCCCTATGTTAGCATTATATTCTTTATTATCTCTCTTGCCTATTCGTTTCTCCTTCAACTCTTTCTGCTTTGTTATGTTATTTCTTTTTCCTTTTCCTTTTCTTTCAAATATGAATCTAATAAGATGTCACATCTTTGAAGCTTCATTATGGCCATGGAAATGATGTTTATCATTCATTTTAGTATTTATTTTTATATTTTGAAAGTCATCGTACTTTGGATGATGTTTTTCTCTCTCTCTCTCTTTCTCTCATCAGGAGGTTGACAGATTTCAGGAGTTAGAGGAGGAGCTAAAGCCCCATGGATACACTGGCATTTGGAAGGTGCTTAAAGAGTATTTAATTTGGTGCTACTATGTTGACTATCTTATATGATCCACTTCTCTAGATTTTTCCTAATGTGGATATGTGTGACCTTTTTACGTTAATCTTCACTAGAGACGTATATTTTAAGGTAGGAAATACCATTTGGGATGCAAAAGTCATACAAACAAACCAAGGGGAGAAAAATACGTCATACAAAATTCAGATTGATACTTTTCAAAGAAACAAAATTCAGATTGATGAATAAAACGTTGAACTCTTGTTATGACATGGTAGATAATGCTGCTACCTTTAAATGCATTCTCATGTTTGGCACTTGAAAAAGTAAACTAAATCAAATGAAACCAAGTAGGTGGAATCGGCTATACGGATTCGAGGATGCCCTTTATTCCTATCGAGAGTTGTCTCTTTTGATGTCCTCCATGCACACAAAATTTTATTAGAATGTTTCTATCCAACTTATCTTAAGTTTTTCTTTGACCCATACGGTGTATTACCTCAAATCAAAGCAAGCTTTATCCTAGTAGGTTGGGTTGGCTATACAGATCTGACAACACATTCACTCTTGTCGAGCCGTCTACTCTGATATCTACATGCATGCGAGATTTCATCAGAATATCTCTGTCCAACTCATCTTAGGCTTTTCTCTACCCTTCTTACAGTGTATTACCTCCATACCTTTGCATATTTCAACAGGTATCTCCACTAGTCTTCTCTTAATATATTCGCACCATCACAAATAGTTCATTTTCATCTTATCCTCAATTGGGACCACCTTTACTTTTTCTCTTATCATCTCGCTTTCAATCTTCTTGTTAGTTTTGTTAGACATCCATCTCAATATTCTCATCTTGACCACTAACACTGAGACTAAGATTTTCTGGACATATTGGTACTTCGCTTTCTATCACTTCGAAGCATACAACAAAACTGGTTAATGACAATCTTATAATACTTCCCTTTTGACTTTACATGGTGTTTTTTGATCAAACAAGATTCTTGATGCATTTCTCTACTTTATCCATCCCGTTATTTATGGTGCAATTGACATCAACATTAATCTTTCCATATTGTTGGACTTTAAAAGCAAGGGCTCTAAAGTTTTCCTTTTCATGTATTCTTTCTGAGTCCAATCTTACTTCTAACTTATGTATATTCCATATACTCTGTCTTTCATCTACTTGGCTTAAAGCTCTTTGTTTCCAAAGTTTCCCTCCACAATTTTAACTCAACACTACACCTTCTCTAGACTTATCCACCAAAACAATATCATTTGCAAATGACATGCACCATGGCACTTCATTTTGAAAATGGTTGGTGAGCTTGTCCATAATTAGTGCAAAAGGATATTTGCTCGAGTCTGATCCTTGGTCTAGACCTACTGTGATTGAAAAAGCACTAGTCTCTCATTCTTCCTTACATGGATATCGCTCTATCATACAAGTCTCTTATCACCTCAATATATGCCACGCATCAACTTTTCTGTCCAATATTTTCTAAAGAACCTCCTTAGGAACTCACTTATATGCCTTTTCTAGGTAAGTAAACACCATATGTAAATTGATATGGTTTTCTCAATATTGCTCCTTTAGCCTCCTTGGTGAAAAGATAGCTTCAATTGTCGTTTTTCTTGGTAGGAAACCAAATTGATTATTGATAAATACATTTTCCTTTTTATACTTCTTTCAATCACCCTTTCTCATAGTTTCATAATGAGACTCATTAATTCAATTCCTTAGTAATTGACACAATTCTGGATGTACCCTTTGTTTTACGAATGAGTATGAATGAGTATCAGAGTACTCTTCAAATAAGCATCACGCATTTTTATACATCTCAAAATTACGTTGAACAATCTTGCTAATCAAGTTATACCCTTCTCAACCTTGTACCTGCAAACCTCACTTGGATAGCGTTTGGTCCAATAGCCTTCCTGATCTTTATCTTTTTTAACGCCTCCTTGGCCTCTTCTCTTCTATTCCTCGAAAGGACATACAACTTAAATAATCTTCTGAATAATTGAGCTGCCCCAAATTTATATCACTAGTGTTCCTCAAAAGAACATACAACTTAAATCATCTTCTGAATAATTAAGCTGCTCCAAATTTGTATCACTAGCGTTACCTTTGTTGAATAGCTTAAAAAAATAGCTCTTCCAATGTTCCTTTATCTCTTCCTCTCTGGCCTTTAATCCTTATTCTTAATATAATTTACTTAGCTTAAAACCCAAGTTTATGTTTCTCTTGCTTTTGTAAAACTTAAACTCCTTTTTCTCTTTATCCTTCTTGTCAAGTCACTTATAAAGATCCTCATAGCCTTTGTTTCGTCTCACTAACTGCCCTTTTTGCTTCTTTTTTATGTACTTTATATCTCTCTAGATTTGTTTCATTATTATCTTTTTGGAAAGCCTTATAACATTCTGTCTAAGGCTTAGCTTTGTTTTCGACGCCTTTACTCCACAATCATGCTGCTTTGTGAGCTGGAGCATTCCCTTTAGGTTCTCCTAAGACTTCATTTCCTACTCTTCTTATACAGTCCATCACTTTATCCACACATTATTTACAATCCCCTTTGTCTTCCAAATGTTTTCTTTCAATGCTTTCCCTTGGATTCCACCATTTAGTCGTCAAGCATTTGTATACCCTCTTTTTCCTTGTTCGCTTTTGAAGGTATATGTCAAAAACCAACATCCTGATGGGTGATTAGGCTATTTCTTTGATTACCTTACAATATTTGCGAGCCCAACGATCTCTTTTCCTTGTGAATGAAATCAATCTGTATCTTTGAAGAGCCATTCTTATATGTGATCAAGTGTTCTTCTCTCTTGTTAAAGAGGGTATTGGTGACAAGATTATACGCCACTGAAAAGTAAAATATAGCCCTACCTTCTTCTTTTCTATCCTAGTGGTCATACCCTCATACGTATTTGTGTAGCCTTCTTTTTCTTGCCCAACATAACCATAAAAATCTCCATCTTTAAAGATTGTTTCTCTTTGTGATATTTGTTGTACTAGTTGAAGTCCTCCAAAAACTTATTTATGTGTTGAAGTTCTCCAAAAACTTATTTATGTGTTGAACTCCTAGACCAACTCAAGGAGCATAAGCGCTATTACTGTCCAAAATCTCCTAACCCAACACCTATATGAGTGGAGTTATCCGATCTCCACACCTTTTGACATTTACCACATCCTTTTTAAGTCTTCATTTATATGCTTATTCCGTTCCTCGGTCTATTCTTTTCCGAATACTAAAGCTTAAATTTCTTTCCTTTCATTCTCGTTAACTTTCTTTCTAACTTGTTTTGTTTCTTACATGCCAGCTCCATCAATCCTTTTTTTATTCCATTGTATCCACCTCTTCGATAAGCTTTGAGGTTAAACTCTCAATGTTTGAAGTCTCTAATATTAGTTTCTTTTTGGACTAGCTTATGAAGGCGTGAGAACCTAAGCATTTAGCAGTACACCTGGGTGCCGATACAATGGTCCTTGCTTAGTTATCACTATACTCGGGCAATACAGCGCAATGTAGGTAGGGGACACCCCAACAATAATATAATGATATCCTAAATCCTTATGAAGAATCCAACATGTTTATGTTGGCTCCTAGCTACATAACACGTCCCTCTTCTTTATTTGGGCTTTGGACTAGCAATGTCAGGAATAGAACTCCTGAAACAAGCGAAGTTGTCTGAATCTCGAAAACGTAATGTTGGGACAATTGGTGTGATTTTTAGTGTTTTCAAAAGAAACTTATCTAAACATATTTGTGGGAGAAAACAGAGAAAGGCATATTATGTGATTTAAGAAGGAATAATTGCAAGATCAACTAATGTAGCCAAATAATAAAGTATTTGTTTGTCAAGATACAAGAGGCAGATCTAGGTTTCCCTTTCCCTCTTACCCTTTGACTGCCTTATTGCAACCACTTAAGCAATTGTATCAGTGTATCGTTTTATATTATAAAACTGTACTGAGAGAATAGGAAGGGGTTCAGTTGTGAAAAAGGATGAGAACGAATCTGTAAGATCTATTTACGATTAGCATTTTGATTTAATCTACATCACAAGTATCTGTTGATGAAACTTCGCTATAAATTCTTATGCTTAGAGATAACAAAGCATAACCAACAATTACTATAGTTTATTGATTGGGTACATTGCACTAAGAGTTGGCCATAATTACTATGTCAGCAATAAGTACAATATGAAGGCCTCATAACCTCATTCTGCTTCCCGCTCTTCTATGACCCCTTTTCTTTCACCAAATTGGATAAATGAGTGTTTTTTTCCCGTAAAAGAGACCTAAAGACCTCCTAGACCCTTCTTTACATTAAACAAAATTAACTTTGCTCCTTTGTTTATAGTGTATAACTCATTATAGTACTTTATGATGTCCTTTTTATTTGTTATACACAGTCTAATTCTATGTATGCCTAAATGAAAAATCAAGAAGAGAAAGCGCAGTTGGTTTGGTTTATCGAAATGGTTCAAGTGTTCTGGTTTCTGCTTCCTTCATCCTTGTAAAAATGACCTCAATCTCTCTCTTCTCCATGATGCCTTCGCTTCTCTCATCCCAAAGACATTTAAAAGACTGCAAAACTCTAAACATTCTACTAGGATTAGCTTATCTGAAATTTGAATTTTAAAACCTAATACTCTCCTAATCCGTAGCTAGAGTTTAGGACTTTCTAATGCAACTTGTGAGATAAGTTACATAACAATCACAACTTTCAAGAATATGACATCACAACAGAGTGTATGAATTTGTTAGAGAGAGAGAAAGACAGAGGGATAGAGAGAGGGAGGGGGAGAGAGCATGTTTAGTGGTCTTCAAGCCTCTTAAGTAATTGGGAGAGAGATAGGGTGATCTAAGAGAGTGTATGTATCTGTGACTGAGTTGCATCATTTGCTTCATGTTTTTCTTAGAGACATTATCTGTATCTAAGACGCAAACATCTTTCTTTGCTTTTGATGTTCAAAGTACTTCTTATCTCCCTTGCATTCTTCTCTTTTACTAGTAAAGAATAATTTTGCTATTTATAATAGGAGTTCAAAGCCATAATATAAGTGAAGAATAACTAGAAATGTAAAGTGGCAGAAATCTTAATGTAAAATCCAGTGCAATGATTATAGATGAATTGTTTTCTGATGACGATGATAGACTAATGATGTTAATAATTATTTTTAGATGCGCACTGGGAATCCAGTTGATGGTTGTGCAATATTTTGGCGTCTCTCACGGTAAGCCATTTTGTCTTTTTTAGAATATATTCTTAATGCTCCTTTCCTGAAAATACTATATAATTTGAGTTCTAACTCATAGGATTTCATACATGGATGCGTTGTATTGAAGAAAAAGTAATTCTCACGGACAAGGAAGTTGTTCCAGCTTAACTTAATATTCTCTCAAGTTGCTGCTTGTATTTCGATGCCGTTTCCTCTAGTATGCAAGTTTGAGCTTGGATCAAGAGTCTGAACATGTAATGTAGAATTAGAGCTTGAGCTACAAGTCAAGTGTGGAAAGCCTATTTTTTCTTCTACTTGAGTTTAAGCTGAAAAATAATGCTCAAGTCAAGCTGATTCTCGAATCCAAAATTCAAGTTATTATTTAAGGTTGATCGAGTCAATGAACCCAAAAAGGTTGGCTTGGTTACAGCCCTACTCGCAATTAGAACTGTCAATTCTGATCCATATTCATTTATCCACCCAAATCCAATTTCAGGTAATTGTTTTAGCCCCAACCAAATTAGTAACTGTTAATGGGCCAACCATATAAATGTACTAAAACCAGTGGATGTAGATGGATGATCTGCATAACCCAAGCTTAAAGAAGTATTAGAATAGTGGTAAAATTGGAAAACCCTCATATTATCCGTCATCCTTCATTCTCCTTCTACAACCTTGGTCACTACCAATCATCCTCATCTCTGGAACCCTTGCCATTGTCTACAACTACAGAGGTGATAGGTGCAATAGTAAGGGTGGCGGAGACAAGAGCTGTAGAAGTGAAGTGATTGACCAGCACTGATACTAGCAAAGCTTAGATTTTTCATTAGTAGGCCTAATATTATTATGATTCCTGCAATTGTTTTTTGTCTTATTCTCTTTCTTCTTCTTTTAGACTCTTTTCATAATTATGATGATAAATATACAAATGTGATAGTTCAGTGTAAAAGGAGAAAACATGATGTGTTTCAAAAATATAAACAGACAAATGGGGGTGGGTACTCTGGGTGGGGGATTCGTACTTCATTTGTCTTGGTCCTAGTGAATTGCAGAAGGGAGGATTTAGCATGTCCCAGGCTGAAAATTTGAGCTACATTTGGGCCTTTAAATATGATGTTAAAGAAGTAAATTGGGATTTATAAGAACAAAATAGACATAAGATATTAAACGCGTGACTAGAAAAAATGGAACAGTCCATCTAGGAATTTCATCATGTACTTGGACTCTTCTTGCTTTTGTCTTTTTTTGGTTTGTTTTCTTTTCCTTCTCGTTGGCTAAAGTTGTGGGTTTTTCAATTGAAAGGCCTAAGCCCATAATTAAATAGTAAAAGTTGGTAAGAGTTTGGAAGTTTAGAAATGATACCTAGCAAATTGACCTGTGTACTGCATGGATTTTCTTTATGTTTTTTACATAGCTACTCAATATTTATGCCTTAATGTTAAGTAGGTGAATGCTTAGAATTTATGCTATTAGTTCAATTTAGTAGCCATGTCTTCTAGGTCTGGTGATTTGCATTCACTTCAACTTATTAAGGAATAAACTTGGTGAAGTCTTGAAAAATGGGCTAAAATAGGTTGATTGTGACATGATGGAGAGGAATGTTGAATTTGTTTAAATCATGCTACATAGTTCTGAGATGGTTCGAACTTGTTAGGAGAAAACCCGTTGAGGTTCCTCTTAGAAGGTGCTAAGATATGGATGCAAGACACATTAAGAGGGGTAGTGGAAAATCTAAGATGAGTTATATGGAAACACTCAGTGAAATCTCACATGCATGGAACTATAAAGAAGAAGACTCTTGACAAGAATGAGTGGCGTCGTTAGATCCATATAACCAACCCTATCTATTGGGATAAGACATAGTTCAATTTGGTTTTTAAACTACATTTTCTACATATGGATTGGACATAGATAAATGGATCTCCTTGGTCCATTTAGATCCACCATTTATGTTCCATTGGTTAAATGGATGTAAATGGAGGTTAGCTTTGCATCCATCAATTTCTTTGATCTAATAAAAATCATCCACAACCATCCAAGTTAAATTGAATATATTCATTTTGAGTTGATGGATAGAGCCATATAGACTTAGTCATCAGAACAATGTAGCAGTTCTGCATATTGTAGGTTGTAGAGGTTCTCTGGTGATCTATATGTATTAGGTTTGAGTTTGAAATGATCGAAAAAACATTTTAATATGGTTGATTTGATCAATTAAGTATTCAGAACCATATCAGCTAGCCTAATGGTAGATTTGCTCATTTAGTATAAAAACCTTTCAATTGCAAATATTTGCATATCTAGGAATCACATGAGCATATGCATAAGTTGAAATAATTGTTTATGGGAAAACTTAGTGTATTTGATCTTAGGGTGGAACCCTATTTATACAAATTAGTCAACCACTATACATGGAAATATTCTAAATCAAATCAATCTATGCACTAATTCTACTCCTTAATTCTAGGGAATTCCTACAAAGACGAAATCAATCAATTTTAGGAAAATCCTAAATATGGACTTCCTATATTTACAATCAATCAATCAAGATTTGATTCTTGTCAACCAATACTCCTCCTTCAGCTGGAGAATAGATGTCAATCATTCCCAGCTTGTCTATCAATGTACTGTATGTCTTCATGTCAAGTCCTTTTGTAAACACATCAGCTGGCTGTTGTTAGAGAAGGAAGAGATAAGAGGGCCCTATGGAGAATGTGGTCACTTCACTTATCACGATGAATTATATTTGTTCAATACACTGTTGTCAATATCCCATTAGTAAAATGGGTCCTAGAGAAAGCCCATCTATTCCTAATCTCCAATGGAAATCAAAAAAATTGATCCATTTGGCAGCTAATCCTCTTGATAGTACGGTAGTAGCATCTAAATGTGCAAATGTCGTAGCAGGAGCAGGGTCGGTCGAATCATCTGCGGGTACATAAACAACTAGGGGAGCGAATGGGATTAGATACCCTAGTAGTCCTGTTGGAATATATGAAATACACACTTCCCTAGTTTCCACATTTTCTTTGATAAAGTGTCTATCAATTTCAATATGCTTTGTCTTGTCATGTTGGATTGGATTATGAGCTAACGATATTGCAGATTTATTATCACAGTAGAGTCTTGTTGTTCATGTTGGTTCTATCTTCAGATCTTTAAGAATCAACTTAATCCACAACATCTAGTCCTTTTGCTAAGGCTCGAAATTCTGCTTTTGTACTTGATCGAGCAACAAAATTTTGCTTTTTGCTCATCCAAGTTACTAAATTTCCAGCTAGGAATGCACAATATCTAGTAGTAGATCTCCTGCCATCAATGGATCCAGCCCAATTTGAATCAGTATAGACTTCCACATCTAAACTTTCTTGTTTCTTGTAAAAAATACCCTTCCCAGGGCATGTTTTCAAATATCTTAGAATCCTATTTACAGCATCAACTTGTTCTTTGCTAGGACATTGCATAAATCTACTCACATAGCTTACAACAAATGCTATATCTGGTTTGGTATGTGACAGGCAGATTAATTTTCCAAGTAGCCGTTGATATCTCCCCTTGTTTACTCCATCATTTTCTTTAGAATTTTGGAGCTTCAAATTAGCTTCTATAGGAGTACCTGTGGGTCTTCCACCTTGCATTCCAACCTTATTTAACAAGTCCAAAACATATTTCCGTTGGGTAATAAAAATTCCATACTTTGATCTTGCTACTGCTATGCCCAGGAAATCATATTTCCTAGATCCTTAATTTCAAATTCCTGAGACATTTTGTTCTTCAGCTCTCCGATTTCCTCATTTTCATCTCCAGTAACAATAATATCATTGACATAGACTATAAGGATGGCCATTTTACCTTCTCTTGAATGTTTAATAAAGAGAGTGTGGTCTCTTTGATTTTGTCTATATTCTTGGCCCTTCATGAACTTAGTGAATCTCCCAAACCAAGCTCTCGCCAATTGTTTTAATCCATACAATGATTTTTGCAGATGACACACTTTCCCATCAAGCTCCTTTCCTCCAAGGCCTGGTGGAATGTCCATATTTACTTCTTTCTCTAATTCCCCATGTAAAAAGGCATTCTTCACATCATATTGGTGTAGCTCCCAATTAAGATTTACAGCAAGAGAGAGCAGAATTCTTACTGTATTAATTTTGGCCACAGGATCGGTTTCAAAATAATCAATATCTGAAATTTGAGTGTATCCCTTAGTGACTAGCCGTGCTTTATACCGCTCTATTGCTCCATCTTCTTTGTATTTAACAGTGAATACCTAGCGATACTTAACAGTTTTCTTCCCTATTGGTAGTACACAAACTTTCCACGTTTGGTTCTTTTTTAAAGCCTCCAACTCCTCATTTACAGCTTTTCTCCATCGTTCATGCTGTAAAGCTTCATGAATATCTTGTGGAATGGATATACTATCCAAACTCGTCGTGAATGCTTGGAGGGATAGTCCGACTTCTCATATGACACATACTAGGACATTGGATGTTTAGTGCATGACCATACACATGCTGGCCCACACTCACCTGATCTTTCCCTTTCTCATCTGGATCGTCCAGATCTAAGGACATATCAACGATGTCGGCGACAACAACCACTTGTTGAAGATTCTGTACCATCTACTTCACCCGCTCTAGATCCATTGCCTGATCTTTTAGTCTTTGATTTGGATGTCGCTATTGCTCTTCGGAAAGGTATGCGTCTTGCACCACTAAACACCCCATCTCTAATTTTGTCTTGTATCATGCTCTATCTTCATCCTCTGCGTCTTTTCTTGTTTCTCTTTCCTTTGTATCTGTTCCTCATACTGTATCAGAAGCTCTTGCTCACCCTAGTTGGCATGCGACTATGATTGAGGAAATGTCTGCTTTACGCTCAAATGGAACATGGGAATTGGTTGATCTACCTGAGGGTAAATCTGTTGTGGGTTGTCGATGGATCTACACAATCAAATGTTCTTCAAATGGTCAAGTAGATAAGCTGAAGGCTCGTTTAGTTACAAAAGGATATACTCAGGTTTATGGAGTTGACTATGATAATACATTCTCTCTAGTTGCTAAGTTGCCTTATGTTCGTATATTTATGGCACTAGCAGTAATGTTTCAATGGCCGCTTCAACAACTTGACATTAAAAATGTTTTTCTAAATGGTGAACTTGAGGAAAAAGTCTATATGGAACAACCACCAGGGTTTTTTGCTCAGGGGGAGTCACATAAGGTTTGTTGATTAAATAAGGCTCTGTTTGGCTTAGCTTTTAGATACTGAAAAGCATTTCTTGTGAGTTTAGAAGCTAAAATAACTTGTTTGGCTCAGTTTTGAAAGTGCTTTTAGGTAAAAGCTGAAGGTGAAAAAAGCTAAAAACTGAGAAGCTCCAAATTGGAGCTTTTCAAAAAAGGTTTTTGTGAAGCTGTTTTACATAATGTGGGAAGTTGTTTTTCTTTTCTTTTTTTCAAATATACCCCTTCATATTTTTAAAGTTTAATATTATCCTCAAAATTTTTAAAAGCTCTACGTTGTCTAACACAGGCCAAACAGTCAACGGTTTTTGTTCAACAGCACTTCTTGCAAAAGCTCTACTCTAAAAGTTCTACAGTTAAAAAGCTGAAATTTCACAGTTAGGCCAAACAAAGCCTAAGTCTTTATATGGATTGAAGTAGTCCCCTCGAGCTTGTTTTGGCCGATTTAGTGAAGCCGTCATTGAGTTTGGACTTACACAGTGTAAAGTTGACCACTCAGTCTTCTATAGACATTCTGCTAGGAAACGTCTGTTACTAATTGTCTATATTGACGATATTATTATAACTAGAGACGATACAACAGGTATACGGGACCTAAAATCCTTTTTGCATAAACAGTTTCAAACAAAAGATTTGGGAGAGTTACACTATTTCCTCGGCATTGTGGTTTCACGATCTGATTAGGGCATCTTTATCTCTCAATGCAAGTATACACTTGATATGTTGGAAGAAACAGGGATGCTTGGCTCAAGACCATGCGACTCACCAATGGATCCAAATGTGAAGCTCGTACTTAATGAGGGGGAGCCAATATCAGATCCAGGACAATATAGAAGATTAGTTGGCAAACTCAATTACCTCACTGTGACCCGTCATGACATTTCATTTGTTGTCAGTGTTGTTAGTCAGTTTTGGAATTCACCTCGAGAAAGACATTGGAATGCAGTTATTCGTATTTTTTGGTATCTCAAGAATGCCTCAAGAAAAGGAATATTATATAAGAACAGATGACACACAAAAATTGTTGGTTGTTCCGATGCAAATTGGGCTGAATGTCTTGACGATAGACGATCCACTTCTGGATATTGTGTTTTCATTGGAAGAAATCTTATAGCATGGAAAAGCAAGAAACAAACTGTTGTTGCTCGTTCCAGCGCAGAGTCTGAATACCGAGCTATAGGTGTAGCCACATGTGAACCGATATGGGTCAAGCACTTGGTTAAAGAAATTAGGATTGATTGTTCTCAACCAATGACATTAATTTGTGATAATCAGGCAACAATGCACATCGCATCAAACCCAGTGTTTCATGAGCGGACTAAACACATTGAGATTGATTTTCATTTTGTGAGAATTAAAGGGTTAGCTAAAGAGATTGTTGTTTCACATGTCAGTTCAAATGATCAATTAACTGATCTCTTTACTAAACCTTTAAGGGGTCTTCAGGTTGAATATATTTGTAACAAGTTGGGCACATATGATATATATGCTCCAACTTGAGGGGAAGTGTTGAGAGTATTATATGAATGTGTGAGAATATTATATGTGTATATCATTTGTTTATTGTTGCTTTACTTGTATAATTGCCCTATAAATCAAGGGACTATTCTTGCTAATGAATCAAGTCATTCTCTTTTATAACGTCTCTCTTTCTCCTTTACCATTAACAATGTTCAACTTTTGCACTTGGTAGATCACCCTTTCTTGACCTTCTCTGATAGGTGATATAATTGTGCTCTATATCAGTCGAACCACTTGCTGAATTTTCCTCAGAATCAGTGGAAACTCCTCCTAAATCTGCTTTCTCTGCACCTCCTGTCTTTATATTTTCAGCTGTATCTCCTATCGGGTTGTTAATTTCCTCAGGTGTCTGCGCATGTTTTGAAACTATTGGACTGTAACACTGGCTCGGATCCAAAGTCAAGCTAGAAAACCACATTTGGTCAGCTCTTGTATTCTCAGGTAGAATACTAATTTGCTCCTCCTGCTGGCCAGCTGTGGCATAGAAGAGAATAGTCTTGTGAAAAGAGATATCCCGACGGATGAAAAGCTTGCGAGAAGAGGGGCAATAACACCAATAACCTTTGTGAGACATAGAATAACCCAAGACACATTTGGTAGCTTGTGGCTCAAGTTTACCCAAATTTTCAGAGACATTATGAACGAAAGCCACACATCTGAACACCCTTAGAGGTAGATTTGAGAAGAAACGAATAGAAGGAAACAAGGAAGATAATTTTTCATGAGGTTATTGAAAGTTCAAAACCTTAGATGGCAACCGATTTATTAAATAAACAGCTGTGAGTAAGGCATCGCCCCAAAAATGCTTATGAACATTATGTGTGAACAATAAACTTCGAGTCACATTAAGAAGATGACGTTTTTTCCTTTCAGCAAGTTCATTTTGTGGAGAAGTATGAACACATGACATATGGTGAACAATGCCTTTTTTGGTAAAGTCTTTATTGACATATTCTCTACCTTGGTCACTATGTAATATTCTAATTTTTGTGTCAAAGAGGTTAGAAATCATGTTGTAAAAGGTAACAAACAATGAAAACACCTCAGATTTGTCACGCATCAGATATACTCACACATGTCTAGTATGTTCATGAATAAAAGTTACAAACTACCGATGGCCAAAAAGACTAGTAATACGATATGGTCCCCAAACATCAGAATGGATAATGGAAAAAGGAAGAGTAGTTTTATTTTCACTAGAAAGGTAGGAAACACGATGATGCTTAGCAATCTCACACACATCCCAATGGAATTTTGTTACATCAAAAGAACTTACTAATCTAGGAAAATATTTTCTAAGAACTTCAAATGATGGGTGACAAAGATGTCTATGCCATAACCACACATCTGGAGGATCACCTTCTTGTTTTGTTCCATGAAAGCTAAAGAACAGCTGCCACTTCTTATTCTGCTTCACTAGGTACAATCCGTTTTCCTCTTCAGCAAGATCACTCTTCTGTAGTGAGGTTAGATCCATCAGACTCAAAAAAACACACTAAACATTTTAATTGCCTGTTTAATTTATGTGCTGAGATTAAATTAACAGAAAGATGAGTGACATATGACACATCCTTCAAATGTAAAGCCTTAGAAATCTTGATTGTTCCTTATCCAGCCACTATAGCTCTTTCTCCATTGGCTATATTTACCTTAAAATTACTAGGACATGGGGAATAAGTAGAGAACAAGGTACTATTCCCTGTTATATGGTCAGATGCACCAGAATCTACAATCCACGCTAAATTATTTGTGCTTGCATAAGTAGAAAGAACAAATTTTACTTTACCACCAGTTTTAAAAGCATGAACTTCTGTACAAAGATTCAACATTCTCAGCAATTCTCAATTGTTGTTTGCTGAAAGCAATCTCAGGTTCCTCCTTTTTTGTAGTTGTTTATGCCACATGTGCAGTCACGTGCTTGCCCTTATTCTTTGACTCAGGTCTACCATGAAGAACCCAACAAGTAGCCTTATCATGTCTAGGCTTATTTGAACTTTGGAATCCCTCTTCTTATCTGAATTTTTCTAGTCTTTGCTGTCACTCCCGAAGTTTCCATATTCCTTTCCTTTGGCATGGCTTTTCTCCTCATCTCCTCAGTTCTCACAATAGAAAACGCCTCATCAAGTGTTGGAAAAGGTGTTCAACTAATCACCATAGAGCAAATATTATCAAACTCAGAACGGAGACCAGCTAGGAATTTATAAGTCCTACCTTTCTCCATCAATTTAGTGACCTTCAAGGGAAGGTGTACACCATCAAGATCTAAGCTTTGGTAATAATCAAGTTCCTTCCAAAGTCCTGTCAGGGTGCTATACAAGGTGTTGACATCTACTTCTCCTTGATGGAATTCTCGGATTTGATTCTCAAGCTCATACATAGAGTTGTCATTGCCTCCTGTAGAGAAAGCTTCCTTCATGGTCTTCCAAAGGTGACTTGCATCCTCAATGAACAAATAATTCCTCCCTATAGTGGGTTGCATTGTCTGAATCAGCCATGCTATCACTTGAGAGTTCTCCTCTTCCCATTTGATTGAGGCATGCTCATCTTCTATGGGTTTCTTCTTTGTTCCATCAAGATACCCCAGTTTGTTCCTCCCTTTAATGGTTACTTTGATTGATTGTGCCCAATTCACATAATTGGTGGAATTCAGTTTTTCAAATGCCATGGGGATATTGGATTGATCTAGGGTTTGATTGGAAGATAAAACTCCTCCATAAAACGTCTTACAGTCTTCTGCCATTGGGATAATGGTGGGAAATTTTTTTTTGTTCTTGAGGGCTGTGGTGGCTGGGTTTTAGGTCGCAGGACAGAACCTGCTCTTGATACCAAGTTGAAATAATTGTTTGTGGAAAAATTTATATATTTGATCTTAGGGTAGAACTCCTATTTATACAAATTGGTCAGCCACTATACATGGAAATATTCTAAATCAAATCAATTTATGCACTGATTCTATTCCTTAATTCTAGGGAATTCCTACAAAGATGAAATCAATCACTATTAGGTAAATCCTAGATATGGACTTTCTATATTTACAATCAATCAATCAATCAATCAAGATTTGATTCTTGTCAACCAACAACATAATTAGTCTCTGTGTGTGTGTGTGTCTACTCTTCTCTACTCTCAAGTACATCTTATAGATGTTCCCCTAGCCACTTCTTTTCTTTTCACCATTGGTATGTTTGGACTTATTTGTTTATATTATTTGTCTGCCTCAAGCTGATTTACAACTTGTCTTTTTAGGATGTATGGTTTAGATAAATGGGAACTTTTGTGTTACGTTAGAATGATATAGTGTACAATTTTTCTTTCCAGGACCTACTTACCCACTTTAGTTGATTGAAAATGAAAAGTAGCCATCGTCTCCACTTCATGTCCTATTTGACTTTGACCTTTATATATTTAACTTTCTATCTAAAAGCTCGCTTATGATACAAAATGGACATTAAGTTTAGGCGGGAATGACTATTGTTCTTAAGGGGTTTCTGGTATTTGTTAGCTTAGGTAAATTGAACAATTAATGAGGTCACAGGAAGTGATCTGTGATCCCTCTTATTAAAGTTCAGTTTGCAATATTTTCACTTCAGGTTCAAGTTAGTGCACGAGGAGTCTATTGAATTTAATAAGCTTGGACTTCGGGATAATGTCACCCAGATTTGTGTTTTTGAGGTAATTCACTTCAACACTTTTTTTTTGCTCGTACCATGTCTTGAGATTTTAGACATGTTAACAGTGCCTTCGTGTATGTTTTCATCTTTCCCCCTTTTACAGTCTATAGGTTGTAACTACAACAATTATAAGTCAGCTCCTTCAACAAGGTATATTCCTTTTCAAATGTTCAGTTAAATTTTTTTATCACCTATAGTTTTTACTCCAAGTTCAATTCTTACGAAAATGAATATTGAACTCTTTGGGATGATGGACAAACTTTCAAATCATTACAGCTGTTTTCTTGATATAAACACAGTCATGGATGTATGCATTAATCTTTGAAATTCTTCCATGTAATTTGACTTCTTACATTACCCTCCGCCGCACAAAGAAGGGCACTGAGGAAAGCCTCTCTATGTTGGAATGAATTGGTTTTATCAACTGCTGAATAGGTTTCGAAGCTTCACTTAAGCCTGTCTTCATATTTCACCATTTCACCATTTCTATATTCTTTGTTTGACTGGCAGCAGTCACCTTGAAAGCACTGGCCTATAGATGCATGCTGTAATGTTTGATATTTTGTCTTAAGTTGTTCCTGCTGCTTTATTATTTTAGTCACTTTCTAGATCACATGTTTGACTTTCCAGCTTTTGGATTGTCATTCCAAGTTTGGGATCATAAATTTGATTTGAAATACATGTCCCAGTACTGGGACAGGCTTCAGACTACACTAAAGGGTGGCAAACAAAAGGCAATCGTTAAGATTGATGGTGTATATTGGAGTAGAATGAGAGTAGTGGAGCTCCGGATGTGCTACATCATTGTGTCTACAAATGGAAGTAGTATATTCAGTGTCTTTAAATGGTTTATAGGTTAAATAAGAGCAATTGGAAGTTCGATTGCCAAATTGGAACATAGTATAGTTAAATATGCAATTTACCCTTAACCTTCTTTCATCTTCCCCCACTTCCTCCTGCAACTCCCACCCCCCACCCCAAAAAAGTAAATTCTGCTCTTTCTCTAATCATGTGAATTTAGTAGTTATAAGTTCAACAATGGTACATGGGTGACAATCAACTTATAGTGCGACATATAGGGTACTAGCTGACATGTAAAACCAAGTCATTAGTTATGTTTAGTCAAATTTATAGTCCATTCTCATTGGGTACTGTATCCGGTAAACCACTTTTCTGCAGTGCCAAAAGCTGTTGATTAGGGAGAAGATTACGTAAAGAATACATACACACAAATTTGTCATATTGCTTGGTCTTTTAGCCCCCCTCTTCCTTTAAAGGAAGCACTTAGATTTTATGTTGAAGCCTTGCAGTTGCTGAACAATATATATTCTGTATTTGCAGCTCAACTCAACATAACAAAGTTGTTGTTTGTAACATTCATGTGCTTTTCAATCCCAGTAGGGGAGAAATTAAGCTTGGACAGGTATTGTTTCTGTGAAGGCCCCTGTGTATTTTCATTGACTCATTACCTCTTTTTATTATAAGATTGATGATGTGACAAGATATCATGTCTTGTTTCAGTATTTATCTGCTTAACAATGCACTATCTGTTTCCTGCTTATGAAGGAATTCCTTTACCTGAATTTTCTTCTGGATCTGTTTTTTATGTTCAGCCTGTGGGTTTCCCTTTTTCACTTTTCTTTTGTTTCTTGGATGTAGTTAAGCAGATCTTAACACAACCACTTGGTGCGATGATGTTAAGATACGCATGCACTTGGTGTTTTCATTTGTGTGTCCGTCTCATAATGACTGCATCAAGTGGATGGCAGATCTAGCTTATTTCTTTGACATGAGGTTGGTGGTAGGATTCAACCAAAAAGAAATATTGGATGGTAAAAAATCTTGTGAAAGTGGAGTATTTCACAAGTATGTGGCTCAGCTTAAGTTTATGTCAATGTTGGATAACGTAATCGATTGAACATAAATCTAGCTTTCCCTTTCCTCTTTGGGAACCTAATACCATGTGACCCTACTTGCTTTGATCCCGGTCATTTTGCTAGTAATTCAAGGCGTATGTTACTTTCCTTTCCTTAATCCATAAGAACAGGTCTTATCTATTCATGAAAATTTATCTTGAAAATTGCATGTGAATTGAGTCTTTGATGGGTGGATTCATATTTATACTTTGACGCTCTGGAAAATGGGCTTGGCTGTGGCTTTTATTATTTCACATGGCAGATACTCTGCCTTCTGGTCATCCAAAATTGAGATTTGCAGTCGATACCTTGCGCGTGGCGCCTCTATGACTTTGTGAGAATATAAAATCTACAATCTAATTGATGGCCTTGGCTTCTATTTTTTTCTCATGGTAGGTACTATGCCTTTTGTTCATACATAATTGAGATTTGTAGTCAATACCTTGTGTTATTAATTCTTACTGGAGATGCTTTGCACTCAACAATTTTAGCTCTTATATCTAGATTATGCTACTATGTTTGAGTTTGGAATAATTTTCCAGCAGAAAGTTTCTCTTAAATACACATTATGTGTTAATGTCAGTGATTTCTCTATTCCCTACCATATTCTAGTCAATTTCATGAAATTGTGGATCAATCTTAATCTTGTTTGCTTTAGATTGAATTGACTGTCATTTTCCTTTGGACATCCCTTGGTTCAACTAACAGAGGAAAACTTACTATTGTATTGTTTTATCTTCTTTGTGATACATTGAATTGTGCTTCTTTGAACAGATTAGGGTGCTTTTTGATAGGGCGTATGCTGTTTCAATGCTTTGGGATGAGGCGCCTGTTGTTATTTGTGGGGATTTTAACTCCACCCCGAAGGTAAATATATCAGTGTTCATGACAGGCCTTTTATTCATATCTTGCTTTAAATAGATATTTTATATCTCGACTTCTATGTCATCTCTTATTTTTGGTTATGTGATGACTTCTATTTTGTCTAACTCTACTTCTTGCCTTTGTTTCAGAGTCCGTTGTATAACTTCATAGCAGAACAGAAGGTAAATTGCTGCTTCAAATATGCTTCTGTTCAGCCCCAACCAACCCTCCTGCCCCACCCCCACCCTGACCCTGGGATCCCAGAGCCTATCCAAAAGAATGGAGAAGGAAAGCCTCGTATTCATTAAGTTGCAATTCTTGATAATTTCTGTTCTCATATTGCAGTTAGATTTGTCGGGACTACCTCGAGATAAGGTTTCGGGACAAGCATCTGCTCAAATTGCTCCACTAAGGACTTCCAATTTTTCCGGGTATGAACTTGATACTTGCTTGTTAAGATCCAAGTCTATGGAAGGATTCTTCCAGGCCCTTTGTGCTGAACCTCTTCATCAATATTGTAGGGTCCAATCTGCAGTGAACTCTTCTCTAGATTATCCAGTAGCTAATGCATGGCAAACAAAAGAGATTGGTTCTCCATCAAATGTACAGAATGTAGACCAATCTAACATCCGCTTTGAACTGAATGAGTCTTCTGTAGCAAGTGTCACTTGTAGAAATGCATATGGGAATGGTGATGAACCACCAAGAGGGACTCATCGTGATAAAGAAGATAGTTGCAAGGCTGAAATGACACTTTGCAGTCCTTCTGGCTCCATGCAAAATCCTAGTATTTCTGATCTGGAAAGAGAATCTCCAATTTCTGATTTAAAAAATATCAATCTCGAATTTACTTCAGTTGAATCTTATCAAGAAAATATTTACTTTGGGGTGACTGAGAGTGGATTGGGAAAGAAGGAATTCAATAGTTCTAGAGCAACACTTAACGCATCCAATCAATGTTTAGATTCAGATCCAGACACCATATTGGAGTCATTTTGCAAGGCGGATAGACTCTCTACTGCTTGTGAGACCAATACTAACGACCCCCTCAGTAATAAAGAGTCTGTGGCGGCCCTTACCTTAGATATATCATCAAGTCAGCTGTCATCTGATAATTTATATCCCGACTCTTTTGAAGTCCCTAACCAAGAAATCTCAGGTAACCTCTTATCCATTTCAGATGAGAATGGTAAGGACTATGCTCCAACCTCGTCGGGATTTGATGCTTCCCATGAATTGACTAGTATTGACTTGTTGCTCGATGATAAAATGGAGAGATCGCCACTTAATGAGGTTATTGGAGGCTCAAAAGAAGACGATAGTTTAGGTGAAGATTGTGATATGTTCCTATCTGAATTACACGATACCAGTAGTCACCTTCCATCTGACTTTGGTGAAGTCCAAAGAACCGAGTTTGAGGAACTAGATCGTCTCTCAGAGGAACTTTCCCCTGACAAGGTTTTGGATGATACTTCTGTGGTAGACTCAGGACTCAATGATGTGGAGAAATTTACATATGATCCATCAGCTTGGACTCCATTGGAAATAGAAACTGCAACAGGTAGTGCAGACCGCACGGTGACAGAACATCCTTTGAAACTAAAAAGCGTTTATAGTGAAGTGGAGGTAGATGTTTCAAACTTAAGCTAGTTTGCATGTCCATGTAGATACCATGTTCCTGAAATCTGTTTTAACTGCATCTAGCAGGATTGTTCAGGAACAAGAGATTCAAGTGGAGAGCCCCTGGTTACCAGTTACCATAGACTTTTTCGTGGGACAGTGGATTACATATGGTAAATTCAAATTTCTCCTTGTAAATGTAAATATCATCTATCTCCTTGCTGCCTTAGTTTTCTGAAGCATTTAAGGCGTTGTTTGAAAATCAGATTGTTGTGATTGGTTTTCCTGATTTATCCTCTACGGTTCTCTACAGATCTTAGAAGGAAGGTGGATTCAGAAAAGGCTTTAGTTCTGTTCTCTAAGATAGATTTTCTGTGTTTGCATTGTCTGCGTGTCTGTTTTGCCCCTCTCTCTCTCTCTCTCTCTTCTGTTTGTGTGCACACTTGATCATGTCTCTATCGCTTATGCTTTTTGTTCAAAAAACTAGTAGAATGAATGGGTTTTATTTGTTTTGTTATGCAGGCGCTCTGAGGGTCTTCAAACTTTTAGGGTCCTTGCTCCAATCCCGAAGCATGCTATGCAGTGGACTCGGGGCTTCCCTACAAAGGTATAATTTTAAAAAAGTATCAAATAGCTCCTTAATGGAAATTCATTGATTCCTGAAGCAGTAGAATAATAGAAGTCTTGGCTACCATTCATATTCTCCCAATATGGGTGATACACCTAAAATTTCTATGAGATTACCGAAGTTAGGGTTGTTCACATGGGTGGTTTGGTTGAAGACTAACAATTCGGCTTGGTGAACAAAATTTTGGGTTACCAAACATGCAAACTCACTCACCGCACCTAGTTTAGAAACCAACCTTCAACCGAATAGATCAATCATTTCGGATTCAGTCAGTTTTCGGTTGATTTCATAGCTCCAGAAGTTAACTACAAATCTCTATCATCCAAACTCATTCTCTAAGTAATTAAGTTGAATTGTAGATGACCAAAAAAATTCAGCACCAAACTATTGAACATTAAAGCAGAGGTTTAAATAAAGAAGGTTGAGAGGAACTGAAGGATGACTGGAGGAGGAAATTGCTGTAATCTTGACAAGCATCCTTACTGATGCTGCCAATATTTCTGCAAAGAGATCAGTGGAAGTGGTGATACTGAAGCTTGATTAAGGGAGGATAAAGAGAGGGAGGTGGAGAATGAGAGATACGATGGTGGCATGAGGATGTGTAAGGGGTTGTTGTCATGGCAGGGTTTGAATATGGTGTTGGCCATGAAGGAAGAAGTTAGGATTTATTTTGTGGTGAGTTTTTGAAGCTGATTACAATAGATGGGAGATGAGAGTGGCAATGGGGATCTTGGGACCAAGAAAAGGAATCAATATAGGAGCTTGAAACTATAAAATACAGGGTTTTCACACTGCTGAAGATCTACATACTGTGTTGATCAATTAGTATGGCAGGCATCTTACCATTTGTCTAACTTGTGAAGTATCAAAGTCACATATAATTTTTTATTAATTTACGAGACATTCAGTTTGGTCCATCTAAGTGAATTATGCACGGTCCTAGACAAAGTGGCAGGGACCTTACATTTTTACCTAAAGATGCACTGTTCATTTGGTTGACATGCTTCCTTGCATTTATAAGTCCTCTGGCTCTGTGTTTCAATCTAAATACTGCATCTTATGACAGGATACTTAGTCTGTGATCATGAACAGAACATTATATTAGTTCCAAAGCTTTGAAGATCCCAGTGATTGGAGTGTAGCTAAAACTCCTATATAGACCTCAAGCTAAAAAAGTAAAAAGATCTTTATTTCTAGAAGGTTGTGCTTGAGATACTCTTTCTGAAATAAGCTGAGAAAAGTGTTAAGATAATTGAGGTTACATCCTAAAACCAATTGGTGTTAAGTGGAGTAGCCCAAGATCTTATAAGGAGGTCTAGAAGTTTATGATTTTCCGATGTGAGAAAGTATATATTTTAACATTCCTCCTCACGTGTGACCTAATTTGAAAGGGGTCACACGTGGAATATTGAACACGCGTAGACCTAATTTTGAGATGGGTCACACTTGAAAAATTGAATACACTTGGAAAATTGAATACACATGGTAGATTAACACATGTGGAAGATTGAATACACATGGAATACACGTGGAAGACTGAAGATGCATGGAACATGACACACGTGAAAGATTGAACACAAGTGGACCTGATTTGAGAGGAGTCATACGCGGATGATTAAAATTGGACCAAGGACCCATCTCTGATACCATGTTAAGATAATTGAGGTTTCATCTTAAAACCAATTGGTGTTAAGTGAAGTAGCCGAGGATCTTATAAAGTGGCCTAGAAGTTTATGATTTCCAATGTAGGAAAATATATAATCTAACAAAAAGAAATACTTGTTGTTTCTTATAATCCAGGCAAAATTCCTTCACATTTTCTCAATACATCTTTCATTCTTCTAAACTTCAAGAACTCCCGCTCTATGGAATCTGATATTTGAACTTGTGAAATTTTCTGATGTACTAAATTTAACTAATATAGTACTTAGTTTAGAGTATATTCTGGTAAAGGAATCAAAGAAACAGGAGCAGCATAGGCTAGGGAAAGGAAAGGAAGAGGAAAGAAAAGAATTAGGGTAGACTGAGAATTAATTGCCTTGCTCGTTTCTCTGCAACATTTCTGTTATGAAGTACATATTACACTTATGCCCCTTAAAAATTATATTACTAACAACCCATACTGAGAAATACCTGTAAACAGAACAAATTTATGAATCTATAAAAATATTCTGGTCCTGACAGTAGCTAATTTGTTATGCGATTGGCTGGGGCTGAAAACCATCATTAACGCTAGGTCTATTCAGCAGAAACGAAATCTTACAAATCTTATCTGCATCAGACTATTAAAATGGAAAAAGAAAGTAAGGATCTTAATTAGTAGAGCCGAGATCAAACAGTTTACAACTTTTCAAATGCCTTTAGCAAACGACTTGAAGTATTGGATGCTACATGTACTTGAAAACTTTTCAGCCTTAGAAAGAGATTTTTCACAATTTAGTACAAATAAACATAATTTGCTGAGATTTCATAGAAGTATGTGCAGACGTTCTTAACAGTTTGGCTTAGTTGTTATTTGCACATTATGTAAATTTTATCATGCTTCTCTCCGTACCAAAAAGGAAAAAGCATGCACCTTCTGACTCAAGGGTGTGTGTGTGTGAGAGAGAGAGAGAAAAAAAACAAAAAAAAAGAGAAATAGAACGATGGTCTAATTCTGGATGGGATGCATAGCTTAAATGACTAGTTGAGAAAGGGTGAACGAGAAAATAATTAAAGAGAAGGAAAGGAGATGATGGGAAATGATGTATGTCGATTTATATTTAGATGTGCTGCATCTGTCATGATATCTGTTTGATATTTGTTTCAGAAATGGGGAAGTGATCATATTGCTTTGGTTTCGGAATTGGCTTTCACAAAAGACATTTCTGCTCAGAATACAGAAATTCAATAGCGGGATTCTACTTTTCTGCTTATGTTATTTTAGATAGATAGATCAGCTAGTTGCAACATCTCAGACCATGCTTCAAGTTGTCCATGGAAGAGAGAGTACTGCTTTCCTCGCTACAAGTATGCTAGCTGTTGTGTGTTGTCTTCTTTGTATATACATGTAGATGTTACCAGTTACTGATCCTGGAGGTTTTGTTAGGTTGGATGAGCTACGCTTGACGGGAAGTTATTTCTGACAGAAGACTTGTTGCATCCCTCCCTCGCTCCCTCCCTTCCCCCTTCTTCTTAGCCTGGACCTCTGACATTGAATGCTGTGTTGCCACCAAGATATGTTGTGATTGAAAAGACTCATCCATCTCCAGAGTGTCGTCTTCTTGACATTCAGCTTTCTATTTGCACATCGGGCTCCACAATCTGCAACAAAATGGAGAAGAATTGCAGCAAAGGACACCCTAAAGGTATTAAATGGATTTTGTATAATTCTGAGTCTACCCCTTCTTAACCTAGTGCATGTATTTAGTGTATCGTTTCACCACGGGATTTGTAACTTGATAAATCTACTTAGTCCTGCTTAGGGTGAGTTTTTCATTATTAAAAAAAAGAAAAAGGTTGCAGCATGACGTTTAATTGGCTCATTCATTATTTCGCACCATGTCGGCCTTATTGAGTTAATTCTTGAGGTTATAAGCAACTGCTTCGCTAATTATTGTTTTCATCAATCGACATGTTGAAACTTTGTTCATCTTCAACTGATGAATAAGCCATCTCTTATTAGCCTTTCTCCCCCTCTATTGCCGGTAAGAAAGGGGACAAGAACTTCCATAAACTAAAGAAAGAGCAAAATCTCCTCCAATTGTTGCTTGCGAGAAGACCTCAACAACCATAAAGACGTGAACTCGAATTTTTTGTTTTGTAAATTTTTGGCCCTTACTCCGAAGAATGTCCCAAATGCCTGGCGCGACCCATCATGGAGCACTTTCACACTTACTCAACGTTTTGGAGCATTTGATCACTACCTACCACTTAACATAAAATTGACAAAAACGGTAGTTTTGATGTTGAAATCTGGGGTTTACTTGCACTCCTTTGTTAACCTCTTGTCTATTCTTTCGTGTACAAGTAAAGTTGCCCACTGATTCACTCAATATTTGAACCAAATCTTAACACCATAAGTCTACACATTACGATTCAGAAAATTTTGAGCCTAAAACATTAAAAAAATATATATATATACATTATGTCTCATAATTATGGAGTCCGTATGGCCCCGTGATGACAGCAAATATTTCCCTTTGTTGTCAAAGGGTGGCGTTTCGAAGTGTATACCGATAGCTCTCAAGGAGCATCCTTTTTTGAAACCCAATCTCGTGAGTTAACTTGCTTAATTACTAATACCTCGAATTTGAAAAAAAGAATTATTGCTCGATATATTATACTAATATGTGTAGATTTCTGTAATTCGAGTGAGATTGTTTAGGAGCAAAAGCATTACAAGGAGTCTGGGACGAGACTAAGCTCTCATAATTATGTAGCACGTGAGGCCGACTTATAACAGGAAGCATTGCTGGACTCAGAAGAGTCAAACAAGAAGTGCATGGTTAGTTCTATAAAAAGAAACAAGCTGAAGACAGCATTTTTAACATAGGACTGCAACATGTTTTAGTTAAATACGATGTTCCAGTTGTTTTACATAGCATTCTGTTGTTTTAGTTAAATACAATGTCCCAACAGGTTCTCACAACTTATGGATTCCCTAAATGTCAGTGAGAGGCATCGAGTCCTGCTTGACAAATCTAATAGTTGTCCTAAAATAAGATGTACTTAAACGATTAGGAGCTTCTCATAATATGTTGTGAATAATTGTGTTCGGGCTAGCATAAAGAGTGGTCACATGCGATGCACATAACTATTTTTCCATTAATGTTGATAGATTTTTTTATGATATGCATCAATTTATCACTTTTTTATAAATATCGGAGAGTAATTTTGTACTTTTTCAAACAAGTAAAACTAACTTGAAAAAATGTGTAACAATAAAAAAATATTTACATACTTAACTCTAAATTTTACGCAATATATGAATTTAAACGATGACTAACATCATTTTTGTTTTGTAATATATATTTTGTTTGTGGAACAGCAGTCTTGCAGTTAGGGCATTTGGACCCATTCCAGGGCTACCTGACACATAAAACTGATGGACAGCTAATCAGAATCAGAAAGGCAGCAAAATTAAGTGTCCATGTGACCCACATGTAAAATCCCTCAAGTTTCTTCCACAAAAATAAAGAGTATGAGAATTATTATTATTATTATTATTATTATTATAATTATTTTTATAAAAAGCGACTAGTTCAAAAGTACAGCTCATCTTATCCCACCTGAGCATTTGCCAATATTCGGCATCACATGTGTGGTCATCTCTGTCTATCAAATGCTAGCTAGCTAGCTGCCCATGATTCTTCAAAGTTTATTTCTCCAAGTTTTCATATTAGTTGACCAATAAGAATATTGAAGGATTGCTCCAAAAGTGAAAACTCTTAAAAACGATCAATGAACTTAAAATTATACAATAGATTTTTGGTTGTGAGAGTACTCGTGGGATCAATTTTGTATTAGATTTGAACGATTTGTTATTCATTTTAAAGAGTAATTTTAAAAAAAAATAAAGTTATGATTAACTATAGTAGATTTTGACATCGGGATAACTCACATCTCGCTCACATGAGAGGTTTTTTGAGATTTTGCACCTTAAATCTTAATCGCCTTGCGTTCATACTAGTCTACCGTTTGAGATAGGAAGTGATGAGCATTTTTCTTTCTTTTTTTTTTTTTTTTCTTTATGACCTTAAACTTTTCTGGGAAGTCTAACTCACACCAACAATATCAAATTCTGTAATATGTGACCTTACATCTAAAAAGCGTAATCTAAATTAATTAAATATAAGATTTATAGGAACTTTAGGTAAATAAGTTTAAAGTGAACTCGAAGGAATTATTCCTTTGCGGGTACAAAGTCTTGGGATATTGGCAATTGGAGATAGGACAACATCATAGCTGAAATTCATCAGTTTTACACCCCATTCCCATTTGTTGTATCCAACTAATTAATCAGAACGTAAAGGGCAGCTGATTAGGCTTCAGATACACTGGGTAGGATATATCCCTACCCAGCTACTGGTTTACTCCTTTTATTTTTATTTTTTATCTTTTTAAGAGATGCCTAATTAAGTCAATTTTACATTATAAAAATATTGTACATTTTGAGAATTTATTTTGAGATCTCTTACACTTAGAATAAGAATAATGTCACTAGACCAAATGACTAGTTGTGGTGCATTCTTGTTTTCAGAAAGTCAAAATTAATTATGTACTCCCGTTTCTAGAAGGTGAAAATTAATTGACTCTTTCTTCACCTAATATAATAGATCAAACTTTTAGAGCCAAAAAAAGAAGAAAAAAAAGTAAGCAAGCCTTTCGTTTATCTCTAAATACTTCACGACTACACTAACACCCTTTCAAGGGTGGCTGTTTCTAGACAAATCTCCTGTCTGTCTCTGCACCCCCGGATCCCACAAGTTAATTGAAAATTTTTATCGAATCAAAAAGAAACTTTGGGATTGCTGAATCACAAATTTCAATTTGAATCGACCAGTCAAGTATATTTTCCACGTTGATAGCTTTTCGAGTTGAGATGAGTATTGATTGTGCATTATGTAACGTGTTACTTTCAAGGGTAACCCAATTTATAAAATACTACAATATAATCTATAAGGATCATTGGCTCTAAGCGATGCCAATTCCAAGTTCTTACATTAATCCCTTTTAGTAATTCTTGCAACTCATTTTATATTTTGGGTCAAATTCTTGCCACTAATTCACTAAAATTGTCCACTATCCTCCTTAGGTAATCCTTTTTTTTATATAAGGTTAGGTAAAATTAAACTATTTAACTATTGTTTTGAGTTATTTTTCAATCTGTCTATTTTTTTTACAAGAATAAATAACTACATTAAGAGAGTCTCAATCAAATAAAAATTCAAAAATAATTGGAGACTATAGTTTACGAGCCAACGGTTTAGTTGGTAACATTCATTAATTATTTGCCAACAACTGCTTGCAGACTTCATTAATTACATGCAGTCCTTGAAGAAGAAATCTTAGGCAATCCCTTTGATTTAACAAAACAGGAAATCATTGGTATGCACTGATAGCGATATACGAAACGTGTGGGGGCTCTTTGCAGATTTCTGAGATAACTGTTCCAAGAAATGCTTTATCATCTTTCTTTTTCCTCTGAAGCAACATAAAATAATTAAATTATTTTCTTCAATATTGTTTCCCTTTATTTATGGATGATTAGGTTCGAATCTTAAGAAGTGAGAGACGAGTAACGCTGGAAGTTTATATAACAACAACATCCATCCTCTGTCTTTTTATCCAATTATACACTATTATGAATAGTCAAATTACTTCTGAAAAGTCCACAAAATTCTTGTCAATTCCTTGCTGATTGGAAGGAGTGACCCGCAATGTTTCTTGCACGTTCACTTTTTCTTTTTCTTTTGGTTTTAATAATGAGAAATTTATTTTAAATAAGATTATATTAGTCACTCTATAAATTTTGTGGTGCATCAGTGTATTCAAATGCATACTTTAAGTCATTTAAGAACAAGATAATATATAATGAGAAAACATAAATTTAAACAAAATATATTTTGCCATAATATATTACTCTCTGACCACGATCACATTATTTGTCTTGAAACATATAAATAACTAGTTGAGCCCAAGTCTAAATTCTCTCTCAATCAGACAAGCCCATATGTCAATAAGATTTTAACCCGTCGCCTCTTGTACTGGGTGGAGTAATTGAATAGCATCTTAATTTATACTATTTTATCACAATTGTACATTTAATTGACTTAAAATATATATTTAAAACGAGCCGTTGTACGATTAAATTTGTAATCTCATGATAAAAACCAATGTGGCTGCGCGTTTCTGGACATAAAAAAGAATTAAAAAGATTTTGACCTGTCACATGGAGCAAAAACGTGACTACGCGTTTAAATCATACCAACTTCCATCAACTTTTGACCTTTTCAAATTCGTTTTTAATCATCGATTTATCGTTTTCATAATTTTTTCGATTTATTTCTTATCAAAGAACAAAATGGATATAGTATGTTCCCTCACCAACTAGAATTAAATTAATAATAGAAAATTAATAGAGGTCTGGTGAAAACTTGAGCAGACATTTGAAACATGACTTTTGCGATTGTTCTTGGTTCAAATCATTGAGAAATATACAAAGAAAATTAAGAGAAAATTCAAATTGGTCTTCATTTCTTTGACAAGAAGGTCTGCTATGTCTAATATTAAAATTGAGATACAGCATATTTAAGATTGTGTGAGCTATTCAATATATATATATATATATATATATATATATATATATATATATATATATATAAATAATTAAAAAAGAAAGGAACATAAGTTGTGTTGCTTGCGTGTAAAGTAATTAATTTCATTCAAAAATAGAAAATAAAAAGTTGAAACATTACCATGATATTAAAAGTTAAAGGGCCTTTCGATTTGTGGAGATTGATTTCCAATTTTATTTTGTAAAATCATGGATAAAAATACTTGTCAAAATGGGTAAGAGTTTTAGAAAATAAGGAACATTAATTTTTTTTTTTACAACAAATTTAAATCTCAATTGCTCTTATTTTTCTAATTCTCTAAATCCCACATTTCACATTGGCATCTTTATAAGAAAATATCAATTTTCTTGAAATTGGAATAACAATTTTGTGTAACTTATTGAATCATCTCAAATAATTCCCGAATGTAGTTAGCGAAAAGATATTTTTATTTTTTTCTCTGTTACTATTTAGTTAGAAAACTGGTTAGTCAAATTAGTTTCCACCGTTAAAATTAGGGACTACATTGACCATTTTTTTAGTAATGGAAACTAACTTGAAAAAGTGAGAAACAATGGGGACCAACAGCTCCCCCAAATGCCCAAAACCATCAAATTTGGGGGAGCTGTTGGTGTTATATAGCTCCAACAGCTCCCCCAAATGATCCCCTATATTTTAGAGGATAAACGATTTGATGTTTGGATCCCCTATTGCTGGGGGATCAAATCCCATCCCCCATCCCATCCCCCATAGTTTTTAATGTTATAGAAGTAAGAATTTTCTATATAGGGGAGCTGTTGGAGTAAAACTAAAATAGGGATTCTATAAAATAAGGGATTGGTTAAAAATAGGGGAGCTGTTGGAGTGAAACTGAAATAGGGAATCTGTAAAAATAGGGTAAATGCTTTAAATCCCCTAAATGTAAGAAAAAAATAGGGGAGCTGTTGGAGTTGGTCTAATAGCATAAGGGTAAATTTTTTTTTGGTACCATAAAAGCTGAAGCCGTTGTTCAAACTCAATACCTTTGATTAAAACAAATCAATTTTACTCAACTTTAGGGTAAGAGTTTTTTAGTTATTTTATGCATTTTCTATTGAATTTACCGAGTTTTTAACAACGAATTCTAATTTAATTAACCTTTGTGAAAAATAGCCTCCAGGGATATAATCCAGCAGTAGTAAGAATGAAATCGCTCTTACGAGGTCACAAGTTTGACACTCCCCACTGTTTTGGTCCTACCATTAACTGACTTAATACATGTGTGAGAGTGTATTATTGCACCGAGAGTTTACCAGTTGGTAGTAGGGCTTCACCGAATAATTCGATAATCAGATTTTGCTAATTGAATTTTCACATCATCTAAATTTTTTTTTGTGAAAATAAAGATTGATTTGGGCTCCGTTTGTTTGCCGTAAAATAACTTGCTTATGGAAAATATTTTTCTGAAAAATAAAATATTTTTCCGAGCTTTGTTTGTTTGTCGTAAAATAACTTGTTGAGGAAAAATATTTTATAGTGTTTAGATGTACAGTGAAAAATATTTTTTAACATTATTTTATAAAAAAATATATATATACACATATAATATATATGTTAACCACGAGGGTGGGGGGTGGGGGACGAAGGGTGAGGGGATCAGGGATAGGGGTGGGTGAGTTCCGGAAAATATTTTCTTATCCCAAATGATATGAAAATATTTTTATAAATTTTGTACTAGTCGTAATATTTAACTGAAAAATATTTTTCAATTGACTAATTTTTCGGTGTTACCAAACACTGAAAAATTTAGCAAAAGTAGCCACAATTTTTGACTAAAAAATATTTTTCAGTTGACTAATTTTTCAGTGTTACCAAATACCGAAAAATTGAAAAAATATTTTTCAAAAAAATATTTTACAGCAAACAAACGGAGCCTTGATAAAAAAAATATATATATATATTACGTCACAACAATAGAAATTAATAGCATAATTATCCTTGGAAAAAAGATAAAAACATTCGAGAAGTTCAATGGTACCTGTGCCTATTTTTCCACGCATGTTTCCCATCAAGCATTTCGTTGGGGCCGAAAATATCACCACACCGGGCTTTGATGGAGTAATATGTACCATGTATACAAGATATTATAAATTCGATTCTCGATAATTACATCATACAACTCTTAAACTTCTTTTGTGTAAAAAAAAAAAAAGAAAAGAAAAAGAAAGACAATATCACCACACAGTTGATAACACACACACAAAAAACACAAAGAATCAACACCACTCAATTGCAGCAAGCAAAAAGTGTGCAAAATCCATACGCAGCCTTGGTTTGACCTCGACTCACTTCCCATCTCAAAAACTCAAAAGTTTGTATAAAATCTATTTTTTCCCACCGTTTTTGAAATTTCAACTCTCCACGCCACCAACAGGCAACAACAAACCCCCATGTGGGACCCACCCCTCCCCCACGAAGTTTCACAATGCATGCCACCCTCTTCACTACTTCTATTTAATCCAAATACACACCAAAAATCTCTAAACCTCTCTCTCTCTCTCTCTCTCTCTAACTCTCTCAAGCTTAGATTTCTCCGAAGTGAACCATTTTTGTGATTTTTCATCCACATTGGAGAAAAAGGTGCGTTTTTCTCATCTGGGTTGGGATCAAAATTTCAAAGTTTTCGATATGTTCATGTCGATTTTATAATAACATCTTCTTTGGTTTTTTTTTTTTTCTTGTTTATTTGTGCTTATGTTTTAGTTCATTAGGCATGTACTGCACTAGAGATCTTATATGTTCATGTTTTGATTGTGTGTTTTTTTGTGCTTAAAAAATTACAAAATTTTGTTTGTTTTTAATAATTTAATTTAATTTCTAATATTTTCTTTGTGATTTTTGCAGGGTTTCTTGAAAATCTGAGCTGCATTTCCTGATTTATACAGTGAGGTACTTTGGTTAAAGTTTTGGTTTTAATCCCATTTTTGGTTATATCAAGCATTTTACTCGATACCCTTTTGAGTTTAGAATCTATAGATCCCAAAAAAAAAAAAAAACCTTAAACCTGTCATAATTAGCTGTCTTTTAGAAAATCTAAATTTGACCCTAGAAATTATATCTTTATTAGTACAACAATTTAAGTTTCTAAAAAAATCCAAGAAAAATCTGTAATTTTTCAAGTGAAACGTTTTCATTGTTGTTATTTGAGTAGAATTCTTGTGAAAATGAGCGAATCGAAACCAGAAACACCCTTGATCTCACCATCTTCTTCCCGAAAGCTTCCGGATTTTAAGCAATCTATCAAGTTGAAATATGTGAAGCTTGGGTACCATTACCTCATTACGCATGGAATGTACCTTTTTTTATCCCCTTTGGTTGTCATTATCGCGGCTCAGCTGTCCACATTCTCGCTTCAGGATCTTTATGTTCTTTGGGATCAACTTAGGTTCAATCTCATATCTGTGATTGTCTGTTCTACCCTTTTGGTCTTCTTGTCGACCCTTTATTTCCTTACCCGTCCTCGCCCTGTGTACCTTGTGAACTTCTCATGCTATAAGCCCGAAGATGATAGGAAGTGCACTAGGCAGATTTTCATGGAGAGATCTCGGTTGACTGGATCTTTTACTGAAGAAAACCTTGACTTCCAAAGGAGAATTCTTGAGAGGTCGGGTCTTGGTGAATCAACCTATCTTCCTGAAGCTGTTCTAAGAGTCCCACCGAATCCTTGTATGGCAGAAGCAAGGAAAGAGGCTGAGACTGTTATGTTTGGTGCCATTGATGAGCTTCTTGCCAAAACTTCTGTAAAGCCAAAGGATATTGGGATTTTAGTTGTGAATTGCAGTTTATTTAATCCGACCCCTTCATTGTCTGCTATGATTGTTAATCATTACAAACTCAGAGGAAACATTGTCAGCTACAATCTAGGTGGTATGGGTTGTAGTGCTGGCCTGATCTCAATCGATCTTGCTAAAGATCTTCTTCAAGTGCATCCGAATACTTATGCATTGGTGATCAGCATGGAGAACATCACTCTGAATTGGTACTTCGGAAATGAGAGATCAATGCTCGTCTCAAATTGCTTATTTCGAATGGGTGGAGCTGCAATATTGCTTTCAAACAAAAGGTCTGACCAGAGACGATCCAAGTACCAATTGGTTCATACTGTCAGAACCCACAAAGGTTCTGATGATAAATGCTTTTCTTGCGTCACCCAGATGGAGGATTCCAATGGAAAAGTAGGAGTTGCTTTGTCAAAAGATCTGATGGCAGTAGCTGGTGATGCTTTGAAGACCAATATTACCACATTGGGTCCTCTTGTGCTGCCAATGTCTGAACAGTTGCTCTTTTTTGCCACATTGGTGGGGAGAAAGCTATTGAAGATGAAGATCAAGCCTTACATTCCAGATTTTAAATTGGCCTTTGAACATTTCTGCATTCATGCTGGTGGAAGAGCTGTTTTGGATGAACTAGAGAAAAACCTGCAGCTATCTGAGTGGCACATGGAGCCTTCGAGGATGACTCTTTACCGATTTGGAAACACCTCCAGCAGCTCTCTTTGGTACGAATTGGGTTACTCAGAAGCCAAGGGGAGGATCAAGAAGGGAGACAGAACTTGGCAGATAGCCTTTGGGTCTGGATTCAAGTGTAACAGTGCAGTTTGGAAGGCCTTAAGGACAATCAATCCAGCGAACGAGAAGAACCCATGGATGGATGAGATACACCAGTTCCCCGTGGAGGTTCCAAGAGTCTCGGCCATCTCATAAAACCAACCTGAAATTTGATATCAAGTGGGCAGCAGCATTTTGGTTTTTCATTGAACTTGTGTAGTTAGTAGCAGTTCTTGTTTCTCTTGGACATGGATTCTAACTGGCAATGCATGTAGGCTCTGCATCATAGGATGGAAAGATGTGGCCATATGATGTCTTGCTTGTATTTTATCCTTCTGTTCTCTTCTATATTCCTTGGTGGTATTGGTTTAGCGGGATATTGCTGCTGTGTATTTATGGTTTAGGCGGTCGCGTTAGCGTGTAATTGGTAGAAAAATGGCTGGTGTCTCCATATTTGGAAGCCTGGCTTCTACTTGAATTTGTTTCGGTGAGGAGCTAGTCTTAACTGTTGCGTTTTGAACTCTAAATGGAGCTTATGCTTCTCATATTAATTGTTGCATGAATGGAATTCTTATGCTGGATTTGCTTCCCCATGTTATTAATGGACTGGTTAGATATTTAAGGTTGATAATCATTTTCTTTTATTAATTGATAGGTTAGATATTTTTTTTTGCTCGGTAAGCAAGGATATGTATTACTCCCAAAAATATTTACATAACTTTACAATGAAATTAGTTAACTCACAACTTACCTAAGGATATTAGTATCTAAGTTCTATGCTCTACACAATTTCCGATTGAAAATATTGTTACAAAAGCGTTTTGACTTATACAATTTTTGTCTAATGAAGTAGCAAATTTGGTCGTGCATCTGGTCTTCATTAAGTATATTTTTGTTGTGGAGGATGTTGTTCTTTTCACATCAAATACTATAAACTGCTGCCTGGAAGAAAAGAAGAACCAAAGTAGATTGTAGGGAGCAGTCTGCACATTTTCTATTAAACCAACAAAGGATATGATCCCATGAATAAATCCAATGAGGCCCCATGTCCAGTTTCGTACCTCGCCTCCAAATCCTCTTTGTAAAACTGCACTGGAAGTAGAGATGATCTCTATCTTCTACGTACAGTTTACAAAACACACAACGAGCATCCACCTAAATACCCCAATTGATGAGTCGCCTCTTGGTAGGATTTCGATCGTGCCAAAACAGCTAAGAGCAATAAGCATGTTTAGGTGTGTGGTATTTAAACCAAATGTTCCCAGCACCTTCCATACGGTTATATTTAATTCGGATAATATCTCATGCCGAGTGAGAGGTGAATTTCTCATCAGGTTCGCCAAGCCAAAACAGAGAATCTTCCACCTCCAGGTTAGGTGTTACATTGCCAATGAGAGATAAGATAAGGTCTATAATAGCATTAGATGCCAATGCCATGTCCTATTTACAATGTAGCAACTCACCTTAGCAGTAATATCCAAACCAAAAGGGTAGAGAGAGATTCTCTCAAGCTCTAGAGAGAGAAAACGCTCTCAAGGTGCTGCCTTTCACTGTTTTGTTTTCGCTCCTTTCATCTCTCAACTCTCTACTTCAATCTCTGTGTTTTTTTCTTGGCTCGTGGCTCTCGTTAACCTCGGTTCTGAGTCTCCCTCTTATTTCTTCCCACAATGGGAAGGAATCCAAATAAGAAGAAGGAAGAAGGTTCGTCTTCTCGATCTAAACCACTGGCTTCAATTCCTGAAACCAGTATCAATGTTAATGTGATGCATGATGATGTTCATGAGGCTGTCAATAATGGTACTGTGAAGGCTTTTGCTCATGATGCGGAACAAACCAATGTTCATGGTGCTGAACAGAGTGTTGTTCGTGGAACTGAGCAGGCTGATGTTCGTGGTGAAGTTTCTCTCGAAGGCCATGCTTTGGCTACTGTTCCAGCGGTTGCAGACCAGGGAACCACCAGCCAGGGTGGTGATGGGTCTTCTGACCAGATGGGTGTTGTTCCCAAGGCGAGTGACAGAAAGGGACAAGGCCTTGCCCTAGGTTCTGACGCTTCTGTCTGCAGTGGGGAAAAAGTTGGGGGACAAAATTTGAATTTCAAATTCAAAAACAAGCTTCTCGCCTCTTCCAAGGCCACAGATTTGAAATCTGCTCTGACACCTTCTGATGTTGATGGACAAAAGAAGGATGGGTCATTCTCATCCAGTGGGTCTAGAACTTTGGGGGACCATGACACTAGCTCATCCTCTGGTGAGTCAAAGGGCTTCAGAACTGGTAGTACTCCCTCAATGGACGCAGGCCCTACGAATCCAACCAGGGAGAAGAAACCATGGTCGAGCCTTTTCACTGATAACCGAATGCCATCAAATGGCATTAAGCTAGAGAAGATTGCTTCGTGCTCAGGTAAGGTTAAGCTATTTGAGGAGGATATTGATGATGTCTCCTCCGGATGGGAATTCTGTCTCATTGGATATTTTGCAAACAAATTCCCAGGAAAAATGGCCCTTAAAAACATTTGTGATAGCTGGCAGGTTAAGCATCTCGTTCATTTCCATGATAGTGGCTAGATTATCTTTAAATTTAACGATGAACAGTGCATGCTTAAGGTATTGTAGGGTGGACCTTATTTTGCTTATGGTGGGCTATTGCTTATGAAAATCATGCCGAAATTTTTCTTATTTGATGATGAAGATCTGAGCACCTTGCCTGTGTGGGTTCAGTTTAGAAACTTGCCGCTGTGCCTTTGGAATGCTAAGGTACTCAGTAAAATTGCATCTTGGATTGGGAAGCCCATCTACACAGATAAGCTTACCATGACAAGAGAATGCATCTCTTTTGCTCGTGTGCTTGTTGAAATCAATATATCCCAACCTATTCTGAAACAAGTGGATATTGAGCTCCCTAATAGTTTTGAGTTTGTTCAGAATGTTTGGTATGAAAATCTTCCGAAGTTCTGTAACTTTTGCTCAAAGATTGGGCATTCTTCTGAGGGATGCAAAGCAGGCAACAAAAAGGTTGCCAAGGAAAGTACAAGTGCTCCTGGCGTTTCTGCTACTGCAGTGGTAAATACGACGGTGCCAGTGGCACGTCGTGAAAGGAATTCTGTTGCTGCTGGTGGCCACCCACGTTCCCCTTCTCCAAAAGGATCTAGGGAACCCAATGTCGGTAATAATGTAAAAATTTCACTTACTCCCTTTACAACCAGTATTGCCTCACCTTCTTCCTCAGGTTGCAATGACGTTCATCAATCTAAAGGGAAAGCCGTGGGTGATTCTGTTGCCTCGCCTGTACCTGATTACTCCCCGGATTCTTCATCATCTTCTGATGAAGATTCAGCCCCAAAGATAAAGGTTGTTAAGAAGAAGATAACCAGCGTCAACCATCCTCTGCACCGGAATTCCTTATTGTTGCAATCTCGCATTGCCAAAAATTCTTCCAGCTCTGCTTCTGCTAGTAAGAATCTTGCTAAAGGTCAAAGGGGCGCTACCAAAAACAAGAAGGGCCCGAAAGGAGGAACCAACGCTCGGGAGGAGCATTACCTCCCTGATGATGCTTAATGATTGTTTCCAGCTGAAACATCAGGGGCTTCAACTCGCCCCTGAAACATAATGGTGTTTCTGCTTTCATCCGGAAACACCATATTGATATTTGTGGCATTCTTGAAACAAAACTGAATTTTGCTAAGGTTGATCGCCTGATGTCTAATAAGTTTGGTACTTGGCAGCAAGTTAATAACTTTTCATCACATCTGGCGGGGCGTATTCTAATTTTGTGGAACCAGGCATCGGTTAAGCTTGAGGTTATCATCTCGGGCCCTCAGTTTATCCATTGCCTTGCTGAGTGCCTTTCGTCTGGTAAGAAATTCAATATTTCTTTTGTGTATGGGGCTCATTCCATTGTTCATAGAAGGCTTCTGTGGGATAGTCTTATTGCTTTTTGTTCCAGTTCCTCCCTGCCTTGGATTGTATTGGGGGACTTTAATAATGTTCTGTTTGTGGACGAAAGAAGCTGTGGGCAAGACGTCTCTGCCTACGAGCTTAGGGATTTCTCAAATTGCTGTGCAGCCACTGGCCTGACTGATATTAACTCATCTGGTTGTTTTTTTTCTTGGTCAAACAACACAGTTTGGAGCAAGCTTGATAGGGCCATGGTCAATAGCAGGTGGTTTTCCAGTGGCTACAATGCATATGCCACGTTTCTTCCCTCAGGGTGTCTTTCTAATCACTCCCCTTGTGTTGTTTCCTTGTTTGATTGGGACTCAGTTGGGTGTCGACCATTCAAGTTCTTTAATATGTGGACGCAGCATGAAGACTACCATCCTACTGTCAGCCAACATTGGAACAAGGATATAAGAGGAACTTGTATGTTTATTCTTTGCAAAAGATTGCAAGGTCTCAAGGCCCTTCTTAAATCCTTCAATCGTAAGCATTTTGATCATATCTCCTCTCGTGCCGAGAGGGCTTCTGGCCTATTAAATGAAATGCAGCAAGAGCTTCACGACTCCCCGGAGGATGAGTCCCTTAAACTTCGGGTGGTTGAGCAGAGGAGCACTGCTTTACGGCTAGCCAACGCTGAGCTAAGTTTTCTTTCTCAGAAAGCCAAAACCAAGTTCTTGATGAACAGTGACAAAGGTTCCAAGTTTTTCCACTCCGTCATCAAAAGGAACTCTAAAAGGAACCAGATTATGTGTATTGAGAATTCTGATGGCAGCTTCACTTCCTCCCCGCAAGAGGTTGCAGACGAGTTTGTCACATTTTATGAGAAGCTTTTGGGCACTGCCTCCCCTTGTGCCCCGTTAGACAGGAGTGTTTTTGATAACGGCAGTTGTGTTGATTCCAGTTTGACTCCCGGCTTGACCAGTGCCGTTTCTTATGAGGAAATCCGGGATGTTCTTTTCAGTATTGGTGATGATAAGGCACCAGGTCCTGATGGTTTTTCTGCGGCTTTCTTCAAACAGTCTTGGCACCTTATTAAAGATGATATTTGTAGGGCTGTTTCTGAATTCTTTGTCAATGGGGCCATCCTCAAACAAATCAACCACACATTTCTCACCCTCATTCCAAAGCACATCCATGCATCTAAGATGAGTGATTTCTGCCCCATTGCTTGTTGTAATGTTGTGTACAAAATCATTTCCAAGATTTTGGCTGCTAGAATTGTTCCTTGCTTGGACAGTGTGGTGGACAAGGCACAATTGGCCTTCTTGCAGGGCCGTAACATGGTGGAAAATATTTTCCTGGTTCAGGAACTTTTGCGTCATTATTCCAGGAAACATATTTCCCCTCGTTGCATGCTTAAGATTGATCTTCGCAAGGCTTTTGATTCTGTAAATTGGGAGTTTCTGCGGGGTATTCTTGAAGGTTTTGGCTTTCCTCACACGTTTATCAATTGGATTATGCTTTGTGTGACTACTCCATCTTTCTCCTTGGCGATCAATGGGTCCATCCACGGTTTCTTTCAAGGTAGAAAAGGATTAAGGCAAGGGGACCCTATCTCTCCCTTTTTCTTCATCCTTTGTTTGGAGTATTTCTCTAGGATGCTTGCCTCCCTCAAGACTACGGATGGATTTAATTTTCATCCTAAGTGTGATGCTCTGCACATTACACACTTGGCTTTCGCTGATGATTTGGTCCTTTTTGCTAGAGGGGATTCTTTTTTAGTCCAGCTCCTTATGGACAAGCTGCATTTGTTTGGAGCTGTTTCTGGTCTGAAGGCTAGCCTTGCCAAAACTTGCATTCTCACAGCAGGTGTCCATGGAAGGGACTTGGATGAGCTGTTTAGAATCACGGGGTTTTCTCAAGGCACTATGCCTTTTCGGTACTTAGGCATCCCGCTGGCAGCATCGAGACTCAATCTGGTCCATTATTCGCCTTTCATTTCCAGGATCGCTGATCATATCAATTCCTGGAGTGGTTCCTCACTTTCATATGCGGGTCGTCTGGAACTTATCAAATTAGTACTGCAAGGAGTGGACTGTTTTTGGCTTTCCATCTTTCCTATCCCTGCAAATGTTCTGGACAGACTGATTAAGCTTAGCAGGAATTTCTTGTGGAACGGTAAATCTATTTTGAAGAAAAAGCCATTGGTCGCATGGAAGGACATTTGTTTGCCCAAAGATGAAGGGGGCTTGGGCATTATTGATCTGAGAGCATGGAACAATGCTCTACTCTCACGCACCCTTTGGAATATCCATGCCAAGAAGGATTCACTGTGGGTCAAATGGATTTGCCATTACTACTTGAGAGGGGTTGAGATTTGGGATATTAAATGCAGGCATGAGGACTCACCGCTCATCAAGAAACTCTGCATGATTACTGAACAGATTCTGTCCATGGACGGATCTCGCAACCTGGCAGACTTGCGTCTCAACAGCTGGGGCAGTGAAGGTGATTTTATTACCAAGGAAGCCTACAATTTCTGGAGGCCAAGGGCCAATCGGGTCAGTTGGGCAAAGGATGTCTGGAATTGCTACAACACTCCTAAACATAACTTCATCCTTTGGCTCAGTGTGAAGCAGCGTCTGCTCACTTTGGACAGACTTCAATTCTCTGATTCAGATGGAAATTGCTCATTTTGCCATGTCTCATTGGAAACAAACCAGCACCTTTTCTTTCAGTGTTCCTTTTGCAAAGGTGTTTGGGATGCTATTAGAGCTTGGCTGCAAATTCAGTGCAGCATGACCACCATTTTGAGCACACTCAAGTGGCTCAAAAAGGAAGCACGAGGGACAGGGTTTCAGGCTAAGCTGAAATGTATTGCTTTGGCGGCAACTGTTTATCACATCTGGAAGGCCCGCAATCTTTGTACCTTTGAAAGGAAAAGGCCGAACAAGGACTGCATCATTTGAAGGATCATGATACACACTTGTAAAGTTATTTTCAATTTGTATCCTTCCCTTGCGGAACCTGTGTAATTTGGGGATTTGGCTTGATTGCCTGGGCTCGCCTAGTGCTTTTTATTCTCCCATTTCCCCTTTGTTTCTCCTGGGTATGCCCAGTGTACTTGTACAGTTTTGATCAATATAATTTACATTTACCGATCAAAAAAAAAATATCCAAACCAAAGTAATTGATTGTTGTTTCACCAAAAACATCTATGAGAATTTCCAAAGGATGCCACAAGTCAAGCCAAAAAGCAACCTGATTTCCTTTCCCCATTTTATGTAAGACGAATGGTCTCGTAGAGGATCTCAGATTGAACAATTTTCTCCAATACCAAGCGCAATCATTCAGGATATTTGCATCCCAAAGATTACGAGCCATCTTCAAGTGGTACTCATAGATCCATTTAACCCACATGGAGTTGCTTCTAATGAGAATCAGCCACAAGTAATGCATTTGAGCTGCTCTTTTTGTATCAATCAATCTTTTGATATTGAGACCACCTTCATCTCTTGTTCTACAAATATCATTCCAAGCCACCCTCGCCTTCCTGCCATTCATATCATTGCCTGACCAAAGAAACGCAGAAAGCTTCCTCTCAATCTCCATAAGAATACCCTTTGGGAGGATGAACATTTTAGCCCAATAAGCATGCATATTAGCAAGGATAGAGTCAACCAACAACTTCCTACCCACCATGGAGAGACACTTGTTCGACCACCCTTCAATGCGACTGTCAATTCTATCAATAAGAATTTTGCAGTCCCTAATATGAAGCTTGCCGTCAATTAATGAAACTCCAAGATATCTAACAGGAAAAGCACCAATTTTCAAATCAAAAATATTTTTGATTCTTGTAATGGTCACCTCATTGCAACTTCCTAGATAGATCTCACTTTTCTCCATGCTAATATTGAAACTTGACAGTCTTTGAAAAATATTCAGCCTTTCTCGAATGATAGAAAGAGAATGAACATCTGCCTTTGAGAAGATAAGAAGATCATCCGCAAAGAGTAGGTGGTTGAGTTTAATTCTGCTACATCTGGGATGAATATTGAATCTTCTACTATTTGCCACAATGTCCATGATGCTGGAGAACACTTGCATATCCAAAACAAAAAGATACGGGAACATAGGATCCCCTGGTTAGATATTTGTTACATCGTCAACCCTGGTAAATGCCACTAGTGGTCTCTGACACTTTGGTTCTATATTTTTCTAAATGAATTTTTTGGTCCTAAATATATTGCAAATTTGACACTTTTGACCTAACTTACTTATTTTGTTAGTTTGTTAACATTTTTTGCACGTGATTGACACAAAATCTGATTATTATTTTTTTTCTTTTTTAACTTAACCCACCACACGTGTATATAAGAATTATCCAATTTGACCATAAAATATAAGTGCAAAAAAAACACACACGTGCCAATCATGTGCAAAAAACGTTAACAAACTAACAGAATAAGTAAGTAAGATCCGTCTCCATATACCTCTAAATGCAGAGAATTCTTATCTTTGAACGTAATGTAATCTCTACTCTTATTAATGATCTTCACTTGAAAGCATTGACTGATTTGAAGATCCATTGATTCATTTATTGTACTTGAGACTGCCAATAAGTAGATAGATTATTGATTCATTTTCCTATTTAGCTCTTAAATAGAGAGAATTCTTGTGTTGGAAATTAAAGTCATCTCTTCTATTTATTGAAAGCATCGAATGAATTGAAAATTTATTAATTCATTTACTGTACTTGAGACTGCAACTTGGTAGACAAAGTATTGATTCATTTTCTCAAGGATGCAAATTGGCTTCACTTTTGACCCATTCTTATGATATGCCTTTGGAATTTTTGATATTTCTCTCTCAACCAATACTACTAAAGAATATGAGGTTTCTATTTTAAAACCAATTAATATGATTAGTAGTCCGAGACCTTAACATAATATAAGAGTTAGATCTTTAATCTAGTCATATTTCTCCATGTATAACCCATATGTTATCAGTTCTCACTTTCCTTGACTCATGCGCCTCTATGTCACCTCTTGGTTCTCAATTCTTCTTGCATGCTCATATAGGGTCTATTTTCACATCTCAACCGTGTCTATTTAATACTTATCTAATTTCTACTATCACTCTAAATCTTATTTTTGTTGGTCAGTTATGTGACCTAGGCCTTACTGTTACATTCTCTAACTCGAGTTGTCATGTACATGATCGTTAGACAGGGAAGACACTTGGGATAGGTCGCAAAGTAGGAAAAGGAATCAATTAGGCAATATCCTAAGGCTAGACTATTGTCTATTACGTAATGTTATTATATACATTAACAATCCTCCTCAAACTCAAGTGAAGAAAATCAAAATCAACTTGAGTTTTGAAACTAAATCACGATAGTATCCTGAATAATGAGTCTTGTTAAAAATATCAATAGTTTGGTCAGCAAAATGAATCCTTGATGAGATGAACAACACTTGACAATTTGACGGCAAATAATGTGACAATATGTTGTTTTAAACTTGCAAGTGTAGTGTGTTAGACACGAGATCAAATTCATAAATAGAAGATTGGATGTTTTCCAGAAAAGTGAGAGTCAAGTGCTTAGGTGGTTGTGAGAAAATTAAACTAATGAAAACTAAAATAAAACATAGATACTAAAGTTGAGATATAAACACAATTAAAAATATTTAAAGATCGAATTCTTAAGCTTGAATTCTCTAGACTTGAACTTCGAATTTTCCTATTCTGATGCAGATTATGCAGCAAGCCTAATTGATTGTTTAATTACTTATTTGTAATTAATACATTAAGAGATAAACGTTACGCTATCAATACGTAAGGGGACAAAGTGTAATTAATCTTATGACATAATAAAGATATTCTTTTTATCGCTCAACTAAAAATAAATAAACAAATAAGAAGGAAAAAGTTTGGATCAGGCCCACGGATCATCTCCCCCGAGGACGCTTCTTCCACTTTTAGCATATTTTCGGTAGAAATTAATAATTAATACTCGATAAATTAATAATTTTTTTAAAATAATAAAATTATTTGGTTCCAATTTCGGACTAGCGTAAAAAATTAATAATTTTGATAAAATTATAAGATAATACATTTAAAATATTTTTTTTAAATATTTTATCGATCATAATATTTCATAAATTAATAATTAATCAAAAAATACAAAATAAATTGACTATAATTTTTTTTTCAAAATACGAATTAAGAGTAGTTATTTTTTTTTCGAACTTCAAATTTAATTGAATCTCATATTTAATTATACACAATGCGCATAAAAGTTATAAAGTTGCTTTTTCGTATTGCAATAAAAAATTTTGTAATGTCTTTGATTCTTTGAGTACTTTCTTGCGTGACATCAGTTTCAAAAGTTATGTATTATCATAAATTTAAACTTCATATTCATGTTGGGAGCACCATGGGCTCAAACTTCTGTACTAATTTTATTAAATTAGATTCTTATCTCGTAGTTTTATTAATTTTTTTTACTTATTTTTTAAATTAATTTAAAAAAAATATGAGTTATTTTTTTAAAAAATACCATATATATAATATATTTAACATTAAGTCAAAAATTAAAAAAATATTTATATAAATTAATATCTTGTTAAATTAATAAAATTCAAAGAGGTTATATAGATAGAATATATCAATTAAAGAAAAACAAAGATTATATCAGTTAAAGAAAAACAAATAAGTTTTCGATATATCAACCCCATCACAATTCACACACAAATATATCATATATACATTATACACACACGCTCTCGTACACCTACGGCCAACAATTCCCATCATAGGTACAATTTTGTTATACGTTGTAATATTTTAGTTTTGAAATTTATGTTAATAAATTGTGGGTTTTTGACTTAAATATAGATGGATAATTGGAATTACATGTAAGCATGGAGGAGCAATTCATATTGAGAGTTTCACCTTCTGTTGCTGAGCGCATAGATCGCCTATTGAGTGAGAATGCTTCTTCATCTTCTTCTGAAGACAAGTCTTTGGATTTGTCTTTCTCAGGTGAGATTTCAACATTAACTAATCCTATGTGAATTCTATTGTTCTCTTTTGCCAAAAAATATGTCATTTTATTTAATTTCAATTGTAGCATTTTTTCTGTTTGTTGATTTGATCCAAGAAGTAGAGTTTTGGCTCAACAATAAAGTTGCGACCAGTGATTTGTTGGTTACGGGTTTGGAAACATCCTATGGGGGTGTATAATTGACCCAAAGTGTGCCTGACCCTCGGGGCTTTGGGGCTGCCCTTTTATTTATTTGATTAAAGAAAATGAAACTAAATTTCTGTTTAGCTTCTGATGCTTTCCTGCTACCTCTTTGGATAACTCAAGGAACTTTGGGTTTGGAAACATCCTTTATTGCTTTCTTTTCATGCTAGGCGTACTAAGCTCCTTGTGTTTTTCGGGCTATAGCATACATGTACTATATCTATCAATTTTTTGTTTAGTGGAAAATCTTAACATTAAATCGCTTATAATTTGTCACAATTTCATGGTAGTTAATAATCTGAAATTGCTATCTACACAGATATAATTTGGGTCGTTATGCAATAGTTGTTTGTAGAACTGACAAGATTTCTAGCAAAGTGTCTTGACTGGGTACACCATCAGAAAAAAGAAAGATTGTATAAACTAGCAGAGAAGCTTTCTGGTTATCTTTGACTGCATTATGATGTTGCCAGAGTTTCTTTGCTTTTGGCCGCGGACTCAGCTCTTTATGCTTGATATAATAATATTTTCAGAGTCTGAGTTCACAATGGGGGAAGAACGGTATTTTAAAGCAATGACATCTAGTAAAACTTACTTTCATGGACTTGGTATCAATGGATTAATGCACGGTTTCCTGATAACTATTTCTCTTAGTTTCATTATGGATCATATTCACTCTTGACCAGCTTAAACTTTATAGCCGGTTGTAAAATGGGCTGAACCCTTGTTGTAATGTATTGATAAAGAATTGTATTTAGCCATCAAGAAAGGAAATAAAGGCTAATGTTTCGGCATACATATGAAAGGGCGAAGAGGTGACAATACTGCTTTGGGTGCATGTGTTTCTTTTCTCTTCACTCTCTCGTAGTAGGGTGCAGTACTTCTTTAGTGTCGAGGAAGGATTCTAGAAGGTTACACCATTTTTATTGTCAAACGTAAGACACTAATAGGATAATTATGTGGAAGTTGAGGATTGCAGATTAGAACGCATAAGAATTCGGCATTTGAGATGTAAGGGAACATGGTATATACATATAGAAGCCATTTACAATGAATTAGATGAAATAGTTCACTAAGTAGCCTAGTTGTATTAGAACGAATCCTTCTTTACAAGACTCTTTCAAGGTGCAAGAAACCGAAGAAGAAGCTTATGCATCTAAATTAACAATGTATCATAATATAATAGACTTGCGATGCAACTTTTGCTCCTCTTGGTTCTTTTGATGAGAAAGACCAGACTAATCTGATGAGGTCTTGGAATTGCAGCTCTCTAACCTTGTATGCTTCTTCAACAAGACCAGTCTAATCTGATGTTTTTGGGTTAGAAGCCTTTGGGAGGTTGCTTTTAACGTTATGGCTATTCAATGGGTTGCCACAAAGTCCTTTAGTGACGAGATTAGAGGTTGGAGTGGTTTAAAGTCATCTAAGAACAAAAAGAATGTCCTTCTTATGGTTCCCCTTGCCATTATTTGGACCATATGAAAGGAACGGATTAGGATAGCTTTTGAAGGGAAGGAATTGTCTATTGATTTTTTGAAGTATTTTTGGCTTCATGATATTTGTTTTTGGACTAGGGGCTTTTGTAAATTTGATGTAGATAGCACACAAAAATGTATAGATAGGTTTTCTCTTTGGTGTAAATATTTTCGGGTTTGCACATCCTTGGTGCATATCAATAAAATTCTTTACTTATCAAAAAACAAGACCAGTCTAATCTGATTGAATCTGACGCTATCAGATTGCCTAATTAGTATACTCCTTCAACTGGAACTGAGACCACAAATTATGTACTTTACCTACACATTGGATGGTTGATTCTAAATGTGTGTTCAATCCACCTCTAGAGCTCAATAGCGAGAAGTCGGTTTAATGCTTACTGGCCAGTTTTGACATGGCTTAAAGAGGGCCTGGCAGGATTACAGAACATCAGTGCTAAACACTAAGGTAGAACCTCATAGAGCCCTACCTATTTAATCCTGTGTATAGATAATCTTTATTTGGATAGTCTACTCTACCTTCCTTTGCCAATTCCATGGGTTAAGCCTAGCATTGTATGAAAATAGAAAAGTTCATGCTTCTTGGACATTGCAGAAAGACAGTGAAATTGCAATAAGTGAAGATATCTTGGACTTAATTGGTGACGTGAGAATAAAGAGTGGAAAGGGCCTACCTCACATTGTTTGAAGTGATTGTATACATTCAATCAAGAAGTCCTTGAGGTTATTTTCACCTAAAACTAGGTTGTTAATTCCTAATATGTCAACTATTGGAAAACACAGAAGATGATAGTGCCAAGGTTTAGGAGCCCTCAGTCAATTAGTGAAGAACTCTAGGGTTTAAATGGTTAGGTCAGATAACAAGTTGTTTGGGCAAGCAGCTCACAAATTGGAGGTCATTCTATCTATTCAATTCGGAAGAGCTTGAGATTTCATTTTCTCCCGAGAACTGGGTTGTTGATTGTGAATATGATATTTATCCCAAAGATGGAAGTGAAACTCAGCTTTAGCAGCCATCAATATGTTTGAAATTTAAGTGCAACATCTAAAGTTCCCGTTTTTCAATTTATGTTTTTAACTACATTGCTGTAAACAGGTGTATATAAGATGAAGGGGATGTTGCAAAAATGAATAATAGTGTTTCTTCCATAAATTGACATACATGAATACATAGGATTCGTTGTCCTCGTGTCTTTGAAGGTTCATTAGACCCTCTATATTCTTAACTAGTTGATGAAGATTTCATTTGTAAATTCATTCTTTGGGATTCTACTGGGAATAAAGGAGAAAATAATTTACTAAGGAGTTAAAAGGGGCGTGAAATTGAATCTTGAAGGTTTCTTGCAACGAAGCTTGGGTTATAGCTCTTGGTTTTCTTTTATATGATTGAAGGGCACTTCAATGACTAGTCTTGAGAATCTCTGGGGTTTGGTCTGTCAAGGGGAGCGAAGATGGTTAGCGTGTCTGCTATGTACATTAAGGGCCTGTATTCTGTGGGTAACTGATGTGGTGAATGATGTGATGCATAAAGTAAAAACTCAATGGAACTTGTTCTGAAGCTAATTCAAGATCCCTAGTCGATAACCAGAGAGATTTCTCACATACGTGACGCTCTACTTTATAGACTACCCCTTAGACTCTTTCCGTTGAAAACGGTTTTTTACATTTTGACATTTGCAATGTTGTTGTCACTTGTAAGTAAACAATTTGGTGCTTCTATGTAAACATTCTAGGGACATGTGTAAAGAAGTGCTTATAAGTAGGAGTTCTTTTGGTAGAGTGATTATTTGTTACTTGCTAAACAAAGTTTAATTAAGCAATCTAGTTCTTAAAAAAGGCCTTGTCTTCTTATGTTTTGCTCATCTTATGTATAAAGTAGCAAGATGAGTTGTTAGGCACAAAATGGATGCCAATTGCATGAGATGCAGAGAGAGAGAGAGGAAGGGAGGGAGGGAGGGAGAAGGTCCTGCAGCCTTTTTTGTTCCCTTCTAGGAACAGGTAGAGCCTTGGTATCTGGTCATCCTAAAGCACCCAATCATGCCAAAGAATGAGGACCATTTGCAAGCAAACAGATCCAAAGTATGGACCATTATAATGATTTAAACATAGAAACTCTTTTTCCTCTCCATCGCAAGTATCCTCTCGGGGTAAGAAAGCCTGCATTTCTTGGGTGAAACAATGCTGAAATTAATGAGATCATAAACGGGAAAAAATTCTAGATTTGATTTCTATATCGAATTGTTGAATTTTTGAAGGCAAATGAGATTTGGGGTTTTCGGTTTTCTTTTTTTTTTTTGGTGGTGTTGCCAGTACTGTAGTTAGGGTAGGTTTTTAAATATCTCGGTGTTATCAAGGATACCATATCATGTCCTGTCAATATTTTAGGTATCACAACAAGAACTTAGTAGATTTCAAATTAGTTTAGAATATGCCTATGGCTTTTGGAAAGAGATTTCGACTCTCTAGGATATTGGGATTTCATCGGGGGTTTACTCTGGAAGAAGGAAGATTTGGAATGAGGTGTTTCTTGAAACTATCAGAAAATAGATATATTAGCTTTTGTAAATAAGAGGGGAAAAAATGCATGGGAAATTACTAGGGAAGAAGCAATCTTGTCAATCAAAAGTATGTTATTGTGTTCAAATTTATCGAGTGGAAGGGAGAAGGGAGTGATTCTTTTCATGGGGGAATGAAAGTCAACAAGAAACATTAAGCACTAGTTGCAGATCATACATTACCACCTACAAAATGATAAATGTGGTGTTGGTAAAGCCTTGATGACCCTACAGATGATGTTAGACTAAGTTTCTAATATGATAGTGTTATCTATAATTGTCTTGTTACTCCAATGTGTAAGATATCATCATCCGGGCTTCTACCTCCACTGCTTATTAAATTTCCACTTTCTGAAATTAGCTGCCAGGGGTATTATGCTCTCTTTTTGTTGGCCCAGTACCTTGGACCTCATTGATCATCAGATATCATTTTTTATGAGCAAAAGAAGTTAGTATGGGTTTTATGGTTGAAGCAGATTATGCGATTTCTGAAAGACTTTTAGGGAGCTCCTTAGTGGTATCCAGGCCTAGATGAACACCGTAATAAAGTCTTAAGAAAGGAATGAAGGTGGAAGACGAACACAATATAGGCTTTGGTTGTCATAATGCAAGGACCTAAGTGTGATAGCGGCCATTTTTGACTGGTGTCAGGAGTGTACTGTAATAATGGAATCAACATTGAAATTGCTCTATGATTGAAAAGTCTGTGTCATTAACCATAATGAACTCTGAAGTAGATACATATTCTTAAGCTCTGTGAGATGACAACATTACTTTGAGAGGAAAACAAAAATTGATTGCATCAATTTCTTGGGTTGTAGTATATGCTTCTAGGCTTCAAGACATTTGGCTTCTACTTGTTTGAATTATCCGTGAACTTAGTGTACTTGTGTTTGCAGAAGATGGGAGGACTGGCACATTTGTCATCGGCAATGATCATTTTCCTGCATCCCTCTTGGATCTTCCTTGCATTGTGGAGTCCTATAAAACTTATGATGACAACGTGCTGATCAAAACTGCAGATATTGGTCAAGTAGACCTCTCACCTTTTTTCCATGTTTCTCTTTAAAATATTTAGGCATGGCTTCATTTCTAACATCATATTCTGGTAACGTACAGATGATAATGGTGAGAGAAGAGGGTGATAATATCCCGGATGTGGTAGAGTACAGGCATGGTCTCACCCCCCAAATGAGGGATGCTCGAAGGCGAAGATTTCGCAGAGAACCAGATCTAAATGTACTAGTGCTTCTTAGTTTCACTTCTTTGCTTTGGGCCATCATTTCTATATGTTTCTTCATTATATTTATTCTGCAATCAGGGAGGGGTTGGGGATGGGGTTAAGTGGTTGGAAGAAGATGTGATGAAGTTCTGGAAGAGAGTTCCTGCTTGGCTGTATATGGCCTGGCATCCTTTATGTGAAAATATGTATATGCCATAGAAAAACTTCAACACAGACCCCCCCTCCCCCAAACACAAAAAAAAAAAAAATAATTAAATAATTAAATAACTAAATAAATGAAAGAAAAAGGCTCAAAAAAAGGATACACCTTTGTTCTCTTGTAATGAATATGATAAATGCTCTATTTTGCAGCCTGAGCTTGTGAGGCGGGTGGAAAAAGATTTGATAAATATTATGGCTGGAGGAACAGCTGGGACAGCTTATATCCTTTCATTTTATCTATTTTACCTAAACAATAATTCCTGATGTTTATAGCTGTGATTTGTCTGATCTCCTTCAAACATGCTCCAGATATTAGTGATGAATCATTTTTATTTTTATTTTTTATGATAAACTTCTCAATACTTATTGTAGGACTTGATTGGCATCAAGATTAGGATAGAATTGCATGAGAATAAATTACTCAGTTGTCAAAAGATTCTAAGCCTGTTTGCTGCTGGGTATTTTTACCAGCTTTTTAAGCTTAAAATAAGCTGTCTGTCGCTGGCTGCTGCAGATTATAGAAATTGCTTATAGCACTCTAGGGGATGGTTCTGTAGCTTCTGATTATTACATCTATCTGGATTAAAACAACACACTCCGCTTATATATTTTAATATTTTCAGTGGTACGTCTATAGAACACTCAAACAGCAAGCGTGTGCAGCCCACAAAAAGTGTATGGCCCCCACTAGTTCTGACAAGTGTCACTATCGCTGCAGCATCTCAATTCAAACAGAGCAGCCATTTTGAATGGCTGGTTGTTTTAATAAAAATTTCTATTTCTAACATCCCACTTATCAGTTTTCTAGAATCACTCGTAAATAAGTTGAAACTGCAGTAAACAGGTTCTATAGAAAGCATCTTGTGTTGTCTTTATTTGCTGTTACCATTTTCTGTGCACTTTGGACATTTATGCAAGGCGCTATTTCATCAAAGAATGTGACCGCTTATCGCTCTTATTGTTGTGAGGGACCTCTACGGTACTTGCTATGTTTACTGTTGATTCCCCTTGACTGAGTAATTCACATGTGGAAGTGGCTGAGCAAGAGGAATATGGTGAAGGAAATGCTCGTGGTGTAAATAGAAAAGAAGTGCTTAGGCCTGCAGAAAAGCCTGATGTGCGAGAGGCTGGGGCCACTGGTAGAGAGCCTGAAGGAAGTGATTCTGAGGAATCTGACGATTCAATATAAGTAAGTCATATAATCTTTTTCAAAATACAGTATTAATTCTGTGCCCAAATATCAAATGTAACTTGATGTAACTTATAAGGTCTGATGTTGACTTGTATAGTAGTATAACATGGCATGCAAAAGTGTTAATTCCCGACCCCTTGTTATAAACAACCGGCCATATTAAAAGTATAAAAGAGCCAATAGAAAGGGGCTAAGGAGTGTGTTGAGACTTTGTCCGACCAGATTGACTCTAAAGACACAAAATGGACCAACCCCTCTTAAGTGCTCGTCTAGGTGACATGTCTTCCCATATATCTTAAAAGATTCCTTACCCACTAGTATAAATAGCACACAAATAGTCATCAAAAGGTAACTTATTCTTGGCCTAAAATAACTACTCTTTAAATTTCCATTACGTACTGTTCGTGCTTGGAGGTCCCTGGGAACAAACCCTCATTGTTCCTTTGTTTTGCAGGTTACGTGCTCAACTTAGACAACGAAATTATACCTTGACACCTGCAAATTAGCTGATTTCTGCTGCTTAGATCTGGTAGTAGTTCACAGGTAAAGGTTCAAAAGCTGTTACATATATATAGTAGCTTTCTTTTCTGAACTTCCTCATTTATAGAACTCCCACAGTGAAGTAGTATTTGTATGGGAAGCATATGGTAGTGTTTATTTTCTCTGAGATCAAATGGAACATTTGTATTACTTGTATGCTGTTTCTTGTCAAAAGTTGTTGAGTATTGACCTGATGTTACATCAGCAAATTGCAATAGCCTTCTTCCAAATTATGAAATTGCATTCATACTATTATGTTTCTCAATTCTGAGTGATTTGGAGAGGGAGTGAAGGGTCAAAAGTGATATGGAGACGTGGGAGAAATGGGAAGGGTATTTTAGTCATTTAGCATTTCAAATAAGTTGTAAATGGGCCACTTTTATAATTTTTAATAAATATAAGGACTAATCATTAAATATGACCGACCGTTTGTAAGCGCAACTTTTCAAGAAACCAATATATATATATATATCGATAGAATTCTCGCCTTTGAAGGGCGCATGTAGCAAGTGTTATCCATCAATGGTTGGCTCCACAAAATTGGATTTAGGTAGGTACTAATTTCCATTTTAAGTAGATGTGGCTCAAACTTGATTCTTCACACATCTAATTTACCCACAAGTGGAGGCAACTCCATCTAAAGCTGCATCTTCAAGCTTTTCATTTGTTCTTGTTTGAATTCTCTCTGCCAGGGAAGATATCTTAGGTACCACACACAATGCTAGAGCCAATTCTAACAATTAGCTTTTCCTTAGGATTAAAGAAGATACTCGTATTAAACTCTCTTTCAAGAAAATTTAGGAATAGTGATCTCAATAGGCAAATTTTAGGATCTCTTAATGTAAGTTGTTTGCTTGCCTTTCATTGGTTTTAGTTTGGGCTTGTTTTGTTGACGAAGTCTCACTAGGAAAAAAAAAAAAACCCCACAAATTGGATTTAAGTACTACTTTCCCTATAAGTAGTCGTTATGGCTCTAACTTGGGCCTCCGCCAATCTAATTCACCCACATTGTGGATCATATTTCACACCCAGTTTAGTTCTATATTGGTGGATATCGTTAAACTCTTACAAGTGTTCAATGTTTTGAGCAATATGTACTAAGGTATCGATTGGTATATTAAAATAGAATGACATTCTCAACTCTATTCCAATTTTCATGCTTAGTATGAAGGAATGAGTTTGGGAATCACATTTCCAAGGTAATCTCATTCATTTGTATATGAAATTAGCCATTCCAGAGCAAAAATATGAGATTAGCTCATTTGCATGTGCTTCGAAATAGACTTATTTCTAAAATGACTAACATATCTCCATAAAAATAACTTTTATATATAGTTTCTTTTGCAAAAATAATAATAACAATAATAATAATAATAATAATAATAATAATAAAAATAAAATAAAATAACAATAATAATAATAAGTATTATCATATATCATTATAATAAAAAATTAAAATAAAATAAAAATTAAAATTAAAATAAAATTAAAATAATAATTATTATTTTCATTATTATAAAAAATAATTATTATTATCATTATAATAAAAAAAAATACAACATACAAAATAATAAAATTAAAAGAATAATTATTATTATCATTATAATAAAATAATAATAGCAATTAATAATAACGATAATAACAATAATAACAATTAATAATAATGATAATAATAATAACAATAATTATTACTATTATTATTATTATTATTATTATTATTATGATGATGATGTTGTTTACGATTATGTTATTCCTATTTTTAATACTATAATAGTAAAAGGACAATCCTGTGATATTATACAAGTCATTACTTTTACTACTCTTGTATATTAAGTACCAAACAACATAGGTTTGAAATCAATATATCTATTCATATGTTCATTCCTAAATCATACTAAGCATGTCATTCCTATTTTCAATTTCATTCCATTCCTTAACTCATTCAATTCTTGTCCAAATTTATTTCAGTGTATCAATCACTACCTAAAAGAATCTACAAAATTTTCTTATAAGATGATATTTGGCAAAACAAGTTGGTTCATTAATTTAAAATTTGCAGGAATATATTAGTATTTTTATTTTTTGAACAATTCTTGTATAATTATTACGTGCAGATCCAGTCTTAGGTTTGTTCAGTTGTAATTCTTACTAGCTTTACAAAAAGATTTAAAATCCTCTTATATTTTTTGGTTAGAAAACCACCTAAACTCCATAATTCTACTAATTTTGGTATCTAAAATTACTGAACCCTTTAGTGATAGAATATTCTAAAATTGCCCATAATATTAACATAGTGCAACTTGCTTACACAAGAGGATAGACCACATATGAAAACAATATGTATGTGACATCACAATATTGTAGAATAGTCGGTAGAATAAAATTTCTTGTATTAGTAAGTCAAAAACCATACTTTTTTTTCACCATCACCACCACTCAGGAGTGTATTTAAAATTTTTATTCAGTAAAAATAAAAATACACTGTTTAACACTTATGAATGAATTTTTTTAAACAAAAACTAAATTAATATTTTAATTTAAAAATACTTAAAAAATACACATTTATGCTCATGTCACCACCATCCCAATTTGGAGGTGAGACAAGAGATTTGAAAGTTATAAAAAATAAAAATAAAAAGAAGTACAATGGTCAATAGTGGTCATCCTGGAGTGGCATGAGTTAAAAGTTAGAAAGGTCAAAATGCAATTAGGAGATAGCAAAGGTATTTTGGTCATTTCAGGAGCTAGGGCGATTATGTTATTTTGATCCCTCTTCTAGCCATTTATCTTATTCTACCATTATTTTTATATTTGGAATTTTCCTAATGTATATGTGAGATTGAAGAGTCCTAATACAATTAAGACTCCTAATTATTAGGAAGGGATTATCATTTATAGAAAGTGGTAATTCCTAATTAGGTGCTAATCCAATTTTAATTATATGGTTCCACCCTTGGCTCATGGCTGAGTTGTGATAGGCGACTCTGGCTAGTCCTAGGTGTGTAGATTAATGTGGTCAAGGTAGATAGGATTAGAGTTTTAATTAGATGAGAGAGTTTGAGAAAACATAAAACTATTTTTAAAAGTAGTTTTATTATTTCAAAATAACTCTAAACCTCTAATTAAAGTGGAACAACTTCTCCTGACCTTCTACTTAATCTTCCACACGCCATTCCCCCCTTCCCTGGTTGGATGACTCACTCTCTTTCTCTCACACATAGGTAGGTTCGGCTATAGCTATAGAATATACAAAATAAATCCCTCCGTTTATTTAAGCTAGAAATTCTAAGCAAAGCAAAATAGAGGAGAAGATTATAAGGTGCGATTTTCAATTCATATCGCATGTAGTTCTTACTCTACCCTTGCCAAATTCTTCACCAAGGTTTTGTGAGTTGTAACGTCAAGTTCTAACCCAAAGTTTGAAGGTAAATTTCGTTATTACGTTCTAATAGTCAATTCTAGGCGATATAATTATGTGTACATATTAGTTTGCATGTTGCTTGTCTATATATTGAATGTAGATAATCCTTTTATATATGCATGTTATGAATTTTCATTGTGTTATAAAATTAGAATTGACCTTGGTTTAGTTTGATTACATACACCTTAAATATATACACTAACGAATCCATGTAGCCAAAGGAAATCACAATCCTTGAAGACAATCACAGTTGGACTTTGAAGGCTTTCCCATTAGGCAAACCAACAATTGACTCCAAAGGGGACTATAAGATTACGTAGAGGCGTAATGGATACACTAAAATAAAGGGTGTGGACTTCCACAAAACCTTTTTACAGTTGCAAACTTGCCATTTTGTGTTATTTGCTTGCCATCTTATCAATCTAGAAATTTGTTACTCTAATTAGATGTCAACACTACTTTTTTCCCATGGAGATTTAGAAGAAGAGTATACATGAAAATTCTTCGAGGCTTTTCGCGACAACGAGAGCAGAGAGTTTGTCGTCTACGCAAATCCCTCTATGGATTACGTCAAGCTCATGAAACTAGTGTAAAAGTTTATTGCTTAATGAAGATCACTCATTGTTCACACCCTCGAGTAAGGGCAAGTGTTAGGATATATGCCCGAAAAGTCAATAAATTTTATTTTGAAAAATTAGATAATGTATTATTTATTTATTATTCATTTAATGTAGGTAGTTTATTTAATTATTGATGTGATTTAATTAATTAAATAAAACTCCTTAAAATACTATTTATAGATTCTATCATTAGAAGTAAGGATATCAGTGATATAATCTATATTCGCAAATATGTTTTAAAAGTTGTCTCCAATCGTAAGATAAATTAATTGGGCATTAGTTTATTCACAAAGATTGGATTACAGTCTACTAACCAAATAATATGAAATATTGATTTGGGCGATTAGTCTCATATCGTTATAATAAATGTATAAGTACTTGTTAGAAAACAAGTGACTGGACATGACCACTAATACAACTAATTATATGGGTTAGTGAATAATTCGTTATATGATGTAATCATTCAATTAATCCTTACACCTGATACACCACGGTTATCTCATGATTAGTAATACCATAATTTGTTGGAGCAATTAAGCTAGTCCTAATCATGGATTAGACAATGTACTAAGTGGTTATGATCTATTTCATCATAGAGATAGGTGTGTGTAGATACGAAATCTATCAATTAAGGATCTTATGCGATCTATTAATCGATTAACTAGAAATCTTTGGTCAAGGTAGAATAGTGGAAGTCGTTCCACAGATTATTCATAAGTTACTACTTAAATAGATTTCAGTATATGATTGAGTAATAGAGTTTGACTATCTTATCCATGACTTTAGCTCAATCGGGATAGTTTAGACAGAAGGATTTGATTGCGTAGAAATTACTTAGAAATAGTTCATGTACTTGCACTTTATCATTAATTGGATAATCACGATATAATGCTAGGTGTCACTCGCGATTTGTGAATTAATTAGAAAGGTTCTAATTAAATATTAATTGGATTAATAATTCGCTGTTGATTAATTAATTATTAATCCGAGAGGTCACACACGAAACAGATTAACGAATTAATTGGATTAGAAAAAAAAATTAAATTAATTTTAGGATAGTCCTAATATTAATTTAATGGACTCGTAGTAATTAAATAATTGATTTGGTTATTGCAGAGTCCAAGTCTGGTCAATTTAGACTGACTTATATATGAGTGTAGGTCATAAGGAGTTCCTATATAAAGAAATGTTATGACACAGAAAAAGCTAGCACACAATTCTCTGTCAGACAGAAAATAATATGGGTTTTCTCTAAAAGCTCTAGTGGGGGCTACATACAATTAGTTGCGCGAATCTCGTGTGGATTATTCTTGGAGACTTCACACGTGGGAAGCTCATGTCAGAATCTACCGTTTTTTTGCGTTTAGAGGTAATCTTAAAACTACGTGTTAAATTTAATTAGATTAAATTTATTGTATGTTGTAAAATTTACATGAATAACCATGAATGGATATATGTAATTAATTTCACTGCGTAATTAAAAATTTTAATTATCATGTATGTTTCCCAACAGCAAGTTCGCTGTCATTTTAATCTAAACGAACGATGTAATTATTGCCCAAGATATTCATGGTAAGATCAGTTATTTGAAGCTCCACCTCGACCAACAGTTCAGTATTAAAGCCCTTTAAAACTCATATTTTTTTGGGAATTGTTCTTGGCAAATGAAAGTATGTTCTTAACATTCTTGTTGAATATGGTCTTACAAAAGCCAAGCTCAGTGGGTTTCCCATGTAGCAACAACACAAGTTGTCAATCAATCCAGGTCGCTATAGACATCTGACCTAATATATGTTGCTTAGTTCACATTTTAAGTCAGTTTATGCAGGACAACTGTCAACCCCATTTGAGTGCTCGTTCAGTAGAAGAATTTGGAGGAATTGTAAGAAGAAAGTTAAGATCATCAAAGTTATGGGTATCTAATAGGAGAGAGTGTTACTTGGGTGTACCAGAATGGCACAAAGGAAAACTTTGCAATCTCACATTCTTAAATTAAGTTTCATGGCCTGCATCTATTTCCTATGGAATGAAAGGAATGCAAGAATTTTTAAAAATGAGTTTGCCACCGAAAAGCAAGTTATGAAGATGATTGAAAATGAAGTCCGTTTCAAGATGCTTTCTACCAAAAAGGTTATGAACAATAGAAACAATGGAAAACTTTATAGATTGTGAAATTTAAATAAGCTTATTAGTTAAGTTTCAAGAGCTTTTTGTTTGTGTAAGATTGACACATTTGTAAATAGCTCTGCCACAGGTTTTTGTTTAGTGGAACGAAATGATCTCTTGCTGATTAGGCAAGAACGGTCAACCCCATTTGGATGCAATGCTTTGAGTCCTACATTATCCAAAGGGCAATCCTGGGCAAGGTCTCTTGCCCCATCTTCAAGAATCATGCATCTTCATGCCTACTATATGATATTATGCAGATTGGGATGGGTGCCCTACAACCAAATGATCCACCAATGACTATAAAATCTTCCTTAGATCTTTTTCTTATCTCTTACTATTTCAAGAAGTATAACAGTTGTTTCTCATTCATCAATTGAGTCAAAATATCGAGGCGGTAACAACAACCAACAAGTGAGATAATCTGGCTCCGCCAACAAGGCAAGAAGTATTTGTTAAGTTATATATTATTCTCTATTAAGAACCTGTCCCCCCCTATCTTGTGATAATTAGGCTGCCATTCATTTTGTAACAGAATCCATCTTTCATGATTAGACCAAACATATTGAAATCAATTGCCATTTCATGCGAGAGCACATTCAAGCAAATCAATTAGGTCCTCATTCCATCTCTTTCTACAATCAGGTAGCTAATATTTCGACCCTCCATGCACCAACTTGAGGGGGTCTATTAGAAGTCTGGCACACAGTCGCCTAGGCAAGCAAGGAACCCCTCGGTCGACAAGTTGGCAATGAGCTCCAAAATAATACTCTGGACGTTTTCTGCCCGGACATATTAATTAGCGGCTCAAGCAGGATTCTTAGTGAAAAATCAGTTCTTACTGATTTATTTGGTTACCAATTGTAGAATCTCTTGTACACGGTTTAGGCGGATTTTTTAGCTAATTATATTTTGTTAAACATATTTATTGCTAGTGATTTCACATTATAAACTATATATACATCTTTCCTGTAATAATAAAATCAATTTTTACCAAGTTCTTTTCTTCTTATCTTCAATTTTCTTCTTCTTATCAATCTTCAAGCTTCATTTTTTATCCATGGAAGAAATAAAATCAAAATATAACCAGTAAAACGTCATGGAGAGAGAAAATCAATGACTAATCAAAAGCTTCTTATATATATATATATATTTTTTTTTTCTTTCTTTTTCTATGGCAGAAAATTTGACTACATTATCTTAGAATTCTAGAAAGAGAAGGTCAGCTTCGTCTATGCTATAGATAGAATGAGTGGTTAGCATCCGATTACACCCTGCACAGGAAAAAAAGTAGGTGTCAGTGTCAATGAAGTCGTTATACATTTATTTTTTTCAATTAAATTTCTATTATATAATGTATTCTAGAAACTCGATGACTGAAAAATTGTCATAATGTATTCTAGAAACTAGATGATTTTTAGTTAAAGAATTAGTCTAAGCGTGCGGTGTTTGGTCGACTTTCTGATTAAAATTTTCTCCACCAAATAAAAGATTGATCAATTTTACATATAAATTGCTTTTTTGACATTAATTACAATCACAAACATTTGAATGCAGAGATTAGCATGTATATGTATTGGAACTTCATATTTCAGATCTGAGCATGCATCATGCATACACAATTATATTGAAAATATCAAACTAATTAATTATATATTTTTTAATAATTTAAAATTTTAAATTAAGCGGCACTTGACATGATCTTAGAACCCAGTAGTTATCATCAAAAGTCATGGGTGCAAATCTCAATAATTTTATCTCGTGTATCACGTGCATACATTAACTCAAAATAACTTCACTTGCGCGTGAACAGACGATGGGTTGGGTTATCAATCTTAAAGCCTAAATATTTTCATTTAGAGTCAAAATTCCTTAATTTCCAAATAAGTAATAGTTCTTCTGTATCATAATTTGCTATATTTTTACAGATAAGGATGAAACTTAACACTAGATTAAAGATAGATATCATAGAAAACAATTATCACTATAAGCACTAAGTTTTAAGTGTCTTGATAAATTTACTGCTCATTCGTCAAGATATTCCAAACAAACTAGTTATACTAATACCCGCAAAAACTCGTATTGGTTAGAAAGAAAGGAACCATAACTATCTATAAATGCAAATCAAATTAAGATTATGTATTATTTTGGATATATACTTACTGCTGAAATTCTATGTTTATGGAGGGCACTGAAGGATTGGCAATAGTTCCAAAAGCAGTGTTGGAGAGGACGATGCTGGTTCCAGCTCTCGAAGGCCTAGAAACCGATGTTTGTGCTCGATCAACGATCCGGACTTGAATTGTCTGCTCAGAAGTGCAAGTCCCTCGCAGTGGCCCGCTTATGCATTTCACCAAATATTGCCTTCCACAAGCTGCACCATTGTCCCATATCCCTTCACTCGCAGCTGCAAACAAGCCGCTTGACGGGAACTGAGTACCATCATTCCCAAAACATGCAGTGGCTGTCGATATATATATATATATATATATCAAATGATCAAACATGGTTTCTCGATCGCATGAGTGATAGTTCCAAAATAAAGCATTCAAAAATAGGGCACAATGAACTAACTATCGATAAGAAGTAAATAGGGCACAATGAACTAACTGTCGATATTTGTATATGAGTATTATTATACACCATTTTATTTTTATCACTTAAATATTATCTCCTACGTTAATACTTAATTAACATACTAAAATAATAAAATTTTTAACTTTTCTTTTTTCTTTCAACTAAATATACAAATAAAACATAGTATTTAAATAATAAAAATAAGATAATATTTGACGATTCTCTTTATATATACATCATTCCTCTTTCTATAGTTACATGCACTTACGTGTTTAAGGTGGACTGTAGTGACTTGCAGTGCCTAAATCTCCGCGAGAGGCGTGGAAAAGCTTAGCAAAAAGGAGGAGAGAAAGCCAGTACAGAAAGAAGAGAGGTTGAGGCTTCCACGACATATCCTAAAAGCCGACAAATTGAGAAATAGTTAATACCAATGATGACCGTTCAAAAAAAAAATACCAATGATGATATTGCATTTTGCACGTACATGATCATGTATATATTGGCAACTTATAATGCAACCATTCAAAGTCATCTATATCCGTTTAATTTTTTGTCGACTTTCTCAATGTGAACTCTGACAAAAAAAAAAAAAAAGGAAGCCTCTATTGGTTAGCTTAATTGGCCTTTGAATGTGGCAGCATGAGTTGTGAATAATTTTAATATTTTTAAATAAGTAGTGGTGATAAAATTTGAATTCATAACTTAAATTTTGATATCATATATAGTGATTATTTAATTTAAAAATTTAAGTTGTTAGATAAATTTTTAACAAAAAGCGAGTTGCCTCCTTTAAGAGTCTGCGCCGTGATGAAAATGCTCATATAACTGAATAACATAAGATTGAATCACCATCTTTAATAATATGTTAATTAACCTGAAATTTTATCATAAAACCAATTAAAATTAAAAATATCCCGTAACCTTAGATATTATTTTTTAACAACCTAATTTATTAATTAATATAAAACAATTAAATTCTTCAACGTCAAATTAAAATGGATAATGAGACTACGGAAACTTCAAACTGTCTTATCAGGTGAACGTGGCTGCCGCCAAATCCAGATGTAGCAATTAATTCACGATAGACTATGCCCTAACTTAGGACGGCGTGTGAGTGTTATATGATTTGTGGTCAAAGGTATTTGAGGGGCCACGAGTAATGTCAACTAGTCAGGGGTGACGTTTATGGGATTTAAGGCTAGTCCAATTGTAGGTTGTACCGGATTTAAACACATAAATTTATGGTATACAATCATTAGTGAAAGTGTGCACTCAAATGAAAAAATATATATATTCTTTTTTTCAATTTGAAAGTGTGTTCATGTGGTAATAGGTCCGTCATTAATTGTGGGTTATTTTCGACAAATAAAAAATTAGGATTCGAATCCTATTGGAAAGGGAGAGGGAGAGGATAAAAAAAATTTGGGTCAAAACCATTTTAGTCCCTAAGGTTTGCTTTAAAGACCAAATTGGTCTCTCAGGTTTGTAAAAAGACCAAAGAGGTCCCTCCAATTAACTTTTGTTAGTCAAATATTAATATTCAAAGGGTAGACCGAGTTAAAAGACCATTATATCCTTAGCCAACATATATTATAAAAGAAAATTACAATAAAAGTCTAAATCAATCTAAAAAAAATATAATTCGCGTAGGAAAAAAAAATAAAAAACTAAAAAATATTAGTTTAAACATAAACAAATTAAAGTTAGTAATATATCGTTAAAAAATAAATAATCATGATTCATCCTCTTTTCTGGTCGGTACCCTCGCTGTTAATTATATCGATGATGATTGTTCATTTTTAACGATATATTACTGAATTTAATTTGTTTATGTTTGAACTGATATTTTTTTGTTTTTGTTTTTTTTTTCCTACGTTAATTATGTTTTTTTTAGACTGATTTAGACTTTTATTGTAATTTTATTTTATAATATATGTTGGCTAAGGATATAATGGTCTTTTAACTCAGTCAACCCTTTGAATATTAATATTTAACTAACAAAAGTTAACTGGAGGGACCTCTTTTATTTTTTTGCAAACCTGAGGGACCAATTTGGTCTTTAGAGCAAACCTCAGGAACTAAAATGATTTTTGCCCTAAAAAATTTAAACTATATGGGAGTAAAATATATATATTTTTTGAGTTCACACTAAGATATATAAACCAAGACGTATGATTCGGTTAGAAAAAATATAGTTCAGTTTAATTAAATATAAGACCTATTAGAGTTGACTCTAACGAAAGTAACCTCTTAACTGATATAAATTCATAACGTAAATAAGTCTTTTACTTACATTCAAATGCTCCACCCTTAAAATAACCTCTTAGGATTATTAATTGCAAAAATATTTGTTTGTTTATTTTGAAGGGTGGGGGCCCTGGTGACAACTTTGTGACATCATTGCCTGCATCAACTATAGGACAAAACACAAGTAGGTGCTATGTGCATCAACTAGTTCGCTGCAGCATCTCGATTCAAACAGAGCAGCCATTTTGAATGGCTGGTTGTTGGATTAAATTTTTTTTTTTATTTCTAACATCCTACTTATCACTTTTTCAGAATCATTTGTAAATAAGTTGAAACTGCAGTAAACAGGCTCTATAGAAAGCATCTTGTGTTGTCTTTATTTGCTGTTACCATTTTCTGTGCACGTTGGACATTTATGCAAGGCCAAATCCTTCACCAAGGTTTTGTGAGTTGTAACGTCGAGTTCTAACACAAAGTTTGAAGGTAAATTTTGTTATTACGATCTAATAGTCAATTCTAAGCAATGTAATTATGTGTATATGTTTAGTTTGCATGTTGCTTGTCTATATATTGAATGTAGATAATCCTTTTATATATCCTATGTTATGAATTTTCGTTGTGTTATAAAATTAGAATTGACCTTGGTTTGATTTGGTTACATACACCTTAAATATATACACTAACGAATCCATGTAGCCAAAGGAAATCACAATCCTTGAAGACAATCACAGTTGGACTTTGAAGGCTCTCCCATTAGGCAAACCAACAATTGACTCCAAAGGGGACTATAAGATTACGTAGAGGCCTAATGGATGTGTAGAGAGATACAAATCCCATTTAGTCGCAAAGGGATACACTAAAATAGAGGGTGTGGACTTCTACAAAACCTTTTTACAGTTGCAAACTTGCCATTTTGTGTTATTTGCTTGCCATCTTATCAATGTAGAAATTTGTTACACTAATTAGATGTCAACACTACTTTTTTTCCCATGGAGATTTTGAAGAAGAGTATACATGAAAATTTTTCGAGGCTTTTCGCGACAACGAGGGCAAAGAGTTTGTCGTCTACACAAATCCCTCTATGGATTGCGTCAAGCTCTTGAAACTAGTGTAAAAGTTTATTGCTTAGTGAAGATCACTCATTGTTCACACCCTCGAGCAAGGGCAAATGTTAGGATATATGCCCTAAAAGTCAATAAATTTTATTTTGAAAAATTAGATAATGTAATTATTTATTTATTATTTATTTAATGCAGGCAGTTTATTTAATTATTGATGTGTTTTAATTAATTAAATAAAATTATTTAGAACACTATTTATAGATTCTATCTTTAGGAGTGAGGATATTAGTGACATAATTTATATTCGCAAATATGTTCTAAAAGTTGTCTCCAATCGAAAGATAAATTAATTGGGCATTAGTTTATTCACAAAGATTGGATTACAGTCTACTAACCAAATAATATGAAATATTGATTTGGGCGATTAGTCTCATATCGTTATAATAAATGTATAAGTACTTGTTAGAAAACAAGTGACTGGACATGACCACTAATACAACTAATTATATGGGTTAGTGAATAATTCGTTATATGATGTAATCATTCAATTAATCCTTACACCTGATACACCACGGTTATCTCATGATTAGTAATACCATAATTTGTTGGAGCAATTAAGCTAGTCCTAATCATGGATTAGACAATGTACTAAGTGGTTATGATCTATTTCATCATAGAGATAGACGTGTGTAGATATGAAATCTATCAATTAGGGATTTGATAAATCCGTATTTTTAGTAACTTTAACCTATTAAATCATGTATATTGCATTATTATTTCAAGCTTAATTGTATATTTTACACAAATTTAATGCAATATTGGTTCTGAAGAAGAAATAACAAAACTGGCCATAAAAGCCAACTTTTGAAGTGAATTTTCGGCGCAATACTGAAGGAGTAAGGTAGAACGACCTTGACACGAGCAAATCAAGATTGAATTTGGCCAAACGGAATGCGAAACGGATTTAGGACGCTGAAAAACCTTGAAGTAGCCTTGGTCAACTTTTTGGTCAAAGTCAAAGTCAACGGATAAATAGTAAAAAGTCAAAGTCAACTTTGGTCAAAGTCAAAGTCAACGGGTAAATTGTAAAAGTCAAAGTCAATGCATGAATAGTAAAATCAATGTGTGAATAGTATCTTCGCTGACATCACGCTAACACAATGATGACCTAGGCGAATGACATCATGCTGACACAATGATGACCTAAGCAAATGACATCACGCTGACACATTGATGACATCATGGTTTGAATAGTACTTGTGAATAGTGCCAAAATTTCTCTATAAATACTCCATTCCTCATTTTATTTTTTTTGTACCATTTTCTCTTCTTAGCCAAGCTTCTTTGTATATAATCAATTTTCTTTATATTTTAGCTTAGGAGTAGGTTAGTTTAGTTTAGTTAGGGTCCTAAAATAAGGGCCGGGCTTATGGATTAACGCCATAGCTTTGGAGAAATCGAGCCGGCTAAATCAAGACAAGCTTAAATTCGGTAACTTTATTCTTGATTTCGATTTCCGTTTTGTAAATCTAATTATGGCACTTTAAACCGTTATTTTTGGAATGATAAATAAGTGAGGATATTTTTTGTATATATTTTGATTCAGATTTATTAAAGTCTCGTATTTTCATTGCTTAGTATTATCAATTAATTATGTATATTCTTGTAGTTATGTTATAGTTAATTGAAAGTACATATACACCCGATTTTGTAAACTAGTGGCAATACGTGACTACCTTGGACGGAATTAGCTAGGTTGTACCAGCACCTCCAGGGTACGTAAGTAAGAAGATTAATTGAGATGTTAGATATTGTTAGGTTGTACCAACATATTCAGTCTTGTTAATTAATTAGTCATATTACTTACATATCTAAGGCTAACTTCAGAAGTGGGAGCTTGTAGCCTTATTTCTTGAATGATTTATTGTTTTAATTTAAATCTATAATATTACACTTAAATACTCTAATCGAATTTATCATTCCAAATCATGGACCCGCTAAATTAAATTAACCACTCCTAGACTAAATTATTTTAGCTTTGTACCGTACCTTTGGACTTTTGGACTTAATTTACCGTACCTTTTGGACTTTTAGACTTAATCAAACTTATCTGTGACGGGAGATAGTCAAACAATTCTAAATTAAGGACTTAACTTAACTTGATAACCCAGTCTCCGTGGATCGACCCTCTACTCGCCACAGCTAGAGGTAATTCAAGGTAAGCAATATTTTCAATCAGTTAACCTTACTATTTTTTAGCGCAAAACTACGCGATCAGGATCTTATGCGATCTATTAATCGATTAACTAGAAATCTTTGGTCAAGGTAGAATAGTGGAAGTCGTTCCACAGATTATTCATAAGTTACTACTTAAATAGATTTCAGTATATGATTGAGTAATAGAGTTTGACTATCTTATCCATGACTTTAGCTCAATCGGGATAGTTTAGACAGAAGGATTTGATTGCGTAGAAATTACTTAGAAATAGTTCATGTACTTGCACTTTATCATTAATTGGATAATCACGATATAATGCTAGGTGTCACTCGCGATTTGTGAATTAATTAGAAAGGTTCTAATTCAATATTAATTGGATTAATAATTTGCTGTTGATTAATTATGAACTTGAGAGGTCACACACGAAAGAGAGTAATGAATTAATTGGATTAGAAAAAAGATTAAATTAATTTTAAAATTGTCCTAATATTAATTTAATGGACTCGTAGTAATTAAATAATTAATCTGGTTATTGCAGAGTCCAAGTCTGTGTAAAATATACAATTAAGCTTTAAATAATAATGCAATATACATGATTTAATGGGTTAAAGTTACTAAAAATACGGATTTATCAACCTCCTCAAACTCATTCTTTGCTTGTCCTCAAGTAAAGGCATCAATTACTTCATATATTCATAAATATTAAATCTAAGCAGTCAATGTGAATACAGTTAAATTTTATAAAATAACAAGATTAACAGTGAATTTGTCTTCCAAACAATTCCACCCTAAGAAATCATTTTGTATCTAAAAGAAATGAAACCAACTTAATTACAAAAAATCCTTTGAGCATTTTTAAGCACTTGTAACTCAATTAAGAAGTAAGAAAATTAATCACGCAAAATTTATAAAATCAAAAATATTTTCTATGGATAGTCATGAAATGTTAAAACTCAACTACCTTCCAAATCGCGTAGTACTCCCTTAGATTTATATATATATATATATATATATATATATATATATATATATATATATATTTATTTATTTATTTATTTTTTATGAATAGATGACTCGAATAGTAGATGTTGGTTGATTCAAAGACGTTCTTAAAGCATTGTCTTTCTTCGGTTGAATTGTGTTTGGTGAAAAAAGGTTTGTCTAGCAAGATTTGTATTAATAGTTTTTTCATAACAAAAATGCTCAAAAATAGTTAGAAGAAAGCATTTGTTTTGGTTTTCTTTTCTGCCTCTTTTTGTTGAATCAATATTTTTGATATTTGAATGATGTTGAACGAGTCATCTACACATTTTTTTTTCAAAGTAGTATACCGATCTAGAAAAATAAGTCAAATTTTAATAAAACACAACATCTCACATTGAAAACATCTCAATCTACTCTTTTTTTGATAATTAATCAAAAACTTCTAATTAAATCATGTGACGCTGTTATGATGTAATAATAGTTAACAAGGTTTCAAAAAAAATCTAGATACAAACTCAACTCTTAGCGGCTAATCATTTTTCCATTCCAAATTCACAGTTAATTCAAATATTTTATAACAATCTAACCATATTTCAACAATTAACCACTCAATTTTAATTATTATGAATAAGTGAAGTAATTTTTTTTTTGGTATCAGGTTGGTATCAACTTTTTTTTCCTCCTCAAACCCAAACCTTACATTGTCCTCAATGAAAGAAAACTATGTAATGCAAAGCAAAAAAAAAGACACAACCTGATAAACAATCCAAGCAATGTTCCTCAAAAACTTTCTGAAAGAAGAATTGTCAAACAAAATCTCAAAAACCAACATTAGCCGTGAATTTAAATAAAAACTAAAATATATAAAACAAAACACGCCACTGAATTACAATGGTGGTGGCGGCTGAGGACCTGAGCCTGAACCTCTCATTGAAGCAAGTTCAGCTCGTAATGCAGCAAACTCTTCCCTCTATGACTGCTTAAATTCAGCAAATTCAACTTTCAGTTCACCTATATCTCCCAATCCTACAGCAAGGTTAGTATTCATGGCTTGCAGTTCTTTGTACATTTTTTTCATTAATGATTCTTCAAATTGATTACCCTGTTGTTGGGAAGAAGTGGCACCTTCAGCAAATTGAATGGAAGGTCGTGGATCATTTAATGCTAAGGGCATTTTTCAAACAGCGCACTTCAAATGTTTAAAACTCTTCGAGAACTCTGATTCACCATATGAAGTAATAGGGAGATCCATGTATGGCTCATCAGGTGCAAAAGAAAAATCAAATCGTTGAAGCAAAGAAATTATCAGTCGAGAAAAACAAAGTGTAGATGTAGCATCAAACCTCCTCATGTGGTCTATAAGACTCATCATGTTGTCCCCAATAACAGCCCCAACATCAAAAAAAACACCTTGATAAATCCAATATAAAGCTTGTAAAATAACTCCCGTCCTTTCATGATCATGACCATAAGGGCAAAGGTTTTTTTTAACAATGATATCTGTTAATCATATGTCCATTGAAAGGAAAGATCTCCTTACACCCACACCGTGTGGCAGAACCGGACCCCCATACAAATTTGTAACAATGTCTAAGTCAGTAGATGTAGTAGGGAAATCCATATTTTCCTCATAAAAATAATCATACCCACACAGTATAGTCATGATATCAGCAGTGGTAAATTGAAATTCAAAACCATCAATTGATGTAGGAAATTTTTCACTATCGTACGAAAGATGCTCATAAAAACGGTGAATAAGACGAGAAAAAACAGGAACATCATCAAAAGGTAGGTGCAGAAAACAATCAAGAAAATACTCCTCAAAAAATTTAAAAGCACGTTGCCCACCTTCGGAGGCTCTCAACGCATCCAAAAAATTAATTTTGACCTCAATTTGAGCATTGCCAAGTCTTGCAGTCAATGATAATTTCTGCCTTTTGGGAGCCATAATCTTAATAATAAACAAAAAAAAACTAAATTAGAAAAGTCACAAAACAAGATTATTTATATATATATATATATATATATATATTGTTTTTTTTTAAATTTACATAAATACTATTTATTCAAACAACACCAAATAACAACCGCAAAATCATCCTTAACACACAACATTATAAATCATCGGGTTAAATTCTATAACATGTAAATAATTTATAAATCTTAGATGTAGGGCAACAAGAAAATAATAGACATAAATTTATCTACATAAATCTGAAATTTTTAATTTTTAGATTTTTTTAAATAAAAATTAAAAGAAATCTAACAGAAAATTTTGAAACTAAAATCTAACTAAAACCTATATATAAACATACATACCTACGCATATACATACACATATACATACACTTATCCATATACATATACATACACATACGCATATACATATGTAAACATGATAAAAACTTATACTAAAATAAAGATCCAAGCTTGTAGAACAACAATATTGCATCAACTAGTATAAAAATTTATTCCTAAAGCTTTAAAATTCATATATACAAACATATATAAACATATACATACATATCTAAAACTCAAAATAAAGCTGAAAAAAAATACGAAAATAAGATGAAAAGCTTGGAAACTAACCTCGGAATGTAGATTTGGAGAGAACTTGGGGTGGGGAAGGTTTTTGGTAATGTTGGGGGGGTGATTTCCGTGGGTGGGGGTATTTTTTTTAGGTTTCAAGGCTGCTGCAATTGGGGCTTATAACATAAGCCCCGACTATGGTTGGGCACTCGAGCGCTTACAGGGCACTCAAGTGCCCTGCTGCGCTCTTTTAGTGAATTTTTTTATTTTTTTTATTTTTTTAATAGCAATAAATACATATATAGCAGGCTAACACACGCACACACACACACACACACACACACACACACACATATATATATATATATATATATATATATATACATATATACATAAATTTATATACATTATTTAACATAAATATCTATGTATTTTTATGTTAAGATATTTATGTTAAATAATGTATATAAATTTATATATATACATATATATATATATATATATATATATATATATTATATGAATACAAAAACCATAAACAAACCACACTATTTTATTAATCATAATGACATTACATAAAAGAAATGAAAATACAACAACACAAGACTATCCCTTAAACTTGGAAATACATGATTAACTTCAATCATTCATAATATACCTACAATCCCACTTGACTAGGAGATAAACAAAAAAAAAATGTAAATGATGAAAATGTTTGCAAAATAGTACACAACCATGACAAATTGATCAGGCGTGAGAGTTTCGAACATTATTGTGTTCAATGCAGCTAAATAGAGAAATGAAAGAAAAAAAATTGAGAGAGAGAGAGGAGGCGGTAGTAGAGAGAAAGGAAAATGAGGAGAAGAAGAAAGAAAGAGGGCTTTAAACCCATCGGTTAGGTCATACCGCGCTCGAGCACCCTTTAAGCGCGTTCGAGCGTGATTCTTCCCGTTTCTGCCTTAAATGCTTTTGCAAATTCACAAAGTAAGAAAAAATAATCTTCCTCAAACCTATGTCCTACAAGAGTTTTTTTTTTATAAAATAAAATAAAATTGGTACATGAGAAAAATAAATACACGAATTTTAAACCATTTAAATATCCTAAAATAAGTGTAAAAATATACAAATGAACACCGACCAATAGTCATTCATCAAGATTCAAACCTTAAATATGCTTCCAAAAGGAACAGTTGGATCCAGATTTAATTTCAGAAAATTTGAGTTTAGGCTAAATTTAGAGTTCATCAACTTAACAAAGAGTTGTCCACCAGTTTAGAAGGCAACACTGGAAGCCTGGGAAAAGAAAAAATAGGATCCCAACCCTATTTCAGTTTCATACCTATGCAGCAAAGTAAACCACATCCGAACACCAAGTGAATGGCATTAAAATCTGGAAAGTAAATCTACCCGCCATAGCGTAAGAACTGGTCGAAGCAGAGGTGATGAATCACGTATCACTTACCCCTCAGAACGGTATAAGTTATCTTTCTCTCAAATACCATGAGAGTCATTATTTCCATAATAGTGGAAAAAGACCTCCTAACGTTAAAGTTAACGCCAATTTAAAGCTAATTGGCAACCAAACGACAACATCTTGGACAAACCTTGGAATGTTACCACCACGAGATCCTAGATTACCCAGAGATCACTTGGGTTCATGTGAGGCACACACCCTAGTACAAACAACACCCTGTTTTATCCTCAGACAGTCACTACCAAATGTTGCCACTGTGTACCCATCATTCCACCCATTTAGGATGAGTGTATCACATAAATTGTTAGAGTTTTTCCTTCTAACCGGGAATGGGCACTGGAACCATTTAATGTCAGCCAGCAAGACATGCACACACAGTTAAGTGTCGTAGTTTAACGCCTTCGGGCAAATTTTTTTTTTTTTGAATTAATATATTAAAATCAAGGGACTAGCTCTTTTAGAGGTTTCTGTGTTCATGCCATCTAGTACTTTCTTTCGACACTCACATGGGGCTACAGCCAGTTCCACAGGGTCAAGAGTAAGACAGTAGGGTTTTATGTTACAGACAATACCGTCTGGTGAATGCTCTCACTCCTAACTACCTTATCAAGTAATACCCAAACAGACCCTAAACTATATTAAGCTAGTGGAGTGGCAAGTACTGTTAGACAGAGTTGCACTAGTAGTGACCACTAGTATCATGACAATTATACCTTTATGAGTGTTTCTCAGGGTTAAGACCCGAACTACTTTAAGCTAGAAAAAGACTCATTTGGTACTAATAAAAAATAACAAAATGAATAAAAATAAAATTAAAAATCCTAGGTTGCCTCTTAGGAGCGCTAAGTTTAACGTCTTCAGCCAGACAAAATTAATTTGAAATTGTTACTCTGCAGGGATTGGATTATTAAGTTCAATTGACTCTTCACCCCAATTCTTTAACTGGATCGCTGGTTTTAGCCTTTGTCCATTTACAAACATAGTTTTCCCATTTGTTTTATCTTTTATCTTGACAACCCCAGACGGAAAAACTTGTTCAACCTTAAATGGTCCATCCCACCTAGACCTCAATTTTCCTGGAAATAATAGTAACTTAGAATTAAATAACCACACATATTCTCCAGGAATAAATGACTTAGCAATAATCATTTTATCATGCGTTCTCTTCATTTTCTCACTGTAAATCTTGGCATTCTCATATGCCTCTAAACGCATTTCTTCAAGTTCATTTAGATGGAATAACCTGTTTTTACCAGCTTTCTGCAAGTCAAAATTCACAGTTCTAATTGCCCAATAAGCCCTATGTTGTAACTCAGCAGGTAAATGACATGCTTTTCCATAAACTAAACGAAAATGTGACATTCCTATGGGAGTTTTATATGCAGTTCTATATGCCCAAAGTGCATCATTCAATCGAGTGGACCAATCCTCCCTATTAGGTCTAACTGTCTTCCCAGGATTGATTTAATTTCCCTATTAGAAACCTCAACATATCCACTAGTTTGTGGGTGATATAGAGTTGCAACCTTATGAATGATTGAGTATTTTTTCAACAATTTTTCAAAAGTTCGGTGAATGAAATGAATTCCACCGTCACTAATGATGGCTCATGGAATTCCAAACCGATAGAAAATGTTTTTTTTAATGAATTTCATCACAACAGTGTGTTCATTAGTCCTTGTTGCAATTGCTTCAATCTATTTAGACACATAATCAACACCAACCAAAATGTATTGAAAACCAAAGGGGATGGGGAAATGACCCATGAAATCAATACCCCAAAATATCAAAAAGTTCACAAACCATGATGGGATTTAAGGGCATCATATCCATTTTTCCCATGTTACCTGTCTTTTGGCATCTTTCACATGCCTTGCAAAACTCATGAGTGTCCTTGATTAATGTGGGCCAATAAAACCCACTTTGTAGAACTTTGATAGCTGTCCGTCGTCTTCCATAGTGTCCCTCACATTCTTGCGAATGGCAAAATGACATGATGCTTAGCTGTTTAGACTCGGGTACACATCTACGAATAATTTGATTAGAACAAATACGGAACAAATGAGGATCCTCCTAGAAATAATGCTTTGCAATTAAGAAAAATCGATCTCTCTCAGCCTTGTTCCACTCCTTGGTATTTTACCACTTGGAAGATAATTCACAATATGAGTATCCCAAGGAAGTTTAGGATTAGAAATTAACAGTAACTGTTCATCAGTAAATGTATCTCTCAGGGGTAACTCATTTTCTGTTTCTTGAGTTACAATCCTTGACAAATGAAAAGCAACAACATTTTCTCGACCTTTTTTATCCTTGATTGTTAAATCAGATTCTTGAATTAATAACAACCATTGAATAAGCCTAGGTTTAGCATCTTTCTTTTCCAACAGGTATCTTAATGCCGAGTGGTCAGAATAAATGATTATTTTTTACCCTAATACATAAGACCGAAATTTTTCTAATGCAAAAACTATAGCAAGCAATTCTTTCTCTGTGGTGGTATAGTTTTTTTGGGCATCATCTAAAGTTCGACTGGCATAATAGATCACACAAGGAACTCGATCCTTGTGTTGGCCTAATACAGCTCCTATGGCATAATCTGAAGCATCACACATAATTTCAAAAGGAAGGGAGTAATTTGGTGGTTGAATCACTGGAGCAGTGGAAAGTGCATTTTTCAGTGTTTCAAAAGCAGTAACACATTTTTCGTCAAATTGGAATGGAGTATCCTGTGCCAACAAATTTGATAAAGGGCTAGCAATTTTACTAAAATCCTTTATAAATTGTCGGTAGAAACCAGCATGTCCAAGGAACGATCTCACCTGTTTAACAGTTGTTGGAGGGGGCAAATCAGAAATAATATCAACCTTAGCTTTATCAACCTGAACTCCTTCCTTGGATATAATGTGTCCGAGAATAATTCCCTCTTGAACCTGAAATGACTTTTCTCCCAACTAAGTATGAGATTAGATTCCTGACATCTTTTCAACACCAAAGAAAGATTATTCAAACAAGTGTCAAATGAAGAGCCAAAGATAGAAAAATCATCCATAAAGACTTCAACAAATCCATCCATCATATCAGTGAAAATAGACATCATGCAGCGTTGAAAAGTGGCTGGTGCATTACAAAGGCCAAAATGCATTCTTCTATAAGCAAACGTGCCGAAAGGATATGTAAAAGTTATCTTTTCCTGATCTTCAGGGTCCACAGGGATCTGATTGTATCCTGAGTACCCGTTAAAAAAACAGTAATAACCTTGTCCTGCCAACCTATCCAAAATTTGATCAATGAATGGTAAAGGAAAATGATCCTTTCTTGTTGCAGCATTAAGTTTCCTATAATCAATGCACACATGCCATCCAGTTGTGGTGCGGGTAGGTACCAATTCACCTTTATCATTTGACACCACAGTGATTCATGATTTCTCAGGTACAACCTGTATAGGACTAACCCATTTACTATCCGAAATAGGATAAATGATACCTGCATCTAACAACTTCACTATTTCCTTCGTTACAACTTCTCTCATGTTCGGGTTCAATTTACGTTGCATTTCTCTAGATGTCTTGGCTGAATCTTCCAAATTAATCTTATGCATGCAAAAAGATGGATCTATTCCTTTAAGGTCTGCAACAATCCAGCTAACGCTTCCTTATTCTTAGACAACACATCTACAAGTTTAGCTTCCTGTTCCAAAGAAAGGTTAGAAGCAATAATAGCTAGAAGTGTTTGATCTGCCCCTAGAAAAACATACTTGAGATGACTAGATAGTTGCTTTAGTTCCAACTCAGGAAAAGATTGTATAGAAGAAAGCATGGGTTCTTTAGAAAGAGTCAAAGATGGTTCTATGACACAAACTTGAAGTTTTTCATCAAATCTTAAATTGTTTTCTAAAGATTCATTGGATTCCTACTCAACACTACTTCATCATTATTCAAAGTATTCTCCAAAATTTTTTTTTGCATAAGACTAAGAAAAGACTCTTCAATTAATGGATCAATCTTATCAAGAATAAAACATTCAAGACCATCATCTTCATCTGCAAACCTAGCAGTATTAGTAACATTCAGCTTTATCTTAATATCTCTAAATGTAAACTCCAATTCTCCAGTTGCACAGTGAATTTTTGCATTAGCTGTTGCTAAAAATGGTCTCCCTAATATAACTGGAGTTTGGAACTTTTGAATTTCACTTGGTTCCATATCTAGCACAACAAAATCCACAGGAAAATAAAATTCATCAACCTTTATCAACACATCTTCAATCATGCCCCTAGGAATTCTAAGTGATCTATCAGCCAGTTGAAGGGTGACAGGAGTAGGTTTCAATTCTCCTATATCTAACTGCTCAAAAAGATTAAAGGGGAGAAAATTCACACTAGCTCCTAAATCAAGAAGGGCACAATCTACACAATGATTACCAATATAGCAAGGAGTGGTAAATGCACCCGGATCTTTCAATTTTGGTGGAACATGAGAAGTAAGAATGCTGCTTACCTTTTCAGTCAATCTTACTTTGTTTGATATCAAAGCTGAATTCCTTCTTTTCTGAGTGCATAAATCCTTAAGAAACTTTGCATAAGGAGGAATTTGCCTGATGATTTCTAACAGAGGTAAATTGATTTTAACTTACTTAAAGGTTTCAAGCATTTTTTCCCTTTTTGAATCTTTATTAGGTAGATTACCTAATGCCTGTGGAAAGGGTGCCTTGAGACTCAGTGTCAATGGAATATTTTCATGTGAAATGAAAGTTCCAGGTTCATTTGCAGTTTCTTTTGATGAATCAACAGTAACTTGAGACTTAGCTTTTTGCTTTACAAGTCTTGCATTTTCGTAAGCTTCGACACTTACCTTGTTATCAACTTTCTTACCACTTCGCAATGTAGTGACAACTTGAAGATCCTCCACTATTTGACTTGTAGATGCTACATGGGCCTTACCTTTTGGGTTTCTATCTGGTTAGGTATGGAGTGTTCATTCTTCCTTTTTCTGAATTGTGCTAGCTAATTGACCAATTTGTCTTTCCAAGTTGGCAATTGCTTTTCTATGTGTACTTACTAGTTGCATAGTTGGTTCCCAGCTGTGAAGCTTTTTCAAAACCTATTCTTCAAAAGTAGTCCCATAAGAATTGGAACCTGAAGTAGGGGTCGTTGGTACCTGTCCTTGTGGGACTGAATGAAATCCTGGATGATAGCTTCTTGGTATTTGTTGTTGAACATCTTCCCGATTCTGATCCCACCGAAAATTTGGATGATCTCGTGTACGTGGATTATAAGTGTTAGAGAATGGATCATAATTATGGGGATATCTATAAGCAGCACAAGCTTGCTCTGAAATTGAATTGGGATTTGATGCAAGAACACCTTCACCTAAATCAACTACATGCAATGATTCTTTTCTTTTAACCATTTTTTCCAAGGCAAGAGTTAGATTTTCAATCTTTGATGTCAAAGAATTGTAATCATTTGAACCTACACTTTCTCTCCTTTCTCTAGATGAAGATGCATGCTTTCATGAATTGTTGCTCAGTTTTATCAACAATTCTGTGGCTTATTCTGGAGATTTTTCAAGAAGTGAACCATTACAAGCTGAATTGAGCAAACTTTGATTATGCTCATTTAACCCTTGATAGAAATTTTGAGCTAATTGCCAATCTGGAATACTATGGTGTGGACATTCATGAGTTAAGGTTTCAAATCTGACCCAACTCTCATGAAGTGCCTCTCCAGGTAACTGAGAAAAATTATTTAATTGATTCCTACATTCATTGGTTTTTGAAGAAGAGTAAAATCTTTCAAGAAATTCTCTTTGCAATTGATCCCAAGAAGAAATAGAACCAGAACGTAATCTGTAAAGCCAATTTTGTGCTTGACCCATTAAAGAGTAAGGAAACAATCTCAATTTAACAACGTCTTCTGAGGCAGTTCTAGTATTGATCGATCTGTATGTATGAACAAAATTATTAATGTGATCATACGGGTTTTCATTAGAAAGACCGTGGAACAAGGGAAGCATTGAAATCATGTGAGACTTTATTTTAAAACCATCATCAGTTTCAGGTAAGGCGATAGATCGTGGAGGAACATAATCTTGTGGTGTGGAAAAATATTTTATGCTCCTTCTCACATTTCCTACTTCTCTACCTTCAACTTGATCCTGATTTTGGTTTTGATTCGGATGTTGATTAGCCATGATTAGAAAAGTTCGTGCTTTGATTTTGGATTTAAAGGTTTTCTCAATTTCTGAATCCAAGACAAAGATGAATGGCTTTAAAGATCTCCGACCATGCATACAAAACTAAAACTCAAAAAGAAACAAAAATAAAAATAATAATAATAATAAAGTCTATACAAAATAGCTAAATTGACTTAAATAAGAATAAAAACTAAAATCATATATACATATAAACACTTATATACATAAATCAAAGACTTACCTTATTTGATGAACACCTATCCCCGGCAACGACGCCAAATTTTGATCGCGTCGTTTTGTGCTCAAAAAAATAGTAAGGCTAAATGATTGGAAATATTGCTTACCTTGAATTACCTCTAGCTATGGCAAGTAGAGGGTCGATCCACAGAGATTGGGTTATCAAATTAATTTAAGTCCTTAATTTAGAATTGTTTGACTATTTCCCATCACGGATAAATTTGATTAAGTCCAAAAGTCCAAAAGTCCAAAAGTACTGAAGTACGGAAAATTAAGTCCAAGAGATATCCACAAAATGTCCAAATATATGGTAGTAACAAGGTCCAAAAGTGAATTAATCAAAAATGGTATTTGCTTTATTTTGTGTGATTTAGATTTTGTTTAACATAAAAATTTTTAATCCTTGCGAAACCACATTGTATATATCATTCAGTTTAAATTTCATTTTGGATCACTTTTGTTATTATCCTCATAACTAATGTTGGTGTTTGGAGCTTTTAATGACAATTCTTCTTTCAGAACCATTTGAGGAAAAATGCTTGGAATTTTTATCAGATTTTATCTCTCTTTTTAATTTGCAATGCATTGCATCACTTTCTTACATTGAGGGCAATGTAAGATTCGGGTTTGAGGAGGAGCAAATAGTCGATACCACCATCTAAAAACTTTTTCAAAATTTTAAAATTTTAAATTTCCATTTTTCGTGCTTCATTTATTCAAGATAATTAAAGTTGAGTAGTCAAGTGTTGAAATATGATTGGATTTTGATAAAATATTTGAATTTACTGTGAATTTGGAATGGAAAAATGATTAGCCACTAAGAGTTGAGTTTGTATCTAGATTTTTTTGGAACCTTGTTAACTATTATTACATCCCAACAGTGTCACATGATTCAATTAGAAGTTTTTGATTAATTATCAAAAATTGAGATGTTTTCAATGTGAGATATTGTGTTTTATTAAAATTTGACTTATTTTTCTAGATTGGTATATTCCTTTGAAAAAAAAAGAAAAAAAAAGAAAAAAAAATGTGTAGATGACTCGCTCAACATCATTCAAATATCAAAAATGTTGATTCAACAAAAAGAGGCAGGAAAGAAATCCATAACAAATGCTTTCTTCTAACCATTTTTGAGCATTTTTGTTATGAAAAAGCTATTAATATATTTCCTGCCAAACAAGCCTTCTTTCACCATACACAATTCAACTGAAGAAATGAAATACTTCAATGAAGTCGTTGAATCAACCAACATCTATCATTCGAGTCATCTATTTCATAAAAAGAAAAAAAGAAAAAAATATAGAAAAAAAATCTAAGGGAGTACTATATGATTTGGAAGGTAGTTGAGTTTTAACATTTCATGACTATCCATAGAAAATATTTTCGATTTTACAAATTTTACGTTTTTAATTTTCTTACTTTTTAATTGAGTTAAAAGTGCTTAAAAATACTCAAAGGATTTTTTTGTAATTAAGTTGGTTTCATTTCTTCTAGATGCAAAACGATTTCTTGGGGTGGAATTGTTTGGAAGACAAATTCACTGCTAATCTTGTAATTTTATAAAATTTAACTGTATGAATACATTGACTGCTTAGATTTTATATTTATGAATATATGAAGTAATTGATGCCTTTACTTGAGAACAAGCAAAGAATGGGTTTGAGGAGGTTGATAAATCCGTATTTTTAGTACCTTTAACCCATTAAATCATGTATATTGCATTATTATTTCAAGCTTAATTGTATATTTTACACAAATTTAATACAATATAGGTTCTGAAGAAGAAATAGCAAAAATGGGCACAAAAGCCAACTTTTGAAGTGAATTTTCAGCGCAATACTGAAGGGGGAAGGCAGAAAGACCTTGACATGAGAAAATCGAGATTGAATTTGGCCAAAGGGAGTGTGAAAACGGATTCAGGACGCTGAAAAACCTTGAAGTAGCCTTGGTCAAATTTTTGATCAAAGTCAAAGTCAATGGGTGAATAGTAAAAGTCAAAGTCAACTTTTGGTCGAAGTCAAAGTCAACTTTTGGTCATAGTCAAATTCAAAGTTAATAGGTGAATAGTCAAAGTCAAAGTCAACTCATAAATAGTAAAGTCAACGTGTGAATAGTATATTCGCTGACATCACGCTGATACAATGATGACCTAGGAAAATGACATCACGCTGACACAATGATGACCTAGACGAATGACATCATGCTGACACAATGATGACTTAGGCAAATGACATCACGCTGACACAATGATGACCTAGGCAATGACATCACGCTGACACATTGATGACATCATGGTTTGAATAGTACTTGTGAATAATGCCAAAATTTCTCTATAAATACTCCATTCCTCGTTTCATTTTTCTTGTACCATTTTTTCTCTTCTTAGCCAAGCTTCTTTGTATATAATCAGTTTTTCTCATATTTTAGCTTAGGAGTAGGTTAGTTTAGTTTAGTTAGGGTCCTAAAATAAGGGCCGGGCTTATGGATTAACACCATAACTTTGGAGAAATTGAGTCGGCTAAATCAAGACGTGCTTAAATTTGGTAACTTTTATTCTTGATTTCGATTTCCATTTTGTAAATCTAATTGTAGTACTTTAGACCCTTATTTTTGGAATGATAAATGAGGATATTTTTGTATATATTTTGATTCAAATTTATTAAAGTCTCGTATTTTCATTACTTAGTATTATCAATTAATTATGCATATTCTTGTAGTTATGTTATAGTTAATTGAAAGTACATATACGCCCGGTTTTGTAAACCAGTGGCAATACGTGACTACTTCGGAAGGAATTAGTTAGGTTGTACCAGTACCTCCGGGGTACGTAAGTAAGAAGATTAATTGAGAGGTTGGATATTGTTAGGTTGTACCAACATATTCAGTCTTGTTAATTAATTAGCCCTATTACTTACGTATCTAAGGCTAACTTCATAAGTGAGAGCTTGTAGCCCTATTTCTTGAATGATTTATTATTTTAATTTAAATCTTCATTAATCTTTAAATGGCCTAAAATCCTGAAATGTTCTCATTTTCTCACAAACTCTTGAACCCCAGAAAAGAGTTTAAATAGTTTGGGTGGTTAAATTTGTTTTCAAAAAAAAAAAAAAATTTAAAAAAATTTAAAAAAATGTGAGGGGTCGGTAAAAAGGGTTTTTACCATAATATTTCTTTCTCTCATTCTTCTTTCTCTTCACCGCCGACACCTCAATCTCTCTCACACAAAAATCACAATTTTTTCTCCATCTTCCAAACTTGTTTCATCAACTCGACATGACCGACCAAGTTTTGCCTCTTATTGTGGCCATTTTTGCCTTATTCTTCTTCTTGTACATCTTCCTCATCTATCTTGTGATTAGGATGAGACGAATCACGAAGGAAGAAAAGATTTTAGTTTCTAGGCTTTTGTAATAAGTTGTGTTGTTTTGTTTGTTTTGTTGAAAAAAAAAAGAAAAAAAAGGGGCGGCTGAAAGGTTTTAAAAACCCTAACCCTACCATTTTTTTTTTTCTCCTCCTTGCCGCCGCCATCTCCTACATTTCTTCCCACAAAACTTATTCTTCTTTAGTTTTTTTTTTTTTGGTTAAAATTTCCACAAAGATGGTGTTGTTTAAACGTCTCACGGCAGAGGAGTCGTTGCTTGTGGTTCTTGGTGTTATTATTGTGATTCTTTTTTATTTGGCTTGGGTGGTTCATCATGAACTGCCCAGTTCCTGGGAAAAGAGAAAGAAGTAGGCTTATAATATAGGTTGTTTTATTGTTGTATTTGTTAAGTTAATGTACCGTTTCCATTTCCATTAATAAAATGTGTGAGTTTTATTTTTATTGTTTTTAGTATGGTAATCTTATTTTATTGTGGTTATTTACCTAGTTTTTACACTAATTTTGTTCTGATGTTGAATTTGGTTTATCAAAAAAAAAAACAAAAACAAAAACAAAAAAACAAAATAAAAACAAAAACAAAAACTAGCCGACGGGATTTTAAAAAATGGAGTATGTATGTTTGATGGCGATTTGTTGAAACTCGGGATGTAGATCTGGCTAATGTCCGAACTCCCTCACATGCGGTTCACAAAAAAAATAAAAAATAAAAATAAACTTAATTTTCAGCAACTGTTATGGCTATACATTCATTAGTGTATATATTATGAGTCTCCTCCAATGCATTTGTTAGCAAACCTTTAAAGGAGATTTATTGTGGATATTTTAATTTGGTTTGTTAAATTTCTCTCCCTTAAAGAAAAAACACTTTGAAAAAAAATGGTGTTTGCTTTATTTTGTGTGATTTAGATTTTGTTTAACATAAAAAAATTTAGTCCTTGCGAAACCACATTGTATATATCATTCAGTTTAAATTTTGTTTTGGATCACTTTTGTTTTTATCCTCATAACTAATATTGGTGTTTGGAGCTTTTAATGACAATTCTTCTTTTAGAACCATTTGAGGAACAATGCTTGGAATTTTTATCAGGTTGTATCTCTCTTTTTAATTTGCAATGCATTGCATCACTTTCTTACATTGAGGGCAATGTAAGGTTCGGGTTTGAGGAGGAGCAAATAGTCGATACCACCTGCTAAAAACTTTTTCAAAATTTTAAAATTTTAAAATTCCATTTTTCGTGCTTCATTTATTCAAGATAATTAAAGTTGAGTAGTCATGTGTTGAAATATGGTTGGATTTTGATAAAATATTTGAATTTACTGTGAATTTGGAATGGAAAAATGATTAGCCGCTAAGAGTTGAGTTTATATCTACATTTTTTTTTTGAAACCTTGTTAACTATTATTACATCCCAACAGCGTCACATGATTCAATTAGAAGTTTTTGATTAATTATCAAAAAAGGAGTAGACTGAGATATTTTCAATGTGAGATGTTGTGTTTTATTAAAATTTGAATTATTTTTCTAGATCGGTATACTACTTTGAAAAAAGAAAACAAAAAAAAAAAACAAAAATGTATAGATGACTCGCTCAACATCATTCAAATATCAAAAATGTTGATTCAACAAAAAGAGGCAGCAAAGAAATCCATAACAAATGCTTTCTTCTAACCATTTTTGAGCATTTTTGTTATGAAAAAACTATTAATTTCCTGCCAGACAAGCCTTCTTTCACCATACACAATTCAACCGAAGAAAGACAATACTTTAATGAAGTCGTTGAATCAACCAACATCTATCATTCGAGTCATCTATTTCATAAAAAGAAAAAAGGAAAAAATATAGAAAAAAATCTAAGGAAGTACTACATGATTTGGAAGGTAGTTGAGTTTTAACATTTTATGACTATCCATAGAAAATATTTTCGATTTTATAAATTTTGCGTGATTAATTTTCTTACTTCTTAATTGAGTTACAAGTGTTTAAAAAGGCTCAAAAGATTTTTTTTAACTAAGTTGATTTCATTTCTTCCAGATACAAAACGATTTTTTGGGGTGGAATTGTTTGGAAGACAAATTCACTGTTAATCTTGTAATTTTATAAAGTTTAACTGTATGAATACATTGACAGCTTAGATTTAATATTTATGAATATATGAAGTAATTGATGCATTTACTTGAGGATAAGTAAAGAATGGGTTTGAGGAGGTTGATAAATCCGTATTTTTAGTAATTTTAACCTATTAAATCATGTATATTGCATTATTATTTCAAGCTTAATGTATATTTTATACAAATTTAATGCAATATAGGTTCTAAAGAAGAAATAACAAAAATGGCCACAAAAGCCAACTTTTGAAGTGAAATTTCGGCGCAATACTGAAGGAAGAAGGTAGAACAAGATTGAGAACGCTGAAAAACCTTGAAGTAGCCTTACTCAACTTTTTAGTCAAAGTCAAAGGGTAAATAGTAAAAGTAAAAGTCAACTTTTGCTCAAAGTCAAAGTCAATGGGTAAATAGTAAAAATTATAGTCAATGCATGAATAGTAAAGTCAACATGTGAATAGTATATTCGTTGACATCACGCTGACACATTGATGACCTAGGTGAATGACATCATGCTGACACAATGATGACCTAGGCGAATGACATCATGCTGACACATTGATGACATCATGGTTCGAATAGTACTTGTAAATAGTGCCAAAATTTCTCTATAAATACTCCATTCCTCATTTCATTTTTATTGTACCATTTTTTCTCTTCTTAGCCAAGCGTCTTTGTATATAATTAGTTTTTCTCATATTTTAGCTTAGGAGTAGGTTAGTTTAGTTTAGTTAGGGTCCTAAAATAAGTGCCGGACTTATGGATTAATGCCATAGCTTTGGAGAAATCGAGCCGGCTAAATCAAGACGTGCTTAAATTCGGTAACTTTTATTCTTGATTTCGATTTTCGTTTTGTAAATCTAATTATGACACTTTAGACCCTTATTTTTGGAATGATAAATAAGTGAGGATATTTTTGTATATGTTTTGATTCAGATTTATTAAAGTCTCGTATTTTCATTATTTAGTATTATCGATTAATTATGCATATTCTTGTAGTTATGTTATAGTTAATTGAAAGTACATATATGCCCAGTTTTGTAAACCAGTGGCAGTACGTGACTACCTCGGACGGAATTAGCTAGGTTGTACCAGTACCTCCAGGGTACGTAAGTAAGAAGATTAATTGAAATGTTGGATATTGTTAGGTTGTACCAACATATTCAATCTTGTTAATTAATTAGTCATATTACTTACGTATCTAAGGCTAACTTCAGAAGTGGAAGCTTGTAGCCCTATTTCTTGAATGATTTATATTTTTAATTTAAATCTATAATATTACACTTAAATACTCCGATCGAATTTATCATTCCAAATCATGGACCCGCTAAATTAAATTAACCACTCCTAGACTAAATTATTTTAGCTTTGTACCATACCTTTGGACTCTTGGACTTTTGGACTTTATTTACCGCACCTTTTGGACTTTTGGACTTAATCAAACTTATCCGTGATGGGAGATAATCAAACAATTCTAAAACGGAGTGCGAAAATGGATTCAGGTCGCTGAAAAGCCTTGAAGTAGCCTTGGTCAACTTTCTAGTCAAAGTCAAAGTCAAAGTCAATAGGTGAATAGTAAAAGTCAAAGTCAGCGCATGAATAGTAAAGTCAACTTGTGAATAGTATCTTCGCTGACATCACGCTGACACAAAGATGACCTAGGCGAATGACATCATGCTGACACAATGATGACCTAATGCAAATGTCATCACGCTGATACATTGATGACATCATGATTTGAATAATACCTGTGAATAGTGCCAAAATTTCTCTATAAATACTCCATTTCTCATTGCATTTTTCTTGCACCATTTTCTCTTCTTAGCTTAGATTTTGCTCTTGTGCTTGAGTGCTTTAGTTATTATGCTTTAGTTATTATTCTTAGTTGTGTGCAAAGTTTTAATCCCAAATGGAGGGTCTAGTAAGCTATCATCATACCGAAATCATACCAGTCTTCCGAAATCCGTTCAACACGATAAGTATTCTTTTATTTTGGTTTTCGTTATGATTTCTTGTACTTTACAATTTATTATGACACACTAGACTCGAGATTCGGGGTGGTACGTATGAGGTTACTCTTGTACGTATGTTGTAATTCAGATTTATTAAAGTCTCGCATTTTTATTTCTAAGTATTCTTTGATTAATTATACGTATACTTATAGTTATGTTATATTTAATTGAAAGTACATATACGCCCGGTTTTGTAAACCAGTGGCAATACGAGACTATCTCAGATGGATTTTAGTCTGGTTGTACCGACACCTCCAGATTACATAAGTGAAAGATAAATTGAGAGATTGGATATCATTAGGTTGTACCAACACATCCAGTCTTACTAATTAATTAATCTTCTCACTTACGTAATTAAAGGCTCACTTCAGTAGTAGGAGCTTGTAGCCCTATTTCTGAAGGACTTAACTTTTAATCTGAATCAATAACTTTGTACTTGCGTATACCGAGCTATAACCACCCTGAATCATTAACCCTTTAGATTTTCATTGTTGAGTGTTGTGATTCTTCAATGTAATACCTTTTCTTAATTCACTTTTGGATCTTGTTACTACCGTATCTTTGGACATTTTGTGAACATTTCTTGGACTTAATTTTCCGTACTTCCGTACTTTTGGACTTAATCAAATTTATCTATGATGGGAAATAGTCAAACAATTCTAAATTAAGGACTTAAATTAATTTGATAACCCAATCTCTGTGGATCGACCCTCTATTTACCACAGTTAGAGGTAATTCAAGGTAAGCAATATTTCTAATCATTTAACCTTACTATTTTTTTTAGCGCAAAACGATGCGATCAAAATTTGGTACTGTTGCCGGGGATCGGTGTTCATCAAATAAGGTAAGTTTTTTATTTATATATATAAGTGTTTATATGTATATATTTTAGATTTTAGTTTTTATTTTTATTTAAGTCAATTTAGCTATTTTGTATAGACTTTATTATTATTATTTTTTTTTTTTTTTGTTTTTTTTTTTTGAGTTTTAGTTTTGTATGCATGGTCGGGGATCTTTAAAGCCACCTATCTTTGTTTTGGATTCAGAAATTGAGAAAGCCTTTAAATCCAGAATCAAAGCACAGACTTTTGTAATCATGGCTGATCAACATCCGAATCAAAACCAAAATCAGGATCAAGTTGAAGGTAGAGAAGTATGAAATGTGATAAGGTGCATAAAACTTTTTTCCACACCACAAGATTATGTTCCTCCATGCTCTCTCGTCTTACCTGAAATTGATGATGGTTTTAAAATAAAGTCTCACATGATTTCAATGCTTCCCTTGTTCCATAGTCTTTCTAATGAAAACCCGTATGATCAAATTAATACTTTTGTTCATACATGCAGATCGATCAATACTAAAACTGCCTCAGAAGAGGTTGTTAAATTGAGATTGTTTCCTTACTCTTTAAAGGGTCAAGCACAAAATTGGCTTTACCGATTACGATCTGGTTCTATTACTTCTTGGGATTAATTGCAAAGAGAATTTCTTGAAAGATTTTACTCTTCTTCAAAAACCAATAAATGTAGGTATCAATTAAATAATTTTTCTCAGTTACCTGGAGAGGCACTTCATGAGAGTTGGGACAGATTTGAAACCTTAACTTATGAATATTCACACCACAGTATTCCAGATTGGCAATTAGCTCAGAATTTCTATCAAGGGTTAAATGACCATGATCAAAGTTTGCTCAATTCAGCTTCTAATGGTTCACTTCTTGAAAAATCTCCAGAAGAAGCCACAGAATTGTTTATAAAACTGAGCAACAATTCACGAAAGCATGTTTCTTCATCTAGATAAATGAGAGAAAGTGTAGGTTCAAATGATTACAATTCATTGACATCAAAGATTGAAAATCTAACTATTGCATTGGAAAAATTGGTTAACAGGAAAGAATCATTGCATGTAGTTGATTCAGGTGAAGAAGTTCTTGCACCAAATCCTAATTCAATTTCAGAGTAAGCTTGTGCTGCTTATAGATATCCCCATAATTATGATTCGTTCTCTAACACTTATAATCCAGGTACACGAGATCATCCAAATTTTCGGTGGGTTCAGAATCGGGAAGATGTTCAACAACAAAAACCAAGAAGCTATCCTCCAGGATTTCATTCAATTCCACAAGGACAGTACCTACGAGCTCTAATTCAGGTTCCAATTCTTATGGGACTACTTTTGAAGAACATGTTTTGAAAAAGCTTCATAGCTGGGAACCAACTATGCAACTAGTAAGTACACATACAAAGGCAATTGCCAACTTGGAAAGACAAATTGGTCAATTAGCTAGCACAATTAAGAAAAAGGAAGAAGTAACACTCCCTGTCCAACCAGATGGAAACCCAAAAGGTAAGGCCCATGTAGCATCTATAAGTCAAATAGTGGAGGATCTTCAAGCTGTCACTACATTGCGAAGTAGTAAGAAAGTTGATAATAAGGTAAGTGTTGAAGCTTACGAAAATGCAAGACTTGCAAAGCAAAAAGCTAAGTCTCAAGTTAATGTTGATTCATCAAAAGAAACTGCAAATGAACATAAAACTTTAATTTCACATGAAATTATTTCATTGACACTGAGTCCCAAGGCACCCTTTCCACATGCATTAGGTAATCCACCTAATAAAGATTCAAAAAGGGAAGAAATGTTTGAAACCTTTAAGCAAGTTAAAATCAATTTACCTCTGTTAGAAATCATCAAGCAAATTCCTGCTTATGCAAAGTTTCTTAAGGATTTATGCACTCAGAAAAGAAAGAATTCAGCTTTGATATCAAACAAAGTAAGATTGACTGAAACGGTAAGCAGCATTCTTACTTCTCATGTTCCACCAAAATTGAAAGATCCAGGTGCATTTACCATTCCTTGCTATATTGGTAATCATTGTGTAGATCGTGCCCTTATTGATTTAGGAGCTAGTGTGAATCTTCTCCCCTTTAATCTTTTTGAGCAGTTAGATATAGGAGAATTGAAAACTACTCCTGTCACCCTTCAACTGGCTAATAGATCGCTTAGAATTCATAAGGGCATGATGAAGATATGTTGATAAAGGTTGATGAATTTTATTTTTCTGTGGATTTTGTTGTGCTAGATATGGAACCAGGAGAAATTCAAAAGTTTCAAACTCCAGTTATATTAGGGAGACCATTTTTAGCAACAGCTAATGCAAAAATTCACTGTGCAACTGGCGAATTGGAGTTTACATTTGGAGATATTAAGGTAAAGCTGAATGTTGCTAATGCTGCTAGGTTTGCAGATGGAGATGATGGTCTTGAATGTTTTATTCTTGATAAGATTGATCCATTAATTGAAGAGTCTTTTCTTAGTCTTATGCAAAAATATTTTTTGGAGAATACTTTGAATGATGATGAAGTAGTGTTGAGTAGGTTTGAGGAGGAATCTGATGAATTTTTAGAAAGCAATTTAAGATTTGATGAAAAACTTCAAGTTTGTGCAATAGAACCATCCTTGACTCTTTCTAAAGAACCCATGCTTCCTTCTATACAATCTTCTCCTGAGTTGGAACTGAAGCAACTTCTTAGTCATCTCAAGTATGTTTTTCTAGGGGCAGATCAAATAGTTCCAGCTATTATTTCTTCTAACCTTTCTTTGGAACAGGAAGTTAAACTTGTAGATGTGTTGTCTAAGAATAAGGAAGCGTTAGGCTGGACTGTTGTAGACCTTAAAGGAATAGATCCCTCTTTTTGCATGCATAAGATTAATTTGAAAGATGGAGCCAAGACATCTAGAGAGATACAACGTAAGCTGAACCCAAATATGAGGAAAGTTGTAAAGAAGGAAATAATGAAGTTGTTAGATGCAGGTATCATTTATCCTATTTCGGATAGTAAATGGGTTAGTCCTATACAGGTTGTACCTGAGAAATCAGGAATCACTATGGTGACAAATAATAAAGGTGAATTGGTACCTACCTGCACCACAACTAGATGATGTGTGTGCATTGATTATAGGAAACTCAATGCTGCAACAAGAAATGATCATTTTCCTTTGCTATTCATTGATCAAATTTTGGACAGGTTGACAGGACAAGGTTATTATTGTTTTCTTGACGGGTACTCGGGATACAATCAGATCCCTATGGACCCTGAAGATCAGGAAAAGACAACTTTTACATGTCCTTTTGGCACGTTTGCTTATAAAAGAATGTCTTTTGACCTTTGTAATACACCAGCCACTTTTCAACACTGCATGATGTCTATTTTCACTGATATGATAGATGAATTTGTTGAAGTCTTTATGGATGATTTTTCTATCTTTGGCTTTTAATTTGACACTTGTTTGAATAATCTTTCTTTGGTGTTGAAAAGATGTCAGGAATCTAATCTCATACTTAGTTGGGAGAAAAGTCATTTCATGGTTCAAGAGGGAATTGTTCTCGGACACATTATATCCAAGGAAGGGGTTCGGGTTGATAAAGCTGAGATTAATATTATTTCTTATTTGCCCCCTCCAACAACTGTTAAACAGGTGAGATCGTTCCTTGGACATGCTGGTTTCTATCGACAATTTATAAAGGATTTTAGTAAATTGCTAGACCTTTATCAAATTTGTTGGCATGGGATACTCCATTCCAATTTGATGAAAAATGTGTGACTGCTTTTGAAACACTAAAAAATGCACTTTCCACTGCTTCAGTGATTCAACTACCAGATTACTCTCTTCCTTTTGAAATTATGTGTGATGCTTCGGATTATGCCATAAGAGCTGTATTAGGTCAACGCAAGGATCGAGTTTCTTGTGTGATCTATTACGCCAGCCGAACTTTAGATGATGCCCAGAAAAACTATACCACCACAGAGAAAGAATTGCTTGCTGTAGTTTTTGCATTAGAAAATTTTCGTTCTTGTGTGTTAGGGTCAAAAATAATCATTTATTTTGACCACTCGGCATTAAGATACCTATTGGAAAATAAAGATGCTAAACCTAGGCTTATTCGATGGTTGTTATTAATTCAAGAATTTGATTTAACAATCAAGGATAAGAAAGGTCGAGAAAATGTTGTTGCTGATCATTTGTCAAGGATTGTAACTCAAGAAACAGAAAATGAGTTACCCCTGAGAGATACATTTCCTGATGAACAGTTATTGTTAATTTCTACTCTTAAACTTCCTTGGTATTCTCATGTTGTGAATTATCTTGCAGTTGGTAAAATACAAAGGAATAGAACAAGGCTGAGAGAGATCGATTTTTCTCAATTACAAAGCATTATTTCTGGGTGGATCCTCATTTGTTCCGTATTTGTTCTGATCAAATTATTCGTAGATGTGTACCCGAGTCTGAACAGCTAAGCATCATGTCATTTTGCCATTCGCAGGAATGTGGGGGACACTTTGGAGGACGATGGACAGCTATCAAAGTTCTGCAAAGTGGGTTTTATTGGCCCACATTAATCAAGGACACCCATGAGTTTTGCAAGGCATGTCAAATATGCCAAAAGACAGGTAACATGGGAAAAAGGGTTATGATGCCCTTAAATCCCATCGTGGTTTGTGAACTTTTTTATGTTTGGGGTATTGATTTCATGGGTCCTTTCCCATCTCCTTTGGTTTTCAATACATTTTGGTTGGTGTTGATTATATGTCTAAATAGATTGAAGCAATTGCAACAAGGACTAATGATCACACTGTTGTGATGAAATTTATAAAAGAAAACATTTTCTGTCGGTTTGGAATTCCACGAGCCATCATTAGTGACGGTGGAAGTCATTTCATTCATCGAACTTTTGAAAAATTGTTGAAGAAATACTCAGTCATTCATAAGGTTGCAACTCCATATCACCCACAAACTAGTGGACAGGTTGAGGTTTCTAATAGGGAAATTAAATCAATCCTTGAGAAGACAGTTAGACCTAATAGGAAGGATTGGTCCACTCGATTGAATGATGCACTTTGGGCATATAGAACTGTATATAAAACTTCCATAGGAATGTCACATTTTCATTTAGTTTATGGAAAAACATGTCATTTACCTATTGAGTTACAACATAAGGCTTATTGGGCAATTAGAATTGTGAATTTTGACTTGCAGAAAGCTGGTAAAAACCGGTTATTCCATCTAAATGAACTTGAAGAAATGCGTTTAGAGGCATACGAGAATGCCAAGATTTACAATGAGAAAATGAAGAGAACGCATGATAAAATGATTATTCGTAAGTCATTTATTCCTGGAGAAGATGTGTGGTTATTTAATTCTAAGTTACGATTGTTTCTAGGAAAATTGAGATCTAGGTGGGATAGACCATTTAAGGTTGAACAAGTTTTTCCATCTGGGGTTGTCAAGATAAAAGATAAAACAAATGGGAAAACTTTGTTTGTAAATGGACAAAGGCTAAAACCAGCGATCCAGTTAAAGAATTGGGATGAAGAGTCAATTGAACTTAAGAATCCAATCCCTGCAGAGTAACAATTTCAAAGTAATTCTGTATGGCTGAAGACGTTAAACTTAGCGCTCCTAGAAGGCAACCTAGGAGTGTTAATTTTATTTTTTTTCTTTTTGTTATTTTTTATTAGTACCAAATGAGTCTTTCTCTAGCTTAAAGTAGTTTGGGTCTTAACTCTGAGAAACACTCATAAATGTATAATTGTTATGATACTAGTGGTTGTCTGACCAGTGCAACTTTGTCTAACAGTACTTGCCACTCCACCAGCTTAATGTAGTTTAGTGTCTGTTTGGGCATTACTTGATAAGGTAGTTAGGAGTGAGAGCATTCACCAGACGGTATTGTCTATAACGTAAAACCCCACTGTCTTACTTTTGACCTTGTGGAACTGGCTGTGGCCCCGTGTGAGTGTTGAAGGAAAGTACTAGATGGCGTGAACACAGAAACCTCTGGAAGAGCTAGTCCCTTGATTTTAATATATTATTTAAAAAAAAAAAATTTGCCCGAAGGCGTTAAACTACGGCACTTAACTGTGTGTGCATGTCTTGCTGGCTTACATTAAATGGTTCCAGTGTCCATTCCCGGTTAGAAAGAAAAACTCTGACAATTTATGTGACGCACTCATCCTAAATGGGTGGGAGGATGGGTACACAGTGGCAACATTCGGAGTGACTTTCTGAGGATAAAACAGGGTATTTTTTGTACTAGGGTGTGTGCCTCACATGAACCCAAGTGATCTCTTGGTAATCTAGGATCTCGTGGCGGTAACATTCCAAGGTTTGTACAAGATGTTGTCGTTTGGTTACCAATTAGCTTTAAATTGGCTTTAACTTCAATGTTAAGAGGTCTTTTTCCACCATTAAGGAAATAATGACTCTCATGGTATTTGAGAGAAAGATAACTTATACCATTCTGAGGGGTAAGTGATACGTGATTCATCACCTCTGCTTCGTCCAGTTCTTACGCTATGGCGGGCAGATTTACTTTCTAGATTTTAATGCCATTCACTTGGTGTTCGGATGTGGTTTACTTTGCTACATAGGTAAGAAACTGAAATAGGGTTGGGATCCTATTTTTGCTTTTCCCAGGCTTCCAGTGTTGCCTTCCAAACTGGCGGACAACTCTTCGTTAAGCTGATGAACTCTAAATTTAGTCTAAATTCAAATTTTTTTAAATTAAGTCTGGATCCAACTGTTCCTTTTGGAAGCATATTTAAGGTTTGAATCTTGATAGATGACTATTGGTCGGTGTTCATTTGTATATTCTTACACTTGTTTTAGGATATTTAAATGGTTTAAAATTCGTGTATTTATTTTTCTCATGTACCAATTTTATTTTATTTTATAAAAAAAAACTCTTATAGAAAATAGGTTTGAGAAAGATTATATCTTCCTACTTTATGGATTTGCAAAAGCATATAAGGCAGAAACGGGAAGAATCACGCTCGAACGCACTTAAAGGGCGCTCGAGCGCGGTACGACCTAACCGACGGGTTTAAAGCCCTCTTTCTTTCTTCTTCTCCTCATTTTCTTTTCTCTTCACTATCGTCTCCTCTCTCTCCCTCTCTCTCTCACAATTTTTTCTTTCATTTCTCTATTTAGCTGCATTCAACACAATGATGTTCGGAACTCTCACGCCTGATCAATTTGCCATGGTTGTGTACTATTTTGCAAGCATTTTCATCCCTTACATTTTTTTTATTTATCTCCTAGTCAAGTGGGATCGTAGGTATATTAGGAATGATTGAAGTTAATCATATATTTTCAAGTTTAGGGGATAGTTTTATGTTGTTGTATTTTCATTTCTTTTATATAATGTCTTTATGATTAATAAAATAGTATGGTTTGTTTATGGTTTTTGTATTCATATAATCTCTCTCTCTCTCTCTCTATATATATATATATGTATTTTTATATTAAGATATTTATGTTAAATAATGTATATAAATTTATGTATATATGTATATATATTTATGTTAGCCTGTTATATATGTATTTATTGCTATTAAAAAAAATATAAATAAAAAAATTCACTGAAAGAACGTAGTAGGGCGCTTGAGTGCCCTGTAGGCGCTCGAGCGCCTAACCACAGTCGGGGCTTATAACATAAGCCCCGATTGTAGCAGCCTTGAAACCTAAAAAAAATACCCCCCACCCACGGAAATCACCCCTAACATCACCAAAAATCTTCCCCACCCCAAGTTCTCTCCAGATCTACATTCCGAGGTTAGTTTCCAAGCTTTTCATCTTATTTTTGCATTTTTTTCATCTTTATTTTGAGTTTTAGATATGTATGTATATGTTTATATATGTTTGTATAAATGAATTTTAAAGCTTTAGGAATAAATTTTAATACTAGTTGATGCAATATTGTTGTTCTACAAGCTTGGATCTTGATTTTGGTATGAGTTTTGATCATGTTTACATATGTATATGCGTATGTGTATGTATATGTGTACGTATATGCGTAGGTATATATGTTTATATATAGGTTTAAGTTATATTTTAGTTTCAAAATTTTCTGTTAGATTTCCTTTAATTTTTATTCTAAAAAAAAAAACAAAAATTAAAAATTTCAGATTTATGTAGATAAATTTATGTCTATTATTTTCTTGTTGCTCTACATCTAAGATTTATAAATTATTTGCATGTTATAGAATTGAACCGGATGATTTATAATGTTGTGTGTTAAGGATGATTTTGCGGTTGTTATCTGGTGTTGTTTGAATAAATAGTATTTATGTAAATTAAAAAAAAAACTATATATATATATATATATAATTTTGTTTTGTGACTTTTTTGATTTAGTTTTTTTTGTTTATTATTAAGATTATAGCTTCAAAAAGGCAGAAATTATCATTGACTGCAAGAATTGACAATGCTCAAATTGAGGCCGAAACTAATTTTTCGGATGCGTTGAGAGCCTCCGAAGGTGGGCAATGTGCTTTTGAATTTTTTGAGGGATATTTTCTGCACCCACCTTTTGATGATGTTCTTATTTTTCTCGTCTCATTCGCCGTTTTTATGAGCATATTTCGTACCATAATGGAAAATTTACTGCATTAATTGATGGTTTTGAATTTCAATTTACTACTGCTGATATCATGACTATACTGTGTGGGCATGATTATTTTTATGAGGAAAATATGGATTTCCCTGCTACATCTACTGACTTAGAGATTGCTACAAATTTGTGTGAGGGTCCGGTTCTGCCACACAGTGTGGGTGTAAAGAGATCTTCCCTTCCAAGGGACATGTGGTTAACATATATCGTTGTTAAAAAGAACCTTTTCCCTTATGGTCATGATCATGAAAGGACGGGAGTTATTTTACAAGTTTTATATTGGATTTATCAAGGTGTTCTTTTTTATGTTGGGGTTGTTATTGGGGACAACATGATGAGTCTTATAGACCACATGAGGAGGTTTGATGCTACATCTACACTTCGTTTTCCTCGACTGATAATTTCTTTACTTCAACGGTTTGATTTTCCTTTTGCACCTGATGAGCCATACATGGATCTCCCTATTACTTCATATGGTGAATCAGAGTTCTCGAAGAGTTTTAAACATTTGGAGCACGTTGTTCAAAAAATGCCCTTAGCATTAAATGCTCCACGACCTTCCACTCAATTTACTGAAGACGCCACTTCTTCCCAACAACAGGTTGATCAATCTGAAGAATCATTAAAGGAAAAATTGTACAGAGAACTGCAAGCCATGAATACTAACCTTATTGCAGAATTGGGAGACATAGGTGAATTGAAAGCTGAATTTGCTGAATTTAAGCTGTCACAGAGGGAAAAGTTTGCTGCATTACGAGCTAAACTTGCTTCAATGAGAGGTTCAGGCTCAGGTCCTTAGTCGCCGCCACCATCGTAATTCAGTGGCATTTTCTTTTATGTTATTTTAGTTATTTCATCGTGTTTTTTTTTATATTTTAGTTTTTATTTAAACTCACGGCTAATGTTGGTTTTTGAGATTTTGTTTGGCAATTCTTCTTTCAGAAAGTTTTTGAAGAACATTGCTTGGATTGTTTATCAGGTTGTATATTTCTTTTTACTTTGCATTACATAGTTTTCTTTCATTGAGGACAATGTAAGGTTTGAGTTTGAGGAGGAAAAAAAAGTTGATACCAACCTGATACCAAAAAAAAAAAAAAAGATTACTTCACTTATTCATAATAATTAAAATTGAGTGGTTAATTGTTGAAATATGGTTAGATTGTGATAAAATATTTGAATTAACTGTGAATTTGGAATGAAAAAATGATTAGCCGCTAAGAGTTGAGTTTGTATCTAGATTTTTTTTGAAACCTTGTTAACTATTATTACATCCCAACAGCGTCACATGATTTAATTAGAAGTTTTTGATTAATTATCAAAAAAAGAGTAGATTGAGATGTTTTCAATGTGAGATGTTGTGTTTTATTAAAATTTGACTTATTTTTCTAGATCGGTATATTCCTTTGAAAAAAAAAATGTGTAGATGATTCGTTCAATATCATTCAAATATCAAAAATGTTGATTCAACAAAAAGAGGCAGGAAAAAAATCCATAACAAATGCTTTCTTCTAACTATTTTTGAGCATTTTTGTTATAAAAAAGCTATCAATACAAATCTTGCCAAACAAGCCTTCTTTCACCAAACACAATTTAACAGAAGAAAGGTAATACTTCAAGAACGTCTTTGAATCAACCAACATCTACCATTCGAGTCATCTATTCATAAAAATATATATATATATATATATATATATATATATATATATATATATATATATATATATATATATATATATATATATATATATATACACAAATAAATATATATATATATATATAAAAATCTAAGGGAGTACTACGCGATTTGGAAGGTAGTTGAGTTTTAACATTTCATGACTATCCATAGAAAATATTTTTGATTTTACAAATTTTGCGTGATTAATTTTCTTACCTCTTAATTGAGTTACAAGTGCTTAAAAAGGCTAAAAGGATTTTTTGTAATTAAGTTGGTTTCATTTCTTCTAGATACAAAACGATTTCTTGGGGTAGAATTATTTTGAAGACAAATTCACTGTTAATCTTGTAATTTTATAAAATTTAACTGTATGAATACATTGACTGCTTAGATTTAATATTTGTAAATATATGAAGTAATTGATGCCTTTACTTGAGGACAAGCAAAGAATGAGTTTGAGGAGGTTGATAAATTCGTATTTTTAGTAACTTTAACCCATTAAATCATGTATATTGTATTATTATTTCAAGCTTAATTGTATATTTTACACAAATTTAATGGTAGGTTCTGAAGAAGAAATAACAAAAATGGCCACAAAAGCCAACTTTTGAAGTGAATTTTCGGCGCAATACTGAAGGAACAAGGTAGAATGACCTTGACACGAGTAAATCGAGATTGAATTTGGCCAAACGGAGTGCGAAAACTGATTCAGGACGCTTAAAAATCTTGAAGTAGCCTTGGTCAACTTTTTGGTCAAAGTCAAAGGGTGAATAGTAAAAGTCAAAGTAAACTTTTGATCCAAGTCAAGTAAACTTTTGGTCAAAGTCAAAGTCAATGGGTGAATAGTAAAAGGCAAAGTCAACGTATGAATAGTAAAATCAACGTGTGAGTAGTATATTCGCTGACATCACGCTAACTCAATGATGACCTAGGCGAATGACATCACGCTGACACAATGATGACCTAGGCGAATGACATCATGCTGATACAATAATGACCTAGGCAAATGATATCACGCTGACATATTTATGACATCATGGTTTGAATAGTACTTGTGAATAGTGTCAAAATTTCTCTATAAATACTCCATTTCCCATTTCATTTTTCTGGTACGATTTTCTCTTCTTAGCTTAGATTTTGCTATTGTGTTTGAGTGCTTTAGTTATTATTTTTAGTTGTGTGCAAAGCTTTAATTCCAAAGGGAAGGTCTAGTGAGCTATCATCATACCGAAATCATACCGGTTTACCAAAATCCGTTCAACACGATAAGTATTCTTTTATTTTGGTTTTCGTTATGATTTCTTGTACTTTACAGTTTATTATGGCACACTAGACCCGAGATTCGGGGTGGTACGTGTGAGGTTACTCTTGTACATATGTTGTGATTCAGATTTATTAAAGTCTCGTATTTCTATTTCTAAGTATTCTTTGATTAATTATACGTATACTTGTAGTTATGTTATATTTAATTGAAAGTACATATACGCCTGGTTTTGTAAACCAGTGGCAATACGAGACTACCTCGGATGGATTCTAGTCTGGTTGTACCGACACCTCCAGGTTATATAAGTGAAAGATTAATTGAGAGATTAGAAATCGTTAGGTTGTACCAATACATCCAGTCTTGTTAATTAATTAATCTTATCACTTACGTAATTAAAGGCTCATTTCAGTAGTGGGAGCTTGTAGCCCTATTTCTGAAGGACTTAACTTTTAATCTGAATCAATAACTTTGTACTTGCGTATACTGAGCTATAACCACCCTGAATCATTAACCCTTTGATTTTTACTGTTGAGTGTTGTGATTATTTAATTTAGTACTTTTGATTAATTCTCTTTTGGACCTTGTTACTAGCATATCTTTGGACATTTTGTGGACATCTCATGGACTTAATTTTTCGTACTTCCGTACTTTTAGACTTTTGGACTTTTAGACTTTTGGACTTTTGGACTTAATCAAATTTATCCGTGACGGAAAATAGTCAAACAATTCTAAATTAAGGACTTAAATTAATTTAATAACCCAATCTCTGTGGATCGACCCTCTACTTGCCACAGCTAGAGGTAATTCAAGGTAAGTAATATTTTCAATCATTTAGCCTAGCTGTGGCGAGTAAAGGGTCGATCCACGGAGATTGGGTTATCAAGTTAAGTTAAGTCCTTAATTTAGAATTGTTTGACTATCTCCCGTCACGGATAAGTTTGATTAAGTCCAAAAGTCCAAAAGGGCCGGTAAATTAAGTCCAAAAGTCCAAGAGTCCAAAGGTACGGTACAAAGCTAAAATAATTTAGTCTAGGAGTGGTTAATTTAATTTAGCGGGTCCATGATTTGGAATGATAAATTCGATCAGAGTATTTAAGTATGATATTATATATTTAAATTAAAATAATAAATCATTCAAGAAATAGGGCTACAAGCTCCCACTTCAGAAGTTAGCCTTAGATACGTAAGTAATAGGACTAATTAATTAACAAGACTGAATATGTTGGTACAACCTAACAATATCCAACCTCTCAATTAATCTTCTTACTTACGTACCCCAGAGGTGCTAGTATAACCTAGCTAATTCTGTCCGAGGTAGTCACGTATTGCCACTGGTTTACAAAACCGGGCGAATATGTACTTTCAATTAACTATAACATAACTACAAGAATATGCATAATAAATTGATAATACTAAGTAATGAAAATACGAGACTTTAATAAATCTGAATCAAAACATATAAAAAAATATCTTTACTTATTTATCATTCCAAAAATAAGGGTCTAAAGTGCTATAATTAGATTTACAAAACGGAAATCAAAATCAAGAATAAAAGTTACCAAATTTAAGCACGTCTTGATTTAGCCGGCTCGATTTCTCCAAAGCTATGGCATAATCCATAAGCCCGGCCCTTATTTTAGGACCCTAACTAAACTAAACTAACCTACTCCTAAGCTAAAATATGAGAAAAACTGATTATATATAAAGAAGCTTGGCTAAGAAGAGAAAAAATGGTACAAGAAAAATGAAATGAGGAACAAAGTATTTATAGAGAAATTTTGCACTATTCAAACCATGATGTCATCAATGTGTCAGCGTGACGTCATTTGCCTAGGTCATCATTGTGTTAGCGTGATGTCATTCGCCTAGGTCATCATTGTGTCAACGTGATGTTAGCGAAGATACTAATCACGCGTTGACTTTAATATTCATGGTTGACTTTGACTTTTGCTATTCATCTGTTGACTTTGACTTTGACCAAAATTTGACTTTTACTATTTACCTGTTGACTTTGACTTTGAACAAAAAGTTGACCAAGGCTACTTCAAGGTTTTTCAGCATTCTGAATCCGTTTTCGCACTCCGTTTGGCCAAATTCAATCTCGATTTGCTAGTGTCAAGGTTGTTCTACCTTCCTCGTTCAGTATTGCGCCGAAATTTCACTTCAAAATTTGGCTTTTGTGGCCATTTTTGTTATTTCTTCTTCAGAACCTATATTGCATTAAATTTGTATAAAATCTACAATTAAGCTTGAAATAATAATGCAATATACATGATTTAATTGGTTAAAGTTACTAAAAATACGAATTTATCAACCTCCTCAAACCCATTCTTTGCTTGTCCTCAAGTAAAGGCATCAATTACTTCATATATTCATAAATATTAAATCTAAGCAGTTAATGTATTCATACAGTTAAATTTTATAAAATTACAAGATTAACAGTACATTTGTCTTCCAAATAATTCCACCCCCAGAAATCGTTTTGTATCAAGAAGAAATGAAACCAACTTAATTACAAAAAATCCTTTGAGCCTTTTAAAGCACTTGTAACTCAATTAAAAAGTAAGAAAATTAATCACGCAAAATTTATAAAATCGAAAATATTTTATATGGATAGTCATGAAATGTTAAAACTCAATTACCTTCCAAATCATGTAGTACTCCCTTAGAGTTTTTTCTATATTTTTTTCTTTTTTTTTTCTTTTTTCTTTTTATGAAATAGATGACTCAAATGATAGATTTTGGTTGATTCAACAACTTTATTAAAGTATTGTCTTTCTTCGGTTGAATTGTGTATGGTGAAAGAAGGCTTGTCTGGCAAGAAATATATTAATAGTTTTTTCATAACAAAAATGCACAAAAATGGTTAGAAGAAAGCATTTGTTATGAATTTTTTTGCTGCCTCTTTTTGTTGAATCAACATTTTTGATATTTGAATGATGTTGAGCGAGTCATCTACACATTTTTGTTTTTTTTTTGTTTTCTTTTCAAAGTAGTATACCGATCAAGAAAAATAAGTCAAATTTTAATAAAACACAACATCTCACATTGAAAACATCTCAATCTACTCTTTTTTTTTATAATTAATCAAAAACTTCTAATTGAATCATGTGACGCTGTTGGGATGTAATAGTAGTTAACAAGGTTTCAAAAAAAAAATCTAGATATAAACTCAACTCTTAGCGGTTAATCATTTTTTCATTCCAAATTCACAGTTAATTCAAATATTTTATCAAAATCCAATCATATTTCAAAACTTGACTACTCAACTTTAATTATCTTGAATAATTGAAGCACGAAAAATGGAAATTGGAAATTTTAAAATTTTGGAAAAGTTTTTAGCAAGTGGTATCAACTATTTGCTCCTCCTCAAACCCGAACCTTACATTGCTCTTAATGTAAGAAAGTGATGTAATGCATTGCAAATTAAAAAGAAAGATACAACCTGATAAAAATTCCAAGCATTGTTCCTCAAATGGTTCTGAAATAAGAATTGTCATTAAAAGTTCCAAACACCAACATTAGTTATGAGGATAAAAACAAAAGTGATCCAAAATAAAATTTAAACTGAATGATATATACAATGTGGTTTCGCAAGGACTAAAATTTTTTATGTTAAACAAAATTTAAATCACACAAAATAAAGCAAACACCATTTTTTTCAAAGTGTTTTTTCTTTAAGGGAGAGAAATTTAACAAACCAAATTAAAATATACACAATAAATCTCCTTTAACGGTTTGCTAACAAATGCATTGGAGGAGACTCATAATATATACACTAATAAATGTATACCCATAACAGTTGTTGAAAATTAAGTTTTTTTTTTTTTGTGAACCGCAGGTGAGGGAGTTCGGACATTGGCTAGATCTACATCCCGAGTTTCAACAAATCGGCATCAAACATCCATACTCCATTTTTTTAAATCCCGTCAGCTTGTTTTTGTTTTTGTTTTTTTTTTGAATAACCAAATTCAACATCAAAACAAAATTAGTGTAAAAACTAGGTAAATAACCACAATAAATTAAGATTACCATACTAAAAATAATAAAAATAAAACTCACAAATTTTATTCATAGAAATGGAAACGGTACATTAACTTAACAAATACAACAATAAAACAACCTATATTATAAGCCTACTTCTTTCTCTTTTCCCAGGAACTGGGCAGTTCATGATGAACCACCCAAACCAAATAAAGAAGAATCACAATAATAACACCAAGAACCACAAGCAACGACTCTCTGCCGTGAGACGTTTAAACAACACCATCTTCGTGGAAATTTTAACAAAAAAAAAAAAACTGAAGAAGAAGAAGAAGTTTTATGGAGAGAAAGGTAGGAGATGGCAGCGGCAAAGAGGAGATAAAAAAAATGGTAGGGTTAGGGTTTTTAAAACTTTTTGGCCACCCATTTTTTTCATTTTTTTTTCAACAAAACAAAGAAAACAACACAAATTATTAGAAAAGCCTAGAAACTAAAAATCTTTTCTTCCTTCGTGGATTCGTCTCATCCTAATCATAAGATAGATGAGGAAGATGTACAAGAAGAAGAATAAGGCAAAAATGGCCACAATAAGAGGCAAAACTTGGTCAGTCATGTCGAGTTGATGAAACAAGTTTTGGAGATGGAGAGAAAATTGTGATTTTTGTGTGAGAGAGATTGAGGTGTCGGCGGTGAAGAGAAAGAAGAATGAGGGAAAGAAAGATTAGGGTAAAAACCCTTTTTACCGACCCCCCACGTTTTTTTTAAAAAAATTTAAAATTTTTTTAAAATTTTTTTTTTTTGAAGACAAATTTAATCACCCAGACCATTTAAACTCTTTTATGGGGTTCAAGAGTTTGTGAGAAAATGAGAACATTTCAGGATTTTAGGCCATTTAAAGATTAATGAAGATGTAATCTTCCTCAAACCTATGTTATACAAAATCACACATTTTTTCTTTTTAAAAAAAAAATGCATTAAGCTGGATAAAGACTCATTTGGTACAAAAGATAAATGACAGAAAATAAAACTTGAACCCTAACACCACAAGAATCCCTAGGTTGCCTCCTAGGAGCGCTAAGTTTAACGTCTTCAGCCAGACAAAGTCTATAAAATAACAAAATTGACTAAAATAAAAATACAAACTAAAAACTAAAATATATACATATTAACACTTATATACATAAATAAAAGACTTATCTTATTTGATGAACACCGATCCTCGGCAACGGCGCCAATTTTTTATCGCGTCATTTTGCACTCAAAAATAGTAAGGTTAGCTGATTGAAAATATTGCTTACCTTGAATTACCTCTAGCTGTGGCGAGTAGAGGGTCGATTCACGGAGATTGGGTTATCAAGTTAAGTTAGGTCCTTAATTTAGAATTGTTTGACTATCTCCCGTCACGAATAAGTTTGATTAAGTCTAAAAGTCCAAAAAGTACGGTAAATTAAGTCCAAAAGTCCAAGAGTCCAAAGGTACGGCACAAAGCTAAAATAATTTAGTCTAGGAGTGGTTAATTTAATTTAGTTGGTCCATGATTTGGAATGATAAATTCGATCAGAGTATTTAAGTGTAATATTATAGATTTAAATTAAAATAATAAATCATTTAAGAAATAGGGTTACAAGCTCCCACTTCTGAAGTTAGCCTTAGATACGTAAGTAATAAGACTAATTAATTAACAAGACTGAATATGTTAGTACAACCTAACGATATCCAACCTCTCAATTAATCTTCTTACTTACGTACCCCGGAGGTGCTGGTACAACCTAGCTAATTCTGTCCGAGATAGTCACGCATTGCCACTGGTTTACAAAACCGGGCGTATGTGTACTTTTAATTAACTATAACATAACTACAAGAATATGCATAATTAATTAATAATACTAAGCAATGAAAATACGAGACTTTAATAAATCTGAATCAAAACATAATCGATGCATATTCTTGTAGTTATGTTATAGTTAATTAAAAGTACATATACGCCCGGTTTTTTAAACCAGTGGCAATACGTGACTACTTCGGACGGAATTAGCTAGGTTGTACCAGCACCTCCGGGGTACGTAAGTAAGAAGATTAATTGAGAGGTTGGATATCGTTAGGTTGTACTAACATATTCAGTCTTGTTAATTAATTAGTCTTATTACTTACGTATCTAAGGCTAACTTCAGAAGTGGGAACTTGTAGCTCTATTTCTTGAATGTTTTATTATTTTAATTTAAATCTATAATATTACACTTAAATACTCTGATCGAATTTATCATTCCAAATCATGGACCTACTAAATTAAATTAACCACTCCTAGACTAAATTATTTTAGCTTTGTACCGTACCTTTGGACTCTTGGACTTTTGGACTTAATTTACCATACCTTTTGGACTTTTGGACTTAATCAAACTTATCTGTGACAGGAGATAGTCAAACAATTCTAAATTATGGACTTAACTTAACTTGATAACCCAATCTCCATGGATTGAACCTCTACTCGCCACAGCTAGAGGTAATTCAAGGTAAGCAATATTTTCAATCAGCTAACCTTACTATTTTTTAGCACAAAACGACGCGATAAAAAATTGGCGCCGTTGCCGGGGATCGGTGTTCATCAAATAAGATAAGTCTTTGATTTATGTATATAAGTGTTAATATGTATATATTTTAGTTTTTAGTTTGTATTTTTATTTTAGTTAATTTTGTTATTTTATAGACTTTGTTTGGCTGAAGACGTTAAACTTAGCGCTCCTAGGAGGCAACCTAGGGATTCTTGTGGTGTTAGGGTTCAATTTTTATTTTCTGTCATTTATCTTTCATACCAAATGAGTCTTTATCCATCTTAATGCATTTAAAAAAAAAATCAAAATCAAAAAGAAAAAAATGTGTGATTTTTGTAGAACATAGGTTTGAGGAAGATTACATCTTCATTAATCTTTAAATGGCCTAAAATCCTGAAATGTTCTCATTGTCTCACAAACTCTTGAACCCCAGAAAAGAGTTTAAATGGTCTGGGTGGTTAAATTTGTTTTCAAAAAAATTAAAAAAAAATTAATTTTTTTTTTAAAAAAAACGTGGGGGGTCGGTAAAAAGGGTTTTTACCCTAATCTTTATTTCCCTCATTCTTCTTTCTCTTCACCGCCGACACCTCAATCTCTCTCACACAAAAATCACAATTTTCTCTCCATCTCCCAAACTTATTTCATCAACTCGACATGACCGACCAAGGTTTGCCTCTTATTGTGGCCATTTTTGCCTTATTTTTCTTCTTGTACATCTTCCTCATTTATCTTGTGATTAGGATGAGACGAATCCATGAAGGAAGAAAATATTTTTAGTTTCTAGGCTTTTGTAATAAGTTTTGTTGTTTTGTTTGTTCTGTTAAAAAAAAATGAAAAAAAGGGGCGGACGAAAGGTTTTCAAACCCCTAACCCTACCTTTTTTTTTCTTCATCTCCTCCTTACCGCTGCTATCTCCTACCTTTCTCCCCACAAAACTTCTACTTCTTCCGTTTTTTTTTGTTAAAATTTTCATGAAGATGGTGTTGTTTAAACAACTCATGGCAGAGGAGTCGTTGCTAGTGGTTCTTGGTGTTATTATTGTGATTCTTCTTTATTTGGCTTGGGTGGTTCATCATGAACTGCCTAGTTCCTGGGAAAAGAGAAAGAAGTAGGCTTATAATATATGTTGTTTTATTGTTGTATTTGTTAAGTTAATGTGCCGTTTCCATTTCCATGAATAAAATTTGTGAGTTTTATTTTTATTGTTTTTAGTATGGTAATCTTATTTTATTGTGGTTATTTACTAGTTTTTACACTAATTTTGTTCTTATGTTGAATTTGGTTTATCAAAAAAAAACAAAAACAAAAACAAAAACTAGCCGACGGGATTTAAAAAAATGGAGTATGGATGTTTGATGGTGATTTGTTGAAACTCGGGATATAGATATGGCCAGTGTCCGAACTCCATCACCTAAGGTTCACAAAAAATATAAAAATAAAAATAAATAAACTTAATTTTCAGCAACTGTTATGGCTATACATTCATTAGTGTATATATTCTGAGTCTCCTCCAATGCATATGTTAGCAAACCATTAAAGGAGATTTATTGTGTATATTTTAATTTGGTTTGTTAAATTTCTCTCCCTTAAAGAAAAAACACTTTGAAACAAATGGTGTTTGCTTTATTTTGTGTGATTTAGATTTTGTTTAACATAAAAAATTTTAGTCCTTACAAAACCACATTGTATATATCATTCAGTTTAAATTTTGTTTTGGATCACTTTTGTTTTTATCCTCATAACTAATGTTAGTGTTTGGAGCTTTTAATGACAATTCTTCTTTTAGAACCATTTGAGGAACAATGCTTGGAATTTTTATCAGGTTGTATCTGTAACGCCCCGATCCCTCACGAGACTGGTACTCCTATTTATCATGCTATTCTCACCCAATTCTAAACCCCGGGCACGAAATTTAAGGGAAAACGGATGAAGTTTCCCCTATATATATGACTATTTGGAAACCTGCAAACAACAAAATACAACCACAAGAGCATAATCCACAACTTCAATCTGTTTCAACCCTATCACCATGCAAGTCAACTAAACCGAAGAGTAAACGATTGAAGTAATTACAAACCACTAGCACCCAACTATCACCCAAGACTAAAACTTTAATATTACATTTCTTAAGATATCACAAATACATATATGACCATAAGGTCTCAAATAGTATACAGGTACATAATGTACACATTCTTCCATGTTCTTCATACTGATAGAGCAGGCAGGCCACACAGAAGGCAATCCTATTTCCAGCTTATAGCACTGATCCTGAAAGGTGTTAGAAACGAGGGTGAGTATACACCATGTATACTCAGTGAGGGAGGTGATGCAGCATACCGAGGCGTGCAATATGATATGCAAACATAAGAAAACATATATATGCAACATAAACCAGCAAGATAGAAAGCCAAGTAATTAACCACATTAAAAAGGATACGGTTCCACTTCAAGTCTTCAATCATGAACCACGAGCCACGAGCCACGAGCTTCACGCAAATGCCGGCAAACCCCAAACACCAACAAGTTGGGATACTCCAGATGTATCCCGATCCTACGACCCTTTCTCCTGAGGTAGGTCCATGCCCAGCAGGTGAACCATGCCTCTGGGGTAGTGGAGTATGCCTCAGCGAGAAGGGAATAGGCGCCATGGTAGTCGAGGGAGCACGGCAAGCCCGACTCCGCCCGTGTTTCTTGACGCTACCATGTCCGAAAAGGTTGCGCAACCCCGAGCCAAGCCACAAGCATTCAAGATATCAAATAACACATAAGAGGGTCGACAAAATAGGCCGCCCTCACATATATGCACAATATATATTTACAATAACATGAAATAGCTTTATAGTACCAATAGTAGCAATCAACATGACTTTTACTCACAATCAATTCAAATAGCTTTATTATACTTTAGATAGTCAATACAATGCAAGACAACTCAACAACAAGTTCCAAATACAACAAGAATGACTAAAAACTACTTTTCCCCTTTCTTTAACCAAGATTTCTTTCTCCTATGAGCGTTTCAAGGTTTCCAAACCATATTCTAATCATACTATATTCTTAATTAAGCCCAAAGACACCTATTAAGATCATAAAAATCCAGTTTAGAAGCAAAAGTTCGGGAAGGCCCCGAGCGGGTTTGAACTACAACTATACTAATCGAACCCCATTTTCGCGTAACGAAAACACCAAAAGTGCTTCCTTATCCCAAAGATACCCAAACCATAGCCCAAACTTGCCCGGATTGCTCAACGAGAAAAGTCCCCTTTTTAAAGTTGACTAACTACGCAATTTAGCTCGGTTTTGGTTGATTCAACTTCACGTGGCTTTTCAACTAGCTTCTCTAGAGCCTAGAGCATCTAATTAAAGTCCCAATTCAAGCTAATTAGCAATTTCATTCAAAACCCTAACAACAAGCATTATTCATTATCTCTTTCATTCAATTGGAGCATTCTACCATAGAATTTGCTAACAAGCTTAAAAAGTCTACTCTATAGGCTCTAATAACTACATATTAAGCATTTATAACAAGTATAATAGCAATAATCAACAAATCAAAATTTTTAATATATGAACATAAACTTAGATAGCTATAAGAATGCAACTCCCTCACTTGTATGAAGATGTAGGCAAGGTGGTGAAGCTCCTAGGTGCTCTAGAATCCTCCCTAAGCAAGCCAAGAGCTCAACTCCAAGGTTTGATGAAGAAATTCTCCTCCTATGCCATTTTCGGATTTGCTACAGTAATTCCAGCTTTTGCACTCTTTTTTTTTGTTTTGGCTCTTATTATATTATATAGGTAATAGACTAAGGAAATAATGGGTTAGGTTAGTAAATTGGGTCTAATTAAACATATTTAAGGGTCTAATAAAAGTCCAAAGTCTAGCTAATTCACTAAAAGTCCAAATAAAAATTATACAAAAAGTTACTATTCTTTCGTAATACTATTCATTCAAGACGAAAACTATTTTCTAAATGCATACTCCCAACATTAAATACACAAAATAATATTTTTCACATTCCTCCTACATGATATGTGACAGGAGAAAAATACAGTTCAGAAAAAATTAACAGTAAATTTTCCTTATGAATAGTATCTTATACTAAAAATTGAATAAATGTACATTTAATGCTCAAATAAGATATTCAACAATTGAAAATGAATATGAAGAGGTTCTCAGTCGTCACAGTATCTCTCTTTTTAATTTGCAATGCATTGCATCACTTTCTTACATTGAGGGCAATGTAAGGTTCGGGTTTGAGGAGAAGCAAATAGTCGATACCACCTGCTAAAAACTTTTTCAAAATTTAAAAATTTTCAATTTCCATTTTTCGTGCTTCATTTATTCAAGATAATTAAAGTTGAGTAGTCAAGTATTAAAATATGGTTGGATTTTGATAAAATATTTGACTTAACTGTGAATTTGGAATGAAAAAATGATTAGCCGCTAAGAGTTGAATTTATATCTAGATTTTTTTTTGAAACCTTGTTAACTATTATTACATCCCAACAGCGTCACATGAATCAATTAGAAAGTTTTGATTAATTATCAAAAAAGGAGTAGATTGAGATGTTTTTAATGTGAGATGTTGTGTTTTATTAAAATTTGACTTATTTTTCTAGATCAGTATACTCCTTTGAAAAAAAAAACAAAAATGTGTAGATGACTCGCTCAACATCATTCAAATATCAAAAGTGTTGATTCAACAAAAAGAGGCAGAAAAGAAATCCATAACAAATGATTTCTTCTAACCATTTTTGAGCATTTTTGTTATGAAAAAGCTATTAATATATTTCCTGCCAGACAAGCCTTCTTTCACCAAACAACAATTCAACCGAAGAAAAGGCAATACTTCAATGAAGTCGTTGAATCAACCAACATCTATCATTCGAGTCATCTATTTCATAAAAAGAAAAAAGAAAAAAAAAGAAAAAAATATAGAAAAAAATCTAAGGGAGTACTACATGATTTGGAAGGTAGTTGAGTTTTAACATTTCAAGCCATAGAAAATATTTTCGATTTTATAAATTTTGCATGATTAATTTTCTTACTTCTTAATTGAGTTACAAGTGCTTAAAAAGGCTCAAATGATTTTTTGTAATTAAGTTGGTTTCATTTCTTCTAGATACAAAACGATTTCTTGGGGTGAAATTGTTTGGAAGACAAATTCACTGTTAATCTTGTAATTTCATAAAATTTAACTGTATGAATACATTGACTGCTTAGATTTAATATTTATGAATATATGAAGTAATTGATGCATTTACTTGAGGACAAGCAAAGAATGGGTTTGAGAAGGTTAATAAATTCGTATTTTTAGTAACTTTAACCTATTAAATCATGTATATTGTATCATTATCTCAAGCTTAATTGTATATTTTACACAAATTTAATGCAATATAGGTTCTGAAGAAGAAATAACAAAAATGGCGACAAAAGTCAACTTTTGAAGTGAAATTTCGGCGTAATACTGAAGGAGGAAGGTAGAACGACTTTGACACGTGCAAATTGAGATTAAATTTAGCCAAACGGAGTGCGAAAACAGATTCAGAACGCTGAAAAACCTTGAAGTAGCCTTGGTCAACTTTTTGGTCAAAGTCAAAGTCAATGGTGAATAGTAAAAGTCAAAGTCAAAGTCAACGGGTAAATAGTAAAAGTCAAAGTCAATGCATAAATAGTAAAGTCAACGTGTGAATAGTATCTTCACTGACATCACGCTGACACAATGATGACCTAGGCGAATGACATCACGCTGACACAATGATAACCTAGGCAAATGACATCACGCTGACACATTAATGACATCATGGTTTGAATAGTATTTGTGAATAGTGCCAAAATTTCTTTATAAATACTCCATTCCTCATTTCATTTTTCTGGTACCATTTTTTCTTTTCTTAGCCAAGCTTCTTTATATATAATCAGTTTTTCTCATATTTTAGCTTAGGAGTAGGTTAGTTTAGTTTAGTTAGGGTCCTAAAATAAGGGCCGGGCTTATGGATTATGCCATAGCTTTGGAGAAATCGAGCCGGCTAAATCAAGACGTGCTTAAATTCGGTAACTTTGATTCTTGATTTCGATTTCCGTTTTGTAAATCTGATTATGGCACTTTAAACCCTTATTTTTGGAATGATTAATAAGTGAGGATATTTTTGTATATATTTTGATTCAGAGTTATTAAAGTCTCGTATTTTCATTGCTTAGTATTATCAATTAATTATGCATATACTTATAGTTATGTTATAGTTAATTGAAAGTACATATACGCCCGGTTTTGTAAACCACTGGCAATACGAGACTACCTCAGACGGAATTAGCTAGGTTGTACCAGCACATCCGGGGTACATAAGTAAGAAGATTAATTGAGATGTTGGATATTGTTAGGTTGTACCAACATATTCAGTCTTGTTAATTAATTAGTCCTATTACTTACGTATCTAAGGCGAACTTTAGAAGTGGGAGCTTGTAGCCCTATTTCTTGAATTATTTATTCTTTTAATTTAAATCTATAATATTACACTTAAATACTCCGATCGAATTTATCATTCCAAATCATGGACTCGCTAAATTGAATTAACCACTCCTAGAATAAATTATTTTAGCTTTGTACCATACCTTTGGACTCTTGGACTTTTGGATTTAATTTACAGTACCTTTTGGACTTTTGGACTTAATCAAACTTATTTGTGACGGGAGATAGTCAAACAATTCTAAATTAAGGACTTAACTTAACTTGATAGCCCAATCTCCGTGGATCGATCCTCTACTCGCCACAGCTAGAGGTAATTCAAGGTAAGCAATATTTTCAATCAGTTAACCTTACTATTTTTTAGCGCAAAACTACGCGATCAGGATCTTATGCGATCTATTAATCGATTAACTAGAAATCTTTGGTCAAGGTAGAATAGTGGAAGTCGTTCCACAGATTATTCATAAGTTACTACTTAAATAGATTTCAGTATATGATTGAGTAATAGAGTTTGACTATCTTATCCATGACTTTAGCTCAATCGGGATAGTTTAGACACAAGGATTTCATTGCGTAGAAATTACTTAGAAATAGTTCATGTACTTGCACTTTATCATTAATTGGATAATCACTATATAATACTAGGTGTGACTCGCGATTTGTGACTTAATTAGAACGGTTCTAATTAAATATTAATTGGATTAATAATTCGCTGTTGATTAATTAATTATTAATCCGAGAGGTCACACACGAAACAGATTAACGAATTAATTGGATTAGAAAAAAAAATTAAATTAATTTTAGGATAGTCCTAATATTAATTTAATGGACTCGTAGTAATTAAATAATTGATTTGGTTATTGCAGAGTCCAAGTCTGGTCAATTTAGACTGACTTATATATGAGTGTAGGTCATAAGGAGTTCCCATATAAAGAAATGTTCTGACACAAAAAATTAGCACACAAATCTCTGTCAGATAGAAAATAATACGGGTTTTCTCTAAAAGCTCTAGTGGGGGCTAGATATGATTAGTTGCGCGAATCTCATGTGGATTACTCTTGGAGACTTCACGCGTGGGAAACTCATGTCAAATATCTACCATTTTTTTGTGTTTAGAGGTAATCCTAAAACTACACATTAAATTTAATTAGATTTTTTAAATCTACGTGAATAACCATGAACGGATATATATAATTAATTTTGCTGCGTAATTAAAAATTTTAATTATCATGTATGTTTCCCAACAGCAAGTTCGCTGTCATTTTAATCTAAACGAACGATGTAATTATTGCCCAAGATATTCATGGTAAGATCAGTTATTTGAAGCTCCACCTCGACCAACAGTTCAGTATTAAAGCCCTTTAAAACTCATATTTTTTTGGGAATTGTTCTTGGCAAATGAAAGTATGTTCTTAACATTCTTGTTGAATATGGTCTTACAAAAGCCAAGCTCAGTGGGTTTCCCATGTAGCAACAACACAAGTTGTCAATCAATCCAGGTCGCTATAGACATCTGACCTAATATATGTTGCTTAGTTCACATTTTAAGTCAGTTTATGCAGGACAACTGTCAACCCCATTTGAGTGCTCGTTCAGTAGAAGAATTTGGAGGAATTGTATGAAAAAAGTTAAAGATCAAAGTTATGGGTATCTAATGGGAAAGGGTGTTACTTGGTGTACCAGAATGGCGCAAAGGAAAACTTTGCAATCTCAGCTTCTTAAACTGAGTTTCATGGCCTGCATCTATTTCCTATGGAATGAAAGGAATGCAAGAATTTTCAAGAATGAGTTTGCCGCTGAGGAGCAAGTTATGAAAAGGATTGAAAATGAAGTCCGTTTCAAGATGTTTTCTACCAAAAAGGTTATGAACAATAGAAACAATGGAAAACTTTGTAGATTGTGGAATTTAAATAATAAGCTTATTAGTTAAGTTTCAAGAGCTTTTTATTTTTGTAAGATTGACACATTTGTAAATAGCTCTGCCACAGGTTTTTGTTTAGTGGAACGAAATGATCTCTTGCTGATTGAGCAAAAACTATCAACCTCATTTGGATGCAATGCTTTGAGTCCTACATTATCCAAAGGGCAATCCTGGGCAAGGTCTCTTGCCCCATCTTCAAGAATCATGCATCTTCATGCCTACTATATGATATTATGCAGATTGGGATGGGTGCCCTACAACCAAATGATCCACCAATGACTATAAAATCTTCCTTGGATCTTTTTCTTATCTCTTACTATAAGTATAACAGTTGTTTCTCATTCATCAATTGAGTCAAAATATCGAGGCGGTAACAACAACCAACAAGTGAGATAATCTGGCTCCGCCAACAAGGCAAGAAGTATTTGTTAAGTTATATATTATTCTCTATTAAGAACCTGTCCCCCCCTATCTTGTGATAATTAGGCTGCCATTCATTTTGTAACAGAATCCATCTTTCATGATTAGACCAAACATATTGAAATCAATTGCCATTTCATGCGAGAGCACATTCAAGCAAATCAATTAGGTCCTCATTCCATCTCTTTCTACAATCAGGTAGCTAATATCTTCAACGAATTGTTGGGTGTGAACAGTTTCATTATCTACTTAAGTTGGACAATATTTCGACCCTCCATGCACCAACTTGAGGGGGTCTATTAGAAGTCTGGCACAAAGTCGCCTAGGCAAGCAAGGAACCCCTCGGGCGACAAGTTGGCAATGAGCTCCAAAATAATACTGTGGACGTTTTCTGCCCGGACATATTAATTAGCGGCTCAAGCAGGATTCTTAGTGAAAAATCAGTTCTTACTGATTTATTTGGTTACCAATTGTAGAATCTCTTGTACACGGTTTAGGCAGATTTTTTAGCTAATTATATTTTGTTAAACATATTTATTGCTAGTGATTTCACATTATAAACTATATATACATCTTTCCCTTATCAATAAAATCAATTTTTACCAAGTTCTTTTCCTCTTATCTTCAAGCTTCATTTTTTATCCATGGAAGAAAACCGAAAATGGATCAAAATATAACCAGTAAAACGTCATGGAGAGAGAAAATCAATGACTAGTCAAAAGCTTCATATATATATATATATATATATATATATATATATATATATATATATATTTCTTTTTCTATGGCAGAAAATTTGACTACATTATCTTAGAATTCTAGAAAGAGAAGGTCAGCTTCGTCTATGCTATAGATAGAATGAGTGGTTAGCATCCGATTACACCCTGCACAGGAAAAAAAGTAGGTGTCAGTGTCAATGAAGTCGTAATACATTTTTTTTTTCAATTAAATTTCTATTATATAATGTATTCTAGAAACTCGATGACTGAAAAATTGTCATGATGTATTCTAGAAACTAGATGATTTTTAGTTAAAGAATTAGTCTAATCGTGCGGTGTTTGGTCGACTTTCTGATTATTTTTTCTCCACCAAATAAAAGATTGAACAATTTTACATATAAATTGCTTTTTTGACATTAATTACAATCACAGACATTTAAATGCAGAGATTAGCATGTATATATATTGGAACTTCATATTCTGATCTAAGCATGCATCATGCATACACAATTATATTAAAAATATTAAATTAATTAAGTATATATTTTTTAATAATTTAAATTTTTAGATTAAGTGATACTTGACATGATCTTAGAACCCAGTAGTTATTATCCAAAGTCATGGGTTTAAATCTCAAACAATTTTATCTCGTATATCACATGCATGGATAACTCAAAAAAACTCCACTTGCACGTAAACAGACGATGAGTTGGATTATCAATCTTAAAGCCTAAATATTTTCATTTGGAGTCAAAATTCCTTAATTTCCAAATAAGTAATACTTCTTCTGTATCATAATTTGCTATATTTTTACAGATAAGAATGAAACTTACGTCATGACAACACTAGATTAAAGACAGATATCATAGAAAACAATTATCACTATAAGCACTAAGTTTTAAGTGTCTTGATAAATTTACTGCTCATTCGTCAAGATATTTCAAACAAACCAGTTATATTAATACCCGCAAAAACTCGTATTGGTTAGAAAGAAAGGAACCATAACCATAACTATAAATGCAAATCAAAGATTGAGTATTATTTTGGATACTTACTCCAGAAATTCTATGTTTATGAAGGGCACTGAAGGATTGGCAATAGTTCCAAAAGCAGTGTTGGAGAGGACGATGCTGGTTCCAGCTCTCGAAGGCCTAGAAACCGATGTTTGTGCTCGATCAACGATCCGGACTTGAATTGTCTGCTCAGAAGTGCAAGTCCCTCGCAGTGGCCCGCTTATGCATTTCACCAAATATTGCCTTCCACAAGCTGCACCATTGTCCCATATCCCTTCACTCGCAGCTGCAAACAAGCCGCTTGACGGGAACTGAGTACCATCATTCCCAAAACATGCTGTGGCTGTCGATATATATATATATATATATCAAATCATCAAACATATATGGTTTCTCGATTGCATGAGCGATAGTTCCAAAATAAAGCATTCAAAATATATCAAATGATCATATATATTCGACCAAGTACTACGAATCAAATAATTGATATCACTCGACTAATTTGCTTCATTCTTCTTTATATATATGAGAATAATAATTTGACATTTTATACGTGAATTAATTATTACCATACAAAGAAGAAATGAAGTATTTGTAAGCACGTATAAAATATATGTATTCCAATATGCATGATTTGGCAGCACAATATACATAAATATAATTAGCAACGGAATCACATACCTGTTTGAGTTATGATAAAAACAAGTTGAAATCGTTATCCAATTTCTGACAAAGTCTTCCTCTTCCTTCTTCTACCCAGGAATAACTAATGTTTATGGGAACAATTAGTTTTAGGGTTAGAGCAGGAGAGGGGACCTAGCCATATATTTATAATTATTCTAACGGGTCTTCCCATAAAAGGTTTAGTAAGAATATAAGGCCTACACACAATTAACCATATATGAATTTATGAGGTGGGCTTAAAAGCAATATGATCACAACCCAGTCTCTATGAATCAGAGATTCAACCTATTTTTATAAAACCAAAAATAATTAACAATAGCCCACTTAAGAGAAATATTCCAACAGTCTCCCACTTGAGCAACGTTAATTGTTTTGTTTATTTTTAAAAAATATTTTGAAAACATTTATTAGGCTGAATAATAAACTTAACGTGGCCACAATTTTGAAAACACTGATTCATAGAACAATACCTTGAACACAATCTTTCCAATAAGATTATCAAACATCGAATCATGGCGATCGTAGTATTCCATATTGACACAGGACCTTCCATGGTTACAAATGCCAACAACCCCATTGACATGGATTAATATACAGTAGTGTAGCAAGAAAGCAGCACCAACATGTGATCAAATGTGCTCTTTTTTTGTCAGTCCTCAACATGATTTCTCCAAATTTGGCAGTCGATATGCCAAGGAAATCAACCATTCATATCCTCTCATAATGGCAGTCAATAGGCCAGAGGAAAGAATGCATATCTCTAATCAAAATGGTGTCCTCATGGAGATATTTAAACTCAATAAATAGTCTTATCAATATGGACACCAAACCAAGACCTTCAATATATGAGTATTTGTAGAATAATCAATTATGTTATAAAACATAAACAATATACACTATTCCACAAATGCACAAAAGTGCAAAACAAAACACAATAATATTTTGACAATGCATAAAAATGCAAAACTCCCACTAGTCAAAAGCATCAAATGACAGTAGAACACTCATATACAAAATCAATACGAAGCCTAGTACGCACTTGAACATGTATCAAGCTCTCAATAACACTAGCATATGGTACATATCTCATGGATCTCTTTATGTCAGGGACTCCATAATACCCATATCTCAACATGCTATTTAAACATTATGATCTCAAACATCTAATTTGAAGATCAACAAGCATCGAGTTTGTTTTATATTCTTAGTAACAATGTTTCCATTTTATTGTCAAAACTATGACTGTTTGTTCATAGGGAAACTAGATTAGAATATGGATAATTAGAATAGCTCAGAATAAAAATAAGCTATATCTGAGATCCAAGTGTATCATTATAATCTCCCATTTGAACAGAGGATACAACATACTATGATCATCCCAATCATGAAGGTGAAAAAGAGAATATACAACATTCAGGAAGTCAATCACCTCTAGACAAATAAATCACTCTAAGGTATACATTCTCTCAAGTCAATAGAGCATGCACAAGCTCATAAATAAATCCCTTGGATAGAGAAATTCATTTGACTATTCACCTTTACTACCAGTATTCATCCACCCCAAATGAACACACACAATAACCCCCTTTGGGTAGGTTATTACTTGTATTAATCTGGAGATCACAAGGAACATATATCAAGTCATATTTCCTTCCATAAACTATGGGAGATCCATTTAGATCATAAAACTCACATGCTAAATTATGACTTCAATAGCATTTATATTGTGATAGTCTAATTATGCTTCCAAATAATATTCACATTATATCTTCTGGATGGAAACCCCAACAAAGAAATCATAAAACCTATAATTCTCCATAATAAACCATTGAAGAACTCGATTAATATAAGCCTTTTGTTATAGATCCAAAAGCCCATAAGACCTATCTTGTTGTATATAGATGCCAAGAGTGAAAGAGACCTCTCTAAAATCTTTCATGTTGAAGTCTTCAAAAATACTGGACTCATAAAACATACTCAAATTATTTATACCTAGCAAAATGTCCTCAACATAAAATTTCAGGAAAATAGGCTTACTCTCACTGATCTTGAGGTACATGCACTGATAAACCACAACATATTTATCTACACCAAGATGACCCCAAATCAGAAAACAATTCAAGCTAGGTTTTCTCCCAAGTCAAGGTTCAATAGGAGTTTTATGAACAAACTTGCTAGTAATACAGTTAAGAGTACAGGAAGTGGTTCTAATGGTTTCACCCCAAAAAGTATATTAGTCTAGTGACACTCATCATGCTCCTCAACATATCTTTAAAGGTGCGATTTTGCCTCTCAACCGTACTTTTATGTCAAGGGCTAAAAGACATGGTATATTGGGCAACAATCCCACAATCTTGTAACTACATGGCAAACGGTCCTATATACTGCCCAATGACCCAATGTCTACCAAAGTACTTCACTTTCAGTCAGATCTAACAATTTTGATGACTTTTCCAAGTCTTTTCCTACCTCAGTCTTAAAGAGTTTAAATTTGTCAATAGTTTCAAATTTCTCTTTAATTAAATAAAGGTATTCTTAATGAGAGAAATCATCAACAAATGTAACAAAAAACTTATTACTACACAATGTAATAGAATAAGGTCCACTAATATATGTATTACTTCTAAAAGGTCAGAGCTATGGATATCTTATTCTCATTCACTATTAGTGAGTTTACCCTTAATGCACCCAACACAAGTATCAAAATCATCAAAACTTAGAGAAGGCAAAATATCAATTCTAATGAGTCTTTCAACCCTTCATTTAGAAATATGACTTAATCATTTATGCCGCAGCAAATAAGAAGTTTCTTCAACTAAGCTGCTTTTAGAAACAATTTTTTTTTTTTTGAAAAATAGTCATAGGAATTTTCTAAGAATAAAAGTGGCTGATAAAAACTATTGGATAAAATACTTTCACTAATAATTTTAGAATTAAAACACCAATTTTACTATGCCATTGTCAGAGTTAAAACATAACAAATTTAAGACTTGTTCAAAATAGAAACACAAATAAAATTTCGCCTAAAAGACAGAACATGAAAAGCATTATTTCAAAACAAGAATGTTTTTTCAAAACTAGTCTTTAAACATAGACTAGTAGACCTTATGAATTCAACTTCAATGGCAAAATTCTTCATAACTTTCCTTCCGGTCTCTAATTCGTTTGGCCTTAGTTTGTATACAAATATTTTCAAAGAAATATGAATGGTTGCACCACGATCAATCCACTAAATATTTACTAGAAAATCAACTAAAAAGGATTCTAAACAAACATAGGCCAGTGAATTATCTTCTTCAACTTTCTTTTCTCTAACCTTGATTTGTAGTTGGCACAATTAACTATTTTATGACATTTTTGCTTACAGAAGTAACATTTCCATTAAATGGCAATAGGTTTGGGACCTCTTTCATTGTGATTCATCTTCAGATTCTGACCCTTACCACTCTTTTAAAAACTCTGAATTCTCTTAGGAGCATTACCTTTAAATTCTGAGGTACTAGCCTTATCAGAAAAGTCCTTAGGGTTGGAAACAAACAATACAACCTTAGGATTTCACTATTAACTTAGCTTTTCTTTGCCTGCACACTTGGTAGTCAAGTCTAATAGCCTACGTCCCCTTTGGGTGCTATAGATAGTCTTTATGTGAGTAAACTCAAAAGGTAAGATGTTAAGGGCATGGCGAACAATAAAAGAATTTGAGATTATCATTCCACGAGATTTAAGTTTGGTTTGGACAAGAACCATTTTCACAACATAATCCCTAATCTCACATAGCTTATCATATTTCATAATCATAAGTTCACCCATTAAATCCTAACGAATATACCATTATTTTCCTCATAACTCATTTAATCAGTCAAGCAGTAAGTGCATCAGAACGCTAGGCTAAGCCAAGGTCAACTATCTCCAAGAAAAACCCAATGTCTGCATTCCATTTATTAAAATTTTGCCTATTCAAGACCTCATAAAGGTGGTCACATTGTTCAAAGCAAAATAAAATTTTCAAGAAGAAAAACAACATCAGCTAACAGTAGGCATACATGTTCCATTACAAAATAGCACTTCAAACGAAAGAGCCCAGACACATCATTACATCCCCTACCTTTGGGCATAAAACATAACATGTAAATAGGTACCCTTTTAACATAAAGTGTCAATGAGATCATCCTACTAAAAGAAAAGGTCAACCACCTTTGGGCAATTGAACTCCCTAACAGTAGTATAATCTCGACCCATACTTTATATTTGTTTTACCTGGCTAAAGTCGTATAATGACCTCCTTTGGGTGATCATTGAGCACTTTACCATGGTAGTTTCCCAACCAATATGAGAAAAGCCATAGATTTAATTAGACTAGTCACTTTGGTGAATTTCGTCCAATCAAACCTATGCTGTCAACTCATTAGGAAAACTAATGCCTAATATAAATGAAACTGTCATGCATGTAATTGACCACACAATATGAAACACTTCAATATAATATGTCTCTATGATCAATATAAAATTGTATTCTACAACAAACTTGAACAGATTATGTATAAAATCAGTAAAACACATCTGATGCACATAAAAAATAGAGGAAGTACCTAAAATTTCAAGTTGAATTAAGGGATATCACAAATTTTCATTGATTCTAGAGTCCCAAAAACTTTAAATCAACCCTAATCCTTTTGGTCATAATTCAAAATTCTCATGAAAAGTTAGGTACAAAATTGAATATTTAAATAAGGAAAATCCATATTAAGTTTATTTCCAAGGTAGGGTGACAAGGTCTTATTTGGTATGTATGAAAAATGACATTACTAGGATTTTAAAAAATATCATCTATCCAAAAATAGTCATTCCCACCTAATATTAGGTGTTGTTTGGATTCACACAATTTTCACACCATTCAATTTATAATAACGTCACCTAACCAACCAAGGCCCTTCGTTTATCTTTCAAAAGGAAAACTGCTGAAAAGAAATAAATCTAATAAGAATTGAACTCACAACCACACCTACAATTATGCAAGAATTTAACCGACAGCACTAGCTTCATTTTTTTTAAACAAAGTAGATCTCGCTTATTTAAAACATATAACATCTGCTTGTCTGTTTCAACTAAAAATAAAAGATAATTAATGCACCTGTCAGGATTAGAACTCATGACCTTCAAAGTGATTTACAAGCCTTCAACCAATTGCACTAAGCATTTACCAGTAACTGAACAGAAATATAATTATATATATTACTATAACACCACTGATTGTTCACTAGTTGATAAAATAAAACACTAACATGCGCCCGTGAAGTTTCGAACCCACGTTATCATTATCGTAATCCAAGTCCTTATGTAGCAAGCTAGCCCAATTGTTTGAACAAAACAGAAATATAGTATAATAAAAGGATGTCTGTCAGACACAACAACTAAACAAAAAATACAAGATAATAACACTCTCCTCTTCTCTGTAGTTTGAACACGCGACCTTCTGACTAAGATTGAAGCTATTAACCAACGGCACTACTAAGCTGTTAGTGACGAGAAGGTCTTATTAAAATTCTCTAGAACATCTGCAGTGTTAAAGCAAACAAAAGAACCCTGACAGTTGTGGAGATTCGAACCCTTTGTTTACAAAATTGCAATACGCGTGAAATATGGAAGGCTTGGTTTTGGAAACAAATTCTACGAAAATAATACAAAACCTCAATTAACCATTATCTTCAACCTTCAGCCGTTAAAACTTGAAACTAAGCCTGAACGTAAAAACCTTATTATCTTATCTATTTTTCCCAATTAAACAGCCTAATCATAGGTTTTTTGATACCAAGGAATTCAAATTTGGCATCTATATCACCAAATAATCAATATATTTTCTAGATTTTCTAAGTGGGTTTTGGATTCAAACCCAAAATTAGGGTTTTAATATTTTCAACTTTATAAAACAATCCAACAACAATCAACAAATGGGAAACACATATGATGCCAAATAAATTCCATTAATTGTGTATATATAATCTATTATGCAATATACAACATGAAAAATTCAAAAATCAACAAAATATTTTGAATTCATATAATAACACAATAAATAACATGTTATATATTATGAGAGTCCTCAATCAATTCATGAAATAATAATTAAATAGTCATGAATTAAAACAAAAACTTTCATAGTTTACATAGCCAAACAAGTATTACGAAATCTTTTAAATTAATGGCTGAAAATCATGCATAATTGGCTCTGATACCACATGTAAGCACATATAAAATATATGAATTTCAATATGCATGATTTTGCAGCACAATATATATAAACATAATTAGCAGCGGAATCACATACTTGTTTGAGCCATAATAAAAGCAACTTAAAATCGTTACCCAATTTCTGACAAGGTCTTCCTCTTCCTTCTTCTACCCAGGAACAACTAATGTTTATGGGAACAATTAATTTTAGGGTTAGAGCAGGAGAGGGGATCTAGCCATATATTTATAATTATTCTAACGGGCCCTCCCATAAAAGGCTTAGTCAGAATATAAGGCCTACATACAATTAACCGTATATGAATTTATGAGGTGGACTTAAAAGCAATATGATCACGACCCAATCTCTATGAATCAGATATTCAGCCTATTTTTATAAAACCAAAAGTAATTAACGGTAGCCCAATTAAGAGAAATATTCCAACAGTATTACCAGAGTGACATAAAGTATTAATGTCTTTTTTTATCAAACTGGAAAGAACATTTTGTGTTTTTCGGTTGGGGGGAAGCCACTGATCCTAAAGCAAGAGTACGGGAAAGGGGACATAATCGAAAGAGAAAAAAGAGACAAAGCTCTCGGAAATCTCCCAAGGAACAGCTGGGAAGGACTTCACTTTCCTTGATATATTTGGAACAAATTGTGTGCATCGTGCATTTAGTGCATTCGATGAGAAGTAAAATGGGCACAATGAACTCTAGATATTTTTTATTTTTGATAACGTGAGAATTCAATTGGCGAAAGTCGATTATTAAAAATCAACAGAGTCTGATCACTTTTTAATAAACTCTCGAATATAACGGTATATTTTCAATACATGTATCAGTACGTCCGCAATGAACTTTAGATATTTATATATACATCATTCCTCTTTCTATAGTTACATGCACTTACGTGTTTAAGGTGGACTGTAGTGACTTGCAGTGCCTAAATCTCCGCGAGAGGCGTGGAAAAGCTGAGCAAATAGGAGGAGAGAAAGCCAGTACAGAAAGAAGAAAGGTTGAGGCTTTGACGACATATGTCCTAAAAGCCGACAAATTGAGAAGTAGTTAATACCAATGATGATATTGCAATTTGAGAAGTACATGATATCCATATAATTGGCAACTTATATGCAACCATGCAAAGTCACTATCAAATTAAGTGTAACTAACGAACAAATCCTTGTGAGATGTGGCACCTAATAAATATAAAAGGGTGAATAGTCTTGGACTCCTCTGTGGTCAAGCGAAACTAGTTAAAACTCTCTTGTAGTTTAACAAATATAGCCGGACCCCCCTATGGTCCACCCATTAATGCACACCGCTCCCCTCCGTCAAATTTTCCGTCAAAACTGACGGAATATGTATTACATGCAAATAAAATGTAATTTTTATTAGTTTTTAATGTATTCAACTAGATGATTTTTTTAATTTTTTTAATTTAGTAATAAATAAAAAATAGGTGAAAATGAAAAGAAAAAAGAAAAAAATATATTTTTTTAATTACTAATATTATTTTATTATTAAATACGTTAAAAACCAATAAAAATAGCATTTTAAGCGCGTTTGTCACACTTTCTGTCAAAAATGACGGAAAATTTGATGGAGGGGGGTGATGTGCATCAACGGGTAGACCACAGGGAGGTCCGGCTATATTTATTAGATCTCAGATGGGTTATAGCTAGTTTTGCTTGACCACAAGAGGTCCATGGCTATTCACCCAATATAAAAAAGGAAGCCTCTATTGGTTAGCTTAATTCGCCTTTAAATGTGCAAGCATGAGTTGTGAATAATTTTAATATTTTTAAATAAGTAGTGGTGATAAGATTTGAATCCATAATTTAAATTTTAATATCATGTAAAGTGATTATCTAATTTAAAATTTTAAGTTGTTAGATAAATTTTTAACAAAAAGCGAGTTGCCTCCTTTAAGAGTCTGCGCCGTGATGGAAATTCTCATATAACTGAATAACATAAGATTAAATCACCATCTTTAATAATATGTTAATTAACTTAAAATTTTATCATAAAACCAATTAGAACTAAAGATATCCCATAACCTTAGATATTGTTCTTTAATGACCTAATTTATTAATTAATATAAAACAATTAAATTCTCAAACGTCAAATTAAAATGGATAATGAGACTACGGAAACTTCAAACTGTCTTATCACAATTAATCTAGCGTAGAGAGGGCAAGAAACTCGACGTGCTGGGCGAAGAAAATAGCATGTGAACGTGGACGCTGCCAAATCCTGGAGAAAGTCGTAATTCCAGATGTAGCAATTAATTCACGCTAGACTATACCCTAACTTAAGATGGCATTTGAGTGTTATATGATATGTGGTCAAAGGTATTTGAGGGCCCAAGAGTAATGTCAACTAGCTAGGGGCGACGTTTATGGGATTTAAGGCTAGTTCAATTTTGGGTTGGAGCTTGAGTGTGCATTTAAATGAAAAAAAAAACATTTTTTTTTTAATTTGAGGATGTGCATAAGTACACCTTCATGTGATAATAGATCTACCACTGATTGTGGGTTATTTTCTACAAATGAAAGATTAGGATTCGAATCTTATTGGAGAGGGAGAGGAAAAAAAAATATTTAAACTATATGGGAGTAAAATATGATTGTAGAAAATGTAAATATATTTTTTTTAAAGTTCACATTAATATAAACCAAGACGTATGACTCGGTCAGAAGAGATATAGTTCAATTTAATTAAGTATAAGACCTATTAGAATTGACTTTCACGAATGTAACCTCTTAACTGATATAAATTCATAACGTAAACAAGTTCTCTTTACATTTCAAATGCTCCACCATTAAAATAACATCTTAGGGTTATTAATTGCAAAAATATTTGTTTGTTTATTTTGAAGGGTGGGGGCCCTGGTGACAACTTTGTGACGTCATTGCGTGCATCAACTATAGTAGGTGCTATGAGCAAAAAAAAAACCGTAGATGTTTCTACAAGCAGTCAGAGCGCTGCTTACGAAATTGTGAGGCAAACTTGCGTATGACACACGGGTCATCCTATTCTTGTTTTTACCTCTTCTATGAGCAAATGTGATGATCACTATGCGTGGGTCACCCCACGACCCCAAGAGATGTGCTCCAATGAGAATCAAACCTTGGGTTAACGTATTCAACCACTCCGTACCACGGGAGCTCATATCATTAGATTAACATTTTGAAGTCTATTTCTTAATGTAATCATGCAATTAATTCTTAGACCTGATACACCATAATTATCTCATGATTAGGAATACCATAATTTACTGGTGTAATTAAGCTAGTCCTAATCATGCATTAGACAATGTATTCAGTGGTTATGATCTATTCCGTCATGGAAATAGGTGTGTGTAGATACAAAATCTGTCAATTATGATTCCTATGTGATCTATTAATCGATTAACTAGAAATCCTTGACCAAGGTAGAATAGTGGACGTCGTTCCACAGATTATTCATAAGTTACCAATTAAATAGATTTCGATATATGATTGACTAATAGAGTTTGACGACCTTATCCATGACTTTAGCTCAATCGGGATGGTTTAGACAGAAGGAATTGATTGCGTAGAAATTACTTAGAAATGGTTTGTATACGTACTTGCACTTCATCATTAATTGGGTAATCGCAATATACTGCTGGGTGTTACTCTCTATTTGTGAATTGATTAGAAAGGTTCTAATTAAATATTAATTGGATTAATAATTCTCTGTCGATTAATTATGAACCCGAGAGGTCACACACGAAAGAGATTAACGAATTAATTGGATTAGTAAAAAGATTAAATTAATTTTAGGATTGTCCTAATATTAATTTAATGGACTCGTAGTAATTAGATAATTGATCTGGTTATTGCAGAGTCCAAGTTTGGTCAATTTAGATTAACCTATATATGATTGTAGGTCATAAGGAGTTGTTATATAAAGAAATGTTCTGACACATAAAAAGGTAGCACACAATTCTCTGTCAAATAGAAAATAATACGGGTTTTCTCTAAATCTTTAGTGGGGGCTAGATATGATTAGTTGCGCGAATCTCGTGTAGATTACTCTTGGAGGCTTCACGCATGGGAAGCTCGACTCAAAATCTACCGTTATTTTGCGTTTAGAGATAATCCTAAAACTATGCGTTAAATTTAATTAGATTAAATTTATTGTATGTTTTTAAATCTACGTGAATAGCCATAAACGAATATATGTAATTAATTTTGCTGCGTAATTAAAAATTTTAATTATAATATATATATTTCTCAACATCAAGTTCGCTGTCATTTTAATCTATACAGGTGATGTAATTATTGCTGACGATATTCATGATAAGATCAATTATTTGAAGCTCCACCTCGACCAACAGTTCAATATTAAAGACTTTTAAAACTCATATTTTTTTGGAAATTGTGTTACGAATCGTACATGGTATTTAAAATTTTTATAATCAGAATAAACGCAGCGGAAATTAAATACACATGCATCACGTTCATGGCTATTTACATAGATTACATACATGCATAATAATCAACTATTAATTACGCATTAAAAGATTTCAGTATTATCTTTCCATGATGACGAATCTGTTGTAGAAATTGATCGAATCCAGAGCTCCCTAATTGTGAAGCCTTCGAAAGTATCCACACGAGATCCAAGCCATCAATTAGCAAAAATCCCCACTACGAGTTTTAGAGAAAATATATTTACTATGAAAGACAAGATTTGTGCTAAATTTTCTGTCTATCATAGATTCCTATTTATAGGAAACAGTAGACCTATTAGGACTAGCTTTTGGGCCAATCCTAATTACTGGACTTGGACTGATTAAATGATTGGATTAATATTCCAATCTAATCAGTCTTAAGTCCAATTAAATATTAGACTATTCTAATATTTAATTTATATTTCTCGCTGATTAATTCTGAATCTATTTTGTGTGTGACCTATCAGGTTCATAATTAATTGGCAGCGAAACAACATTAATCCAATTAATATTTAATTAGAACTCTTCTAATTTAATTCTCGCAAGTCGTGAGTAATACCTAACAGTATATCACGACTATCCAACTAATGATGAAGTGTAAGTTCTACGAACCCTTAACAATCATGCAAACAATTCCTTATGTCTAAATTATCCCGATTGAGCTAGAGTCATGGATAGGGTCGTCAAACTCTATAACTCAATCATTTTTTTTTAATCAGTAACTTATGAATAATACGTGGAACGACTTTCACTATTCTACCTCGGCGAAGGATTTCTAGTTACTCGATTAATAGATTGCATAGGATCCCTAATTGACAGATTTTATATCTACACGCACTTATCTCCATGCCGGAATAAATCGTAACCACTGAGTACATTATCTAATCCTTGATAAGGACTAACTTTATTGCACCAGTAAATCACGTTATTCCTAACACAAAATAACCGTGGTGTCTTAGGTCTAAGGACTAATTGCACTATTACATAGTACAACGAATTATTGACCATTCCATGTAATTCGTTGTATTAGCGGTCATGTCCAGTCACTTGTTCCCAATAAGTACTTATACATCTACCCTTACGACATAAGACTAATCGCCCAAATCAATATCTCATATTATTTGGATAGTACACTCTAATTCGATCTTTCCGAATAAACTAACGCCCAATTAATTTATCCTAGGGGACTATTTTAGAATATATTCATGAATATAAATTCTGTTACTCATATCTTTACTCTTAATGATAGAATCTACAAATATTATTCTAAGGACTCTTATTTAAATAATTAATTGCATTAACTATATTTAAATAAACTGCCCACATTAAAATAGATAATATAATTATTATGTCCTAAAATTGGCGTTTAGGGCATATAATCCAACAAATTATTCTTGGCCAATGAAAGTATGTTCTTAACATTCTTGTTGAATATGGTCTTACAAAAGCCAAGCTCAGAGGGTTTCCCATGTAGCAACAACATAAGTTGTCAATCAATCCAGGTCGCTATAGACATCTGACCTAATATATGTTGCTTAGTTCACATTTTAAGTCAATTTATGCAGGACAACTGTCAACCCCATTTGAGTGCTCGTTCAGTAGAAGAATTTGGAGAAATTGTATGAAGAAAGTTAAGATCAAAGTTATGGGTATCCAATGGGAGAGGGTATTACTTGGGTGTACCAGAATGGTGCAAATGAAAACTTTACAATCTCAACTTCTTAAACTGAGTTTCATGGCCTGCATCTATTTCCTATGGAATGAAAGGAATGCAAGAATTTTCAAGAATGAGTTTGCCACCGAAGAGCAAGTTATGAAGAGGATTGAAAATGAAATCCGTTTCAAGATGCTTTCTACCAAAAAGGTTATGAACAATAGAAACAATGGAAAACTTTGTAGATTGTGGAATTTAAATGAACTTATTAGTTAAGTTTCAAGAGCTTTTTGTTTTTGTAAGATTGACACATTTGTGAATGGCTCTGCCACAGGTTTTTGTTTAGTAGAACGAAATGATCTCTTGCTGATTGAGCAAAAATTGTTAACCCCATTTGGATGCAATGCTTTGAATCCTACATTATCCAAAGGGCAATCCTGGGCAAGGTCTCTTGCCCCATCTTCAAGAATCATGCATTTTCATGCCTATTATATGATACAGATTGGGATGGGTACCCTACAACCAAATGATCCACCAATGACTATAAAATCTTCCTTAGATCTTTTCCTAATTATCTCTTACTATTTCAAGAAGTAGTACAGTTGTTTATCATTCGTCAACTGAGTCGAAATATCGAAATATGGAGGCAACAACAACCAACAAGTGAGATAATCTGGCCTCAACAAGGCAAGAAGTATTTGTTGGGTGTGAACAGTTTCATTATCTACTTAAGTTGGACATACATTTCGACCCTCCATGCACCAACTTGAGGGGGTTTATTAGGAGTCTGGCACAAAGTCGCGTAGGCAAGTAAGGAACCGTTGGGGCGACAAATTGGCAATGAGCTCCAAGACAATTCTGTGAACGTTTTCTGCCCGGACATATTAATTAACCCGCTCGAACAGGATTCTTAGTGAAAAATCAGTTCTTACTGATTTATTCGGTTACCAATTGTAGAATCTCTTGTACACAGTTCAGGCAGATTTTTTAGCTAATTATATTTTTGTTAAACATATTTATAGCTAGTGATTTCACATTATAAACTATATATACATCTTTTCTGTATCAATAAAATCAATTTTTACCAAGTTTCTTTTTTCTTATCTTCAAGCTTCATTTTTTATCCGTGGAAGAAAACCGAAAATGGATCGAAATATAACCAGTAAAACGTCATGGAGAGAGAAAATTAATGACTAATCAAAAGCTTCATATATATATATATATATATATATATATATATATATATATTTTTTTTTTTTTTTTCTTTTTGTATGGCAGAAAATTAATTTGACTACATCATCTTGGAATTCTAGAAAGAGAAGGTCAGCTTCTTCTATGCTATAGATAGAATGAGTGGTTAGCATCCGATTACACCCTGCATAGGAAATAAGTAGAAGGTGTCAGTGTCAATGAAGTTGTAATACATTTATTTTTTTCAATTAAATTTCTATTATATAATGTATTCTAGAAACTAGATGATTTTTAGTTAAAGAATTAGTCTAAGCGTGCGGTGTTTGGTCGATTGTCTGATTAAATTTTTCTCCACCAAATAAAAGATTGACCAATTTTACATATAAATTGCTTTTTTGACATTAATTACAATCACAAACATTTGAATGCAGCGATTAGCATGTATATATATTGGAACTTCATATTTCTGATCTGAGCATGCATCATGCATACACAATTATATTGAAAATATCAAACTAATTAAGTATATATTTTTTAATAATTTAAATTTTTAGATTAAGTGATACTTGACATGATCTTAGAACCCAGTAGTTATTATCCAAAGTCATGGGTTTAAATTCCAAACAGTTTTATCTCGTATATCACGTGCATGGATAACTCAAAATAACTTCACTTGCACGTGAACAGACAATGGGTTGGATTATCAATCTTAAAGCCTAAATATTTTCATTTAGAGTCAAAATTCCTTAATTTCCAAATAAGTAATAGTTCTTCTGTATCATAATTTGCTATATTTTTACAGATAAGGATGAAACGTAACACTAGATTAAAGATAGATATCATAGAAAACAATTATCACTATAAGCACTAAGTTTTAAGCGTCTTGATATATAAATTTACTGCTCATTCGTCAAGATATTCCAAACAAACCAGTTATACTAATACCCGCAAAAACTCGTATTGGTTAGAAAGAAAGGAACCATAACTATCTATAAATGCAAATCAAATTAAGATTGAGTACTATTTTGGATATATACTTACTGCTGAAATTCTATGTTTATGGAGGGCACTGAAGGATTGGCAATAGTTCCAAAAGCAGTGTTGGAGAGAACGATGCTGGTTCCAGCTCTCGAAGGCCTAGAAACCGATGTTTGTACTCGATCAACGATCCGGACTTGAATTGTCTGCTCAGAAGTGCAAGTCCCTCGCAGTGGCCCGCTTATGCATTTCACCAAATATTGCCTTCCACAAGCTGCACCATTGTCCCATATCCCTTCACTCGCAGCTGCAAACAAGCCGCTTGACGGGAACTGAGTACCATCATTCCCAAAACATGCAGTGGCTGTCGATATATATATATATATATATATCAAATGATCAAACATGGTTTCTCGATCGCATGAGTGATAGTTCCAAAATAAAGCATTCAAAAATATATATATAATATAATGACCATATGTATTCGGGCAAGTACTATGAATCACATAATTAATATCACCTGGAATGACATTGTTATATATCACTCGGGTTATTTGTTTCATTCTTTTTTATATGAGAATAATTTTTATTATATAATTAAAGATAGATTTGACATTTCATACAAACAGAACATAAAATATTATTGTCTTTTTTATCAAACTGAGAAGGACATTAATTTTTTGTTTATTTTTGGTTGGGGGAGGCCACCGGCTAGGAACAAGAGTACGGGAAAGGGGACATAATGGAAATAGGAAAAAGAGACAAAGCTCTCGAATATCTCCCAAGGAACAACTGGGAAGGACTTCACTTTCCTTGATTTATATGGAACAAATTGTATGCATCGTGCATTTAGTGCATTCGATGAGAAGTAAATAGGGCACAATGAACTAACTCTGGATATTTGTATATGAGTATTGCTATATATCATTTTATTTTTATTATTTAAATACTATCTTCTACGTGAATGCTTAGTTGAGATACTAAAATTATAAATTTTTTAATTTTTTAATTTTTTTAAGATGCCAACTAAGCATATAAATAAAATGTGATATTTAAATGATAAAAATAAGATAATATGTGACGTTTCTCTTTATATATACATCATTCCTCTTTCTATAGTTACATGCACTTACGTGTATAAGGAGGACTGTAGTGAGTTGCAGTGCCAAATCTCCGCGAGAGGCATGGAAAAGCTGAGCAAATAGGAGGAGAGAAAGCCAGTACAGAAAGAAGAAAGGTTGAGGCTTTGACGACATACCTAAAAGCCGACAAATTAAGAAGTAGTTAATTCCAATGATGATATTGCAATTTGCAAGTCCATGATCATATCCATATAATTGGCAACTTATATGCAACCATGCAAAGTCACTATCAAATTAAGTGTAACTAACGAACAAATCCTTGTGAGATGTGGCACCTAATAAATATCCATTTAATTTTTTGTCGACTTTCTCAATGTGAAATGCTTTAGATACTTTCAAGCCAGTATGAACTATGGCCAAGAAAAAGAAAAAAAAAAAAAAGCTTCTATCGGTTAGCTTAATTTGCTTTTGAATGTGTAAGCATCGGTTGAACAATTTTAATATTTTTAAATAGATAACGGTAATAAAATTAAACCTGACTTAAACTTTGATATCATGTAAAAAGACTACCTAATTTAAAAGTTAGATTTGTTAGAGAGAATTTTATAATATTATATTTATTGTTTTCAACAAAAAGCGAGCTGCCTCCTTTAAAAATCTACAACGTGGTGGGAATTCTCCCAATTTGTGGCCGGCTATACTTCTACAAGATAGCAATAAGGTTTTTTTGCAAATAGTTTAATTATCGTTGCTTTATCATACCACACCAATCTTTCCTGAATTTGGTGAGACGGAATCCATTCAACTAGAAGAAGGATTATTACTACCGGAATGTTTCTGCTCAGTAGAATATGGAGGTACTTATGGCATAACGGGTCAAATTGGTCTTTCACAATAAAATATTTATTGACCAAAAAAACAAATTTTTTTCTTGATGACGATGAATTCATCCTAAACAGAATCATATTAGATTTACCTCAAAACAACAAATCTCATGTACAGTGATATGGCCTAACAAACGATCCATCTCAATTAAGGGTAAGGTAATATCTGTGATGGGAGGATATAAGTTCAAATTCAAAATCTTTGATCATAACGTGTCATTTTAGATTTGAACTTAAAACATTTAATCACAATGAGTTGTTAGCCGAACACTCTATATATTCAACATTTAGGGCATCCCTATTTTTCTTTGTTGAGTGTTAAGTGTCATAAATGATAAGAAGGATGTATGAAACCTCAAAGTAGTTCAAGAAATCGGAAGGGTCAACGTAACCTGTGACAATTGACATTGCCTAGCCTCCATGGAGTCTGACCAAACTACCATTGAAGCTTCAAAGGATGACAAACCTAACATGCACGGGCCCTCTCAGACCTCAGTTCTATTTTAAGAACATGAAAAACGATAATACCCCAGTGGCATATATATGTATATCAGACAATATTAATCCTTATTCAACCTTTGACAAAATGATAACTCATATTATTTTATCAAAGTTGCGTCATCACCTCATCACATTTACCACCAAAAAAAAAGAGAACAAAATTTTATGTATCAGAGAAAAAATAGAAGAAGGTTTCTGGCAAAAGCGGCAACATGTAACGTTTGATGAATCATATGCATCCAAATAGAAATAATTAATTATAGCCAAGTTGGGCTGGCCGTAGGCCGGCATTAGCTGATTAATTATCTCGGTTATGTCTAATTATTGCCTGCCGACTTCCGACGGCCTACTTGCTGCCCATCTAGCTCCGTTTTCCATCCTGTGCAGGCTTTTTTGGGCCACAAATTGTCCTACAACGTAACGTAATGCTCGGGTATGGATCCTTTCCTTGTGAGATAGTCGGCGGATTCAAACACCCATGTTTAAGGTGTGCAATCGTGTAACGAGAGAGGTTAAAATATACCACTCATATAATAAAAATGTCTAATATAATAATATTTTTCCAAAAAAAATTTAGAGTAAAGTGCATCAGACCTCCCTGTGATTTGTCGAAATTGCACAACACCCTTATAGTTCAAAAACTCGCTGATTACTACTTTATGGTTTCTGAAAGTGCACAATATTCTCCTACCGTCAAAATGATTTAACATAATTTGTAAAATTACATACAAGCCCTCAATTCTTTTTTTTCCCCTCTCTTTTGTCCTTTTCTCTTTTATTTATTTATTTACAAATATATATATATATATATAGCCAAAAAAATAATTAAAAAAATTTTTTTTTTTTAAAAACCTGTTAGACCATCTTTCCCAACAACACCCCACCCCAACCCTCCCGTTACCCCCCGCCACCCCACCCCCCACCCCATCCCATCCCCCGTAGGCCATGTCAAAATTTGGCCTATTGTCCAAGTTATTTAAAAAAAAAATTAATAAAGCCTTGGCGATTTAGAACAAAAGAAAAGCATGACCTATGCCTTATATAAGACATAGGACACGAAACAGAACAGGAGGATAGCACTGAGAATAGAGCGAGCATAGCAGCAACCAAAATCTGTTAAAGCTAGGATAGTTTGATTTCTATTTTATTTTCCAACAACAAATTTACAATACTGACCGGGGGGGTGGGGGGCGGGGGGGTGGGGTTCCATTTTTTTTTTTTTGGTAAAACAATGGGTATATAGAAAAGAAGAAAAGGAAAAAAATATTTTGAATTAAGGGCATTTTTGTCCAAAAAATATTTTATTTAAGTAAAAAAATTTAAAAATTCATTATTTCCGTTAAATATGATAGATTTTTTAATTTTAAGAGGGTGTTGTGTACTTTTGAAAAATATAAAGTAGTGATCAGAGAATTTTTAAACTATAAAGGAGTATTGTGCACTTTCAACAAATCATAAAAGGATTTGGTGCACTTCATCCAAAAATTTTAATTAATAGTTTAGACAAACACACCCTCAAATTAAACTAGGTCCGCCACTTAGTGTGTCTAGATGTCCCTGAGGGACATACAACCATAGGGGAAGTAGGATTTTGGGAATTCAATCATGGGTAGAGCATATTATGGAAATATCTTGCATGCTAAAGCCCGCCAATTATCAAAAAGATGGTTTTTACAAGTCAAAAAATGCTCTAACTTATTTATATGAGATAATTGAATTTTCTAATACTATCTTTTACGTGTAATTTATAATTGACTGATTGATATAATAGAAGAATCAGGAAATTTAGATTAGTGCATGAAACACATATGGGTTTCATGTGACTGAATCACCATCTTTAATAATATGTTAATTAACTTAAAATTTTATCATAAAACCAATTAAAACTAAAAATATCCCATAACCTTAGATATTGTTCTTTAATAACCTAATTTATTAATTAATATAAAACAATTCAATTCTCGAACGTTAAATTAAAATGGATAGTCAGACTACGGAAACTTCAAACTGTCTTATCACAATTAATCTGGCGTAGAGAGGACCAGAAAGTCGACGTGCTGGGTGAAGAAAATGGCACGTGAACGTGGACGCCGCCAAATCCTGGAAAAAAGTCGTAATTCCAGATGTAGCAATTAATGCACGATTGACTATGCCCTAACTTAGGATGGCATGTGAGTGTTATATGATATGTGGTCAAAGGTATTTGAGGGGCCAAGAGTAATGTCAACTAGCTAGGGGCGACGTTTATGGGATTTAAGGCTAGGCCAATTTTGGGTTGGAGCAGACTCAAACATTTAAATTTAAGTTATACAATCATCAGTGAGAGTGTGCATTTAAATGAAAATAATAATAATAATAATTTGAGGGTGTGTATAAGTATACTTTTATTTGGTAATAGATTCGCTACTGATTGTGGGTTATTTTCTACAAATGAAAGATTAGGATTCGAATCTTATTGGAGAGGGAGAGGAAAAAAAAATATTTAAACTATATGGGAGTAAAATATGATTGTAGAAAATGTAAATATATTTTTTTTAAAGTTCACATTAATATAAACCAAGACGTATGACTCAGTTAGAAGAGATATAGTTCAGTTTAATTAAGTATAAGACCTATTAGACTTGACTCTAATGAGTGTAACCTCTTAATTGATATAAATTCATAACGTAAATAAGTCTTTTACTTATATTCCAAATGCTCCACCCTTAAAATAACCTCTTAGGATTATTAATTGCAAAAATATTTGTTTGTTTATTTTGAAGGGTGGGGGCCCTGGTGACAACTTTGTGACGTCATTGCGTGCATCAACTATAGTAGGTGCTATGAGCAAAAAAAAAACCGTAGATGTTTCTACAAGCAGTCAGAGCGCTGCTTACGAAATTGTGAGGCAAACTTGCGTATGACACACGGGTCATCCTATTCTTGTTTTTACCTCTTCTATGAGCAAATGTGATGATCACTATGCGTGGGTCACCCCACGACCCCAAGAGATGTGCTCCAATGAGAATCAAACCTTGGGTTAACGTATTCAACCACACTCCGTACCACGTAGGTTTTATGCGTTAATAGAGCCCATATCATTATATTAACATTTTGAAGTCTTTTTCTTAAACCCTGAGCCCATCTCTCCGAATTTCTCTTTTCCCCTTCCGTTAACCAAGAGGAAATATTTCAGAAATTGGATGGGGAAGAGTAGCAGCCTATAGAGGGGGATCCAAGTACCCCGGACTCCGATTTGTTTGACCTCGATAAAAAGGAGGATAAAATCACTTTTTATGAAGATGCCATTTACGACCCTCCGATTCATACATCTTTTGTTTTTAGTCTTATATACTATTGATTTTCAAGTAGGTTTGGCTCTTCTTTAAACTTTACACAAAATGAGAATTTCGTGCATTGAATTTTTCTAACCTTTGGATTAGTTATTCTATTTTCTTTTGTCATGCTTTAATCGACCTACAAACGAGATTAGTGTTATAAGTTTAAGAATAATATTTAAAATCACTAACCAAATGATTAAGAGTCATATTTAAACACATGTTCACTTATAAACTGTTTATTTATCATGTCTGCCACCAAAGCCGTGATATTATATTTTCTCTTTTAGATAAATGAATATATCAAGAAAATCAAGAGAATAATTTCAATGAAGAGCAGGAAATGTTGCGGAATTTCTAACGTTTCCCTTGATGAAAACTCAAAACCCAATCCAGAATTATATAAGCACCTCACTTTATGCAGTTTAATTAGCCAAGGAAAATTATTCTTACACACAATCAGATAAACAATCTAACAACATTTCTGATTTCATTGCAAAGTTGGAAATAAGAGCAAGAGGAAAAAGCAACCGAGGAAAGATTTATGTGAATAAGCACAAAATCAAACCGGTTAATTACAAGATGAGCCAATAAGAATCAAGGCGTGGACTAATGGAGTTACATTTTTCATAGGTAGGATCGTGGATGTACCTTATAAGATCTTTTAGAGTAGATTAATAAAATCGAACCTGCAAAATATATTTGTTAAACTTTTATAGAGCAAGTGCAGATAAAATGCTTGATGTATATATATAGTCTTTTGAAAACCAAAAAGACCATTTTATTGTTGGAATCTGAATGGGATTGCTTAAATCAGATTGTTATTACATCATAAGACAGGCAAGTAAAGACAAATTAACGTAATCAATTTGTTCTAGAATGAAATAACGTATTTCTTATCAACATATGAATATTGCGATGCAAATGTCATTTATCAAAATAGAGTAAATGCGTGCCTTGAAAGGAAGGTTACGACTGATTAGTCAATCTACTCTTGGTGTTAAGCGATTGAATGTGCCATCAAAACTGTATATACCATAGACGTTACGACAACATCTACTTCACTTTAAAGAAAGAGGTTCCGAATAGGGGATAAGGGATAAAATTAGCACAAGGGAAAACGAGTAAATCAACAAATATAAGTATGGGTACATCCATCCCGTCATTATGATAAAATTTTTAACACTAAGTGATCCCCCGACCTACAAATACATTTTGTCCTTTAGCGTAACGTGACACAAGAACCCTACTAAGTGATCCCCCGACCTACAAATACATTTTGTCCTTTAGCGTAACGTGACATAGAAGTCCTACCTCTGAATCGTCTATAAATAGCATTTCATGTGACAAAATAAGATAATTACTCTCGAATTAAACTACTTTCACTTAAATTATTACTATATTAACCCGACCAATACTAACTTAAGTATCGAAATGTTCACATAGAAAGACCCCACACCCGTTTCTTGTGTGCAAGATTAAAGCTTAGGTCAGGCCTCAGATTTATACCTTTTCAAATCTGTATATTAGAGTGTGTCATTTATTTACGGATTTTTTTAGAATTTATATTTCTAAGAAAAATATAAAAATAATCAAAATTTCACTTATGTCTTTGAGATTATATAAAAAAATTTGCTTTTTCTTATATATATATAATTAGTATATTTAGGGATAAATAGTTTCACATATTGATATTAACAAAATATTTCAAACTATTTTATGGTGTGCGAGGACTACAACGCACACAACGTGCAACTTACAACCCCCCATGAACACGGTTGAGTTGAACTCTATCCAAATTTCGGTCAAATTTCATTATACGTGCCCATTAACAATCTTGCTACAAAAGCTTCAAGATGAACCATCTAGGGAACGTGCGAGCGCGTACATAAGCACAAAACACACACGAGAGAGAGAGAAGATGAACCATCTCCGTCTATGGACCGCGGGTGCGCGCTCGTACATAAACACAAATCACACACACACACACACACACACACACACGAGGGAGGGAGGGAGGGAGGGAGGAAGGGAGGGTGGGAAGGAAACATTGGGCTTAAATATACACAAAAGCAACGCACATACAAATGACAAACAACCATTTTCTGCTGACACATACAATAGTTTGTTGTGTTGATATTACAAGAAAACATGGGGCTTAAATATACAAAAGCAACATATATACAAGTGACAAAGAACCAATTTCTGCCGTTAGCAGGTTGAATCTCAAGTCTACAAAACAATCCTCCACAGTTCTCTGTTGTTCTCGACGTCCTCACATGTATATATCGGCTTCACAAGTCAGCCTTAACCTAAGCCTAAACTATGTACTGTAAAAAGAAGAAACTACTACACTTTTAATCTTTGCCAAAAAATGGTGAGAGAAGTACCTCCGTTCATTGGGAACAGAAGGAAATCAGATATTAGCACATCAAGAGAAGCGCTTCGCGGGTGCGACCAAGCAGACTTAGTACTGTTGCAGCAATGTGATTCACTGACAAGCCCGCAATGGCAAGCTGTTCCATTGGCGACGCATGCTCAATGTAGTTGTCTGGCAAAGTGATCGGTCGCCACTGCAAAAGTTAATGCAACAGACTCAGCATAGTAACAAGAAAATTCAGCATTAACATAACTAAGCTAATCATCCGAATCATCGGAGTGACATGCAAGAGAATCCTATAATGTAGACCATTTTCCTCCTCCCTATTTCATTTATGTTTTCACGGTTTATTGCTTTTCCTTATTCTTTCAATAATCACCAGCATTTATAGAAGCACAGATGCGTACAAGGCTAAACAGATTATTCCCTGTAGCTGCATCTATGCAAGAAAAGAAAGAAAACGATAATATAAAGATTAGACCAGAATCCTACTTTCCGTCTACTAAATACAAGGAAAGAGGGAGAAAGATCAGAAAAAAACACATACTGAGCGTGCTTATCTCAGCTCACTGGACGCTATGCTGACCTACCTTTGCTACGCCTTGAGAACATGTCCTATGAATTGACAAGGGATATGAGCAACCAGCACTCACGGGAGAGCCTAACCCGATATTACACTTGGGCAACAAGATATGGAAAGACCCAAATGACTTCCAGTTACCCGTGCTTCATTGTATAGATCAAAAACTAGATTGCATCAGGTGGCAAATATTTCAAAAATCCTCCAAGAAATGACATTCTCTGGAGGAATTTTGCATTTGCCATTATCCATGCTTATTATACAGTTAAATAAGAAAATTTAACAAACATGTTGATTCTGCTCAGAGAAATCTTTAACAGCTCAAAATAATTCTTTTAATTCTCTAATTCAAGATAGTGTATGCTATGAAATTAATGATTTTGGGCAAAAAATATTTTATATTAGCAAAGAAGAAAGCAGAGAGCTAAAGAAAGAAATGATGAAACATGGTTATCAATCAGACTGAAACATGGAATAGTTACCGTAAATGGTGGATGCCCATGTATTACATAGATGTCTGAGAAAGGATCAACTGGCTCTTGATCTTTCAAAGACACAGGTAAAAATCTTGTTCTGTAGAGATCACGGATAAACTAGGAATGAATAAGCATTTAGGAGGAAAGGAATGGAAAGACTGGAAGTGTGTTCCATAGGCCATGCCTTGTGAACCATTGGGCTGGATATAAGGGGATGTTGACTGCAAACAGCTACACACTAATCTGGTTTACAGGTAGATAGCTTTGATGATGTCTGTAACTTGTGACAAATGAAACCTGAGCTCAAGCATGCAAAGAAAGATCTTCGAGCTTCTCTCCCAAATAGAGCAAACATTAGTGAGAATCCAAGGCTCAACCAATTATTTTTTGGATTTCAGAAAGGAAGTATAAACCTCACCAATTTTAAGGCTTGAATCATTGATTAACAAAGAAATTTGTTGAAAAGGGCTTCTTCAAATGTCCTATTAGGGGCCTAAAGTAAGCTTGCACATGAGCGGTCCACAGGTTCCCATTTCCAGTTTCCTCAATTATTATTGAGCAATAGTACTTTATTCAGGATTATAAGCGCAGCCCCGATATAGAAAAATTACTTCATGAAGGCTAATACTACTACCGATGCTTATGCATCACCTCCTACACTATTCAACACAATAGCAGGAAACTAGTTGGACCACTGGAGAAAACAGATCACCACCAGTTGACATCGAAATTGGCAAAAGAACCATATAACATATTGTTCCCCTTTTTTGATATCATACTAATTCATAGAGAGCACATGAGCCTACATTACTAGATGATGGTAATTGGAAATAAACCAACAGCCAGTGAACTATGCAGCGGAAAAACTGTAATGATAAGCACAATCAAGTTGCATATTTAATGACCAACAGAAAATTAACATATGCCTTCTGCTAATTTAACCAATCAAGTGTTGAAGTTGGAAAAACTCAAAAGCCAAGTTGCATAAGAATAATGGAATTTTTCAATCACATCAATGTAGCAGAAAAGCTGATTAATGAATGAGCAAAGGACCTATACCTTAATTCCGGAATCAAGCTGCCCATCAAGCGAAATGAATTGTGCAACATGCGAACCGAATCCTCCAATGGAGCCTTCCTCCACCGTAATCAGGAAAGCATGATTCACACACAGATCCCTCACAAGCTTCATGTCAAGAGGCTTGCAAAATCTTGCATCAGCAACAGTCACTTGAACACCGAGCTTTGAGAGAAGGGAGTGAGCTCTAAGACAATTTTGTACCATAGATCCATAACCCAGCAAGGCGACATCCTTTCCCTCTGTAAGTATTCTCCCCTTACCAATCTACTTCACAACCAAAAGAGGGGAACAAGGGTTGGTAGTGGATCAGACATCAAGCGGAACAGAATTTAGAGATTATACTATTCAAGGGAGTAGAGTCTTTAAAGCGCCAATACAAATTGTTTTAGAAAGTTAAGAACACTGTAATAACCAGAAACCATGTATAAACAATGGCAGTTTGCTACCAAGGTACTGGGGCTTGAATTCAGCTCTCAGAATGTCTGAGGGGGGAAGAGGATATCAAATGCAAAGAGGTTTTAGTTTTTATCTGATCATGAATAAGAGAATTGTATGGTAATAATAATTAGGTTGTTCTTTCTTCTTGCTAAGTAATAATAATTAGGTTATTTGAGAAAAGAATTATGAGATAGCCACTATATTCCATTCAGAGTATTCAACGTAGTACCAGAAACAAACATAAAGGGATAAAATAAGCTCATAACTGAACACAAATAATACCTCAATGGGAATTCCATTGGAGAAAGCATCATCCATTCTAGAAATGGCGCCTCTAGGATATCGAAAGCAAGTTGGCCTATCATCAATCCGGGCTGCGGTGGCCACCATATGAGCAAGCTCAACCTCATCAGAAGGGGCCATCACAATCATATTTGGCAAACATGACATATAGGTGATATCAAATGCTCCACAATGGGTGGGGCCATCAGAACCCACCAATCCTGCACTTGTAATAACAAAACGCACAGGAATCTTTTGTCTGTCTACATCATGAACAACCTAAGAGACCACAAGAAAAGGAAATCCTTTAGGAAAAATAAGACAGTGATGCATCGTTTACCTACTGCCTTTGGACATGGTAATTACTAAATACTTTTTCACTTTTTCTTTTTCTTTATTCTATTTTCTTTAGTTGGGGATGGGTGTTCAAACTTAAACATATAGATACTTGAACCTATTACATTCCAGATTGCAAAGATAAATTCCATTCAATGCTTGGGCTCTGTTAAGGTTAAAAGGTGGTCTACAGATCACTGAAGCCAAGCGTTTCTGATGGATGAGGTCTGCTAAATAGCTTGGTGATTACAAGTTTAACAACAAAAATAACTACAAAAATTAATAAGACACATTGTCTCTCTCACTCTCTCTCTCTCTCTATCTCTCTCTAGAACAAACAGAGTGGGATAAGGCTGGGATAGAAATTGTGATGGAAGGCATCTCATCCCAACTAATATCTGAAATTGTAGCATTAAGCTGACTGGGCCATAATATTACTCCTGCCAACTTTTATCTCGATGCATTCATCCTCTCCTTTCAAGCTTTAATGAAAAATCAAAGTTCACTTCCTCAAAATATGACATCTTTAAGCATTTCAAGATTTACTGTACATAATATTAATGATTGATTTCATGATACAATTGGTGGATAAATTCTATTCTCAGTTCTTCTCCTTTCTTCTAATTGGGATGGTGTTGGGAAGGCTACGAATCTCGCAGTAATGGTACTGAGACTAAAATTGTAAAGGCTGAATTCAATGCTCTTTTGTGGAACTTTAGCTTTAAATGGCCTCGACCAAGAAACCAATGGTTTCGCTTAGTGGGCTGGTAACACTTAAACTTATCAATTCTGGTTTCAATAACCTTTTTGGAGTCCACACGACATCCAACAAGGATTGCAATGCTGTGACAGTGCTGAAGTATATGATTTGGAGGAACATTTAGATGACTTATAAAATAATTATGATAGAGACGAACCCTTAGGGGTGGTTCAACTGGTAAAGATCTTGGGGGTCTACCCAAAGAGTCGCCAGTTCAAGTCCCCTCAAAGCCACTGGAGGTTTACCCGGCAATTAATTTCAGGGCCCCGTGGGATTTAGTCAGGCAAAGTTCGGATACCCTTGGATTTCAAAAAAAAGATTACGATGGAGACATGCCTAAAGCTCTTGATCAATGATAAGTAAACTCTGACGAAAACACATGTAACCATACAAGGAGAGAAAATGGCAGAAACCTGATCATAAGCTCTTTGAAGAAAGGCTGAGGGAATTATACAAAATGGCTTCATTCCCCCACAAGACAAACCAGCTGAAAATGTAACTGCATGTTGCTCAGCCATTCCTACATCAAAAAACCTATCTGGGAACTGATTCTTAAATAATTGAAGTGTTGGTTCCATTCCCATGCCTGCATGGACGGCCACAATATCGTTGTCTTTCTCCGCCTCCGATACCAAAGCCTTCACAAAGCAGTCAGTAAATGTTGGAGGACGAGCAGTATGTGACGAATCACAGATAGAAGCACCTGCTAGACCAAGTATGAAATGACAGCATTAGACAATGAAGAGAACCTACACTTTTTTCACATATATAAAGCAGCTCTTAACTACCAACACAACCTCAATCTTCTCCTGCATCCTCAGAAGGGTGGGGTTCGGAAGTTGTGCACTGATATTTTTGTAAATGTGCAACATGTCATATTGTTAAGAAAGTTTAATTGAAAATTATTTCTTCATGACATTTCTTTTGAAAATACATTTTTTAATATAACTACCATACTAAATTTAACAATTAGTAAGTAACAACTCAGTTCTAAATTATATCATAAGCCAGATCAAAGCAAGAGCACCACCAATGATAAATGACGGACTGAAATAAAAAAGCTAAGCTTGGTTGCCATAGTACCCAGGGGGGTTACACAATGTCACTGTAGGCAACTCTGACAATAAAAAAGCATGCGGCAAAAAGAAAAAAGCAGCACACCTCCTTGGTCTTTGTTTGCCCTACCCATCGTCTGATAGCGCTCTACCTGCTGAGCTTCCTCCGTGATGACATGAACAAGAACAGGACCCATAGAATCCAATGATGCCACTTCATGCAGAACGCAGATGAGGTCTTCGATGTTGTGTCCATCAACAGGGCCAATGTAGTACAAGCCAAGTTCTTCAAAGAGAGTCGACCCAGGAGGACCCATCATTCCACGAGCATATTCATCAAATTTGGCTGCCCATTCATACATGCCCCTCCCGATTTTCTTAGTGAAAGCCTGACTTAAAACAAATATTAATGGGACCATATCAAAATCATTAGTAGAGATTAGACGAATTCTAATTGGACACTGTCAATAATCACATTCATAATATACTTGAAGAGATCGGAACCTCTGACTAATAATCTTCTTAAAATTCATTGCATATCTTAGCAATAGATAGACCACCTATATAATATGGTTTTCTAAGCAATTGAGCTTTCAGACCAAGAGTGTGATTGATATTTACGTTAAAATGGAATTCAAACCTCAATGAGAAATCTGACTTATTTGGTGAATAGATTTGAATCCATCACAAAGTCTAGTATATGGCTGTGGCTGGCAATATCTCATAATTTAGCTGCCTGCACAGCACTAGATAACTCTGGTTATTATTCACTCCTTTAATTTCGCAGGTAGATCTTTAACCGACTTGACAGAATCTACCTTGTTCACTAGTAAAGGTAAATTCCACAGTTTCGTTGAAGCTCAAGTTCAATTGGTTTTTATTTTCATGCCAAAAACTAAAAGAATGATGAGAGATGAAACCAACATAGATTACATCATTCTTTCTTACACATTTGAGATGATAATTCATAGAGCGCTAAGATCCTACCTCCATTTTTTTTTCGAGAGCTCACAATCTCCATTTTAGAACACTCTCAGAGCTTCATTTTCAACCTTCTTGAAGCTTCAGCACCATAACCGAAGCTTCTTCAACCTTTACTCTATCTTCCGCTACAGTTCTTTTCCTAGAATTTCAACTTCAATTTTTCTAAGGTTTCATAACCTCCATAGCTAGGGTTTCTAAACCTCCATTAAAGCACTTGTTCAAGCTTTACTGCTACTCTCATGGATTCAAGTTCTACAACAGAAATTGAGCTTCCACCTCAACTAAAGCCACTCATTCACAATTTGAGTAGCTTGATCCAGTTGAAGTTAGATAACACAAACTACAGCCTATGGAAAGCTTAGATGAAGATTATACTCACAGCACATCAACTTCTTGGACAAGTTACTGGAGCTGTTCAACTTCCCCCTCAGTTTCTTAATTCTGCAGAAAATTCAACATCCAGCACCACTCCTATCATCAATCCAGCATACCTCACATGGCAGCTCACAGATGAGCATCTCAAAGCCTGTCTTGTTGCTTCAATGACACCTACTGTACTACCGCATGTTCTTCATCTTCCCACAGCTTTCTCTATCTGGCATGAACTAGACACTAGGTTCAATTCTCTCAGTAGGTCACATGTCCAACAACTCAAACTCAAGCTTCATAATCTTCACAAAGGTACGAACTCTATGCAGAATTACCTAGATGAGGTCAAGACTATCACTGATAGTCTCACCTCAGCAGGGGCTTCTATTTCGTCTGAAGACCTAATTCTCTACATCCTAAAGGGTCTACCTATTGAATATGAGTCTTTCAGAACAACTATAAGACTCAAAGATGAGCCTGTTAGCCTAGCCAAACTCAGCAGCCTGCTCCTTTATGAGGAATTACACATTCAGCTTCTCAACTCTACAAAAATTACTACTGCTCCACCTTTTGATCTACCTACTGCACTGTATACAAACACCTCCTCACAAGACTCCTCAAACAGAGGAAGAGAAAGGAATAAAAGGGGTGGTAGAGGAGGTAGGGGGAGGAACTCCAACAAAGGTGGTTCTAACAATCAAAGATCAAACTCAGATGGCTATTCTGTTTTCTGTTAGATTTGTGCCAAACCTAACCACACTGCCATTGAGTGTTGGTACAGGCTTGACACAGTCAAATATGCTAATCCTAAGTTAGACAAAAAGTTGATGGCTGCCCAAGTAGGCAATCCTTGCAACAATGACAGTCAGTGGTATTTGGACTCAGGAGCAAACACACACGTCACTCATGACTTAGGCTATCTGCAGCATGTTCAACCTTACACAGGTTCAGACGCAGTGTCAGTTGGAAATGGCAATACACTGCCTATCCACAGCATGGGCACTGGTACACTCTATCCTCCCTCCTCTTCTCTTTCTTTGTCTTCTATTCTATATGTTCCACAAATCTCATCAAACCTACTCTCTGTTTCTAAAATTGCCACTGATAATAACTGCACATTATTATTTGATGCCAAGGGGGTTACAATCTTGGACAACAACACTCACAGGATCATGTTCAAGGCCCCCTATAACAGAGGTCTTTATCTTCTACCTGGCAGCTCTATTCTTCAATCTTCATCAGAAAATAAAGTTTTTACTTGTACCTCATTGCCTGATCCCCAGTCTACTACTTATCAGTGGCATCTCAAGTTGGGACACCCATCTAGACCCTCAGCACAACTCCTCTCTTCACTGCTCCAACTCATATTACCACAATATACTTTAGATTGTACCTCTTGTACTGTAACTAAGGCACATAAACTTTCTTTTCCTTTATCTAGTACAATAACTAAATTTCCTTTTCAGCTTATTCATTCAGATGTTTGGGGACCAGCCCCCTTTCCTTCATGTATGCAATATAGATACTATGTGATCTTTCTTGATGACTATTCAAGATTTTGTTGGGTTTACCCCCTTAGATACAAATCTGATGCTTATTCTGCCTATTTACAGTTTACTGCTCTTATTAAAACACAATTTAACTCTACTGTCCAGATTTTTAGAACTGATAATGGCAGAGAGTTTATTAATCATCAATTCAGCCTATACCTACAATCTCTAGGGACCATTCACCAAACTTCTTGCCCCCATACCCCTGAGCAAAATAGGAGAGCAGAAAGAAAACATCAGCATCTGATAGAGACTGCCTTAGCCCTGCTAAATCACTCTCATATTCCCTCCAAGTATTGGCTGGAAGCAGTTGTAATAGCCAATTACTTGATTAATAGGTTACCTACTCCCATTCTAGGAAACTGGTCTCCTTTTGAAGTTCTTTATGCTATTTCCCCTGAATATTCCCATCTAAGAGTTTTTGGATGTCTTTGCTATCCTTGGCTCAAACCATATAACTAACACAAATTACAAAATAGATCAAAACCCTGTGTCTTCCTTGGCTACTGCCCACATACAAAAGGTTATAAATGCCTAGATATACCTACAAGGAGAGTACATATCTCAAGACATGTGAGGTTTGTGGAGTATGTTTTCCTTTTTGCTTTACTCCTCAACAGTCCCCACCACCAAACTCTATATCCCAAACACTCTTACCTCTTATTTTCCAACCTATACAGTCTCAGCCAACACAAGAGACTCAATCTAGCCTACCTCACACAACTGAATGTCCAGTGCCACACAGTGGTGCTCCATCTCCTTCATTTCAAAATCATCCATCTATTCCTAGCTCCTTATCTAACTCCCAAACAAATGCTCAGTCCTCAATCCCTACTTCTCAATCTGCCTCTAATTATTCCTCTCATCCTCAAAATAATTCTCAGTCCTCTCATACAACCCAATCTTCTCATTCTCAAAATAATGCTCAGCTTTCTCATCAAACTCAGTCTGCTACCACATCTTCCACACAGTCATTGACTGCTTTGGCACCTGACTCCCTACATCCTATGTTAACCAGATCCAAAACTAGTTGTCTACCCCCACCACTCTATCAGCTCAACAATCTCATCACTACCCCAGCCACCACAGAACCTATAACATATAAAGAGGTTTCTAAGTACTCTTGTTGGGTAAAAGCAATGGAGGAAGAATTCACAGCCTTGCAAAATCAACAGACTTGGACTTTGGTGCCATTGCCTCCCAACAGACACCCCATTGGCTGTAAATGGGTGTGTAAGATAAAGACTAATTCTGATAGTACAATAGCAAAGTACAAGGACAGATTAGTGGCCAAAGGTTATAATCAGGAGGCAGGGATTGACTACACTGAAACTTTCAGTCCAATAGTCAAACCTCAAACAATAAGAGTGATTCTTGCACTAGCTCTACACTATAACTGGCCTCTATAGCAATTGGATGTATCCAATGCCTTTTTGCATGGTTTTTTGGAGGAAGAGATTTATATGACCCAACCCCAGGGGTTTTCTGACTCATCTTACCCTACTCATGTGTGCAAACTACAAAAATCTCTCTATGGCCTTAAGTAGGCCCCTAGAGCCTGGTACCACAGGTTATCTTCCTTTCTTCTCAGCCTTGGCTTTCACTGCAGCAAGGCAGACACATCTCTGTTCACTATTAAAACTGCTACCCACACAATCATCCTTCTTGTCTATGTTGTTTATATAATCATCACTGGCACGTCTCCTTCCTCTATACAAAACCTCATTACCCAAATGAAAACCAAGTTTGCGATGAAAGACCTTGGAGCTCTCTCATACTTCTTAGGCATCGAAGTTACTAAACACAACAATCAGCTACTTCTCCATCAGTCAAAATATGCACTAGACTTGCACTAGCCCTGCTCCAAAAATCTGGCCCCACAGACTGCAAGCCATCTGATCCCCCTTCCTATTCTAAAGCTACACAGTCTCATAAAGATCCTAGCACACCTTATGCCAATCCCACCCAATTCCGGAGCCTGGTAGGTGCCCTACAGTACTTAACCATAACCAGGCCAGACATTCAATATTCTGTCAACACTCTATGTCAGAAAATGCATCACCCTACCACTGCAAATTTTGCAGCTCTTAAGAGGGCATTAAGATATGTTAAAGGAACCTGAACTATAGGTTCCTATTCCAGAAAGGGCCTTTACATCTGCAGGCTTTCTCAGATAGTGATTAGGCCAGTGATATTGAAGATAGGAAATCCACAACTGGATTCACCATCTTTCTAGGCACAAATGCTATCAGTTGGTGTTCTAAAAAGCAGGCCACAGTAGCCAGATCCTCAACAGAGGCTGAGTATAGGGCTATGGCTCAAACAGCAGCTGAACTTAAATGGATCACATAATTGCTAGCTGATTTGAATATTGCAGTCAAGCCTCCTGTTATCCATTGTGACAATATTTCTGCTCTCGCACTAGTTGCAAATCCTGTCTTCCATGGTAGAACAAAGCATATAGAATTGGACTACCACTTCATCAGGGAGCAAGTCACAGCAAAACAGTTACAGGTTTCCTATATTCCTTCATCAGAACAGCTAGCAGACATTCTTACCAAGGCACTACCTATGAAGCAGTTCAGCTATCTAAGGAACAAGCTACCCCTGGCCACTACCTAGCTTGAGGGGGGGTGATAAAGTATAGAGTTAATAGTAGCTTATTGTACTTGTAATTGCTTCTATTGTATTGTTTAGTCTTGTACTTAGAACTCTGAATGTACTGCAATAGGAATGCTGTAATAGTATAGAAGTTTAGGTAGCAGATGACAGCCATGTGCTTGCACATGCACTATAGCTCTTGTAACTCTATAAATACTTGTAGTGGTGCATTGTATTCAGATAAGAAATAATATCAACATTTTCAGAAATATCTTTCTACTTTCTTCTCTCTACATTTTCTCAATAATATACCCTTACAACTTTGAGTCCATCTCGCTGGATCCAGCTTTTCAAGAAAGTTTAATAATAGTATTTCGAATTCGGTGAAAAGTTATTTTCTCAAAATAGACCATAAGACAGGACTTTTTCTTTGAGACAAAGGGGTTAACTTTGGAATGCATGGAAGTGTAGAACATCTATTTTTGAAAAGAACTCACAGACCAATAAGGAAAAGACTCTAAATTTGACAAGTGTATAAGAGACACATTTATACATGTGTGTCATAGTTTCCATCAAAATTTCTTCTTTTGATACGTGAAGAAATTCTTTATTATAAGCTTCAAGGCAGTGCAACTGTGAGTTAAGAGAAACAGGAAAAGAGCTAAAAAAAAAAACACATGAAGGCATCCAAACCTTCTAGCTGCTCACTCTCTCATTAAAATTCAGAATTAAACTTCTTAAGATACTAGCATCACTGGTATCTTCTGTTTTTATTTTACTTTATTTTATTTATTTTTATTTTATGTATTCATTTTTTTTTTTTTTTTTTTTAAATTTTTGGGAGAGTGCAGCAGCAGGAAGGGAGAAACAATAGCACTCCATTAGCTGAGTCGGTTAAAAGTATAAAGGCGAATAAATACCTTTGCAACTTCCCTAAATTTCCTGAAGAGCTTACTTGATTGCAATTTGCTTAAAGTACTAGATAAAGCATTTATCGGTGTTTTAGGAGCCTCCTCCAGCTTTGGGTGTAAAGAGTGACGGCTATCATTCAAAATCACAACCATATTCGAATCCAGATAGCCTGCATTGCTCATAGCCTCATAAACCTGACCAGCCATCGTTGTCTCATTGCTGATGACTGCAACTACACGGTCTTTCTTTCCTTTGATATCTCGTGCAACTGCCATTCCTAAAGAATAATAAATGCATAGCATTAGCTGATTCTTGACTTAGCAGGATAATCATGAGCATAATCATGGCATCCAAAGAATGAAAATAAAAAGGAAGTTCAATATAGGCGCATGGAAATGAAGAAGGAATTAACAGGTACCAAGCCCAGCAGAAATACTGTTACATCCGTGCCCTGCCCCAAATGGATCAAATACGCTCCCAATACTACACATGTCACCTGGTAGACCATTTGCTTGTTTACATTTGTGCATGAAAGACCTCCTTCCAGTGAGAAGCTTATGCGGGTATGTCTGTTCAGGATAAGATATTAATTATAAATCTGTAAACATGTAACAAGAATAGAAAATATTAGTATAGGGATGCACTTGTGCTTTTCCAATTCTTTGCATAATAAACAAGCACAGTAAAAAGTAGAAACAGGTAAATTGGAAGCTTCAGACATATTTTACTATCTCCTCCCCATACAGCAAGTAAACCATCCAGTCTCATCTCCTCCAATCCTTCCATAAAAAACACAAAGGAAAACTAAACACAAACGAAATACCAAAACATAATCTTACTTGCTCTTCCACATCCCATAGAATCTTGTCCACAGGAGAATGAAATACATAGTGGATAGCAACTGTCAGATCCACCACTGCTAGACTAGCTTTGAATGGGTTCTCAGCTTCTGACATTACAGAAGATAACTCTGATCGGATTTCATCGGCTAATTGTTTTAGTTCCTGCATAAAGTGAACTTGTAGTAAGTCCACTAATGGTTGAACCAAAGATAGATCCAAAAAAATTGATTTTGACAAGTTGAAAGCCAGAATTATCAGAAAGCTAAATGCAAGACCTTTGGAGATAAGTTTTTTAAGTGCATGGGGCTTTCAATTGTATCAAGTATGGTTCTTGGCAGCTTCTCCCAGACAAAATCACCAGAATCAGGTAGAGAACGTAATGGAGCAACATAGCCCTGCATTAAGAAAGGTAAAATTATTTAACTCCAAATAAAGTTTTGATTTCATTTATTACTTATCTTACTTTTGCCTCTCATCTGTTATCCTTTTTACTGATCTGGTGTTTGATAAGAGGCAAACAGAAACTTACTTGTCACACCCTGAGCCGACCCCACCCAGCCCAGGCCCAGACATGACCAGAGAACACTAAACTATCAAATAATAAACAAACTTCTACAATTGTTGGCAGGAGAGAAAGGCGAAAGACAACTAGGATGCAGAATGAAGATTGATTTTAATCACAAAGATTGCAACTAAAACTGTGTCATAACTAGAGAATCAACGGTATAAAGAGACCATTGATAACTGGAGATTCATAAGTAACATTTGTTTATTCATATACATTGATCAGAAACCAATACAGATGTATGAAGGACTTGTAATCAGAGCACAGTGAACATTGTCTGACTTTGAATGCCAGAAAACCAGCAATAATACAACATTAAGACTACAAAGGCCCAACATGCTCCAAATTATAAGTATACTAGTAACTAGACTACTGAATTCCAATTCAAAGATCGCCATTCCAAAGTTACTCAAACATCTTTTTCCTTCCACTCAGTTATGGTTTTAATTGAAAACGCTTTTACACTTCAGTTCGTGGCTAATGCCATTTTTCAAGTCTGCATTGTAAAGCTATCTGATATAAATGCACACGAAGATGTCATGATGCACAACTTTGTTTATGATGTGCACGGGGTCGTAAAAAGTCAGATACTACTACAGGATATGAAAATAAAATATCCTTGACATGGCATGTGCATTCATGCACGTATATGACTATGATTTCACCGGGAAGTAAGCATGAAAACTTTTTTGATAAATTGGTCTTCGAAGTTTCTACTTAATGAGTTTCTGCACCGTGATAAGCCTACGCAACAAGTCCACTCATGGCAGGCTGCAAATGTCAATAATATTAAGCTGCATAAAGAGCTTTGCTTTACACAAAGATTTCCCATTTCACAGTCTCCCTCATCTTTAAGTACTTTGTTAAGGTTTCCCATAGTGAACTGAGAGGACGAGGAGAAGCAATTGTCCAGCATTGGAAGATTAGGAGAAGAATGAACAATTAATCTACATGTGTAGCTCAAGACCAATGTCTCAAGCTTTTGGGTCAAGGCCGAGTTCTTCAAGTGTTTGTTAAGACTCATTCCTTCTCGCTACTTTGTGGGCTCGCCACAAGACACTTTTCTTGCTTTGCCAAATACTTCTTAACTTCAGTTCAATGCTTTTTCTTTCCACATTCATTTTAAGTAACTTTATTTACAATAGTCTAACACACTTTTAAAATAGAATTACCAAATTAATAAATATTAAAATTTTCAAAAAAAATTAGCATACATAACAACTTTAAGGGTACATAGCTCAATCCAAAGAGCTATACACAGGAGAAAGTAAGAAGGAAGCTACAAATATTGCAGGAGAAACATTACTGCTACACAACTATGAAGAATTGAAGACACAATCAATCACAAAAGAAACCAAAAATAATAATAACACAGAAAAAGTATATAATAAATAAATAAAATAACAAGAAAAATCATATTTTAGTGAAATGGTGATACCTTGGAAGCATAACGGTGGTAAAACCATAAGCCAAGCTTTGAAAATTCCACATTGGAGGCAAGATTAACAGTTGAAAAATCAAATTGTGGAGACAATTGCTTTGGATTTCCATGGAAATGAGCTTTGATGCTTAATGGGTGTTGACCAGTGGCAATACCCATGTAGAAAAAAACAGAGACTTTTTAAGCTCACCCAAAAAAAAAGTCAATCACTTGTAACAAAATTAAACATTGTAAGATTAAACTTTTTGGATGAATTTAACAGACCCAGAAAAGTTTTTGTCGATTATATATAGAAAAAAAACATAGAATATTGTTATTGGATACCAAAAACTGTACTGGAAAGATCAAGTGGTGAGTGGTGTATGAAGTAGAAGACAAGTGGAGCATTTCTTGAACACACGTGATGGCGAAGAAGAGGTATTTGGGCCAAGACATGGGCTATTCTGTTGCACTCACTCGTGGGTCATGGTATAATCTGCTAAGGGCTAGGGATTTTCTATTTTTTCTCCATAAATAGTTTTTTTATTTTTTTTTTAGAGAATATAAATCATTTCTTTATATTTAAAGATTTTTTATTTTTTCTTCAAAAATAAAATTGGTAATTCTCTAATTTTATCTATTTTCTATCTCAATTTTATTCCAACAGTATTCTCTATTTCAGACTCACTGTTTAATTTCTTTCTAATTTTTTCACTTCAATTACTCTTCATATTTTATCTAAACTCGTTACTCAATAATATTTTTTTATCTTTTATATTAAATCATTAACAACTATGTTCTAATAAAAATTATAATGTAAAAAAAAAAGACAAAAGCCGCTGCAGTTGGAGTTTGATCAAAGAAAAGAAAAGAGTTGGCGGGCTTGATTTGCTCACTAGAAGCAACGAGCTTTCTCAAATCAAGTGGCCAGCTCCAACTTCTGATGAGGAAGCTGGAGCATTTTTATTTTAGTTTGATTTTCTATTTTGGCTAAAAGAGTTAAAGTAGAGAGTTGTTGGAGATTACTCTAATCAGTTTAGGGAGCGTTTGGTGACAATTCGTAAGTAGGAATAGGTTGCGAATATAATAGTATTCTCAATTTAATTTAATTTTTACACTTCATATAAGAATGAACATAACAATTACATTCCGTCATGATCTTATTGGGTAAATTACACTTTTAGTCTCATTTGTTTATATGAAGTGTCACTTTAGTCCCTATTATTTTAAAAGTGATAGTAATAGTCCTTAATGTTTGAAAAAAGTGACGCGGTAGGTTCTTACTGTTTTAAAAGTGATAGCAATAGTCCCCAATATTTAAAAAAAGTGACGCGATAGGTCTCTAATATTGATTTGGAGTGTCAATTTAATCCACATTATTTCAAAAGTGGCAGCAATAATCCTCAATATTTAAAAAAAATGACAGAAATGGTCTTTCCCGTAAAAACTAGATGAAAAATACCATTTTACTATAGAATTAAAATTTTAATAATATTTTTTTTTTAATTTCTCTTCATCCATCACTACACACTTCACACAGTCAAACATACAATTACGATCACACACATGAAGGTAGAATTTTTTTTTGTCATAGGAAGAAGGTAGATTAGAAAATAAAAAATAAAAATAAAGTAAAAGCAAAATACAAAATTATGGTCAAAATGACCATTTTCAAGGATAGAATGTCATATTTTGAAGGAACAATAACTTTTTCCATCTATTTTTAACGAAAAAGACCATTTTTGTCACTTTTTACAAATATTAAAGATTAGTTGTGTCACTTTTGAATTAATGAAGACTAAATTAACACTCTAAACCAACATTAGGGACTCACCGCGTCACTTTTTTCAAACATTAGGGACTATTACTGTCACTTTTGAAACAATAAGAACCTACCGCGTCACTTTTTTCAAATATTAGGGACTATTGTTGCCCCTTTTGAAGCAATAGGGACTAAAGTGACACTTCATGCAAACAATGGGGACTAACAGTAAAATTTGCCTTGATCTTATTCCACAAACATGCAAATAGTAATTCCTAACTATTCCCATATATTATGGAATGAACTTTTTTTTATACAGGGAAGGCATAAGGTCATAAAGCGTAATTAGTGTGACTCGAGATTGCAACATCTCACATACACAATAAGTAACATATCATTGGACTAAAGCTCTAGTGGATTTGAATGAACTTATTAATCACAAAAATACTTTAAAATGAACATATTACATACTATACTAATAAAATTATTATTAATATAATTAATATTTTTTTTATTATTATTATTTATTATTATTATAACGATTATTAATAATAACAATAATATATAAATAATATAATAAAAAAATAAGTGACAATACAATATAAAATAATAATAACAAAACAAATGAAATAATAATGTAATATATAATAATGAACATATAATATGATAATAATTATAATATCAAGAATATAAAATATATATCTACAATAAAACTATAATAATAAAATAAGATAAATAACGATAAATATTAATACAATATAATAATGATAATAATAATGATATAAATAATAATATATAATCTAATAATAACGATGAACATAATAAATATAAATATAAATAGTTATTATGATTATTATTATTTTAATGTGTAAAATTAAGAGAAAACACTGTATCATAATAATATAAAATAAATAAAAATAAAAATAAATTAATATAATAATAATAATAATAATATGCCTCAAACTAACTATTATTATTAATATGATACTTATTTTTATTCTCAAGACAATAATATATCTATAACAACAAAATGACATTCTTGTTATTTTATATAAGTAATTCTCATTACTACTTTGAAAAAGATACGCCATACTTGGTATGTTCTAGAAATGAATATAGGAATAGATATGTTGATTACAAGCCCATGTTTAGCTGTTAGTATAATTGGGCAGTGGCTAATATCCATTACGCAAACACTTAAGTAAATGTGAATAAGGTATTCGACGATGGGAATTTTTAAGTGGCAAATTTGGCTCCAAAAGTAATTGGACTTCATTTTGTCATGCAGTCTGTCAATTCTTTCTCCTATCGCATTGTAGTTAATGGAAATCTACGGTCTTTTCGCTTCCCCCAAAGAGGCCTCAAGTAGGGTGACCTGCTGTCGCCTTTCCTATTTGCACTCTTTATTGAATCATTTTCTAGCCTTATACAATTCTAGCTTGAAAGATGTTCTATTATGAGCATTAAACTAGATAGATCCTGGTCCCCATATCCTACCTTCTCGTAGCCAATAACTTCTTTTCTTTAATCAAAGCTTGCGAAAGAGAAGCATTTGCTCTTAAAGAGACTCAATTGCATTACTACTTTGCTGTAGGCAAATCATCCATCTAATAAGTCCTTTATTAGCTCCCTACTTGTCATTCCCCCTTTATTAGTGATCTTGGAAATACTTTCGCATCTCTACACATTGGGGTAGATAAAATGCAACCCTTGATCCATGAGAAAATTCAAGCAAAAATCGAATGTTAAAAGCAAAGTCTTCTCTCTGAGGGTGAAAAAGATGTTCAAATTAAATTGGTCATCCCTTAATATGTTACGAAATATTCAAATTTCTCAAACCTTTTAATAGAAAGCTTTTCCGCATTGGTTGCTCAGTTTTAATAGGGGTCTAATGGCAAGAAAAAAAATCAATTGGGCTGATTGGTGAACTGTTTCCACTAAAATGTTTGAAGGGGATCTTGGCTTCAGAGACTTCGAACCACGAGCCCTACCCTTTATTGCTTATCAAGCATGGAGCGAGCTTAAATTTCTTAATTTTGTCTTTGGTAGAGTCCTAAAAAACATGAAAATGATAGAACATTTTTGTCTTCACTCTTTGTAAATATTATTTTACTTAAGTCACTTTCTTTTCTATAAATTTCTATAACTTGATAATCCGTATTCGGGTCAGAATCTATAGTTCTTGGCCTAACACTTAAACATAACTTAAAAGCTTAGAAAAAAAGGGCTTTCGGCCTTTCAAACTCCTCTAGCAGACTTATATATGTTAGATTTTACATGATCTAATACTAGAAAATAGAACACAGTAATAACATAATAAACTTGAGATTAAGAACACACCAAAAGTCCATGCCATAATTTTCTTTTGTTGTAATCATCTCTTGAAGAAACCTGTAACGCCCGAGACCTAGAGAATGCATACATCATTCATTTACATATATTTTGTACATTTACTTGTTTAAATGTTTATTTGTTATAAATATGCAATTAAGTGTTTAATTATCTTTTACATGCAATTACATGTTTAAATTAGGTTTTAATATTAAAATTTTGAGTTTAATTATTTTAGTAAATAAATAAATGTGCATTACTATTATTTTCACAAACGTTTTAAAGAAAAAGTGCTTTGATTCACTTTTAGCAAAAAAGTCACTGTTCACAGTGAAAATCAACTATTTTATTTTTCTGAAACTGCATTTTTGTCCTGTCATATGACTTGTAGGAGGAATGAGAAAAGTGTTAAATTGTGTATTTGGTGTTGGGAGTATGTGTTTAGAAAATGTTTCTTGCATCATATGAATAGCAAATTTATGTAATAACATTAGATTTTAACTAGTTAGCATTTAATTGGATTTTGGCATAGTTTTGACCAAGACTTAGAAGCATTTGACTTAGTTTTACTATACGCACATATAATATATACACCTTACACTACATATAATACATATACAAAACAAAAAACAAAAAAAGGGGTCAAAAAATTAGCCAAAAAACACCTACGGGAATAGTAACTTTTTTTCAAACAATTTCTCAATTTGATCTTCGAAACTTGTTCCAATGATTCCAAACCATCAAAACACTTCATATTTGCTTGTTCTACGTGATTGTGGTGGGGAATTCATTCTTATTGTTACATTTGACTATTTTAGCCATAAACTTGAATTTTTATATTTGATGTTGTATTGCTTATATATGTATTTCTATACTTCAATTATCTTCTATTAAGTTAGTAGACCATGCTTCTATGAGTTTTTAGCAAGATTAATGACTACAACTGATAAATGCAAGTTAGGGAAGATGATGAATAGTGAATTTTGAGCGTTTTGTGAAATGTTGTTTATTAGATTGATTTTATGCTTCCTATAGGTGCTAGAGATGTTAATTAACATCAAATTGTAGTTGTATGAACTTAGATAGCCCGAAACTTAAGTAAAAATGCATAATTGGCTTAGTTTACAAAGGGGTTTCGGGTGTAAGGTAAATCTGGATTGATTTGAGTGATATATTTAGTGTCCTTAGGGTGAGGAGGTGCTAAATGTACAGTTATGTCACCTAATTGAACATCGGTTAAGGTACTTGTAGTTAAAATGTATAAAGGAGATTTCGAGGCTTTTGAGGTAATTGCAGTTTAAAGTTTGGTTTCATGGTTCTAAATGATGCCATAAAGTGTATTTAGAAGTATAGTATAGTTGGTTTAAGAATTGGAACACTTGTAGTTAATATGTGCCTTGAATTGAGTCTTGAGCTAAAAGGAACTTTGGAACAAAATGTTGAATGTCACTTGTTTAAATAGGTAGTTAGTCTTAGATGTGTTAGGAAGCGTTTAAAATGTAGTTATGGCATGATTTGGCTAATTGGATTAGGTAGTTGTAGTTAAAATCACCTAAAAGGCTTTTCGGTGTTTTTGGATTAACATAATTAAAAATGTAATTCGTGGCATTGGTGTGTATCATAAAGTGGTTAGAGGAGATTAATAAAGTTAGATTGCGGGTTCCATATCTTGCGTGAGGTTTAGAACCTAATTAGTAAGCGTTGAAATAGTGATTTGTTATATTCTTGTGAATTGCTTGAACTTGTTACATGACTAACTAGTGAAATCCTATAGTTGTTACATTTGATTGTTAATTGAGTTATATATGTTGTATTTGGGTAAATAAGCATGATAATGATTCTTAGATCATGTTATAGTTGAATTATGTTAAGTGTAAGTGTAATCGTCTTGATTGAATGCTTAATTTGATATTCCTTTGTTAAATAAATGAAGTTGTATTAGTTAGGTAGTTTAACTTGTTAAATGTTATTGTAGTTAATGTCCTTGGCAAGATTAAAGAAGTGTTAAAAAGATACTTGCGTGATTATTTGGGCTAGGTGACAATATGAATTATATAAGTAATTGTATATAATTTCTATTGCTAATAATTGAATTGTATAATAGCTAAATTGGCATTGGCATAACTAATTGTTAAAGTGTTAGGTTAATTTACTTGCATAGTACTTTGTCGGAATATATTGTATCTTAGAAGCAAGTCCAATTTTGAATCCTAGAAAATAAGATCCAACACTTTAAGCCCAATAAATTTAAAAGCAAGAATAGAAAAAATTAGTAAATAATAAAATAAATATAGCATCCGAAACTCAATTACTGGAAATTATGATATCTGATATGGTCATTTTGGGAAGACTAGATCGGACTGCAAATCAAACTGAACCAAATCATATAAAGAATTTGAAGTGTTATGTTGATTGTCAACTATTTAACATCACTTGTTAATTATCGAATTTGAAACCATCAATACTCTATGACCAAAAAAAAAAATCATCAATACTCGGGAAAAAATTATTGACACAAATTAGAGCTGTTGATCTAAAAACTACCACATCTAAAGTCATGTTGCCAATTCCTCACAACAACAAATTTAAACCTTCAAGCCATTAATTGAATAGTTTTTTTTTTTTCAATTATAAGGGTTAAGAAAGGTTTTTGAATATCATTTATAAGGGTGATTTGGATCAAAATGGGTGATTTTATTTCAAATGATTGTTCAATGCCTATAGTAACCTTGTTAGTGAAAAGAAAAACAAAGACAGACATGTAAAAAAAGGTAAATATATCATTTAGTTAAAATTTAGGATTTGGATCTTATCTGTAGGATACATGGGAAATCGTCCATTTATCTCTTAAGTGATAGGCTAGATAGCTAAAACATTATCTCTTTGAAATTAACCATAAAAACAATGATTAAAAAAATTAACCATAAAATCAAATAATTTTAAATATATGAACACGTAAATATTATTTTCTTTTTTCTCTTTTTTTTGAACATGTAAATATTATTAAAAATCACAAACTAGATCTACGTGTCTCTCTCTCCATGAGAAATTTTCTATTTTTCTAAACAATATAGATCATGAGTCATAAATAGAAAAGCATCTAGTTTGTAATTAACAAAATATGTCTATTTCAGTATCATGCTTGTTTGAATTTCTGATAATTTTCACTTAACCTTATATTTGATCAAGTTATAATGATAAATAACTATCGTATTTAAATTAAAAAATGATGTAAAGCGTATAACTTAATTAAATTACGTAAGATTCTATTATGTTTCCTTATTTTGCATTATTCTATTAAGTTCTAACTCACAATTATGTCAAAATAACATCTAACATTTTGTTTGAAATATTTTTCCTTTTATTATAATTGAGAATTTAATAGTATACAAAATCTAATGAGATGGTAAATATCTAACCGTACAAGCTCCCTATATTTAGAGAATTGAAATAGGGAGCCCCTGATTGAAAAAAGGAGTAAAATAAATAAATAATGGTTTGTAAAAATGAAAACAAACAAAAACCGGAGGCGTAAACATTGAAAGCTAAGTAACGAAGGTGCATTAAATAAAAAATATGTAATAAATGTGAGTTGCACCTTAAAAAATTAAAAGAAACGTAAAGCTAAAGTTAAAAATAGTTCAAGGCTGCTTAGAGAAAATAGAAATGAAAATAAAGGAACAACTCTATACAGTAAAGAAAAAGAAAGACTTTAAGAATAGTAACAATATTATAATATGAACACAGGTTATACCGAAAAAGAATATAGAGTAGTCATTGAATTGCACATATTATATCACAGAGTTAATATATCTATTGTAATTTTCAGACTCAGTTTCTGTAAATGATCAGATGGATTCAAGTTAAGTATTGTTTTACCAAAACCAAGTGACTCATTCAATACAACAATGATTTAGGTTTTTGGGATTGGGTTAGGGCTGGGTTTTGGGTTGATTGGGTGGGTTAGGGTTGATTAGGATTTTGGGTTTTGAGTTGGGTTGATATGGACATGGAAAGATGAAAGAACAACTGAGACGTTGATGATGCTATTAAGAGAGAAACAAAAGCTAATTTTCAGATTGCTTGTAGGAATGTCCGGTTGATGGATATGTTGGACAAATTGGAGAAGAAGAAATGAGTTGTTTAGGCGCTAGATGTAACACCCACATCAAGACTAGATATAATTTTCAACTTCTTCATACTTTTACATGTACTGTGTCTCTTTGGTTGTACTCATATTATTTTCTGCTATGATGTCGAATTGTCTGCTTATATGCGATCTTGTTCTTTATACATGTTTGTAAATTTTTAAGGTTATATCTAAATAAGGTTAAAATGCCTTTTGAGAGGTTTAGATACTTAGCCAAAACTAGAAAAGAACAATTCGGGCTTGCCGCCTTAGTTTGTTAATCAAATAAAATCAGTGTCCTCATGATTAATAGTAAAAATAAAACTTCTTATATTTCAATTGAGACAAGCAATTAAATGATTGACTATAATCATGGAATAAATTGAGGCAAGCAATTAAATGACTGACTATAATCATGTCTTATTCCAGTTTGTTAAAGCTTTAGATTTCAGCCACAATGAGACTTACTATTTGATTATAATCAATATTTTAACCGAATTGACATTGTATTAGGAACAACATGTTCTTTTTTATTTTTTTGATCGAGACGACATGTGGTTGAGAATGTCGGTTATTCTAATTTCTATTTTTTTTTAACTAAAAAAAGATTCCATTAAGCAAAGAATCGAGAGGTTACATTTAGCCAACACTAGATCGGGCTATGTCCTGGGAAATTAAATGAATAAGGCCGGGAGGGGGGTTGGACACCCAATCAAGAGGGAACTCATTACAATATTTTGCTTTTGCAATCTAATCACTACAACAATTAGCCGTTCTCCTAATGCTACGAACCTTAACACGAGTGGATCCAGCCACAATCTTTTGAATATCCTCCACTATTAGTCTTGCATTCCAACTAGAGGCAAGGTATAGAGAATTGATTGCTTTGAGAATGGACTCTGCATTAGCAGTTCGCGTAAAATCAGACTAAACCAAGGTCAGAGAGGCCTTAGGCAATGAAATTGTTGAGATGCCTTCAATTTAGACAAGGAGGCTTAGAATTTGCGTACTTATTGCACTTGGCACTAAGAACTCGAGTGTCGTTGCTGTTGCAGGGGTGATTTTTAAAAAGACAGGAAGTGCTATTGGACTTGGGCCTTACCAGTTAAGAGTGAAGCCTTACCCGATTCCAAAAGACTCTTAAAACTAAATCCCATGAAAGAAATAAGGATAAAAGACAAACCCAAAAAAACTCTACTCTAAAAATAATATACCATGAAGCCCTTTCCTGCCTTCTTTACCGGATAACTGGATATTGAAAAGAGACTATTTGATTGATTACTAACCTTCACGGAGTTAGGAATGACAGGTATAAGTAGAAGCTTCACCTTAGGCCTATGCTATCAATTCTAGTCTAGTGCGCCTAGGACTTTTCAGACTGAAGCTAAGTACTGTTTTACGGAATGCAGCAGTTCATACTTTCGTTGAAGGGCTTGGCTTTCCCAATGTGTTTGTTTCTTCTTCAAACCCTTAATCCGCTCTCGTTCGCCGCTACTAACATGGTCTCGGTTGATTTCCCTTCATTTAGCTACTTAGATGTTTCAGTTTGCTAAGTTTGAAAAGTCCAAAGAGCGCAGACTAGCCAGGATTTAGCCCGAACTGTTCGACAGATTCCCAGCCTTGAAGAAGGGCCTGAGTTCTTTTTTTTAATAGAGTTTCAAGGGTTCCTGGTGCAAGAACAGTTTGGGTTATGATTTAGTTAGGACCTTGTCTCCCTTTTGTTATCTTCCGCTCTCCTTGTATAGGTTCGGAAAGGGCCGGGTGGATTACCTTTGGGAGCTAAGTCGAAGATCTCGGTGGTCTTGTGAGTGGGAGTGTAGAAAGAGGGAGCAGTTGATCATATGTTTATCTAGCAATCTTATACGACATTCTTTCTGGTATTCCTCGTCGGATCTTGATATTCTGGTACTCTTATTTGGGAATTTTATTTGGTATTTTCTCGGCGATCCCTATTGGTATATTCGTTCCCATAGTTGTACAAACATATGGAATTCTTACTTAGTACCTGGATGTTCTACTTTGGCTCCTGGTATTCTCCATTGGCATTTCTTTCTCAGAGATGTTATCGGGATTCTTATCTGGAATCAGAATTGGTAAACTTAATAGGAGTCTTTATTTGACTCCTCACTCTGTATTTTCTTATGTGATGTCCATATTTGGAGGCACTCCTATTCGATCTTTTGGATTGGTATTCTTATTCGTGGCCTTTATTTGGCACCCTTATTAGTCAACTGAGATTTTTATTAGTATACTTTCAGCACATGTCTTGGTATTCTTCATGGCATTCAACTTTGAAGTTCTTAAGTGAGATGTTTCTCTAACAAACTCCCTCAGTATTCTCGGTGGTGTTCGCATGCGGGGTTTTTGTTTCAAGAACATTCGGAATGTGCAAGTGGAGTTCTTTTGAAAGAAGAATTGCGAGGACGCAATTTGTTTAAGGGGGGAAGGATGTGACGCCTGAGACCTAGAGAATGTATACATCATTCATGTACATATATTTTGTACATTTACTTGTTTAAATGTTTATTTGTTATAAATGTGCAATAAAGTGTTTAATTGTGTTTTACATGCAATTACATGTTTAAATTAAGTTTTAATATTTAAAATTTGAGTTTAATTATTTTAGTAAATAAATAAATGTGCATTGCTATTATTTTCACAAACGTTTTAAAGAAAATATGTTTTTATTCACTTTTAGCAAAAAAGTCACTGTTCATAGTGAAAATCGACTGTTTTATTTTTCTGAAACTGTATTTTTTTCCTGTTATATGACTTGTAGGAAGAATGAAAAAATTGTTAAATTGTGTATTTGATATTGGGAGTATGCATTTAGAAAATATTTCTTACATCGTATGAATAGTAAATTTATGTAATAACATTAGTTTTAACTAGTTAGCATTTAATTGAGTTTTGGCTTAGTTTTGACCAAGATTTAGAAGTATTTAACTTAGTTTAACTACACACACATATAATATATACATCTTACACTACATATAATACATATACAATACACAAAACAAAAATAAGGGTCAAAAAATTAGCCAAAAAAACACCTACGGGAATAGTACTTTTCTTCAAAAAATTATTTAATTTGACCTTCTAAGCTTGTTCCAAGGATTTCAAACCATCAAAATACTTCATCTTTGCTTGTTCTACGTGATTGTGGTGAGGAATTCATTCTTATTTTTGCTTTTGAATATTTTAGCCATAAACTTGAATTTTGAGATTTGATGTTATATTGCTTATATAAGCATTTCTATACTTCAATTATCTTCTATTAAGTTAGTAGAACATGTTTCTATGAGTTTTTAGCAAGATTAATGGTTAGAATTGATAAATGCAAGTTGGGGAAGATGATGAATAGTGAATTTCGAAGGTTTTGTGAAATGTTGATTATTAGATTTATTTTATGCTTTCTATAGGTGCTAGAGATATTAATTAACATAGAATTGTAGTTGTATGAACTTAGATAGCCCGAAACTTAACTAAAAATGCATAATTGGCTTAGTTTACAAAGGGATTTCAGGTGTAAAGTGAATCTGGGTTGATTTGAGTGATATATTTAGTGTCCTTAGGGTGAGGAGGTGCTAAATGTGCGGTTATGTCACCTAATTGAACATTAGTTAAAGTACTTGTAGTTAAAACGTATAAGGGAAATTTTGGGACTTTTGAGGTAATTGTGGTTTAAAGTGTGATTTCATGGTTTTAAATGGTGTCATAAAATGTATTTTGAAGTGTAGTATAGTTGGTTTAAGAGTTGGGAAACTTGTAGTTAATATGTGCCTTGAATTGAGTCTTGAGTTAAAGGAGACTTTGAAACAAAATGTTGAATTTGACTTGTTTGAATAGGTAGTTAGTCTTAGATGTGTTAGAAAGCATTTAAAATGTGGTTATGGCATGGTTTGGCTAATTGAATTAGGTAGTTGTAGTTAAAATCACATAAAGGGTTTTTCGGTGTTTTTGGGTTAACATAATTAAAAATGTGATTTCGTGGCATTGATGTGTATCATAAAGTGGTTAGAGGAGATTTGTAAAGTTAGATTGCGGGTTCCATGTCTTGCGTGAGGTTTAGAACCTAATTAGTAAGCGTTGAAATAGTGATTTGTTAGATTCTTGTAAATTGCTTGAACTTGTTACATGACTAACTAGTGAATTGCTATAGTTGTTACATTCGATTGTTAATTGAGTTATATATGTTGTATTTGGGTGAATAACCATGATAATGATTCTTAGATCATGTTATAGTTGAATTATGTTAAGTGTTAAGTGTAGTCGTCTTGATTGAATGCTTAATTTGATATTCCTTTGTAAAATAAATGAAGTTGTATTAGTTAGATAGTTTAACTTGTTAAATGTTAATGTAGTTAATGTCCTTGGCAAGATTAAAGAAGTGTTTTAAAGATACTTGCGTGTTTATTTCGACTAGGTGACAGTATGAATTATATAAGTAATGGTATATAATTTCTATTGCTAAGAATTGAATTGTATAATAGCTAAATTGGCATTGGCATAACTAATTGTTAAAATATTCGGTTAATTTACTTGCATAGTACTTTGTCGGAATATGTTGTATCTTGTTTATATTGTTGTACTATTCTTATTGCGTATTAGTGTCTTATAATTGGTTAGCTAAGAGTCTAATTATGACTTGAATATTTGACTACTTGGATTGTGTGTTAAATTAAAGTATATAAAATGTATCTAGGGGACACAGGTTAACTTGTTTTAAAGTGATAATTGAAGAGGAATTGGTGCAATTGGAGGGGATTTTTGGCCTTCTGGAGGTAAGGGGGAATCATTTTATGTGCATTTTTTTTGAATGTTAGGGTTTATGTTGAATTTTGCAATTGTTATATATTGTGATATAAATACTTATGAATGCTTCTAAAACCTTCTAAAATAATTAGTGAACATTCTTTTGCAAGCTACTGGCATAGTTTATGGCTAGATTTTGAAATGGCAAGTTAAAAAAAACAATGAATAGTGTCAAATTGGGGGTTGGAGGGTAGGATAGTTTGTTTGTGAATTGGGAACTTTGTCTTCCGGTTAGAATCTAAATATCCTAAGTTAACAAAGGAGAAATGTGGAGTTGAGGGTTTTTAGCACTTACATTGCCTTATAGTGGTTTATAGTATGCTTAAATGTCGTCTTAAGGTTTATGTGAGTTTTTGGTAAGATTCCGTGAAAGATTATGAATTTTTTATCTCTTTGTGCTCAATTGGTTATTTTAATGTTATTGCTTGTAATTCAGTAATTTATGAGGGCGACCTACTTTGTTGTCCCTTATTTATTATTTTGCTTTATATCGCTTCATATTATTGTTATATTGTCATTGTCTTTAAGTGCATTACATAGTGGTTGTGCAACCATAGTGTCAGGGGCGGATGTATTGGATATCGGTTGGGCGGCAGCAGGCTTGCCAGTGGATATTCGATCTCCGTGATCAAGTCCCTCACTCGCCTGGTTCAGAGATTGCCAGGGGGTGTTGGGTCATAGGATTTTCGGGATACATCTGGAGTACACCCACTGAAGTATTTGGGGTTTATGCTAGCACAATGATCGAGGTTCGTGATTGAAGATCAAGTGAATTTTAGAGTGTTTGGGGTTAAAGTGAATCGTATCCTTTTTAATGTGTGGTATCTTATTGCTTATTTGTCATATTAATCGTTTAATGGTTTTACTTGTACATAGTTGTTGCATTGCACAAATCCCCTTGTAAATGTTTCCCGTATATTGTTCCCTCCCTCACTGGGTATACATGATTGTATACTCACTCCTCATTACCCACATTTCAGGAAATGCCGTGTCAGTAGGTAAGTTCGTGTTTACGTGATAGTTCGTGCTTGAGGAGTTGCCTTACGTGTTATGTGGGTTGAGTTGTAAAAGTTGTAAAGTTTTTACTTCTATGAATTGTATATATACTCGATGTATAAAGTGATGTAATTTAAGTTTAACTAGGCCATTAGAGTGGTATAATAACCTAGTTTATGTAATAGGTTGGTAAGGTTTAAATTTATTGCATGTTTGTGCTTGTCTAAAGGGAAAAGAGTTAGGATAGCCGTTGAATTTGGAAATGTATTATTGTTTGTTTTTGTTTGTTGAGAACCAATGCTCGAATAGCCTTGAGGAGTTGTTGAATGTTTGGACACGGTACTGGTCCATTTATATTTTGTGTGCAGGTACACGGTACTGGTCCATTTATATTTTGTGTGCAGGTACACGGTACTGGTCCATTTATATTTTGTGTGCAGGTGAACTATTCGTTCTATATACAGGAGAGACTCTGTCCGTTTTTCCTAAATTTTGTGTATAGGATTGGTATTAGGGTGAGTATAGCATGTTTAATAGAATTCCCGATCTCGTTAAGGGTCGGGGCGCTACAAAACCTCTTGCTATAAATTTGTGAGAAAAAACTTGAGTAGCGTGTTATGATAGACACACCTAAACTAGGTACTCCCTCTCCCTCTCCAACTTCTGTATGGTAGCTATCAATGGGGCAAACAAACCCTAATAGCCTATTTCTAAACTATTAGTATTCTGGATGGGAGAGAGCGCCTAACCTAAAATCTTTATTGGTCCCCCATCAAGTTGCCCTAATAGTAAAACAGGCTCTACACTTTGCATATCAAACCACTAAAAATAATAGCCATGAGACAAACCTAGGCTCAATTGGAGCGGATCGCAATAAAATATGTATTGGGATTTACCAGTCAACCCCAACCAATTTTTCAAAATAATAAAATATCTCAATCAGTAGTAGCCCACAACTTAAAAAAATTCCAACAGTCCCCTACTTGGGCAACACTGATTAGTTTTATATTTTGAAAACATTTTACAAAAAGACTCTTAGGCTGATAATAACCACAAAATAAATGTCTCAATCCAAAATCCGGTCCAACAAGTACACCAATATCGAACCATAATAGTTGTTATACCATCTTTCGACATAGGACTCCTATGATCACAAATGCTAATGCCCCCATCGACATGGATTCCATGGTGTAGTAAAGTGTAGTGTGGTTTGTATTGTGGCACATGTATTCCAACTAGAATGATGAACATGTCAATCCCACAATCGGTCACTTTATGGTCTTGTAAAGACCCTTTACGGGATTAGATCCCCTTTTTGCCTCATAAGAAGCCTTTAACCTTTATTGAGGCATACGAACCCCCTTTAATACTTCTAAACCGAAACCATTTGAATAATGAAGCCTTTAACTGTTATCTCGAAATATGAAGCTTTACACCTGCATGAGTTCACGAAAACTTTATATGCATGTGCACACATAAAATAGTGATCATTAACTTAATATAATGGGAATATAAACATACAATAAATTGTTGAAAATAAACTGCATCTTTACACTTTACACTTATAACCTGAAGTCAATTCATTTGAAGAGTATCAAGCTTCAAAAAGACGTTCTCAAAATATATGATTAATACAATCTCCAGTATGTTTTAATCTGAGTTTATAACTTGCTTACACTTGCATAAACATACCAAGCACATAATTGTACTTTATACGCTTGATGACAGTAAATTTATAAAGCTTATGCCTTTAGTTGTGTAAATAATTAAGCATATAATAATAACATGATTGAGTCACAATCACCACCATCATCTTAGATAAATAATTATACAGTGATAACTGTACATACTATAATTACTGAATATAAGCCTGACAATCATGTATTAACATTCTAGTAAAAACATATCATGTTCTCATTACCAATACTTCAAACTCTATGAACATCCATGCATTTGATGACAACTTCGTTGGTTAGTGGCATTACAATCCTGAACTTTCATTGTAATCTTTAAACTTTAGAAGTGTTGAATTTGTAACTTGCATATAGAATATGGACTCTATCATTTCCATCTCTAAATAGAATGCACTTTAAGAATAAGAGCATGTCAAGGTACCAAAAATTCTCACTAATCTGTTATCTTTAAAATATTACAAACACTTTAAAAGCCTTCAATTTTTATCATTCTATTTTTAGAAGGCACTAATAAACTTTGTATGTCATTAAGCGAGGTGTACTTTACATATATGCTAACGCTTAAAATGACAACATATGTAAAAACAAATAAAATACCTTTCATTTCTAATACTTTATAGTCCTCTATCATGTTTACTCATGGAATCGCATATATAATCATATGGATATAGTACTCTCACTAACCTTAAAGTTCACTTACTACTCAAAAACTTTACTTTCTTTTGTTATTAAACTTGTATGAGACAAGAGAAACTTTATGATATAACAATAAAATAATGAACAAGTTTATCCTTAATGATTATTATATCAAAAGCATGCACTAAGAGTAGATCATTAATTTTACTTTTTCATAAAAATATAGAAGTATCCACTTAAAATATAAACCTTAAGTATTTGATTTATACTTTGACATCTTTTACATTAGGATATCTTGACCCATAAGCTTCCAAAAAAAATACCCATTTAATAAACTTCCTATAGAAGCCTTTAAATGAAATATTCCATAAGGAGAATATACACTTGATACTTTAGCTCTCTATGGTTTCCATTATAAATAGTAGGCTCATTTTGACACAATTATACATGCATGTATGATCAACAAAAATATAGTAGTAGACAATCATGATCATGTAAAAAAAACAACCTTCCATGACCACATAACGTGCAAATAAGATGTGCTACAATAATAACTTTAACCATCACTAAAAATTTATCATTGAGCACAAAATAATACAAATAACACAAACTTGCGACTTCAATATTCTTATTATAAACTTGTCCCCTTTGAAGACTAGGACGTGTCATATAAAAAAACCTTCAAGCAAGGGTACTTTATATATTAGAGTCTCCACAAAAAAACCTTCAAGCAAGGCTTTATGAATAACCTCATATGGCAAGTCATTCATAGAGGCTTACAGAGATACCAACTAGGACAACTTAAAGAAAACTTTATGTTATAGAATAAGTTTCCACGTACCTTCAAATACAGCTTATAGAGAGCCTCCAATTGAACTAGAATAACATTATGTCAATCTTGTATTGCCATCAAACACAAAAGGAAAACTCATACAGAAACAAATAAATGAAATATTTTGTCTTTAAAAGTGATATATACTTGAGTAAAACTTTTATATGATGGAGTATACATAAAAAATATAACCATCCAAACATAATAGTTAATATAAGGGAGCATCATTTAACTTAAGCTTTACTTAATCACTACATAGTCAAACTTGAGCAAAATCCAGAAGTAAATAGAATGTAGTGATGACATTGGCACCCCAATCATGTGATAACTAGAATTACAACAATTCACTTTCAGATAATTTCAAGAAAATATTTATGTTTGTTAGCCTTAGGCCCAATGCATGATTTTGATGATAACAAATATTGCTATTTGGTTATGTTAAGTGTGGTTGATCTAATGTGTGTATATTGTTAAACTTATACTTATAACTCTTGTGTATAAATGGTACATATTTGCTTTGAGTCATATATTGATTGAATGAATAACTTGCACGGAGAAAATAACTATATTAATCTAATGAACAATGCAAGTATGATCAACTTGACTTATCAAGTGTGGTTGTGTCAATATGTTTATATGCTTAATCAAACACTTGTTGGCTTGTGCATTGAATGAGTTTGAATATTTTGGCTTGTGTGGATCTTAAACTAATATCATTATGAGTCAAAATATCTTGTGAGTATTTGATGTTATAGAGAGGAAGTGGATCTTGCTTGAAAGGAGAAATGTGATTGACCTCAAGAAGCTTGCAAGATCAAGAAGATACCAAATTATGTCGTCCTCAATCACTAACAACACCACAAACATATGAAGTCTTGAAGAGCTAAAGAAGTGAAGATCATATTTCAAAAATCAAGAACTAAAAACATGAAGATGAAGTGGTGTTATAAGGATGGAGACGTGAAGTCATAAGGGATACCGTCCATTTAAATGTACATTGTCTTTGAGATGCTCGGTAAAGCTCAAAATGTCTCTTGAAACTTCTTTTTGGAAAATACTTTTATATAACTGAAAGAGTCTTTGCGAAATATGTTGTTAAAAGATTTTCTAAAAGATTGGCTTTAAGTTAAAATGGCTTGCAAATGAATCTACATTGTTTTTCCTTTGAAAAAATGACTTAAGACTTGTTTTCCTTTTGCCCTATTGCAAACTGGAGAAGTCGGATGAATGACTCGTCTGACATTCAAAAATAGAGTCATTAACTAGCAGGTAAAAAGAGGCTCTATTTATTTCAAAACTCTTCCATTGTACTTTGAAACTCTTCCAACTACAAGCAATTATTCTATAGCTTTCATATCATTAAAAAGATGATGCTTGAACATTTATTGAGTTTTATCTTGCAAATCATTGAGTACTCAAAGAGTTTCATTTTTATTATCCAACTTATAGAGGAGTTAAAGCTTTATATCTTTCATATACACACATTCCTGGTTGTATTACTCTCTCGATCTTAGATTGAGATAATCATAGAAAAGAATAGAGGGTTGTAAATCCTTTGTGGATTCAAAGGAGGAGAGGTAGTAGGTTTGAGATCTCACCTACATTTGAAGAGATCTAGGTTGATGATTCAAGAGATTAGTATAGTAGGTTGTGAGCTTCACCTACATTTGAAGAAGCTTGGTTGTTCTTGTGGTTTCAAGAATGGAATTGTATTGTTGGTTTGTGCTTCACCAACTTGTGAAGGAGCACTATTAGTAGAGCTAGTAGAAATCCTTAGGAGATAAGACCTTAGGTGGTGGAGTAGATTAGCGAACCACCCTAAAATCGACGACTTCATCTTTTTCTCTCTTCTCTCATTACTTCTTTATATTTGTACATGCATAATATTTGTTAAATTTGTTTCAAAAAATTAACTAGTTGCAATCATATCCGAAAAATTAGTAATATTGCCTCCCTATCATAATTCACCCCTCCCCCCTTTTAGGATAATTTGGGCTTACAAGTGGTATCTAGAGCTAAGACTTTACAAATAGCTTAACCGCTAGTAAAGCCAAGATCATGACAATTACTACTACATCTCTTTACATTAAAGGATATTCAATTGATAGACCTCATTTGTTTACAATAACAAATTTCGCGAGGTGGAATAATCATATGCAAACATATATTCAATCCGTGAACTACACATTATGTCATATTGTTGAGCATGGGCCATACGAAGTAGAAGATAAGTCAATTGAGCAAAATATTGCAAAGTTGACCAAAAATGCTCAAGCTATGCACCTTCTTTATTGTCCATTCAATGATGAAGAATTGGATCAAATTCATAGAATGCACACCCATGCATAAGATATGGACACTTCTTGAAAAACTATATGAAGAGAAATGAGATTATAGAGAAGAAGAGGAAGAAAAAGAAGATGTTGCATGCCTTGTTACGATAGATGAAGATGTATGTCCATCTTATGAATCTAGTTGTTCCTCATCTAGTAACAATGATCTTACAATGGATGAACTAGAAGAAGCTATCTTGAATGTTCAAGATGAATTGAGGCAAACAATTTTTTAAAATATTATGGGAATATTGCATTCTTAATAATATTTTTTTATTCCGCGAACCAAATATGAAAATATCATATTCTAAACTTCAAATTCTTGAGAATAGGATTCCGCAAACCAAATGTGCCCTTAGGCCTTTGGTTAGCAGAATGTTATAAGATTCATGAGAATGTGAAGTATGAAATATGACATTCTCAAGTTTGGTTCACGAAATAAAAAAATATTTTTGGGAATATCATATTCCTTGGAATGCAATATTCTCATGATTTGGTCAATTTCTATTCCCATGTGATGGGGTATAAATCTCACATTCTCAAGTTATAGGAATAACTTTGAAAAAATAAAAGATCCAAATACCCATATTAGAAAATAAAAAATTAAAATAAATACAATAACATAATTTCAAAAAATAAAATAAAAATAATAAAAAATTAAAAAAATAAAAAATAAAACAAAATAATAAATATAAATATAAAAATAAAAACTAAAACTAAAATAAAATAAAATAAAAATAATAATATTAAACTAAAAAAATAAATGAAATAAGATAAAAATAAATAAATTTTAAAATTAAAAATAAATTAAAAATAAAAATTAAAAATTGAAAATAAAATAAAATTTAATAAATGAAAATACAATAAAATAAGATAAAATAAAAATAAAATTTGTAAGAATAAAATAAAATAAAACTCCATAAAATAAAAATATTTAGAATAAATAAAATAATAACAATAAAAAATAAAAATAAATAAAATAAAATTATTAATTTTCCAAGTTACACTAGAATTTTATATTTAAAATTATTTTTAATGCTAAATTGTAGATTTTCATTTTTTAAATAAATAATTTTTAATATTTAAATTTTTAGTTGTTTTAAAATAATAAATTTAATTTTCTAATTTTGAATGTCAAGTTAAAGTTTATAAATTATAAAAATAAATTTACTTTTATTGTATTAATATGTTAAACATTTTTTTAATACTATTTGTTTGATTTTCTTCTTCTTTTGAGTTAGAGGCATTACTGAAAAATTAATCAACATTCCTAGAAATATTGGGCCTAAACCAAACATAATAAAATAACATTCTTAGGGACTTGACGAAATATTTCCAAGAATATTTTTAACAAACCAAACACTTTTGACCACATTTCCGGGAATAACACTCCTATGAATGATATTTCCAAAAATGTCATTCTCGGGAATGAAAAATCAATCTGTGAATCAAACGCCCCCTTGTAATCATTGTTGCAAGTCTTTCGAAATACAACGTTTTTCATCTTACAATAATAACACACCAAATCATAAGACAAAGTAAACAAAAATGCAAAAATCTCTCTTTTTCATAGTGCAAACTTTGTATGTATGTATGTTATGACAAACTTAAACTCTTTAATACCAAAACAACCCGATTATTTATAGAATTAAAACTTTTTAAAATTATATAAATACAAAAATTTATATTTTCATATTAGGTAGATTAAATTTTAGCTTTTTATTCATGTAACATCATTGGCTAATAATGAGTCCATTTTCCGTATCTCTTATATTCCAAGATTCTATTGAGACTCTTTTTTGTGTTATTTTATAAATAATCATCTTAGTCATAGTTTTGAATAAGGGTTAATGATATTTTTTTTTCTTTAATATAACAGTTTTTGTTTTGTAATAGTACCACTTCAAATTACAACATATAACGAACTAAATAAGGTAAGACTCTTTTTTGAGAGTGCATACTCTATATACATGTATGTTATAAAAAACTTGAATGCTTTGATGCCGAAAACAACCACCATTTATATAACTTTGGATTTGACGTTCTTCCGACCAAATAATGACCATTAAACTTATGATTATTGCTGTATTTAAAACTGAGTAATGACATTTATTACTAAATAAAAAAACGTCTAATGTAACACTGAACATATTTATTTCAAGAATAAATTATGGAATAAAAACATTACTTCCAAAAAAATGAAGCCATGTTTGGATTCACCATCCGAGTTGAGCTGTGCCTAACAAGCCACGTTGCGCACACAAATGGGTGCTTCTTGGAACCCAAAATGTCAAATATAACTCATATAAATTGGCACAATTGCATTTTTCATATGAAAAAAATTCACTTAAAAAACTGAATATGCTAGTATTTCTCTCTTAGAAGTATAGGATCCACTTAAAAAATTAATCAAAGAGTACATATTAAATTGAGTTAGAACCCAAATCCAACAATTTTCTTTCAGTCAAGATATGTCCCTTTTTTTCACTATTTTCCGTCATGTCATTTTGCTTGAAACAGTTGTAGATTCACTTTTTTTTTTCTTTTTCTTTTTCTTTTTGATCATTTTGAAACAGTTGTAGATAGCTTGCGGGTTAAAGTCAACACATAAATAGCAGCATAGAAAGAAAGATCTCATGAGAGTTAACTATTATCTTTTGTAAAGTACTGCAATGATCAAATGCCTTTTAACCTATATGTTTATCACAACGTAATAAACGATAATAATTTAGATTTATCAAAAACAAGAAAACCTTTTTTTAAATATAAATTTCAGGATTTACCAAAGAGAAGAAAACCTATTCTTTAAATTAATTTTAGGATCTACCAAAGAGAGAAAACTTTCGTCCCATTATCAACAATAAAAGGGTACAGAAGTCATTCTACCAAAGCAAAGGAAGAGAAACAAAAAAACATCAGAAGAGAGAGAATAAAATAGGACGATTCTCTCATTTATTTATTTTTGTTAAATGTGAGATGTTCCGAGATTGATTCTCGGAGTCAACGTTGCATCGTAAGCCCCTTTAAATAAATAAAAAGAGTCGGTGAAACATAGGAGATAAATCCTATATATAGACAATATCATTGCATAGAATCTTGATGTATACAAAGATAATATAAAGTTAAAGAGAAGGAAATAGGGTGTTTGAGAGCTAGAGAGAGAAGCAAAGATGGTGCATTTTCTTGATAGGCCAAGCAATGAGAAGAAGAAGAGGCATGCATGGAAGGGAAAAATGTGTATAGGAAAAGAGATGGACAACGAAATAGAAAGAGTGTCAGTTGATGAAAGAAGCTCTCACAGCATCTCCAGTGGCATCCTTCCTTCTCTTGGTGCTCATAGCAATCGCAAAATCAAGCTTCGTCGCTTCATTATCTCCCCTTTTGATCCCCGTTACAGGTCTCTCTTTTCTCTCTATATGTTATATGTACCTTTTTGCATGTGTGTGTTTTTTTGTCGGTGCTTTATGGGTTTTGTGAATATTAACGTGAGAACATGCTAATGACAATGTATTCTGCATTTGCATGTGTTTGTCTTTATGTTTATATTTCTGGGATTTTCTTTTTTCATCTTAATTTCTTTGTAAAACAATCTCTTTTTATCTACAGTGATTATTTTATGGTATTTTGGATATTTTGGTTCCAGTTATTTTCTGGATTTCTTATGTATGTGATAATTAGAGGCCAATGTACATTATATGATCTCTTTTACTATATATTTTGTATCAATCGTGTCTTTTGTTTTCTCAATCCACTCTCTTCAACTCGTTTATTTTCTGAAGAATTACAAAGGGTTATTTATTTATTTATTTAAATCTATGTATTTTTTTTTTTTGGATATGATAGAAGCCAAAATTTTAATTCGAACACAAAACGGTAATTTTGAGGTTTTGTATACAATGCACGATGTTACATTGCGTCAATGATGGTACACCTGCCTGGCTCTATTTATTGATTTTTGACCTTTTTGAGTTTCCAATGCTGGCCATGATGTTTTGACTTGTAGTTGCTCAATATTTAATGTACTAGTATTACATTTGGGACGTTTGCATGAATATGAGTGGGTTCCGGGTGAAGGTTCTTGGGGCAACTTTGACTATGAACGACAAAACACCATGATTACTTCGAGGTTCTATCAAACTTTATGCCAAAGTGGTGTGAATCATGAAGTTTCATCTAGTAGAGGAACCATCTGGCCCATGAACTTATATGGTCTAACACCACCAATTGAGGAGTTAAATAGCATGATTGTCACATCCTGTAGTTGGAAATTGAATTCCTGGAATGTTGAGTTTATTATGGTGGAACGTAATGTTTTGAAATGACTCGGGACTTTGCTGGAAGTTTTCTGCACCCGCCTTTTTCATTTCTTAGTTGGTATAGTGCTTTGAATTGGAATTGAAAAAATTATAAATCCTAAATATATTTCTAAAAGTGATGTTCCCTAATTTATATTTAGAGCAATAACAATTAATTCGAGTTTTAGATTGTTTCCAATTGTTATTATAAGATATAATAAGTGTGTTCGTGTTCTTTTTTGTTCATGACTTGCATTATGAAGTTTAAAGTATTATATGCTGAAATGGATTTGCAGAGTCTGGGAGACATTCCTGGTGTTTCTGGTCTTCTACACTGCATGGGTGTGTCCTTTTGAATTTGGTTTTCTAGAAAAGCCTGAGGGACCTCTCTCCATCACGGATAATGTTGTTAATGGTTTTTTTGCCATCGACATCGTGCTGGCCTTCTTTGTTGCCTACCTTGATAAGGTGACTTATCTACTTATTGACAACCCAAAGATGATTGCTTGGCGATATGCAAAAACTTGGTTGATCTTTGATGTGATTTCCACAATCCCTTCCGAACTTGCACGTAGTGTTCTACCAAAACCTCTTCAGTACTACGGCTATTTCAACATGCTTCGTCTCTGGCGACTCCGAAGAGTCAGTGCAATGTTTGCAAGGTAAAGTTGGTAAACCATCTTTAATCTATTCCTTGGTTTTGTCATTAAACCAACATTGATTCCCATATTACCAGCAATAGAAGGTATTGATAATGGAGAGTATTGATACTTAATTATTACAATGCCTGAATCATGTCATCTTTTTGGACAATGCTCCATATATATTTATATAAAGGACCGCATTGATCCACCCTTCACCATATTTACTTAATTGTAAAGTTTTGCTTCTGTGAAATAGGTTTACTCTATTGTTTGTAACGTATCTTAGTAAGATTGTATCCTGCTTCAAGTAGCACTCATAGCATCAAAACTTTGTTTTTGCCTTGTTGTGGAGGTGTAAATGGGATATTCTTTGCCTTGATTGGCTATGTAAATCTTTTTAGCAAAAGTCAAATGAAGCATTCTGATTTCCAGCTCATCATGTGCTCTTAATTTCTGCAGGTTGGAGAAAGACAGAAACTATAGTTACTTTTGGGTTAGAATTGCGAAGCTTATATGTGTAAGTAGTTGATGGATCAAATGCATTCACATGATTACTATTGAAAGGACCGTTTGATTTATCTGGCTTGTGATATTTCCTGTAGGTAACTCTCTTTTCAGTGCATTGTGCTGCCTGTTTCTTTTATCTTCTGGCTGCTCACAGCCGTGACCCAAAAACAACATGGATTGGGCATGATGGGGATAATTTTCGTGCAGACAGTTTGTGGGTTCGATATATAACATCTGTATACTGGTCCATTACCACGCTAACAACCACTGGTTATGGTGATCTTCATGCTGTGTCAACACAAGAGAAGATTTTCGACATCTTCTACATGCTATTCAACCTCGGATTGACGGCATATCTCATCGGTAACATGACAAACTTGGTTGTACATGGAACAAGCAGAACAAGGAAATTTGTGAGTAAAGCTCCTTTTATTGCTTAAGTTAGAACCATGGGTTCCTTCTGAACTGGCTCTGCCGAAGTGAATATGCACAATCTTAATATGACAGTTGCTTCTTGAAAAATTGTTGCGCAATATATCTTGAAGCAGACATGTTCAGGTTAATTTGTCTATGACAATTTGAAGCATCTTGATCAAAAGTTACACAGTATAGAAGCTGCATCCAACAAGACCTTACAAGGATCGAATATACTTATCATCAATCTGCTTTTTGAAAACACAGACTTGTAATAGACATTTTATTCTGCTATTGCATTACTATAGGGGAGTTTGTAGATTTTCATGAGCAATGTTCTAGTGCTTTTCTAGCTTCTGTTCATATCTATTTTCTGCTGATCCTAGGCTGCTCCATTTCCAATTACTTATAGACTTTGTGGTTACCCAGAGAGATACTATTCAAGCTGCTTCTAGTTTTGCACAAAGGAATCAGCTTCCTGTTCGTCTGCAAGATCAGATGCTAGCTCACTTGTGCTTGAGATATAGAACTGACTCAGAAGGGCTGCAGCAGCAAGAAACTCTTGATATGCTTCCAAAAGCCATTCAATCAAGTATCTCACATTTTCTGTTCTATTCTCTGGTTGATAAGGTGTACTTGTTCAATGGAGTATCAAACGACCTACTATTCCAATTGGTAATGATTAGCACCATCTAGCTTTTCTATAATTCCTTTTCCTATCGTTCTAATTGTGAAGTTTTTGGTCAGGGGAGGGGGATCGGGGCAAGGAAACTTGGATCATTTTGTCTCATCTCTTACAAAATCCTCCATACTTGTCCATGTTTTGATTTTACCTTTGTCTTCATTGAAACAGATACGCTCATGTAAGCCATATGAGAATGATTACAATTCATATGATATATAGAGTCAATCTCGAAACATGATTCTCTTAGTTAGAGCTGCAATACAAAAGAGAGCATGCTGACATGATCCTCTTCAAAATAAATGATTGATACTTGAGATTTTATATCTTATCATCCCTGATCATGAATTATTTAGGTTTCCGAAATGAAAGCGGAGTATTTTCCCCCCCGAGAAGATGTAATTTTGCAGAATGAAGCACCCCAAGATTTGTACATTCTGGTGACCGGGTCAGTGGTAAGTATCTCTCCCTCTGTGTTCTGTCTGTTTGTTTATTCTCTATCTCTCCTTCTCTCGCTCTCTCATTATTAAATGCACATATAAGATTCGCGTAATAAAACTGAGTTACTTACTCTATCTCTGTCTGCTAACATAATAGATAGATCTAAATTAATGCTTCTAGTTATAACTTTAAAATTACAGCCTTCTTATACTGATTTGTCATTGACAGGAGCTTATTCTATACCGGAATGGAGTAGAACAGGTTACGTTCCCTGACTAGATAAATACTATTTCTGTAATATGGCATAGATGGTATGGAAGCTTGCACATACAACTCAAAGTATGCTGCATATAATTATAACTCTAGGTTGTTGGAGAATTGAAGGCGGGAGACATATGTGGTGAAATAGGTGTTCTTTGCTATAGGCCGCAACTATTTAGTGTGCGCACAAAAGGATTAACCCAGCTGCTGCGTTTGAACCGCACTGCACTTCTGAACATCATTAAGGCAAATGTTGGAGATGGAACAATCATAACAAACAATCTCCTTCAGGTAAATAATTCTCTCTTTCTACTAAAGTGAAGATAACATACACCCTGCATCATTCATGTATTATTAGGCTCAGACTGATTTAGGAAAAGGAGTAAAGAACATATCTTGTTTTTTTTTTTTTTTTTTCGGTCGAGAGCAAAAAACATATTTGTAGTTAGAAGGACATACAAATTAGCAGTCTAGCCATAAATCTGGGAAGGCAATCAGAAATCCTTCTCTCTTTCTACTAAAGTGAAGATAACATACACCCTGCATCATTCATGTATTATTAGGCTCAGACTGATTTAGGAAAAGGAGTAAAGAACATATCTTGTTTTTTTTTTTTTTTTTTTTTGGTCGAGAGCAAAAAACATATTTGTAGTTAGAAGGACATACAAATTAGCAGTCTAGCCATAAATCTGGGAAGGCAATCAGAAATCCTTCTCTCTTTCTACTAAAGTGAAGATAACATACGCCCTGCATTTTTGCAGCACGGGAAAATAAACACCGCAAGGATTTTGCTTTTTGTAAATACTAATACTGCAAATCAATTTTTACTATAGATCTTGGACATGATACAATTTTCTCTGGTATCATAAACTGTTGTTTCGGTGTAGAGTAGATGATAAATTATCAAACACAATGAGCTGTACTTTTGTGAATGCAGCACTTGAAAGAGCACAGCGAGCCACTAATGCAGACAATTTTAAGAGATACAGAACATATGCTAGCTCAAGGAAGGATTGACATGCCTCTCACCTTATGTTTTGCAGCAATGAGAGGAGATGATCTATTGTTGCATCATTTGCTAAGACAGGGTATGGATCCAAATGAATTGGACAGCGATGGACGTACAGCTTTGGTATGGATGCTTGTGTACTTATTTACTAGACAATAATAGATATCTGTTCTTTTGGGTGGCTCGGTATAAACCATTGTTGCATGATACAGCACATTTCAGCATCAAAAGGAAGTGTAGAATGCGTCCTTCTACTACTGGATTACGGTGCAGATCCAAGTAGGAAAGGTAAACGCCAAAATGTTGAATCTGCCAAGGAACCATCCATGTCTATTGTTGGTCTTCCTTCGCAGTCCTATTGGCTCTTCTTTAACTTATCCGTTATGTATCACTATTTCGTGTCTGCCCATTTACTCTTCAAATGGAAAGGCTCACTCAGCTGCTAGAATCATTCTTGCCTCTTACTATAAGCTGCAAAAAGCAAAAGTAGGAAGACGTGGCTTATCTGATATTATCCTGTCTTTCATGACCTACACAGTTAAATATCTTTCTAATTCTTTTTTGAAGTGAATAAACTGTCACACCGACGGAGTAAACTCTTTTTACTAAGAGTCAAGCTACTAGAATCAAGCAGTTATTAGTATATTTAGAGCTTTATAATTGAAATATGGATACTTACATTTCTAATGGTATCATTTGTTAATGATGGATCAATCAATCATTAATGCAGATTCTGAGGGAAATGTTCCCCTATGGGATGCAATATTAGGGAAGCATGAAGGCGTAATTAAACTTCTTATCGACAATGGCGCAACGTTATCTTCAGGTGATGTGGGCCAGTTTGCCTGCTATGCTGTTGAGCAAGGCAACATAGACTTGCTTAAGGACATCGTTAGATATGGTGGGGATGTTACGCTGCTCAACCGTTCAGGAACTACAGCACTTCATACAGCTATTTCTGAGAAGAATATTGAAATAGTGAAGTTCCTGATAGAACAAGGGGCTGATATTGATAAACCGGATGCACATGGATGGACACCAAGAGCATTGGCTGATTATCAAGGCCATGAAGAGATTATATCTCTTTTCCAATCAAAGCAGGAGACGGATGCCAAGGCTGTTCTCACTCCTCCTCCTGTCACTCTTTCTGAGAGGCAGCCTCTGTCCTACCTTAAGAAGTACCCGACTGAGCCAACAATGCCTTCTTTGACCTCAGAAGCCATGGGAACAAATGGCAAGGAAGCTGACTTGTCCAACAGTCATGCAAGACGTAGGGCAAACTATTTTAGTAATTCACTCTTTGGGATCATATCAGCTTCCAATAAACCCAACGAAGGTTAGCAATCTTCAAATATCAACTGGTAAATGATAATTATTATTTCTCCAGGTAAGAAGGTGATAATTAGACATCACAAACCTGGAGAAAATATTTTGAGTACAAGGTGTAGAATTTGTTCACAAGTAATAAAGCACCCTGCCAGAGAAAAATGCTAAGCATATGCAGCCCATAATAATGCTAGCTTAGGAAAGTTTGTGAAAAAGAATGTCACACAAGTCAATGGAACCTTCATTGAGTTGTAAAAATATTGTTGCCAAAAATTGGGGAATGATCGGTTTTCTACCAAGTAGTAATTTTACAAATATATAACATTCAGAATCTCTTCTTTTTATTCAGGTTATAAATCTCATCTTGCCACGTTTTGACAATGTTAGTTCTTATTTCACAATGCAGGCAGAAAGGGTCTTCTTCCATCTCCCCCTGAGTTTGCAAGTGCACAAAATCGTGCTAGAGTCGCTATCAGTTGTCCAGAAAAAGGTGACATAACCGGAAAGCTTGTGCTTCTTCCGGACACTTTCCAGGAGCTGCTTGATATTGGTACACAGAAGTATGGGTTATGTGCTACCAAAGTTCTAACAAAGAATGGAGTTTTAATTGAAGATATAGCAGTGATCAGGGATGGTGATCATCTTATTCTTGCTAGTAACAAAGCATTTGAAAGCTCAAGTAGTTTGTGACAAGCGAGCTCTAGTTTAAGGTGGGTTATTTTGTAAATCATTAAAATTTTCGTGGGTTATATTTTATATTTTATTATGCGATTTAATGGGTTTCGAAGTAATTACATTCTTAAAAATATTCTTATATAGTATAATGGGATTTAGCGAGATTGGGAGGTGCTATTATGGGACTTAGGAGTTCCTATTACACTGGAAGCTCCAAGAGAACTAAGTATACTTATTGTTTTTAAAAAAAATTCAATTTAGTTGCCAAATATGAGAGGTGATTGCTTTGCAAATTATTTTTACATCATTCTCGAAGATGATGTTCTGGTTCGATAGACTTTTAGCAAACAAGCAGGCCTTCCAAATTGCCAAGGCTTCAGCTTCAAAGATAGACTTGCACTTGATGGTACTTGCTTGGCCAAACAGGAGATTACCCTTCCATCACCACACAAAAAGTATATGTTGCCTTGCCCAGTCAACCCCGGCCGGGTGAGTGGGCTGTTACGGTAAAGAATTCTGAAATAGCGCATCGAGCTTGGAAAACAGTCCTCTCAATGTCAATATTCTGATGATCCAAGATAGCTACAGATCTTTTCTTTCCAAATATGTCAGAGATAGAGGGCTATTATTATTTCGGCTTCATCTGCTCTGTAGCCCACATTTTTACATGCTGTGCAAAGTGCCAGGAGCTAGCTACACATCAAATCTGGTCACTTGATCACGGCGGATAATGAGCTGTAATGGGGATGCAAACCAGAACCTTTGGACCCACGGGCAAAGGATGAGAAGATGTTCCACAATTTCCACCTTGATCTCACATCTCAGACAAAGTGGGCTACTAGCACACTTCCTTTTGAAGCGATATTCTTGGGTCACAAGTCTATTAAGGTTAACTTCAACAATTTTTCTATTTTTTTTTTTACATGTAAAAATTTTGGACAAATTCTTGATATTTAGAGATTCTCTATTTGAGTTTCACTTTAACAGTTTTTTTACATTTAATCAATCTCTTATTTCAAGAAATTTATATTTCAGTTTCACTCCAACAGCTTTCTTACATTTAATTAATCTTTTTTTTTTTGATTTTAGAGAATGGGTTGGGAATTGTTTCAGTATCTTCATATGTGGAAATGCTGAATATTGATTGTAAAGATTCCTTACAGAATAGAGAATCTGTAGAGAAGCAGATCAAAATCTCCAATAACTTCTTTACATGTAAAAATTTTATCATTTTAAAACACCTGTTAGAACCAGCCTAACACAGGCTCTCAAAAGGAACAACTGGATCTTCATAGGGAGCTTCAACTGCTAGATAGATTTCCAGATAGAGCTTTGAACGAGATGAGAGGATCCAGAAAACTAACGGACACGATAAGGGTTAGTACAAAGAGTATCCCATCTAACCCAGTGTCTCCTGTCAAGGCCATTCTTGCCCCTCCAGAAGCGAGCAAACTGAGAGGAGATTTGGTTGCAGGTCTTCTTAGGGAAAAAAGTCAGAAGTTAGAGAGTGACTATAGTTCGCGAGTTCCAAAATATTCAAGTGGCGTTTGGATTTCACGATCGAGTCTTATTTTAAATACAAGTACCTATAATGCTTTTGACCGTCTTTTTCTAAAATGCGAGTACCAATACCTCTTTTGGCTATTTCTTCAAATAGAAAGATTTTGGAGTTCATCTTATTTATACTTTTTTTGATACTTTTTTCGAAATGAAGACTTTATTGTATTAATTTTACAAATATTGTTGAAAATTACACTATCTCAATATTATAACTTGTCTCTATTATTTGATATTTGAAGTTGGCATGCTAGTTACAAGTTTTATCGGATCTTTAATGAGAAAAGTTTTCATGAGAATTGTTTGTGTGAGCATCATATCTATAAGAACTGCAATGAGTAAATTTGAACTTACAATTGTATTGATTTACAAGAGTTTAATTTATACACTTTACATACAACAAGGTAAGCTAAATAACATAATGGAATCATAGGCCACGATTTTTGGAAATACAAAAAATCATAGTGACTAGATTTATCATTTATCCAAAGACATTTTGTTATGCTCATGCGTCCTTGTTGTAGAAGACTCTTCGTTAATATGCCCCCATAAGAGGGTGGTGTCATCGTCAACACCCATCTTGGTGTTGAATTATATGCCCTAAAAGCTAATTTATTTTAAGACATAATAATTATATTATTTATCTAAATAATATGAGATATTAATATGGGCGATTAGTTTCATATCGCAAGAGTAGATGTATAAGTACTTGTTAAGAACAAATAACTGGATATGACCGCTAGTACAACAAATTACATGGATTAGTCAATAATTCGTTGTATAGTGTAATAGTACAATTAGTCTTTAGACTTGAGACACCAAGGTTATCTTGTGTTAGGGATACAATAATTTGCTGGTGCAATTAAGCTAGTCATAACCATGGATTAAATAGTATATTCAGTGGTTACGATATATTCCGGCATGGAGATAGATGTGTGTAGATACACAATCTGTCAATTAGGGATCCTATGTGATCTATTAATCGAATAACTGAAAATTCTTGGCCAAGGTAGAATATTGGAAGTCGTTCCACGAATTATTCATAAGTTACTGATTAAATAGATTTGGACATATGTAATAGAGTTTGACGACTCTATCCATGACTCTAGCTCAATCGAAATAATTTAGATAGAAGGAATTGGTTGCATAGTAATTACTTATTGAGAGGGTTCGTATACAACACTTTATCATTAGTTGGGCAGTCGTGATATACTGTTAGGTATCACTCACGACTTGCAAAAATTGAATTAGAAGAGTTCTAATTAAATATTAATCAGATTAATATTATTTTATTTCTAATTAATTATGAACTTGAGAGGTCATACACAAAATAGATCGAAAACTAATCAGCGAAAAAAGTAAATTAAATATTGGAAGAGTCCAACATTTAATTGAACTTAAGACTGATTAGATTGGAATATTAGTCCAATATTTTAATCAGTCCAAGTCCAATGTTCAAGACTAGCCTAAGAGCTAGCCCTAATACGTCCAGTGTTTCCTTTAAATAAAAAACTATGACAGACAGAAAAAGGTAGCACAAATCCTGTCTTTCATAGCAAAACTAGTTTTCTCTAAAACTCGTAGTAGGGGTTTTGTTGATTGATAGCTCGAATCTCGTGTGGATACTTTCGGAGGCTTCACAATTAGGGAGCTCTGGATCGATTAAATCCTACATCGGATTCGGTATCGTAAAGGTAATCCTTAAATTCGTCTATGCGTATTTAATATTTGATTAATTATGCATGTATGTAATCTACGTAAATAGACATGAATGTGTATATGAGTATTCATATTTTTCGTTGCGTTTTATTTAATTAAAAATTTTAAATACCATGTACGATTCCTAATAGTGGTATCAGAGCTACCATTCATGTCTTTTACGTGGTTATTCGCTTATAGCATATATTCATAGCACGATTAAGGTGTCAAGCTAATAGTTTGTGAAGCTATTGTAAAATTAATAGTTTGTGAAATCTATTAATTTATGCCCAAAGAATTTAATTAGGATTAAATTCTAGCCCTAAGCTTTTTTTCCCAAAAGGATTGATTTTATGAAAAGTTGTTTTTCTAATAAATCAGGTTCTGTTTTATTTTTTTGAAATAGTTTTAGTTTTATTTTAAAAGTTGTTTACAAAACTATTTTAAAATTAGATTTTAAAATCTGTTTTGTGAACTGGAAATTTTTTTAAAAAAAGAATTGAAAATCGTTTCAATTAAACTGTGTAACCCACCTCTTTCGCATATAGCAGCGGCGCCACCAAGAGTTGGTGGCACACTACAAAAGCCACGAGGAGCAGCGACTTCTCGCTGTGTAGCATGCTACACGAGGAGCTATTGTTCCTCCTGCAACAGCGCTACAGTCTTGTGACTGTGGGCTGCGGCTACCACTGCTGCCATGGTGGCAGCAGCCATGGCAGCAGATTTGTCGTCGGTGCATCGCTACCATGGTGGCAGTGGTCATGGCAGCAGTTTTCCTCTGCCATAGCTGCTATGGTAGCAGCTATGGTTGTGCAAGGAAGAAGAAATGAGAAAAGGGTGGGGGCGGCAGTTGTGAGGAAAGGAAAGGGAAAAGAAAAGAAAAGAAAAAAAATATTTTCTGATTCGGTCAAGGTTTGTAAACCGACCTGGATCAGATCCATATTGGATCTGGGTCTGATCCAAATCCGAACCCAAAACCCAAGGAGTTGGGTGATGGGTTATATTTTAATTTTACTTTTACCTTTGATTGGATTGTTGGTTTCTATTGGGCCATATTAAGTCCAGACAGAAAATAAAACTAGTATGGACTTGATTTATGTTTGGATTGGGCTTCCAACTAAAGTGTTTAGTTTTTGTTTTCTCCCTTGGGCTAATGGGTCCATATACAATTAGGCAAACATATTTTTGTTTGGGCTCACTTAGGCCAATTTTAGTTCAGATTAGAATAAAATAAGTAAGATTCATTTTATTGTCTGAAATTGGGCCAAGTTAGATTCGGACTAAAATATAAATTAATGTGGACTACTTTAATATCTTAATTGGGCCATTATTTTTGTTTAGATTTTAGACTTGAATTAAAAAAGGATAGGACCTTTTTTAATTCCTAAAGGCTAAAATGCTAAAATTAGTTTGTTTGACAAATTAATTAAAGAAGCCCAAATGTATTTGACATTTTTTATTAATAAATAGTTGATTAATTATTAAATATAATTTGATTATATTTATATTTTGTAAATATGAGATATTTATGGAGTAAATTTAATAAAGAGTTTATTAAATTGAAAAAAAAACTAATGTAAAGAGTTTATATTAGAAAATTAATTGTGCTATACTTATAGTTATTAATAAATTGTTTATTAATTAATTACTATAAATATAATGTGATTACACATTATATTTATTTAAATATGAGATATTTAAGTATCCAAATTAATAAAGATGTTTGTTATTTGATGAACCTAACATAACCATATTATATTAGGAGACTAATTGTGCTATATTCGTGGATTACTTTTCTTTATTATTTGCTATATATGTGGGTGATCATGGACTAGCCTTGTGTGTATGAATGGATGAATGAATGAATGAATGAATGTCATTAGTTTATTTATTTAACCATTTTGGGTTTTATGTAATTATTTAAAACAAGGCTTGAATGTCTTTTATCCCCGTTTTAAATATGTAAAACCCCTATTCTCATTTATGTATCCCCACTGGATTAGGAATCTATGTACATAAATGTAATGGAAGATCAAGATAAAGACATCAAGTGTAAAGTCTTCCCCACTACCCTGGTCAGCGCAGCCCGTAGATGGTTCTCAAAACTATCCGCTGGATCCATTAGGAGTTATGAGCAGTTATCCAATGAGTTCTTGGACCGCTTTGCCAATGGCAAGTAACCTTCCAAGTTCACAGCTTCCTTGCTGAACATCAAGCAACAAAGAGGAGAAACCCTTCGGGAATACACACAGAGATTCAATCAAGCAATACTCGATATGCTAGACATACAACAGTCGGTAGCTTTGGTACCCTTCATGTAGCGTTTGAAGTCATAGTCCTTCCAAGATTCATTAGCTCGGAAGGCATTGTAGACCTTCTCGGAGTTGATGGCCAAAGTGGAAAAATACATACATTAAGAGAAAGTAATCCTGGCCAAGTGAGAGGAGGAAAGGGACTTCAGAAGTCACGAGCCTAGAAGAGGTAGAGACTCCGGAGCTGATAAAACGAAAAGGTCATCAAGAAGAAAATAAGATAGCTTGGGAAATGAGAGATACAAAGACTATACCCCACTAAATGCCCCTAGAGCTGAGATCCTGTATAAGATCCGTGGAAATAAGAAACATAAATTGGCCCAAGAAAATAACTGGAAACCTAGACAAATGGAGTAGAGATAAATATTACAAGTTTCATGACATCACGGTGTCATACTAAAGAATACAAATAGCTAAGGGACGAGATCAAGTCCTTGGTCAGGAGGGGAAAACTTGTTGTCTACCTAATCAAAGAGCATAGAGGTCGAAGAGAGCAAGAACCCTAGATATCAAGAAGAAAATCTTACCTGAGGTCGGGAAAAACTTAGCCCTCACGGCTAAACCAGATAAGGAAGAGCAGATAGCCTTCACCTCGGAATACCTTATAGGACTCATCATCCCACATGATGATCCCCTATTGATCCAGGTAACAATTTCCAATTTCCTTTGAGAAGAATAATGGTTAATACAAGTAACTCGACTGATATGTTGTTCTTGAATGCCTTTCTCAAGCTCAGCATCGATCGTAGCAATCTAAGGCCCATGAGAGGAACCCTGTCCGGATTCACAAGAGAACCCTTTTAATTGGAAGACATCATCAACCTATCTCTAACCTTGGGGATAGGCAAAAAGAAGGTAACCATCATGAGAGACTTTATTCTAATGGATTGCAGGTCCGCTTATAATGGAATCATAAGACGAGTAGCTCTGAACCAATTTCAAGTTGTAGCCTCCCTATACTATCAGAAGTTGAGATTCCCTACTTTGGCGGGGATAACCACTATAAAAAGGGACTAACTCCTAGCTCAAGAATGCTATGCAGCATCCCCGAAGATTCCAGGACTAGCAACACAGTTGTCAAAGCCCTTCAAGAAAGATGAGAAGGAAAAGAGGCCAACTCCAGCTGAAGAACTGACAAAGATAGAGTGGCCCTTAACAAAATGGTCAAGGTCGGCAGCGGCCTCCTACCATAATATAAAAAAGGTATAATCAATTTCCTTTCAGGTATACATATATTTGCTTGGTCCTTAACTGATATGACAAGAGTAGATCCAAGCATTGTTGTCCACCACCTAAATGTAGATCCAGCTCACTGTCATGTCCGCCAAAAAAATAGGCAGTTGGGTATAGAAAAAAGCTATAACATCGGAGAGAAATTGAAAAAACTACTAGAAGCTGGCCATATTGAAGAGGTTGAATACCCTGAATGGTTAACCAATGTAATGCTGGTACCAAAACCTAATGGTAAATAGCGACTCTATGTTGACTATACTGACCTTAACTAGGCTTGTCCCAAGAACTGCTATATATTTCCAAGGATAGATCAACTAGTAGATGCAGCTTTAGGCTATGAGCTTCTCACATTCATGGACGCCTTCAAAGGGTACAACTAGATTAGAATGGCTCCACAAGATGAAGAAAAAATGGCCTTCATAACCGACTCTGGCACCTATTGTTATAAGGTGATTCCTTTCGGACTAAAAAATGCCTGGGCTACTTACCAGAGAATGGTTAACAAGGCTTTCAAAGGCTAAATTGGCTGTAACATGGAAGTCTACGTGGACGATATTCTAGTAAAAAGTAAAAGTGCCCAAACATACGTGGCTAACCTTGCTAAAGCATTCGCCACAAGAAACCAAAGGATTTCCAATAGACAGAGGAATGCCAAAGGCCATTCGAGAACTTAAAATAATACTTCAAGTCTCATCCACTCTTGTGTCGACCTAATCCAGGTGATGTGTTGACCCTCTATCTGGTCAGCTTCGTCGTAGTAGTAGAAGCCGCACTAGTTAAAGAAGAAGGAAGGCAGCAGAGACTTGTGTACTACATAAGTAAGGTCCTCAGAGGGGCAGAAGTAAGATACTGAACCATTGAGCGAATTGCCCTTACCCTAGTGACAGACTCACGAAAGCTGAAGCATTACTTTGATGCTCACACAACCAGGGTGATGACTGATATGCCATTAAGACAAGTCCTACATAGGCCAGAGGTATCAGGGTAACTCCTCAAGTGGGAAGTGGAGTTTAGTCAATTTGACATATATTATCAACCTCGTGTATCCATTAAAGCGCAGGTTCTCGCTGATCTGATAATGGAATATACTAGTTGGCCAGACCCAAAAATAGAAGAGCCTTGGATGATCCAATTAGATAGAGCCTCAGGGAAACATTGTAGTGGAATTGGAGTGGTAATCACAGGACCCACTAGAAAAGAGTTGTAGTACGTTCTCAAATTCCAGTTTCCAACCTCAAACAACGAGGCAGAATATGAAGCCTTAATAGCCAGCCTCAAAATGGTGATAGCCCAGGGAGCTCGAGCTATAGACATAACCATAGACTCTCAATTGGTAGTAAACCAAGTCTTTGGGGAGTTTGAAATAAAAGATCCTTCCCTGCAGGCCTACCTCCAAAAGGTGAAAGAGCTAATATCCGTACTAGAAAAGTTCCACATGCAATAGGTCATTCGGACGGACAATAAAAAGGTAAATGCTCCATCTTGCCTTGTTTTAGGAACTTTCCAACCTACCACAGTTAAAATTGATGAAATAGAAAGACCAAAGGGGATCGTATACGAGGTGGATGTTGAGGTGGAGGTGGAGGTAGCTGCCATAGATGTCCAGGACATGTGGACAGAACCCATTAAGAGATACCTTAAGTTAGGGGAACTACCCGAAGACAGGACAGAACCAGCAAAAATCAAAAAGCATGCCTCTAGGTTCCTTATCCTAAGAGGGCAACTGTATAAGAAGTCCTATTCATGGCCACTACTAAAGTGTGTTGACCTATCGAAAGAAAACTACATACTCAGAAAAGTCCATGAAGAGGTGTGCTAAAATCACCTCGGAGTTAAGGCACTAGCTTGAAAAGTCCTAAGAGTAGGGTAATTTTGGCTCACCATCCAGCAAGATGCAGGGAACATAGTGCAAAAGTGTGATACATGCCAGAGATATAACAAAATACAAAGATAGCCAGCCACCGAGCACACAACTATAACTAGCCCTTGGCCCTTTGTACAATGAGGGCTAGATATTTTAGGGCCATTACCTCTTAGCTTGACACAAATGAAATTTATCTTTGTAGTAGTGGATTATTTCACAAAATGGATAGAGGCAAAAGTAGTGTAAAAAATAACTAACAAAACTGCCTAGAACTTTGTATGAAAATCGATGATATACTGGTTTAGAATTCTACGAATCATTATTACAAACCACGAAAAACAATTTGACTCAACTTATTTTCGCGATAAATGCGGAGAGTTGGGAATGCATTTGAAATTTACTTCAGTAGCTTACCCACAGACCAATGGTCAAGTCGAAGTTACTAATCGGTCTATTTTGCAAGGGTTGAAGACAAAGTTAGGACAGACAAAAGGAATATAGCTCGAGTTGCTTCCAGAGATCCTCTGAACATACAAATTACCCCCCAGCCCAATAACAAGAGAAATTTCATTCTCACTAACCTTTGAGACGAAGACAGTCCTCTCCGTAGAGATTGGTTCACCCAATAACTGAGTCCAACTTTACGAGGAAGAAATAAATTGCCAAAAGCTACGATAACACATCGATCTGGCTAAAGAATTCAGGCAAAAAGCCCAAATCAGGAGGCTGGAAGGAAAATAGCCACGGTCCAGACATTCACATAATGAGTCCGACCTAAACAGATCCAATAAAGAGACTAGGTACTACGAAAATCCAGTTTTCGACCTTAACCAAATGAAGGGAAATTAGCCCTAAATTAGGAAAGTCCGTATTTGGTCAAGAAAAAGCTCTGCCTAAGAGTATTCAAGCTAATTGAGCCAGACGAAAAAGAGCTAAAAAACACTTAGAATGTAGAGCATTTTAGGAAATATTTCTTGTAAATAAAGACCAAAGTTGATGTAATAATGTTTCAATCATGAATAAAAGAGCTCTTTCTTTTACAAAATTCGCATCCATTTGTCATTAGATAAAAAGGTCCAGAGGACCAATGCATGGCATAAGAGAGCTCATAATCTCTAAAAGCCAAATAAGGAGCCATGGAGCTCCAACAAACCCCCTCACAAAATACATGGTCAATATTCGTAAAGTCCAAGGCCTAAGGAGCCAAAGTAAAGGACAAAACGAGCTCTTAAGTTAAGAGGAATAACCCAGTTGGACCCCAAGAGGTTTACAGTCTAAGGCCGTAGGAGGCAAAGTAAAGGATAAAATGAGATCTTAAGCCTAGAGAAATAACCTCTTATGACCCCAAGAGGTCTACAGTCCAAAGCCTAAGAAGCCAAAATAAAGGACAAGACGAGCTCTTAAGCTCAAAGGTAGAGTTGGCAAATGAGCCAGCCCGGCAAGGCCCGACCGAATCGTGGGTTAAGTAAAATGAGCCCGGCTCGGCATATATGTTTAATGGGCTAAGCTGGGTTGGGCTCAATTCTTGAAATATAAGACCCAGCTTAGCCCATGAACCCGCTACCACGAGTCGCGAGTTGGGTTGATCTGGGCTAGGCCAGCCCATCTTTTTTTTTTGTAATTAGTTTGTTCTAAATTTTGATAGTTAGATTAATAACGAAGAAAGCTTAAGTTTAACATTTTTTACGAATAATTTAATTTAACGATTAACAAGACATAAGTTGATTGATAATATTAATATAAATGATAAAACATTACTTAACAAACCATAAGTTCACGAGACACGGATACGTTACTAATAAACATAGAAAAAGAACATTACATAAATGCTTGAAGAAAGTTGGTAGAGAAGTTCTCCATTTTATTATGTTCCTTGTGTGGGTGCTGGGCCTACTGGTGGTGGTGGTAGCGGTGGTTGAGGATTGAAATAGTTTGGAACATTTGAGTGTTGAGATACAAGATGTCTTACAAGTGTTGCAGTTCCAAATTGACGACGAAATATATATTTACGTTCACAATAGTTACAAATTACATATCCATATTCTTCAAAGTAAGCAAAATATTTCAAACATCTAAATGTAACCGTTGTAAAGGATTTTCTTTCGTCATAGCTATAGATACTGTGTATTCTCTTATAGTAAAATAAATATATAGTTTTGTAATAAAATGAAGTTGAATACAATAACTATTTATAAGAAAAACTATATATATAAATTATAATTATAATCAAATAAAATAATATAAAAGTAAACAAAACATAACGTAACATAAGATATATAACGTAAGGGACACGTCACACGACGTGTCCTTGTAAAACAGAGGTACTTAAAGTTCCTCAATTGACTTTAAGTGATTTGTCAGGGATGTCAAGTCCTAAGGGACACGTCCCTGACAACATCACGTCCCACTTTGAGTGGGACGTGATGTTTTTATTTTTTTAAAGTTATTTAATATTTTTGATAAGTTTTATTTTTTAATTTTATTTTTATTAATTTTTTTAAAATTTAAAAAAATAAAAAAATTGAATTAATAAAAATTGGGTTAATACAAATTTATTTGAGTATAAATTAATCAATATATAAATTATCTTATTTAAAGTAAGTGTATATTATTAAATAAAAAGAAAAAAATAAAATAAATTTCTGAATAATACTTCAAATTTTATTCACTTAATTAAATAATTGCAACATAAATTACATAAATTTTTTTAAAAAAATAATACCTCATATTTTTATTCACTAACTTGATAATCGCAACTTACAATTAAGTTAAAGACATAAAATACACATAAAAAAGAAAATAGTATTCTTATAAAAAAAATTAAATATTCAATAACTTCGATCTTCCATCTTTATCTGTCAACATCGATTATTCGATTAGAGCATTAGTTGAATTTTCTGTTAAAACTTGTCTTTTTTGTTGAATGTCAATATCAAGTTCAATAAGATGTTGCGTTCTGTTTCCTGCAGAATCCCAATCTTTGCCGCATACCAGTGTTTGTAGTGAGTCCGGTGCGAAGCTACTTCTCAACTCACTTAATATCCTGCGACCAAGACTAAAAATACTTTCGGATACTACAGTAGACACCGGAATTGTTAATAGATCATGGACCATGATAGAAAGTACAGGATGCTGACTAGACTGTGCTTTCCGCCAGGCCAATACATCGAAATCAAGATCAAAGTCATCAGATGGAGACATCGTTGCCAAATAAAAATCTAATTCATTAATTTGTGACGATGAAGAACCAGTTTTTATTTTTTTGAAAAGTTAAAGAAATTTTGTATGACTTTTTACTACTAGTACTACTTAAAGATTGAGATGAAGAGGAAATCTCATTAGAATATTGTGCTACATATATATCGAATAATATGTCAAAGTTGAACAAATTTCATTCCAAGTTTGAGTGGCATTAATTTTATTATTTCGCATATTTGAATGATATTGTTGTAAAATACTTTGAACAACAGGTTTTTTTAATCTAGGATCTATAATTGCAGCAAGACAATAAACTATAGGTACATTTTTAAAATATTTTGGAAGTTTTTCTTTCATATCATAAATTATTTGTTGAAGTAGAAAATGATCTTCATGTTCTGGAAAAACATCATATATTGTTCACAATGCATAAAGTACCATATTTGAAGTAGGATAATATGATCCAGAAAGTAATTTGGTCATGTCATGAAAAACACTTAAAAAATCACAAAATAATTTAGCTTTTTCTCAATCTACATCTTCTATCTATTTATCAGACTGATCATGTCCAAGTGAATTGTTATAAATTTGTGAAAAAATATCTTTATAAGGAATAAGGCCATTTAACATTTTATATGTAGAATTCTATCTAACTTCCATGTCACCTTAAATATTCTTTGATTTTAGTTTGTATTATTGACATAAATCATGAAATTCTTAATTTTTGGATGGATTAGATCTAAAAAATCGTACCCTACTTCTAATTTTTTGAATTTAAGGGTGAAGATTATCTAGACTAACTTGAACACATAAATTCAAAATATGACAACAACAAAAATTATGAAAAAAAAATTTCACTTAAAATTGGTTTACACAAATTTTGAAGTAACTGTATAGAAGAAGTATTGTTGGTAGCATTGTCAAAGGAGATGGAAAGTATTTTATCATAAATATTATATTCATCTAAAACTATTAACATAGAAGTATAAATGTTGGTATAATTATGTGGATATGGAAAGACACGGAAATAAAGTATTCTTTTTTGTAAATTCCAATCAGGGTCAATCCAATGAGCAGTTATACACATAAAAAGAAGATCCGTTCTACTACTCCAACAATCACATATCAAACAAATTTTAGTTGAAAGAGAACAAAATGTTGCTTGCAAAAATTATTTTCCTTCATTAACAATTGAAAATATTTATTTTTTCAAAGTATTTCTTGGAATTCTTACAAAAGTTTCAAAAGCAGGATCTTCACCAAAATTAAATGGTTTTTCAGATATAAGAACAAATTTTGCTAATTCTATCTTATTTACTTCATGTGAATAATGAAAAGTAGTCACACAACTGGATGAAGAAATATCTAATTGAGTTTAAATTTCATCATTAAATAAATCGGGATGGATACACTCCAAATGCCTTTTTAAAGTACTTGTTCCAAAAAAAAATTTAAAAGAAAATATTTTTTTGCAAATATTACAAGTAGCAATTTGTTTTTCCTTATCTTGAGTATAATATTTCCAAACATCTGAACTTGTACCTTTACGTCCTTTAGGATTAGTGTTGGGATAATAGGCAAATTAGAGTCAATAAATGATTGAGATATTAATTGTGATTGTGTAAAATTTATATTTTACAATTCAAAACGTGGCGTGCTACTTTGAGAATAAGGATCCATAATTAAAATAAATATTACAATAAAACTACTATTATAATTAAAAGAATACATCAATAAAGTTCAATTGAAGAAAAGTGAAACTCTTCTACTTGGAAATAAATTGACCACTTGAATGTTGAATCAAGTTTGAAGCTTTGAACAATTGAGAGAAAGAAGATTAATTTGGTGTGAGAAGAATGAGAAATAATTAAGGTATTTATAGAAATTATTAAAGGACTAAAATGTAAATAAAAAAATTTAAAGGATTCAATCTTTTTTTTAAAAAGGCCAAGTAGCCGTTGGCAACATATCTGTTGCCAACGGCTACGTTGCATCAAAATTGCATGCAGTTAAAGCTGACAACAAGTTTGTTGCTTTTTGTTTTGTTTTTGTTTTTTTGTTAGTCAACATAATTTGGTTGAAGAAACTTCAACTAAACTATATGTATGTGTGTATATATATATATACACATATATATATATACACACACACACACACAGATATATATATGTGTATGTGTGTGTGTGTGTATATATATAGCTAAGCTCCTAAGAAGTGAATAAAAGTGTAGACTGCCATTTTTTTTCAATTATGACTTTATATACATATATTTTTTGAATTAAAGTTGCTAGTTGTAATTTACAATATAATAGAAAAGATTTGATAACAAGTTATTTCGTATCAACTTAAAAAATAAATTTGCTATTTGTTATTATTTTATTTTATTTAAAAAAAAAATAGTTACTACGACTTGTTAATTTGTCTAAAAAAAGTTATTAGTCATAATGCATAATATTCAATTTTTGTAATAAATGGGCTCTAATTGTGCTTATATTGTGTTGGGATTGAGTTGGACTCAAGATGGGCTTTATTTGGGCTTGAATTGGGGCTAAGCTGGGCTCGAGTTGGGCCCGTGTTGGGTTCGAGGTGGGCTGGGTTGAGCTGGGCTGGGCTTGGGTACAAATGGGGTCGGTCAAAAAATATATGACCCAACTCAGCCCACCTATATATGGTGGGCTGGGACGAGTCGAACTCATTTTCAATCGAGCTTGGCTGGGCCCGAATTTTCGTGTGATAGGCTAAACTGGGCCTGTGTCGACCCGACCCAAATGCCACATTTACTCAAAGGGATAATCCCTCAAGATCCCAAGAGGTTTACATTCATAAAGTCCAAGGCCTCTAAGGCAACGGTAAGGATAAATGAGCTCTTGAGCTCGAAAAAATAATCCCTTAGCACCTTAAGAGATCTATAATCATCAATGATTAAATCCAAAAAGGACAGAAATTAGTTGACAACGCCTAAGAGACAAAATGTCTAGTGGCAAAGCCACAAAAAATACCAAGGCACAGCGTCACAGACCAACGTCTAAGCAGAGCCCAAACAAACAATTGCATAAGCTAATTGGTGATACAAATTAGGCAATAGCCGGATAAATTTACAAGTGACAAGTGAGTAAAGTACACACACATAAAGGATGGTAGAAGTAATTCCATTCCATAAAGAATGCTTTACAGAGGGAGGCCAGGAGCTTAACGAGAACTCCTGACAAGGGAAACATGGAAGGATGAGCTACTTTTCATCAAGGTCAAGCGCTAATGGTGTACTTCTTCATTCGGGGGAGCTTCGCCCAACAAACTATCAGTGAAGGACACCTTGATGTTGTTGAACCAAGCCTTGATTTCTTCTTGCATCTGAACTCTACCCTCATAAATAGACTGGCGTGGCTAGCTAGACAAGCCTTCCCGATCATGCGATTGAACCGCTTGTTGCTCTTGAAGAATTGTATGGCAATCTCTCTATGCTCTCCAACCTCTGTCAAAAAGGAGTTAACCCTTGCCTGAAGAGCCAGCTCGGATCAAAACCTTTTTTTCTTACCCTCTAACTCCACCTCTGCCTTAGCTCGAGTTTTCCTCTCCTCCTCAGTTACCTGCTCTAGAGCAAAATGATGACATTCCGCCACAGCCAACTCCTTCTAGAGCTCTGCCTTCTATTCCTGGGCAGCCCTTAATTCCTAGTTCAAGTTCTCGGCCCTCAAGAAACGCTTGTAGAACTCCTCATAAAGTGTAGCTAGATGGTACAGGTGCTTGGCATAAAGTTCCAAGGCTTCAAAGGACTGACAAAACAAACAAGAAGAAGAAGGTCCAGTTGAAAGCGCTAGGGAAACTTAATTGGGCGAGGGCCGAACTTCAGAGCTCTATAGGATCTCATGTTGAGCAAATGAAGGAGGGGTGGCAGGTGAGCTCAGGAGAGCAACTCTAAAAGGGGGTACGTCGCCTAGAAAAATAGTTGTGCTGGGAGTGATAGAGGAACCTAGCCCATTACATCTTCAGGTTCACTGGTAAAGGTCCTGGCCTTCTTGGCAAGGGGAAAGGCATATGTCAAAGACCCCCTATTTGTTTCTTTTTCTTCTTCTCCAAAGCAGCGTCAGCGCCAGCCTGGATAGTAGATGCTGACATGATCTTTATGGCTGAAAAGCAATAAAAGAGGTCAACAGCTAAACAAGAAAAGAGCATAAAATAGTAAAGGTAATAAGACCTACTAGTAAGAGCGGTAGAACTCCCAATAGGAGTGGAGCTCTCAACTAGAATAGGACCCTCTGCTGGAGCTTCAAAACCATAGAGCCCAGAATAGCAAACCTCATCAAAACCAAATAAATTCCTACGTCGACTCTCTCATTCTCTGACAAAACCTTAGTTATTGCTACCTATGGAGCTTCTAAAGTCAGCTCCTTGGATGACCCAGTAGAGGGATTACCCTAGGAGTGAGGGACAAACCATTCCTTAGGGAACTTCACAAAGCTATAATTATGTTGCCAGCCTTTGTTGTTATCTAGCAGCTTCTCTAATATTGGGCAACCAGGCTTAGCAGTAAAATAATGTTAGCCACTAGTTAGGTCCTGACACTTCCTAGAGAAGAAATATCTAAAGAGCCTAGAGCTCGGCTCAAAACCAACAGACTTCATCAACCTCCAAAAGCCAATCATCTACCTCCACCCATCAAGAAGAACCTGCCCAGGACATAGCTAGAAAAAGTTGAGAATCTCCTCAATAAAAGAGGGAATGGGAAAAAAAAAACTCAAAGACCTTGGTATATAAGGTAGTTTCACCAAGGGCGGTAGCAGGGATATCCTGAGGGGAAATCCTATACTCAAAGCCAGATGGAAAAATTCCCTTCTTCTTCGACTCACCCATGGACAAAGGGTTTGTTAAATAGGACCTATCACGGGCGAAAAAAATATTGCTTCCTATTAAGGGGGGAGTAGCCCTAGAATCTACCCTAGACCTAGTGCACATATGGCTACCAGAGGCACGAACAGCAGACCGATTTGCACCAGTGATAACCAGGTCTGGGGATCCCTCGGAGCTCTCTCACTCAACATTTGACATACTTTGTGAAAATAAGGAAGAAATTGGTTACACCCAAACAAGAGGAAGGGAAATACATACCTAAGGCGTAATGGAGATGGTGAACTTTATAAAGATAAGAACCTTTAAGAGTCCAAGAAGAGAAAGAGTTTTGCTATTACTGGAAATCAAAACAGATGAGAGAGATAAAACAATTACAAGAAAGGCATTAAAGGCCATGTCAGCTGTCCGCTTGGGCCAAGAGCTGCATCAATAAATTGGGCTACTAATGGCAACTAAATGACTAAAAAGAAGGGGCTCAATGTAATACAGACCCCCAACCTCCTATGGAGCTTGAAAGAGTAAGGGCTATTGATGAGACATAAAATAAAGCCCAACAGCTAAAATAGGGGTTGAACTGAATAACGACCCAAAACATAGCTAGACCAAGGCCCAATTAGATGACTAAGTCAACAACTTGAAACATAGTTGACCAATTCAAAGGCAATCACAACTAATTCAAGCAAACATGCTTCTAAGAGCTTAGAAACTGCAAGGAGTAGCCCCCCCACGTCCATTGAGGGTCAATCCTACTCCTCCCTTAATGGTATTATGATCCCAGCTCAACCTATAAATAGGTATCAACAATAAGCAAAAGGGGTATCGAATTCTCATTAAGTAATCGATTATATTACATTGTACTCTTTAAGCTCTATACGAGCTCCTTAGTCCTCATAACTGGCTTAAGTATCGGAGAAGGACCCTAGGCACTACCCTGGGCCTTTTGTTTTATAGGTGATCCAGCAAGAGTTCTTCAACTGTTAGGTACGGAGGTAGAGTTCAAGTCCAATTCTTGAGGCCCAGCTCGATTCCGACCATAATACTACTGTTATTAGAACTTCCAAAGGACAAAGGTGGCAAGTATTCCAGAAGTTCTGGAAAATATTAGGAAAAGAAAGAAACTGTGGAGGCCATAAACAATATTATTGTTTTTGTTTGGTTGGGAACAATGTTGTTTTTGCAAAACATGACCTTTTTTTCTTTGTTTGCTTGGGAGCAATGTTGTTTTAGTTCGATTGATTTTGGGTGTTGGGATGTATGGTTATAGTATTGATGATGAAAAATGTAAACCATGATATTGTTCATTTGGTTGGTTTTGAGTTTGTGGGATGTATATTTATGGTACAAATGATGATTGGGTACAATGAAAAATGTAAACCATGATGTTTTTTTGTGATGTTGGTATAATGAATATGTAAAGTCTCTTCTTTTACCTTAGCCATTTGATTCTTTGAATTGCCAAGTATGCTTAGTCATTTGCTTCTTGTAAGCAAAATAGACAGATATGTAAACAGGTGCAAGTTATTTCATTCATTTCAGCTCATTACAATAACATAAAGTCAATCATTTGGATATTTATTTTGAGCTCATTATAACAACCAAACCCAACAATAAAATACAAACAACTACAAACAGGAACTTCACCATATTAGCATTTGCATTCTTCTCCACCACAACACTATGACCCTGCCTGCCGAGGTATGTAACTTCCCTAACATCATCATCATCTTCGATCATTCTATTTAGTGGAGTCATAAGTTGTCCACTATTCTTCCATGTCGCTTTTATGGAAAACACCACCTAAAGTAATCACAAACATTAGAGCAATAGTATAGACGTCCTTTGGATGGTTTATCCCATGTCTCCATGACTGGAACGTCGGCTCATTTTTTACAATAACAATGCTTGTTTATAAATCGTAGATTGAGAGTTTTATCCTTTGAAGACCTGCTGCTGCTTTTATTGCTAGACATTGTTCTTGACTTCTAAGAAAATGTCCAATTATTATAGTACATAAGTAAGAAGAAAGAATAACTAACAAACAACGAAAACAATTATTATACAAATAGAAGTGTCCTACTTAGGAAGAGAGCTTCCTGTGACGAACAGAAGAAAACCCAAAGCTTTTGCTGCTTTTGCTTGAAGATCACTGTGCTTGCCTGCTCTTTATAATGTTCAAAAGGGCATTTTGTCCAAAAAATCCAATCTTATGTAAGAATCCATTGCTTTTTAAGCTAAATTGTATAAATCACATGTTGTACATATCCTATTAACACTGACAGAAAAATGGATGGAGGAGGCACACGTGCTTCAATTTTAAATAATACAAGGGTTATAAGCTTATTTTGAAAGTATAGGGGGTCCACTTGCACATATGGTAAACCACAGAGGGACAAAGAGCTATTTACCCATTCATGTATTTGCATTCTTTTCTTCTCTCTCTCTCTATATATATATATATACATATATATATATATATATATATGTTAGCCTAAGGGTGTTAATCTCATATTTTGATGATAACTAAATCTTAATCCAATGCTTACTAATTGACTAATCATGCTTGTTAAGTTATATATGGTTAAGATTAGTCATAGAATATGAGATGATCATGCATGAAGAAATGGTTAGTACACACTTATTCAAATTCAAGAAACGAAGTCTTGAAGTGCCAAAGAAATAAGAATTGATCTTGGTCAAGACTCGAATATTCGAAGATGAAGAGAGAGTTATAAAAGGAGACGTGGCGATATAAGAGGTACTGGTAAATGAAATGTCGAGTGCCTTTGATATGTTCGATAAAGCTCAATGAAACATTGTTTTGAACTCTTGATTTACAAAATTGGTTTTAAATCTTTACAAGAGTTTTTTGAAAAATTGTTTTTACTTGAAAACTCCATTCTTAAAGACTCTTAAGTTTATGGATTTTCAAGAAAATCATTTTGAACTTTCAAAGCTTCAATCTGTTCACAAAATGAGTCATCTGGTTGAGCATTCGGTCAACCGGGTCCTTGATGACTCACCCGGCAGAGACCTTGGCAAAAAAGAATTCTTTGATCCGGTCGAGCATCTGGGTGACCGGATTCCTGATGACTCACCCGGTAGTGAGTTTGGCAAAAAGGATGCCTTGATCTGGGCAACCATCTGGGCGATTGTCCAGTTGATCGGATGGTGCAGGTGTTTGAAAAATATAGTCATTGCAAGCCGTTGGCTTTAGTTTCTATATATTTTCAAACACCTCATTTGCAAAATTCACTTCTTCCAACTATAAGCAATTGTTCCAAATCTTTTAGATTATCAAAAACACATTGTTTACACAAATCTTGAGCTTTAACTTGTAAATCATTGAGCATTCAAGAAGAGCATTAAATTGAAATTCATTTACTCTTAAAGAGAGATATTGTACTCAACATTTATTCTATTCCTATTATGAGATAAACACTCTAGATCTATAGTTTTGAGATATTCATTGTATAGAGTGAGTGAAAAATCTTATCTGTGGATTCAAAGGAGTGAAGATGATTGTATTACTCTTGTGGACTCAAGAGAACTTGTATCGTTGGTTTGTGCTTCACCAGTGAAGAGGCACTACTAGTGGAGCTAGAGGTAACCTTCGGTGGTAGATGTAGATTAGCAAACCACCGTAAATCATTGTGTTCGTCTTCTATCCCTTTTTATTTCCGTGCATTCATTATTGTGCACTCTACATGTTTGATATTTTGCTTGCTCAATATAAATTGTTTATATTGAAATTTTAATTAGTACTCATTAGCTAAATACTTAATTCACCCTCCCCCCTCCCTTTTTTTAAGTATATTTACCTTACAAGTGGTATCTAGAGCTAGGACTCTACACATAGTCTAACAACTAGTAGAGATTTGAAATGGCAAATACATCCATGTCTACCATAGTTGATGGCCAATCTTCCACCCGACCACCATTGTTTAGTGGAACCAACTACTCATTTTGAAAAACTAGAATAAGGATTTACATTCTTGCAAATGATATTAGAGTTTGGAAAGTTATAACCAATGGATCAACCACTCCTACGATGACTAAGATGGAAGGAAACAAAATCATTACCATTCCTAAACCGGAAGAAGATTATGATGATAATGATTTCAATACTGTTAAAAGAAACTATAAAGCTATGAACATGTTATATCTTGCTTTAGACTCAAATGAATTCAATAGGATTTCCGAGTACAAGAGTGCTAAAGAAATTTGGGATCAATTAGAAGTCACATATGAAGGAACTGAGCAAGTTAAATACACAAGGATTAACATGCTTACGCAAAAATATGAAATGTTTAAAATGTTACAAGATGAGAATATTGAACAAAAGTTTTCCAGATTTACCAATATTGTGAATGGTCTTAAATAGCTTGGGAAAAAGTATTCTAATGCAGAGATGGTTGGCAAATTGCTTCAAAGTATGACCGAACCATGGGAAGCAAAGGTGATAGCAATTGAATAAGGAAAAAATCTCAAAACTCTCATCATTAGTGAACTCATGGGATCCCTCATGAGTCATGAGTTGAAGAAGAAAGATCGAGAAGAAGAAAAGAAGAACAACAAGAAAACACTTGCACTACTTGCGTCAAAAGCTCATTCAAGTGATGAAAGTGAAAGTGAAAATGAAGATGATGATCAAATTGCCTTTCTTGCAAAAATCTTCAAAAAATTCATGAAATTTAAGAAGATAAGAATATGAACTTCATCAAGCAACAATTTTAGATGGAAAGGCAAAGACAAATCAAAAGAAAAATCAGAGTGCTACAACTGTGACAAACCGGGTCATATAAAAGTGAATTGCCCAAAATTGATCAAATCCAAAAGAGGAAAAGCCATGAAGGCTAATTGCATTCAGGATGATACTTCAACCGCCGGAGAAAGTAAAAAGGAAGAAGAAGTAGCTAACATTGTATGTCTCATGGCAAAAGAGGATGATGAGGTATGTTCATCTTCAAGTTCTACTTCTAGTTCTCATAGTTCATTTGATGATAATGAATGCTCACTTGAGGAATTACAAAATGAATTTTCCAAAACGCATGACAATTTATCAATTGCTTTTTCAAAAATTAAAGATCTTCAAAAAAAAAGAAATGAGTTAAGAAGTGAGAATGAAATGCTTGAAAAAGATCTTAGTTCATCTCACAAGAAAGCACTTGAATTTTTCACTATGAAAGAAAAACTTGAAGAAAGGTTGGAGTTCTAGAAAAACAAATTCAAGATTTGAATATGAGCTTAGCAAAGTTTACAAAAGAAAAATAAGCTTCAGATAAAATGCTTGGCTCTTAAAAAATGGCATTTGATAAAAGTGGAATTGGTTATGAACCATTCACAAAAATTCTTCAAAAGCTATTTTGTTAAAGCATCTAACTCTTCCAATGAAGCTTCAACATCAAAAGTTTTTCAAAAAACATGCACATATTGTGAAAGGAATGGTCATATTGCATCTCATTATAAGTATAGAAACATGGTTAGTAGAGATGCTAGAATTCCTTCTTGGCTTAAGCCCAAATAGGTTGTTAGATGTGTTAGGGCTTGACACTAACACACAAGGACCCAATAAAAACTTAGGGACCTAAAAGGGACAACACGTGTATGCCTTTATTTCTTTTTTAGGTTGCTCTAACGATCAAGTATGAAGGAAGTTGGGTTGTTGATAGTGGATGCTCAAGACACATGACCGGAGATCCATCTCTCTTCTATGAGCTCAACAAGAAAATCAAAAGAAATGTATGATATAAAAATGATGAGAAAGGCAAAATTATTAGAAAGGGTAGCATTAGTGATGAATATTCTATATTTATCCATAATGTGCTACTCGTGAAAGATTTGCAACATAATTTGCTTAAAATTAGTCAATTATGTGATAATGGATTTAGAATTGAATTTAAAGTCTCATGTTGAATTGTTTATGACAATTTGGATAAGGTGTTATTTATTGCAAATAGACATGAAAATGTTTACACCATTAATTTTGAAAGCCTTTCATACCAAAATGTTGATTGTTTAATGACTATGAATGGGGACTCTTGGTTGTGGCATAGAAGACTAGGACATGCAAGCATGAATTTACTTTCTAAACTTTCTAGAAAAGAGCTTGTAATAGGACTTCCAAAAGCTAAATTTGAAAAAGATCATTTATGTAATACATGTCAATTTGGAAAACAACATAAAACATATTTCAAACCCATTAACAAAGTAACCACATCAAAAGCTTTACAAAAACTTCATATGGACCTTTTCATACCAATGGACGTGGCTAGCTTAGGAGGATCAAGACATGTCTATATTATTATAGATGACTATACTAGGTATACTTGGATTATGTTCTTGTCCCATAAAAATGAAGCGTTCAATGAATTTGTGAAATTATGCAAAAGAGTACAAAATGAGAAAGACTATTATATCACTTGCATTCATAGTGATCAAGGCACGAAATATATAAATTCATCGTTTGTAGATTTTTGTGAACAACTTGGCATTGAACATAACTTTTTAGCTCCTAGAACTCCTCAACAAAATGGGGTAGTAGAAAGGAAGAACCGAATATTACAAAAAATGGCGAGAACCATGTTGAAGAAAACAACTTGCCTACATATTTTTTGGGTGAAGCCGTTAATACGGCTTGCTATGTGCTTAATAGAGTCTTAATTAGACCTTTTCTTAATAAGACCTCTTACGAATTGTGGAAAGGGCGAACATCAAATATTGTACACTTTAGAGTATTTGGTTGTAAATGCTTTATCTTAAATACCAAAGACAATCTTGGTAAATTTGATGCTAAATCTGATGAAAGATTATTTCTTGGTTACTCAAAAAGGAATAAAGCATATAGAGTATATAACAAAAGGACTCTAGTTGTTGAAGGATCAATGCATGTGAATTTTGATGAAGCTAATCCCTTTGTGTCGAGAAAGGATAATGATGATATAGGTATTCAACAAGTTGAGACTCAAAATCAACCTATCACATCAAATCAAGTAAATGAGGCATCTCCAAGTGACCCAAAGAATTCATCAAATGAAGGAGATCAACAAACATCTGATGCAAGGGATTTATCAACACCAAATGAGGAAGATCAAACAATACCAACAAGACCTACCAAGGTGTTGGAAGTTTGTAAAAGATCACCCAAATAATCAAATCCTTGGTGATCCATCCAAAGGTGTAAAAACTAGCTCTAACTTGAATACCTTTTGTGAGAACATTGCATTCTTTTCTCAAATTAAGCCGAAAAATGTGAAAGAAGCCTTAGTGCATGATAATTAGATAATGGTTATGCAATAAAAACTTAATCAATTTGAAAGAAACAAAGTTTGGAAACTTGTTGAAAGACCAAAAGATTATCCCATAATTGGTACTAAATGGGTGTTTAGAAACAAACTAGATGAATCTGGAATAGTAACTAGAAATAAGGCAAGATTAGTAACTCAAGGCTATAATCAATAAGAAAGAATAGATTATGATGAAATATTTGCACCAGTGGCTAGATTAGAATCTATTCGCATGCTTCTTGTTTTTGCATATTTGATGAACTTTAAATTATTTCAAATAGATGTCAAAAGTGCATTTCTAAATGATTTTCTTCAAGAAGAAGCATATGTGAAACAACCTCCCGGATTTGAAGATCCAAATTCACCTAATTATGTCTTTAAACTTGAAAAGGCCTTTTATGGATTAAAACAAGCTCATATGGTATAATATGACCAATTAAGTGGATATTTTCTCGAAAATGGATTCACTAAAGGAATGTTAGACTCAACTTTATTTATTAAGAGAAAAGGAAAAGATATTTTACTTGTACAAATATATATTGATGATATTATTTTTGGTGCTACTAATGAATCCCTTTGTAAGTATTTTTCTGAATGTATGCACAACGAATTTGAGATAAGCATGATGGGAGAATTAAATTTCTTCCTTGGACTGCAAATCAAGCAATCAAATGAGGGTATTTTCATTAATCAAGCCAAGTACACAAGGGAAATTATCAAAAAGTTCAGGCTTGAGACCGCTAAAGAAATGAGCACACCAATGGGAAAATCAACTAAGCTAGACAAAGATGATACAGGTAAATCAGTTGATGAAAAGAAGTATCGAGGTATGATCAAAAGTCTTCTATATTTAACTGTCTCTAAACCCGATATCATATTTGTTGTGTACTTATGTGCTCGTTTTCAATCCAATCCTAAAGAATCGCACCTAAATGTGGTAAAAATAATCATTAGGTATCTTAAAGGCACGATTGATTTTGGACTTTGGTATCCCAAGGACACATCGTTTGAACTAATAAGTTATTCGGATACTGCCTATGTAGGATGAAAGATTGATAGAAAAAGCACTAGTGGTAGTTGTCAATTTCTAGGCCAATCTTTAATCTCATGGTCAAGTAAAAAGCAAAAGAGTGTTACATTATCCATAACTGAGGCTGAATATATATCCGCCGAAAATTATGTTGCCCAAATTCTGTGGATGAAACAAAACTTGCTTGACTATGGCCTTGAATTTGATCACGTACCCATTAGATGTGATAACACGAGTGCTATTAATCTCACTAAAAATCCAATCCAGCATTCTAGGACTAAGCACATAGAAATTAGACGTCATTTCATACGTGATCATGTGCAAAAATGTGATGTTGTACTTGAATTTGTTGATACATCACATCAATTAGCTGATATTTTTATTAAACCCTTTCATGAAAATCAATTTTGTGTCATTCTACGTGAGATGGACATGCAAAAACTCGTTTAAAGCTTTCAAAATTAGAAAAAAAATATTGCAAAAATAGAGCATCCGGGCAAGCACCCGGGCAAGTGAGTTGCACGGATCACTAGCCCAGAACCAAGCCACTGCTGGGCGAGTGGCTAGCTGATTCGGTCGACCGGATCAGCACGGTAAGGGTTTCTAAACCCTACTTTTGAGCTTTTTAAACCCTTATTCTCTTCAAACCCACTTTGTTTTCACTCAAAACTATCTCTTTTAACTCTCAAAACCTCAAAATTCTAACTCCATTGTTCAAGTGTTTGTATACTTCATGGCTCCTAGACAAGAGAAGAAGAGAAAAACTACCTCCACCTCAAGCTCCTCTAGACAATGGGCAACTCCTGACGATTATCCAAAGCAACAAATCATGTGGGGGAAAACAAGTGGATGATTCTCTTCTTCAAGATTCTTGAGTTAATTGAGTTTCAAGGTTGGGTTATGTTATTAAAGCTTGAAAATCTTGCTATAGATAATTGGGTTGGAGAGTTTTATGCAAATCTTGAACTAGATAATGGTACTTTACAAAGTAGGGTGAATGAAAGGATTGTTAATCTTAAAGAAAGTACAATTGCTAGTTTGATAGATATTCCTAATAGAGGCTTGAAATCCTATTCTAGCAAAGGCATTGATTTTCTCCCGACACCTGTACAAGAAAGTGTTGTAGCATTTTTGTGGGAAGGAAACGGTAATCCTACTCAGTTTATGTCGTTTAAGAACCAAATATCTCCAAAAAAAGGGCTTATGCTTTATATTCTTATGGAAGTAATATGCCTAGAAAAGTTAAGGATGGATTAATCCCTCTTTTCACCAGTTATCTCATGTATCTCATGTATAATCGCAGTAAGATTAATCTTCCACACATCATGGTTCAACATATGTCTCATACAAAAATAACTAAAAATTTGTTTGCTTATGGAATGCCATTGTGTCATATGTTTTTGCTCTTGGATGTTCTCTTATCGGGTCGTTTTGAAACTGTGGCTGCCAAGACTTATTTGCTTAATAGTCATTCTCTTACGCGTATAAAGCTTAATATTGTGAAAAGTGAGGTCTTTGTTTTGGGTGGTAGTAATGATGAGGATGATTCGGACGAGGATCTGATAAAAATCGAGCAAAGAACCAAACATAGGGGAGACCCTCTTGGTGGATCAAGTAGTGTTGGTTCTGAATCTTATATGCCTTCTTCTACTGCTCCTACTACTCCTATGTCTGACACATATAGGATTATAGTTGCTATGGCTGATATGAGAGATAGTCTAGAAAGTTCATTGACTCATTCTTTGAACAGGAAAATAAATAGTTGGGGTAAATCACTTAGGAAACATATGAATCTCTAGCATCAAACAGTGAAAAGAGATATAGAGACTATTCATACCCAGGCGTATAACCTGATTCAATGGGCTGATAGCTATACTGCTTGGATTCAGGAGCATGGCGGAGTACCTCCCACACTTCTAGATTACTAATATGTTCCACCTTAACCTGAGTATCAAGAGTACTAAGATGAGCTAGATGATGAGGATGGCAAGGATGAGAAGGCTGATGAGGATGAAAATTGAAGTTTAATTGCCCAAGTTTTTCAAAACTTTTCTTGCACACCTTTCTTCATGTTTTCCAAAACCTAACTCTTTAGCTTTGTCATCTTATCATAACTGTCAATTTTAACTTTCCAATGCCTTTAGTTTAACTTTTGATGCTATTGTTTTTCTTATGATTATTGAGTTTAATAAGTTGCTATTGTGTTTTTTGTGCTAAGCCTGTGAAAAATGCCTACTTCTTGTGTCATTGTTTTACTTGTGATTAATTGTCCATATACTCAGGGAGAATATTGTTAATCCTCCCATTTTTACTCAGATCATTTGATGATGTAAAAAAGGGGAAGAGAAATATGCATATTTTTATACATATATGATGATATTCGAATACATGTGTTGAGATTTGAAAATATGCATTGAATGAGGGTATACATATATGATGATATACAAATACATGTGTTGAGATTTGAAAATATGCATTAGTGAGGGGGAGTTTTGCTTGAAGGAAAGCAAATCTGATATGCACTAAGTAAAGGGAAGCCTTTCATTTGTGGTCATGTTTACATTGCTTGTGTCTTGCTTTTCATTTATATTATGTGATATTTGTGTAAGATTTTATCATCATCAAAAAGGGGGAGATTGTTAGCCTAAAGGTGTTAATCTCATATTTTGATGATAATTAAATCTTAATCCAATGTTTACTAATTGACAAATCATGCTTGTTAAGTTATATATGGTTCAGATTAGTCATAGAATGGGAGATGATCATGCATGAAGAAATGGTTAGCACATACTTATTCAAATGCAAGAGACGAAGTCTTGAAGTGCCAAAGAAGTAAAAATTGATCTTGGTCAAGACTCGAAGATTCAAAGATGAAAAAGGAGTTATAAGAGGAGACATGGAAACATAAGAGGTACTGGCAAATGAAATGTCGAGTGTCTTTGATATGTTCGATAAAGCTCAATGAAACATTGTTTTAAACTCTTGATTTACAAAACCGGTTTTAAATCTTTACAAGAGTTTTTTGAAAAAATGTTTTTACTTGAAAAACCCGTTCTTAAAGACTCTTAAGTTTATGGGTTTTCGAGAAAATCATTTTAAACTTTCAAAGCTTCAATCTGTTTGCACAACGAGTCATCCGGTCGACTGGGTCCTTGATGACTTGCTCATCAGAGACCTTGGCAAAAAAGAATGCTTTGATCTAGTCGAGCATCCGGGCAACTGGATTCCTGATGACTCACTCGACAGTGAGTTTGGCAAAAACGATGCCTTGATTCGGGCGACTGTCTGGTCGACCGGATGGTGCAAGTGTTTGAAAAATATAGCTGTTGCAAACTGTTGACTTTAGTTTCTATATATTTTCAAACACCCCATTTGCAAAAATCACCTCTTTCAACTATAAGCAATTGTTCCAAATCTTTTAGATCATCAAAAACACATTGCTTACACAAATCTTGAGCTTTAACTTGCAAATCATTGAGCATTCTAGAATAGCATTAAATTGTAATTCATTTACTCTTAAAGAATTGTACTCAACATTTATTCTATTCCTATTGTGAGATAAACACTCTAGATCTATAGCTTTGAGAGATTCATTGTATAAAGTGAGTGAGAAATCTTCTTTGTGGATTCAAAGGAGTGAAGATGATTGTATTACTCTTGTGGACTCAAGATAACTTGTATCATTGGTTTGTGCTTCACCAACTTGTGAAGAGGCACTACTAGTGGAGTTAGTGGAAATTCTAAGGGGAGGTAACCTTGAGTGGTGGATGTAGATTAACGAATCATCGTAAATCATTGTGTTCGTCTTCTATCCCTTTTTATTTTTGTGCGTTCATTATTGTGCACTCTATGTATTTGATAATTTGCTTACTCAATAAAAATTGTTTATATTAAAATTTTTAATTGGTAGTCATTAGCTAAATACTTAATTCACCCCCCAACTTAAGTATTTTTGCCTTACAATATATCTATCTCTTTATCTCCTCTCAATTGTTTTTCTCTTCAATGAAGACAAATAAGATATAAGCTAAAAGCTCAAGATTTTTATCTTTATTTTACTAAAATTATAAAATAACTCAAGAGTTTGGTGATTTATATTTTGACCCTAAATTAAAGTTTGAAATTTTACACTTTATCCCCAATTAAATTTGGGGGTATTACACCATTTCTTAGGATTATTAGCTCCAACACTAACCATTAAGCATGTCTATCTAAAAGCTAAGGCCTTTCCTTTAATGGCTGAATCACAATCAATTTTCCTTGCATACCCATGAATAACATTCCCCAAGTGATCTCGACATATGGCTGCAATACCCTCTTGATCAGACTCTTTATAATAAGAAGTATCACAGTTGATTTTGAGATTTCTATGTTGAAGAGGATGCCAGCTAGGATCATCATCAATCTATTGGTTAGCTTTAGAATTTTGCTACTGCTCCATATTTTGAGAATCCGGAAAAAGATCCCTCGACATATTATTGACTATATTATTCACACTTAGGATTCAGAGATTTTGCTTCAAATTTGAAGTGATTTCTACCAATCCATGTTCCAGCATGTAAGAAACAGACAGGCTCCTGCATATTTTTTACTATAACTAGCCTCGTACAAATCCCCAATGCACCTCAACAACCTTTCTTGAAATCTATTAAGAAAAACTAGTGAATCGAAAACATTGTCCATAGACAATTTGAAGTGAACAATAAAGAAGATAAATGTAATGAGCAATTTGAAACTTCATTCAAGAATCACTTGTGCTTAATTTACACTTTTTTATTTTATACCACTGCTTGGGGGGTTGGATGTTGGCTTTGATGTACATATGTGACTCGGGAAGTTACTTACGGGTTTAAGTTGTTACTGTTGTTCATGTCTAGTATTTTTTCTGGCTATTTTCTTTTCCTCGATATTTCAACTACACCGAATGGTATTACTTTTTATCTCCTCCCATCTTATCCAATGTATATGACATTTCCATGAACCAATTTGAGTTCTTTCTCTAATATTTATATATGTGAAATTCTAGTTCTAAGGTTTCACAAACTCTAATTTAACGGTCTTTAAAAACATTTTCATCAAAGTTGAGCTTCTTTCAACATTGGTTTTTTATTTCCTTTGGTTAATATGGAGGCTAGAATTGGCCTAGGCAGTTTTGGGCCAAAGCCTAGCAAAAGGTAGGGGCTCGAGAAGTAAGCAGGGGAACTGTGGCCCACGAAAGTAGGATATAGACCAAACCACGCTAATCCAGATAAAGAAAAGGTCACAGCTAAGGGTAAGGTCAATCCCTTAAACCACGATGAAGCTAATCTCCATGGCCCTAATAAGGCTAATCCCTTCAACCCCGACATTCTGTTTGGATTTCCCTTAGCCTCGTCCCATGAATATGGATATGTTAGAATATACTTTCCCACATCGAAAAATCAGAAACTCTAAAACCACCTCATAAGATCCTGGGTTACTCTACTTGGCACCAATTGGTTTTAAGATAGAAATTCAGTTATCTTAATATCGTATCAGAGTTGGGCCCTTGGTTAAGTCATATTCATTCGCGTGCGACCCATCTTATATCAGGTCCACTTGTATTCAATCTTTCGTGTGTGTCATATTTCACGCATTTTCAATCTGCCACGTGTGTTCAATATTCAATGTGTGACCCATCTCAAAATTTGGTCCACATGTATTCAATCTTTCAAGTATGACCCATCTCAAAATTAGGTCTACGCGTGTTCATTCTTCCACGTGTGACTCGCCTCAAATCATGTCACATGTGAGGAGGAGTGTTAGAATATATTTTCCCACAACAAAAAATCAGAAACTCTAAGACCACCTTATAAGATCTTGGGTTACTCCACTTAGATGAAAACCCATGATTCTTAACAGGATAAGGCATAGTAGAATAACCCAAGGAATGCCTTGAAAAGGAGTCGGCGGCATATGAAGGGGAAATGACCCAAGCCATCGATCTCCTTACTAGAAATTCCATGTAGCCAAACCAAAGCCTTCACCTTAGATTCTGGAGGTTGCTAATGGCCGTCACGACTTAGAAAAAGGTTTTTCGGTCCCTCTAATCGAGTAACCTTGATTGTGGGTTCTTCTAGGATCCACAGTTAATGAAGAAAATATTGCAAAATCCAAAGCGGCTTAGTTTACAGATTAGAGTCATCACCTAACTAATGTTTTTGTCCTAACATTACATCCAATCCCTTCATTTACTTTTTAAACTACAAAAATAGAGGGAAAGTGATTTTACTGGATAAATTAATGATTAAGATGCAAGTTAGAACCTTAGAATAAAATATTAATTGAGAGATGATCCTAATTCCTAGTTTACCGCCTAATAAATGAATTGCCGAGAGCTCGTAAGAATGTTGATTTGTGTGATAGTTGGTTTGACTTTCTTAACTATGATAGAATATTCTAATATATTAATTAATGAACAAGACATACTTCTATTACACGCAATAATTTGGCTAAATAAGAACGAAAAATTAAGATCAAGAACCATTTATGTCCCCGAACCTGTATTTCAAATACAATCATAAAAGATATTTTTGATATATCAAGACTACAAATTGTATTCTTGGTCATGATTCAGTGAGTAGGAAAAAAAAAACCGATATTTTAAAGGCTAATTGTTCTAAATAAACCGAAACTTATTTGCAAAATGTTTATGCAATCCTAGAGACAATAATGTAACAGAGAATATATTCCAGAACAATACACTTCCCATTCGACAAATTCGTATAGTTTTCCATACACCTTTAAAAAATTCCTAGCTACTAAGTAGTAGAATCCAATGAAGCTACAGAAATAATCTTCAGAGAACTATAGGTGTATAGATCTAATATTTTTCATTAGTAATCTATACACCTTTCATGCATACACGCGTAGTAGCAATATCGTAACCTATCTCAACTATATTCTCTTATTCTCTCACTTTCAGATTCCTTTGTCTGCATTCATGTTTTTCTTCTGCTCCGCTGCTACAATAAAAACAACGACTAAAGGGTTGATACAACCCTTTCAGTAACTATCTAATGCATTTTCTATGTAGGAAAAAGAAAAAGAAGAAAATTTCCTTTTTTGTATGGGTTAATCTCCCCGTTCTTTTCTTCGTGCTTCACGGGGGATCACAGATGTTGATTTCGTCGTGGAAGCTGTCATTGGTGCCTGGCAGCAGCCTCTGGGAAAATCTGAAACAAAATATGATGTCTGTCATTGTCCATAAGCATGCTAAGAATAGTAAAATTAGCTGAAGATCACGAGCTGCAACCCTGAGATTGCCTGTCACTGAAGCTTATCGCTCTTTTCTTCAACTCGCCTCTGCGGGTTACCATCTCATCCAATATCTCACTAGAGGTATAGTCAACTTGGTCATCCTCATCAATATCAGCTAAGTGTGTTTGCTATTGACATTTTAGGATTCATACATCAAGTTATATCCCAGAAGCAAAACCAAAGAAGAAATTATCATTGAACTTTAGAAGACGCGAAATAAATATGTATTACACACACACACACATACATATATATATCAGACTACATCGTAATAAAATGTTACTCTTGCAAAATTCAGTGATCCCTTACGACGAAGATGACTGCTTCTATTGAATTATATTGATGCACAGCTAAATGATACTGAAAGATATTTAGAATTAAATAAAGTATAATTCTTATTTTCTCATAATATTTTTAACAACCCAGCCTGCTAAATGTTCAAAGAAAATAATATCATATCCGAGACAAGTAGAGTAGACAAATAGCCAAAGAATACAGCCAACATAACTCATCCTAGGATGCAAGATACAGGAAACTCTAACACGGATTCAGTATAAAGCCAGACACTGTATAGTTTCCACGTGCTCATGTTTGTTCTGCAACATATACATCATCCTCATGGAAAACCATAAGTTGTTATCCTAAAATGCATCACAAAGGTACTTGCTAGTCGACCAGTGAATAGATTGAATTATCCATGTTTCACTGGAAAAATATTAAGAATTGTTTCCAACCTACCTATGCAGTATCCCGGCTTATGCATACTAGTAAGAACCAACACATGCTCACCCACCCAGAATGATTGCAGAAGAGGTATTTTGTGATTACGACCAACTATAATCCCCATCAGGCAAAGTTGTAACTTAATCTTAGATTAGGAGTGTATTATGAGACTTAAAGTCATGAAGTCGGGTGCACATTTTCGGTAGCAGGGAAAGTAAAACACAAAAATAGAATTATGGGTTCAACAACTATGAAAAGGATAAAGTAATGCACCCTAAGAGACAGAGTCCTTGTGTGGATTTGAACAACAGCAATTTCCTCATAGTCAGCTGCATCTAATTCTTGAAGATGTTGAAGAGGAAACAGCTTGGGCAGTACATGTTCTCTTATGCTTATGAGAAGGAAGAACGGCATTGGGAACAATATTCCAGCAATTGGTATCCATGTCAAGCCAAAGCAGATCAATAAGTAAACAAACTGGAAGAGCGTAAATGTTGCAATACATTTGAATGGTACCGACTCCACAAATGAAGCATGAAGCCTCTCCAATACTCTGCCAAAAAGAAGACACAAGAAATAAGTGCAACATCAATGTCTATTTCAATCACATCTAGTATGTTATATCAGTTAATATTACCTAACTAGGGTATGCATCTGTGCAGAGGGATGAAATAAAAGATTTGTAGAACATCTTACATTTCAAACTTCATGGACATGATTACTTATTTACATCTACTAAGTGTCTCATACTGTTTGTCAAATATTTGTTTAATATGAATTCTTCCGAATATTTTGCTCCAAAAATACTAGTATATCAAAATAAACAATTGCGTGTATCATGCAATTGTGAAGGGAGATGAAAAACTAGAAGATGGGGAAAACAAGATCCTGTTGTTTCATATTCCAGATTCCTGGTTTATTTGCTACATCTATGTTCATCCAATATGTCTTCTTCAAGTTATCTGAAAGTAAATGACTTAAAAGTCAATAGTGTAGAAAAACAGTCATATATAAATGTACAACTGCAAGACTTGACGGTTATGTCCGCTTAATTATTAATCTCAATATAGAATTGCAAGAATATATTGCAGTTATGCATCACTTACTTGAATCGTCGACCAGGAGGGATGAAGACCAGTAACATCCTCTCCCAAAACTGGTTACCAGGGAGACTGTCTATGGCCATGTAGGCAAAGTAACCCCAGAGAACAGAGGTTGGTATCATCTTTATTACAGGCATGGCACATACAGCTACTCCCACAAGTAACGATTGCAAGAAGTTGCTAACTCTTTGCTCATTAACTCTGACTGGCAAGTAGATATCAATGTCTTTCTCAAAATCAAGTTTGCTGTTTGCATCTCCCTCATCATCATGCTTCAACACAGCCTCTTTTAAATTTTCCAACTCTTTATCCACAGAATGCAGCTGCATCAAAGATGAATTATAAACTGGGAAGAAAAAAATAAAAAGTTGAAAGAAAGCCATGGCTGTTGCAGATCAATAGATATGCCATACAGAGTTTGCAACTTCACTTACAGGTGGAGAAGCGTCCATTTTAATAAACACCTCCTGCATCTTCCCATAAATTTCAGATTTGGTTGCCTGCAGTTTTATGCATTCCTTGGCTCTCTTCACCATTTTCTTTCGGATTAGCTGTAGATGTGGCCAGATGTTATAGAACTCATTATATTTTAATGAAGCTAACATTGTACATGTAACTTCTTTCACGAATTGCATCTCCTACCTGCTTCTTGAGGACTGCAAGACTCCTAGTATGCATTGGTGATTGTGGAAGAACTCCATTTGAAGGAGGAAGTCCGAGCAACCCGCATATCAAGGTCTGAGACCATAATTTCAGAGCCGAAGACAAGTTTATCAGAGTCAAAGAGAAAATCTTCTAAACGTTAGTTTTTGTTTACTCTAGTATCATATACTCTAGGGTCAAATAAAGTTTTCTTTGAAACATATGGCGAATTCTATACCATGAATCCAAGCAATAGGATATCGTAATGGTATGCAGGCGGGTTTTTAAGATTGAACTCCTTCTGTTGTGCCATCTGCGAAGCTACACTGTGGTCAAAGAAGTATAACCCTGCAATCATCATAGCTGGTATAAAGGCCGCAAAAATGTATCCCACTGGGACCCTGGCCATATCCTGAAATTTAATTGCATTTTTCATAAAAATGAGAGCATGAACGAGCTTATGTTTTGTCACAAGTAATGTAGAAGCAATTATCTGAACTCTAGCATCAACGATTCCTAATCGCAAGAACTCATGAAATCATAAAATTTATATATACAAAGAACTTAGCACCAACAAGTTCGAACAGCCAGACACCAAGCTTTGGTTTCATTTTGAAAGACAGAAGCATGGTCAGAAAGTTAATGCAGGGTTTTTGGAAGTAACAACAAATATATCTTTTAAGGTCATACAGATGGAAAAAGATATATTACAAATGGAATAAGGGATCATATCAATATACTTCAACCTAAAGAACAAGGAAATATCATTTATCGTTGTTCAAATCAATATACTTCAATCTGTCAAGAACAAGAAGACATCATATCTCACAAGCAACCATTGTCATTTCTGAAATAGCAGAACAATCAAGTATAAGATACCTTGACCACTGTCCAGTGATACAATGATTGAGGTTCCCAGGGAAGAGGGGCAAAGAGCCGCCTAGGAACTCCAGAAGGAACTTTCCCAGGGACACTGTAAGACAACGCAGTCCAAAGGATGACCATAAGGGGAACCCCATAGTCTGCAATGAAACTTCGGAGCCAACCTGCTCACAAGAAGGAAAAAAATGTTGAAAGTCAGATGCCAAAAAGTAAAAAAAAAACTGTCTTTAGACAAATTACATTTAACTAAGAGAATATGTGCATACCTGTCCCGTATGGCCAAGACCTAGCACCTCTACTTTTGAGGGCAGTGAAAAGTAAACCAAACGAGAAAAGAGTTGCTAGTAATCCATTTGTATAAAGCCAGTGGAACTGGTACTTCTCTAATGAGTGATTTTCACCTTTTGGGATTTCAAATTCAGTCAGTAGTCCCTTTGATTAAAACATGAAAATCAGTTACGGAAGAATCTATCACGCCTTCTGGAGAAGTAACTGTTAACAGTTTCTGTCTTTTGGACAGATAGGGAGAACCTTACACAAAAGAAAGGAGATAGTACCTTAATAGCCTCTTGCATAAAAAGGACTGTAATCAACATGCCAAAAAGTTCCCCTGCAATCCTTGTAAATCTCGTGATGATTGTGCAAGCATTGAATATTGCGAGAAGGAATAGCAGGAAGGCAGTCCAGACACAAACCCTGTTATACAATCGGAAAAAGCATATATACATCTGTAGACTTGTAATACCATGAATATATAAATAATACAAAAAACTAGAGAGAAGTTGATTTCGTTACCATCCCGCCCAAGCTAGATACAGCTCTCTCCCCAAGTCTGGCCTGTCCTTGGTGAAATTGTACAAGTAAGTGTACATTATGATCGTGGGTTCAGCAACTCCTACAATCAAAAGAGGCTGCCCACCGAAAATTGAATGGATGATTCCACATATGGCAGTTGATGCAAGAGTTTCAACTGTACTGAGGCTCCCATCTATTTCAAGATAAGTATGATTTCAGCAAAACGATAGAAGCTTCATTCTACTGCTTCAGAATCTAGGATAGATATTGCATTGTAAAATATGCTCCGCCATAAATTTCTTCTTGGCAAAACAGTATCTTTTAGACATCAACAAACTAACACTAACCTGTTTCCCTGCTCAATTGCTCTCCAAAGGCGGTAACAGGAAGTGCAGAAGCAAAGAAGATGTATGCTGTGGGCGCCAATATCCTAAAATCATTAATGACAATGTTGATCATGGTGAACACATGATTATGCCACTAAATCACATTCCAAATTTCGTTCTGAATCAAACTAAAGAAGCATACCTCACTCCTGAACGAAATCCATTAAGCCAGTCTTGTCCGTAGCACGGTACCCTTCCTTTAACATCCTTGATCACTCCCTTGAATGGACTCTTTAGGTGTTCCATGGTGAAACCTGCAAACATAAGAAACTAAAACATTCATATGCTCCAGAATTCTACTAACACCTCTTTATAAGTCTCACACACATCATTAGAAAAACTAAAATTTTATTACAAATTCTTGAAAAATCCTAGTAAGGTAAAAATCAAATATACCAAATCTCATAGTTGTTTACAAACAATCCTGTCAATTTTTAAGCCACGACAAGCATAATATGAAGTTTGTATCTCAAAAACTGTACTACTAAATCTCCATTTGTGATATTTAAATGGTGGGCTTCGTGTGCTTCATGATCCTATACGAATCAATATAATATTATATCACAATATTCCAAACCAACAGAAGAAGTCCTGACAAAGAAAACAGAGGAGACCAACACAATTTGTCCCCATGGTCAATCAACTAGTAATGTAGTGAAGCTTGTACATGAGCTCATTCTGTTCACACCATTTGGATTTCAAGAACCTATCCATACATATGATCTTCCAAGGCAAACAGCAGAGAATAACTTCTAGACATGCAAATTGGTTTTCATAACTTCACTGAACATATAATTTGGTTAATGGCATCATGCAAATTCTATGAGCACTATATGACCATCGCCCGAAACTTCTCATGGAAGAGAAACACTAAAAAATGTCATAATCAGATCATCCAACTAAATAAAGAGTAGACTCCACACTCTTGTGGGACCCATCCCACACTCTCGATAACCTTTTTAAGTATTTTTCCTTATCGAAGCCACCTCAACCAAACTAGAGGCCCTTAGAAGCATAAGAGAAAGAATGAATATTCACAGAGAGGGAAAGGAAAAAAACGTTGAAATGACAATAAGAACATACTATGATTAGTATATTTTTTCATGGAAATTGTGAAGCTATGAAGGCAGAAAATATGAGAAGGAGAAATGGTTCTTAAATAGAACCAACATTTCTATTATTTCTTTCCTACCAAACCAAGAGCAAACAAAGACATACGAAACCAAACCAAGGACTATAACACTAGCCGGGTTAGTTATATAAATTTAACGACACCATTCATTCTGGTTGCATGTTATCTTCCTCCATTAGCATATAAAAAAAAAAATACAGATAAAGGGTTGTTACATGTTACCAAAGATGAAGCTTATATTGCCTTTTACAGGTAAAAAACAACTACAAATCAATTGCAATGAGCTTTAGAAAAGTTCTTCAACCTCCTAGACACAACGAAGTTTAAAAACGTTAAACACACAATGTATGGACCACGAACTAGAGTAAAAAGATGAAACTCACGAATTTTATTAGTCACTCCCCAAATTTTATCTTAAAAGATTGATAAAGACACAATGACACTTTATATGGTGACACAAATTATTTCTCGAAAGGCAAAAGAAAAAGAACGTAACAAAGTTATTACATTATTACCAAAAAAATATGCACTTTCTTAGATTTAGACAATTTCCCTTTTATATATTCAAGTACATGCACATACACATACAGGTATTTTCCTTAGATTGCCTAAATCTGTTCACAAACATTCACACATATACGTCTTAATTCGGTAAAAGCTGAAAAACTCCTAAAAGCATCACGACGGGCATGTGGCCTCACATCTGACGTTTCTAAGAGTTTCTCGTAAAAGTTTTCTGACCTGTTTATTATTAAAATACCAAAAAACAAAGAACATTAGACACGTACCTTACCCAAAAAAAAAAAAAACACATTCATATCTATACGTAAACATACATATAAACTTATCGAACGTATAAAAAAATGTAAGTGCAGAAACCAACCTAAACCAGCCTAATGCAAGCAATGCAAGATTATACGGGTAATAATAGTCCGATACACAAAACTCCCGTGTATGAATTGAGTGCACAGACCTCAGAAAAAAAAAAAAAAAAAATTATCCAAGGGAAAACCAAGAGATTGTTCTTCACTGATCCAGCTGGCAGAATGCAGCCGGAGAAGACAGAGAGCTTGTTATAATGACAAATCGTACATGAGAAGAAGATATAAAAAGATTAAAAAAAAAACAACTCTCTCACTCTTACTTTTTCTGTTATTTTCCTCTCTCGCTCCTACTTTATCTCTCTACCAATTGGGAAGGGAATGGGATTGGAGGGAAGGGGGTGGGGGTGGGGGTGTGGGGTAGGGGTGGGTGTGGGGAGTGAGGTTGTTTTTTTTGCTCTGTTGGAGTGAGGTTGTTGTGGAAAAATTCTTGAATCAAATATTCGACTGTTCGGTATTTGAAATAAATAAATAAAAAACAATTACTCCCATAAATATAGGGTCTACATACTTATGAATAGATCGAACAGATCGAATGCTTGACATAAGTCTAAACCTCGGTTGTTTTGTTTTCTGATGAAGGAAGAATGAGAAGAGATTTGCGGAGGTGTGTTTAAATATGGCATAACAGCGCGCAGTTCGGGTGGGACCCAATGGATCTACATTCTGCTTTAATAATAATAATAATAATAATAACAATTAATAATATGTGTGAGCTTCAGCTTAGCTGTAATTGTTTTAGACTTATTGTGATCTTTTTAAGTCATGACAGCTCATGTATAATTTATTTGGTGAAATGGAAAAATCACTTTAAATGCAATTTATAAGAATGTAAATTACGGCATATTGTTTTTTATGTGCAAATCTTACAAATGGTTCTCGTTGTTTTTATTTTATCTTATTTTAATTTTTATTGTTTCAAAAGTCACGTAATTGATCTCTATTATTTATAAATATATCATTATTAGTTTCTATTATTTATATTTTGTTCTATTTTAATATTTATTATTTCAAAAGTCACATGGCTAATCTCTATTATTTATTAATATATCACTCTTAGTCTCCAATATTTTTTAAAAATAATCATACTAGTCCTCTACTCCAATTTTTGAATAAAAAATTGAAAAACAAAAAAAAATCCTAGTTTAAACTGAAAAAATTTGTATATATCCCTTTTTGTAAGGGGCAAGCATTAGAAATATATTTGACAAGGCAATTTTAATTGAAAAAATATGTTCAAGACCAATTTTTTTAGAACAAATATCTATTCTTATTTGACAAGGTAGTTTTAATTTAAAAAATCTATTCTAAGACCAATTATTTAGGATAAACACCTAAAAAACTGCATGAGCAAACCCTATTTATCTAAATTGTAGGCTTCACATATAATTGCATGAGTAAAATTAAAAAATAATAATAATTTAGTTATCATCAATTTCAGTTAATGGAACGTTTAGGAATTAATAGTAATACATTTGTAAATAATAGAGACTAATAGTGATACATTTGTAAATAATGAGGACCAACCGCGTGAATTTTGAAACAACTAAAATAGGACAAAATTTAAATAATCGGGACTAATAGTGATACATTTGTAAAGAATGAGGACTAATCACATGACTTTTAAAATAATAGGGACTAAAATGAGATAAAATATAAACAATGGGGACTATTTGTAAAATTTCATTTTTTATCATTTGAACTTTTTTTTTTTTCAATATAAGGGAGGTCTAAGGCCATACAACATAACTAGCGAGACTCGAGTTCGCAACCTCTACATACACAGTAAGTAACATTACTTTTTTTTCCTACTTTTTGGACAACTAAATCAAATTTTCATATTTGATAAAGTCAAAGTTTTTTTTTGGTTATATTTGAAGTGCAGTATGGACTAGAATCTTTGCAGATATTCTAAATATATTTGAAATTACAAGAATAAAATCATATTATCGATGTCCTACAACAATTTCATTAGAATTTATTAAATAAAAATGTGATCTTTAGAACATTTTCCGTATTTGCATTTGTGAGGTTATTATTTATTGGATAAGTTTATTTTTGTAATTGTGGTTACGCAAAAGCTCATTTGTCATAATTTTTTTGTAAGCTCTAAATGTTAGAGATATGGCATAATGTTACATATTTGGATAATATATTTTGGAGCATTTTGACATTAACTTGTATATTATGGCATTTATATCTATATGTGTGTTTTCCTATTGATATGTTTAGAACATCCATATTTTCCTTCTTTTTGTGTATGAATAAATCTCTAGTATTTTCATTAGAGGAATATATTCTAAAAACGTTTAGAATATGTTGGCGTATTTCCTTAATATGATAAATACTTAAAGTATTCATAGTGCTTAGATTATTTGATCGGAACTTCAATAATTTATTACGGACTATCACATGTGTTATTACATTTGATTAACATAGGGATGTTAATGATAAAGGATGGTGAGACACATGTCATAACAGCACGGGGATGCGATTAATAAACATGTGGGTGACTATTACTTGAATAGATCACTGAATGTGATGTGTGTAATCATTTGACTTGAGACATTACAGTTGTCATCTGTATTGGGGTTTGATTCTAGCGTTTGGATAATGCTTGTCCCGACAAACGGGATGAGATACGACATCTCGCAATTTCATTCGTCCGGTATAGTGATTGACAGGTAGTGGTTAAGATATGATCTATTAACCTCTATCGTGAGACGATACCCTATGCAATTTAAGCTTGGTTGTTTAATGATGAAATCCTTGGTCGAGATATGAATGATGGAAAATGGGTTTTCCATGTGTCATCTCTCATTACACCATTTAGATCTATGCATAGTATCAAGTTTATGAATTTAATCGTATCATGGTTCTTGCTCAACGGGACAATTAATGGAAGGATTGGATTGCACGTTCATCGGTGACCATAAATAGACTTATTTGAATTGAATTTCATTGCTTTATAAACTGTCTTGATACATTAGTTTATAGAATGTCACTCAAGAACTCTAAGGGTGTTTCGGGAATGACGGGAGACATTCTCTAAACAAATCGAAAATGGTTTGATTAACGTTGAAAAGGTTCAATATTTTCTCAATGTTATATAGCTGTGAATCTAGAAAGTCACACACAATAAAACAGTTGTGAATAGGTTTCTACTGAGCTTGCATTTTGTTTTGAGACATTAAGGTGTTAACGGTGTTGTATTTGACCATTAATAGTTAATGGGATAAAAAAGTAATTATCGAAAGTTTTGAAGTCAATGTGCAAATATGAAAAAGTTATTTTCATAATTTAATTAATAGTGATTAGATTAAATTAATTAATTGCACAACTGGAAGATTAATATATTATGCATATATGAGATATATACATATATATATATATATATATATATATATATATATATTTGTCTTGAAAAGATGAAAGACACTAAATTTGGTGGAGAATGTGACACATCATCTTTTTCCACTAACTTTAAAATACTTGGCTAGAATTGTGCAAAACTAGTTAGTGGATTTTTACTACAATAATCTTGTGTGTGTATGAGCATATACACCACCAAATTTGTATCAAAATCCCACTAACCAAAAGCACTATCTAATATATATATTGGATAATTGTTATGTCAACAAATATATGTCTATAAAAATGTGTTAGTTGATTTTTCTTGGAAATATCTTCATCCACTAAATGAGTTAGTGGGATTTGCCTAGAAAATAACTATACCATACATATACATAATATACAATAAAAACATAGTGAAAGATTACTGCACAACACAACACACAAAAGAAAAGAAAAACTTCAACTTTTTCTTCTTCACCATGCATGGTTCGGCCATGGCTATGAAAATAGGAAGATGATTTTTCTCTTCAAGAATTCTTCTTGCATGCTCAATCCAACATCAAAGTAAGTTAGCACAACAACTTTGGAATTGGAAGGAAACTCATTCTATGCTTGTGTGGACCTACTAGGACTCTTGCATGGTGTGAGAGATGGTGTCTTCATCAAGTGCACATTTTGGGCTTCATTTGCATGGCTTCAAGAGGTATTTTTTAATGTCTACCTCTTGTTTATAAATATACTTGCTATATTTGTTTTGGATATGTTAATCACATGAAATCAAGGATGGGGTTTTGGATGAACATCAAACTTTAAACTTTAAGAAATTTTTAAAATTTCAATTTTTTGCTTCCGCTAGTTTCTTAGCTACATGATGTTCATATACCCAAATGACCCTTTCACTAAAGTGCAATTTTAAATGGATTTTCTTTTAGTCCGCTACTAAAATCTATTGAAAATGAGTATTTCTAGGATTCTAATCGGAAAAATTATCTTCTTTATCTTCATAACAACATTTGGAAGGGCAATTATATCAGTAGTATCAATAACCTAAATTCCGTGTCTTAGTCAATGAATTATAACAATTTTATATGCCCTTTAAATTATAATAAAAGGCATAATCTGCAAACTCTTTTATAAGTATATATACTTAGTTCTGTACTTCTCTGCATAGATATAAATTATTTTATAAGATAATCTTATGGCTCAATAATATTTTTGTGTTTCATTTGAGGATGGAAACAATAACATAGTCAAGAATTAAAGTTATTTAATTGTTAATGACTCCTTAATAAGAAATTGATTTCTAAAATTTGTAATTCATTTTCTTTAGCTTTTGTGCATTTTAATATACATCTAAAAAACAGTGATCAGAATATGCGAATATATATACTTCTTTGTACATGAAATTAAGACTCCCTTGTGGACAAGTAAAACTTAGTGCTCATGATATTCATGAATGTGCATGGGTGTCCAATATTGTTATATGCGACTTAACATAGAACCTAGACGAAAGAAGAAAGGGAATTCAAAAAAGAGGTAAAATCTGAATTTAAAATCGCGTTGTTTAAATTTATTTAGTTGTGGAATAAGTGTAAAGATAGTTTAACTGTTTTGTGATTTATTTGAGTGAAATGATAATTAAATAGTGGAATTAAACCATGTAAATGAGATATTAGTGGAAACCTTTTCTTAAATGGGCAATGTTTGAGTCGAAATTTGAAAAAGAATTGGAATGGAATGATGAGTTGATTATATAATGGTTCATTCTAATTATCAAGTATTATAAACATGATCCTAGTCTATTTAAGATTATTAAAACTATATTGAGGAAAATCACTTTTAGCATTGAATTAACGTTTTGGACTTTAATGAGAGGATTTAAAAATTATCTTCTTTTTTCTTTTCTTTTTTCTTAGGGGACGTTTTTCTTTTAAACTTGGATGACAATTTAAATGTATATACCTTAGAATTGCAAGCCCGGATATTTTCAAATTTATAGGGCTTTGATCTTGTTAATATTCTTAAAAGTGCTTTCCCAATTGTGTATATGACTAAATTCTCATACTCAATTGAGTTTTATTTACTTTATCAAGTGTTTATTTTAAAAGAATTGTGCACCTCGAACCCTAAGAGGGATTAGTCCCATATCTTCACGTGTGAGAACACCTCGTGGCTTTAACAAAAAAAAAAAAAAAAAAATTGTCTGGACTCCAAAATCATCCTTATATGATACTATTTTCCCTTAAAATGTGTGTTTTAATTTTCTCTTAAAATTTCCCTTAAAATGCTTGTTTTAATTTTCCCTTAAAATTGACACTCTTTTCTGGAAACCACATTTTACTAGTTACATAGTTATTTTTTTGTCAAACTTAGAGATATATATATATAATACCAAAAAACAAAAACAGACATTCACTTGTTTGAGTGTGTGAATGAAAGAAGCCAAACTTCCGGAAAGAAATAATTATCGATGTTTAGTTTATTGATCAAGTACAAACTGTTTTTATGTATTATAATTAAATGATGATTTCAGTGGGCCTGTATTGACTCGATGGTAGTTAAGTAGTTAACCTCCTTCACTAATTAAACTTCATTGCAAAATGAGTATAGTGAAACACATATGTTTGAAAGGTGTAACAGGTAATTCTTCAAACAGTTAATGAGTGTCTCCAACACATTCTCTCATCAAATGAGATTTTTTGAACTATACATATGATAAGCGGGGGCACAGACAGGACACAGGCCTTCAATAACAGGATTTTAATAGCATAACAAGTGAATAGATCAAGTTTAAAGCATTATATACTACATGTTTATTAGATAGAAGTATTGGCGGACCTACATAGATGCACCCCCTCAACTTGAAAAATAAACCCTTTTTTTTAAATAAAAAAAATTATTATATTAGATGTTTTTATTGTATAATGACACACATTGACTTTTCTTACGGCACGAGTGTACTCCCTAAACTTAAGTGTTTGTGTCCGTCACTGAATATAAGTTTCCTATTATGCTCCTCATCCATGTTATGTCTTGGTTTAAAATCAACATATTTTTTAAGTCTTTCAATTGAATAGATACCATGTGGACCCCTATGAAGTGTGAGAAAATGATAAGTAAATGTTGTTCAAATTTCTACTAATAAATTAATTACTTATGGAAAAAATATTTTAAATAAATATTTGAGATTTAAAAAGATCATTTCTAACAGTTCATAATACATTTCATTTTAAAAAAAAATAAGGAAATAAAGAAAAGAGGGGATCCAAATTAACGCACCAAATACAATGTAAAGTTTTTATGTGGGTGTTCTTATCAGCAATAATCACAATTCATTTTTTCTTTATCACGAGGTGGGTACAACTAAAAAGTTGTGCATTTTTGGGCCAAGGAGTGAATGAAAGATATTCGGCTGCTGGATAGCTCAATTCGCGGCGCGCGCGTAAAATGTTCCTAGTTCATAAGGGGGAAAAAATCATTTTAGCCTTTGAGTAATATATAAAGTTCCAAATAAGTTATTGTGTATTTAAAAAACCATTCACAAGTCCTTTACCTTTAAAAAACCCTTTACAATTTCATTTTTGCCCTTAGTGGATGCTGACATGGACAAACATGACTATATTCTTCTTGCCTCTTGCAAGAATATGGCAGGAACTTAAAGAAAAAAATAAAAAATATTAATAAACATTATATATATATATATATATTTTTGGTCATGCTGAATTTTTATTGCTTCAACGAGATTCTATTTTTTTTACCAAAAAAAAAAAAAAAAAAACCAGATTCCAATTTTGTTAGTTTTGAAATGCCGAATTTTTATTGCCTCTTGCAACGATATATTGGTTTTTTTCCCAGGCTTTTTTTTTGGTTAAAAAATATTTTTTGGTTAAAAAATTTATTTGCAAAAAACATTTTTTAACCAAAAAAATGCCTGGAAAAAAACCAATATATATATATATATATATTTGGTTTAACAAATACCCAATTCCCACTATATCGTTGCATGAGGCAATAAAAATTCAGCATTTCAAAACTAACAAAACCGAAATCTCGTTTTTTTTTTTTTTTTTTTTTTTGGTCGAAAAAAATGGAATCTCGTTGAAGCAATAAAAATTCAGCATGACCAAAAAAAAAAAAATAATGTTTATCAATAATTTTTTATTTTTTCTTTAAGTTCCAGCCATATTCTTACAAGAGGCAAGAAAAATATAGCCATGCTTGTCCATGTTAGCATCCACTAAGGGCAAAAATGGAATTGTGAAGAGTTTTTTAAATATAAAGGACTTGTGAAGGGTTTTTTAAATATACAAGGATCTATTTAGGACTTAATATATTATTGAAGGACTAAAATGGTTTTTTCCCGTTCATAAAGGTTTTTTATTATTATTATTTTTAAATGACATAAAAATTTAGTTGACGACTCCGATTATTAAATTATTTGACAGAAATGCAGACACATGCACCATATTAGATATGGATAAAATTTCAGAATAGTGTGAAGTATCAAACTCATAACTTTATAAAAATAATTTTACCTGAAACTAGTCTAAAAAAGTTTCTATGTTAAATCCAACTTTTTTTTTTGGCTCAATTTTAAACCCAACCTTTGTCGTTTTGTCTTTAGAAAGGAACGTTCCGACACCAGCATATCAGTGGTACTCTTGTGCTCAACGGCTGAGAATAAAGCTTAATTTAGATCACATGTAATCACGAAAGATGATCACATGATTTTCCCTCAATTAGCTATTGGCGTTTTTAGGCACTTTTAGCAGTCTTTCTTTATCCTTTTCCCAAGAACGTGTAGTGATCGGATCTTCAAATTGTAAGAATTTTGAGCATGGACGGATCTACATATATAATTACCAAAATTATAGTTTTGGCCTTGCATGATGTTTAAATTTTAATATGTGAAACATTTTGGCTTCACTAACTTTTTCACTAAGTTCACTTAATTCCCACTTAACCATCCAAGAACAATATATTTTTCATCCGCCCCATGATTTGAGACTGATAATAATCATTTAGGGACTACATTTCCTTCATATTTATGTTATGAAGACAGAAAGTGACCACTGGGCCTTTGGTCTAATGGTATGTTTCTCGCTGTAAATGCGAGAGATAGCGAGATTAATTCTCGTTGATGACATAATTTGATATGTATTGTACAGTTTAGACATCCAATTTGAATTATATAAATAAAAGAGGGTATAATGTTATTTAAAATTCAATGTTTTCATTGTTTAAGTTCATTTTGTTTTTGTGTTGTTTTAAGCTAGCACCTGAGCTATTAACACATGCTTTTTAAGAAATATTTATAGTTGTTAAGAGTCGGGTAAAATGATTAAATGAGATTTATTATAATCAGAAGTTTTAAGTTTAAATTATGACTTTGACCTCCGTTACATTCAAAATGAAAAAAAGGAATATATAGTCTATCGAAATCCTATCCCTTTTTTAAAATTTATAAAAGTACAACAAATTTTTATAGAAGAAATATCACTCCACCCCCTATGTTACAATAAAATATCACCCTAACCCCCCTGTGTTCGTAAAAGTTCAAAAAAGTCTCATATATTATTTGAAATATCTCACACTGCCCTCTCCATGTCTCTTTTAAACTATTAATATGACGTTTCTACCCTTTTATAATACATATATATTTTTTTCCTTTTTTATTTTTCATCTCTACCTATTTACCAAAAAAAATATATATATATTTAAAAAAAAAAAAACCATCTTCCCCAAACCCCCTTCCCCCTACCCCCCACCCCATCAGCTCCCTTCCCCTCACCCTCACCCCCACCCTCACCCTCACCCTTACCCCCCCGTCAGGCCCCCTACCCCTCTTCCCACCCACCCCCCTTACGCCCCATTAGCCCTCACCCTAATCCCTAGCCCATAATTTTTTTAATTTTATTTTTGGGTATGAATATGTGTGTATGTATAATATGTATGTATTTATATATTTATATATTATATATATATATATATATATATATATATATGGTGTTGGTGTTGGTGTTGGTGTGGGGGATTGACGGGGGTAGGAGTGGGGGGAGGCAGGTTGACGGGGGTTGGGGTGGGGAGAGATGGGGGCCTGACAGGGGTAGGAGTGGGAGTGGAGAGGGTGAGTTGACGGGGGTAGGGGTAGGGGTAGGGGTAGGGGTGGGGGTAAGGAGGGTAGAGGCTGGGGAGTGAGGGGTGGGGGAGGTGGATTAAGGAATATGATCTTTTTTTCTAATCTTATTTATTTTATTTTTTGGTAAATGGGTGGAGATGAAGAAAAGAAAAGAAAAAAAAAATATATATATATATGCATTATAAAAAGGGCAGAAACATCATTTAATAGTTTAAAAGAGACATGAATAGGCCAATGTGAAACATTTTAAATAATACATGAAACTTTTTTGAACTTTTATGAATACAGAGGAGTAGTGTAATACTTTGTCGTAACATAGGAGAGTGGAATGATATTTCCTCAATTTTTATATAGTGAGACAAACAATCAACATACTCATTCGACATGTAACCTAAAGATAGTAGAATTTGAATTGGGATTTCATATTTTTAAGGCCTCAACCGTGAAGCACTTGTGGTATGAAAATTATTTGATTTATAAATAAATTTTCTTATATAAAACAGTATTAAGTCAATTCTATGAGGTGTAAATATATTTATTTTATGTCCCTATATCTTGAAGCTTTGATTTTAAAATTTAGACAAGAGTAATTCCATCAATATTACTAATCAATTTTAAAATTAAACTTAATTAATTAATATTGATAAATAGATATCACGAGTAAATAATAATTTTAGATGGCTAACTATGTTAAAACTATTTGAAAATAAGGATGTATGAGGAAATAACTTATGATTTGAGCTTTTAATTTGAAGACGAAAAAGAAGCTTGAATTAAGAAATATGAAAAAGAAATTTATAGTGAAGAAGCTCGCAAGAAGAATAAGAAGAACTAACTACATAGGGAATGAGAGCGGAAGAATAAAAGCAGTAAAAAATGAAAAAAAACTTAGAGGGCAGTCTAGCCTTTAAAAGATGAACAATTAATTTGGTAGCTTGGAATTGCTAATTGATGTGTTAGTGATTTTAGGCTTAATTGATACATTTTTTAAAGTGTTTTGTACTTACTTGATTGCATTTATTAGCTATTTATAACATTTGTTGAGAATTGACTTTATTATTTTTAATGTTTCAAATAGTTAATTAATATAATTTTTTTATGATTTAGGTGATACTCATGAAAAGAAAAAGTAATATTCATGATGAAAAGTGAGGCCCGAAGTGGAAAAATGATGGAGAAGATTCAAAAAAAAAAAAAAAAAGAAAAAAGATTAGGGGCCAATCAAAGGGCCAATCAATATGTCCAATAATTAGGCCATAACTTTTTTTTTTTTGGATAAGAGGCCATAACCTTTTTCATACTATATTCAATTTCATGGTCATGCAAACAAAAGAAAAAAAAAAAAAGCAACAACACCAACACGGCTAGACAAAAACAGCATCAATTTTGTTCTTTTTTTTTTTCGGTTGGATCGATTTTGTATATGTATCAGGACTAATCACCACCGAACCAGATTTGGACTTTACCATTTTCTTTTACATTCTCAAGTACTGACCTATGGAACCACACCAACCTTCACGCCACAATCCATAAACACACCACACACCTCCGAGACCCGGACCGAACATACACATTATCACACACCTCAATTTTTATCTGGACACCCACTACTGCATATTCCACCACACTCACACACACTATTGCATATTCCACCACACATATATATATTATTTTAAAAATAACGAACTTGCAACTATAAGATAACTGTTGCTTATACTTTTAAAAATCGTTGCAATAACTAGGAAAAATCATCACAATATCTATTAAAAACCGTTGCAAATAAGAAAATACTTATCGTGTAGTCTTTAAAAAAATCGTTGTAAAAAGAATCAGTTGCAATGATTTTTTTAACGTTAATTTATTTGCAAAAAACCTTCGCAGTAGAGATTAGACAACGAGAGCGGATTCAACGGTAAGAAAATCGTGACCTAAAGTCATTTGCAACGGTTATTAGTTCTTTTGTAGCGGTTTTCAAATGTTGCATGAGATAAAAAATGTGGTAGTGAAAGAACACATATGTGCAAGTGATATTTAGTGCTATGTATTTTTTTTGTTATTAACACCTCTTTTTTATCACTTTTTATGTGTATTTTTAGTTGACATGTCCAAAAAATAGAATAAAAACTTTGTGAAATATAAAAAGAGAAAAAAGTTTATTAAGTTAATATATCAATTAGATATACAAGTGATTCATGGAAAAAGGCCGATATCCATAATCTCTATTTTTTTTTTTTGTCAACATCTTTCTGAAACTAACTAATTACATAGTGTCAGAGCTGCTGACGAATTCTTTAAAGGTTATTATAATTTAGAAGAACTCTGAACAAAAACACTTGCAAAAGAAGAACAAATTGTCTCTAATGATAATTTGATTCATATTTTTGAAGATTTTTTTTTCTTCTGAAGAATTCAATGACCAGGGTCATGCATTATTCAAAAAAAAATTTCACATGGTTGAAAAGGACGTGAAGTTTGATAAAGGGAAAAATGCAGCAATGGTCCCCATTGTTTACTCAAAAATCATTTTAGTCCCCATTGTTTTAAAATGCTCAAAAAGGTCCCCAATGTTTCAGAATCTGCTCATTTTCGTCCCTGCCGTTTATCTTGCTGTTTAAATTGACAGAAAATCGTGAAAAGACAATTGTGCCCATGCTTAAGTTTCTTAATTACCATTATACCCTTCAGACACTCGATTTTTTTTTTCACCCATATTTCTTTTTTTCATTTCAATTCAACAAAACAAACCCTTGTTAAAAAAAAACCCCACAAATCACAAATTGAAAAAAACCCTCATTTTCATTCCCGTTCGCTGTCGTCGTCTGTCGTCGTCTCTTCGTCGTCTCTTCGTCGTCTGTCGTCGTCTCTTCGTCGTCTGTCGTCGTCTCTTCGTCGTCTGTCGTCGTCGTCTCTTCGTCGTCTGTCGTCGTCGTCTCTTCGTCGTCTGTCGTCGTCTCTTCGTCGTCTGTCGTCGTCTCTTCGTCGTCTGTCGTCGTCGTCTCTTCGTCGTCTGTCGTCGTCGTCTCTTCGTCGTCTGTCGTCGTCGTCTCTTCGTCGTCTGTCGTCGTCGTCTCTTCGTCGTCTGTCGTCGTCGTCTCTTCGTCGTCTGTCGTCGTCTCTTCGTCGTCTGTCGTCGTCGTCTGTCTTCGTCGTCGTCTGTCGTCGTCGTCTGTCGTCCTCGTCTGTCGTCGTCGTCGTCTGTCGTCGTCGTCGTCTGTCGTCGTCGTCTGTCTTCGTCGTCGTCTGTCGTCGTCGTCGTCTGTCTTCGTCGTCGTCTGTCGTCCTCGTCTGTCGTCGTCATAGTCGTCTGTCGTCGTCGTCGTCTGTCGTCGTCGTCTGTCGTCGTCGTCTGTCTTCGTCGTCGTCTGTCGTCGTCTTCGTCGTCTTCGTCTGTCGTCATCCTCGTTCGTCCGTCATCGTCTGTCGTCGTCTTCGTCGTCTGTCGTCGTCTGTCGTCATCCTCGTTCGTCCGTCATCGTTTGTCTGTCGTCGTCTGTCATCGTCCGTCTGTCGTCATCTGTCATCGTCCGTCTGTCATTGTCATCGTCCGTCGTCGTCCTCATTCGTCTGTCATCGGCTTCGTTCGTCCGTCGTTGTCTCTGCCATTGTCTTCTTCGAAGCCCGTCGCTTGAAGCTAGCTCGTCGTCGGCGCAAATGGCATATGTGCGAAGAGTTAATGGTGATGCCGAGCCCACCTACGGTATTGTGCTTCCAATTTTTTTTTTATCTTGCTTTTTACATTATTTTTTTTTATTATAAATTTGGTTTAATTTGATTATAAATTTGTGAAATTAATTTGATTATAAATTTGTGAAACCTTAATCCCAAAATTGGATCAGATATTGTATTTAATTTGATTATAAATTTGGTTTGTATTGCTAGATCTTGGATCAGATGTGTTATATACTATTAAGGTTCATCATGGTGGAGCCTTTTTAAAACAACCATTTAGAAGATATGTAGGTGGTATAGTTGACTATTTTGACTATATTGAAGGGAATTTTGTTGGAATATATGATCTGTTGACTATGGCTGAAAAGTGTGGATATAAAAGAGAAATGATAAGGATATGGCATATGTATGGGGTTGATCTTGAGAGCAGTAGTAGGTGTGTTAAAACTGATGATGGAGTGAAGGGTTTTATGAAGTTCTTGACTAATGATAGAGTTGTTGTTATTTACTTCGAACACTTGGATTTGGATGATGTAGTGAGAAATCAGGTTGAGAGTGGTGGAATTTTTGTTAGGCAGGTTGAAATTGGGGATAGGATTGATAGGGTGCATCAGAACTTTGATGAGGAAGGCCGTGAATCCTCGGATGATGAAGATTTCAATGACAATGAATATGGGCAGAGTGATGATGATCATTTGTTTGATGAGAATGTAGACCAAGGAGTGGTCGACTCAATGATTTGGAATGAACAGGAAAATGGTGAAGAAGACTTGGTGGGTTCAGATAACATAGATGATTTCAAGGGTTTAGAGAGCGAGGAAAACTGCCCTATATTCAATCCAGTTGATATGCACGATGTTGAATTCAAGGCGGGAATGATTTTTAGTTCTAAAAATGAGTTCAAAGAAGCAGTGCGTGCCTTATCTGCTAAGAAGGGTAAGGCCATTGAATTTAATAAAAATGACGACCTCAGAGTAAGGGTTAAGTGCAAGGAAAAAGGATGCAATTGGTTAGTTTATGCTAGGAGAATCAATGGTGAGGAGAGCTTCCAAATCAGGACATATAGGTCTGAACATTCTTGCTATTGGTCATATTTTAGAGGAAGTGTAAACTCAAGGTGGCTTGCAAAGAACTATGGGGACAAGTTTAAGACTAATCCTAGGCTAAGGGCCAAAGAGTTTCGGAATGAACTCACAGTGCAGTTGGGGGCTCATATATCTAGGAGTATGGCACAGAGAGCTAAGATATATGCATTGAGTAAAATTCATGGTGATCTTGAACAACAATTCAAAAGGTTGTGGTCCTATTGTGAAGAAATCTTAAGGACTAACCCTGGTAGTACAGTGGTTGTGAAGATGGTTGAGCAACATGATCCAATAGAACATCCTAGATTTATGAGGATGTATATGTGTTTTGATGCATGCAAGAGGGGGTTCCTAGCAGGTTGTAGGAGGATTGTTGGTGTAGATGGATGTCATATCAAGGCAACACAAGGGGGACAGATTTTAGTGGCAGTAGGGATAGATGCCAACAACAATATGTACCCAATTGCATGGGCAATTGTTGAGAATGAGAACACAAATAGCTGGATTTGGTTCTTGACCTTATTGAAAGAAGACTTGAAGATTGAAAATGAGTATGAAAGTGGTGTGAAATGGACCTTCATGAGTGACAAACAAAAGGGACTGATTGAGGCCTTTGACCAGGTATTGCCACAAGTATATCACAGATTTTGTGTGAGGCATTTACATGGGAATTTTACAAGGGTTGGCTATAGAGGTAAAGCTTTGAAAGATGCCTTGTGGTCTGCTGCCTCTTCAACAACAATACCTTGGTTTGAAAGTGCAATGGAAAAGATGGGAGCGATAGATGTTAGTGCTATGAACTGGTTTCATGACAAGCCTCCTGCACATTGGTCAAGAGCATATTTTGACACTTCAGTAAAGTGTGACATGTTGTTGAACAACCTCTGTGAGAGTTTTAATTTCTTTATTATGGATGCAAGGGATAAGCCATTGATAACTATGCTTGAGACCATTCGAGAACTAGTGATGACCAGAATTCAAGTGAATAGAGAAAAGGCTGCGAAATGGAGTGGGCCATTGTGTCCTAGAATAAGAGAAAGACTTGCAGAATTATCACAATCTGGTTCTGCATTTATTCCTATAAAATCGAATGACTTTCACTATGAATTGGTTGGAAGTTATCAAGACAGATATGCAGTGGACTTGTTGAACAAGAGTTGCAGTTGCAAGAAATGGGAGTTAACAGGAATACCTTGCAAACATGCTTGTGCAGCATTGGCAATGAAGAGGAGCAACCTTGATGATTATGTAGAAGACTATTATAAAGTGGAGACATTCAAGAATATCTATGAACCTGCCATTATGCCATTGAATGGTCCAGATTTATGGCCTAGAAGTGAAAGGATTCCACCTTTGCCTCCAAAATATGACAAGAAGGCAGGAAGACCAAAACTAGTTAGAAGAAGGGATCCATTGATTGAGCAAACTCAAGACCCTACACACTATAGACCTACAAAAAGAATCAATCGTTGTAGAAGATGTTGGCAAATGGGGCACAATACAAGAACCTGTCCATTACCAAAAGAAGTAAGTCTTTTAATTCTTTACTTTGTTTTTTAGTTTCATTTCAGTTAAACTATTTATTTTCTTACTTTATTTGACTATAATTAGCAGGTAGGTGGCAGTGGTGTATGTGATGGCAATGAAAACAGACAAGGATATGAAGACCAAAATATGAGTCAGGGTGAAAGTGATGTCATTCAGGGCAGAGGGGCATTCAGAGGAAGAAGTACTAGGGGCAGGGGGGTTATGCAAGGTAGGAGGGATATTCTTGATAGGGGTAGTAGTAGTCAACCAATGAGAGGGAGTAGTCAACCAAGGGGTAGGGGGCATAATTTGGGAAAGAAAAGTAACAGCCAAGGGATGGTGAACACCGCATTTGAAAAGGTAAGCACTTGCAAATGCTCATACTAACAATTAAATAGTGTTCTAAATGCTCATACTAATAATTTGTTATTTTAGGTTGTCAATGTTCAAATTGGTGGGCCTCCAAATGAAGATGCACAAATTCCAAATGCTTCATTTTCAGCTACTCGTGAATCAGTCCCAACTTCTCAACACTCAAATATTTCCAAGCAATTTGGATAACTTCAAGAAGATCATGTTTTTTTTTTTTGAGTTTTTGACAACTCTTGATTCATAGTTATAGATGAGTTGTTTATTGTGAAAGATTTTTGCAGTTGAAACCTTGATATAAAGAAGGTTTTGTGCAGTTTTTGTATATGGGTTGTTGGTGGAATGGGTTCTAAGTTTGCAGGTTTTGATGTGCAATTTCATTTGTATGTTGCAATTGGCAGTGGTTGAACTTTACTGTACAATTTGGTTTTTGTGTATGACTATACCAAGAGGTTATGAAATGCAATTGTTGATTTATTTCTTATTTGATGGAATTTATTTTGTAATTTGTTCCATTTTTTTTTTTTTTTGACATTGTTACTTCTTATTCCTTTTTATTTTTAGACTTATTCAATAAAATGCGACAACAGATTCAATTTTCTTATTAGTTCATTACAGGCTAATTCAATCAAAAGCTTAATATTCATTTATTACCTTAAAAAAAGTATTCCAGTCACTTCTACTAATTTTTTTTATTTTTATATATAGTTTTAGGCTCATGTACTTCACTTAAAAAAAAAGAAAAAGAAAAGACTAACAAAAAAAAATGACAATGCTGCTGCGATATGGTTCATACAAAACATTGGGGACTAAATGCATATTATATATAACATTGGGGACATTTTTTTACACCATTTTATAACAATGGGGACCAAATTGAATATTTATTAAAACATTAGGGACTTAAATAAATATTTCAAAAATTTTACAAAATTGCCCTCAACCACAGATCACGTGAGATGCACATGATTGATTTTCTGTTAATTTAAACAGCAAGATAAACGGCAGGGATGAAAATGAGCAGATTCTGAAACATTGGGGACCTTTTTGAGCATTTTGAAACAATGGGGACTAAATTGACTTTTGAGTAAACAATGGGGACTACTGCTGCTTTTTACCCTTTGATAAACTTAATATATTTTTAACAAAGCTGCATTTCAGTGGAGTTAGTGGTCCGAGCATGAAAGAGGCATAAATGTTAATTTTTCACTAGATTAATATTATTGGGTGAAACATATAGAATCTCTCTGTGATTTTTTGAAAGTGCACAATATCCACCTATGATTTCAAAATTACCTGTAAATCCCCTGTGATTTTGAAAATGATGTTACATGCCCCCCCCCGATATTTCTATTGACAGGATTAACAAAATTTGTAGAAATACACCCTTACCCTTAGTGTTTTTTTTTTTTTTTTTCTTTTTCTCGCTCTTTTCTCCTTTTTCGCTCTTTTCTTTCATTTTCTTTCTTTTCTTACTTACTTTCTTATTACAATCACCACAGACCCTAACACACGTACACAAGCCTATACAAACTTACACACAACACTTACACACAACACTTACACACACACCTACGCATACAAAGACACTCACATATACACAGATTTACACATATAGATATGTACATATACATACCCATCCCACATAGAGATACCCATATACTTACCAATACCCACACGTACGCAGACACTCACACGTATGCAGATACAATTCCACACTCTCATACTAACACCCCTACACACGCAGACACACACACATATGTAGGCACGTATGCACCCACATAAATTATGAATTTTTAGAACTTATATATATGGTTGTGTTTGTGTTTATTGAATTTTTAATTGAATTATGTGTTAATATTGTAAATGAACGTGTGGATATTGATATTGTAATGGGTCTATTGTGCGAATGATGTCAATGGTGGTTTGAAGTTAGAGTGAATGGTGGTGAGATGATGGAGAAGACGACTGATGGCGCCGTATTTATAATTTTTTATGTTAAAACAAACAATAATAATTGTTTTTTCGGTATGAGGTCCAAGGTTTGAACCTTTTTTCTAACCCAAATTGGAGTTTTTAAAAAATAGACTTTTGCGAAACTGTTTTTATATAATATGAGAAACTGTTTTTTTTTTTCTTTCACAAATATACCCTTTTATATTTTTTAAAATACAATATTATCCTCAAATTTTTTAAAAACTCAATATAGGCCAAACAGTCAACGACTTTTGTTTAACAACACTTTTAATCAAAACTCTACTACAAAAGTTCTACAGTTCAAAAGATAAAATTTTATAATTATGCCAAATAAAGCCTTATTCATCGTATTACTTCTTTCTAAAGTATTGGACATAATGGATACAAAGGGTAATTTTGTTAGTTTTCAAGACCACATGGGGGTTTATGGGTAGTTTTGATATTATAGGGAGCGATATTGTGTACTTTCAAAAAATCATAGGGGATCTGTGCATGTCTCCCTATTAATATTATATATTTTTACTGGTTCTTGACTTCGTTAGTGTAATATCCACTCTAACTCCAGTGCCTCACTCTGTCACTGCCTGCAAATTGGCGATCAAGTACAAACTATTTTTAGGTATTATAATTAAATGATCGCGGTGGGCATGTATTGACTCAATGGTAGTTAAGTAGTTAACCTCCTTCATTACAATGCAAAACAAGTAGTACAGTGAGACACATGTTTTGAAAGTGCAACTCTTCAAAGAGTTGGCAAAGAGTTCCGATTCTAAGAGATGAAAAATTGTATTAGCTTCAGTGTGAGAAAATGTCTTACCATATCGATAGACAGAGAACCTTCTCAAAAAACGATTTTCTATACTACTATTTGTGTAATTGCATAGGATAAAGATTCATCCCCGTTTTGAATCCCAAAAAAAGAGGTTCATCCCCGTTGATATTTTTCTCTAGCTCATGTTTTTTTGGGACAGTTATGCACGTAACAAATGATTAAATGAGGTAATAATGGTAAGATTTGAAAAATAAATTTTTTCAGTAACATAGTTCTAATATCATGCGAAATGACCTCTTAATCTAAAAGTTAAAATTATCTTTTTAACTTGTGTTATAAGTCTTTCGATTGAATAGGTATCGTGTGGACCTCTTTTAAACTTAGATATGTTAATTTTCAAATGTTGTACTAGAGAAAGTCTCCTATCAGCTATTCAGCCATTCGGTCATTCGGTATACTCACAAGCAGGTGAATCCCATAATGTGAGACTCACTTTTTTTATTCAAAGGCCCAATAACCAAATGCCTTATTAAAGAGTTTTCTGTTGCTACTAGAATTATCTTTGTAATCTAAAGTTTCTCTGTCGGTATGCTTGCAAGTGCCAATGGCAAGTCACATTTCTTTATCACAAGGAATTGATAATTTGGTTGATATGTCTCAAGCAATAGTACATCTATAGTTATGCATTTATAGATTAAGGCGTGCTACATGACAGATCTTCGGCTGTTAAATAGCTCTAACTCCCCGTTGCACGCGTAAAATGTGTACGAGTCACGAAAGGTTTCTACATTCAGGGGCGGAGCCGCGTTTGACTTTAGGTGTGCAGTGGAACACTCTGAAATTTTAGATTTTTTTTTTTTTTTCTGTCATAGAAATAGCAACATATGTCTATATGTGTATTTTTTTGTATGTCTATATGTAACTGTGTTTCTTTGTATATTTGTGTGAGTCTTTCGTTATAGATGGGTGTATGTATGTAATTGTGTGTAGATGGTGAGGGAAAGTGAAAGAAGAAGAAGATGGAAGGGGAAAATAAAAAGTAAATTTATGGCATTGAACCATTTTTGAAACGTATGTGCAAGTCAACTCATTTATTGCAACAGTAGATTTGGGTCAAATCTTAGTAATAACATTTTGTTTTATACAAGGAATTTAAAGTTATTAGAATAAGATTGTAAATAATTTTTTAGCTTGTTGCAAAAATGTAATTGTATTAAATAATTTTTCGATTTTATCCTTAAAAAATCAGTCGTTAGACAGTTTTAGTAAAAAAAATTAATGAAGTGGTCGAAACAATACCCTTTTAATAAATTAATGGTCCTTTTAGGACCAAACATAATTAAATGATTAAAATAGGTTTGGAACAATAGTTTAATGATCTCTACAACAATTTATTCATGGATTTATATTCTTTCTTGAATTAAATGCGGAGACTTATGCTTTGAAGATATTTGTGTTATAAAGTGTTTAAATTAAGTATTGATTTAGTTATAGTATAAAAATATAATTTTAAACATAAAACTATCAATTTTTTTTATTTATAGTTTGTATAAAAATTTATGCATAAATAATTGTATCAGAATCTCGGTTACTGACTTAAATACTGTAGTGCATACTTTGATATTCGGTGCCTAACTCCACCACTGTCTTATATATACACAAGACTATAATTTGTTGATAACAATCCAACCTTTGTTCTTTTGTCTTTAGAAAGAAACATTTTGTCACCAAAATATGCGTGGGACTCTTGTGTTCAACAGCTGAGAATAAAGCTTAAACAGTTGACATGCAATCACGAAAGTGACCACATGATTTTCCTTCGGTTAGCTATAGGCGTTTTTAGGCACTTTTAGGTAATTCTTCCGTCTTTCTATTACCTATTGAAAAAACGTGCAGTGATTGGAATCATTTTATTAGGCTAACTTCAACAAGTTCTTTGTAACGTATTGAGAACAATTAACTTGATTAGGTTTGAATGGTGAACTGGGCTTAGATTTCACAATTTCGTTGATTTCCGTACTTGTAAAACAAAGGACTCAAGTGTTGGACTTGGAGTTTTCCTCTGATAATTAAGTCAGTTATGAGGATCAAAGGATACTTGTATAAACCAAATGAGTAAATAGCAAGTAGTTAATCAAGAATTACTTATCATTTTGAGCTAGTAGACTCAAGTATTTATAGTTGCATAAGGAGGCTTATACCCGCTGCAGGGAACTGTTGCACTTTAATGGGGATATTGGTCCCTAGATTGTGAAATAAATCGTGACCAATGATCTTTGGTACTAGTTGACATTTTGTTGAATGGGTCAATTCTCGTTTGAAATAGCTTAGACCACACGTTGGGCCCTTGTTCTGTGATGTCGATTCCATAGGCTTGGCCTATAATTCTAGCCCAATTTCTTTATTTCTTTAGCCTATTTTCTTGGCCCAATATTCTATGTCATGTCAGTTGCCCACCCCCCCCCCCCCCCCCCCACTCCTATGAGGAATGTTTTGTATTGGGCCTCTTTTCTTTCGCATGTGTGCTTTTGATCAACTGGGCTTTGATGCCCCTTTTGTTTGGCCAACCATTATTAATGTGCTTCAAAATGATTTATGATGGAGAGATATGGTGTTGGTTTGCACTAATGGTCAGAAAGAAAAAGTGAAAAAAGGAAAAAGTAAATGATAAAAAAAATTGAGAGCAAGTTAAGGTACTTTGGTTAGTTAAAATATGTTTTAAGGTTTTTACTAATTATAGGCGCATTATTCACGAATGTGTTACCCTTATATTTAAGTCTAACAAAAAACTAGAGGGTCAAGGGTATGGTGCAATATTTTAAATAATACAAGAATTTTATGCGACTTTTAAAAATACAAGTTTTTAAATGCAATTTTGATAAAATACATAAAAATATCATATATTTTACTGAACATAAAAAGTATTAGGATTGAAATGTTCCAACTAATACCAACATACATGACATAAGATATGAGATTAATATTATATTATGTGATAAAATCAATTTAATCTCTAAAATTATGTATGTAAAATATGCCCGAGACCTTTTTTTTTTTGTCAATAACACAAATTTTGAAAAAAATAGGATTTTCGTTTCCATCCAAGACGCGAATATAATCATGATTGAAGTCCGAAGTGCATCTGTATACTCTCCAAATGAGAGGCGAAGCCCTTGATTTTATATGGATTTTCGATTTTTTTAGGGGGGGTGCCAAATACATCACTAGGAAGACACAAACGACGTCGCTTTTGCTTCTTTTGTTAAAATGAAAAATAAAAATTTGATAATGCCAAATACACCACTAAGAAGACACAAACGGCGTCGCTTTTGCTTCCTAAAGCTAAAACACCACTAGCCACCCAAAGGCCCAATAATAGAGAGAGAATAGAAAACAAACACAGAGACTTTTAGAGAGAGAAAGCAATTTCAGTGCGTGTTCTAGAGAGAGAAAATGGCGATGTCATCGTTGTCGCGGTGGTTAATCGACCCAAAGAAGAACCCACTTGCTGCTATCCACAAGAAAACCCTCGACCAACGCCTCCGCAAATTTGGTAACCAAATCATTTTCACATACACACACACATCTATATATATTATTTATTTGATATTTTTTTATTAAAATAATAATAGTAAAAAAATGATGGTGAAAATTGAAAAGGGCTAAGATTGGATGATCTGTACGATCCGTTGGAAGACTTGGACATAAAGGAAGCCCTAAATCGGCTGCCGAGAGAGATCGTTGATGCTCGAAACCAGCGCCTCCTACGCGCCATGGATCTCTCTATGAAGCATGAATATCTCCCTGAGGACCTCCAGGTATATATAGATTAATTTAGTTTACAAATCGAATTAGGTTTTCATTTTTTGCGTATTTTGATATAATAAATAAATGGGTAATGCTTCGTGTTATGTATTTGCTCGAGTAGATTTAGTTATGAAAATGAGAAATAATGGTTTTTTTCAGATGGTATATGGATTTTTTATTTTTTTTTATTTTTTATTTTTTATAGATGGTATACGGATTTGAGCTTAATATGTTTTGGGTACATGTTTGATTTTCTTTCTTTCTTTTTTTTTTTTTAAAATTAATATTCTTTTGGTTAATAGAAAGCATTAAGGGGCCTAAAGAAAATGAAAGAGTTGTGTTTTTGGCGAACAGGTGTTTGGAGAATCACGTCTGAAAAATTCATGTTTCTCAAAAGTTGTTATACCTTGCTTTTGGAAAACTCAAAAAAGTAAGCTTTGTTTCCAACCATGATTTCGAGGAGTGTTTGCCCCTCTAAATGGTTAAAAATATAGATGCTTAAAGAAACTGAAAGAGTTACAGTTGGTGCAGCTGAGCCCTATATTAATATATGTAGAAATATACGTATTCCACTAACGGGATGAATGAATCGTAGAATAAAGGATAGTAGAGGAAAGTAGGTTCCCTCGTTCAAATAGCAAAAGTGGAAGGAGGGAAAGGAAAGGGAAGGATTTTATGGTTCTGTGTTTGGATTGGAGAAGGAAAGGAAAGGATAATTTTAGAGGAATTACTTTTAACTTTTTCATATTCTTTTCGTATTAAATAGTTAGGAACATTTTAGTCTTCTCATACACAATGCTTTCCATTCCTTTCATTTTACTCCACTTTTGGGGGAGAGCAAAATGATATTCATTAAAGGAAATGAAGGGATTCCAAGATCAGTCCATTTCCTTTCCCTTGCTCAAAAAATGAATCCAAACAAAGGGAGGAATTCCTTCCCCCCCCCTCCTTCTCCCCTCCCCTCTTCCTTTCCTTTCCTTTCCTTTGCATAAATGAACCCAAATGTAGTGTAACAAATAGGTTTTGGAGAATCACATTGGGAAAAATCATGTTTCCCAAAAGTTAGATAGATACCACAGGCAAACACATAAGTTTTGAGGGGCCAAACATTGTTCGAAATCATGGTTGAAGTCAAAACTTACTTTTGGACTCCCAAAAGTTGGGATAAATTGCACCCTAGGCATTGCAAAAGGATCACAAATACATAACTAAAGAGGGAAGATTAAGGTCTCTCTAAATGATAATGAGAAAATTGTTGATTTTGTACTTTCCAAGAGAGTTGTTATGTCAGCTCCTTCTGGTGTTTCTGGTAAGCCGTATGATCGAATGCTAAGAGTGTATTCTTTCTTAAGAGATTGATTGGCAGAGATAGAAGGGATGAGAATTTCTTTTCTAAATTCTTCTGAATATTAATAGAATTTTACAAATTTTGAGTATGTTTGTCAAGTTTTGTATATGCTGAGAGCTGAAACGGATACTTCTAAGTTCAAATTTGTCGTTTGTGAACTTTTTGTATAAATAGAGACATGGACGCCATAGGTGTTGTTAGATGTTGTATGTTATTGACCTTCTGCCTACGTTGCTTTTTCAAGTTACTGGTAGAAATTCAATTTCCTGAGACAATAGGAAGATTTAAAGTTCGAAATTGGTCATGTTTAGGGTATGGCTTGCTGGAGTCTATTTATAATTAATTGATTGGTCCTTTCTCAGGCCTCTTTGAATGATACCGCAGTCAGTTTAAATCATTGAATTAAGATTTTGTACTAGCATTCAAAAAATTGAATTACGAGTTTGTACTGTTTTCATAGTTACATGCTCTACTAAATGTAGACCAGTAGTGCATGGTTTAATCCATTACTAGATGTGATAATTTTTTTAGGTTATGTTGTTTTGTTCTTTTCTTTTCTTCTGAAAAAATTATGTTGAGCCCATTTGGGTTATGATTTGTTAAAAGTTAAAACCTTTCTGCTTTAAGGTTATCAGCTGTGGAGAAAGATGGTGCAATGTGATTCAGTTGGTTAAGATGACTATTTTGGCTATAAACACAAAGAAAATAAGTGCTATGCTTTTGTACTAATTGTTTCACTTTTTAACTCTTTGTTATTATGCATAGTAAGATATTATTTGATTCAGAATTGTCTAAGGTATAGTTTTTGATTTGTTGGCTTCTAAAATTAATCAAGATCTAGAATGATTGATAATAAAACTGTGTCCTGTTTGTGTTTTAATTTGTATTCTCATGTAGGGCTATACAAGAAAAATATCATTATGTAAACGACCTCAGGACTTAAAAACTTGCTTATGAGGCTTTTAAATCGATTTTGATAGTTTGCTTATGCTAAAGTCACCAGAACTTATCTAAACATTTTTCTCTTATCTCAAAATTACCAAAGAAGAGTGATCTATCCCAAACTTTTATTTCTAGCTCATTATAGATATTTATCACACCTTGAGCTCATTATCTTTTGTGCTCTAGGTAAAGAAAAGTCCCAAGTCAAGCCAATTTATCAACCAAATATTTTGATCCCAATTTTGAAAATTTTGTACTGCTAGGGTATGTGTAACTAACAATCCTTTTGTGCTACCTCTAAGTCACAGAGTTACATTGAAAAGGAGAAAAAGGAATAACTTTCCCTGAAGTTTTTGCTTGTACATTTAGTTCTCATAATGCTTCTCGTGTGTATTAATAATAACTTTGGTGCAGAATCGTTGAATCTTTACTTTTGCACTAATACATACATTTCTTATTCCTCTTTCAGGGCATGCAGACACCATTCCGAAGTTATCTCAAGGATATGTTGGCTCTTGTAAGTTCCTAAATTCATATATTTCAAGTCTGGGAATGGCTTTCTCAGTCAGATGAGGACACATTATTTCTTTAGTTCTTCTGATTCTCGTTTATTAATTGCCTGCATATATTGCACTCATCATAAACTCAGTGCATCTTGAGTTTCCTTTTCATGCATAGTTGTGGGCAATGCCAATTGATTTCAATATTTATTCCTTTCAACCGTCCCAAATACCTGTGTGGATTTGCTTTCTTGGCATTGTAATTTTCCAAAATGATTTTTTCTGTAAAATTTGTGAAATGAATTACTTCATGGAAAACCCTTTTTTTTAACTTGTTACCTTGCTGATGCTTAGCCTCTCATAGTTAGGTTCTATTGGTTTGCTTATTTGAGCTGTTGTCAATAAGTGACAAATTTTAATTTGATGAGTTTTTGAGCAAACAGATTGTTTGGATAAACTATACATTTTGTTATTTGTGGAAATAAGTTTTCCTGAAACATGTGATGTCATTATAATTTATATCATAATTGATTAATCACATAATCTCTTGCAGTTTTCATTATGCAAACCTAATTTGCCTTAGTTAGCATTATCGTTGTTCTCTTGATGCCTTTCACCTGTAATATGATGTTAACTGACCAACTTGATTGTGTACCACTAAGTTCTGGACCTTCAATGCCTGGATTAACTCAAAAAATCTCCTTGGCTAAAATCTTCTTTTTTATCAAAAATCCCCTTTATGAGGACTTTTTTGGGGAACACATTTGTTATGAAGTGGTGGTGTTGTCGTAGTGCAATTTTGGATTTCTATACTATTTGAGGGATTAGTGCAATGAAGTTGGGATGAAAAATTATTGCGGATGATCTTTGTCAGAATAGGTATTCCTTTGGGCTCAAAAAGGATCAGCTTATTGTATGTCTTTCTTGCATATTGGATCTGCATGATTATCTTCTTGACTTGTATTGCACAGGTAAAGAAGGAGAGTGCCGAGCGTGAAGCCCTTGGAGCTTTACCCCTTTATCAGCGCACAATTCCATGAGGCAACTTGCATCTCCAGTGGATCTTAGTTTGACTGGTGCACATCTGTTATGATGAATAAATTTGTTTCTCTAGTTGGTCTTGATGGACTAAAAATAGAGATCTTATGTGTTCAAAATCTTTATCACATGTTATACGTGATCGAATTGATCTGAGTTGTTATCCTTGCTTGTTTGTTCACCTTTGATGTCTTTAACATTTTTGGACCGAAACATTTGTGAATCCTCTATGCAAGCATATTGAGCCTGGTCTTTTTTCCTTTGTCTCCCTCCGGTCTTTCTCTCATGTTTGCTATCTTTTTCTTCCCCACCCTGTGGCCTATTGGTGGAAGATAATGAAGTATTTCATCCCTGGTCATATATCTTTACATATGTTTTTGTGAATTGATTTGTCTCTTTCCTTTCCTCTTCATTGTGAGATGAGAACCATTATTTTCCCAAAGAATCTATCTGTTTTTCTCGAATCAGCTTTGTTTGTGAGAATATTTTGGTAGTTTTTACTATTATTATTCTTGTTAGAGTAAACGACTTAATGGGGTGTGTTTTGCTAAAAGTGTACAATACTTCTTTGTTTTTAAAATGTAGTTGATTATCCTCTGTGTTTTACAAAAATAGTTGAATACTCCTCTGTGTTTTATAAATAAGTTAATTATCCTTCAGTGTTTTAAAAACGTAGCTGAATATCCCTTGTGTTTTTAAAAATGTAGCTTAATATTCCCTGTTAAAATGAACGGTTTTTTTAATGGAAGCGGGTATTCAATTACATTTTTAAAAATACATGGGTTATTCAGTTACCTTTTTAAAACATAGGCGGAGTAATTAGTTAATTTTATAAAATATAAGGGAGTTTTTAGTTATTTTTATAAAATACAAAGGGGTAATTAGTTATGTTTTAAAATATAAGGGGGTATTTTGTATTTTTGGCAAAATATAGAGGGATGTTAAGTCGTTTATTCTTCTTCTTATTAATATTATGGTTGTGTAACTCGTGGGCATTCCAGTTGGTGTCTTTGTAGGTCTCTTCTTTTCCTTTTCTTTTTAATCTAAATGGGAAAAGAATTGTAATACTTGCTTAAGACAGGTAGGGATTCTCGAGATTCAATAGTTGTGAAATGATAATATTAATATGATAAAATAATTTTAATAATTCACAACTTTTGTATCTCACTTATAATGTAATAACATTATATATGTTTCCTATAATAACTGAGTTCATGAATTATGATGAGTGGATGCTTACCTAGATGAGTAAGGATTTGCTCATAAAAATAAAATGTTCGTCCTTTGTAGATCATGTTAAAGTCTTAGGGTATCTTCAATGGGAAATTCTATTTACAAAAATTTATTATTTTTTGGTAATTTTTAGAGATCGGGTTTTTAAATTTAAAGTTAAAATACATGTGGTTTACATAATTTTAGATATTTGAGTTAAAATAGAGATTTAATTTACTTTTTTGGCTTTAAATTTAGAGATTCAAAAAGTAATTGGATCTCTATTTTAGTCAAAAAGTTGATAAAAGTTGTAAGTTTTATCTATTTTGGTTATAAATTTAGAAACTTGGGTTTCTAAAATAGTTAAAAATAATAAAATAAATTTTTGTGAATAATTTTTATCATTGGAGATACCCTTAAGCCTTGGATGGTGCTTGCTCAGTTCAAGCTGTCATGACCTACTTCCTATGCCGGTACATGATTAAAAACTGACATCAAGTAAAATATGTTTCTGGAATAAAATAAGATGACGATCATAATGTTAATTGACGCTTAAATGGATCACAATTAGGTGGTCAATATTAGTGGCGGGTGCCATGCATTTGGAGTCAGCGTGTGTATTTATTCATGTATAAATTATTTATATAATTAAAAAAAAATAACTGTAAAAAATATAATATCAATTTGGTATTGACATCTTAGTATACAAAAAAGAACAAAAACACTCACTCATATTGTTAAGATTAATGATATGGATTTAGATTCTCTCATATATTTATTCTCTTATCTATAAGATTTGATCTTTTAAAATTGCAACAATTCATTTCAAATTTATTTTAACTATCTTTTTTAAACTGAAATTCAAAATGGATAGTCTATATTTAAAATGACTAAATCATGGAATTGATAATATACCTTATCTAGTAGATGAGAGAATAAGTAGATGAGAGAATCTAGACCCCCAATTATAGTGCCATTTTAGGAATGCCTGTAAATGCCATCCTCATCATCCATTTTCATTGCTTGCAATACCATCTCCAATACCCTTTGCTCCACGTTCAAATTCTTCTAGGACTCTAATGAAGAGATCCAAGATCCAAGTTGTATCAATGGAGAAAATCAACTTACAATACCAGGACGTGACTTCTAAAATAGCAAAGCACCTTGGCCTGTTTAACATAAATACCCATATCTCATTCTCCAATTTTATGTTAAAAAACTATCATTATGGTAATTAAAAAAAAATAAAAATAATTTAAAAGCGATGATGATCTATTACACTAAACAATCAATCAAACTGTTCTAATTAATTTGAAACATTGAGATAAGTGTGGCTCCACCTATTGTCAGTATGACTTATTAATTTGAGTATTTGGTTAAAAGTTATTGAATTAGTTTACTTTTTTTGGTCAGAAAATTTAATTTAGTGATAATTGAAAAGAACAGATACTAATGACGTCACAAAGAACTCAATTTGGTTGTATATACTTTTTAAACTTAAAATTACTGCTTTTTATTTTATGTTCTAGATTATTTTGTACCACTATTGCTTGACTTTAATTTAGAGAAAAACGAAGCCTTGATAACATATCTAATATCTTTTAGCAATTTTATAAAGAGTTTCATTATTCTCTAACTTTATGCGTGAACGTTAAAAATTCTTGAATTAAAAAAAAAAAAAAACTTAAAAAGGTCCATTATTCTAATGAAATGCAAAAAGACAATATTGTCTATTTGAACAACTAAAAACAGCAAGAAGAGCGCATGAAATAAAAGTGAAACGCCAATAAACGCTATTCTTTTAGTTTTCATGATAAATGTTACTTATGTATATATAGAGTGTGCATATACATATTTCCGCGTCTACACGTGGGTAAGGGCGGATTCACTTTTATTATAGTAAGGACTGTAACGTTCACTCGCTTGAAATTTTTCTAAAAATGTCTATTTATTTTAATTTGTTTTTAAAAAAATATGTTCATTTTTTAATACAAAAAAATAAATTAGTTCTTACTGAAAAAAAAATTTATTATTATAGCCTCTTTTAAAATAAAGTTCTAAATCCGCCCTTGATAAAGGCATAACATATGTATGGAAACAGGGAAAGGAAAAATTGCACAAACAACCCCTATTATTTTTTTAAAATTTTAAATTCATTTATATGATTCAAAATTAATCAATTTAGTCTTTATTATTTTTAAAAAAAATTTAAATTCATCTATATTGTTCAAAATTAATCAATTTAATCTCTATTTATTTTTTTTAAAAAATCAAATTTATCTATATTGTTCAAAATTAACCAATTTAGTTTATATTATTTTTCACAAAAATTCAATTTAATCCTTATTATTTTTTAAAAAATTTCAATTTATGTGAAACAATAGGGACTAAATTAACTAGTTTTGAACAATAGGGATAAATTTAATTTTTTTAAAAAAAAATAATAGAAACTAAATTGATAAATTTAAAATAATAAAGATAAATTTAAAATTTTAGAGAAACAATAAAGATTATTTGCATATATTTTCCAAAGAGAAGAGGTAAACTGGCAAGGGGTAGATGTATCACCATCCTCCCCCAATCTCCCTCAAAGGTGGGTCTCCACCATCCCATCGCCCTCCCTTCTTCTTCTTCTTCTGTGTTTAAATATGTTGATGTTTCTAACCTTATGGATAAATTATGCATATAATCCATATTATTTACATATTTTTTAAAGTTGATTCTTAATATTTCAAAAAAATGATACTAGTCTTTAATATTTACAAAAATAATTCAAAATGGTCTTTATTGTTCAAAACTAATCAATTTAATTTTTATTAATTTTTAAAAGTTTTAATTTAATCCCTAAATAAGAGTCACGTACAGTGACTAAAGTAATTTTTTTAAAGAAATAATAAGGACTAAATTGAATTTTTTAAAAAATAATAAAAACTAAATTAACTAATATTGAACAATAGAAACTATTTTAAATCATTTTTGTTAACATTAAAAACTATTATAAAAATTTTAAAATATTAAAAACGACATTAAAAAATATATTAATTATAGAGATTAAATGTGAAATTTACCTTAACCTTATTTTTCTGACATTTTAGTACTGTTATTTTGACAAAGCAAATGAGGACAAAATGCGATATCATATCAGTAGACAATCCACACGTTTAGATGCTGGACCTAGACAGTGTATTCTGAGTGTCAAAATTTAATAGGTTTTCAGATGCATTATTTATTTATTTATTATTTTTTTTTTCAGATGCATTATTGGATGTCTACCTCCAATGTTAATGATTCAATGCATAGAGGGAATAATGTCCATTTCTTCAATACAACTATCAAATCCGCAACCAATTGGCCGCATTAATTGCTTATCCACAAAAGCTGATCAAGAATTATAATCAATAAACAAGAGGAAATTGATCAATGGCACTTATCAAACAGAGCATGTAAAATGGGAATGGACATACTCATAGCATAAAGCAATAAGTAATATCAATATTTGTGAATTATTGATATAATTTTAATTTTGAGGAGATTTTTTTTTTGTTTTTGATTAATTGAAGGAAAATGGAAAAGAGGGGAAATACTTTCCAAATACTTGGAAAAGGTAGAAGATACTTTTAAAGTATTTTGAACCTAAAAAATTAATTTATCCTCTGAGAAAAATATGATATATAAATATTAAAATTATTTAATTTTAATTATTATTAAACAAAAATTTTAAATCTACCCATACATTTAAATTCAAGTAAAGCAGTTCCTTTTTGCTTTTGGGAAAATATTGCGTCTTGCCAATCATTTGGTAGATCTAGACACGATATATTTGTCCTTAAGAATTGTTTTTTCTGAGAAGCTACTTTTCCTCATTTCCTCATTTTCTTTTGTTTTACTTAGTTTTCCATGGTTGATACAGGGTTATCTGCAGTACGGTGTACGAAAGCTTGCCTGAGCCCATACACGTGTTTGATGTACGTAAACTTAAAGTATCTATCTGTCTTACGATATGGAGTAATAATTCTATGCTTTGTCCAAAAAAATAATAATAATTCTTTGCCCTTCCCCTATATACATTTGTAAGTTAGATCCTCAGCTTTCCTCCGGCGACTTAGTTTATGGGAAAAATATTTTATACAATAAACCGTCATCTAACTGCTATCTAACTGTGAGTATGAGAATGAGTCTCACACTACATAAAGAGTCAAATGGGATTGTTTGTTGTATGTGCGAGTTTCCTCTTTATTAATAGTTTTTTAGTAGTTGGCTGAAGATCAAAATTATTTTTGTAGTTTCCAATTAACAGATGGTAAGAAAACAAAATTTAAGCAAAATAGATGGTGTAAAAATGGTTGGTGGAAAAATGTTAAAAATTGTTGATTTATGAAGTAGTGTAACACTGAATCTGTGATAATGATTTACAATGTAGGAGTCATTCAATTATAAATATATGAATTGGGAGATTACGAAGACAGAAGAATGGAAATTGCACAATGTAGAATACTACTAAAGAGAAAACTACATTGCTCCAATTTATAGACAGAGTGATATTAACATTTAATTGACCCAAAAATAAATTATTAACATTTAATTTTAACCCCCAAGGGGTTGCCCTGATGGTTAAGGGGTGTGATAGAATTTGAGCAGGTTTCATGTTCGATTTTTTCTAATGTTTCAGATATCAGACTTTTAACTGAATCGGTACATACTTTGAATTAGACCGTTGTACTTCATATTTTAATTCACACCCAACCGTTAGACTAGGTAGGGGTTAGCCAAACATGACCCATCAAAAGACCGAATGTCTCAATACAATGATGTCTAATTATAGTCAATGTTTTGTAAACTAATTGATGTGGGGATATTTTTAAGATTAAAAAAAAACTTTTAATTTTGATTTGACAGACAAGATAAACTTTATAATCTTAGTAGCCAACTAGAGAAAATGAAGATAGGATTAGTGGAAAACATGATTACATGCATGCATCTCATTCTGCAAGTCATTTCACTTCCACTGTGTTAGATTAGTATTGTTGTGATGAACCTTTGAGTGGGTCAATATCAGTAAATGAGATGCAATATCTATATGGCCCATGCCATGTTAGCCATCCTTTTTAGAAACATGAAAATCACCTCTGTTTTCTGTTTTACCTTTCTATATTGGATTTGGGTTTTGGGGGAAAAGGATTTATTGGAAAAAATTCCACTTTTTGCTTGGATTAAGAGAAAGGGTCGCCAAACGATAGATTAGGAGGGGACTTTGAAATTATTTGCGTGGGTGATAATCACCCCCAATTGGGGTCAAAAGGGATGATTAATATTAAATGCTTGTCAAATATCTATATTACCCCTATTAGTAAGAAGCAAAAGAAAATAAGACATATTTAAAAAGGGTAAAGATGTCAATTTATTTATAAAATTTATCCCTTTATTACATTTCTTTTTTGATTTAGGCAAAGAATTTATCAACATTTCCTTTATAATGTTACCCAATTCAAACAAAATGTAATCCTCCCCTTCTATTTCTTTTATCATTGAATCATTTGCTTTCCTTTATTATTTTTTTCCCTCTTGAATCCAAACAAGTCCTAGGTTGTCAAAATTGTTTCCAACTTGTCGTTTCCTTTAATGGCCTAGGACAAATGTAGCAATTGCATATTCCGAAAATAACATGAAGTGATCAATGATCCCGAGGAGTAGTTTAATAGCGACTTATTGTGACTAAAGTTTTTGAGTTTGAATTTATGTCTTTTTATTACATATGTGACCTAACCTTTAATTAGTTTGGAGCATTCATTGAAGCCGTGCCTTTATACTTTAAGATTTGTAATTTTAAGGTAGATCAAAAAATTCTTTGTCATCAAGAATTAAAGTGATTTACCTATCTTGTAATTGAGACAATCATCTCCAAAATATTTCATTGACGGAAATGACTTACAAACAATTATCGTTTGTAAACGATAGTCACTATGCACATGAAGTCCACACATCAAATATAAAAGTGATCGTTGATAAGCCATTCACTTCGTTAACGCTCCGTAAAAACACTCTATGTACATGTCGTTTTCCTTTAACAGCCCCGAACAAACTTTTGTCAATCATACCTTATAAGTGCATTTAAGTGCATTTAAGGATATCCACGTGAGGTGTAATGAAAATATGAGATTGTTGTCTGAAAGATTGGGGATCTGGTGAAAGAGACTTCATCTGAAAAGTAGTAAAAGATTGGGTTCGTTTTGTCCCTTCACACATGCATGAGAGAGAACTAAAAGCCAAAAATCCAACTTTAGGCTTCAAAAATAGATCGTGAAAGATGTTTCTTTTTTTTGGCCAAGTGCCGTGAAAGATGTTGGCTTCAAATTCGAAACATCAGCGCGACCTCACCTTAAACTTCACGTGGCAAAGTATCTATCATACATTTGCATAGTATTCTCAGCCTCATTTTTGTTTTTCTTCATTGTATTTTCAGCCTGAAAATAGGTAAATTAGTTGACAACGTTTTCGTAAGCAGTGTCTTTGCTTAAAGGAATTTGCTCAAATTATTGGCTGAACGCATATATATATATATAAACAAAAGAACAATAAGAGTTCAAAGGTGCACTTGAAATGTGGTTTTTTTTAGTCTGAAGCTTGAAATATAGTTAGGGACGAATTCAAAAACTTTTTTTAATGTGAACTAAAATTTATAATTTTTGAACTATATAAATTATATTTTATTAATAGAGATTAATTCATTGTTTTAACTAAAAATACACATATATTACATAAAATTTTTAATATTTTCTTTAACCAATGGGAGTTGACACACACCTCCGCCACTGTTATATAGTCTCACAAGAGTATAAATTACACTACTCTAAACTGAATATGAGGTGGATGCTAATATGAAATAAAATACCTACATTTGTATAATTATTGTTGGCAACCACTAGCTTCTAGGTTAGGACCTTAACATTTTCTACCGACATTAATTTCAAAGCGGGCTTCTTACAAAAATCCACCCAAGTTCTCTGGCCTGATTTTTTTTACCATCTCATTTAAAAGTTTAAACTCAACACACCTTTCTCTTTTTGACCAAAATAAAATAAAGGGTAAATAGCTCCAGACCCCCCTGTGGTGCGTCATAAGTGCGTAGGACCCCTCTGTGGTGACAAAACCCTCTCCACACCCCCCTATGGTCTATGTCGCATTGCGTACGCACCTTAAAGTTAAGTTTCCGTCATATTTACTAACAGATTATTTAAAATAACTGTATTGCCCTTAATGATATATTTATTTTTTTACACTTTCCATTTAACTTTACGCTTTCCATTTAACTTTACTATTTCCATTTATTTACCAAACAAATCATGAACGCACGCTGTAAAACTCACGAACGCACGCTGTAAAATCAAGATCAGACGTTGCAAAGTCAAGATCTCAAATTGTAAAAAATTGGAATATCATCTACAGCTGCAAATATATTGTTAGGTTTGTATTGTTTGTATTTTTATTTGTCCGTATTGTTGAAAACAACAAGTCACGATCTTTGCTAAAACAATAAAGTTGTACTTTTGAAAGCAACCATATTTGCGAAGCACTTTTCATCCTTGCGGTCCTATTTCATCATTAAAAAAACATTTGATTTTATCTTTTGGGTATTAGGGTTTTTGCTTTTGGAATATTAGGGTTTAGTTTAGGGTTGAAGTTAGGGTTTCTATAATGTGAGTTAGGGTTATAGCATCTGTAAATTAAGGATTCAATTTCTACAATTTAGGGTTTCAATTTCTGCAAATGAGGTCTTCAATTTAAGGTTTTTGCAATTTAGTGTATTTGCGATTTATGTGCTGCTCGATCATCTATTTGTATGTGCAATGACTTCAATACATATGTTCTTTGTTACAATTAAATGAGCTAGTATAGTATTTAAATAACTGTGTAAATTGGTTATTTCAGAATAGAAGATGATAATGTTGGCGTAACTGATGATAAATTTGACAATTTTGGGATTATAGATGGTTGTCTTGACATTGAGTTATGGTTGGGTGGTAGATTAGTGACAGAACTTGAACTTCAATATGTGGGAGGGAGGAAAGAATATTTCCTAATGTGGTTTTAGATACTCTTAATCAGTTTAAATTGTTTGCTATGTATGAAGATGATGGTGGTGATAAAAGTAATATATTTATCTACTATACTAGGCCTAGTATGCTTTATGATGGGATTAGGCAAATAACTGATGATGCAAGTGTTAGGGAGTTCCAAAGCCGTTGTGAAAACGAGGCTTATGTACGAGTTTACATAGTAGAAGAATATGAGCCATTAGATGCAGTGGATAGTCAAGGACAATTACTGTTTAAAAATGCAATAGTATTGTATAATGAAGTAGATAGAGTAGACGATGAAGGGACTACAATTAATGAGGGAGTTGATGAATGTGATAGAGGGACTGCAACTAATGAGGGAGTTGATTGGAGTGAACTACACATCGAGGATGATTACCATGGTTCAGATGTGATTAATGAAGCCTTTGAAGATTTATCTACTATGGCAGAAAACACATCAAATTGTCAGGAGAATGTTGAAATGCAGAATGAGGGATCAGATCTGGATGAAGAAAATAATTCAGATTTAGATGATGCAGATTATGACATGGAGAATGAGGGATCAATATTTGATACAGATTCAGAAACTCCTAGCTTGGTTTATGAAGACATTGAGGAGTTAAGTGATGAAGACATTTTCAAGGAAACTGGTGAGGAGGTTAAAACAAAAAGAGAAAGATATGTTCTATTGATGAAGAAACTTGGCAGGAGTTACACAAAGGAAAAAAATGCATTATTGATAAACAGACTAATGAAAAAGGTGATGAAGAGTGGGAAAGTGATATAGAAATGGAGGATTTAAATATGAGGGGTTATGATGGCAAACCTACTGAGAAGTGCTTCTTAGAGTTTACGGATGGTGTAAAAATGAAAAAGTTTGATATGGTTAAAGGAGTAAAGTTTAAGAATGTTATAGAATATAGGAGGGTGCTGAAAGATTGGGTTATGAGAAAGGACATTGATTACAAATTGGTAAAAAATGATCCTACAAGAGTTAGAGCTAAGTGTACGCATGCCGATTCTCATGGGTGTACATGGACCATACTTGTATCTCCAATGAATGGTGAGGAAATTTTTCAGGTTAAGACCCTTGAGGGAGATCACAAATATGGCCACAGGTTTGATAATAGATTGGCGGACTATAAGTACATTGGTAAAAGAATGAGGAAGCATGTGAGGAGTAACAAAGATGAGTCAATAGTTGATATGCAAACAAAGATTCATGAGAAGGTGAAAGTGATTGTTAGCAAATACAAAGCAGTAAGGGTTAAAGAAATGTCAATCAAGTATATAGAAGGGGATGTTGTTCAGTAGTATGCCATACTCAGGGACTATTGTGCTACGGTTCTTCACTATAATCCAGGTGGTACCATTTTATTGAGAGTTGATAGGAGTTTGGGTGAACCGAGGTTTGAAAGGTTGTTTTTTTCAATGGCTGCAATGAAGAATGGTTTTCTTGCTGGTTGTAGGCCAATAATAGCACTAGATGGGTATTTTTTGAAGACATTGCATGGTGGACAATTGTTAGCTGCGGTGGGCCGAGAAGGTAATGATAATATGTTTCCAATTGCAATAGGGTTGGTACCAATTGAAATTAGAGAAACATGGTCATGGTTCTTTCATGAACTATACAATTTGATTGGCAACATATGCGAAAGGTTGGGTATACATTTCCGATAGACAAAAGGGATTGTGTGATGAATACCCAGGTATACGACACAGGTTTTGTGTGCATCACATGTTATATCATAATTTAAAGAGTAAATTTGGGGGACTGATACTTAAATTGTTATTTTGGAAGGGTGCGTCGACAACAACTATCAAGGAATTTGAGAGGTGTATGAAGAGCATAGAGAAAGTTGATCCAAAAATTGATGGTAAAGAGAATGCTTTTGAGTGGTTGTCGAAAATACCTCCAAATAATTGGGCAAGATCACATTTTCTAACAATTTCAAAGTGTGACATCTTGGTGAACAATATCTGTGAGTCTTTCAACAATTACATCCTGGAGGCCAGATACAAGCCAATTATAACCATGCTTGAGATGATTAGGGACAGATTGATGAGTCAGTTGCAAGTTAAGAGACTGGGAATGAAGAAATATGAAGGCAATATATGCCCAAATATATTGAAGAGAATTAATAAATTGAAGGATGCATCAACTGCTTGGTGGGCTAATTGGTCAGGCAATGAAGAATATGAAGATGTTCAAGACTGCTATAAACATGTTGTGAATTTAGACACGAAAACTTGCACGTGTGGAATATTTCAATTGACTGGAATTCCATGTTGTCATGCTTTGGCATGCATAACCAGATATGGGATAACTATGGAGTCACATGTGGATCAATGTTATTCTAAAGATGTTTATATGAGTATATATGCAGATATGATTCATCCAGTATCAGGCCCATATAACTATGTAGATGGTGGTGGTAAGGCATTAAAGCCACCACTAGTGCACAAAAGGACTGGCAGGCCACCAAAGGCAAGGAAAAAGACTGCTGCAGATTTGAAAGAGAAAAGTAAAACTGTCTCTACAAGGAAGGTTCTGACCATTACATGCAAAAAGGACATAATAAGGCCCATTGCAGAAATCAGTTCCACTTTAATTCACCATTGTTGAAGGTAATCTCTTATATTTTAATTTTGCTATATCCTAAATGATATTAATTCATTCTACTATGCAGAACATGAACAATGAAGATCAAAGCAATATGGAGTATAATCAACCAACTATGGAGCAACAACAATCCAACTCATATCATGTAAGTAGTTTTTTATGATTACTTCATTTTATTGAAATCATATTCCATTAAACAAATGTTTTTTCATATTGAACATATCAGAATACTCAAGAATCGAACTTTGCATCGCAAGAATCGTACTTGTCCTTTAACTTACTACCAAGACCAAGACCAACTGTTGCTGCTAGAGGTAGAGGTCGAGGTGCTGCAAATGTTGGTTTCGGTTCTGGCAGAGGTGGATGAGGTGCTACTAGAGGTAGATGAGATGCTGCAAATGTTGGTTTGGGTGCTGGTAGAGGTAGATGAGGTGCTGGTAGAGGTAGAGAAGGTGCTACAAATGTTGGTTTGGGTGCTGGCAGTGGTAGAAGAGGTGCTGCAAATGTTGGCAGATCTGCAAGTCATGCTTCAAGAGGTGGTATTGGCAGATTTGCAGGTGTTGGTAGATCCGCAGGTATGGGTGAAAGATCTGCTAGTGATGAACCTGTTGTTGGTAGATCCGCAGGTAGTGATGCATCTAGTATTGGTAGATCTGGTGGAGTCACAAGCACAGGTCATGGAGGCACTAGTAGAGGCGGCAGATCTAGTAATTCCACACATGTTGAAAATGGTTCTAGCAATCAAGGAGTGGTTGGAAGAACTTACAAAAGTTTTCGCAATGATTCCCTCACAGGTAGTGCAACCAAGAAAAGAAAACATGTTGCAAAACATTTTTGAGGTTTTGGATAATATAAAGAAGAGAAAAAGAATATGGCACCTATGACCTGACTTTAAGCATATGACACCCATGACCTGACTTTATATTGGAAACATTAACACTTTTTTGGACTTACTAAACATGCACATATAGCTTTTACTCTTTTGATTTTGCAATATTTAATTGGAGAGTGTTCCCTATGGTTTACACATGCTCGTGTGGGGAAAAGTTAGTTTGTTTTTGGATGTTGACATGCTCATGTGTGGTACAATTAGTTTAATTTTTGGATGGTTAACTTTAATGTGTATTGATAAGTATTATTATTGACAATTGGTTTCTATCTTTATCTTCATTTTGTGACAATCTCTCATTCAGTTTAACTATTATTATTATTGAGAATAGAGAATTCGATAACATAATACATATTATTAAACAAGTCATCATTACACGGATAAACCATTTCAAACAAGCCTTCATTACACCAATTGAAAATGAACCACAACAAAACTCAAGATGACCAACTGCAAGTCATATTCCAAATTAACAATGCCCATCCCTAACTACTTTTCATTTCTTCAGGATTACAACAACGATGAGTATCACAATCAAAACACACAAAATAACACCCACAAGAAGAAGCAACATTTTCAGCTTTTGTATCATCTTCATCACTCTCCTTTATCCTCATTGTCGTCATCTTCTTTTTCTTTTTCTTCAACATGGATGTCACCTCGTCTTCACTATCATCATTGTCGCTATCATCCAATCTTTCAGAAACAAAAATCTCAACTCCTTTCCAAGATGCCTTGATCGGCTCACACCAATTAAAGAAATTAAATAAATCACAATTGTAGAACAAACGACCTTTTAAGGCCTTTTTCTCGTCTGTTACCACTACAATCTCAGCCTTACGATGGCAACGACACTTTGTATTCCGATATCGCAAGTCAAGTGCAGGTTCTTTGTAACTTTGCTCCTTTGACTTCGACTGCTTGATGTTGACATTGTGATATGTGCTACAACAATAAGCTTAATAAGCAACTCACAAACAAATATATTTACCAAACTATTTACAGTAAGAACAAAAAGAAAAAAAAAAGAAAAAAATGTATTCCATGTATTCACCAAACCACGACGGTAGCGAAAGACTTTGTTACTTAACCACAACGGCAGTTAAGGAATTCCTTACTTAAGCTCACCAACCATGACGACGACGATAGCTCACATAAGGCAGAAATGACTTAGGGTTGTTCGCTGACTTTGATTTTAACAAGAATGGGTGTTCAATGATGTTTAATAGTGAAGTTAGGGGTATTTTAGACATAATCCAACTGACAATATCATTAATAAGCACTAACAGCTGCATATGCAGCGCGTGATACACACTTCCTATTAGTTTGGAAAGAAAAGTTGACGAAGGGGGGTCCTACGCAATGCGACATAGACCACAAGGGAGTGTGGATGGAGTTTTGTCACCATAAGGGGGTTCTACGCATTTACGAGCTACCACAAGGAGGGTCTGGAACTATTTACTCTAAAATAAAAATAAAAAAACACACACCTTTTTCTCTCCCCAAACCCCCTCCCCCTCCCCCTCCCCCTAAAAAATAAAACTTGTAGGCGAGATTTTTATTTTAGCCTTACACATCGACAATTTAAATATTTTTAATTGGATGGCGACAAGACTTGAATCGCTCTGATTTCATATTAAATTATTACTTTACCTAAAAGTTTAAGATATTAGTGATAGTGAAGAATCTATTTTTGAATCATCTGCATTGTAGATAGGCTTTCTAGAACAACACAATTATAGAGACTCTGTTTATACTTATCACTATGCTTTCACTCATGTATAAAATCACATGTATTGTATTCTTTTGGTGATATAGAAAAATAACTTCCAAACACTTTCATGGTATCAGGAGTTTACGACCTTCGTTTTATTTCTCATCACTGATTTTCTACTCTTCCTTCCGCTCACATTTCTTTTTTTTTTTGTTTTTTCTCCTCCCACATGGCTTCACCGAATTCTTTTTCTCTCCCATCTTCTCATGTTAAACTATATGTCACAGTCATTCTCGATAACACCAATTATATGACTTGGAAGACCCAAATACTAAATTTCTTTACCTTTAATGATCTCTTGGGTTATGTTGATAGCTTTATCCCGAAACCTTCAAAATCCATCACAGATGCAACATTATCTTCTTCCTCATCCACTACTTTGTCCATTGATGACTGGACAAAATATGACGAATTTGTCACTGCCTGTATCATAGCTATACTCTCTGACTCGTTAGTCCATAAGGCACTTGGTCATGACTCAGTTCACTCTTTTTGGACTTCACTGTCTACCTCATACCTTCAGCAGTCGCTGGCCAATAAGTTCATTTTATGTGCCTAGCTACACAACACAAAGAAATGCTCTAGCTCTGCCACTAACTATTTACAAACTCTTCACTCCCTTTCAAATGCTCTTCATGCCATTGGGGACCCTCTCTCTAATGGTAATCTTGTGTTTGCAACACTTGACGACATTCCACGTGACTATAGGGCCTCCATTACCTCTGTCGAGAATATGACTCCATCTCCCACATTTAGTGAATTACGTGCGAAATTGCTAATCTTTAAGCAATGAGTTCTGCTCGATGATGACGTATCTTCCATTCTTCAGTTTTCTTTAACTACTGCTCTTCTGCATTAACTTTCTTCAACTTCACTCACTGACCAAGTGTTGCTTGCTTCATCATCATCCAAGCCCTACCCAACCTCTTCATCCACCAACAACAAATCACCCTCTACAGATCGGTCCACTAATAATGGTTCAAAAACTAAGTGCCAAATTTGCCATAAGTTTGGTCAGTTGGCAACCAAGTATTGATATCGATACTCTCAATCCTACAACAACAATTCAAACACTCAGTTTGCGGTTACCATCACCATCAAATTTCAGTTCCCTCCTCAGCTACTTCGACGACATCCTTTCAACCGTGGATTCTGGACTTGAGTGCATCCTCTCACATGACGTCGGATCCAAGTCTTCTTTAGCATGCTCAACCTTAATCTGGCTCTGACCAGGTTGTAATTGGGGATGGTAAGGCCCTGCCCATTTGTCATACTAGTAGAACTTCTTTCTCCACTCCTACTCGCACTTTCTATATGAACAAATTACTACATGTTCCTGCAATTACGAAAACCCTTATTTTTGTGTCTCAATTTACACGAGATAATTTTGTCTCACTTGAATTTTCTCCATTTGCTTGTGTTGTCAAGAATCCCCACATAGGGACTCCACTTCTCTGGGGTAGCATTGAGTCGAATCTATATGCTCTTCCACTGCCATCTCCTTCCTCGACACATCATTATGCTATTTTTACCTCTTCTGTAAATGTCACTATGTGGCATAGGTATCTCGGGCATCCCTTAAAGTCTGTGCTTACTACATTGCAAGCCTCAATAAATTGCTCAAATATTTCTTCCTTCAATAATAGTTGTACAGTGTGTATGATGAGGATGAGTCATAAACCCCCCTTCTCACGCTCAGATAGACAAACTTTGCTTCCTTTAAGAGTTAGTCCATTGTGACATTTGGGGACCTGCCTCAATGTTTTCTTTTTCTGGATTTTGCTAATTTCGTTTATTTATCGACGATTACAGTCAATTCACGTGGTTTTATCCATTATTGAATAAAAGTGCTTGCATTGAAAACTTCATTTATTTCAAGTCTTTAGCAGAAAATTTCTTTGATTCTCGAGTTAAATTTTTTCAATGTTATGGTGCAAAAGAACTCATTCATGGACGTCTTAAAACAATTCTTAACACTGCAGGAGTTCAATACTGAATATCTTGTCCATACCCCCTGAACAGAATGGACTGGCTGAATGAAAGATAAAACATATCACTGAAATGGGTCTCACGCTTATGTCCACTTTTGCTTTACCGAAAAAGTTTGAATGAGGGTTATCTTTTAAGTCAACCAAAGTATATTATGGATATTCTTAAACGCCTGGCTATGGTCGATGCCAAACCAGTTTCAATACCTATTGTGACTAATCACTCTCTTCCATTAGGCATTGGTGACCCATTTTCTGACCCAACTTTATCTCGTAGTGTTATCGAGGCCCTTCAATACCTCATATTCACCTGTCCTGACATTGATTTTGCAATTAATAAAGTGTGCCAATTCATGCATTCCTCAACCAAAGTTCACTGGTCTGCTACTTCATTATCTGAAAAGAACAATCTCGCATGGTTTATACATTAAAAAGTCCACAAATAGCATATTGCATGCCTACTCTAACTCGGATTGGGCAGGGTATCCTGATGATAAGCGCAGTACCCATGGATTTTGCATTTTTCTTGGTCCTAATCTTATATCATGGTCTGCAAAGAAACAAACCACAACTATATAGTCCAGTACGAAAGTCAAGTACCATGCGATTGCATTTGTTATGACTGAATTGTGTTGGCTGAAATCCCTCATTTCTGAACTTTGGGCCTTATTTTCCACTCCTCCCACTTTATGGTGTGATAATATTGGGGCAACATACTTGACTACTAACCTTTTATTCCATGCTCGAACCAATCACATTGAAGTAGATGTCCATTTTGTGCATGAAAAAGAGGCACAAGTGAATTACAAATTCGATTCATATCCACGAATGATCAATTGGTAGACATTATGATAAAGGGTTTTTTCTCTACACAATTTGGGAGCATACAGTCCAAGCTTGTTATGCATAGCTCCGCTTCGCTTGAGGGGGCGTGATAGCGGAGAATCTATTTTTGAATTGTAATCTATCTTTGAATCATTTGAATTATAGATACGCTTAGTAGAACAACACAATTATAGAGCTTAGGACTCTGTTTATACTTATCACTATGCTTTCACTCATGTATAAAATCACATGTACTGTATTCGTTTGGTGATATAGAAAAACAACTTCCAAACACTTTCAATTAGAGAGGGAACTATTAACTTGGATGAATGCGCTAGCTATAAATATGATGCCGGAAATAGGACTTGTTATATTTATGTATTGTCTAAACACTTTAGGCTTCGTTTGTTTGCAGTAAAATGTTTTCTTGGAAAATATTTTCTGAATTTTCCGATATTTGATAACACGAAAAATTTGGTCCACCAAAAAATATTTTTTGGTCAAGGAAAAATTTTAGTTCAAAAGAGTAGAAAATGTTTTCTTGTCTTTTGGAAGAAGAAAATATTTTCTAGAACTTACCCAATTCACCCCCACCCCCTACCCCTACCCCCAACCTTTTATCCCATCCCACCCAACCCCAACCCCCTCTACCCTCATGGTTAATATATATATTATATGTGTATGTTATTTTTATAAAATCTCATATAAGAAAATATTTTTCACTGTATATCCAAATATCATAAAATATTTTCTAATATTTTATTTTTTAGGAAAATATTCTCCCCTAAAAATATTTTCTCCAAACAAGTTATTTTATGGCAAACAAATGGAGCCTTAATGTATGGTCCCCTTGGAGAAAAATAACAATTAAGATAATAATTGAAAGGGATAATATTTAATAATCCTTAATTTTTTCCAATATGATATCTCAATTGTTGATTTTGTATTTTTTTTCATTTTGGCCCTTCTCGATTTAAAAATGGAAGAGGTTAGTCCAACAAATACTTTCATTCAACAAATAATGAATGATAAAGAATACTTGTATGCACACGGTGAAAATTATAGTCACATTTTTTTTTTCATTTGTCCCAAATTATAGTCCACTTACCTTTTTAAAAGGATAGTTAATTTATTAATTTCTTAGTATGCCCTTATTTAATGTGCATCTTTATAAAAAATTATACTATTAATCAATTGTAGTTAGAATAATTAATATTAACGGAGGGTATATTAGGAAGAGACTAAGCAAAATTTATTGCTTTAACTATATTAACTACATTTTCTAAATTTGTGTGAAAATGAAAGTAGGCCTAATTTTATGGGACAGGGGAAGTATTTAGTTAACATCTATGTTATTACATTTTTGAAATGATTTGGATGAGATAAACCTTATATAAGGGTGTATTAGAAAACTAATAAATTAATTACCCTCTCAAAAAAGAAAAGGATTATAATTTGGGACAAGTAAAAAAAAGGAAAGTGGGAGTATCTTAATGGAACAAAAAGAGTATTGTGTAAATATATAATCCAATAATGAGTTTTATCACATTTTAATTATGCTTCTTGTTTATATCAAACAATCAATTTAGATACTTATTAATTTATAAGACCATTTTGCAAGTTTGGTAAAAACATTGTACCTTGAATATTTTAGACTTTTTAGGTATATTTTAAAGAGTAAATTGCTCCAGACCTCCTTATGGTCTAGCGAAAATGCGGAGGACCCCCATGTGGTCACAAATGTCCCTCAGACCCTCATGTGGTCTCTGCCGCATTGCATAGGCACACCAAATCCATATTTCTATCACAATTAGTAACATAATATGATAAAAGACTGTTATGCCCCTATTTTTAATTAGCCAAAAAATAATCCCTTTTGCAAATTGTATGTTAGATAAATTTAAAAAAAACGAAGAAGACAATAGTATACTATAACGGATCTATGCATACAAATCTACACATATTTATACATATATACATATACTCATACATATACATATATCTACACAAATCTATGCAAAAACATACATATAATCTGGCGATCATTGGTATACGAATATATATATATATATATATATATATATATATATATATATATATATATATATATATATAAATCATTGGTATATATATAGAAGCTTAAATTCAGATTAAGACATTGATTTTTTTTCTTTTAGAAAGCTGTTAAACTCACTATATATATATATAACCGAAAACCAATTGCTTAAAGCTGCACACAAAAATATACATATATACATAAATAATTGGTATATGACTTCATTTAATTGAAAACCAATTGTTTGAAGCTGTGGTAGAGATTGGTGATGTGGATGGAGCTGTGATAGGGATGAAGAAATCTGAAGGTTGTTATGGTGTGGGGAGAGAATCATGGGCGGAGTAGTGGGTGGTGGTGAGGATGGAGTTGTGGTAGAGATTGGTGGTGATGTAGTGGATATTTATGTAGGGATGAGGATATGGAGGAGGGTGACAGGGTATGTGGGGAGAGGTAGGGGAGCTGACAGGTTGGAGAGGGTGTAGGGAGGGGGGACATGTTGGTGTTTTGGAGAAGATGATATTGTTTTAGTTTTTTATTTTTATTTTTATTTTTATTTGTGAAAGGGTATTTTGGTCAATAAATACACTTATTTTATTGATAAAATTATTGAAAACTAATCAAAGTTACAATAACTACGTGTGTATTACACTTTCAATTAAAAGTGATGGAATAATTAACGGAGGGGTGTTGTATGCAATACGGCAGAGACTACAGGGGGGTTTAAACTTTTGTGACCACAGGGGGGTCCTACGCATTTTCGCCAGATCATAGGGAGGTCTGGAACAATTTACTCTATTTTAAAACATGGGATTTTAATGTCACATTCTTTCTTGGCTATCTCTCAGTCTATTAGGCGAACTGCTCAAAAATTGAATGAAAGGTTGATTGGTGGCAAGGGTAAGCTAGCTACAACCTACAAGGTTCATTTATAATATTATTTTCTTTAAAATCCTTTCTCATCATATTATTTGAATTTCTTCGTGGTCAATATGAAAATCCTATAGATGAGCATTGAGTGTAGAAGATAATATAAAATTTATGCAATTTCTTTGAATATTTTTGCGCTAAATCTCCTAAAATAACGGTATCCTAATTTGAATAAATAAGAAAAACATTAAAAGGAAAGTAAAGTCCTAATATAACTAGGAAAAAGGTGTTTATAGCTATAATTTTCGTGTATTATCTTCTCCCCATCTTCTAGAAGCTTTCGGCTAAGGAATATTTTAGAATGTCAAACAGTGCAGGTGCAATAATTTCATGTCCAATTTCGACCTTGATGCAGTCAGTATATCTCAAAACTCAAAAAATGAAAGTTGTAGATCTTCTTCTTGGATATCCACCACATCTTGAATTATCACAATTAGAGCTCGGATGAAAGAGTTATATCTAGATTATGAAAAGATGTTGAAACTGTCCAGATTCACTCAAATTGCTTCGTTTTGTACTTAACGCCCCAATTTGTATCCTAAATCAAAATATAAGAATAATGAGCATATTTAAGCATCAAATAAGTGTGAAAGATTAAACATTAAGGAAGAAAAATATGACATTTTGCATTCTCATCAAACTCCCAACACTTAACCTTTGCTCGTCCTCGGGCAAAACTCAAATTCCCTCGAAAACCAAAGTTGCAACACTATCAACAAAGAATAACCAAGCTCTTCAAAACTCATAACATATCTTGAACAAACATTCTTAACCAACTTATAATTACTTAGTAAGCATTTTCACTCAAAGATGTAGTAAACTAAATACGTAGACCTTCACAAAAATAAATACTCGACTCTTATGTGTTTGAAGGGTATGTGTTTTGCTCAAATTCATTTAAATGGAAATGATCTATCATAGGCTTGCATATCTTCTCATTTTCCACCACTAAGATCACATGCATAACACAAATCATAAGGACTTTCCAAGGGTTGCAACGGGGTTTAGGCTCAAGGTAGGAAATTTTTGGGAATGTAGCTCAAAAGCCATCGAAACTTAGTGGAACAAAAAAATGAATCAACTCAAGCTCGAATATATAAGACATGTAAAAACCAATCATTCCATTCAACAACTTCTACCTTAGTATATATTATGTATAAACAGAACCCTTTCTTGGAATTCTTAGAAGGAATTATGAACATAGACAGTTTAAAAGAAATTTCCTCCATCACTCCCTTTCTTCTTTTTAAACCCCCACCCATTCTAAATACGGGTAGGAACTAACTCATCATTTTGATTTTTCACAACAGTTATTATAGTCTTTTTAGGAACCACTTGAACCGGGCTAACACAATTGCTATCCGAGATAAGATAAATCACTCCAACTTCAAGAAGTTTGAGGATCTCCTTTTTCACTACATCCATCATGGGTGGGTTCAATCTTCTTTGTGGTTGACGGGAAGGTTTTGCTCCCACTTCAAATAAGATCTGATGCATGCATGTAGACGGGCTAATTCCTTTAATATCTGCAATTATCCAACGAACAGCCGTCTTATGTTCCTTAAGGACCTGGACAAGCTTTTCTTCTTGCGGTGCACTAAGTTTATTGGAGATGATCATGTTAGAGATATGCCATAATGCTACACATTTGGATGACATATATTGGGGCATTTTGACATTAACTTGTACATTATGGCATCTATGTCTATATGTGTGTTTTCATATTGACATAATTAGCACATTTATATTCTCATTCTTTATGTGTATGAATGAGTCCCTAGTATTTTCATTAGAGAAATGTATTCTAAAAACGTTTAGACAATGTTGGCATATTTCCTTAATATGATAAATACTTAAAGTATTCATAGTCCTTAAATTATTTGATCGGGACTTCAATAATCTATTACGGACTATCACATGTGTTGTTACCTTTGATTAATATAGGGATATTAATATTAAAGGATGGTGAGCCACGTGCCATAAACAACATAGGAATGTGACTAACAAACATGTGGGTGACTATTAGATGAATAGTTCACTGAATGTGATGTGAATAACAAATTACATAACTTTGGATTAATAATTTGTTATCCGTTGCGATTGTGCATATAATCCTTACACTTGAGACATTACGGTTGTCATATGTATTGGGGTTTGATTCAAGCATTTGGATATGCCTGTCTCGACAAACAAGATGAGATATGTCCTTTCGCAGTTTCATTCGTCTAGTGTAGTGATTGACATATAGTGGTTAAGATAGGATCCATTAACCTCCGGCGTGAGGCGATGTCCTATACGATCTAAGCTTAGTTGTTTAATGAAGAAATCCTTGGCCAAGGTATAAATGATGGAGAAAGGGTTTTTCATGTGTCATCTCTCATTACACTAATTAGATCTTTGCATAGTATCGAGTTTATGAACTTAATCGAATTATGGTTCTTGCTCGACGGGACAATTAATGGAAGGATTGAATTGCACAGTAATCGGCGACTATAAATAGGTTTATTACGTGATTACTTCATTGCCTTATAAATTGTCTTGATATGTTGCTAGACGTCACTCAAGACCTTAAGGGTGTTTCAAGAATTAAAGGAGAAATTCTTGAAACAAATCAAGAACCTAATTGACATTAAAGGTGTTTAATATTTCCTTAGTGCTATTTGGCTATAAACCTAGAAAGTCACATCATATTAGCAAGGAGATTAAGTCTTGCTTGGACTTGAATTATCTTCTCTAATAAATTATTAAGAGTTAATAATTGTAGTCTCAACCATTAAAAGTTAATGGGGTAAATTTGTAAGATTGGCAAAGTTTTGGGTACTTAGTGCAATTAGGAAAAGTATGATTTCTTCCTATTGGTTGCCAACATGTTGATGTGACAAAGTATTAGCCAATAAACACAAAGCACCAAGATCAAAATCTTAGCCATCCATCTATTAATCCAATGGTTGAAATTTGGTCAACAATTGAAGGCTTTATTTAAGAGTTAAATAATAGCAACTTGTCTTATGAAGACAACTTGCAAGACAAATGTATTTGTGTGTGTTGTGTTTCACGGAAAAACCAAAGAAAAAGAAGACAAAGTTATATCTTCAAAGTCTTGTGTTTTGCATGAATCAAGGAGAAGAGAAAGACAAGAAAATGCCTTGTCTCTTGGTCTTGTGTCTTCTCGGTCAAAGCAAGAGAAAGAAGACAAAGACTTCTTCAATCCTTGTTGATATACACAACCAAAAGAGTGAGAAAATTTTGCTCATTTTTCTTATGCTCATACATGGCTAAGTAAGTGAAATGTAAAAAGTTTTTGAAGTCTTCTTCATTCTGAAAATTCAGCAACACATACATACACCATTGATGGTTATAAGAACACAAGTGTTTGTTCTTCATTTTGCTTTGTCATGTTGGATTAAATTGAGACTAAGAAAGATATCTAAACTAAATGTAGTTTTAAGTAATCTTTCAAGATAAGAGAAGTATTCTTGTTCATGAATCTTCCAAGGAGTTTGCTAGCACTACAACTCAAGGAGGAGGAAAGACTTCTTCAAATTGCTAGGTGGACAATTTAGGACTTCTACACTTGTGGAAGGTTCATGGAGTTCTCAAAGCTTCACCAAATGATTTCAACCTTTGGTCTTCAAGAGGTATTCTTATCCTCTTGTATTACCTTTGGCTTAAGATGTATATTGCATAAATATCAAGTATTGGGATTGACTACACATAAGAATGTCATATATGCTATGAAAAATTGTATTTCATGTTATCTTCCGCTACAAAATTTTTATTCTATATGTGCAATCCCAGATAACGTTCCTTCATCTCCAAGGAACACATACTTGAGGTGATTGGGGAGAGGCTTCAAATCTAGAAAAAGGGCCTGCAAAACATAAGGTAAAGGTCTCTTGTTAGGAACTGGTAACGTAATATAAAGAACGTTACCTGACTGCTGTAATTTTAGAAAATCATTCAATGCTGCAACAGTTTCCTGCAAATCAGTACTCAAGGCTAACTCCTCATTCTCTTCCTCAATATGCTTACTAATGACAACTTCCAATCCATATTTTCCATCAAGTTCAAAAATTTCTTGTGCTAAAGAATCAATCGCATCAATAGAATAAACAGGATTATCATCATCAGGATACTTCATAGCATCATAAATATTAAACTTAATAATTTCACCATAAAATTCCATGGTAAGTGTGCCACTATGAACATCTAGCTTAGTCTTGGATGTCTTTAAGAATGGTCTTCCCAACAAAATAGGCGTAGTTTGATCACCGTTCTCCATATCAAGCACATAGAAATCAACAGGGAAAACCAAATTATTAACTTGTACAAGAACATCCTCAACTACGACCTTAGGATAGGCATTAGATCTATTAGCTAATTGAATCACAACATGACATTAATAGAAGCTCTTAAATCTAACATGGCCTTCTCAAATCTAGTGTTACCTATCGTACAAAAGATAGTAAATATACCTGGATCTTTGCACTTCACACGGAGTTTTCTTTGAATAACTGCAAAAACATTATCCTCTGCTTTCACCTTCTCACATCATTTAAGTTTTTGTTTCCTCTTAATTGTACACAATTCTTTCAGAAATTTAACATAACGAGGTACTTGTTTAATAGCATCTAAAAGTAGAATATTTATCTTGCATCTATGAAAGTGTCATATAAATCTTTATTTTGCTAATCTTTTCTAGATTCTGCTAAAGCCTGAGGAAAATGAGGTACTGGTTTATAATCAGACAGAGACTGAAACTTACACTTAGGCACATCATCGTTATTGGGCACGTTCTTGTCTACAATGATATTTTTCTCATTTTCTTGCTTCGACGATGCAAGGGCTACCTTTACTGGAATCTCCAGCTCTATACTACTTCTCAAAACGATTACACTTGGATTTTCTCTTGGATTTACTACAGTTTAATAGGGTAATTTCCCCGAAATTTCTGCCTCTAGCTAACTAATTGCGGTTGCCATTTGCCCCACCTGCTTGTCCAAACTTTGAATATCGGCTCTCACCTTTTATTGAAATTGTTTCGTCTCCTTTTGAAATTGCAAAGTATTAGTGGCAAGAGACTTACAATATCTTCTAAAGATATACCAGAATTAGAAGTTTGGCTAGATTGTTGATATGGCTGCTTATATTGCTGAAAACTTAGGCGATTTTGAGTCGCGGGCTGATTTACTTGTGGATTCCCACAGCTAAGATTGAGGTAATCCCTCCATGATAGGTTATACGTGCTCGAATAGGGATCATACTTCCTTTGCGGTTATCCAGAAAAACCACCCACGACATTCACTTGCTCAACGGGCTCCTCTTGAAGAGTTGGGCACATATCGGTTAGATGCCCTACTACCGAACAAATCCTACAAGCCTTCGCCATTTGCATATTACTTATAACAATTTGACGAACATGAGAAGTTAGACTCGCAATCTGTTCTTCAAGGGAAGAAATATTTACCTTATTAACATGCTTAGATAAAGGGTCAAGCCTAGTGCCAAATTGTTAAGAATTAGCCGCCATATTTGCAATCAAGTTCCTTGCGGGCTTGGGAGTTTTATCCACCAAAGCTCCTCCACTAGAGGCATCAATCATGCTCCTATCAGTGGGTAGAAGACCCTCATAGAAATATTCAATGAGCAACTGCTCACTAATTTGATGATGAGGACAACTTGTACATAATTTCTTGAAACGTTCCCAATATTTGTATAGGGACTCTTCATTGTGCTACCTTACACCACAAATTTCTTTCCAAATATTGGCTGCCTTTGAAGCTGAGAAATATTTCTCCAAAAATAACCTCTTCATCTCGTTCCATGTGGTAATACTTCCGGAGGGTAGATAATAGAGTCAATCCTTAGCCGAATCCTTCAAAGAAACAAAAAGACTCTTAATTTAATTTGTTCATCAGTCACCCCCGTAGGTGTCATACTCGTGCATACCACATGAAGCTCCATTAGATGCTTGTGAGGATCTTCACCTGCAAGGCCATGAAAAGTGGGCAAGAGATATATTAGGGCATATTTTAATTCAAAAGTATCATTATTATCTAAAGTAGGGAACGTTATGCATAAGGGTTGTTGATTTAAATCAGGGGTAGCAAGCTCTTTCAAAGTTTGATTTCCAGTCATGATTTCCTCCTCTTCTGAATCAGAATCGCTACCAAATAGGGAATCAACAACTAATTCGTTCGCTTCACAATTTCTCTGAGCTTCCTTCCTTAACCTGCACAAAGTTCTCTATATTTTTGGATCGTACTGCAAATCACTTTGATTAGTAGATCGAGTTATAGTCATACAATCAAGGAAACCCTAATAAACCCTAGCAAATCTAAAGTAATTAGAATAATTAAAAAATTCTATGCAAAAACACAAAAATGCCTAAAACCTTATTAAACGATGGAATTTGGCCTCCAGAGGGTGGGGCTTGTAGATCCAAAGGATCAACAAGCCTTTCTTAGAACGTCATTTCCCTTTAGAAAAGCGTAATTTTGATGCTTAATTCTACCAAAAATTTGAAATCTGTCGAAACCCTAACTATAGAAAAACTCTTTTTTTTCTTTTGTTTTTCAAATTTCAAGAACGAAATAAAGATCTAACGAAGCACAAAAATAAACTAGAATAACTCCCTTGAAACGACGCCAAAATTTGATGTGTTGTCACAAGCAACCAACAATAAAACCTGTACTCCGAAAAATATATGTAGTAGTGCGAGTAAGGATCGTTCTTACAGAGAGTATCTAGCCTAATTTTACGCTACGTGAACAAGGATTGAGGGGAGTTTGTGTATAATAAAAAATAATTTTTTAAGAAAAAGACAACTAAAAAGCAATTCAAATTGAAATATCGGGATCAATCAAAAGAACAAACATTGGTCTAAGTTAACAACATCTATCATCAGAATCTCATAACTGATCATTGATGCAAGTATATATGAATTCACTCTTTAAATATTCACTGTTAAAATTATTTTTCTATCTCTCCTTAATTGTAGTTAATTAGAAAAGAAGCGATCTAATTAACCCTAACTACTAAAAACCACAGACAACTGCTAAAGGTTTAATCTAGTAGCAGACTTAAGAATTAGAGAGATCGATGAAGCTAAATAACACAAGCACAAGCTGTCACGACCCCATTTTTACTAATACAGTCTTTGATACCACATAAATAAAAATAATATCCAAACTTACATGAACACTGAACAATCCTGGGATCGTGATGCCACAGGCTTAAGAAGATTACTCCTCTTAAGTCCGCAAAGGCACACTACAAAAGCCCAATCATTAATATGCATAAAATAGTACATCAGAGCCATTAAAACTTCTCAAATACATTCAAGAATTCGTTACAACAGGCCTTCATAACAACTTTTTAGTACCAAATAATACATCTCTATAATAATTCACCATTATATCATAGTCTACATAAACTCCACAATAATATGTACATCAGTCAAAGCACGAATAACATAGCTATCACTTCTAATCTCCTTGAAGCTCACACTTGGCTTCACCTAAAATGTTGTTAAAATGGGGTGAGCTTCACAAGCTTAGTGAGGGGGAGTGAACGAGAAGGTTTTGGAAAACATTTTAACTTGGAAATCCTTTTGAAAACATGATTTTAAAACCTTATGCAATCAATTAGCACTTAAAAGACAATGTATAAACATTAGGTACCAAAGTACATTTAGCTAGCATGCAATCAAAACTACATGCATTCAATGATCAATTAAGGCAATTAGTATGCATTTGAGATAATATATAAACATTAAGCACTTAGGCACATTTAACTCAAGTAACAAACAATAAGCACTTAAAAGGCAATTAACTCAAGTAAGCACATAAAGCTATATAACCACATAAGAAAGGATACACTATTCATTGTTGATGGCACTCCTTATACCATCATCACGAACTCTACCGTTTCCCTTTATCACTCCCAGTAGGTGTAATCCATATGAATACTGAAATCTAGACCCATACCCCATGGAACGCTCCATCCACACGGAATAGGGGATAGAACATGGTAGTTGTAACATCCTGGACCGAGCATATAATTAATATATTTATTTGCATATATTTATATGTTTATTTTAAGTGGTTGTATAAAATTATATGCTTACTTTCATTAATTGCATTTATTTATTAACATTAATTTTCATATTTCTTGAAAAACATGCAATTTGTATTTAATTAATTTATATAAAATGATTATCCTATTATTCTATTATTTGTAGTATTTGAATTTACTTTCTTGCATTTAATTGACTAGTTTTGATTATTTGAATGTAAAGCTCCGAGTCCGGAGATAATTTTATTTTATTTTATTTAATTATTTTGCATACATATTTGTCTTATTTAACTTATATCTAGAGCGCGTTCATCGAAAAAATTATATGCATTGTATTTTGAAAAGTTCCTGAGTAAATAGTATAACTCAATGAATAGTAACTAGTGTAGAGATTTTCTTTGGGCCATTAGATGAATTAAGATAGCTTTAGGGCACATATTAGCATCTAAACTAATTTAATCTAAGCCCAACCCAAGCCCAAACATAAGCCCAAGCCCATCTAATTATCCTACAACCTTATAGTAGCAAATAAAATGATCAAAAATTAGAAAAAAGAGAGAGGAAGGGTCAGCCTTGGAAAAAAAATGGGAGGAAAAATTAGCTAAGGTTTGCATTTGGAGGTGATTTGGAGCCAATTCAAGAGGATTAGAAGTGGTTCTTTGCTATTTTCTTGCATATTTTGGTTTCTAGAGGTGAGGGAATCATGAATTTGTGCATTTATTTGGTGTTATTACTTATAGTAATGTTATGCTAATGTTGTAGTTGATAGCTAAAGCCTCAAATGCATGCAATGAAGGTTGTTTTTAAGTCTAGAGTAGTCTTTTAGCATGGTAGTGCTTATGTATTTAGTGTTGATGGTAGTTTAGTTATATGCTTGAAGAATTGAGTTAATGTTTTAGTTGAAGATTATGTGTTTGTTTTAATGCCTCAATAAAGTGATTAGAACTATATACATAGCAACTATCAAGCTAGAAAAGCTTAACATGCACCTAGAACTAAAATGAACAAGTGTGATTGTGTATGAGTTTTGTGTGGTTGTGTGTGTGTGTGTATGCCGTGGACTGTTCCTCTTCGTCCTTGGCCTCACTTTTGCTAAAAAATGTGAATAATATGTGTTAGGTATTGTTAGTATAAGTATTAGGTATTGTTCTATTGTTTTCTTGCAATTACTTGGAGCTTTAATGGAATGTTTGTGAAGTGGAATTGATTAGAATCATAAGTTAATTGCCAAGAATGTTATGTCATAGTTTTAGTTGAGTTTTGGAGAGATATCAAGATAATTTATTGAGATTAGAAAGACTAATAGTTAAAGGAGTTGATTACTTCCTATATGTTGCTAAGTGTAATGTTAGTTGGCTTATATTGTCTTGTGTTCTAATGAGATTATGTAGTGTAGTCAAATTGTTAGTTGATATAATATGAAAGCTAATTGCTAGATAAAGGTACGACTTTCTATATGCAAATAGTTGGTGGGAAAAGAATGGCTATATGTGTGATTATGTGAACTATGAGTTGAATTAGAAGTTGTTTTAATGCTTATATGAATTGCTATTGTTAAGTGCGAGGACAACCTACTTTATTGATCATCATTTACGTGTTTATCTATTTATGTGTTAATGCCATCCAATTGCGTGTTAAGTGTTATATCGTGCTACGTGTTGTTTATGTTTAAATATTCATATGTGCGAGAGCTAAAGGCTATACCAAGAAGCGATAAGAGCCACCTCTAGAGTCTCGTACATATCTTGCTATCTCTTCTCGTGTCTATCGTTGTCTTGGTTGCGCAACCATTTTGAGACGAATGTGTTAGGCCTCCCTGGGCGGCATCGGGCTTACTAGTGGTTGGTTGCTCGACCTCCGTACCCTATTCTCTCTCTCGCTAGAGATGCCACCCTGGGAGAGTTGGGTCATAGGATAATGGGGTATTACATCTAGAGTACTCCCATTGGTGTATAGGGATGCCGACTATGTTATCGTTATCGTATCGTGATTGAGATCGTGATCTTGTTTGTGCTCATGGCTCGTGGTTCGTGCTCATGATCAAGATCATATCCTTTTTATATGTGTTATCTAGTTTCATGTTCTTGTATAATTGTCTCGTATTGATAGCGTGCTCTTCTGTTCCATTTTCGTAACCCTGTTATTGCTTATATGGCTTCCTTTTATGCATTGCACGAAAATGGCTTTCGAAAACTCCTCGGCTTTATGCCCCCTCACTGAGCATTGTGTATGCTCACCCTTTTCATCTACCGTGTTTCAGGTTGTAGAGGAAGAATAAGTAGAAGCATTTCCTTGATTGCCTTGAGATCGGATGCTTGTGTTATGTGATCTAATATGTTATAAAGTGAAGTCTTAATTAATATTATGACCTTGTATTTATTTTAAAGTTTAAGTAGTCTTGTATGTAATTCATGTTTGTAAGATTGTAAATTAAAGTTGAATAACGGATAAGTGGCCTATAATAAGCTTATATAATTGCTTTAGTTAATAGATGTTTAGTTTAGAATGCTTAAGTATAACTTGTCATGGTAAAGGAGGGTAGATTTATCTTATGAACTTGTTATGAACTAGAAATGGAACCTTGTATATGTTGTGGTTGTTGTATATTGTGGAAATTTTCTGTGTGCAGGTTTTGGTTTGGCCTAGATACAGGAAAAACTCTGTCCGTTTTTCCTTTTTTTCGTGCCTTGGGATTGGGACGAGTTGTTACTATTGGTCTTGATTCCATGAGGGATCGAGGTATTACAGTAGTCGTGTTATCATCTGGCAAGCCCAATGCCACTTAGTGCAACACGACGCTACCATGCCTCACATAAACAGTCGCATTCAATCACGTATCATGTATTCACGTTCATTTAGAGAGGACAACAAAGTAGGTTGCCCCTCAATCACATTACCCAACCATTTGCAACACATTTAACAACTCATATTACTATACAAATGCACAATCTTTGGACAACCATCATATATGTCCACTATAATACATTATAAGTGCAAAAAATTAACATAACCAAGCATAATGCAAAGTGAGCAAGCAATACACAAAGGAAAGAGAAATGGCGCCTAAAGCTGGAATTTTCGGCTAGTCATATAAATCAACATTAAACTCCACCAATTATGCCCCAAGCCATGTAATCAAGTGTCCAACATTTATATATAATACATACCTTCACATTCAAGCTAAAAATCAAAGATTAAACTTACTTCTAGCCACAAATTTAACCTACAACACATTTTGTCTCAGAGTTGAAAAATTTGGATAGTCCGCTAAAACACACCAAAACACTCATCAATCTTACTTCTAAGCTATGAAATCATGAACCCAAATCATATATATATATAACCTATACTTTATAACTACACTATGATCAAAGATTACCCTTGTATTTAGCCACCATTTCAACATACAAAACACTCAACTCTAACTATCACAGTCACCGACCTGCTGTAGATGGTCTACTTTATTGATTCGGTTCACCCATCTATAGCTCTCCAAAAATTATGAAATTTTATATATTCATATCTCTTCAAGTTTATATGGTTTTAGAATCAAGTAGATCTCAATTCGGAGTTAAATTCACTGTGGTATGACCTTAGAACAGACACTGCGTAATTTGTCTAGTACAGCATGTTTTGTAGCAAACTCACTGAAATTGTTTAAAATGAATACCTTAACCTTAGAATTAGGAAATGCATATAAAGCATTATTTGTACTACTATCTCTCTCTCATATCATATCCAAATTTCAGCTACAAACAATAACGTTTACTATATCAAATCAGCCATAAAAATTCAGTGCGCAGAAACTTAAATATAACTTCTAAGCATCAAACTCCACCAAACTTTGCTTCCAAGCCTTAAATCATGCTATACACACATATATACACTTATGAACTTTATATCGAAGCTACTATTCAACCTACAACTCAAATAGCTAATATATAACATTTAATGGTTCATTGAAGCTCATATGCATATATGTTGCTCTCTAGGCACTAATTAGCAAGATATACATAAAAACAACAAATATATGAATTCATAGCCAAAAATGCAAACTTTAAAACTTAGATTTGAAAAACCCCTCACCTTTTTTGAAGAATAACAAAAGAAATAGCTAGGTTGAGCAATGTAGAAGCTAAATCCAATGCAAGCTTTCTTCTTCCTCTTTCACCAAAATCACAAGTTCTAAATTTTCTCAATTTTCCTTTTTTTTTTCTCTTGCATGGCTGATGGCCTCTCTTGCTTTTGTGGTGGTTGACTTTTGTTTTGTTTAATGGAAGTCAAGCTAAGTCAAATGGTCAAGCTTGGTCAAATAGTTAAATTATCACCTAACTTATTCCACTAACTCATACACAATTACAACTAATCTTGACCAAATAAATCCAATCAGACTTGAATAAACCCAATCAGAGCTGAATAAATCATAATCGAAACAAAATAATGTCAAAGTTGCATTTTCGCATCATAGCGGCAGCTCTGACACATTTTACCAAAATAGCCATAACTTCTTCTAGAAAACTCCAATTCGAGAACCGTTTGAAGTGTTAAAAACTAGTCTCGTGAAAATTTCTAACGATATATAATTAAACTCCTAAATCTTCCCCAATCGATATATATTTAATTTCGAAGTTGGCCTGAAACTGACTCGTAACTTCCCAACATAGCTTATTTAATTGAACTCAATACCTATTTCAAATGTCCTAGCATTACTTTCGATATAATTCAATCACGTATTTAACTCAAATGCATTAAAATATTAATTGATTATTTCTTATTAATGTATCAATTTATCAATTTATCCCGATTCGCACCTGATAGGGGTATTACATAAGCGGTTGCATTTAATTTAGTTGAACGTTCTTCATAATATCTACTAATTCCTGACGCGTCAAATCGTTAAATCTTAGTTGTTTCGCAAATTAGAGGAATCAAACAATTACATATTTGATATCTAACCTAGCAGTAGATTATAACGAATACTAAACTAGTAGGCTTCCTAGTAATTAAACGAGACAATCATGAAAATAAGCACAGAAGATTATTCGATACTTAAAGCATACATTGAACAATAAAAACTGATTAGATCTCACAGTTTTCTTGATTTCGATGCTTTAGTTTCCTTTGACCAAGTATAAAAGCTTAGCCATGCAGAGCCATAAAGAAAAATCAAAGAAGTTTGGAGAAAATGAGAGAGAAAGATGTGTGTGAAATCTGATCTCTCTGTACCTTATTTATAGATTTGGAAGCCTATAAAATCTCCTAAAATAACGGTATCATAATCTGAATAAATAAGAAAAAGATTAAAAGTAAATTAAAGTCCTAATATAACTAGGAAATAGGTGTTTCCAGCTGTAATTTTCGTGCATTATCTTCTCCCCATCTTCTAGAAGCGGCTAAGGAATATTTCAAAATGTCAAACAATGCAGGTGCAGTAACTTCATGTCCAATTTCTACCTTGATTCAGTCAATATCTCTCAAAACTCAAAACATGAAAGTTGTAGATATTTTTCTTGTATTTCCACACCATCTTGAATTATCTCAATCGGAACTCGGATGAGAGAGTTATATCCAAATTACAAAAAGACGTCAAAACTGTCCAGATTTGCTCAAATTGCTTCGTTTTGCACTTAACGCCTCCGTTTACATCCTAAATCAAAATATAAGAATAATGAGCATATTTAGGCATCAAATAAGTGTGAAATATTAAACATTAAGGAAGAAAAATATGACATTTTGCATTCTCATCAACAATGGGTATTTGTCACCCCCTCATGTTGGCATATCAAGAATGATTGTTTCACGCATACTAATCTTCTAAAATAATTCTTCAAATATTGTGGTAGATAATGTCTTCGCAAAAACCTTCTAGGTTATCACTTGAATGTTTGATGAACATCCATTTAGTTTTCCTTTGGGAATATGTGCATACAAAAGAACTTTGGAGTGATATGTCTTATTCCATAGTTTTAGTATAGCCAGTTTTACTTAAACAATTCATGCAGTGCCATTCACTCATAAAACAAAAAATATATATATCAGCATGCTTTGAGGTGGTAGTAAAAATAGTTGGCTTTGAATAACATTAATGCATAGGGGTACTATCATATGAGAATAAATATCTTGCTTGTGATGAGTCAAACCAAAGCTCAACATTTTTCACATTCAATCAACTTTGATCATGAGTTCTCTCATATTAATTTGTTCCAAAATAATAACAGAATACATATTCAGCACCTCGATAAACTTTTATTGGTGTAATATATGTTTTGCTAATAAAATAAGATATAATAATGTCTAGACACTTATGTTTTGGCAAGATACACTAATTTCATTGAGTTATGGTACTTCAGGACCATAAATTTTTCATTTTTTCTTGAGGATGAAAAAGGCCTCTTAAATATCGAGGATCAAACTATTGAGGCACGTAAAGTATGAGCTTCATTGCTTCAATTCTTTCTCTTTATAAGTTGATTGATGGACAATATTTCATCTAATAAATGCTTGAACTTTAGGTTGAAGCAAAATTTGATTCTCCAAGAATCTTCATCATATATTTGGTATGTTTTTCTTTTGAGAGCTCTTCAAGAGTCCCTCTTACATTAAAATTTCTAACATATATTTTTCAATAAAATACATGGGTTATTAGGATATTAACATTTCCTCTACGGATTTATGCTTCAAGCATTTTTCATCCTTTAGGGATTTTTATATCACGTGATCTATAAAGGTATATTATTACCAAATTCATAAGATGTGTATGAAGGCCTTTTAGAAATTTTTAGGCTTATTAGAAATAAATATAATTGCATCCACAGCAAGATAATATATCTCTTTATAATTTCAATTTCAACTTGTAACCACATAGCGTACTTGCCCATTCCCTACTTATGTTTTTCACTTTAAGTAGTTTAAACGTTAGTCAACGAATGGTAAATTCCTTAGAATTTTCAAGCACATGGAATTGGTTTTACAACACTCCCCCGCAATTCCAAATGCAAGGTATATTGACCTATATGGTCAAAACATTTCACATTTTTTATGTGAAATCTGCCTGGATAGTGTCTTTCTATTTTACCCAATTTATAGACTAAGATTCCTAGTCGTCATTCTTCTTCTTATGCCAATCCCAGGGCCGTATTAACGAATGAAGGATAGGGTATGACCAGTAATTTCTATGTCGATATTCTTGAACAAACTTCTACTCTAGATCCTCGTTTTTCTAATAGTAGCCACTGCATATACAAATATTTGATCATGATTAATTTCTCTTTTTGGTTCCATTCTTTTTCAGTAACATATACTGAGTGAGATCTCTTCATTCTCAATATTTTCTATATGCATTTCATAACAAGTACCTAATACTCTCTTAGAGTAAATATTTTCCTTAATTATATTTTCTACTGGTTTTTTTGTCTTGACATCTTGAGGATATCAAACACTTTTTAAAATGCTAACTTGCTTTATTTTGTTCCTTTTTCTTTTAAAACTGATAATTCTACCATGCTTCAAGGGTGTAATAGACGTTTTTCATAATATTACTTCAAACGGAGCATTTAAAGGTGGTATTGTGACTCGGTCACTTTTTCTAAATCTGAATGCATCTTTGCAAATAAATAATTTTTTGAACTTTCAGTTCATATTGAGTATGCGAAGATCAATATTTTAATGCACTCTATAAAAGTTCTTATTTGTCCAGCTTTTATTTTTTCACCACCTAATGTTGTGAACTTTATTTCAACAATTTGCAATAAATTCTATAAAAGCAGCTCCAGTCAACAACTTAAAATATTAAGTAATTGAGGAAGATTTAAATATAAGTTTCCAATTTCTTTAGAAACTCATCTTTGTGCATTGTGGTGGAATATTGTAACATATATTGTGCATTCATATTATCTGAGATGAAATATTTGGTTATTGACCAATAAGGAGTATTTATGATAAACAGTTGGTCTAAATGTTGCCACATATAATATAATATATCCCCAAACAAAATTAGGCAACCTTTTAAGTAATGGTCTAACAATCGCTACAAATGATTAATAAAAGGTTTTCTAGACCTATGTGTATCCCCTTCAATTCATTCTAGAACTATAGACGATTCAATATCAACTTTATTTGGGGATTGTCTAACATAATTAGTTTTTTTGGGAACAAACAACACGTAAAGATTCACTTATAAAAGAATCTTCTAATTCTTTATTGGGTGTTTATGTCAAATTTCAATAATTTTTGTCATCAATTTTACAGCCAGATAATCTAAATGGTCATGCCAAGAAACAAACAGTTCTTGGATCAATAATATCTGGTCATTCAAAATATTATAGTCCACTAGACTCATATAAATCAAAAGATAATAGTGGCAATTTTCTCATGGTATGCCTTTTGCAAGAATAAGCAACATAATATAGAAATATTATTCATTTCTTTCATATGTGGTCTCTGTGACACCCGAGCCCGGAGCTAAATTTTTATCATTTTTTTTCGCGATTCTATATTTTTCTACGTGCATTCACATATATTTAGCATTCGTTCATTGTTTGATTGTGCATTGCATGATGAGAGAGTGCGTTAGAAAAATATTTTTTGGTTCGAGTGAATAGTAAAAATATTAGAAACATAGTTTATTGGGCTAACTAGTTTTAATTGGACCTTTGGAGTTTATTTAAGCTTAGTCTTGCATTTGTTGGCCCAAAATAATAACATACATATATTATATACATATAATACAATACATACTTAGCATATTAGCCAACAAACAAAAAAGAAAATACCCCCTTGTCCCGAAGGAACCCGTCGGCCATAGCAAAGAAAATGAAGAAAATTGCTTCATCAATCCTCCAAATTGTGCAAATCTAAGCTAGTTTCAAGAGCATACAAGCAATCCTAAGCCCATATTTAGCCTCTACAAGTAATTTGGTGAGGGATTCTTGCATATTTTTGTATTTTGATGTTTTATGTCAAAACTTTAATTTTAACATTTGTAAATTTTAGCTTATGTATTGCTTATATCTTGTGTAATATATCACCTACATGCTATCTATACTTGTGTAGTGTAGTTGTATAGCTTGGTTGTTGGATTTTTGCGATGGTTCAATTTTTGAAGATGATGAATAGTGAAAATTCTAGGGTTTTGTTAAAATGTGATTTAAAGATTGATTCTATGCTATCTATAGGAGCTATATGTACTAATGAACATAGATTGATGATTGTGTGTGGTTGGTTTGCTCGGGATTTAATTTAAAATGCAAAAATGGATAAAATTTGAAAGGGCTTTGTGTAAAAAGTGAATCTGGATGCAATTGAACAATATAGATAGTGTATATTAGGTGTGGTGATGCTTAATGTACTTTTATGGCACCAAATTGGGGGTTAGTTTGGGTACTTGTAGTTCAAACGTACCTCGGGGCCTTCGAGGCTTTTGTGCTAAACCCAGTTAAAAATGGGTTTTCCTAGCATCAAATGGTGCCATAAAGTGTCCCTAGAGTTGTAATATAGTTAGTTTACGGTTTGTGTAATCTATGATTTATGTGTGCTCCAAATTGCAATAGTTGATAAAGGGGAAAAGTGCTTAAGTTGGGTTAATTGTTAATAATTGGCTTGTATGTGGTTGGTTAAGTGTTAAAAGATATTTGGTTAGACTATTTGGTCATTGGGTGAAGTTTTGTGAATTGTGTGAATTTGGCTCCTTTGATTAGAAATGGTTCATTATTGTTTTATTGCTTATAAATTGTAATTATATGCAAGGGCAACCTACTTTGTTGTCCTTCATTTGTGTTTATTGATTATGTATATTGTCATTGTTATCTTGTATGAATCGTATCCTGGTTGCGCAACCATTTGGGCATAGTAATGTCAAGGAACTCCGGGCGACATTAGGCTTGCCGGTATACCTCGGTTACCATGGTCCCTATTCCCACTCTCGCATGGTCCGAAGATTGCCAGGGGGTATTAGGTCATAAGATTTGGAGTACACCCACCAGAGTCTTATGGGTTATACCGGCACATTGATCGAGTTCATGGTTCGAGGTTCGTGATTGAAGATTGACTTTGGAGGGTTTGGGATTATCGAAATCGTATCCTTTCAATATGTGTGGTATTCTATTGCTTTATTGATCCTTTATTGTTTAATTGCTATATTTGTGTTTAACTGTTGCATTGCACAAAATGATTTTTGAAAACGCCCCGGTTAACTATATCACATCTCTCACTGAGCAATTGTAGCTGTTCATTCCTTATTTTAACATGTTTCAGGAGGTGCTGAGGTTGACCCCTAGCTTTTAACAGTAAAGGGAGAGGAGGAGGTTCAGATAGCGCCATTGCCTTGAGTTGTGTTGCTTGTTCTTGCTGAGGTTGGAGTACTTGTTTGCTAGCCTATGTGATGAATATGTTGCAGTTATTTTTATGCTCTATTTTTAGACCTTGAGTGATCTTGTATGTATTTATGTTAAATGAAAATTGTAACTTAAAGTATGGAGCTTGTATGATTTGGTAGCTGGTAGTTGGATTATAATAATTTATAAGCTTTACTCTATTGTAGTGTTGCATGCTTGTGTGTTTATTGAAGGGTGGTTGGTTGGTTGGCATAAATTATAATAAAGTAAATTAGATAAGATTAGAGTGGTATGATAAGCGGTTTTAAAATATAGAATTTCAATAGTTTATGTCAATTCATGCTTGTGTGTCTACATTGTCATAGATTAAGGCTCGAATGGCCTTAAGGTTGGGAAAAGTTGTGTGGTTGGAGCTTGGAGTAAGTTGTGAAGGTTATATTGTATGGTTTGTGGCAATTTTTTCTGTTTGTAGGTAACCGGCTAGTCCACGGTACAGAAGAGACTCTGTCCGTTTATTGGGTCCGGACTTAACCTTTAGCGTGGGGCTAGGTCGGGGCGTGACAGTCTCAATATGAGAATCATTAAAACATATATCTCTAAAATATAATGGACTGCTTTATGATCTACTAGAATACAAATCATTGTTTATTTTCAATTATGTCTATTCATGAAACATAATATAGGTTTTTAGAAACTTTCAATAGTTTTCAGAAGTTCTTAACCTTCAATTGAATGTCCAGTTAATCCATATTTAAAAAAAAAAAATATATATATATATATATATATATTAAATTCATGCATTTAAAACATGATACTTTGAGATGAATTCTTCTTTATAGTAAGGGGAAGTATAGAACATTAAAGTCAAAAATAACATAATACTAATTGATACTATATGATGCTCTTGATCATGTTAAGATCAAAACTAATGTCTAAAAGTTAGTCTGTGACGTTAATATAATATTATTTTAATGCAAATTAAACAATAAGAACGATAAAAACATCAATAGATAGTACACTTGTATTATGTATACAACTAGAAACTCATATGCATATACCATATATTATATCAAGTATCATATATAGTTGGGACAAAGTCAAATAATTTGTATTATATGTGCCAAAAGCATGATGCAAGTATACCAAATTTTTATTTCAATGTCAGCCTATATAAATGAATTATTATTCATCTTGAGAAGATATATAATTAAATAATACATCTAAGTCAGTACATGAGTCAACTTTTCAATTTTATTTATCGTATTCAAATAAATTTTTAATTATAATTTAACATCAAATTTTGAAAATTTGATATATCTCATTTATATATGAATATAACCAAGTATATCCAAAATAAAAACAATCAAATATTACATAAGAATTGTACTTCAAAATTTTTTAATAGACAATTCCTTTTGAGAAATAGTAATACTTAATAAAGTTTAACCATTATAAGAAGTACATATATTTCATACATGAACACGAATAAAAATCTGATTTAATTGCAATGTCTGCATTATCTATATGTTCATAACATGATGTTATTACTATACACATTATTTTTCTATGTTGAGATCTCAATTTTCTTTCTTTCTTGAAGTTAGAAAATTTTAATAATTTTATAACATACGTGAATGAGAAATTCTAGAACATAAAAAATTACTATCTGCTAAGTAGAAGCGGCATCTAAAAGACAAAAATACATTATAACTTTAGAGCATGAAAATAGTGACGGTTGACCATCACATGCTATAAAGTCTACAAGCACACAAGTGTTTAACTAATAAAATATTGATCAATTAAACAATTTGCATAGAACCTACTATTCTAAAAACTAATGATACTAAAAAGAAGATGGCATAATGGATTAGAGTTTGATAGAGGTTAACAAGATATTTAGACTTACGACAAATACATGTCTAATATCATTTCAAGTCATATTATTAGCAATCATTAGGATTTTTTTTTGTAAATCCTTCCTTTCTCTTTTTATGTCTCTCGTGATTATTTTTAGGCTTTCTAAAATTTGATTTGTTTATGATCATCATAATATTTATAGTTATTATAGCCACAATTATGGCCACAATCACATCCATGACAATAAGATGATACACCATTCACTTCAGGCAATAGTTATAAGCCAATTGGTATAATTGATGATGTTTCATCAAAATTTATTATTTTGTTCAGAGGATGTGATATAACCCAAAATGTTTTTGTTCAAAATCATGATCTCAATGTTTCTAATGCATGAGCATATTCAAGTCATAAAAAGTATAATATTGTTTTCTATAATATATATTCCATATTCATATTCTTTGAGCATAATTTTAGTTGAGAAATAATTTTAAATATTATGGAATTATATTCGCTTACAATTTTGAATTTTACATTTGTAGATAATTTAATTCATAGCGAGTTTTTTAAAGATCATTGTCTTGTGACGATCATTTATTTCTTTACAAATTTTGCGTTAGGATATATGTATCATTTATCTAAATTTTTAGGCTTTTAGCCTTCATGGAGATAATGATGAAAGAATATAATTATTTTATCGCAATCCATCAGGGATGCATGATTTCATTCTTTAAATTATTTATCTAAAATTTTAGTCATATGAATTTTAACCTCAAGGATCTATGCATATTTATTATTGCTTGATATATAAAAAATAACAACCTTCAGGTTTGTGACTATATGGATGTAAATATGAACTTTTTAGACAAATTATTATTGTTTAATATATTAGAACCACGAACCTCTTGTTCATGAGATTTGACATCATGAAGCATATGTATTTCAAAATAAAATTGATAAAAGATTAAAAGAAAATTATATGAAATATCTTCATGTTGTCAATAATATTTTTGCTTCCCAACCTTCATATTTGTCTCTTTGTACTTCTTTTAATAGTGATGATTGATAGAGACCAATGGTACTGATAACGTATTATGAAACTACAAAAAAAAAAAAAGCTAGAAAAGACAATAAAAATGTAGAGAAATATAATAGAGAAAGGGTGAGAGAAAACTTGTATTGATTTTTCTTGGTGTAACTTTACAATACATAGAACCCTATTTATAGCCAAAATAAAAAGGAGCTGCATATTGTTAGACTTTACATGGATTTGGAATACAAGGCTCAGATAAATATTATTTCTGTGAAAGTTCAGACAATTGCGAACCACAATATGCATCGGGAATGAATATCCATAAATTTTGATAATTACATAACATATATCACTTTATTATTACATGAACATATCATATTATTATTCATAACTACATGAGCATATCATCACTATTAAATGTTTATGTAAAGATGTAGATCATTTTTTTATAATTAGATGAATATATCATCACTATTAAACCTTTATATGAACATATCATTATCAATAGATTTTCTCATAACGTTATAATAATATGAGATAATCCAAATCTAAGAGCAGGATACTCTTAAAACGCAAACAAGGGATTGAATAATACGTCTCCTACCATCTCCGTCAAGACGATGGAATCTTCAAAAGTAGTAGATTTAATGTTGACTTTTAGGTTAAGATGCAGATTGTTCAAAATGAATGTGAACCTTAAATTACTAACTTTATTACATATCAATCATCCATCCATTAGGACATCAAGGAGAATTGAGGGAACTGTTTGACAAAAAAAACAAATTGAGGGAACGGTGTAATGGAGAGGAGATAGATCATAATGCATTTAAGGTGAACTATATGCTAATAAATGTGCGAATTGATTTATAAATTTTGATTTGAATAACTTTTGAATAATTACACAATTCATCAAATTTTGACGTCTTCACTCTTATTATTAAAGAAAGACAAAAGAAAAAAAATTACAATGTCTATTATTGGATAGCCCTCACGGGCTACAACATCTCTTGATTTTTTTTATTATAATTATTTTTTGTATACCGCCTTTGCCTCCTGTGAACAAAAAATAAAAAAGTGTAGTTATTTTTCTTTAAAAAAAAATTCCTTGCCGACAATGATGCAACTGTATATTAGTGTCTCCCCTTGGTAAAAGGTGAAAAAGGGAAAATAAAGCTGGAGAAAATCAAAAAACGAGTTGAGGGTAGTTTAGTCATTTGGGGAGCAGCCATATGTGTTTTGGGCCAAGACAAAACTACAAGAAGATATCCGTCCGGATCTTCATCATCCACAAACGCTTAAGAGAGAGAAAAGAGGAGATGAGGTTGTGGTTTCAAGTCGGCCCACTATCTCATAAAGATGCCAAGCTTTAAAAGGCCCACTTGTCTCCTGACTAACAAGAAAGCCCAAAACAAGCCATGATCTTTGGTTTTTGATTAGGTCAGCTGGATTTTCCAGGATCCCACATCTGCCCCTCTTTTGTGGGCCCTTCCTCTGATGATTGGGTCTGCAGTTCCTGTGACATGTCTCCTTCGCCATTTAGACTTCAAACATCAAATTTGAATTAGATGAGTTTTTACTGACAAAAAGAAAAAAATAAATTAGGTGAGTTTTCATATTAAATTCATAAATAAAAGATAGTTCGGTACACAAAATTATATATAGATTGGAGGACGGTCATACTCACTTTTAGTGTTTATTGTGTATGCAACTTGACCTAACATTTTTGTAGATTTCAATCCTCTCCTTTTTTTATTTTCTTATTTATGAGATGAGATAAATTGTGGACCATTAAATTTGATCCTTTCATCTGGACTAACAAACTAATAAACCTCACTTCAATATGGACTAATAAACTTCATTTTATTTATGAAAAATATATTTTAATAACATTTTACAATGAATAGTTGAGATTTAAAATAATCAAATTTAATAGTTCATAATTCACCTCAAGGAGAAACTCAAGAAAAGGGAGAACTTTTACACTATTTTTGTAAGAGGTTATTTCCAAAATATAAACCGGTATGATTTTTTTTTTTTTTTTTTTTTTGTCAACCGGTGTGATATCTTAAATCTAGTAAATATAGTCTCAATTCTGGGAAAAAGAATTCAAAAGATTGTGGCGGCTCAAATAGAAAACAAAAAACGAAAATACCAAAATTGAGAAAAGGAAAGGTCTCGGTACTTCTAGCTAAAGTTTTCCTAAACTAAAACTTAAAATCAAGAGTTTATAATATTCTCTAGAAGCAACCAATAAGGCAGTGATTAGTATGTGGGAATGAGTTGGGAATGGAATGACATTCCCAATTCTATTTTAATTCCCATGTTTGGTATGAGGGAATGAACTTAGAAATGTCATTCCCAAGGAAATTCCATTATCACATACATGGGAATAGCCATTCCAGACCAAATACATAGCAATGGCCCATTTCCATGTATTTGGGAATCAACTTGACTAGTATACCCTTTATAAATAATTTGTTTTATAATAATAATAATAATAATAATAATAATAATAATAATAATAATAATTAAAAAATATAATAATAATAATTATTACGAAAATAAAAAAATAATAACTAAAAATAATAATAAATAATAATAGTGATTAAAATAATAATAATAATAATAATAATAATAATAATAATAGTGATTAAAATAATAATAATAATAATAATAATAATAATAATAATAATAATAAAAATAAAAATGATAATAATAATAATAAATAAAATAATAAAATAATAATAAAATAAAAAATAAAATAAAATAATAATAATTAATATTATAATAAAAAATAATAATAATAATAATAATAAATAAAAAAATAAAAAAATAAAAATAAAAATAAAAAATAATAATAGTGATTAAAAAATAATAATAATAATAATAATTAAAAATCTAATAATATTTTGTTATTAATAATTATTATTATTTTTATTTTTATTTTTTATTATTATTATTATTATTATCATTTATTGTTGTTGTTGTTGTTGTTATTATTATTATTATTTATTATTTATTATTTTTATTTTGTTATTATTATTATTATTTTTTTTATTTATTGTTGTTGTTATTATTATTATTTATGTTTATATTGTTTACGATTATGTTTATATTTATTCTTATTTTTAATACTATAATAATAAAAGGGCAATTATGTCATATTATACAAGTCATTCGCATTACTACTCTTAATTCTTAGAGCATACCAAACATGTCATTTTCATTCCTAAGTTCATTCCATTCCCAATTTCATTCCATTCCTTAGTTCATTCCATTCCTACCAAATCCATTCCAATGTACCAATCGCTACCTAAGAGTCCAAACATATAATTTCACAAGGTTTATATAAGGGTAAAGTCTTCAATCAGATCAGTTACATGTATAGCGATGCATATTTTAACTATCATATGAAAGACTGATCATCTATTTATCAGTTCAAATTGACTAGAGTATTTTTCCTTATACAAGCTATCAAAACTATGACAACCTTCCAAACACGGGTTTGAAGAATATTAGCTACACGATTGCAATCGATCAGTTATAATATAGATACTATATGAATCAACATGGCGTCAATCCAAAACTAATGAAAAAATGACAATCTAGTACATAAAACTTCAATTTTGTAATGCGTATATGATCTAAATAACGGGTCTAATTTATTTTAAAATTTATATTTATTAACGGAATTAAGAACAGAAAATATACATCACAAAAAGGAATTTGTGGAAAACATTGTGGCTTAAATGACAATATTTCTTAACTTGTAAGAGTGTGACATTGTCGCTTGATGGGTGAAACTTGCACATTTATTGAATTAAATGGAGTTTTGTCTTGTATCTATCAAGTGCATGAACTCTTGCGGGTGAGGAGGGCAGCAAAAATATTTAATCGTCCTTGTCACACCTTATTTTCATGGAATGCCAACATGTGGCAACGGAAATGATTAAGGGGACATTGTGACAAAATATAATACCTTTAATAGGGATACCACATGGTGCAGCCTATTTCCGCAGATAAATACGCGAAAATGGAGGACATGAGACAATAGCTGTGCTAGGCCTTTCTGGCAGGATTACTCGGTAATAAGAGATGAGATTTAGACTGCGTTTGTTTGCTGTAAAATAATTTATTTATATAAAATATTTTTAGTGAAAAATATTTTTTTGAATTTTGTTTGTTTGCCGTAAAATAACTTATTGAAAGAAAATATTTTTTTTAAAAATAAAATACTAAAAAATATTTTTCAGTATTTGAATATATAATGAGTTTTATAAAATATTTTTTTCTTTTAAGAAATATGAAAATATTTTTTCAAATTTTATACTAGTCACAATTATTGATCAAAAAATATTATTCAGTTGATTAATTTTTTAGTGTTATCAAACATCAAAAAATTAAACAAAAAAAGCAGTAATTATTGATTGAAAAATATTTTATAGTTGACTAATTTTTTAATATTATCAAATATTAAAAAATTAAAAAAATATTTAAAAAAAAAAAATTTACGGCAAACAAATAGAGTCTGATATTCGACGGTGTCGGATGTATAACTCTTTAAAAATAAGCGGGTCTTACACGTAATGAGCCCCGGTCCTCTACAAGAGTCTAATGAAAGAAATATCTGGTAATAAGTTCAAACACAGTCTATATGTTGAGTCTTCCTTAATTATGTCTGTACTCTTGTAGTATATAATAGTATATGTACGTTGTCTTTTATCTTAAAAGAGTGTGAGATATTTTTTTAAAAAATATTTTTTTTTTTTATAAAGATGAACAAAATTAATCGTTTTGGTATTAAATATAAATAATTACAGATAACCGAGGTGACACAAATATTTTAAGTCAAAGTAGTGTGTCACACTCTTAAAGGAGTAGTTGGAAGATCTTTCAAGTAACCCCTTAATTAGAGAGAGGCCAAATCCCGTGCAAAATTGAGCTTTTCCCCCCTTGATTCTTGTTTTTTTTTTTTTTTTTGGGTCAACCCTTGATCCTTGTTTACAATGATAAATTTCAGGTATGTTATGAGTAAAATTACTAAAAAAAGACATATAACACGTAACTAAGTTATTAGTATACGGTAAGTAATACTTAGAGTATAATCTTTTGAATTAATATTTGCTAAATTAATAAAAAAATTTAAATAATAAAGTTATATAATCCTAACTTGGGACCAGTTTAAAAAATTAATAATCTCCATAAAATTATAAAATAATATATTTAAAATATTTTCTTTATATTTTATGGCTCAAATATTTTATAAATTAATAATTAGCTAAAAATGTTTAATAAATTCACTATGTAATTTTCTCAAAATATGATTAATAGTAGTTAGTCTTTTATTGAACTTCAAATTTAACTGAATCTGATCTTTAATTTCGCCATAATGCACCTAAAAGTCCTAGAGTTGCTTTCTCATATTGCAACAAAGAAGTTTTTGCATTTTATTGATGCTTTGAGTGATTCTTTGCGTAACAGCAGTTCCAAAGGTTGCATCATCAAATTCAACTTTAATTTTATCTTGAGAGCACCGTATCATATTGTCAATGATCTCATCTACGTTCACTGGTGTCATTTTTATCTAGAAAATTCAAGAGGTGGTTGATATCTATCCTTTTATAGTACCACAACTCATTGATTACGACTCTCAATTCATTAATGGTGTCTCTATCTAAGGGTTTGTTAAGAGTCTCGGAGCTCATGGTTTTTGACGAGGGGTTCCCGAGCTGAGGTACGAATCCGTCCTGAGCCGAAGCGGGCTAATCAGCGCCAAGACTAGCGCGTTCAAATGAATGTCCAACCAGGATGACTGGCCCGACCCCGGAGACCCCGACCTCAGTTCCAGCTGTTCCGATGGGACATAAAGCGTTGATGGGACATAAAGCTGCGCTGCATTAAATGCTGTCAGACCAGAACTTAGTATAAATAGAGCTTCCCCTCTTCATTTAAAGAGGTAACTCGTTATTAAATACTCTCAGCTACCTTGCCAGCTCGGACATACTAATCATTCGCACGCTCGAGGGAAAAATTCGGGTCATCACCCCGCCTTTTTCTTCTTTTCCTTGTGCAGGTTTGGAAGCCGACCCGGAAAGTACAGCTCGGAGGCCGACCTGAAAAGTCCAGCTCGGCGCAAGCAGCTCCCAACTTCAACTGTGAGGTTTTCGACCTCGACAATTTGGCGCCGTCTGTGGGAACGACGGGTTCTTTTATAACTCTCTTCACCACTCATTGAGAAACCATTATGGTGCAAACTAGAAGCCACAGCACACCGGTAGAGGATTCACCCAACCCGGAAGGGGACCTCGAAACCACGCAGGTGCCTAGCCAAAACTTAACCCAAGCCGACGTTGGAAATGTATACACTTAGCCACTCAAACCAACCCCACAGCAGAAGGAGACCCCAACTCCAGCCTATCACCGGAGGTAAGGATGATGCTGAGGATGTTCGAGGAACTTAAGGAGCAGGTAGCCCGGCTAGCTGGGGCCCCCTGGCTCCGCAAGAGGCTATGCCACGGCCATCGCGTCCGCAATTCCACATCCCAGAGTCAAGGCGAAAACGGACGCAGGACGAGGAGGGTTTCTTAGAGCCGGTGGCGAGATCCGACGCGTCGAGAGGTAAAAGGGCGGCTCAAGCCGACCCCGAGCAGGCCAAGACCGCAGCTGCCATAGCCAAGGTCATCAACCAGCTCGGCGTAAGCCCACTCTCCCCTGAGGTACTGGCCACGCCACTGCCCACTGGCAACCGTATGCCCAACCTGGCCGTCTACAACGGAGATGGAGACCCGGCTAGCCACCTGCTTAATTTTGATCACCATATGACTCTGCACGACATGCCAGATCTCATGAAGGAAAAAACATTCTCGACCACCCTGGTTGGCAATGCCTTGGACTGGTTCCAGAAACTTCGTCCCGGTTCAATTGTAAGTTTTCACCAGCTAGCTGAGGCTTTCCTGTCCCGCTTCGCTGGAAGTCGGAGCGCCACCCGCCATACTTCTACATTGCTGCTGGTGAAGCAACATAGAGGGGAAAGATTGAGGGCCTACACGGCCAGATTCAATGGAAAGTCCCTTCGAATTCTCAACCTGGAGGACTCCATGGCGTTGATGGCTTACCAGAGTGGGCTGAGGTCGGGCCCGCTCACGTCCTCCCTGGCAATCGACCCCGTGGACACTGTATCCGAGCTGATGATACGAGCAGAAGGGTACATACACTCGGAGAAAATCCATCAGGCGAAAAGGGATGATGACAAGGAGAAGGAAGTCAGTAAGAAGGGAGAGGTCTCTCGAGCCCAACTTGGAGGTAAAGTCCAGAATGACCAAGGCAAGCAGCCTCAACAGCCAAAGCAGAACCCCCGGTTCACCATGTTTACCCCCCTTAACACCTCGAGGGAGCAGATCCTGATGGAGATCCAACACCAGAACCACTTGCCTCCAGCTCCAAGGATGAAGGGCCGACCCGAGAAGCGTAATAGAACCAAGTATTGCCGCTACCACATGGACTACGGCCATACCACCGAAGAGTGTAAAGACTTGAAACAAGAGATTGAGGCATTGATAGCCCGAGGCTACCTCCGGAGATATGTAGATCCGCAGCCGACTCGAAATCCCGACCAAAGGGATAGGGAGAGGAGTCCGCCCAGGCGCCAGGCTGGGGGCGGACGCTTGGCCGTGATTGAGACCATTGCGGGAGGATTGGCGTCAGGAGGAGAGACCTCAGCAGGCAGGAAGGGTTATGTTATGACCCCAGAAGATGAAAAAGCAGTTCGAAAGCTCATGAAACTGGCCTCAAGGTTTATGATAATTGCCAGGCAACTCTATAAGAGAGCCTACACTTGGCCTCTCTTGAAATGTGTTGGACCCGAAGAGGGAAACTATGTACTCCGGGAGATTCATGAAGGGGTATGTCACGCCCCGACCCAACCCCCAAAGTAAAGGTTAAGTATGGAACCGACAAACGGACAGAGTCTCCCCTATACCGTAGACATTTGAAAACCTGTAAACTTGCAAATAAGGTAACTACAAAGTAAACAAACTTTTCATAGCTATATATATAAACATTCAAGGCCATCCGAGCCTTGAAGCAAACAACAATTCCAAAACCACACAAGCATGCAAGAACTTTGTTTACAACATAGTCTAGTAGCCATGACATTCTAGGATATCAATAAAACATAATGAAAAGATAAAACATTTCTACCATAAGCCATTCACTCCCAATCATACAAGGAAATAAAAGAAGGAATAAAAGTTATTACAAGACATGGGCTTCCAATTCGACACCACAATCTACTATCCTTCAACTTTACACCACAAGCATATACATAGCCCTGAGGCCACAAAATAGGACATAAGATAAACAGTTGAGCCTTCCACATAGCAGCAAGAATTTAAACCACCTCAAGCTATCAGGCACAGCAACTAAGGTAAAGGATCAGTCTAAACTTCCTTTTCCTCAACTAACTCAACAAGCTGGGGATCACCCTCAGCGTTTTCTGAAACATATATCGAGGTATGAGCAACCACTTTTCCCCAGTGAGGGATATAGTCCCGGGGCGTGCAATGCAACATATAATACAATTATACAACAATAACACTTAGACAATTAAAGAAACAATGATAACTTAAATAATCACACATTTAAAGGATACATTTCACAAAACCCCTATACACCAATCTTCACTGGTCTTCATTCATGATCCACGAACCATGAGCACGATCACGATAAGCCGGCATAACCCCAAACACTCCAGTGGGTGTACTCCGGATGTACCCTGATAATCCTACGACCCAACATCCCCTGGCAATCTCCGGACCAGGCGAATGAGGGACTAGGGCACGGAGTTTGAATATCCACCGACAAGCCCTCTGCCGCCCAGCCGATATTCAACACATCCGCCCCTGACACTATGGTTGCGCAACCACTATGCAATGCACTTAACAATAGCAAGTTAATAGCAATAATATAAGCATTAACACATAGGAGGATCAACAAAGTAGGTTGACCTCGATGCAATTAGAATAGAACAACTATATAAGCAAATATGCAGTTTTACAAAGAGACATATGCAAAATAAGTATAGAATCATACCAAAAGCTCCAAATCAACTTGAAACCACATATAAACACTCAAGAAGTCATGCCATGGGTTTAGAAGTGTGAATCAACCGAAATTGCACCTAAACCCCTTTATTTTTCAAACTATTTCTCTTCCAAACCAAAGTTAATGATTTCATTTCAAAGGAAAACTCTCCCAACCCTCTAACTAACCCTCAAGGAACCCTCTCAACCCTCTAATTCATTCAAACGCTCGCGATTACCCCGAAAGCCCCAAATTCCCTCTTATGGCTTTAAACTACACATACCTTATCCGGGCTTCAATCAAAGGTTTTCAAAGCTTCTATAGCACCTAGGTAGCCTAAGAATACTAGAAGTGAAGCCCGAATCCACCCGGATTCGCATTAACCCCGAAAGCCCTTTGTTAAAGTCGACTATTTTACGTTTTATGCGATTTTAGAACAATGCAAGTGCACGGGGCTATTAGACTACCTTCACTAGCACCTAAGGCATCTATTAGAAGCATTGAATCAAGTTAAAACGCGCGATTTCACAAAACCCTAGAATTTCTGTCACTATTCACCCTAAAAATCAAACTAACGATTCTAACCGTTTAAAAAGTGAAACGATGGCTCAAATGTGTTCCCTAGCATTCATATACATGGTATAATAGCATAGATAATCAATACAATAGCATTTGAACACATTTTCAACAAATCAAGAAAATAGCAACTATTTAGAAATGCGAAAATAAGCCGTGAAATCCCTCACCAATACGCGTAGGAGCACCTAGGAAGCTTGCAAACACCCTACACTAGTTGCTCAAGGCTTGGCTTGGCTTGAATTGGAGAGTTGATGAGCAAAATGTTTTTTTTTTCTCCTTGCTCTCGGCCCAGCTACAGGAATTCTGCACAATTTTTTTTTTCTTTTGTTTTGTGTTTTATGAGCCTTAGTTGATATTTAAGGTGTTTAGTTGGGTGGGGTCAAGCTTGGGTGTTTAAGTGGCTTCTAAAATGCGCGTTGATAGCTTAGAAACGAGCCTAAGGTGTGAAACATAGGCCAGCTAAATAAATCTATAAAGTTATTACGTAACACTATTCATGTAACTACTAAAATCATTTTCTAAACGAGCTCTCCTATCGCTTCTAGCTCAAATGCTCATTTTTCCCACTACTCTAACAATTAATATGATTTAATAAAAATGCTAATTTGTTAATAGTATGAAGTTTAAAAATGGAGTGAATAGTAACCACAGAAGTCAGTTAGTAAAGCATAGAAGTAAATGCGCAAAAAAGGGATGCAACAGTAATTGAATGCATGGCTAAATCTCGGGCGTCGCAAGGTATATGAAAACCACTTGGGAGGCAAAGCTCTGGCTCGGAAGGCATTAAAGCAAGGCTATTTCTGGCCAACCTTAGAGCAGGATGCCAAAGAATATGTAAAAAAATGCGGCACCTGCCAAAGGTTCACCAATGTTCAGAGGAAGCCTGCTGTGGACCTCACAGTGATGGTAAGCCCATGGTCATTCTATCAGTGGGGTCTAGACATTATCGGCCCATTGCCTACAACCGGTCGGAGGAAGGGTTATGTTCGTGCTGGGAGGAAGTATGGACCGATGCGGGGACCGGCCCCGGCGATGCAGGAGCTCACCTTCTCCTCAGAAGACTTGGAGGGGGTGATATTGCCTCATGACGACCCACTGGTGATCAGCACTGAAATAGCCAACTTCACCGTCAAGAGGTTGATGGTGGACACCGGGAGCTCGGCAGAAGTCTTATTTCTCAACGCTTTTGAGCAAATGGGGTTGGACAGGAGCCGACTTAGGCCATTGAGGGGTACTTTAGCTGGTTTCACCGGGCAGTCCCACCGAGCCGAAGGGTCATCAACCTCCCGCTGAAGCTGGAAGATGGAGATAAGTGGGCGTCGATGCAAGCCAACTTCATTGTGATGGATTGTAACTCCACTTACAATGGGATCTTAGGTCGGGTGACACATAAAGGAAATACAGTACCCAACCTGGTTGTCCAATGTGGTGCTGGTGACTAAGTCCTCGGGTGGATGGAGACTATGTATTGACTTCACCGACCTCAACAAAGCCTGCCCTAAAGACTGTTTTCCCCTACCACGGATCGATCAGATGGTGGACGCCACCTCCGGATTCGAGCTACTCTCTTTCATGGATGCCTTCAAAGGCTATAATCAAATCAAGATGGCTCCCGGAGACAAAGAGAAAACCGCCTTCACTACCGATAAAGGGCTCTACTACTATGAGGTCATGCCTTTTGGCCTCAAGAATGCTGGAACTACCTACACTCGGATGGTGAACAAGGTCTTCAAAAATCAGATTGGCCGGAATATGAAAATCTATGTAGATGACATGTTGGTCAAGAGCAGAAGGGCGGAAGACCATGTAGACGACCTGGCTGAAGCCTTCGCCTTAATAGAGCACTTCGGGATAAAGCTGAACCCGAAAAAGTGCGCATTCGGCGTCAAGGCAGGAAAATTCCTGGGCTTCATGGTCACAGCCCGTGGAATAGAAGCTAACCCGGAGAAGGTCCAGGCGATACTCGACCTGGCGCCGCCGACCTGCGTAAAGGACGTCCAGGTGTTAGCAAGAAAGGTCGCAGCGCTGAGCAGATTCATGTCCAGGTCGGCTGACAAGTGTGCTTCTTTGTTCAAGATATTGAAGAATCCTAAGAACTTTGAATGGACTGAGGAATGCCAGAACGCCTTCCAAGAGCTGAAAAGGTACCCAGCTTCGCCACTCCTGTTGTCCTGACCTGAGGTGGAGGAGGAGCTGGTACTATATTTAACATGCTCGGGAACAGCAGTGGCGGCGGCACTAGTCCGAGAAGAAGGAAAGGAGCAGAAGTCGGTCTATTATGTCAGCAAAACCTTGCAAGGGGCTGAGGTGAGATACTCATCCTCGGAAAAACTCGCCCTCGCGCTCATCACAGCGGCAAGAATGTTGAAGCCATACTTTGATGCTCATCCAGTTAAGGTCATGACTGATGCCCCGCTCAAGTCCATCATGCACAAATCGGAAGCGTCGGGCAGGTTACTGAAATGGGCAGTTGAGCTAAGTCAATTTGACATCACCTACCAGCCCAGAACAGCCATCAAAGCCCAAGTCATCGCGGACTTTGTGGTAGAATGCACTGGCCGAGCAGAGCATGACCCGGAGGACGTGTGGAAGGTACATGTGGATGGGGCCTCTGGGAAGTCCAGAAGCGGAGCTGGGGTGGTCATCCTCGACCCAACCAGGCATGAGTACCAATACTCCCTGAAGTTCACCTTTCCGGCGTCCAACAACGAAGCAGAATACGAAGCAGTGATTGCAAGACTGAAAATTACAGCTCAGCTCGGGGCACAAACAGTCGACCTGAGCACCGACTCTCAACTGGTTTCTAGTCAGATATCGGGAGAGTTTGAAGCCAAGGACAGTGCTATGCTGGCCTACCTCAACAGAGTCAAGGATTTGACCTCGGGGCTCAGAAGGTTCACGATACAGCAGATTCCCAGGGAAGAGAATATGAAGGCTGATGCCCTGTCCAGGTTGGCCTTGGGCGAGAGCTGACCTGCCCTGGTCCATGTTGAAGAAGTATCTGAACCCAGTATTCAGTTGGGGGTGCAAGCCGTAGCCGAGCTCAATCTAAGCCCAGATTAGACCAAACCAATTGTGGACTACTTGGAATGAGGTATGACCCCAGAAGATGAAAAAGCAGCTCGAAAGCTCATGAAACAGGCCTCAAGGTTTGTGATAATTGCCGGGCAACTCTATAAGAGAGCCTACACTTGGCCTATCTTGAAATGTGTTGGACCCGAAGAGGAAAACTATATAATCCGGGAGATTCATGAAGGGGTATGTGGAAACTACTTGGGAGGCAAAGCTCTGGCTCGGAAGGCATTAAGGCAAGGCTATTTCTGGCCAACCTTAGAGCAGGATGCCAAAGAGTATGTAAAAAAGTACGACACCTGCCAGAGGTTCGCCAATGTTCAGAGGAAGCCTACTCTGGACCTCACAGTGATGGTAAGCCCATGGCCATTCTATTAGTGGGGTCTAGACATCATCGGCCCATTGCCGACCGGTGTCGGCCAAAAGAAGCATGCCTTCGTAGCTGTAGACTACTTCACTAAATGGCCCGAGGCTGAAGGTGTTGCTAGAATAATAGAAAAGGCAGCTTGGGATTTCGTATGGAAAAACATCATTTGCCGATTTGGGGTGCCAAAGGTCATCATCACTGACCACGGCAAACAATTCGACAGTGCATACTTTCGAGGCAAATGTGCTGAGATTGGGATCGACCTCAGATTCTCATCTATTGCTCACCCTCAAAGTAATGGCCAAGTTGAAAGGACTAACCAAATCATTTTGTAGGGCCTGAAAACCAAGCTGGAGGAAGCGGAGGGCCAATGGGCATCAATTCTCCCCGAGGTGTTGTGGGCTCAGCGGACCAACACCAGCTCGGCCATGGGAGAATCGCCCTTCGAACTGACCTTCGGCACTCAAGCGGTGCTGCCAGTGGAGATCGGGTCTCCGACCAGTAGAACCCTCTACCATGATCCAGAAACAAATGGAGCACGGATCCGTGAAGAGCTCGACCTCGCTGAAGAGCTTCGAGCTAAAGCTCAAATCAGAATACTGGCCAGCAAAGTTGCCATGCAAATGGCCTTTGCCAAACAGGTTAAGCCTAAGCCTATTAAGGTTGGCAACCTCGTGCTCAGGAAGGCCATCTTTTCGTCGCGTTCCAGTAACAAGTTTTCCCCAACTTGGGAGGGACCCTATGAAGTCGTGAAAGAAGTCTGACCCGGGACCTTCTACCTTTGTGACAAGAACAGGAAACTATTGAAGAACGCATGGCACTCGGAACACCTGAAGCGGTATTTTGTCTAGCGGCCCCGAGCCGAAATACTTTGTAACGACCCCGAGCCGAAATACTTTGTAACGGCCCCAAGCTGGAATATTTTGTAACGGCCCCGAGCTGAGAAATCTTGTAAAGGCCCCGGGCCAAGACATTGCTTGTACAAACTCAATACAATGCATCTTTACATACAAGTACAATTCCCGACCTGGGAATAAGCACCAAAACCAGCGCAATGGCCGACCCGGCCCCAAATTGCCTCAACTATAAAGCTACTACCAACTCGGATTAACGCGGTGGCCACGCTTGATCACGAGCTAATGATCCGTAAAACCAGCTCGGATGAAGTTCCAACTAGGGTATAATCGATAACAATTTGTTAAGTTTTGCCAGTTCGGATTAAGTTCCAACTTGGTTTAATCCGGCTTCAGGTCGGCATGTTAGTTTGGGGTCCGAACTCGAGCTCAACATTAGTTTGACCAGTTTTAAATTGGACTGACGAGTCCAGGTCGGCGACGATTAAACAGTTGCCCAATTAACCAGCTCGGATTAGGGTGTTAATTCACTAGTCACGTCCAGCCCGGTTCATTACGCTTAAGTTTGTATGGTCCATTAAATTGGACCGACCCCAGTTACTTAAGAAAAAAATTTTGCGAAGAGAAAGATACACGCGTACAAACTCGACTAAAACGCAAACAAACATAAACTAGATATTTCATTAATACTAAAATCAATTACACAAGCCCGACCCGGGTGACTTTACAAAAAGAAATTATTATTTGGGAGCAGCGGTGGAGGTGGTGGCCTCGGCTACGTCCCCGACCTGGTCCATACCCTTCTCGACGAACGCCAGCACCTCTTTGGCCTGGGACGTCAGGTCGGCCGGTAGCTCGGGAATCTCCCAGAATTCCAGGGGCGGGGCCTCGAAGATCTCGATATAATCGTTCTTGGCGGCAAGGAAAAAGGTCTTCGCCCTCTCGCGAGCTGCAACCTGGCCTCGGAAGTAGTACTCCAACTCGGCATACCGGGCCATCACCCCACCCTCAGTGGCTAGCCAGTCCACAGCCTCTTGGCTGGACTTAAAGGCCTCCACTGCCTTCTCCCCTCGCGGGCCGACCTGATCCAAGAGGTCCTTATGCTTCGCTTCGGCCTCGCGCTTCTCCCGCTTATAGCGCTCCACGTCCTTGGTCGCGGCCTCGAGCCAGGACTTTTCAGCCTCGAGCTCCTTCCTTAGCCGGGCGATCTCTGCCTCATCTGCATTATGCCTCTGGGCCGCATCCGTCCTAAAGGACTCCAGCTCGGCTCGGGAATCTGTGTAGCGCTGCTCGAGCTCCACACAGAAAGTCTGGGCCCAGGCAAGCAGGCCAAGCGCTGAAAGGATGTGGGACTCAGCCTGCGCGAAAGAAAGCAAAGTGGTTAGTCAAAGTAATCAACAAAAGAAACCATGACAGCACGTCTGGGTATGTCTTACCGTAACTATGGCCGTCCTCAAGTCAAGTGAAAGATGCTCCGTCGGGACTGACCCTAACTTGGGATCACGGGCAACCTTTGCAGCCTCCACAAAATCCTTATTTGGAGGGCTCACCTTCGCGGCCTTGCCCCTCCCGGAGTACTCGGGCCAGGGCCGCTTCCTGTTGTCAGGACGAGATGCCGAGCGCTCGGGGATCGCCCCACCCGAGCTCGTCTTCTTTGTCAATGGAGATCCCGACGAGACCTCTGTGTCAACCTCCCGCGCATGGCCCCTGGGTTGCTGCCTCTGCTCCTGAGGGACGGAGCCAAAACCGGATCGAGCCGATGCCTCGTCACTGGCGTCGGGCTTTCTCCTTCTCTGGAGGTACGCGAGCTTCACCGTATCTGCCATGCCTGCAAAAACAAAGGAAAAGGAGGTAAAAAATGACCAGTTACCAATCAAGAAGAGCAACGACAAACTAGGAGACTGGGAAGTCGGGCATTGATCCTGCGAACTGACCCTCTTCTGAGTCGGAATGAGCATTCTCTTCAGGCTCGAGAAGCAAGTGTGGGTGCTCTTCGCTCAGGTCGGGTTCTCTCCCGAATAACTTGGACTTCCATATCCTGTCCTACCTGAGGACACTATCGATGTCGATCAGCATACCCGGCTTGGGCTTCAGCACGCTGACCTCGGCGAGTTCCTCTTTGGAAAGCTTGGGGTCGTCATTCAAAGTCTTTTTCAGTGAAAGATTCCAGTCCATCCTGTACCCCGGGTTCACTATCGACTCGACCCAATAGTAGTCGTTGTGCCAGCCCGTGTTAGAGGAGTGCCACTTGGTGAATATGGCATTGTTGACCCGAGCCGCGAAGTGGAACCAGCCTAGCTGCTTCGGGTTGGGCTTGCAAACGAAAAAATGCCTGAAACGGTGCAAAGTCGGCTCTATCTTCCTCTCGAGGCAGAACACGAAGAATGCCACCATTATGGCCCAACCGTTTGGTGACATCTGACTTGGGCTGAACTCAAAGTAGTTCAGAATGCCTGTAATGAAGCCGAGAAGTGGAAGGCGGATGACATCGAAGGCGAGGTCGTAAATCGTAAAGTGATCGGGCGGAGGATAGCAGGCAGGGTCATTCCGACCAGGGACCTTCAGTTTGTGGTGCCGGTCTACCGACCAGTCTCTCAGCCGAGCGTTGGCCATCTCGATGGTTGAATGACACTCGCGCTGGCAACAAGTGAATAACTGCTTTATCCTCTTCCCCCGACCTAACGAACCATTGGCTGTAGCTGAGCTACGAGGTCGGACTGCCCTAATCGGGATCGCTGCAGTCGGCTCCGAGGCGGAAACTCCAGCTAAGTACTCATGTGGTATCTCGACCCCCTCCAACTTGTTCAATGGCTCGTCGTCCTCTCCATACCCCAAGTCTCCCAGGTTGGCCAAAGGATCTGCCTCAGCTTCTTCTTGTGCCATTCTGACCCCTATAACCTGGCAGTCGTCATCGCTCTCCCGGGGCATGGATTTTCGAGCCGACCCTGAAGACGAACTGGTCCTCTCTCCACCATGGTCCCTATTCGAGGTAGACTCCGAGCTCGACGGACTCTCGTCTCCACCGTAGGACCTTACTTCCATAGCCTGAGAATCTTCCGACTACGACCTCCCCATCCTGTCTACAGACTAAATATAAATGAACATGAATGACTAAAGGGAGTCGGGACGTACCTACTGCTCTTGATTACGGAGGGCGACCGACCAAGCTGGCTCCGAGCTGACAAATCCCGAGAAGATTCTTTCCGAGCTAATTGCTTCCGACCACTCTGGTGTCCGACCTAAAATTCTTGATTGATTGAAAGCGAAATGTGGAATGAATCTCGGATGTCAAAGCCCTATTTATAGGCGCCCCTGGAAATCGCCTCGGGAAGCCCAAACGTCGCGTCTCGTCAGAACCGCCAGGTGACGTGTCAGCCATCCGTTGGGCATACACCGCTGACATGGCCATCCCTGCTCTCTCGGGGTCGGACACCTACAGCTCGGGAGGAACTGCCTATTCTAGATCTCACCCTCTCGATCTCGACTTGGGGGGGGGGGAGGAATTGACGAGGGGTTCCCGAGCTGAGGTACGAATCCGTCCCGAGCCGAAGTGGGCTAATCAGCGCCAAGACCAGCGCGTTCAAATGAATGTCCAACCAGGATGACTAGCCCGACCCCGGAGACCCCGACCTCAGTTCCAGCTGTTCCGATGGGACATAAAGCGCTGATGGGACATAAAGCTGCGCTGCATTAAATGCTGTCTGACCAGAACTTAGTATAAATAGAGCTCCCCCTCTTCATTTAAGGAGGTAACTCGTTATTAAATGCTCTCAGCTACCTTGCCAGCTCAGACATACTAATCATTCGCACGCTCGAGGGGAAAATCCAGGTCATCACCCCGCTTTTTCCTTCTTTTCCTTGTGCAGGTCTGGAAGCCGACCCGGAAAGTACAACTCGGAGGCCGACCTGAAAAGTCCAGCTCGGGGCAAGCAGCTCCCAACTTCAACTGTGAGATTTTCGACCTCGACAGTTTCCATGGATCGTATCTTACAATGGTGAAAATTGCAGTATATTTACTATTAAACCAAAAAAATTAAAAGTACCTTTATTAATTAATAATTATTAATTATCAATAAATTGGTAACTCGCTATATCAATAGAATTTAAATGGTCATAACACTATTAATTTAAAGGGGCTATATTTTATTTCCAAACAGTGGGAAAGCCACTCTTATATGTATGGGGGTTGCAACCTCCACTCAACTCAAATTTTATCTCAAAAAATATATATATTTTTAAGGTATTTTTAGGTTAAAAACTAGTTCAACCCCCACTAAAAAAATTATCTATATACGAGTGTTAAATTGTGTGATTTTGGACCTTACTGAAAATAAATTCTGAATCTGTTATTGCTTCCAAGAAAAATATATACCATGCAATTTAACACTTTATTATTAACACACTTTGTGATTACCCATGTTAGGACACAAAAAAAAAAAAAAAAATTATGTTGTCCTATTTAAAGCGAGTTCCTACTCGTAAACAAAAAAAAATGTGTATGAGTAACATCTTAGAATTTGTAAGAAAATCTCTATGCCTAATGGACATCCTCCATACCAACTTTGATCTAATTGCCACTTTTATCATCACTAAATAAAGGACTTAATCCATTTAAAAATAACATGTCTGTCTCCAAGTCAGGGGGTTTTTGCCAAATGATTAATGTGATATTGTTGGATTTTGTCACCCGAAAATCAAAGTCATGATTGGTATAAAACTCACAAGAGAGCTAATGATTTATATTAAAAAGGTTAAGCATTTTCTTACATTGATATGATTGTTTTGACTTTTCTAAAAGAAAATCACATAAATTAAATCATGCATAAGACATCTCATGAATGCTTACGACAATACCTTGATTAAAGAGATGGTCAATTTATTTATCTCGAGAATGATTGAGTAATCAACGTATCTTAATCCAACTATAGGCTATAGCATGAAGACAATTAAAGATCTTGATATTGATTGAAAGAACACTGACCAGCCATCTTTGTGCATTCCTGAAAGGCACATGGTTCGCTTCCTTCATCTTAGCATCACAAAAAAATATAGATCACGAATAGTGGTAGAGTATTTAGGTACAAAAGTAAAAAATATGTTCAAAGTTCGAGTTTAAATTAATCAATTAACTTGGACTAATTTTTTTCAAAACGGGATCATTTGACCTGAAGTTTAGTATTTTTATAAATCTAAAAGATTTCTTAGAGAATTTTTCCATCATAAAAAATACCCTAACACATATATCATTGTTCAATTATGCCAAGAAAATGAGAGTAAAGCATTTTTAGGATTTTGCCCTTAGAATATAATCACCTTTCGTGAAAGGTTATTCACTTTCTAAAACTCTAAAAAGTGAAATTGAAACATAGATGCTCAGTAGCTATGCGCCTCTGGCATCGGCCTGGTTAGAGAAGCCATGTGACCACCTAACAGCTTTTGTCTTCAACTCTCAGCCATAAGATCTTCTATTTTTAGATTTAGCAAAAAAGATCTTCTATTTTTAGAACATTGGAATATAAAAACATAAAAGGGCAAACTCGTCACTGAAATGATCCCATGTGAGACTGCATTGTCGTACGATAATCCAAAAAAAAAAAAAAATCAGACAAAAAGAAAATCCAAAAAAATTTCTTTCCTTCAAGGTCATATAGGACAAAGCATGTGTAGGGGTTTTATTTTTAATATTATCGGTCTCAATTTCAAATAGGGCATTAGTCCGATGATTAGTGTAAAAATACGTTAGATTTTTTTTCAAATAGGGTTTGAGACATCATGATTATAAATGACACTGTGCTCGACAAAAATAAGTGGTAGAATCGATCTTATCTAGTTGAAAAAGTTTTTTTTTGTTATTCAAATAGAGATTTAAAATCATACATATATATAAATATAATCAACGAAATTTAAATTCACAAACTTTCGTAAACACTGTAAGTGTCATGTCACTAAATCAAATAGTCTTTTACATATCGTCGAAAAAGTTTGATTTGGTCTTAGTTTAAAGTCACGTACGACAATAGTGTAAATAAAGAGACATGTGAGACTATTTTCAAAGGCTGGCATGCATAAAAAGCCCCCTTTGTACCCCAGTTTCAACTCGAGGCATATCTCATCGTCTTTCTTCATTTCTTCTTTCTTTAGAAACTTGAAGAAAATGTACAGGAATACAAATATGAGAGCAGTCACTATACTGTCGGTTCTACTTTGTGCCATCTTCCACATCTCTTTAGCCTTAACTGATGGTAAATATCATCGCTTCCACTACTTATACTCCATTGGTATATATATAACATGTAGTTTCTCTTCATTTCTCAACTTGTATGACCATTTTTTATACTTTATTTAGTTGCTTAAGAGATTGGTTTCTTGGTCTCACATGGTGTGCTAGCAGCTTTGGACACTTCAATCGACTTTCTTACTAGTAATGTTTTGGTTTTTTCTTTTTTGAACTTTTCTTGATAGTACGAAGAAAAAGTGTAATTCTGTATTTGAAGTTCTCACAGCGAGAAAATTTTGTGTTTAGACTACTTTACAACCCATTATACATCATTTTACTTTTGTATGTGTTAAGGTTAAAATCTGGCTTTTGTGCTCCCTCGAGCTTCGTCGTCTTGTTACCTGTAAAACAGCTTCCGGTGATCCACTTCGATTTTCAAATCAGTTATAGAGCCCAAATTATATATGAGTAAAAAAGATAGTAAAGGGGAAAAGAGAGAAAGTTTAGGGCATGTATGGCTCATATATTGGCTACATTCCTTATGAGTAGACTCATATATTTATACTAAACTTTAAGTGTTTAGGGACTGTTACGTGTTTTGTTGTGATCCCAACTTTTAGGAATGTTCTTGAGTTAGCATACTACGATAGTTCAATATTAAGTGTCCCGTCAACAAACAACGTTAGATCGAGGGGGCTTGGGCTTCGCATCACTCAAATTCTTAAGTCTATTCACATAAAGTCTCATTTCATCCCATATTAGTATTTTTACAAATCACGCCACGGCAGCATCGCTGTAGCAAACTCCCTTCCGGAGTGTAAAGTGAATATCACAAAATCTTCTTGGTCATTGAAGTAATATTCTTTTCAAACTTTGGTCGGTCTTATCCCAAAAGGTTATTGTATTTATGCTTACTAGCTTTATTGGACTCACTTGTAGTGATGACAGCTTTTCACACTTTTATAAACTATCTTTAATTACTAATCTAACAAAATATTGAGTTTAATTAATTAGGTTAAATTTCAAAATATTTAAACTCGTATTAACATTAATAAAATTTTAAATCATTATAAATTGAAACATATCTTTTAAAGACAAATGTGGAGCAATGTATTACATTCAATAAACTTTCTTACTAGTAATATTTTCTTTTTCATTTTTCTTTTTTTGGAATTCCTTTGTAGTATTAAGTGAATATCACAAAATCTTCTGGACTATCAAAGAATATTCTGTTAAAACATTAGTCTTTTTATTCTGAAAAGTTCTTGTATTTACGCTGAGGGAAATTTTACCATCCGGTTGTTAGATATTATAACTAAGACATTACGGATGGACCTCACATACGTATATGTTACTACTCTTTTTTGAATCGTTGCATACGACCTTCAGATGCTAGCATTTTCCTTATGCTAAGTAGTTGTTCTGAAAGCTTGCCTAGGCCTATATGATTGACGAACTGGTCTGTATTAGTGTGGAGTAACCCCATCTATAAAATTTACTTTTACATGAGAAGCAGACTAATCTAACAGATAAATTGAAGTACGTCCCGTCCCGTAGCGACATTTAAATGACCAACTCTCACCCGAAAGCTTACGGATTAAATTCTCTTCTGACAAAAGGTGTAGCAACCATTTGGCATCTGTGTACTGCACAAAGAGTAGCAGAGTCGGGACAGACATATAAATACTTATGAGATCAGGACCAATAGATATGCCTTTTTGTATCATCGAGAACTGTGTCTGTCTTTCTGTGAGGGGTAGATATGTTATTTTATGAGTTCAATTATTGCCATGCTGTTGAATATATGTGACATATTGGTATACTATTATATTAAGGGAATAGGTTAATTTAATTCCTGTATTTTATGAAAGTACCATTTTGATCTTTAAGGTTTTGTTAAAAAAATAATTTTGTTTTTATCATTAATTTTTATTTAATAGTTAATAGTTTGATCGAGATAAAAGATTAAAATACCTTTATATTTATCTATTACAGATTAGGTGATAAAGAAAAATAAAATAATATCAAATGTGTACAAAATATATTCCAAAAAATTAGCTATTATTACACAAATTATATTCTAAAATAAAAAATAAAAATAAAATGCAATCTTTATATACATAAATCAACAAAAAAAAGAATTACAAAAAAAACCAACACCCTGTCGATGTCTTTTTTTTGTAATGCAATTTTTTTTTTTTTGTATTTTTTTTTTGTTGATTTATGTATATAAAGATTGCATTTTGTTTTTATTTTTTATTTTGGAATATAGTTTGTACAATAATAGCTAATTTTTTGGAATATATTTTGTGCACATTTGACATTATTTTGTTTTTCTTTGTCACTTAATCTATAATAGATAAATATAAGGGAATTTTAATATTTTATCTCGGTCAAACCATTGACCGTTAAATAAAAGTCAACAGTATGGACGAAAATAATTTTTTAATAAAACTTCAGGAACGAAAATAGTACTTTTACAAAATACAGGAATCTGTTTGGTCTTTAACATAAACCTCAAGGAGTAAATTGACCTATTCCCATTATATTAATTCATTTTTCACAATCACCCAAAAGGAAAAAAAACTATATTAATTTTCACGTTGGTGCATCAATTTTCGCACTTTCAAGACAATATTTTCTGTTGTTGTCACTATATTTCCAAGATGCGCCGATGATTATTTTGTAAGATCAACTCAGGAGCTTGTTCAAACATCATTTTTTTATATATATTTAGAGAAACTGCTATACAAAAATAACTTGAATAGATCTAGTATACCATCCCCTGTTTTTTAGGGATTCCTCCAAATTTGAAGATGCTAAACTCCTTTTTAAGGGGTTCTTCGAACTCCAAAATTGGGATCAACTAAAAATATAAAATATTATATATTGAAGTGAAACTGAAATAAAAGATATTTCTTATTTTTAGAAAAAAAAAATGAAAAATCTATTGGAGTTGGTTTATTATTATTTTTTTTGCTATGATTCTACCCGTATATAAAAAGAATTAGGTGACAAAGGCTTTTAAAACAATTTAAATATTTCAGTTTAGTTGGGCAAAGGCTATCTCAGTTTCAGTTCTTTTTATACAACAGCTTTGCCTCTCTTCAAACTAAAAAAAATAAAGAATGGTGCATCGGATGTATTGAAAATAATAAATTAATAAAATAAACTTATCTTTAACAATTTAATTACGACATCTGCTATTTCAGTTTGTCTTGATTGAAGTTCCATCTATGTATCTTAACATATGTTCTTGAAGTGCATATATTAATTTTGCCTCATTTTCAAATTGCTAGATATAAATCATTCCTGAATCAGACTTCAATATAAATGACAAATTAAGAAATGACATTACATTTTTTACGTTGTAATTGGCAGGGCTGTTAAAGAATGGCAACTTCGAGCTTGCTCCAAAGGCATCAGACATGAAAGGCACAGTTGTGCTGAAGCACAATGCCGTACCAGAATGGGAGATTTCAGGTTTTGTTGAGTACATAAAAGCAGGGCAAAAACAAGGTGACATGCTACTAGTGGTTCCAGAAGGTTATGCAGCAGTGAGGCTTGGGAACGAGGCCTCGATCAAGCAACGATTGAATGTAACTAAAGGAATGTACTACTCGTTAACATTTAGTGCTGCCCGTACATGTGCTCAAGAGGAGCGTGTAAATGTGTCCGTGGCGCCCGACTCGGGCGTGCTACCTATTCAAACATTGTATAGCAGCAATGGCTGGGACTCGTACGCCTGGGCATTTCAAGCGGAATACAGTGTGATCGAGATCTTGATTCATAATCCAGGAGTAGAGGAGGATCCAGCTTGTGGACCGCTTATTGATTCTGTCGCGATTCGCACTCTTTATCCGCCTAAACCAACTAACAGTAAGCTCATTCACCCTCGAATTATCTCTGAGTTTAAACTTTTAAATCAGGTGTTATTTACATACTCGTGATTATTAGCTAATTAACACATACATAGTTCTAAAGAAGTAATTATTTATTTGGATATTATCACATATATAGTTTTTAGGTCTTTAAATTGGTAACTTTCCAGGGACAGAATCACAAGTGGCTACTATGTGAAGTACTTTTTATTAGCCTTTCCAGGACCACTTACTTCAATGTCATGTTCCATCATGTACCTCTTTGAGTGTAGGTTACAGGGTTCTATGGTCACTATTAAATTCGATCCATTGTGTGAATAAATGATTTTTTTGGTTAGATTATATGTTCTTGTCACATAAAAAAAATTACAAATTAAGAAACCACATTTTAAGTTTCGGGACTATTAATTCACTTTAAAATCAATTAATTTTAAAATAAAATTTTATGATTCTTAATATGGTACTAAAGTTAGGTACTTAGTCTAGTCATTATCCATTTATGTGTGACCCTGTATTTAAATGTCAACTCTCGGATTTCAATTTTTGTTAAGTCACATGTGAAGGGGTGTTGAATATACATTTTTCTCGCATAGAAAGATCACAAATTAGTTTTAACATAGAGGAGCTTTTGTATATTTGCTGTTATCCTCAAAATGCATACAGGTTACATGTTATAAGGCTGTTTAGTATAACTAATGGCGGCCTAACTACAAAGAACATGCCATTAAAATGCAGCTGGTGAGCTTACGCCGCATAACACATCACACTAATGTCCCTTTCTCATTAAATTATTTATGCATCTACGTCAACATCTCTGGCACCAGAAATGCAAGGGCCCAAAATTTAAAACTTGCATTCTTTGTACACCTCTCAAGGGTGCAGGAAATAACAGTTACCATTTGGATCATTCGTGCATTAATTGATGCAAATGTTTCTGTCTAGTACAATTATCAAATTCAAATGAACAGCATTGTATTAGTTTGCTCTGATGCACAAATTAAATGATGAACATGCACCCTTCCCCCACTTGCTTCTGCTAGGCTAGGGACAAAGACTTTAACTACTACCAAGTTTTGATCATCTCATTTAAGACTCTTGGTTTTCTCTTCCTTCATCCGGTTTTGTTACGAATCATAAAATTTAATCTTAAAAATAATTGGTATTAAAACGAGTATCTAGAACCTCATATGACGGTCTTAGAATTTATTATTATATTTTTATTCATGTGGAATAATTGTATATTGTGACAGGTTTCGTACATAATACTTTCGGTAATCATGTCCAGAAAACAAAAATTACAATTTCAAAGCATTTTTTCACTACTTCTTGATTACTTAGGACTTTAATATGGTCTTTGGGTTCAAACATTTTATTGGTGATTGATTCATGAATATGGTTGAGACATTACCATGTAAATGTGATGTGATGACTTAAATTATACTAAAATTCATGCAGAGAACTTGCTGAAAAACGGGGACTTTGAAGAGGGTCCATACATATTTCCCAACACAAGCTGGGGTGTTCTTGTCCCACCCAACATTGAAGATGATCACTCTCCTCTACCAGCTTGGATGGTTGAATCTCTTAAAGCTGTCAAATACATAGACTCTGATCATTTCTCAGTACCGCAGGGCAAACGTGCCGTGGAGCTAGTCGCAGGGAGGGAAGGCGCCGTCGCGCAAGTCGCCCGAACAGTCATCGGCAAGACATATGGCCTGTCCTTTTCAGTTGGAGATGCAAGCAATGCTTGTGAAGGATCCATGGTTGTTGAGGCCTTTGCTGGGAGAGACACCATCAAAGGTCCTTATGAATCAAAGGGTAAAGGCGGGTTTAAGCGTGCGAAGCTTCGTTTCGTGGCCACTGCTACAAGAACTCGCTTCACGTTCTTTAGCACATTCTACCACATGAGCACAAATGACTATGCTTCACTTTGTGGACCTGTTCTTGATGATGTGAAGCTGTTGAGCGTTCGTAATCCACGTAAACTTGTTTGATCAATCTGTTGTTTTAACTGAGGCAAGTGTGCTTCAGATCTTTGAGTATACAAAGATTACTTATGTTGTTGTACTGAGAGCTCATGCGCGTTTTGGTCTTCCCTTAGCGTGATGTATTAATTATCAGCAATACTTTTTATACTAATTAATTTGGACTTCATATAGTATACAGATACTAGTAATATGATTCTTGTTGTGTGGGTTATGTTGTATTTCTCAACAAAATAAATGAAAACTTTGAAGTAATTCAAAAATTAGTCTTTGCCATCTTTCATTCGTTTGAGAATTAGGTGATAAAACCAACCTGGAGTTTTTCATTATGTGGAGAACTAGAAGAATCCATGATTTATATTTTCTAGCGCAACAATAAAGTTATTTGTTTATGTTCTTGAATAACTACTCTCACCTTATTTGGTTACACTCCAAAATTTCTTAGGTAGCGATTGGTACACTGGAATGGAATTAGAAATAAAATAACATTCTCAACTATTTTCAATTCTCATACTTGGCATGAAGGAATGAACTTAGGAATTCTATTCCCAAGGTAATCTCATTCCCGCGTATATGAGAATAGTCATTTCAGAGCAAACACATGAGAATAGTTCATTCCCATATGTTTGGAAATAAACTTGGCTATCATCCCCTCATATAACATAACTTTTATATATAGTTTATTTTACAATAATAATAATAATAATAATTAAAAAATATAATAATAATAATAATAATTTTAAAAAAATATAATAATAATTATTATAATAAAATTAAAATTAAAATTAAAAAAATAATAATAATAAATAAAAATACATTAATAATAAAAATAATAATAACAATAAAAATAAATAATAATAATATTGATTAAAATAATAATAATAATAAAATTAATAATAATACCAATATAATAATGATGATGATATAATATAATAATAAAAATACAATTTTGTTATATTATACAAGATATTCCCATTACTATTATTCATTCGTAGAACATACCAAATATGTAATTTTCATTCACAAATTCATTCCATTCATTGACCTATTTCATTCCTGTCCAAATTCATTGCAATGTACCAATTACTACCTTAAAGTAAATAGTGGCATAGGGATGACAACTGATACCCGTTCTACCTAAAACTGATAGGTAACCGTCCAATAAGAACTCAATAATAAAAGCCGACAAGAAATCCGTTAGGATTTGAATTTTATAAGGAAAAAACGACATGTAAACCGATAGGATGGTTTTGCCTTTAAAAAAAATTAAAACCCAAAACCCGATTATTATATATATATATATATATATATATATATATATATATATATATATAATATTTAAAGATGACAAAAATATAATATAAACCCGATACTACCATTCTAAAAATAATAACTAAGAAAAAAGCCCAATACTCTTTAATTAATGTAGCCCAATTCTATTCTAAAAAAAAAAAAAATTATTTTACCTTTAACCCCAAAAGCCCAATATACTAGTAGTCTTAAGCTTAACATCTCTTATTCTTTTAAATTTAACCCTAGCTAAAAGCAGTAAAAAATTTCTTCATAATTCTTTTTTTTCTCTCTTTGGAACCTTTTCCAAGGTTTCCATATTCACCTCTCGTTGAAGGTTTTACACCGGCAAGTCTGGGCCACAGGCCGGAGCACTCTCTCTCTCCAACCCCTTTTTCTCTTTTTTCTTTTTCTTTTGGTGTCTCCTGTAACTATGTGTTTTTCCTTTTATGTATCATGTTCTTGTTGTGCAGCTATGGTGGTGTTTTGTCCAGCTTTGTTGGTTTTCTTCTCTGGCTTTTCATGGTGATTTTATTTTCTTTTATGGAAGCCATTTTAACTTTTGTGTCCAGACTTCGATATGCGGTCCTTTTTGGTTTTTGTTTGGTTGGTATGCTCGCTCTCTTGACTGTGACCTTTGCATGTATTCATCTCCCATCGTGCTCTGTTTAGTTTAATTGTGAAATTTTATATTTTGAACTGTAAAGGTTTTGCACTAACATTTTGATTAAAAATATTGTCGAATAAAAGTCGTTGATTGTTTGGCTTATATTGGACAATATTAAATTTTTAAAAAATTTTAGGACAATATTGTACTTTAAAAAATATGAAAAGGTATATTTGAAAAAGAAGTAGAAAATAACTTTCCACATTATATAAAAATAGATTCGTAAAAATCTATTTTGAAAAACTCTAATTTGAAGCTTTTTGTTTTTTTCAATTTTAACTTTTACCTAAAAACACTTTCAGAAATAGGCTAAACATGTGAGATTAGCTTCTAAACTTATAGGAAATATTTTTGAATGTCCAAAAATTAGGCCAAACAGAGCCTTAATTTTGTTTCCTCTTCAATGTTGTGTCGCTTCAAGAATCTTCAATTCTTCGTCTCTCTCTCTTCAATTTCTAATCTCAACATCTCACTTTCTCTTCAACATAGTTAGATGGTCAAAATAGAACTAAAATAATAATTTAATGATCCCTTAAATAATTAACCTTTAAATTATTAATTTATTATATATGAGTAAAAGATATGTGTTTTCATTCTTGAAACTCAAACATATTTTCTGTTTTTGTGTTCTTAAAATTATTTTTTAGAGCACTTTTATCAAACAAATTTTCCTATTTTTTGTTTTAAAAACTTGTTTTGGAAACAATTCTAATCAAACAAATTTTCTATTTTTTTGTTCTTAAAAATAAATTTTCAAAACTATTCTTAAAAATTATTTTACAAAACAAAAAAATAAAAACACTTCCAAACATGCCCTAAGTTTCTTTTTATTTTTTTTTTCTTTTTGTTCAAGGTGTGACAAAGCGTTCCTTTCGCTAATACCTTGGAGTACTTTGGGGATCAAATGGCTAGCTTGTTGGAGTATTTTTTTAGAGTTAACTCTCTACTTTAGCCAAAGTAAAGAGCTTGTTAGATTTACTCTAAGGGGTACTCATGGTAGTTGTGTATCAAGTCGAGCTTCTATCGCCGACAGCACTACTTTGCTCACTAATTAAACAATGGAAAGAGAAAGAGACTCAAATTGAGATTTTTTAAGAGGAACCAACGTTAAAGTCAGTTAAGGCTGCAAAAAAAAGGTAGTATAAGACTGAGAGAATGTGATTTTGCTTCGAGACGTCCAAGTCTTAATGGTGCAAAAAAGGATAGCAACATTAGTGAGGCTAAGATATGAAGGACGAGAAGGATCCTCTTGAGCTAGATGGTGACTACCTAGCTACAAAAGCTGTGGAATCTACTTCAACTGTTCCTATTGAAGCACCGACCCAAGTCGTCCACAAGAGATCATTATGTCATTTAGTAGACTTAAACTCATAAGATTTTTCTTTTCTTCTCGTATAGAATTGTAAATATATGTCAGTCAATCAATATTTCTTTTCTCCAACTTCTTGGATGCCTCACCTTGCTAATACTAATTGTTAGTCTGTGACCCATTGACGAGGGGTTTCCGAGCTGAGGTGAGGCGACCATTCCAAGCTGAGACGGGCTAATTCGCGCCAATACCAGCTCGTTCAGCTCCATGACCAACCTAGATGACTGGCCCGACCCCGTTAATCCCGACCTCAGTTCTAGCTGTTCCGATGGGACATAAAGCTGCATCGCATTAAATGCTGTCAGACCCGAATTTAGTATAAATAGAGCTCCACCCTCTTCATTTAGGGGGCTCTCTCTCGCTATTAAATGTTCTCAGCTACTTTGCCAGCTCGGATATACTAATTATTTGTACGTTTGAGGGGAAAATCCGGGTCGTCACCCCGCATTTTCCTCCCTTTCTTTGTGCAGGTCTAATAGCCGACCAGGAAAGTACAGCTCGGAGACCGACCTGAAAAGTCCAGCTCGGTAAAAGCAGCTCCCAACTTCAACTGTAAGATTTCCAACCTCGACAGTTTGGCGCTGTCTGTGGAAAAACGACGAGTTCTTTTATAACTCTCTTCGCCACTCATTGAGAAACCATTATGGTGCAAACTAGAAGCCACAACATATCGGTAGAGGATTCGCCCAACCTGGAAGGGGACCTCGAAACCACGCAGGCGCCCAGCCAAAACCTAACCCAAGCCGACGTTGGAACGAGCCAACGTATACACTTAGCCACTCAAACCAACCCCACAGCAGAAGGAGACCCCAACTCCAGCCTGTCACCGGAGATAAGGATGATGCTGAGGATGTTCGAAGAACTTAAGGAGCAGGTAGCCCGGCTAGCTGAGGGCCCCCTGGCTCCGCAAGAGGCTGTGCCGCGGCCATCGCGTCCGCAATTCCACATCCCAGAGTCAAGGCGAAAACGGACGCAGGACGAGGAGGGCTTCCTAGAGCCGATACCAAGATCCGACGCGGCGAGAGGTAAAAGGGCGGCTCAAGCCGACCCCGAGCAGGCAAAGACCGCGGCTGCCATAGCCAAGGTCATCAACCAGCTCGGCGTAAGCCCACTCTCCCCCGAGGTACTGGCTACGCCTCTCCCCACCGGCAACCGAATGCCCAACCTGGCCGTCTATAACGGAGATGGAGACCCAGCCAGCCACCTGCTCAATTTTGATCACCACATGACTCTGCATGACATGCCAGATCTCATGAAGGCGAAGACATTCCCGACCACCCTGGTTGGCAATGCCTTGGATTGGTTCCAAAAACTTCGTCCTGGTTCAATTGCAAGTTTTCACCAGCTGGTTGAGGCTTTCCTGTCCCGGTTCGCGAGAAGCCGGCGCGCCACCCGCCATACTTCTATATTGCTGCTGGTGAAGCAGCATAGAGGGGAAAGTTTGAGGGCTTACACGGCCAGATTCAATGAAGAGTCCCTCCGAATTCCCAACCTAGAGGACTCTATGGCTCTGATGGCTTACCATAGCGGGCTCAGGTCGGGCCCCCTCACATCTTCCTTGGCAATCGACCCCGTGGATACTATATCTGAGCTGATGGTACGAGCAGAATGGTACATACACTCGGAGGAAATCCATCAGACGAAAAGGGATGATGACATGGAGAAGTAGGCTGGGAAGAAAGGAGAGGCCTCCTGAGCCCAACCTAGGGCCAAAGCCCAGAACAACCGAGGCAAGCAGCCTCAACAGCCAAAGCAGAACCCCCGGTTCACTATGTTCACCCCCCTTAACACCTCGAGGGAGCAGATTCTGATGGAGATCCAGTACCAGAACCACCTGCCTCCAGCTCCGAGAATGAAAGGCCGACCCGAGAAGCGCAATAGGACCAAATATTGCCGCTACCACATGGACTACGGCCATACCACCGAAGAGTGTAAAGACTTGAAACAGGAGATTGAGGCACTGATAGCCCGAGGCCACCTCCGGAGGTATATAGATCCGCAGCCGACCCGGAATCCGGACCAAAGGGATAGGGAGAGGAGTCCGCCCAGGCGCCAGGCTGGGGGCGGACGCTTGGCTGTGATTGAAACCATTGCGGGAGGTTTGGCGTCAGGGGGCGAGACCTCAGCAGGAAGGAAGGGTTATGTTCGTGCTGGGAGGGAATATGGACCAATGCGGGGACCGGCCCCGGAGATGCAGGAGCTCACCTTCTCCTCAGAAGACTTGGAGGGGGTGATATTGCCTCATGACGACCCACTGGTGATCAGCGCAGAAATAGCCAACTTCACCGTCAAAAGGTTGATGGTGGACACCGGGAGCTCGGCAGAAGTCTTATTCCTCAGCGCTTTTGAGCAAATGGGGTTGGACAGGAGCCGATTAAGGCCATTGAGGGGTACTTTAGCAGGTTTCACCGGGCAGTCCCACCAGGCCGAAGGGGTCATCAACCTCCCGCTGAAGCTGGAGGATGGGGATAAGTGGGTGTCGATGCAAGCCAACTTCATTGTAATGGATTGTAATTCCACTTACAATGGGATCTTAGGTCGGGTGGCGCTTAATCACTTCAGGGCTGTCCCCTCAACTTACCACCAGGCCCTGAAATTCCCGACCTCGGCCGGGGTAGCCACCATTCGCGGAGCCCAGCTCTCAGCTCGGGAATGTTATGAAAACTCACTCCGGCCCAAATATCAAACCGGCTGGGGTCCAGATCTGCCCGAAGAAAAGAGAGATGCTAAGAGAGGAAGCCCGTCTGAAGACCTTCAGGAGGTAGAGCTCTCCGATGAAACCAAGAGAGCAAAGATCGGGAGCGAACTATCTGCCAACCTCAAGAAAGGTGTAAGCCAATTTCTTTTAAAGACTGAACATGTGTTTGCCTGGTCTGCCTCTGACATGACAGGAATTGATCCGAATGTGATTGAGCATCAACTGAATGCAGACCCAAATCACTATCCGGTAAAGCAAAAGCACCGGCACTTCCATTATGATAAGCAACAAATCATAGCAGAAGAGGTGGACAAGTTGGTGGACGCTGGCCACATAAAGGAAATACAATACCCAACCTGGTTATCTAATGTGGTGCTGGTGACTAAGTCCTCAGGTGGATGGAGACTGTGTATTGATTTCACCAACCTCAACAAAGCCTGCCCCAAGGACTGCTTCCCCCTACCACGGATTGACCAGATGGTGGATGCCACCTTCGGATTCGAGCTACTCTCCTTCATGGATGCCTTCAAAGGTTATAATCAAATCAAGATGGCTCCCGGAGACAAAGAGAAGACCGCCTTCACCACCGATAAAGGACTCTACTACTATGAGGTCATGCCTTTTGGCCTCAAGAATGCTGGAGCCACGTACACTCGGATGGTGAACAAGGTCTTCAAAAATCAGATTGGCCGGAATATGAAAATCTATGTAGATGACATGTTGGTCAAGAGCAGGAGGGCGGAAGACCATGTAGCCGACCTGGCTGAAGCCTTCGCCGTAATGGAGCACTTTGGAATAAAACTGAACCCGGAAAAGTGCGCATTCGGCGTCAAGGCAGGCAAATTCCTGGGCTTCATGGTCACAGCCCGCGGAATAGAAGCCAACCCGGAGAAGGTCCAGGCGATACTTGACCTGGCGCCACCGACCTGCGTGAAGGACGTCCAGGTGTTAGCAGGCAAGGTCGCGGCGCTGAGCAGATTCATGTCCAGGTCGGCTGACAAGTGTGCTCCTCTGTTCAAAATATTGAGGAACCCTAAGAACTTTGAATGGACTGAGGAATGCCAGAACGCCTTCCAAGAGCTGAAAAGGTATCTAGCTTCGCCACCCCTGTTATCCCGACCTGAGGTGGGGGAGGAGCTAATACTATACTTAGCATGCTCGGGAACAGCAGTGGCGGCGGCACTAGTCCGAGAAGAAGGAAAGGAGCAGAAACTGGTCTATTATGTTAGCAAAACCTTGCAAGGGGCCGAGGCGAGATACTCCTCCTTGGAAAAACTCGCCCTCGCGCTCATCACAGCGGCAAGAAAGTTGAAGCCATACTTTGATGCTCATCCAGTTAAGGTCATGACTGATGCTCCGCTCAAGTCCATCATGCACAAGCCAGAGGCGTCGGGCAGGCTACTAAAATGGGCAGTTGAGCTGAGTCAATTCGACATCACCTACCAGCCCAGGACAACCATCAAAGCCCAAGCCATTGCGGACTTTGTTGTAGAATGCACTGGCCGAGCAGAGCATGACCCGGAGGATGTGTGGAAGGTCCATGTGGATGGGGCCTCAGGGAAGTCCGGAAGCGGAGCTGGGGTGGTCATCCTCGACCCAACCCGGCATGAGCACCAGTACTCCCTCAAGTTCACCTTCCCGGCGTCCAACAATGAAGCAGAATACGAAGCGGTGATTGCAGGACTGAAAATTGCAGCTCAGCTCGGGGCACAGACAGTCGACCTGAGCACCGACTCTCAATTGGTCTCTAGTCAGATATCGGGAGAGTTCGAAGCCAAGGACAGTGCTATGCTAGCCTACCTCAACAGAGTCAAGGATTTGACCTCAGCGCTCAGAAGGTTCACGATACAGCAGATTCCTAGGGAAGAGAATATGAAGGCTGATGCCCTGTCCAGGTTGGCCTTGGGCGAAAGCCGACCTGCCCTGGTCCATGTGGAGGAAGTATCCGAACCTAGTATTCAGTTGGGAGTACAGGCAGTAGCCGAGCTCAATCTAAGTCCAGATTGGACCAAACCAATCATGGACTACTTGGAGGGGGTATGACCCCAGAAGATGAAAAAGCAGCTCGGAAACTCATGAAACAGGCCTCAAGGTTTGTCATAATCGCCGGGCAACTCTATAAGAGAGCCTACACCTGGCCTCTTTTGAAATGTGTTGGACCCGATGAAGAAAACTATGTACTCCGGGAGATTCATGAAGGGGTATGTGGAAACCACTTGGGGGGCAAAGCTCTGGCTCGGAAGGCATTAAGGCAAGGCTATTTCTGGCCAACCTTAGAACAAGATGCCAAAGAGTATGTAAAAAAGTGCGACACCTGCCAGAGGTTCGCCAACGTGCAAAGGAAGCCTGCTGTGGACCTCACAGTGATGGTAAGCCCATGGCCATTCTATCAGTGGGGTCTAGACATCATCGGCCCGTTGCCGACCGGTGTCGACCAAAAGAAGCACGCCTTCGTAGCTGTAGACTATTTCACTAAATGGCCCGAGGCTGAAGGTGTTGCTAGAATAACAGAAAAGGCAGCTTGGGATTTCGTATAGAAAAACATCATTTGCCGATTCAGGGTGCCGAAAGTCATCGTCACTGACCACGACAAACAATTCGACAGTGCATATTTTTGAGGCAAATGTGCTGAGATTGGGATCGACCTCAGATTCTCATCTATTGCTCACTCTCAAAGTAATGGCCAAGTTGAAATGACTAACCAAATCATTTTGCAGGGCCTGAAAACCAAGCTGGAGGAAGCAGAGGGCCAATGGGCATCAATTCTTCCCGAGGTGATGTGGGCTCAACGGACTAACACCAGTTCGGCCACGGGAGAATCGCCATTCGAACTGACCTTCGGCACTCAAGCGGTGCTGCCAGTGGAGATCGGGTCTCCGACCAGTAGAACCCTCCACCATGACCCTGAAACAAATGGAGCACGAATCCGTGAAGAGCTCGACCTCGCTGAAGAGCTCCGAGCTAAAGCTCAAATCAGAATGCTTGCCAGCAAAGCTGCCATGAAAAGAGCCTTTGCCAAACAGGTCAAGCCTAAGCCTATCAAGGTTGGCGACCTCGTACTCAGAAAGACCATCTTTTTGCCGCGCTCCGTTTACAAGCTCTCTCCGACCTGGGAAGGACCTTACGAAGTCGTGAAAGAAGTCCGACCCGGGACCTTTTACCTTCGCGACAAGAACGGAAAACTGTTGAAAAATGCATGGCATTCAGAACATCTGAAGCGGTATTTTGTCTAAAACGACCCCGAGTCGAAACATTTTGTAAAACGGCCCCGAGCCGAAACATCTTGTAAAGGCCCCGGGCCAAGACATTACTTGTACAAATTCAATACAATGCAATTTTGTAAAACTAGTGTAATGCCCGACCTAGGAATCGGTACACAAACCGGCGCAATGCCCGATCCGGGCCCAAGTGCTACAACTACAAAATTACTCCAACTCGGATTAACGCAGTGGCCACGCTTAATCACGAAGTAAACCAGCTCGGACTAAGTTCCAGCTCGGGTATAATCAATAACAACATGATTAATTTTGCCAGTTCGGATTAAGGTCCAACTCGGTGCATTCCGGCTTCAGGTCGGTATATTTGTCAACATTAGTTTGACCAATTTTGTAACGGACTGACGAGTTCGATTTGGTAACGATTATAAAGTTGCCCCGATTATACCGGCTCGGATTAGGATGGTAAATCATTTAATCACATCCAGCTCGGTTCATTAAACTTAAGTTTGAATGGTCCATTAAATTGGTCCGACCCCACTTACTTAAGAAAAAATTTGCGAAAAGAAAAGTACATGTGTACGAACTCAATTAAAACGCAAATGAAAATAAAGCAAACATTTCATTAAAATTGAAAGGTGTTTACAAAAGCCCAGCTCGGGCGAGATTACAATAACCCAACTTGAGAAAAATTACAAAATCTATTTTTGCGCAGCGACAGAGGTGGTGGCCTCGGCTTCATCCCCAACCTGGTCCAGGCCCTTCTGGACAAACTCAGTAACCTCCTTGGCTTGGGATGTCAGGTCAGACGGAAGCTCGGGGATCTCCCAGAACTCCGGCAGCGGAACCTCCAAGATCTCGATATAGTCGTTCTTGGTGGCTGGGAAGGTCTTCGCTTTCTCCTGAGCTACGACTTGACCTCGGAAGTAGAATTCCATTTCCGCATACTTCGCCACGGCCCCGCCTTCCGTAGCCAACCAATCCACCGCCGCGTCACTGGACTTGAAGGCCTCCACTGCCTTCTCCCCCTAGACGCCGACCCGCTCCACCAGATCCTTTAACTTAGCTTCTGCCTCCCGTTTCTCTCGCTTATAGCGATCAACATCCTTGGCCGCGGCTTCGCGTCGGTCCTTTTCCAGTTCCAGCTCTTTCTTCAGGCGGTCGATCTCCGCCGTATCCGCCTTCTGCCTCTGAGCGACCTCCTCCCTCACGGTATCAAGCTCGGCTCGGGCATCCACATATCGTTGCTCAAGCTCGACGCAGTGAGTTTGGGCCTTGATTAGGAAGCTGGGGGCCGAGAGGATATGGGACTCGGCCTGTTTAGCAGAAAATAAAGCAATCAACCGAGCTAAAAATACAACCTTACCAGAAGATGGTTTAGGACTCACCGTGACTATGGCCGTCCTCAGATCAAGCGAGAGTTGCTCCGCGGGGACCGTCGCCAGCTTGGGGTCGCGATCCACCTTGGACGCCGCCATGAAGTTTTTGTCGGGAGGGCTCACCTCCGTGGCCTTACCCTTCCCAGAGTGTTCGGGCCGAGGCTGCTTTCTGCTCTCGGGTCGGGAGGAAGAGCTCTCCGGGATCGCTAAGCCCGAGCCCGATTTCTTTGGCAAAGGGGACCCCGAAGCCCCTTTTGAGGAGACCTTGGGACTGACCTCTCGTCCTTGGCCGCTGGGGCGCTGCCTTTGTCCTTGAGCAGTACCTCCCAGTCCTGACCGAGCCGAGGCGTCGCCACTGACCTCACTCTTTCTCCGCACCTGGGCATATGCAAGCTTCCTCATGTCCGCCATATCTGCAAAAAGTAGAGCAAATAGGTGAAAAAGAGTCGAAGACCAACCCAAAAAGGCTAACAAATAGAGCCATGGGGAGGTCGGGCGCCGATCCTGCAACTGACCCTCTTCTGAGCAAGATCCTGCGTCCCCTTCTGGGTCGGGAAGCAGGTGGGTATGATCCCTCGAGAGGTCGGGCTCCCTACCAAACAACTTGGAATCCCAGATTCGCTCCCATTTCAGCACGCTGTCAATGTCTATCAGTGTCCCGGGCGCGGGCTTGAGCACTGCGACTTCCCTGAGTTCCTCATTCGAGAGCTTAGGGTCATCGTTGGTAGTCTTCCTCAGGCTCGGGATCCAGTCCAGCCTGCACCCAGAGTTCACGGACGACTCCACCCAATAATAGTCATTATGCCAGCCCTTGTTAGAGGAGTGCCACTTGGTGAATATGGAGTTGCCGACCCGAGCTGCGAAGTGGAACTACCCTGGCTGCTTCGGGTTGGGTTTACACACGAAGAAATGCCTGAACCTACGCAAGGTCGGCTCCACTTTCTTCTCTAGGCAGAACACGTAGAAGGCCACCATCACGGCCCAACCATTCGACGACATCTGACCTGGGCTGAGCTCGAAATAGTTCAGGATTCCAATAATGAAGCCAGGGAGGGGGAGTTGGATGACGTCGAACGCCAGGTCATATATGGTGAAGTGGTCGACTGGGGGGTAACACGCCGATTCCTGCCGACCTGGAACCTTCAGCTTGTGATGCTGATCAACCGACCAGTTCCTCAGCCTTGCGTTCGCCATCTGCACTGTAGAATGGCACTCACGCTTGCAACAGGCGAACAGTTGCTTGATCCTCTTCCCTCGAATTGAAGAAGCACTGGCTGAAGCCGAGCTCCGAGGTCGAACAGCACTGACTGGGACAGCTTCGATCGGCTCGGTGGCAGAGACCCTGGCTAAGAACTCTTGTGGTATCTCGATGCCCTCCAGTTGATTTAGCGGCTCCTCATCATCCCTGTCATCGAAGTCTCCCAGGTTGGCCAAAGGATCCTCCTCTGCTTCCTTTTGCACCAATCTGACCCCAATAACTTGGCAATCATCGTCGCTCTCCCCGCGACCAGATTTTCGAGCCGGCCCTGAAGACGAACTGGCACTCCCTCCACTACGGACCCTGTTTGAGGTGGATGCCGAGCTCGGTGGACTCTCATCTCCACCATAGGACCTTACTTCCATAGCCTGATAATCTTCCGATTCCGACCTCCCCATCCTGTCTACAGCAAATATAAATGTACAGGAATGACTAAAGGGAGTCGGGACGTACCTACTGCTATTGACTACGGAGTACGACCGACTAAGCTGGGTTCGAGCTAAAAATTCCTGAGAAGATTCTTTTCGAGCTAGTTGCGTCCGACCACTCTGGTGTCTGACCTGAATTCCTTTAAAAATTGAAAGCGAAGTGTGAAATGAATCTCAGATGATGTGTATTTATAGGCACCCCTAAAAGTCGCCTCGGGTAGCTCAAACGTCGCGTCTCGTCAGAACCGCCAGGTGACGTGGCAGCCATCCGTTGGGCATGCACCGCTGATGTGGCCATCCCAAACTCTGTCGGGGTCGGACACCTACAACTCGGGAGGAACTTCTAATTCTAGATCTCACCCTTTCGATCTCGACTTGGGGGAGGGGGAATTGATGAGGGGTTCCCGAGCTCAGGTGAGGCGACCATTCCGAGCTGAGACGGGCTAATCTGCACCAATACAGCGTTCAGCTCCATGACCAACCTAGATGACTGGCCCGACCCCGTTAATCCCGACCTCAGTTCCAGCTGTTCCGATGAGACATAAAGCACTGATGGGACATAAAGCTGCATCGCATTAAATGCTGTCAGACCCGAATTTAGTATAAATAGAGCTTCACCCTCTTCATTTAGGGGGCTCTCTCTCGCTATTAAATGCTCTCAGCTAATTTGCCAGCTCGGACATACTAATCATTCGTATGCTTGAGGGGAAAATCTAGGTCATCACCCCGCCTTTTCCTTCCTTTCTTTGTGCAGGTCTGATAGCCGACCAGGAAAGTACAGCTCGGAGACCGACCTGAAAAGTCCAGCTCGGTAAAAGCAACTCCTAATTTCAACTGTGAGATTTCCAACCTCGACACCCATATTTGTAGTTAATGCATAATTGTTTTATAAGCCTAATACTTAGAAATCTAGGGATTACCTATAAATAAGTTTTATGGCTATTGTAATAGGTGTAGTAAAACAAGAGAGGTGAGACTTTGTAAGAGAGTGCTTGTAACGAGTTCATTATATATTGAATTATTCTTCTGCTGCCCGTGGACGCGGGCTTTAGGCCGAACTAAGTAAATTCTTGTATTCGTCTAAATTTCTCGTTTACTATGCGTTATAACCTTGAATTATCATAACAAACTAGTATCGAGAGTTAGGTTGAGGGTAGATTGACAAGAAAATCAACTTTACAAAGAAAAAGGCCAGGAAAGCTTACAAAAAGCGATAAAATTGTTCGCGAGTGAAACTTGACAAATTATATATCGTTGGACTCATCTTGACACAAGGATTCTAATGGTGGTCTTCGCGCAAGCTAAAACTCGTCGAAGAGCCGTCAGGAAAAGAAAAACAGAAGTGGGTCACGTCGGAGTTATTTTTTTTTCGGAGCTATCTTGTGAAACGTGAAACATATCAAAAAAATCTTCGTCGTCACGAGAGGAGTTCGTTGGTGGTGGTTTTCTTTGAAATCAGAGGTCGGTGGTGGCTAGATTCGCATCTTAAAGTTGATGAACGACGAAGTGGTGGTTGACATCATTGGAGTAGTTTGTTCGAAGCGTGGGAGACGTAGTTGTTCTCATATTCAGCCAGAGATCACAGTGGTACTGTTGACGCGTTGATCCAATGGCCAGATCTTGGTTCGCATACAGGTTGGATCGTGGTTCTTTTTGTTTTCATTGTAGGTTGTTTTGTTTTTCCTTTATTGCAAGTGACGGGTTGCTAACTTTGTGAAGTTAGGTTGCTAATGTATTAGTGTTGGGTCAAACGTTTTGGCTTGGTCAAAATTAGGTTTGAAGTGTGTGTTTTGAGTAAACCAGGATAGCTACAACCTCAAAAAGTTTGAAATCGATATATTTGACGAGAGGAGTATTTTCAGTCGTTGGAAAATCAAGTTCCAGGCATTCATGGTGATGCAAGGTCTATGGAATATCACTGAATGAAAGATTTCGAAAGAGATAAAACCCAAGGATAAGGAAGAGTTACAAGCGAGAGCTATAAGCCCAATACACTTGACAATGATAGATGATGTATTGTTGGAAATTACTGAAAAGACAACTTGGAAGGCTATAACGGATCTTTATGCATCCAAATCTCTTACAAATCGTCTCTACCTAAAAAAGAGATTGTATAATCTTCGGATGAAAGAAGGTACCGCCCACTTAGAAATATCTTGATGAGTACAATTCCATTGTTATGGAACTGAAGAACATAAGAGTCAAAGTTGATAATGAAGATCAAACCCTTATATTGTTGAATTCTTTACCGCCCTCATATGAGAATTTTGTCAATACTCTGTTATATGAATTGAATAAAATTAGTTTGGATGATGTGAATTTTACACTGAAATCCAAAGATCTTTCAAAGAATTTCCTGGGGAATAGAGTGAAAGTTCTAGGTAAGGGTTTATTGAGTAAAGGGGAAACACATATGAGAGGGAGATCTTTGGGGAAGTCAAAATCAAAATCAAGAAAGAAAAGACACTATTATGAGTGTGGGAAACTAGGTCACTTGAGGAAGAATTGTCCAAAAAGAGATAGATATAAGAGTTCAGCAAATGTGGTAAATGCTGTTGAGGGCGAGAGTTTTAGTGATGTGGAGGTTTTGTCTGACAATACTGGACAATAGGAAAATCAATGGATTCTTCACACAGGTGTATCATTCCACATGTGTCCTAAGAGGGACTGGTTTTCTTCTTACTCTAAGAAGAATTGGAGGGTCTACCTAGGCAATGGTTTCACTTTGAAAGTGGTCAGACAGGTATTGTGAAAGTCAAGATTTTCGATGACATTGTTAAATCTTTCAAATGTTGGCATGTCCCAAAGTTGAAGAAGAACCTAATTTCTCTTGGGCGTTTGAATTCTCGTGGTTGCAAATTTTGTGGCGACAAAGGTGTTCTAGAAGTGACAAAAGGTTCTGAGGTACTCTTGAAAGGGATTTTGGGAATAAGACTATATGTTCTTCAGAGGAGTATGGTTAAAAGTGTTGGGGCGATAGCTTCTAGATCAAACTGCGGTATCAGGGAACATGTGGAGCTAGGTGATACAATTCCAAGGGTTCCGAGTTATGATAGACATGGTACGCAGTACAGTTCTGAGAAGCTGGGATGACAGGTTGAAGAATCTCACGGAGATGGCGATGCAGTTCTGGTGGTTTATGCTTCGTCTGTTGTAGAGACGGGTGCGCATAAGTTGAGCTCCCAGGGTGAGGTTCGTTGTCCAAGTGCATCTCAGTGGGTTGGTGTTGTGGGTAAAGTGAACATTTTTCACAAAGGTTTATTCGAGGACGAGATGGAACATTTGTCACGTGTTTCGTGTTCGAGTATTGGTAGCATTGGAGGTGCTATGGGTTGTCCTCGGGATGATGTTTCACAGGCAAACAGTGTTGGCAGTGGGGATATGGCGCTACGGGGACATTGAAGTTTTATGATGGAGTTTCTCAAATGTCTGCAGAGCATTGTAGGTGTTTGTCTGGTCTTCGGGATGACCAAGGTGATACCAAGAAGCAAGTTCAGTCAACGTGTCTGGATTTGGAGTAGTATGAGCAGTGTAGAGCAGTAAGCCCTTTTAAGGGGGTTGAGTCCCAGTGGGGATTCCTTGGCAGGAGAAGGAGAATGGATTACGTTCTTACATCAAAAGCTTCGTCGTCGCGAAAGGAGTCCGTTGGTAATAGTTTTGTCGAAATTGGAGCTCTGATATCAATTTGTTAGGAGTTTCACATGGTAAACTAGAGAGCAAAAAAAATAATTTCTCCCGCATGGGAAGATTAGGAGAATAATGAGTTACTAATAAAAATGTGTAGGCTCAAGACCCAATAACTTAAGCTTTTGGGTCAATAGTGAACTCTACATGTGTGTTGAGGCCCATTTATTCTTTAATTCTATGGGCTCGCCACAATAAATTGGTATCAGAGCCAATGATTTGATGATATTCGCCCGGACTCTCGAAGAATTATGGTGGACTATCGTGATGGACTCTCAAGGGAGTTAGGCACAGGGCTCGAACGATGGAGTAGGGACACGATAAGCATAATTCTTAGGCTATACTCTCAAAGTTGTATGAGGTTACAGTAACGCGATGGAACAAGACTTGGTTGATTTGAGTGATTCTAAGTGAGCTCATACGAGAGTAAGGTTGCAGAGCCTCATGGTTGGTCTTCGGTGCACAAGAAAGAGCTACTGGAGTTGACATGGTAGTAGCTAAAGTGCGTGGTTGATCTGGGGTGCACAAGGAAGAATTACTGGAGCAGACATGGTAGTAGCTAAGGTACATGGTTGATTTGGAGTATTTAGAGCTCCGTGCATAGCCTCTTTATTCGATGCTTAGCAATTCTAAAAGTGTTTAAAACTGCTAAACAAGAAGGTGTTTGATGGGCTAATCATTTCAAATAGCAAGACATTTCGGCAATGAATGTGGATCAAGGGGGGATTTTCACATGTGAAAATGTGGAAATGTCTTGCTATTTGAAATGATTAGCCCATCAAACACCTTCTTGTTTAGCAGTTTTAAACACTTTTAGAGTTGCAAAGCACCGAATAAAGAGGCTATGCACGGAGCTCTAAATACTCCACTGACTTTGACAGTTTATGCATCACAGAACTCCATTTGTTTTTTAGCTAGACCTCATTGTAGGCATTCCTCTATTGATGAAGGTAATGGTTTGTGCCAAAGTACGCTCCAAGCTTTAAGTGCTCTTAGACACCCTAAGTAGTTGTGTTATGAAGTGAGATATGTCTAACCTATTTCTATCTTAAAGTTCGTTGCACCATTAGGGCTATGAATGTATTCCACCGGTATGAAACAAGGGGATTTATCCCGATGCAGAAAAGCGTTGTTGGACTCCATGCCACCCTATGAACATGTTTATGAAGGCATGGCTTTTCAAATGTTTCTCGAAGACGAGGCCAACAAATCATGCAATTTGAGACTACTCATGTTGTTAGATTTTAACTCGGTCAGCCAAAAATCCCATTGCTCCAGATAGAGATTTGCTCAAGTGTTAGGGATTAGCCAATGGTTTCTCACAAGCCAAAGGTGACAGATAGCACCCAACGTCTTTTCTCAAGGCAAACACTCCAATACTTAAGTTAACCTGTAAAAGCTTGGTGAGCTTAAATGAAGAAGATAGATAGTTCAAATCTTAGTAATGAAATTATTGTGTTAATTCTAAGCACCTAGAGATAAAGGAGGATGACCAGTGATAATTACGCTAGTGTGAGGTGGTTTGACACCCACTCTACAAAAGCCTTCTTTGCCTCACCTACGCCTTTTCTTAGATTCTGAGATTTAAAATCTACTTTATGCGATAAATATATTTTACTTGCATGGCAAATCATTTTCTGGCGTATGAAACACATACCCTCTTCTAATCGGTCAAGGTCAATTTTCCCCTCGTCTACCTTCTAACCATCTATTATTAAATACAGAAAGAAGTACAATTTCAAAAATGATTTGATTAAATCTCCAAATGCAAAAAATACTCATAGGACGATAAGTTTCCATAAGAGAGTTTTGGCAAATTCGTTGTCATGATACCTAAAGCTAGTGCTAATCGATATTATATCCTTGTAATATCAATACAACCTTGGAAAATAAATGATAATAAAAATGATTTTTTTTTTTCAGCATAAATACCCACCAAAAGGAAAAACAAAGAAAAAAAGAATTGAGTTCAAAAGTCTGTTAACGATACCATTCTCTTGATCGATCTAGACTGATTCTACCCGTAGGGCTTGTTTAGATTCAGAATGAAAAAAAAATAGTATAAAGAAATGTAAAGGAAAGAGATGGGAAGAAATAAATGTTGTTTAGAATGGGCAAAGTTTATAATTAAATGTTGTTTAGAATGGGTAAAGTTATAATTAATCAAACAAAATAAATAAAATAAAAGTTCATAAAGGATTATATGCATTCTTTGTTTGAATTGAAAAGGAAAGGAAAGAGAAAGATAAATCTTAATAAGCAAGTTTCATAAACTTTTCAAAGATACAAGTGTAATATGGTTTAATTTAATTTTTGTGTTTTTGAAAGTTGTATGTATCCAAATTTTGCACAACTAATCTCACTAGGTTAAACCTCCAATGGCCCTAAGAGAACTCGAACTGGCGACCTCTAGAAAGCACACCTAAACCCTGACCAGTTGAACTATCCCTAAGCGATAATATAGAAATATGAGGAGTAATATAGCCATTATGCAATCATTTAAATCAAATCACCCTAATTTGGGGTAATTAGAAAAAAATAGATTTTATAGATCCCCAAAACCCACCACAAACCCCCTAATCCAAACAAGATAAAGGAATTGAAAATCCCCCCAAATGCAATCGCTTCCCCCAAATCACTCGATCCAAACATAACCTTGAAGAAACTTTTCTTTTCTTTTCTTTTCTTTTTCTTTTTTTTCTATGTAGCTCACCGCAGATGTTGCTTGTTGAAGTCTAGCACTATAAAATAACAAGAACTGCAACTAATACATTAACTAAGAGACCCTTCAAGTGACAACCAAGAACGTTGATATGGTATGACAGAAGTTCAGTCACAATATGATTAATGATAGAATTTGTAGCAACTGGAGACTAGGTGATATTTTGAGTTAGATTAACCTTTGTTTTTTCCTTTTGTTTGCACATTTGTAATGTTTTGTTGAGATTAATGATATCTCTTTGCTTATTTAGCACCCAAAAAAAAAAAAAAAAAAAAAAAAAAGAAGAAGAAGAAGAAGAAGAGAGAAAGAGACCCCCTTCAAGTAAGAAAGATACTACACTGATTGGGAATCAAAAGAGCTTTATAACTCTTTAGGGGAACTCAACAATATGACCTAAATCGTCCTTTGGGCAAACTCTAGGTATGAATGCAAAACCACAAAGAGGGACAATCATGGAAAAGCATAATAGTTGTTTCCTGTTCTCGAAGTATCCGGGGAAAAAAATAATAATAAACAAATTAAAAATATAAATACACAATAATACCAAGTGGCCCATTTAAACACCACAACATTTTGATTGAATCATATTTCTCGGAAGCCCATTGGTAAGTTGAAGCAGGTATAACGTGATTTACCTCATATCCAGTTGCAGTCCTTGCAGTGAAACTCTCAAGCGGAGGTGAGGACCTTCAGGATTATTATATATCATCAAAAGACATCTAAGGACATCTAAGGCTCCGTTTGTTTGCCGTAAAATAACTTGCTTGTAAAAAATATTTTTAGTAGAAAATATTTTCTTGAAAAATATTTTCAGAGGAAAATATTTTCCCGAGCTCCGTTTGTTTGCCGTAAAATAAATTGTTAGAGGAAAGTATTTTCCTAAAAAATAGAATACTGAAAAATATTTTCTGGTGTTTGAATGTACAATAAAAAATATTTTCTGACATGAGATTTATATAAAAAAAAATATATAAACATAAAATAAGGGTGATTAAATTCCGAAAAATATTTTTATCTCCCAAAGAAATGAAAATATTTTTTCAAATTTTGAACTAGCCGTCATTTTTGACCGGAAAATATTTTTTAGTTGACCAATTTTTCGGTGTTACCAAACACCGGAAAATCTCCAAAAAAGTAGCCTACCATTTTTGATCAGAAAATATTTTTCGGTTGACCAATTTTCTGGTGTTACCAAACACCTGAAAATCTCCAAAAAGTAGCCCACCATTTTTGACTGGAAAATATTTTTCGGTTGACTAATTTTTCGGTGTTATCAAACACCATAAAAGTAAAAAAATGTTTTCCGAAAGAATATTTTACGGCAAACAAACGGAGCCTAAATCAACCATAGTTTCCACTCCTGAAAGAATAATTTAATTATGAATTGACTATTAAAGAAAAGACACAGAGACATCGTGATCACGTACCCAAGCGGATGAAATCGTGGCTCAAAGACATATGATCGTGAATGGATATTAGTAGCTGAAATTATGTAACTCGTCAGAGGTTGATCATATATTAAGAATAGCCATCACACATCGAAGGTTTTCCAACATCATTGCCTATATACAAGCCATATAGCAGCTCATGAGAACTCAAATAGCTCAAAAGACACCCCCTACCACCCACTTTCTCTTTCCCCCAAAAAAGGAACCAACTTTACTCTCTTAATTCTAGTACTTTCTCAGTTCATCAATTAGCTGCAATCATCGATCCACGAACTAGAAAAAGAATCAACCATTCCATATCATGACAGTTAACTAGAGAGAGCAGGACAATATCTTTTACGCTTTTCACTATGTATTTTCTAAATGCTATAACGCTTTTTCATTATTTCTAGAATCTACTACCAATCTGGCCAAGAGCAGTACAGTGATTGCAAAAATGAAGATGCATTTTTGCTATTTATCATGTGTATAATTTTTTGTTTCTCAACCCCTAAAACCTGAAGAAAACCTTTTAAATTAATGCACATTTGAGATAATACACGTCTGTTAAAGAAAAAGAGAGATCAAAGAGCAGGAAAGAGAAAAGTAAAAAGAACAAAACAAGAAACATACATCTTCAACCAGTAAAGCATTCAACCATTTGATTCCTCCAAAGATTGATACCTTTAGGATGAGTTGTCAGCCATTTAACCCACAGCAAAATCAATTACATGAATGAACCACAGAATAGGAACCATCACCTGCCATAACTTTCTATCATGAAATCAAACCATCAGCACCAAAAGTAATCTCTGTCACAAGGATACGCCCCCCAAACGCTTAAAAGAACAGGGAAAAATGAAGGTTCAATCCACATCAAGCACTCTAGAGAAGGATCTCTGAAATTTAAAACCAATTAGTGCCCCTGTTTTTGAGCTGTCCACATGAAGACATACCATACCACCTATAATCACTCAGTGGAAAGAACCAAATCCATGATCGACTACGCCTTTACCATATGACACAACGGACAAAAAATTCAATACGTCTTCTCCTATCACAGCTCCTCTTAATTTTATTTAACTGAAAGTACTAAGTATGCAATCATTTTCACAACTGAATATTCAGCACATCATTTCATAATCACTTGTCAAGATGTAGTATCATTTGAACATCATGTTGAAGGATTCATTTATCAATCTGGATTTATCTGACAAAAGACTCACTCAATTTGATTGGATAATATGGAAGCAGTTGAATACCTACATTTGTTTGTGGAGATACTAGATTAGAATATTAGAACATACATTTCGGGAAAACTGCAAACTTCTTTCCCTAAAAAAAATTCTGACATAAAGCATAATTTCCTCATGCTAAACCTTCCAATTTATGCCTCTCCTACCCCACCATCTCTCGCTTCAACTAGTTAGTTGATGGTGAAACCCTCGTGTTCTAACACATACACAATACACCCTGAGGCCAATAAAAGAATAAAGATGGAGAGAGAAGAAAAATGCAAAAGAAAAGAGAGCACAATTATTCTAGTTCTCCGTTAAGGAACTCATAAAATACTTCATAATTCTCCCATGTGATGAATTCTTCTACCTTTCATATGTTTATGTCTTGCTATGAGTTGCTAGATCTTTCTAGGTGGGACTAAATGTGAAAACACACAGAACTAGACCTGTATCATGGCTAAAAGCAATCTAATTTTCAAATGCCTAAATGAAAATAAACTGGCCTTGAGCCAATAAAACTCCCCAGAGGAGACACGATAGTTGAGATATTAGATCATCTCAATATAACATAAACTACCCAGGAAGAAGACTATATTCAACGCACCATAACAGATATTCAAACATCCAATTTAAGTCAAAAGGAACACAAGTAAAAGAATTCAAAAATCTCTATTGATAGGGCTTCTTCCTATACCTATGAAGTCCATAAAGATTGTACATCCTCAAATTCTCCAGCAATATTAAAATATGCATTTGTCAAAAATCAGTATCTAAAAATCTTACCTATTACTTAAATCAAAATATTTAAATAAAATCATCGACAGCAGTGAGAAAGCTGAAAACTTCCATGCTACCATACTAAAAATATTGATTTTAGAATGGTGAATGAAAACATCAGAAAGCAAAACAGTTCATGAACAATTAAATTTGGAATGGAGAATGAAAACATCAGAATAAAAAACAGTTTACGAGCTGTCTGGTTTATTTTCAACTTCAGCAGTTTAACCTGCTATGTTCATGTAAAGAAGGCACCATTTATAAAAAATCGCTTATCTCCATCAAACTGATAAGGCAAATCTAGGCAATCCTACTAAAACTGTATCAGTCACTCAATTAACTGAAATACCAGGCGCTGCCCATGATTTGACTTAGCTGTGGGGAAGTAGCTGCAAATATCGTACACAATATTTTTGGCAACAGAAAGGCTTGCAAACCCAGCATCATCTTTATACCTTGGAAAGCAAGGGGATGCATACCTCCAACTGTGGCCCTGGAAAATGCAGGGGACCAATCAATAATATCCTAGAATTAAACTTCACAGTGTGCCAATCAGTATGAAGTAGCATAAGTGTAATTATCTATGTTCACCAGTACTGAATAATCAAAATCAAACAGCAAGAATAGTAACACACCTGTTGAGATATCAGTTCAAATAAATCTATGTCATGAACTTGATTACAATGAAAGTGATTACAAAAAGCTAGATGGTTATAAGTGTTTCAATTCGCTGTCGCAATTACAGGTAGCCAAACAGGAGTTTCAATGTCATTCCATATAGCATTGGACCCTAAATCACAAGTAAACATCTGCATAATGCTAAGAGAAAACAAGAATTGTGGGCAGGCTAGCTCTTGATGTATGTTCACCAAATCAACCATTGCATGTTGAAGGAAGCAACACGCTCCTAAGAAAATAAATATTTAAAACCCTCACACCTCTCGACTCTTCAGGAACATAGCAGTGATTCACTCAATGATTCAAGCATATAGGGCATGTGCTTGCCATGTTGTTAATGTTTGATGCTTACATAGATCTACTAATTTCGGACACATGGAGATACATCTTTGATGCTTCCAATAGTACGTGATGCTTTGCCTCTGAAAATGAATGAGTCACAAGATATTCAAAACCTTCATAAAACCCACCATAGAGCCTCTGAAAATGAATGAGTCACAAGATATTCAAAACCTTCATAAAACCCACCATAGAGCCACAAACAAGAATTCAAATAAACAATAATAATAGTTGATACATTTATTTCTCTGCAATTCTTGATACAATTTTCTTGATAGATTTAGATACATACTCATGGTTAAGAAGGTTACCAAGGCCTCAGGTAGAAACTCTATCATGTTATCTTGCTACTTACACCATTGTTTGGGCAAATAAGAGGAATGAGATCCTATCACAAAAGTGAAAAAATAGTGAACCCCTTGACAGAATATTATCTAATATAACTAGTACTTTTAGCAGAAATTAGGTTTTTCAGTTCCACCAAATGCTCATCGTTTGAAATATGGAGTGTGATTCGAAAATTTGTCAATAATGCTTCCTGTTCCCAAGTTAAGGGGCCAGAAGCATACAATGCCCCCAAAGTGCAGCGATAAGCATGCAATTCTAACCTATGGACTCTTGCCACCACTTCCTCTTCCGGAGGATGAGGACAGCTCTTTTCCTCATCCATTGAACCATAAGAGAACTCTGCATCACTACAAATGGAATCTGTTACTTGACAAGGAACAGGTACACAATGACTACAAAAATTATTTGGACTTCTAGTAGTGGCACTACAACTACCAACTGAGGAAGCATCACTATCATAACCATTAGGTTCTGAACTTCTCGTTGGTGAACAGTCAAGGTCTCTGTCTAGATTTTCTCTCTCCAACTCGATACATACATATGAGTCATTGTTAAAGGAAGTATGCATGTATTTTTCACCCAAAATTTCTCCTGGGTAAAAAACAGCATCTACCTTTTTCAAGACTGGTGCTGAAATCACTCTTTCTCTCCTGCCATCCTTCTCAATTACCCTTATTTTCTCTAGATATCTGGTTGGCGATTCAATGATTGATGAGCAGTAAGGGGACATTCTCTTTAAGGATCGCGAAGAAACTAAACGCGATTCCTCCAATCCACCATTGCTCTGAAGAGCTAGACAATCTTTTGGTGCTTGAGATCCAGCCACTGGATCTGATTGTGCCACCGGGAAGCACATCTTCTGATGAGATTTTGAAGCTGAAAGCTTGTCTGATTTTACAAATCCACATCCTCCAGAACCCTGCAAATCATTAACCAAAATATAATCAGAAAATGCAAACTGAAAAGAGATTCAAAAAAGTAAATAACACCTACACTACTATACAAATTGCACCATACTATAGCAGAGTTGAATGATATACACAAGGCAAGAGGAAACTACTCGATGCATCAATATCTCCTGAATCTAGACTCAGTACAACCCTCATAACGAGAAGTCATCGAGAGAGTAGGCTTTGGAAACATATCAGCCAAAAACAAAAGCAACTAAAGGCATGAAGGAATCCACAGGAAAGGTCAATCAGAATTAACATAGGGAAAGAAAGTACCTTGCCCAGCATAGTCCATTTGTCATCTTGCCAAACTTGCCGCACTCTGATATTTGATCTGTGAATGCAGAATTCCTCGGAGCATCCAAGAAGTCTTACCAAATATTGTTCTCTGGAAACAACCTTCAAAATGGAGGCAATTTTCCATGAGAAGTTGTCAAACACCTCCACGATGTCTCCAGCAACCAAATTCTCTAAACCTTCCACAGGTGGGGGGTAAGGTCTTATTAACTTCCTTGATACCCTCTCGGATGGTGCCTCCCTCTTCATTCCCAGGAGTGGAAAACAATCATACCTCACAGTATAGGTATGGCCATTGCCAGATAGTATCTCCGCGGTACACCATGAGATCGGCAAGTCTCTATTATTCATTACCTCAACTTTACTCCCTTCTTTGAACCGCAACATGGATCGAAATTACAGAAACCCACCTAGCACCTGCCAATTCAAAGAACAAGTAACCAAAAACTAGATCAGCACAAAACTGAGATATCTTCAAGACAAAACATCATGACCTACCTCACAACTTATAGCCTATGCTAATATTCATAGAAATGACAACAATAATCTTGTTCCATTAAATATTCAATATTTATGATACATCTCCAAGATTAGACCCCAAAAATAGTATAAATTGATTAAAAGAAGATATAAAAAAATGAGATAAAACAATCACTTGGATAAAGTTTCCAAAAGACTACTAAAATATTTCCAAGATTTAATGAGCCCGACCCATCCCTCGAACCCGGGGACAGCAAGAGCTTCGTGCACAAGCTGTCTTTTTTCCATTAATAGAAGAAACCAAGAAAAAATCTCCATTCACAGCACACAAACTGATAAATCTTACATAACTAATTAAAAATAAGATTTTCAAAAAAGCAAACTCATAAACTAAAATGTTAATACCTGTTGAGAAGTCAATAAATAGTATAAAATTAACATATTTATACTAAAAAGAAAAACTAAATAATAAACCCCAAGAAAAATAGAGCAAAAAATCAAAATTTTAATCTGTCAAATAAACAAATTAATTGAAAAAATCTCCAAAGTTACAAACTTTAACAAATTAATCAATTAATCAATTAAAAAAAATAAAATTTCAACAATTAGGGTTACAAAATACATAAATTAAACATAAAAAATTCAAAAATTGCTAACCTTTTTCTTCAAATTAAAGCACTAAATTGATCTGGGTATTTGTTGAATTGTTGATTTGATCTCTCTTTTGCTTTGATTCGTAATTTGGCTTTCTAGGGTTTGCTTGGGTTTTTATGCGCGGGACAAAACATTTGGGGCAAGAAAAATAAAATTGTGAATATATATGGAGTGAAGGTTATTATTGGAATATGTATTATCAACAAATAATAATGTAAGTTTGGGTAAAACTCAATACAACCAGAAAAAAAGTAGGGGGTGCGCAATGCACGCCTGCTTTTGTATTTTAGTACAAAAAGCCAACTAATTTGTGTTTGTGTTGTAGATGGAAAAGAATAATATTGGAACATTGCCACGCTTGATCTTGGAGCGTGTGATCACTTTTCTTCTATTTTCTTTTGTTATTTTAGGTTCTGGGAACTTAGTAGATTTTTTTTTTTTTTTTTTGGAACAGTGGGAACTTAATAGATAGGTTAAAGGGTTAATGACACTTTACTTCCTTAATATATGTGTACTGTAACATTTTGCCCCTTGATGTTTATTTTGTAACACTTAGCTCCTTCACATATCAATGAGCAATTTTGATGTTATATTAAAATATGAATGTACAAAAATACCCTTGTATTACAAGTACAACATGTAATAGTGTAAAAACTGTAGACATTTTAACATTTAAAATTTTTTTTTAAAAAATAGAGAAGTAGAAAAAAAATTATGAAAGAGAAAAAAATAGCATTTTAACTTTCAGCCCTTTAATTTGGATTCTCCTAAATATTTTAAAGTCATTTCTTGAACCATAATTCTGTAATGGGAACTCAATAAGAGCATCATCAAACTCTTATTTATTATGATCCCAATTGGTTACATATATCAGTAATGTGACCCACATAACAATTATTCCATTTCTGACAAAATTCAACAATGTCGCTTTATATTACAATCGATGCATTTGAGATATATGCCAACAAACCAAGTTTATAGTTTTGTGTTGCAGTAAAAAATGCAGCCAATATTGCATGAAATAATCCAAGTAATCAAGTTATGCTCAAATAATCTTTGGGCTATCATTAGGTTTCTTTGTGCTGCTCAACATAGAGAGTGGCAAAAGAATACGAGAAACAGTATGACTGAGGATTACCATCTCTAGAGCCTCTATTTTCTTTTTTTCTTTGCTTGAAATGGTTAAAAATTAATATAGGGATACTTTTGTACATTTATATTTTACAGTAATAACTTTTATGAAAATTTTTGTTGACTAGTACATGAAGGGGGTTAAGTGATACAAAATAAACATGAGAGGGTAAAATGTTACGCTGTATATACATTAAGAGGGTAAAGTGCTATTAATCCTAGGCTAAATATGTTGTATTAGCTAGGAGTATTGTTAGTATAATTACTCGAATTTTTTTGGAATTATATAACATTCAAATTTAAGTAAGTAATATATTGTTCGATAAAAAATTTCTGTCTCTAATCATTAGGGTTAAGCAAACAATCATTCTTATCGTGTTTTAGAATATTACATCCATGAGTGATTTTTCAAATTTATAGAATTTTGGATAGATGGGAGAAAGAAAATTATTTGTTTTCATGGATCAGATAGCCAAGAATGATAGCTAATCACTATGAGAAGATAGATTTGATATTCTAACCATGCTTTGGTTTTTACGGCAATACTTGATGATTGTTTTGTAGTCATTAGTGTATAGAACTTGATAGAAAATTTGAAAACTTATTGCATATTATAGCCATGGGAACAACTATTTCTCTGATTGTTTATTAGTATACAGATATCAAAAGGCCTCCCCTAGGTGTTGTTGGCTACCGGCTAGGTAGGTCTCAAAGGCGTGCTGGTAGAATTTGTTGCCACTTCCATCACACTTTGGCTCTATCTTCTGGGTCCTCTTCACTTACAAAAGACGCTGGAACTAATGGCTTTTGGAGTATCCAGTTGCTTAGTGCTTTTATTGGGGTTGTAGGTCTCGCTTTACATGCTATTGTTCAACTCGTTTGTCGGCTACGTTAATTGTTCATGAAAATGGGTATTCTGACGAATGAAAGACATGATGTTGTAGGCTAAGTTGCTATGTCACACCCCCCGTTAGAATTCTAAACCTGCAATCGAAATTAGTATTATACATATTTAGAATAACTATTTGAGTTTTAAATTCACTAATCTAAAATAGCTAATTCAAGTTATTTGTTATACCCGTAGCATCCACTTATAAATCATTCATATACATTATTTGTTCTCGTCAGGACAAACAATTAGGACCAACTAGGAGATACAAGATTCTAGAGATGGTTACTGTGAATTTAAGGGGTGACTCTCACTACCTTTTTGGTATAGCACTTTACCCTACATAACATTTAACTCGTGTACCGATTAGTGATAGGTTCTCAAACAAATTTGTCACGCTTTAGGCCCAGACCCTAGACTCACAAACGATACTAGCGTTATAGGTATAAAAAATAATTACTTAGATTTCAAATCTACTAATCTAAAATGGTTAACCCAAGTTACCCCATATACCCACAACACCCACTCATAAACTACTCATGTGACACCTCAGACCTAGGATGTAGTGAATAATACCCCTTTACATATATTTATGTGTTTATTTAAGTGATGAATGTAAATTGTGTGTTTACTTAGTAATTTACATTTGTTAACTAGAATACTATTTATATATATATATTTTTTAAAATGTGTAAGTTATATTCAATTAATTTACATAAAATATTTTTTTTTTTAAATGTGTAAGTTATATTCAATTAATTTATATAAAATGAGTAACTTATTATTTTATTAATTGTATTATTTGAAACTATTTTCTTACACCTAATAAATTAACTTTTATTATTTAAAAGTGAGCCCTGAGCCCGGAGTGAAAATTAAAGTATTTTATTTTGCGAAGATCGTATTTTTCCCTTATTATATACTTGTTTCTAAGTATACGTTCATAAATTTTATTTTCATAGCACTTCGGGAATGCGGGTAGAAAAAAATATTTTGTGTCTCTTATGAATAGTGTTAACTAATTTATATTTTTGGGCTATTGTTAGACTAAACTAGCATTTGGGCTACTATTAGCTATTTAAACTAATTAATTTAAAGCCCAAGTCCATACATTTATTTTATTACTTTCTATTTATTTATTTTAGTAATTAGCATTTCATGAAAAATGTGCATTACTAATCACTTGTTTTTATTTAATTTATATGGCTAGCTCGGGACACCTACCTTATTGTTTTAATTATTTAAAATTATTTTACATGTCTTTAAATTAATTTGTTTTATTGTTCGAACGGGAAGCTCGGGTCCGGACCTGAACGGGCTAGTTTATTATTTTTAATAATAATTAACTTTATTTAACTACATCTAAATGGTTTACATGAAGTAAATAATTTATTATTTGTCTACATTTAATTGAGCCCGGAGTTGAGTTTATTTTATTTTATTTATTTTATCTACTTTCATAGTTGTCTTACGTGAATTATTCTGTGAATTTGATCAGTGTTCTTTAAGTGCATCGTATGTCCGAAAGGGTAAAATTGAATGATTTTAATTTGTACGGGCTTAGTTTTAATTCAGTAGGACCTAATTTTATTAGCTAGCCTTAGTAGTCCTTTAATATAATTCTTACAATTAGTAGACTTGATTACCTAAGCCTTTTGATTGAAAAGAAGATTAATGGCTAATCAGTTAAAGTTAACTTTATAATATTAACCATTAAGAATTCTATGATGTTAAAAGGTATTTGGTTAGAGTGATAAAGAATTTTAGCTTAGAGTTTTAAACTAATAATGGTAGGAACATTAGTGTTCTTGTAAACCTGTGTATTTTGATCCTAGTTCAAAGTGGCAGCTAATAATGTTGGAAACACTAGTTAGCTAGTTAACTTGCTTTCTTGTACTCTTTTTTTTTCTTTAATGCAAATTTAATGTGTTTATGTGTGATATAGTGCTTTATGTGTTGGCTAAGGACGTAATTATAGTTAATTTACTCTTAGCTTAATTTTTTAAGCATAATGCTTTTACCCTTGAGTTGTTTAACCTTGTGATTTATGTATTGTACCATACTATTAGATAATCAAGAGAATTAGAGACATGTAAATGTAGCTTTTAGCTATAGCTTGAAGATAAATGACTCTAATTAATAAGTTATTCTTAGTGAGAGATAAGGAGTTATTAGATGTAATGAGTTGTTATTAATCAAATATTAACGCGTGTTATGTGTTGTCATTCACTAAGAACTAGTTTATAGTTAGCTGAGTAACCTTGAGTTTCCAAAGGATTTTATGAGCTTGTGAAATTGTGTTTCGTGAATAGACTTGGTATAATCAATTGCTAAAGGATATACTTATATGAAACTAGGGTTTACACTTCCAAGCTAATTCCAGGAAGGTTGGAGTGAATATAGCTTTTCTCTTGCTTATGTAGCCTGATTCAAGGTGAGGGAGTCTTCATCCTTTTGTGCATCGTAATTTATTTTATAGCCTTGGATTGCATGATCTAGTTTAATTGATTGAGTTTATATGTACCTATTACTTGATATAACGTGAATAAGGGCAACCTACTTTGTTGACCCTCATTATGTGGTTATCAGTTTTTATTGCTATATTGCTTTATTGTTGTTTTATGTGGTTTCGTTTCGATGGTTGGACAATCTCATTGTCGCGGCGGATGTGATAGCCTCGCTGGGCTGCATCGGGCTTGCCAGTGTTGGTAGCCTTACCTCCGTCTGCTATTCCCTTATTCGTCTAGTCCAGAGATTTCCAAGGGATGTTGGGTCATAGGTTTGGGTACATCCGAAGTACCCATTGGTGTTTGGGATACCGGCATATCGAGATCATGTTTCGTGGTTCGTGAGTTCGTGGTACGTAATTCGGAAGTTGGAGTGATAAGGGTATTGTAGCGTATCCTTTTTAAATGTGTGGTATTTCTAATTTGCTTATCTATTGTATATTTGCTATCTTTTGTGACTAACTATTGCATTGCACGAAAATGATTTCAAAAACCTTCCCAGTTAATTGTCACCCTCCCTCACTGAGTATACATGTATTATATGCTTACCCCTCTTTCTAATCATTTTAGGTTCGATGTCCTTAGAGCTTGAGAAAAAGAAGGTTCGGGAATCATCTTGAATGAATAATAGTCCTATTTGGTTGTATTGTATGTGATTTATGTAGCGTGATTGTAAAGCTTGGCCTATAATCCATTTTGAGACTTTGGTCCTGTATGTATTTGAGTTGCTTTGAAGGACAGTAAATGAGTGTAGAGTCTTGTATAGTTGTAAAATGAAAGATGACATATAATAACTTTAAAGTTTTACCTTATTATTTAGTTAACTGCTTACTTGTATGGTTTTAAAGTGAATGGTTGCAGGACTTAAAATATAAGAAAGTTAAATAGACAATATTAGAGTGGCATGATAAGCGGATTTAAAACATAGAATCTCAATAGCTTTTGTCAATGCATGCTTGTATGTCTTATTTTATCTTGATGGTAAGGCTCAGATGGCCTTGTGAGTTGATGAGTGCTATGATATTGGAGGTTGGGAATCATGGAAGAAGTTGGCTTATAGTTTTGAGGTTATAATTGTTATGTATAGGTTTTAGATTGTCTTTTCCCTCATTTTTTATGACTTTGGGTTTTGGATTGGGGCTCCGGTCTTATGAGGGATCGGGGTGTTACAACTCATATATGCTATCTCTTATTAATGTGGACATTACATATTTTTTTTAATTATTCAAATGGAGGCTTAAGGTCATACATATATACAGATGTGACTAGCGAGATTCGAGTTTACAACCTCTCATAAATACTGCAAGTATTATGCCATTAAACGAAAGGGTCTTTGGCATGACATTAGATGTTGCTCTAGAGCCAGCGTAGTATTGTTTGTGATTGTGTTGTTAAGGTATCTATTACTAGATTTTGGTCTTTGAGCTTGGCACGAGTCTCCTTTGCTTTTCCGTTGTCTTTCTTTTGGTCCTGAGCCTTTGTTGGTGGATTTCGGTTGGGCTAGACCCTTTTAAGTTTGTATTTTGTTTTCCTTGGATTTTGGCGTCTTTGGCCCAGTTTTCTGTTTTAAGTTTTTCCCTTAAAGAAAATTTAATAAACATTATGTTACTTTCCGTCCAAGATAAAGGATAATACAGAGATCGCAATGGTCAATTTCCTATTTATGGCTTATTATGCTAAAGTATTTTACCAGCCAATAGGGTTTAGATCAATAAAACTAATCTTGGATATTTTGAATAATCAATTATGAAAAAAGTGATAGTGGAATAACACTTATAAGACAATTATTTTTAAAGTAATTAAATTCCTAATAAAGTCTCTCTCACTTTATTTGGCTTGTTCAAATATTACAAAACACTATTCATAATCAAGGTAATTCTACATGTGTTGACAACTCAAAGAAATAAACACTTTTGTAATGTTTTACAAGGCTTTCACCTTTGGGAAGAACCGGTTATTTGGTAGCTTTTGATTGAACTTGACTTCTAGCCTATCGAATTGCAAAGAAACTTTATCATGTATACTTTTTGTATAAAATAAAATCAAAGAAAAAACTTTCCTATCAACTATTAGTTTAACATTGATAATTTCAATCTTTTTTTTTTCACGTGCTAACATGGGCCGATCACCTAAAATTAATTATTTAAAGAATTACCACATAGAATTGTCTTGTATCATATTGAATTGTCTTGTATCTATAAGCTTCCAACATAAGGTTTTCTTGGCACAAAACTTCAAACAAATTAATTATGTGCTCAATAGTTTCTCCATTAACTAGTTCTAACCACGATTGGTAATTTTTGAGGTAAAATTTAATGAATAGAGCTAGAGAAGGATGGTCGACCTATTAGAGGCCTGGTTGGGACTCGTTGACCTATTTTCTTGCAAACAAACGATCTCAAGATATCTCTAAGTTCTTCCTCTGTCATTCAAGTTAGTTATGGGGATGGAGTTTGCCTAAGAGAAAGGAAAAATAATATATTTGGGCCTAGATGTCATACCTTAACGCACCGGAGGATAAGTTATTTATGCTTACCAAGATCCAATCTTTTAGCTATGATGATATGTTTAAATCCCAAGATTTAAGAAGATAATCTACTTCATTAAGGGATAAATCTTTCTGCCTATTGGATGACGGCCTCATCTGACCCTTAGAATGTTGTGTTCCTTAGTTATCGTACTGGCTAAGTGCTATAATTGTGCTCAGGAGCCCAGTGGGAGGGTCTGACCCAGATTATGAGCTTTGTTTGGTACTAATGAGCTCAAAAGATATACAATTGTACCTTGTGGATCCCCTACAATTATTTTGAACTTGTGCCACATCATCATGCCAAGTCTATGACGCCCGAGACCTCTATCATGTTTATAATTAATTGTTGCATATCTTTTGTGCATTTCATTATGCATTTACTTAATTGAATATGTGTTTACTAGTAGTTACTATTCATAGTGGATTTTTGACTGTTTTATTTTTCTGAATTTGCATTTTTTCTATGTGCATCAATATGTGTTTAGTACTCGTTCATTATTATTTCATGCATTGCATACTCATAGTGCGTGTTAGAAAAATGTTTTCCATGTCAAGTAAATAGTGAAATAAGGTATTGGACTAACTAGAATTGGATTGTAATAGGACTAGTTAATTAATTGGGTTTAGGACTTAATAAGTATTGGTCTTGCAATTAAACTAAGGCCCAAAATATATACCAACCCAACATATCATCCTATATACACATATAAGCCATACTTAGAAAAAAAAAAAAAGAAGCAAAAACATCAAAACCAACCCCCTCAACCCATCAACTTCATCAAGCAAAAGAGGAAGAGAAAACTTCAATCTTCATCTTCAATCTTGCATTCACTAAGCTCCTTCAAGTGTTTTCTCATATTCCTAAGCTTCTTCTAGCATCATCAAAGTCTTTGGTGAGGGAGATTTTGCTTTTCAAGAGCATGAATAGTTAGGGTTTTAATTGAAAATTATTGATTTATTGTGAAATGTTTTATCTATGCTTGTATATGCTTAAAATGTTCCTTATTATGATTGTAGAGCACACTTTTGAGCTTGGAAGACATTGATAATGGCTAGAACTCTTGTTCTTGAAATTAAAGTAGGGTTTGAGTTATGAAATTTGAGATTTTGTTATATTTTGTGTTTGAGCTTGATAGAATGTTATTTAGGCATAATTTAGGAGTAAATAAACTTAAATTAGAGCCTCAAATAATCTAGAAATGCATAGATTGCAAGAACATTAAGTTAAAGTTAGATTTTGGGCACTATTCACTCAGGACCATCGAATCGTGACCCCATACTCGATTTGAAAATTTATATGGACCCTAGGGATGCTAAAATGGTTACTCGATAAAATTTATTGAATTATGAGAATATTGAATTTTGAGTCCTTAATTGCGTAATAAATAACGGCCTATTGATGTAGAGACCTAGGGTAAGGTTTAAGGTGCTAAATGTACTTATATATGTAGGATAGAGCCTATAATACCTTTATGGCATTGAATCAATCATCGATTAGAGTAATTGTAGTTAAAATGTACCTTGGGGCATTTGGGGATTTTGGGTTAGATGTAGTTTAAATTATGGTTTCATGGTCCAAAGTGGTGCCATAAAATGTCTTTAGATGTGTTGAATAACTTGTTTGCGAATCTAGAACCTTGTGTTCTGTTTGTGTGTTAAATAGCCTTAGTAAACAAAGGGGAAAAGTGGGTAATTTGAACTAAACTCTTGTATTTGGCTTTTATGTGATTGGTTTAGTACTAATAGAAGTTTGAAAAGATTGTTCTTTCATTTGGTGATGTTTCATGAGTTATGTGAACCTAGCCCTTCGATCATATTTGTCTATTCTCGTTTTAATGCTTATGTTGTAACTGTTTCGAGGGAAACCTACTTTGTTGTCCCTCATGTGTGTTTATTGTATTATAGTGTTATTGTGACACCCGAGAATTTCACCGTATACCTTTTAACTGTTGCATTCACTATTTGTGTATTATCACTGTGCATTACTTGTTACTTTATATGGTTACTATTCATTGCATTTTCAGCCACTTAATTACTTCGAATTAGTGTTTTTCTTAAATCATATTAATTATTTTAGGAATGAGAGAAAAATGTGCATTTGAGAGATTAGTGTTGAGAGTATCCGTTTAGAAAATGTTTTATCGAATCTAGTGAATAGTGTTATGTAGTATAACTTTATGTTTTAGTTAGCTAACATTTAATTGCACCTTTGGATTTAATTTAAACTACTTTGACTCACTTTTATAGACAACATACACACATAACCTAACACAACATATAATATATACTCAACACAACACATTTTGCTCATATAATGACTTAAAAAATAATAATAATAAAGCTGAATAGTGCAGGAGGAAACCCGACAGCCTTGAGAGGGAAAAAAAGAGATTTTTGGCTCTTCAAATATTGATTTCAAGCCAAGCCAAGCTAGGTGCAAGTGGTTTAGAGGGTTTGCTAGCATCCTACGAACTTCTACGCGCATTGGTGATGGATTTGCATGTGAATTTTGCATCTTTTGAAATGTGTAACTTTCTTGAATTTTTTTTTGATTTGCTAACAAATGATTATTGAATGCTAAAAAGTGATGATATATGTGTTATATAAGTGCTAGAGACCATGTTTATGCAATTGTTTCACTTTTTAATCAGTTAAATTCGTTTGTTGATTTGTAGGACATGAATAATGATGTTTTTCTAGGGTTAGTGAATTTGTGTCTTATAGCTTGATTCATTGCTTCAAATAGGGTCCTTAGGTCTTAACAAAGGTAGATAAATAACCCTGTGAGATTCAATGGCTCGGAATTTGGCTAAATTGTGAAATAGGTGACTTTTTAAAAGGGGTTTTGGGGTTATCGCAAATCCGGGTTAATTTGGCATTCACGTTTGGTATTGCTAGACTATATAGGTTTTAAATAAGCTTTGCTAACTCTCGATTGAGTTCCGGTTGAGGTATGTGTAGTACAAAGTCATAAGGGAAAAATTGGGGCTTTTGTGCTAAACGCGGGTAATTGGGTAACTTCGAGGGTCCTAAGGGTGTGTCTTACTAATCTAGAACAATAGCTTGAGTTTGGAAGGAAAATGGTTTGTGTTACAAAGGGGATCAAGTAGGAAATCGGTTGTCTCACGCTTCTATGAGCTCGTAAATGTTCCTTAGATGGTTAAATGTGTTTTTAAGACATTCTTGAGCTTTTGGTAAAGTTCTATGTGAAATGTGTAAATGCCATTTGTAATTGTTTAGTTGTTTATATGCTAGTGCTTCTATTCTAACTGTTTTGAGCACAACCTACTTTGTTGTTCTTCCAATGTGTTAATGCTTCTATTATTGTTATTATATTTTCATTGATAAAGTGCATTGCATAGTGGTTGCGCAACCATAGTGTCTGGGGCGAATGCGATGGGCCTTTTTGGGCAGCAGCGGGCTTGCCAAGGTTGGTGCTCTAGCTCCGTACCCTATTCCCTTACTCGTCTGGTCCAAAGATTGTCAGGGAGTGTTGGGTCGTAGGATATTCGGGGTACATCCAGAGTACACCCATTGGAGTGATTAGGGTTTATGCCGACACGATGATCGAGGTTCATGATTCATGATTGAAGACCAAGTGAAGATTAGAGTGTTGGGGTTAAAGTGAATCGTATCCTTTTAATGTGTGGTAACTTGTTATTTTGATTGTCCATTAGTTGTTTTAAATGCTTATTATGTTATCTGCTACATTGCACGTCCCCGGTAGACTTTTCCCTTACTAGGCAATTGTGGTTGCTTATACCTTGCTAACATGTTTCAGGAGGTGTAATTGAAGGAAGAATTGTCTTGGTTGCTGTGTGCTATTACTTGAGATTGGAGTGTTTGCTTGCTAAACTGTGGAAGACTTTGTTTGTATTATGTTTTGTTCTATTTTGTACCTATGGGTTTGTATATATTTGGAGTTGTTGAAGAATTGTAATAGCTAGATTAATGTATGGCTTGAGTGGTAGTAGATTGTAATAGTTTATCTTTACTTTCCTTTATGCATCTTGCGTGTGTGTTAATGAAAGTTAATAGTTGTTTGGCTTTAGTTTATAAGACAGTCTAATGGTTAATATAAAGTGGTATGATAAGCGGATTAAAAGAGATAAAGTTTCAAGGATTGTTAAATGCATGCTTGGGTATATTTTCTATGTCTTGCTTAAGGCTCGGCCGACCTTGAAGCTGGGATATAGTTAAAGCTAGAGTTGTTGGAGTTAAAGTTTAGTCGTATTGTGGCTTATATTATGTTTACAGGTTTTCATAATGTCTACGGTACAGGGGAGACTCTGTCCGTTTTTCCTAAAATCTGTGCCCGGGTTTGGGATTGGGCTGAGAGTAGCATGGTTATTAGAGTATCCGGTCTCGTGAGGGATCGTGGCATTACAGTTATTATATTGTTATTATTATTTGAGTGTATTGCATAGTAGTTGCGCAACCATATCGTCGGGGTGAATGTATTGGGTATCTGTTGGGCGGCAGCGGGCCTGCCAGTGGATATTCGATCTCCGTGCCCTAGTCCTTCACTCGCTTGGTCCAGAGATCGCGAGAGGGTATTGGGTCGTAGGATTTCAAGGTACATCTGAAGTACACCCATTGGAATGTTTAGAGTTTATGTCGGCATATTGATCGAGTTTGTGGTTTGTGATTCGAGGTTCGTGATTGAAGATCAAGACTTTGAGTGTTTGGGGCTATTGAGATCATATCCTTTTAAATGTGTGATATTTAATTGTTTAACGTTGCCTTATTGTATAGTTTCTATTCTTGTGAATAGTTGTTGCATTGCACAAATTGATTTTCGAAAACGCCCCTGGTTTACTGTATCCCCCTCCCTCATTGAGCAACTGTGTTTGCTCACTCCTCTTTTAACAAGTTTCAGGAAAAGTTGAGGTAGATCCCCAGCTGGTTGTGGTAGAGGAGGAAGAAGTGCAAATTGATCCTTTATCTTGATTGTTTGCTTGCTGAGGTTGGATGTTGTGTGTGAAGATGTGTATTTGATGTGTTTATGTCCTATTTTGAGGCCCTTGAGGTCTTGTATGTATTTATGCTTCTCTTGAAGGATTGTAACTAAAGTTTAAAGTCTTGTATGTTTTAGTAGTTGTGGACGACATGTAATAACTAATGATTTACTTTATTGTCTTTTAAATTGCATGCTTGTGTGGTTAATGTAAGTTGGTAAATGGACTTATTATATAAATAAGATTTGTAGTTAAAGTTAGAGTGGTATGATAACTGGACTTATAACTTGGAATTTCATTAGCTTATGTCAATGCATGCTTGTCCAGATTGTAAGGCTCGGATGGCCTTAAGGTATTGAAGGATGTATGATATTGGAGGATGGGATGTATTGTGAATGTCGGGATATTACTTTGTGGCTGTTTTAACTGTGTGCAGGTAACCGAATAATCCACGGTACAGAAGAGACTTTATCCGTTTATCGGATCCAGACTTGACCTTTAGCATGGGGTTGGGTCTGGGGCATTACATTTAGGTGGTATCAGAGCTTATAGAATGCATGAGCCGGGATAGGTTTCTCGATCTGTGGGGTAGAGGTCCTTATGTGGAAGTTGAATTGTGTGATTGTTAAATTATCTAAGTGAATGATTATCTAAGTGAAGAACATGCTAGCATGAAAATGAGTATAAAAAATGTCTATTGCATGATGTTGCGTGTATATGATGATTTTAGAGTATATTGTATGTTGAATGCTTTGTATGTTACCTTATGTGCACAAGATGTCTTGAATGTGAATATGGTATCTTTATGTGTTATATATCTACCTATTATAACACTTGTCTCTTCTAGTACGAAGATGAGAAGAGGGAGACCTAGGAGACAGTCGGAGGAAGCTCCGAGACAAAATGTTGGGCCAACTGGGAATAATGAACCAAGGCAGGACTAATGCTCAGGTTATGGCCTCAATGGCCACAACAATCAATTCTATTACTCAGTTGATGACACAGCAGGGATAGGCAGGTATTGGCCGAGGTAATCCGTGTGAGACCCCGAATAGAGCCTATCTGCATTTTATAGCATTTCATATATTTTTGCATCATTTAATATGTTTTTATATCAATTTATATGCATTTATCTTGATTTATGAGTATTGCATCGTTATACATGCATTCATGTTCAAATACAAGCATGTAAGTGTTTTTAAATAACGTAGGCAATAATTAAATTTCACTACGTTGCATTAGCTAACTAAATAGTTGAATTAAAACTAGAATGACATACTAGTAGATAAGCTTTAAGCTAGAGAGACAACTTACTCTTTTGGAAGCTTTGGATATTTGTCTACCAAACAAATACATACAATACACATACATTATACATCACACACACAAAACCATTTGACCAAGAGAGAATAAAGAAAGAAAGAAAATAAAAGAAGAAGAAGAAGGAGAATTTCAAGCCAAACTCAAGCTCTATTTGCATCTTCTAGCCAGGCTCAAGGTCTTCTTGCTTCTTGTAGCTTTCAAATCTAAGATTGAGGTGAGGGATTTTGCAAAACTTGAGATTTATGAAATATTGTTGCATATATATGATTTGGGATGATAAGATAATGATTTGCTAGACAAACTATGAAGTTATTGTGCTGAATCATGTCTATATATGCTTGTATAAAGATTTGTCATTGAAGTTGCTTGAGAGTTCTTGAAGAGTTTTAATGGATTCCAGCCATATAAATATGCTTAGAAGATTCTTATGAATTCTACTAGAGGTTGCTAGAGCTTGTAGTAGTTGTTGCTATGAATATAGAAGCTAAACATACAAAATTTTCAGAATGGCTTTTACTGGACAGTCTGGAGCAGTTGGAAATCTTGGGTTTTTTGAATGATTAAACAATTTTAGAAAAAATTGGAAAACATCCAAGTTGTAGTAGACTCATAGAGGAACATTTATTCCGTTGAACAAAATCTGAGGAAAAATCTTTTGCATGCTCAAAAACACCCAAGGCAATAGGTTTTGGAAATTTTGCTAGCACTAGACAGGCTACTGACCTTGTTGTATTTTTCTTTTTAAAAATAGTAAATAATCTCGAAATCGAACAAAACTTTGAAAGTAGTTCTATTAGGTAGTTAGAAACAACTTTTGTATTCTACAAAAAGTCAGATTCCTTCGTTTTAGATCTCTAAATTTTCCATTTTCAAAATGACACAATAATAGCTTGCAATCTGGACAGTTAAACGCAGTTGTACTAATTAGGTTATAACTCAGTCAATTTAGATCGAAATTGAGTTTTGTTTGATTCTAAGATTATTTACACTTGAACATCTTTAATTCTATACCTAATTCAACTAATTTAGAGTTCGGAAGGGTCAACAACTGACTTGTTAAATTTGGGCTATTGCAGTAAAGAAAACAGCCATTATGCTGCCCAATTTTCTATGAAACTAATAATAAGTTGAAAATTTTACTAAGTATGGATTTGGTAATTGAATTAACTGTCACCCTCGGACTTAGTCCTACGCAGGGTTAGGTTCGGGATGTGACAATCCAGGAGCTAGGGCTGAGGGTAGTGGTGCCACGAGCGGTAATAGTAATCAGCTTGACAAATTCTTACATCATGGAGCGTATAGTTTTTTTGGGGAACCAGATGATACAAAAGCTAAGATGGGGTTGAACAAAGTTGAGAAGATATCTAATGCCCTTGAATGCACTAATGATATGAGGATTTCGTATGCCGTATTTTTACTAGAGGGTGACGCTGAAGAATGGTAATGCACTGTGAGATTGAGATGGGACACCGAGGCGGTGCAGCATACATAGGCCGACTTTGTGAGAGAATTCAGAGATAAATACATTTTGGAGGTAACCCGTGAGAAGCGTGAGGAGGAGTTTATATCTCTGAGGCAGGGAAACATGATCTTTGACCAATATGAGGCCACATTCACTAGATTTTCCCATTATGTGCCAGCAAGATTGGGTCCAACCTCTACCCTAAGCCATCAATGCTACTCAAAAAGCCAAGAAATTCTAACTTTCAAGAGCATCTTAATTCCCCTACCATTTCAAATTGGAAGAATCTCTTTATGGGCAATTTGAAGTAAAACTTGTCTTTTGAGAAGGTTGGGCAAACCGAGGTTATTAATGGTAATGTTGTAGCATGCCCTTATCCAATGTCTAAGAAGAAACAGAGTCTTTGTGGAATTGTTGCTTAATTGGTCAATTTGTTGGAAAGCCACCGCATTTCTTCCTAATCAAAAGGATTGTGGATACTCAATGGAAGACATTTGGCAACGTTGAAATCAAATCTTTTGGAAAGGGATTATTCTTTTTCAATTGGCCAATGAGGATACTTGCAACAAAATCTTAGAGCAATGTCAACCATCACCACTTCTCCTTAGAAAATGGGAGCTAAATTTACAACTTCTAAACATGAAAAGTGACAAAGTGCTGATCGCGTCGTTTTTCGCTAAAAAATAGTAAGGTTAAATGATTGAAAATATTGCTTACATTGAATTACCTCTAACTGTGGCGAGTAGGACCATCCACATAGATTGAGTTATCAAATTATGTTAAGTCCTTAATTTAAAAAATTGTTTGACTATCTCCCGTCACGGATAAGTTTGATTAAGTCCAAAAGTACGGAAGTACGGATGTACGGAAAATTAAGTTCAAGAGATGTCCACAAAATGTCTAAAGATACGGTAGTAACAAGGTCCAAAAGTGAATTAATCAAAAGTACTAAATTAAAGAATTACAACACTCAACACTAAAAATCCAAAGGGTTAATGATTTAGGGTGGTTATAGCTCGGTATACCCAAGTATAAAGTTATTGATTCAGATTTAAAGTTAAGTCCTTCAGAAATAGGGCTACAAGTTCTCACTACTGAAATGAGCCTTTAATTATATAAGTAAGAAGATTAATTAATTAGTAAGACTGGATGTGTTGGTACAACCTAACGATATCCAATCTCTAAATTAATCTTTCACTTATGTAACCTGGAGGTGTCGGTACAACCAAACTAGAATTCATCCGAGGTAGTCTCGTATTGCCACTGTTTTACAAAACCGGGCTTATATATACTTTCAATTAAATATAACATAACTACAAGTATATGTATAATTAATCAAAGAATACTTAGAAATAGAAATACGACACTTTAATAAATCTGAATCACAACATATGTACAAAAGTAATCTCACACGTACCACCCCAAATCTCGGGTCTAGTGTGACATGATAAACTTTAAAGTACAAGAAACCATAATGAAAACCGAAATAACATAATACTTATTGTGTTGAACGGATTTCGGTAGACCGGTATGATTTCGATAAGTTGATGGCTTATTAGACCCTTCCTTTGGGATTAAAACTTTGCACACAACTAAGAATAATAACTAAAGCACTCAAACACAAGAGCAAAATCTAAGCTAAGAAGAGAAAATGGTACCAGAAAAATGAAATGAGGAATGGAGTATTTATAGAGAAATTTTGACACTATTCACAAGTACTATTCAAACCATGATGTCATCAATTTGTCAACGTGATGTCATTTGCCTAGGTCATTATTGTGTCAGCATAATGTCATTCGCCTAGGTTATCATTGTGTCAGCATGATATCATTCGCCTAAGTCATCATTGTGTTAGCGTGATGTCAGCAAAGATATTATTCACACATTGACTTTGACTTTGACTATTCACCTATTGACTTTGACTTTGACCAAAAGTTGACTTTTGACTTTGACCAAAAGTTGACTTTGACTTTTACTATTTATCCATTGACTTTGACTTTGACCAAAAGGTTGACTAAGACTACTTTCAGCATCTTGAATCCGTTTTCGCACTCCGTTTGGCCAAATTTAATCTTAATTTGCTCGTGTCAAGGTCGTTCTACCTTCCTCCTTCAGTATTGCGCCGAAAATTTACTTCAAAAGTTGGCTTTTGTGGCCATTTTTGCTATTTCTTCTTCAGAACCTATATTGCATTAAATTTGTGTAAAATATACAATTAAGCTTTAAATAATAATGCAATATACATGATTTAATAGGTAAAAGTTACTTAAAATACGGATTTATCAACCTCTTCAAATCTATTCTTTACTTGCCCTCAAGTAAAGGCATCAATTACTTCATATATTCATAAATATTAAATCTGAGTAGTCAATGTATTCATACAGTTAAATTTTATAAAATTACAAGATTAACAGTGAATTTGTCTTCCAAACAATTCCACTCCAAGAAATCTTTTTGTATCTAGAAGAAATAAAACAAACTTAATTACAAAAAATCCTTTGAGCCTTTTTAAGCACTTGTAACTCAATTAAGAGGTAAGAAAATTAGTCACGCAAAATTTGTAAAATCGAAATATTTTCTATAGATAGTCATGAAATGTTAAAACTCAACTACCTTCCAAATCGCATAGTACTCTCTTAGATTTTTTTTTATATATATTTTTTTTATTTGTATATATATATATATATATATATATATATATATATATATATATATATATATATATATATATATATATATATTTTTTTTTTTAATAGATGACTCGAATGGTAGATGTTGGTTGATTCAAAGACGTTCTTGAAGTATTGTCTTTCTTTGGTTGAATTGTGTTTGGTGAAAGAAGACTTGTCTGGCAAGATTTGTATTGATAGCTTTTTCATAACAAAAATGCTCAAAAATAGTTAGAAGAAAGCATTTGTTATGGATTTCTTTTATGCCTCTTTTTGTTGAATCAATATTTTTTATATTTGAATGATGTTGAATGAGTCATCTACACATTTTTTTTAAAAGGAATATACTGATCTAGAAAAATAAGACAAATTTTAATAAAACACAACATCTCACATTGAAAACATCTCAATCTACTCTTTTTTTATAATTAATCAAAGACTTCTAATTAAATCATGTGACGCTGTTGGGATGTAATAATAGTTAACAAAGTTTCAAAAAAAATCTAGATACAAACTCAACTCTTAGCGGCTAATCATTTTTTCATTCCAAATTCACAGTTAATTCAAATATTTTATCACAATCTAACCATATTTCAACAATTAACCACTCAATTTTAGTTATTATGAATAAGTGAAGTAATTTTTTTTTCCTCCTCAAACCCAGACCTTACATTGTCCTCAATGAAAGAAAACTATGTAATACAAAATAAAAATAAAGACACAACCTGATAAACAATCCAAGCAATGTTCCTCGAAAACTTTCTGAAAGAAGAATTATCAAACAAAATCTCAAAAACCAACATTAGCTGTGAGTTTAAATAAAAACTAAAATATAAAAAAAACATGATAAAATAACTAAAATAACATAAAAAAAACAAGCCACTGAATTATGATGGTGGTGGCGACTTAGGACCTGACCCTAACCCCCTCATTGAAGCAAGTTCAGCTCGTAATGCACCAAACTCTTCCCTCTGTGACTGCTTAAATTCAGCAAATTTAGCTTTCAGTTCACCTATATCTCCCAATCCTGCAGCAAGGTTAGTATTCATGGCTTGCAGTTCTCTATACATTTTTTCCATTAATGATTCTTCAGATTGATCACCTTGTTATTGGGAAAAAGTGGCGCCTTCAGCAAATTGAGTGGAAGGTCGTGGAACATTTAATGTTAAGGGCATTTTTCGAACAACGCGCTCCAAATGTTTAAACTTTTTGATAACTCTGATTCACCATATAAAGTAATAGGGTGATCCATGTATGGCTCATAAGGTGCAAAAGGAAAATTAAACCGTTGAAGCAAAAAAATTATCGGTCGAGGAAAACGAAATGTAGATGTAGCATCAAACCTCCTCATGTGGTCTATAAGACTCATCATGTTGTCCCCAATAACAACCCCAACATCAAAAAGAGCACCTTGATAAATTCAATATAAAACTTGTAAAATAACTCCCGCCCTTTCATGATCATGACCATAAGGGCAAAGGTTCTTTTTAACAATGATATATGTTAATCATATGTCCCTTGGGATGGAAGATCTCCTTATACCCACATCGTGTAGCAGAACCAGACCCCCACACAAATTTGTAACAATGTCTAAATCAGTAGATATAGCAGGGAAATCCATATTTTCCTCATAAAAATAATCATGCCCACACAGTATAGTCATGATATCGACAGTAGTAAATTGAAATTCAAAACCATCAATTGATGCAGTAAATTTTTCATTATCGTACGAAAGATGCTCATAAAAACGGCGAATGAGGCGAGGAAAAACAGGAACATCATCAAAAGGTTGGTGTAGAAAACAATCAAGAAAATACCCCTCAAAAAATTCAAGAGCACGTTGCCCACCTTCGGAGGCTCTCAACGCATCCGAAAAATTAGTTTCAGCCTTAATTTGAGCATTATCAAGTCTTGCAATCAATGATAATTTCTGCCTTTTGGGATCCATAATCTTAATAATAAACAAAAAAACCTAAATCGTAAAAGTCACAAAACAAAATTTTATATATATATATATATTGTTTTTTTTAATTTACATAAATACTATTTATTCAAACAACACCAAATAACAACCGCAAAATCATCCTTAACACACAAAATTATAAATCATCCGGTTAAATTCTATAACATGTAAATAATTTATAAATCTTAGATGTGGGACAACAAAAATAATAGACATAAATGAATCTACATAAATCTAAATTTTTTTTTTCAGAATTAAATGTAAAGGAATTCTAACAGAAAATTTAAAATTAAAATCTAACCAAATTCTATATACATACACATATACATACATATATACATTCATATATACATACATAAATCTGAAAAAAAAAAACCATACCAAAACGAAGATTAAGAGTTATAGAACAATAATAAACTGAAAGTAAGCAGTAGCAATCATCCTATACGCGTATATACATACGTAAATAAATATGTAAAAATAGATCTAATACTTGAAATAAACTGAAAATAAATGCGACAATAAGAAAGAAAGCATAAAAACTAACCTCTTAATGTAGATCTGGAGAAAACTTAGGGTAGGGAAAGGTTTTGTTGAGGTTTGTGGGTGATTTCCGTGGGTGGGGGGTGTGTTTTTAGGGTTTAATAGCTGCTGCAGTCGGGGCTTTCGTTATAAGCCCCGACTGTGATTGGGCGCTCGAGCGCCCTGAAAGGCGCACTCGAGCACTTGCAGGGTGCTCAAGCGCCCTACTGCGTTCTTTTAGTGAATTTTTTTATTATTATTTTTTTAATAGTAATAAATACATATATAGCAGGCTAACATATATATATACATATATACATAAATTTATATACATTATTTAACATAAATATCTTAACATAAAAATACATAAATATATATAAATTTATATATAAATTATATGAATACAAAAATCATAAACAAACCACACTATTTTATTAATCATAAAGACATTACATAAAAGAAATAAAAATACAATAACAGAAGACTATCCCCTAAACTTGGAAATACATGATTAACTTCAATCATTCCTAATATACCTACGATCCCACTTGACTAGGAGATAAAAAAAAAAATGTAAAGGATGAAAATACTTGCAAAATAGTACACAACCATGGCAAATTGATTAGGCATGAGAGTTCTGAACATCATTGTGTTGAATGTAGCTAAATAGAGAAATGAAAGAAAAAAATTTGAGAGTGAGAGAGAGAGAGAGATGAAGCGGCAGTGGAGAGAAAGGAAAATGAGGAGAAGAAGAAAGAAAGAGGGCTTTAAACCCGTCGGTTAGGTCGTACCGCGCTAGAAAGATATAATCTTCCTCAAACCTATTTTTGACAAGAGTTTTTTTTTTGTTTTTATAAAATAAAATAAAATTGGTACATGAGAAAAATAAATACACAAATTTTAAACCATTTAAATATCCTAAAACAAGTGTAAGAATATACAAATGAACACCAACCAATAGTTATCCATCAAGATTCAAACCTTAAATATGCTTCCAAAAGGAATAGTTGGATCCAGATTTAATTTAAGAAAATTTGAGTTTAGACTAAATTTAGAGTTCATCAATTTAACGAAGACTTGTCTGCCAATTTGGAAGGCAACACTGGAAGCCTGGGAAAAGCAAAAATAGGATCCTAACCCTATTTCAGTTTCATACCTATGCAGCAAAGTAAACCACATCCGAACACCAAGTGAATGGCATTAAATCTGGAAAGTAAATCTACCCGCCATAGCGAAAGAACTGGCCGAAGCAGAGGTGATGAATCGCGTATCATTTACCCCTCAGAATGATATAAGTTATCTTTCTCTCAAATACCATGAGAGCCACTATTTTTATAACGGTGGAAAAAGACCTCCTAACGTTGAAGTTAACGCCAATTTAAAGCTAATTGGTAACCAAATGACAACATCTAAGACAAACCTTAGAATGTTACCGCCACGAGATCCTAGATTACCCAGAGATCATTTGGGTTCATGTGAGGCACACACCCTAGTACCAACAACACCCTATTTTATCCTCAAACAGTCATTACCGAATGCTGCCACTGTGTACTCATCCTTCCACCCTTTTAGGATGAGTGCGTCATATAAATTGTCAGAGTTTTTCTTTCTAACAGGGAATGGGCACTAGAACCATTTAATGTCAGCCAGCAAGACATGCACACACAGTTAAGTGCCATAGTTTAACGCCTTCGGGCAATAATTTTTATTTTTATTTTAAATAATAATATATTAAAATCAAGGGATTAGCTCTTCCAGAGGTTTTTGTGATCACGCCATCGAGTACTTTCCTTCGGCACTCACATGGGGCCACAGCCAGTTTCACAAGGTCAAGAGCAAGACAGTGGGGTTTTACGTTATAGACAATACTGTCTGGTGAATGCTCTCATTCCTAACTACCTTATCAAGTAATACCCAAATATACCCTAAACTACATTAAGCTGGTGGAGTGGCAAGTACTATTAGACAGAGTTGTACTGGTCAGACAACCACACACAGAGAACATACAGTGACTACTAGTATCATGACAATTATACTTTTATGAGTGTTTCTCAGGGTTAAGACCCAAACTACTTTAAGCTGGAGAAAGATTCATTTGGTACTAATAAAAATAACAAAAATAATAAAATTAAAATTAAAAATCCTAGGTTGCTTCTTAGGAGCGCTAAGTTTAACGTCTTCAGCCAAATAGAATCACTTTGAAATTTTTACTCTGCGGGGATTGGATTTTTACCCCAATTCTTTAACCAGATCACTGGTTTTAGCCTTTGTCCATTTACAAACATAGTTTTCCCATTTTTTTTTATCTTTTATCTTGACAACTCCAGACAAAAAAACTTGTTCAACCTCAAATGGTCCATCCTATCTAGACCTCAATTTTCCTGGAAACAATCGTAACTTAGAATTAAATAACCACACATCTTCTCCAGGAATAAATGACTTACGAATAATCATTTTATCATGCGTTCTCTTCATTTTCTCACTGTAAATCTTGGCATTCTCGTATGCCTCTAAACGCATTTTTTCAAGTTCATTTAGATGGAATAACCTGTTTTTACCAGCTTTCTGCAAGTCAAAATTCACAGTTCTAATTGCCCAGTAAGCCTTATGTTGTAACTCAACATGTAAATGACATGTTTTTCCATAAACTAAACGAAAATGTTAAATTATTATGGGAGTTTTATATGCAGTTCTATATGCCCAAAATGCATCATTCAATCGAGTGGACCAATCCTTCCTATCAGGTCTAACTGTCTTCTCAAGGATGGATTTAATTTCTCTATTAGAAACTTCAACCTGTCCACTAGTTTGTGGGTGATATGGAGTTGCAACCTTATGAATGACTGAGTATTTCTTCAACAATTTTTCAAAAGTTCGGTGAATGAAATGACTTCCACCGTCCCTAGTGATGGCTCGTAGAATTCCAAACAGACAGAAAATGTTTTCTTTTATAAATTTCATCACAATAGTGTGATCATTAGTCCTTGTTACAATTGCTTCAATCCATTTAGACACGTAATCAACACCAACCAAAATGTATTGAAAACCAAAGGAGATGGGGAAAGGACCCATGAAATCAATACCCCAAATATCAAAAAGTTCACAAACCACGATAGAATTTAAGGGCATCATATCTCTTTTTCCCATGTTACCTGTCTTTTGGCATCTTTCACATGCCTTGCAAAACTCATGAGTGTCCTTGATTAATGTGGGCCAATAAAACCCACTTTGCAGAACTTTGATAGGCGTCCGTCATCCTCCAAAGTGTCCCCCACATTCCTGCCAATGACAAAATGACATGATGCTTAGCTGTTCAGACTCAGGTATACATCTACGAATAATTTGATCAGAACAACTACGGAACAAATGAGGATCTTCCCATAAATAATGCTTTGCAATTGAGAAAAATCGGTCTATCTCAGCCTTGTTCCATTCCTTAGGTATTTTACCAACTGCAAGATAATTTACAATATGAGCATACCAAGGAAGTTTAGGAGTAGAAATTAATGGTAACTGTTCATCAGAAAATGTATCTCTCAGGGGTAACTCATTTTCTGTTTCTTGAGTTATAATCCTTGACAAATGATCAGCAACAATATTTTCTCGACCTTTCTTATCCTTGATTGTTAAATCAAATTCTTAAATTAATAACAACCATCGAATAAGCCTAGGTTTAGCATCTTTCTTTTTTAACAGGTATCTTAATACTGAGTGGTCAGAATAAATGATTATTTTTTACCCTACCACATAAGACCGAAAATTTTCTAATGCAAAACCTACAGCAAACAATTCTTTCTCTGTGGTGGTATAGTTTTTCTAGGCATCATCCAAAGTTCAGCTGGCGTAATAGATCACACAAGGAACACGATCCTTGCGTTGACCTAAAACAGCTCCTATGGCATAATCCGAAGCATCATACATAATTTCAAAAGGAATAGAATAATCTGGTGGTTGAATCACTGGAGCAGTGGAAAATGCATTTTTTAGTGTTTCAAAAGCAGTAACACATTTTCCCTCAAATTGGAATGGAATATCCTGTGCCAACAAATTTGATAAAAGTCTAGCAATTTTACTAAAATCCTTTATAAATCGTCGGTAGAAACCAGCATGTCCAAGGAACGATCTCACCTGTTTAACAGTTGTTGGAGGGGGCAAATCAGAAATAATATCAACCTTAGCTTTATCAACCCGAACTCCTTCCTTAGATATAATGTGTCCGAGAACAATTCCCTCTTGAACCATGAAATGACTTTTCTCCCAACTAAGTATGAGATTAGATTCCTGACATCTTTTCAGCACCAAAGAAAGATTATTCAAACAAGTGTCAAATGAAGAGCCAAAGATAGAAAAATCATCCATAAAGACTTCAACAAATTCATCCATCATATCAGTGAAAATAGACATCATGCAGCATTGAAAAGTGGTTGGTGCATTACAAAGACCAAAAGGCATTCTTCTATAAGCAAACGTGCCAAAAGGACATGTAAAAGTTGTATTTTCCTGATCTTCAGGGTTTACAAGGATCTGATTGTATCCCGAGTACCCGTCAAGAAAATAGTAATAACCTTGTCCTGCCAACCTATCCAAAATTTAATCAATGAATGGTAAAGGAAAATGATCCTTTCTTGTTGCAGCATTGAGTTTCATATAATCAATACACACACGCTATCCAGTTGTGGTGCGGGTAGGTACCAATTCACCTTTATCATTTGTCACCACAGTGATTCCTGATTTCTTAGGTACAACCTGTATAGGACTAACTCATTTACTATCTGAAATAGGATAAATGATATCTGCATCTAACAACTTCACTATTTTCTTTTTTACAACTTCCCTCATGTTCGGGTTCACCTTACGTTGCATCTCTCTAGATGTCTTGGCTCCATTTTTCAAATTAATCTTATGCATGCAAAAAGAGGGATCTATTCCTTTAAGGTTTGCAACAGTCCAGCCTAACGCTTCTTTATTCTTAGACAACACATCTATAAGTTTAGCTTCCTGTTCCAAAGAAAGGTTAGAAGCAATAATAGCTGGAAGTGTTTGATATGCCCCTAGAAAAACATACTTGAGATGACTAGGAAGTTGCTTCAGTTCCAACTCAGGAGGAGATTGTATAGAAGGAAGTATGGGTTCTTTAGAAAGAGTCAAGGATGGTTCTATTGCACAAATTTGAAGTTTTTCATCAAATCTTAAATTACTTTCTAAAAATTCATTAGATTCCTCCTCAAACCTACTCAACACTACTTCATCATCATTCAAAGTATTCTCCAAAAAATCTTTTTGCATAAGACTAAGAAAAAACTCTTCAATTAATCCATCAATCTTATCAAAAATAAAACATTCAAGACCATCATCTCCATCTGCAAACCTAGCAGCATTAACAACATTCAACTTTACCTTAATATCTCCAAATGTAAACTCCAATTCTCCAGTTGCACAATGAATTTTTGCATTAGTTGTTGCTAAAAATGGTCTCCCTAATATAACTGGACTTTGGAACTTTTGAATTTCTCCTGGTTCCATATCTAGCACAACAAAATCCACAGGAAAATAAAATTCATCAACCTTTATCAACACATCTTCAATCATGCCTCTAGGAATTCTAAGCGATCTATCAACCAGTTGAAGGGTGACAGGAGTAGGTTTCAATTCTCCTATATCTAACTGCTCAAAAAGATTAAAGGGAAGAAGATTCACACTAACTCCTAAATCAAGAAGGGCACGATCTACACAATGATTACCAATATAGCAAGGAATGGTAAATGCACCTGGATCTTTCAATTTTGGTGGAACATGAGAAGTAAGAATACTGTTTACCTTTGCAGTCAATCTTACTTTGTTTGATATCAAAGCTGAATTCCTTATTTTCTGAGTGCACAAATCCTTAAGAAACTTTGCATAAACAGGAATTTGCCTGATGATTTCTAACAGAGGTAAATTGATTTTAACTTGCTTAAAGGTTTCAAGCATTTCTTCTCTTTTTGAATCTTTATTAGGTGGATTACCTAATGCCTATGGAAAGGGTGACTTGGGACTCAGTGTCAATGGAATATTTTCATGTGACATGAAAGGTTCAGGTTCATTTGCAGTTTCTTTTGATCAATCAATAGTAACTTGAGACTTAGCTTTCTCCTTTACAAGTCTTGGATTTTTGTAAGCTTCAAGACTTATCTTGTTATCAACTTTCTTTCCACTTCGCAATGTAGTGACAGTTTGAAGATCTTCCACTATTTGACTTGTAGATGCTACATGGGCCTTACCTTTTGGGTTTCCATCTGGTTGGGCAGTGAGTGTTCCTTCTTCCCTTTTCTGAATTGTGTTAGCTAATTGTCCAATTGTCTTTCCAAGTTGGCAATTGCCTTTATATGTGTACTTACCAGTTGTATAGTTAGTTCTCAGCTGTGAAGCTTTTTCAAAACCTGTTCTTCAAAAGTAATCCCATAAGAATTGGAACCTGAATTAGAGCTTGTAGGGACCTGTCCTTGTGGAACTGAATGAAATCCTGGAGGATAGCTTCTTGGTCTTTGTTGTTGAACATCTTCCCAATTCTGATCCCACCGAAAATTTGGATGATCTCGTATACCTGGATTATAAGTGTTAGAGAATGGATCATAATTATGGGGATATCTATAAGCAGCACAAGCTTGCTCTGACATTGAATTGGGATTTGATGCAAGAACACCTTCACCTGAATCAACTACATGCAATAATTCTTTCCTTTTAACCATTTTTTCCAATGCAAGAGTTAGATTTTCAATCTTTGATGTCAAAGAATTGTAATCATTTGAACCTATACTTTCTCTCCTTTCTCTAGATGAAGAAGCACGCTTTCGTGAATTGTTGCTCAGTTTTATGAACAATTCTATGGCTTCTTCTGGAGATTTTTCAAGAAGTGAACCATTACAAGCTGAATCGAGCAAACTGTGATTATGCTCATTTAACCCTTGATAAAAATTCTGAGCAAATTGCCAATCTGGAATACTATGGTGTAGACATTCATAAATTAAGGTTTCAAATCTGTCCCAACTCTCATGAAATGCCTCTCCAGGTAACTGAGAAAAATTATTTAATTGATTCCTACATTCATTGGTTTTTTAAGAAGAGTAAAATCTTTTAAGAAATTCTCTTTGCAATTGATCCAAAAAAGTAATAGAACCAGAACATAATCTATAAAGCCAATTATGTGCTTGACCCATTAAAGAGTAAGGAAACAATCTCAATTTAACAACCTCTTCTGAGGCAGTTCTAGTATTGATCGATCTGAATGTATGAACAAAAGTATTAATGTGATCATACAGGTTTTCATTAGAAAGACCGTGGAACATGGGAAGTATTGAAATCATGTGAGACTTTATTTTAAAACTATCATCAGTTTCAAGTAAGGCGATAGATCGTGGAGAAACATAATCTTGTGGTGTGGAAAAAATTTGTATGCTTCTCTTCACATTTCCTACTTCTCTACCTTCAACTTGATCCTGATTTTGGTTTTGATTCGGATGTTGATCAACCATGATTAGAAACGTTCGTGCTTTGATTCTGGATTTAAAGGTTTTCTCAATTTCTGAATCCAAGACAAATATGGGTGGTTTTAAAGATCTCCGACCATGCATACAAAGCTAAAACTCAAAAAGATGAATGAAAATGAAATACAGTCTAAAAACAAGATTAAATAAAATAAGAACTAAAATCTAAAATATATATACATAATAATACATATATACATAAATCAAAGACTTACCTTATTTGATGAACACCAATCCCCGGCAACGATGCCAAAGTTTTGATCGCGTCCTTTTTCTCTAAAAAATAGTAAGGTTAAATGATTGAAAATATTGCTTACCTTGAATTACCTCTAGCTGTGGTGAGTAGAGGGTCGATCCACGGAGATTGGGTTATCAAATTCTGTTAAGTCCTTAATTTAAAATTGTTTAACTATCTCCCGTTACGGACAAGTTTGATTAAGTCTAAAAGTTCAAAAGTCCAAAAGTATGGAAGTACGGAAAATTAAGTCCAAGAGATGTCCACAAAATGTATAAAGATACGGTAGTAACAAGGTCCAAAAGTGAATTAATCAAAAGTACTAAATTAAAGAATCACAACACTCAATACTAAAAATCCAAAGGGTTAATGATTCAGGGTGGTTATAACTCAGTATACACAAGTATAAAGTTATTAATTCAGATTTAAAGTTAAGTCCTTCAGAAATAAGGGTACAAGCTCCCACTACTGAAATGAGCATTTAATTACATAAGTGAGAAGATTAATTAATTAGTAAGACTGGATGTGTTGGTACAACCTAACAATTTTCAATATCTCGATTAATCTTTCACTTATGTAACTAGGAGGTGTCAGTACAACCAGACTAGATTCCATCCGAGGTAATCTCGTATTGTCACTGGTTTATAAAACCGGGCGTATATGTACTTTCAATTAAATATAACATAACTACAAGTATACGTATAATTAATCAAAGAATATTTAGAAATAAAAATACGAGACTTTAATAAATTTGAATCACAATATATGTACAAGAGTAACCTCACACGTATCACCCCGAATCTCGGGTTTAGTGTGCCATGATAAACTTTAAAATACAAGAAATCATAACAAAAATAGAAATAAAAGAATACTTATCGTATTGAACGAATTTCGGTATGATGATGGCTCACTAGACCCTCTATTTGGGATTAAAATTTTACACACAACTAAGAATAATAACTAAAGCACTTAAACACAATAGCAAAATCTAAGCTAAGAAGAGAAAATGGTACAAGAAAAATGAAATGAGGAATGGAGTATTTATAGAGAATTTTTGGCACTATTCACAAGTACTATTCAAACCATGATATCATCAATGTATCAATGTGATGTCATTTGCTTAGGTCATCATTGTGTCAGCATGATGTCATTCACCTAGGTCATCATTGTGTCGGCATGATGTCATTCGCATAGGTCATCATTGTGTCAGCGTGATGTCAGCGAAGATACTATTCATACATTGACTTTACTATTCATGCATTGACTTTACTATTCATGTGTTGACTTTGACTTTTAATATTCACCTATTGACTTTGACCAAAAGTTGATTTTGACTTTTACTATTCACCCGTTGACTTTGACTTTGACCAAAAGGTTGACCAAGGCTATTTCAAGGTTTTTCAGCGTCCTGAATCCGTTCGCACACTGTTTGGCCAAATTGAATCTCGATTTGCTCGTGTCAAGGTCGTTCTACCTTTCTCCTTCAGTATTGCGACGAAAATTCATTTCAAAAGTTGGCTTTTGTGGCCATTTTTGTTATTTCTTTTTCAGAACCTATATTGCATTAAATTTGTGTAAAATATACAATTAAGCTTTAAATAATAATGCAATATACATGATTTAATGGGTTAAAGTTACTAAAAATACGAATTTATCAAGTGCCATTTTGGATGAAGCTTACAAATGTACCATTCGATTTTGATCTAGAGCGGGGTTTAGTTACAAAATGGACTCCTTAACAAAATTTAGAGCCTGCCTTAGCTATGCTCGTAAATTTGTATTAAAATGATTATAGAGGAAGGTCTACTGAATTTCACATTTGTGAAGCTCTTAGATAGTTCTATTGCGGAAATTCAAATTGAATACTCTTGGAAACCACCAAGATGTACTCATTGCAAGGTTGTTGGCCATTCTAGTGCAAGTTGTGTAAATATCCCCAAAACTCGTGAAGAAAAGAATTTACCCAATCTACAGCAACCAATGAATGGCTAGAGATTTCAAAGAAGAAAACTCCATCCAAAGGAAACCTCTCCTCGACTATCCCCCATCCCCAAAGGACGTTATCTTAAAAAACAAATTTGAAGTCTTGAATGAAGTTAATACCAACTTTCATTGTGTAGTGCTTGATAGCGGCAAGATGGTTGAATCATCAAACCCTTCCATCTACTTGAATAAAGGTGATATTTCCTCCCTCTTCTATGATATTGATACTTTTTTGAATGGAAAAGCCCCAAACTCTATTCCTAGCTCCTCAAAATCCAGGGGGAAAGTCCTTAAGTCAAAGAATTTTTCCCCTCCCCCTCCTCCAAGGAGATGGTGAATGAGAAATCCCCTTTTTCCTCTCAATCCAAATCCAAAGAAAATTCCCCTCAATCCAAAACACCGGGATTACTTGCATCCCTTCCCCTTATGGGATAGCCTCTTCCTCATTTATTTGAAATTTTTTTGATTTTGGTTGTCCCAATTGGCTAAGATAGCCAGTTGGCTGGTGCGGGAACGACCGAATGGCTACCTCATCCAATTGGAACCATCGAGCTAGCCATATGGTCATTGCCCTATCTTAGTTAGGCTGGCTTTTTTTATTTTTTATTTTTTACTTTTTCTAAATAGTCTTATGACCCACCTATGTACTTTTCATTTGTTTAATGGAATAAAAACTGCTTAACTAGCAAAAAAGAAAAAGAAAAAAAAAAAACTCTCATTCATGCCTTCCTCGCAATTCATGCTAGTGCTTGTTGAATAGCTCAAAGTTCTTACTTATTATTCCTAAATTTCATTAAAGTTTTGTTTGGCGTAACTTTTTGACGCTCAAAAGTGCTTCCTATGAGTTTAAAAGCTGAGGCAATTCTGTTTGGCCTATTTCTGAAAGTGCTTTTACGTAAAAGCTAAAACTTAAAAAAGCTGAAAAACAAGAAGCTCCAAATTTGAGCTTTTTAAAATAGGTTTTTGCGAAACTATTTTTACATAATGCAGGAAGAATTTTTTTTCCCTCAAATATGCCCCCTTCATATTTTTTAAAATCTAACATTGGCCTCAAATTTTTTAAAAACTCAACATTATCCAACATAGGCCAAACAGTCAACGACTTCTGTTCTACTGCACTTCTAACCAAAACTCTACAATTCAAAAACTAAAATTTTACAGTTAGGCCAAACAAAGCCTAATTCCAATAGAAAAAAAGGACATTTGAGTAAAATATAATATTTACTTCTAATCCACATGCGCTAGAAACACCAAATGATATAATTAACTCTATTAGAAGGGAGAACCACTTGCACTTAGGAAGCACCCCTTGTAAGGGTAAGATTTCTATGTGGGATCCTTACATTTCATCCTCTTAAATTAAGAATCAACGCCCACGTTGGGATAGTTTATCGACACTGGCCCGATGTTAGCCATTTCCTTCTATCAGTTGCACTTATTTACCAGTATTTAGTGTAGTACTTACCACACCTTGATCCATCCTATAGTCACCTATCGACACCGATCCGGCGGTAGCCCTTTTCTCTTGGCGGCTGCACTCGTTTATTAGAATTCATTATGACACTTATCACACCTTAATTTAACCTATAGTCTTCCCTCCATAGAGTCACTCTCAATGAACATATCAATGTAACAAAATAAACTCAAGAATATAACAACTGAAGCACAAAGGGAAAGCTCATCCCAAAAAACTAATATTATTTTACAGTTCTAAATAAAAGAATTTATTCATAAATAAAAATCATCATAAAATTTATTTCATATAATTTATTTATAAATTAAATGAATACAAGTACTTCCAAATAGTATGACAGTATAAATGGTTTATAAGATAATTTTATTTACTTAAGTATAATATAAGTTAATTATTTAACGTTAGTAAATTTGTGTGCTTGAAGATGACAAGGAATAATTCATCCAGCGGCATGCACGCGTAGACAATAACTCAGAGTGTGAAAGAGGGAAGCCTCAAAATTGTACCTCTATGACAACAACAATAAACAGAGACCTTTGACTTGACAGAACAGAAGTCTCATTAGAAGCTGAGTTAAAGGTTCAAAATTTTACGAGAAAAAGGGATTCAAAAAAGAAGCCTAATTTAAACTGAAAAGGTTCATGTAATATAATATTAATGACCCCTTTGAAATAGTTCGCAATATAAAATTATCATGGAATTGACCTTAATGGTTACCGTACATTCAAATTAAACCTAGTGAGAGTTGTGTTACACTTATATAAAGGATGAAAAAGCTGAAGCTGTTATGCCTATTACCTGTATCTCTAAAATATGTCAGAACAAGAAGAAGAAGTTGAAGTGATTCCAAGGCAGATGTTGTCTCCTCTCAATTATTTAGAATTCGATAACTACTCATGTTGTCCTCCTCTCAGTCCCCAGTATTCTTCTTCTGGTTCCGACTTATCCTTGTGGAATTTTTCTGATTACATCAATAGCCATTCTACAGGAGACACTAGTAAGTCTTTCTTATTGGTGTATGATGTTCACTTTTTCTTTAAATTTCTATAGGATTCATTCTCAATAAATGACGTTCATTCCTTGATTGCAGATCTTCTTCCTTCATTGCAGTTCGGTTTGGTTGGGACGCTGAATAACAAACGAACTGCTATGTTAGCTACGTGTAAGATTATTGGTGATAAGTTTAGCTGGGAATGGTTGGTTAAAGTCCCTATTACTTTTTGTAATCTTCTTAATGCAGACCTAAAACCTAACGGTATTGGTTAACGTTATTGTAATTTCCTTTAGGACGATTTCTTTGCGTTACAGGTTCGCGATTGATTCAACTGGGACTTCTAGCCATTTGTTCCGTGACTCAAAGAAGCTCAGCTATGCACCAGAGATTGGTTATCGGCTTTGGAAGGAGTACTTGGATGATCTTTTTACGATTTCTGGGCGTTCTGTGATTGTATTTGAGTCAACTGGGACTCCTACCCATGTGTCCCGTGACAAGCTGGCAGAGGGGCCCTCCAGCCCTGGCTTCCCAATCTTTAGATTTTCTGGAGGGCGCGGTGTGTATGTAGTTGATAACACTTGCAAAGCACTGAAGGTCACTCCTCTCAGAACCTTATCTTTAATTTCTTTTTGTTCCAGCAAGACCTAAATGGTGTTTCATCTAAAATTTGCAAAATGTTGATATTACATGTTCTTTTTTTTTTTTTGGGGGGGGGGGGGGCGTTCGAAGAACTTTCTGTTATTACTGTGGTCTCTGAAGTGTTCTCTGATATTCAATCATTTTTGGGTTCTTGTTTTGTTTGTTCTTTTCTCAAAGCATAAGTAATTCTATATCTGATTCGCTTTGTGATATTCAGGATAGATGTTTATCTCAAATCAAGGTAAAATGATCAGAATCTCTTGATAATGGAGTATGGAGTGAGGTTAAAAGTATTATCTAACTGATTCTAAACCATTCCTGAAAATGTCAAATCTAGGTATAAATGGAGGAGCCAATGATTGCTAGCAGGGTGTTTCACTATAATATACATGATAATGATTCACGGTATTTAGCAGATTGCATTACTTCTGGAGCCGAACATACAATATTGGTTTTTAACACTTGTGTCTACTGAACTTCTGAAGCTGCAAATCAATGTACTAAATGCCCCTGTATCTGTATGACAACATGGAGCTCCATATATATGAATATGATACTCGCTGTAGTTTGCAATTCTTTGTCCAATTGATACTTTATTTTACAACTTTCTTTTGTTTCACAATGCACGGTCACATTTAAAATTCAGCTTATTACCTTCATAAACTCTGAATCTTCTCTTGCATAATTACTCAGAAAGTGTACGTGTCTTTTTGGATATTCCTCTCTGTTGGTCTAACATAGTTTAAAACATTCAACACTCATTAGTCTCCCTTGCAGTATACTGTCTGATGTTACGACCAGGATGAGATCTGATAAAAATGAAGAGACAACGAAAACGTTGTACCTTTCGTCAGTGCTTCTGCAGATTTTCATTTAGATTCTCATATGCAGTTAGTCCACCACTAAATTGGTAGTTATTTCACAGGCTCTTTTCAAACTGAAGATCTCAGAAATTCTATCGACCACATCTGCTTGTGTGTTAGGAAAAATTTCTTAATTTCTTGTTTAATTCTACAATCAGTTTATATACCTAATTATCATGTACATCAATGAACTGCAACATTTCGGTTTCAGGTTGGAGATGTCAGTCACTACGGCAATCTGAAGGAGATGTTCAAGCCATTGATTAACTGGTACAAGAATTATATCTTGGGTCAGACATGGGCTCCTTCCGATCATTGCCAAGCTGCCGACATTACCCCCTCATTTGGTATTGCATTCTCTGAGATAGTAGATCACTTGTCGAAAGGGAAGCGAGTTGTTGGTAGGTCATTTTTTATCCTTAACCCATGCTTTTGTACGGGCATTACCCAATTCTGCAAATCTGAGAACACTTGGACACATTCTTCTCTTTTTTAGCTTGTCTATTTGTTTCGTGATTCCTTTACATAATCCCACCGTGAAAAACATTCATGTTTTAGAATTGTTTCTGCCTCCTTAGACTCAAGGACCTATAAAGCCAACAAGACGTTTTGGATTCCTTACTGGCGATGACGAAGCATTATTTTCGATGTTTCAGAATTACTTTTGTCAACGAACCTGAAGAAGAAAAATATCTTGAAATCTTAGATTGTTGTGCAGATGATAAAGTTGCTTCCAAAATTGAATCTATTCCAACATATCAAACGAACAACGCTACACTTGGACCAGAGGCCTCACAAAATGGGGAAGAGTCGGGGAAGACGTATTCAGTCGAGCAACAATCAGTGCTGAAATTTGATTCTGTGTATGATGGAAGAAAGATAAGTGATAGTCAAGGAAAGAATCCGGATACCACTCTGAAGAGGTCGAGAGACAGAATAACTTTAGAAGACCTTCAGCAACATTTTGGGCTGCCACTTAATGATGCTGCTGAGCGGCTTGGCTGTAAGATATTAGCCTAGAGCTTATATGTTATCTTAATTATTTTTAGCATTTATGTTATCCTTCAACTTTTGTAGGAAAAAAAGCTTTTCAAGAAAAGAAACAAAATCTCTTCTTTGTTCTGTGCAGTCAGTCGATCCACATTAAAACGCTTATGTAGGGAGCATGATATCCCTCGGTGGCCATCTCATAAGAAGAAGAGAATCAACATTGAGCAGAATATTGAGCATGTAAGTAGATCCGTTCAAGAAGCCGAAAGAGCGCTGGCTCACACTTCTCAGTCTTGTGGTCTGCTCGTTGGTTCAGTTGACAAATCAGCTCTTACTCAGAAGTTGGTACCCCAACAGAAAGAGGTGAGTGTTGAAGCCCCACATCCAGTCCCAGAAACCCCTCAATTCGTGCAACATGAAACTCCAGGGAGAGGAAATACAATTGAGAACATTGACACTGTAAGAAATTTACATGCTCCAAGAGCAAAAGAACGAGTTTTGGAATCGAGTAAGACAATCCCTCCAGATTCTTATCCACCTCAAAATAAAGTAGTGGAAAGTTTTCCTTCAACTAACCCAAGTATGCAAGTTGCTGCAGTGCAAGAAACGAGGAAAATCACTATAAAGGCAAGATACATGGACGTTATTATAAAATTTCCGCTCTCTTCTTCATCAGGAATAGCAGAGCTGCAGAAAGAAGTGATCAAGAGGCTCAAGTTAAGGAAAGGAAAGTTTACTATCAAGTATCTGGACATTGATCAAGATTGGATTTTAATAGCCTGCGATGAGGATTTGCAAGCTTGTCTATCTGCAGGTACTGGTGCAATCCAAATGTTAATTCAAAGTAAATAATTTTCTTGGCTAAGTATCATTATTCCCCCAGACAACAAATTTCAGCGCCATGGCGACAATTGGATTGAGTTTCTAGGGCCTGATGGTGTTCCTTTGTTCTTTTATGTGTCTGTAATGGTCCTTCTTGAGGCACTTTCATTTGGTTGTAGAGGTAGAAGGTATTGAATTTTGTAATATCCCTAGTCTCCACTTTAAGTGCATGGCTACGAAAAGTTTGCATTTCAATATGCGTGTTATATCCGGGCCATGGTTAAAATGAACAGCAAAAATTTAAGTATGATATACGAAACACCAAATAAATCTTGAACTTGAAAATTGAGCACTAAATGATACTATTATGGTTTGAAAAGTATTCCATTACTCATTTATCCCTCTATTATCAAAATTGCAAATATTATTATAAAATTATTTTCTTCTTGGGTCAGTAAAAGAAGTGAAAGTTTTATAGCATAGCAATTTGGTCAGTCAAAGGGGTGAGAGTTTTATGAGATAACAAAAACTCTCACTAAAACTCTAAAAAAAAAAACCCCTACCATGCCCCTATGCCTATAGCCCACATCTTGTTTGGATTGCACCTTTTAGAGGGAAGAAAAGGTAGGGGAAGGATTAAGAAATGCCTTGCCTTGTTTGAATTGATTTTTTGTTTAACGGAGAGAAAGGGAAGGATATCTTTTACAGTCTGTTTGAAAATATTTATTTTGTGGAATCCATTTGATTTATAAATGAAATATATGAGGATTTATATTTACAAATAAATATCCTTATTTGAAATTAAAAAATAGTATTAAGTCAATTTTGTGATTTGTAGATATATTAGGATTTGGGCAAAACATAAAGAAATCTATGATTTGCAAATCTTGGATTTTTAATTCTTTAAAAGGGTGTTTTCAAATACCAAAAAATGGATTTGCAGATTAATTTTACAAAATTTTATAGAATTCATTTGTTCGAAATATGGATGATGTTACTTTTACGCTACATGAAATGCTAAATGGAAGGTTGAACTGATAAAGTTAAAAAAAGAATCCTGTAAAAAGGTTCATGTAATATAATAGGATAAATTATTCCAAGTTCACTAAATTATCTAGTTTTATTTTGATTATGGAATTATTTAATTTTAACTCTAAATAGGTTATTAAATTTTTTTTTTATCACATTCCACTAAATTTTTTTTTTTCAACATTCAGTGTTTAAAACACAAATAATTCTGATAGAAGTTGTTGAATAAATTTAATTTTTCTTTCTATTAGGTTAAAAAATTACTTTGGCCATTAAACTATCTTCTCACTCTTGTTATGGGCATCAAACTATTTTGTTTGATTTTAACCATTACACTATCAATTAGGTATCATTTTGGCAATTCCGTCAACTATTCAATTAAAATAGACTAACTTTAAGGATAAAATCATAAAATCAGTTAGACAAATTTTATTTTCTCCCCTACACTTCAATCACTAAATTATAATACACTTTGAGATAAAAAGCTAACCTTTAAAATTTTGTTTTCTTTTGTTTTTTCCCTTTCCTCCCTCTCCCAAGGAGAAGTTGGCTGCTCCTCGCGAAAAGAGGAGCAGCTTAGCACCTCGCGAGAAGGGGCTGCTCCTCCTCACAAGGTGCACCTGCTCCTCGCGAGGAGGAGCTGAGGTGCAGCCACCGTGAGAAAGACAAGAAAGGAAGGGTTTTGGGGGTAATTTGGTAATTTCCCAAGATAATCTATGTTATATATTTGTAACAAAATGTCATAATATTTGTTGTAGCTATGGTCTAAATCTTGGTTTCTAACTTTGAGGTTTAGGGTTCAATGTCTTGGTAAAAATCTTTTTCATCACATTTGTAAACTTTGGGGTGGATTTGCAAATAAGTTAAATTAGGAAAAAAAAAATTGTATAGCTAATTTATGATTTTACCCATAACATTTAATCTATTTTAACTGGATATTATTTTAAATGAATAGTTGACGAAATGACCAAAATGATACCTTACTAAACGCTTAAAATGAAACCAAAAAAATTTGATGATTAAAACAAGACCAAGATGATAGTTTAAAAGAATTTTTTACCCTATTAACGAGGTGTAATACAACTTTTCTCAAATCAATTTTATATGATGTGGAACAACGTATGATGTGGTACAACAGCGTCGCTTTGGTGTTAAATGAGAGATGAGGTATTTGTTACACAAATATAGCAAAAGAGTAATCTGAGAAGATTGAAACCTCAAGGGTATTTGGTTCATGGATAGATTTTTCATTTCCGATAATGTGGTTAAAAGTGTTTGGTTTGTAAAAAATATAATTGGGAATATTTTGTCAAGTTCCTAAGAATGTTATTTTATTATTTTTGATTTAAACTTAATATTCTTAAGAATGTTAAGCAATTTTTCAATAATGTCCCTAACTAAAAATAATAATAAAAAAAGAATATAAAACAAAGTGTACGAATAACGATACATTTTGCATACTCTAGCTAATATGAGAAAAAAAAAATACTTAATGTATTAATACAACGAAAGTAAATTTATTTTTATAAATTATAAATTTTAACTTGACACTTCAAAATTAGAAACATAAATTTATTATTTTAAAAAAATTTCAAAATTAAAATTTAAAAATTATTTATTTTATTTTTAAATTTTTATTTTAAATTATAAAATTCACAATTTAGCACTAAAAATAATTTTAAATATAAAATTCTAGTGTAATTTAGAAATTTGATAATTTTTATTTATTTCATTTTATTTTTTATTTTTATTGTTATTATTTTATTTATTATAAATGTTTTCAATTTATGTAGTTTTATTTTATTTTATTTTTACTAATTTTATTTTTTACTATTTTATTTATTTATTTTCTTTTTTATTATTATTATTTTTATTATTTAATTTTTTATAAATATTTTATCTTGTAATTTTATTTTATTTTATTCTTACTAATTTTATTTTTTCTTTTTTTTTTTTTTTTATTTTTTTTTCTTATTTTATTTTTTCATTTTCTTTTTTATTTTTATTTTATTATAATTTTTTATTTTTTATTTTTCTATTTTTAATTTTATTTATTTATATCTTATTTTCTTTATTTTATTTTATTTTATTTTTTATTTTTTATATTATTTTATTTATTTTATTTTTAATTTTTTTGTTTTTTATTTTTATATTTATTTTTTATTATTTTCTTTTATTTTTTCATTATTTTATTATTTTATTTTGAATTATTTAATTATATTTATTTAATTTTGTATTTTCTAAGATGTGTATTTGAATCTTTTATTTTTCTCATAGTTATTTCTATAATTTGTGAATTTGTGATTTCCACCCCTCAAAGGGGAATAAAAATTAGTCAAATCATGGAAATATTACAATCCCAAGAATGTGATATTCCCAGAAATATTTTTTTATTACGCGAACCATCCATAGGAATATCATATTACAAACTTCACATTTCTAATAATCTTGTAACAGTCCGCGAACCAAATACCTCCTAATAGTAAGCAAATTGACACAAAGTATGAGTTACATATTAGAAGAATAAAAAACATATGGTCAACAAAACCATATCATTTAGCAAAAAGAAAAAACAAAACCATATCGATACTAAAGCAAAGAATCTTACATACTTGAAGATAGATGCCAGAATGCATATCAGAACATACTTTGTGATTCTCTACCACTTTAATAACCAATATGAATTATTAGAATCATTCATCCTACTGCACAAAACTGATTGTGTTTATTATAGATTGTTACGCCCATTGCTGCAGCACGTGCTATGGATATTGATTGGCTTGTGTTTTTTCAAAATTATGCTTTCACTAAATTTAATTATAGGATATGTATATCTGTTTGGAGAATTGTGTTTAACAGGTTTACCATATATAAAAGAGTATTGAGAAGGCAAATTGACATCAACATTAAAAGTAATTGAAGTTTCCTTATTCAAGATTTGTTTGGAGACAAAGTCTTTCCATAACACTCAAGGTCCAAAGCACGGATTACCTCGTGGAGATTCAGGAAATTAATTCAGCATATAAACAGAACCTTACACGATTGAAGGGTGTGAAAAAAAAAGCTGAAAAATAAGATTGCTTTAAGTTTTTTGAACAGTGAAGTTTTGCTGTAGCAAATTGACGATGTGGTGCAATAACAGTCAGTGACGCAGGAATCTGATAGAACATGTGTTGCTGCAGCAAATTGTGAAACAGACAGTTTCTTTATGCTTTCGCTATGCTTACTGATTTAATCTTTTGATAGGAAGAGTTTTTATTTGTTTATTGTTTTGTTCATTCTTCGGGAGAAGAAAGTGCAGTTCTCGGGAAAGAATGTTGCAAGTCGAGGGGAGCTCGTCAAACCTAGGTTCATTAAGGAGTTCGTCATCAAGGCGTCAAATGTCAAGAGAGAGTCTTTACTTGTATAAGTCCATTGATATTGTAACTTGTGATTTATTAATGAAACAGGTTTGTTGGACCAGGGGAGGTCCCGTGGACGTAGACCGCACGGTTGAACCACGTGAAATCTCGATGTCTTTACTTTCTGCATGCGTTTATTTATTTTGTTTTAACTTCTGTTACAACAAGATATTAACCAAAAACTAACAAATGGCATCAAGAGCAGGTTACTGAACTAACTCAGTTAGATCTTTGGAAGAGTTTTTCTGGTTATTTTTACATATATGGACACTCTACGTAATGGCAGATCAATCAATAAGCCACATCTTCTCGATGGCACAAACTATTCATACTGAAAGGCACGGATGAAAACTTTCATTAAAGCTATTGATGAAGCTACTTGGAGAGCTGTGTTAAGTGGATGGGAACACCCTACTGCCACAACTGTTGAAGGCACTGTTGAAAAGAAATCTGAATTGCAATGGACCAAAGCTAAAAACTTAGCAGCCACCAACAATTCAAAGGCGTTGAATACTATTTTTAATGCAGTTGATATGAATCAATTCTAGCTTATTTCATCTTGTGAAACAACAAAAGAAGCTTGGGAAATCTTACAAACAACATATGAAGGTACTGTTGTAGTGAAAATGTCGAAATTGCAAATACTTGCAACAAGGTTTGAAGAATTGTGGATGCACGAGGATGAAACCATTGCTGAATTTAATGCTAAGCTTTGTGACATAGCAAACGAAACTTTTGCATTGGAAGAAAAATATTCATACTGAAAGTTGGTGAGAAAAACGTTGAGGTCACTTCCGAACAGGTTTGCCATTAAAGTTACATCAATAGAAGAAGCAAAGAATGTAGATTCCATGAAGCTTGATGAGTTAATGAGGTCTTTGCAAACATTTGAGATGAAATTCAAGCAGAAAAGAAAGGAAAAGGGCATTGCACTACAAGCAGAAATTCAAAAGCGAGAGGATGAAGATCCTTCTGATGATGATGAATTGACGGAATCTCTGGCCCTTCTAACAAAAAATTTCAAAAAAGTGTTTAAAAAATGGAAGAATCAAGCAAAAGGTCCAAAATTCACCAACTTTGGCAAAAACTCACATGCTGCAACAAATTCTAAAACACCCAAGAAGCAGTACGAAAAAATGGTTGATGGAAAAAAAAGAATAAAGGAATTCAATGTCGGGAATGCGAAGGATTTGGTCACATTCAATCTGAGTGTGTCAATACGTTGAAAAGAATGAAGAAAGCCATGAATGCTGCATGGAGCGATGAAGAATTAGAAAGTAGCTGCAGCAGTGATGAAGAGCACACAAGCAACTATGTTGCGTTCTGTGCTGCAATAGCGCAATCAGATGCTATGACAGATGCTGAGATAGATGTTGTGACAAATGCTGAGACATAAACTGAACCTGCAGCAACAAAATTTGTAACAACATCAGCAGCAAGATTGGTTATGTTAGATGGTGAAACTGATTCCGAATTGGACAGTGATGAAGAAGAAGACAAGTTTATAAGGACATACAAAATGATATACCAAAAATGGCTAATTGTGTGTAGGGTGAATCAAGATCAACTAACCAAGATTTTCGAACTTGAAAAGAAAAAGGCTGAGTCGCAGCAAAAAGCTGACATGCTGCAGTAGGAACTATCACAGATTCAGCGAGGCTTCAAGATGATGAACTCAGGTACAGAAAAGCTTGATTATATGTTATCCATTCAAAACTCTTACAGGGATCATACTGGATTGGGATATCAAGGAGAAGCAGTGTTTGTCAAAGAAGCTGAAAAATCAAAGGTGAAACAATCTGTTGCAATAAAACTTAACACAGAAATAGGAACTTCACAGGTAAGAAAATTTATTCCTATTTGTCATTATTATTTCACTCCCAGTCATATCAGACCTCGTTGCTACAAGCTTATGAGAGCATTGAAAAGAAGAAATAAGAATTATTTGCACTTGTCACAGCAAAAGGTAAAACAGATTTGGGTAAGAAAGTCTCCAATAACTTGTCTTGTCTCTTATACTGCCTTAAAAGCATGTCCTACTAACTCTTGGTACTTTGACAGTGGTTGTTCTAGGCACATGACAGGTGAACGAGAAATTCTCAAAAATTACAAGTCATGCAATGGAGGAGAAATAACTTTTGGCGATGGTGAAAAAGGCTGTGTTCTTGGAAAAGGAGCTCTTGCCCTTAGAGGCTTTCCAAGATTGAAGAAAGTCTTGTATGTAGAAGGACTCAAAGCAAACCGCATTAGTATTAGTCAACTGTGTGATCAAGGATTGCTTGTAAACTTTACCAAGGATTGTTGTGAAGTAGCTGATAGTTGTAACAAATGTGTTCTTGCAGGAAGTAGGTTAGTGGATAATTGTTATATGCTTTCTGTTCCACATGAACAAAATCTTGTTTGTCAAAGCAACATAGTTGATAGTACTAAATTGTGGCACCTCAAGTTAGGACATCTGAATTTTAAAACTCTAAGCAAAATTGTGGACACAGGTATTGTTCGAGGAGTTCCTAAATTGAAAAGATTGAAGCATGAGATTTGTGGTCCATGTCAACTTGGAAAGCAAGTAAAGACTACTCATAAACAGCTGCAACAGATTGCTACAAAAAGAACTTTGGAACTCTTGCATACGGATCTCATAGGTCCTATGCAAACTGAAAGCCTTGGTGGAAAAAAGTATGTGTTTGTTTGTGTTGATGATTTTTCTAGATTTTTATGGGTTGGATTTTTTAGATCAAAATCTGACACAATTGATGCATTCAAAAGGTTGTGTTTGAAAATTTCAAATGAAAAGAATTGTCACATAGGAAAAATTGTTAGAATAAGAAGTGATCATGGTAAGGAGTTTGAAAATCATACATTCTCTGATTTTTGTGATTTGCATGGAATTGCTCATAAATTTTCTACCCCAAAAATACCACAACAAAATGGTGTTGTAGAAAGAAGAAATAGGCTTTTGCAGGAAATGACTCGTGTGATAATAAATGCAAATAACATTCCCCATAGATTTTGGGCTGAAACTGTTAACATTACTTGTTACATAGTGAATCGGGTGTATCTTCGTCCAGGTACACTTAAGACCTCATATGAAATCTGGAAAGGTAAGAAACCTTCTCTTAATCATTTTCATATGTTTGGGAGTGTTTGCTACATTTTAAAAGATAAAGAGCCAAGAGGTAAGTTTGATGCAAAATCCGACAAAGGTATATTCTTGGGTTATTCTACAAACAGCCGAGCTTATAGAGTATTCAATTTACATACACTTACTATGATGGAGTCAGCTAATATTGTGGTAAATGATAATGTAGGTACACTAAAAGCTGGTGATTCAAATGTTGTAGCAGGCGACTTTGCTCCAAAAAATGTTACAACAGGTACTGAGAATGATACAGGAGGAGCAGAAGATAGATTAACTTCAGACACTGTAGCAGCAGAAGCTGGAATGCATGAAATAGAAATTAACACTGCTACAATAGAAATAGAAGTAGACGCAACAGGTACTGAAACAGAAGGTCTTGAGCAAAGATTTTCAAAACTTCAGATAGCTAAACCTTCAAGTAGATTTCAAAAGAATCACTCAAGAAATGATATCATTGGTTCCTTGCATGATGGTGTTCGAACTCAGAACAAGCAAAAGGTAAACTACAGAGAGATGGTCAGGTATGTATGTTTTACTTCCCCCATTGAACCAAAAAATGTAAAAGATGCTCTAAAGGATGATTGTTGGATCAATGATATGCAAGAAGAGTTAAACCAATTTGTTAGGAATGATGTGTGGGTCTTAGTTCCTAGGCCAAAAGACACAAATGTAATTGGGACAAAATGGATTTTTAGAAACAAGACTGATGAATGTGGCAACATAACCAGAAACAAGGCTAGGTTAGTTGCTCAAGGATACACTCAAGTTGAGGGCATTGATTTTGAGGAAACTTTTGCTCCAGTTGCTAGGCTAGAATCAATCAGACTTTTGTTGTTTATTGCATGTGTGTTGAAAATTAAGTTATACCAGATGGATGTAAATAGTGCTTTCTTAAATGGTATACTTAATGAAGAAGCTTATGTTGAACAACCTAAAGGGTTTGAAGATCCTCATCATCCTGATCATGTTTTTAAATTTAAAAAGGCCTTGTATGGATTGAAACAAGCTCCTAGAGCTTGGTATGAGATGTTAACTAGATTTTTGCTTGAAAAAGGCTATAAAAGAGGAAGTGTTGATAAAACTTTGTTCATCAAATTCACACCTGGAATTTTGATTGCTCAAATTTATGTTGATGACATAGTTTTTGGTGCAACAGTTAAAAGCAATGTTGATGAATTTGTTGATCAAATGCAGCATGAATTTGAAATGAGTATGGTTGGAGAACTGACATACTTTCTAGGTTTGCTGGTGAAGCTGTGCAAGAATGGTATTTTCATCTCTCAGGAAAAATATGTCAAAAATCTTGTGAAAATGTTTGGTTTAGAAGATTCAAAGCACATGAGAACACCAATGGGGTCAACCACAAAGCTAATGAAAAATGGGAATGGGAAATCTGTTGATGCAAGTTTGTATAGAAGCATAATAGAGAGCTTACTTTACTTAACTGCAAGTCGACCTGATATTTGTTTTAGTGTAGAAGTGTGTGCTAGGTTTCAGGCTGATCCAAAAGAGTCACACTTTTAAGCTGTAAAGAGAGTCGTTAAATATATGAGTAGGACTATTAATTTTGGTATTTGGTACACTAATGACACTAACACAAATCTCGCAGGGTTTAGTGATGCAGATTGGACTGGCAATGTGGATGACAGGAAGAGCACTACTGGAGGTTGCTTCTATGTAGGTAACAATCTTGCTTCATGGTACAGGAATAAGCAAAACTCAATTTCCCTGAGCACTGCTGAAGCAGAATATATAGCAGCAGGTAGTTGTTGTGCTCAACTTCTTTGGATGGGTCAAATGATAGATGATTATAGCATTGATCAAAATCTGTTTACTATTTTTTGTGATAACATGAGTGCCATAAATATCTCAAAGAATCATGTACAACATTCACGAACAAAGTACATTGACATAAGACATCACTTCATAAGAGAACTTGTGGAACAAAATAAGGTTGTGTTGGAATATGTGGCAACAGAACATCAACTAGCAGATATCTTTACTAAGACACTAGACTCTGTAAGGTTTGAGACCTTGAGAAAAGGCTTAGGAATTTGTTCTTTATAAAGTTTATTGGGTTGTGTGTATATGCATTGGTTCATCACTAGAGTATTGAAAATTATATGTATAAATCAGCTAGTGATTTCATTTGTAGAACCATATTATCAATGCACATCATGTACTTGTCATTCTGATGAATCTTAGATTGAAGTCTCAACTAAGAAAAGATTGTGAACTTACTTGATGACTGGGGATCTAGCAAATAGAAGTCTCTTTGAGATTCATTCATGAATTCTATTCACCGTGTCAATAGAAAAATTTTATGCAGGGTATTGCAGCGAAAGTTGGAATGAAAAGGGCTACCTAAAACCATAAAGAATGGTTCTAGGGTGAAAGTCGCCATACCAAGAAAAAGAAATTGAAACTATTGCTTGAAAGATGGTTACATATAAACTCCTGCAAGGATGATTAGAGGACCAGATATGTTGGAACAAATATTGCTTCTAATCTAACTTGGCGTGATGGATGTTGAGGATCGTCGAGACTGACTGGTACATAAAACACACATACACATAGTCCACTCCTAAAATTCGTGTTTGAAAATTTTTGCTTTAAATTCCTTTCTTTGATTACTCACTAATCCATTACCGTGATTTGTGCTTACCAATGTTATCTCACCATTCTTCAGTCTTTCTTTAGTAATTGTCTCTTCTTCATTCTAGCATTTTCATTTGTTTTTAGCACGAGTGCGACACCATGGCAAGAACACGCACTGGAGCGCGTCGCTGGCCACAACCTCCTCCTAATATACTTAAAGGAGATCCAAACAAGCCCATTACATGCGAAGACACATCGTCCAGTGCCGCTGACACCACTAATCGAGATAATCTACCACCATCATCTACGGCTGATACTACTCCGACCATGGACTTTAAAGGAAAAGCACCAGTGTCTGGGTCCTCTGCTTCTGAGCTCGACTCAACCTCTGAATCTTTCTTCCAAGAAGCCCTATCTGAGTCACTGAGTACAGAATCTGAATCGCCGTTTTTCAGCATCCTTCATCATACGAAGAAACCAATTGGTGCTCCCAGTGTTACAGCACCACCTCTTGCCACTGAGACATATATGCCCATTGTTGCAGCAGCAGGTATTTCAAGTGAAGTTGCTCCAATCAATGAGGACATGATCGCCGCTATGGCCACAGATAAAGATGCCCCAACTGCTGAACACCTACCACCTATTCAATAGAATGCCGCCTCCACAAACTCCTTTGATTCATATGCTAGGCCTAGTCTCTTTGAAACTGAACATAATACAGATGATGTCACGCCCTGACCTAACCCTCGCTAAAGGTTACGTCTAGACCCGACAAACGGATAGAGTCTCTGCTGTACCGTAGACATTCTGAAAACCTGTAAACATTCAATTTAAGCCACAAAACATCAAGAACACCATTTCTAATTAAAACCTAGCTTAAAGGGCATCCGAGCCTGAGCAATACAACCAGTTTGGTTACATACAAGCATGTATACCACAATATTAACTTATTTACAAAAACGCTTATAATACCATTCTATGGTAGCAATTAAACATACTTATAGGTTAAAGTCAACCAGTTCAACCCCTGCGACCACACACAAGCATGCGACAAATTAAAAGTAAGAATATTAGTTATTACATGCCATGGATACATATCATACACTACTTCTAAACTTACAACCAACATTATACACATGAGCTTAAAGGCTCCAAAATATAACATTATAACAACAAGCCGATTCTACATATAATCAACAGGAAATACGTCCACCTCAAGCAACTAGAACACGACAACTAAGGTAACTGATCAGTCTGGACCTCCTGCTCCTCACCCTCAACCAAATCAAGCTGGGGTTCACCCTCAGCACCTCTTGAAACATGTTAGCGAGATATAAGTAACCACAATTATCCAGTGAGGGATAAAGTTTACCAGAGGCGTGCAATGCAACATGTAAAGAAATTAAGCAATAAAAGCAAGTAAAAGACAAGAGAAATAGCCAATGACCGCATATTAAAAAGGATACGATACACCTAGCCTCAATACTCCAGAATTCTCTTTATCTTCGATCATGAACCACGAACCACGATCAATATGTCGACAAAATCCCCAATCACTCCAGTGGGTGTACTCCGGATGTACCCCGATAAACTTACGACCCAACACCCCCTTGCAATCTCCAGACCAAGCGAGTGAAGGACTAGGGTACGAAGATCAAATATCCATTGGCAAGCCCCCTGTCGCCCAGCCGATATTCAACACATCCGCCCCTGACACTATGGTTGCGCAACCACTATACAATGCACTTATCAATGACAATAAAATAACAATAATGGAAACAATAACACATGGGAGGAACAACAAAGTAGGTTGTCCTCAAAATAATTAGAATAGACGCATTATCATATTAGCTACTAAACAGATTACAAAGGGGCATTTATACATTTCACATAGAACTATATCAAAAGCTCAAGAATGCCTTGAAAACACATTTAACCACCCAAGGAACAGTTACAAGGTCATCGAAGCGTGAGTCAACCGATTTCCTACTTAAACCCCTTTGTAACTGATAAATTCATATTTTTAGTAACTTTAACCCATTGAATCATGTATATTGCATTATTATTTCAAGCTTAATTATATATTTTACACAATTTTAATGCAATATAGGTTTTAAAGAAGAAAGAGCAAAAACGACCATAAAAACCAATTTTTTGAGCGAATATTCAGCGCAACACTGAAAGAAAATGGTAGAGCAACTTCAAAACGAGCAATTCAGGATTGAATTTGGCCAAATCGAGTACGGAAACGGATTCAGGATGCTGAAAAACCTTGGAATAAACCTGGTCAATGGTCAAAGTCAACGGTCAATGGTCAAAGTCAACTGAGCCAGTCAAAGTCAATGTTTGGAGTCAAAGTTCACCTACCACAGTCAAAGTAGCGCTCGAGCGCCCCTTTTCCGAGCTCGAGCACCACTTTTTGAAAAAGACCAATAATTGAGCGGTAGAATGCAAACCGAACACGACAGAAAAAATATAAAAATCAAAAGTGCAAAAGGGCGCTCAAGCGCTCCTGACTGGCGCTCAAGCGCCCTCTTGAAAATTTGCCTATAAATATCATCATTTTGCAGCAACAATGGAGAGCCCATTGTTCTCTTCTTAGCCAAGCTTTTGCTCCTCTAGTAGGCAGAAGCGATTTTTCACCTTTTTCTTTGTATATAATCAGTTTTCTTCATATTTTAACTTAGGAGTAGGTTAGTTTAGTTTAGTTTAGTTAGGGTCCTAAAATAAGGGCCGGGCTTATGGATTAATGCCATAGCTTCGGAGAAATCGAGCCGGCTAAATCAAGATGTGCTTAAATTCGATAACTTTTATTCTTGATTTCGATTTCTGTTTTATAAATCTAATTATGGCACTTTAGACCCTTATTTTTGGAATGATAAATAAGTGAGGATATTTTTGTATATATTTAGATTTAGATTAATTCAAGTCTCGTATTCTTTAATTGCTTAGTATTATCTATTAATTATACGTATACTTATAGTTGTGATATGATTAATTGAGAATACATATACGCCCGATTTTGTAAACCAGTAGCAATACGTGACTACCTCGAACGGAATTAGCTAGGTTGTACCAGCACCTCCGGGGTACGTAAGTAAGAAGATTAATTGAGAGGTTGGATATTGTTAAGTTGTATCAATATATTCAGTCTTGTTAATTAATTAGTCCTATTACTTACGTATCTAAGACTAACTTCAGAAGTGGGAGCTTGTAGCCCTATTTCTTAAATGATTTATTCTTTTAATTTAAATCTATAATTTTACACTTAAATACTCCGATCGAATTTATCATTCCAAATCATGGACCCGCTAAATTGAACTAACCACTCTTGGACTAAATTTTTTTATCTTGTTACTACCATATCTTTGGACATTTTGGACTTTTCTTGGACTTAATTTACCGTACTTTTTGGACTTTTGGACTTTTGGACTTAATCAAACCTATCCGTGATGGGAGATAGTCAAACAATTCTAAATTAAGGACTTAACTTAACTTGATAACTCAATCTCCGTGGATCGACCCTCTACTCACCACAGCTAGAGGTAATTCAAGGTAAACAATATTTCCAATTATTTAACCTTACTATTGTTTAGCGCAAAACGACGCGATCAGTAACTCAAACCATTTTTCTTCTAAACTCAAGCTATTGTTTTAGATTAGTAAGCGGCCTATTCCATACTTCTAATTAACCCACTAGGCTCCTTTAGGACCCTCGAAGTTACCCAATTACCCGCGTTTAGCTTAAAAGCCCCAATTTTTCCTTTATGACTTTGTACTACACGTACTTCAACCGGGACTCAATCGAGGGTTATCAAAGCTTGTTTAGAACCTATATAGCCTAGGAATCATAAATGTGAAGGCCAAATTAATCCGGATTTGTGATAACCTCGAAACCCCTTTTAAAAAGTCACCTAAATCATATTTTTGCTAAGTTACGGGCAATTAAACCTTACGGGGTCATTACACTACCTTCATTAGCACCTAAATCATCTATTTGGATCATTGAATCAAGCTATAAGGTTCATTTTCACAAAACCCTAGAAATTCGCCACTATTTATGCCATACGATCAACGAACAAATTTAACCAATTAAAAAGCAAAACAACTACATGAGCATGGTCTCTAGCACTTGTATATATCATATATCATCACATTTGAGCATACAATAATCATTTAATAGTAAATCTAGAAATTTGACAACTTGTCAACATTTTCAAAGGATGCAAAAACTCATAAAATCTCTTACCTATAGCGCGTAGAAGCTTAGGGAAGGCTAGAAAACACTCTAAACTACTTGTACCTAGCTTGGCTTGGCTTGGATTGAAAATTTGATGAGCAAAATCCTCTCATTCCTCTCCAAATGGGATGTCAGGTTTCTGCCCTTTTTTTCCAGCTTTTCCTCTTCTTTTTTTTTTGTTTTTTTGTTATGAGCTTATAAGTTATGATGAGCATATATGTTAAGTGGGGTTAAGTTGGGTGTGAGTAATGTCTATAAAAATGAGTCTAACTAGCTTAAAAACGAGTCTAAATGTGAAATTATGTGCTAGCTAACTAAAACATAAAGTTTCACTACGTAATACTATTCACTAGTTCGATAAAATATTTTCTAAACGGGCGCTCCCAGCCCTAATCGCTCAAAAGCATATTTTTCCCATTCTTAAAATATTTAATATGATTTAAGAAAAATGCTAATTCGAAGTAATTAAACAGTTGAAAAACGTGGTGAATAGTAACCACATAGAGCAATAAGTAAAGCATAGTAAAAATGCGCAAATAGTAGATGCAACAGTAGTTAAATGTACAGCTAGGTTCTCGGGCGTCACAGATGATGCTGCTACGAAGTCTCCACCTGTTGCAGCACAACTTGAACCAAGCACTCCACCAAATGTTGGATTTTTTGCTGCAGCCAATGCTGAAGCAAAACATACACCTGGACAAGCTTGATCGGGTGTTAAACCTATTGCAGCAGGTAGTGAATCAAGCCCACTGAAATGCTGTCGGACCAAGCGTACAGCGAAAAAAAGAAAGTCTACAGCCTCTTTTCCAGTGACTCACAACAAAATGCAGTGTACCTTGAAGGCTGGGTATGAGGTTCGTCTTGCTCACTCCAAAAAATTCTACTTCTCTGATTCAATTGCCCAATAGGATGAGATTAGTAAAAGACCCTTTGTTGATAAAAGAACCTTGCACACTGATTTTTATAAGAGTATTGGCATTATCGAACTGTTAGAGCAACGAATGCTGTTAGGGACTGTTAAGCTTGACATTTCTTATGTTCCTACCATTGTCCATGAGTTCTATGCGAATCTGATTAAGGCCACAGGTGATCCTTTTTCCCCATACTATCACCAGGTTTATGTTAGGGGTAATGTGTTCTTATTTTCTCCTACGGTGATCAAGGAGTTTGTGGGCTTTGAAAAGTCGGAGGAAGATGTTGCCGCAGTTAGTTTCACATTCGATCATGTTGCCACAGAGTTGTTGGGGCATGCTACAACATGACCCCAAGGCAATTGACTTGCTGCTACAGCACTCACCACAACCTATGCTGCTTTACATAGGATTGCTTTAGCAAATTGGTTTCCAAGGAAGCACGTTAATACCGTAAATGCTGAGATGGCTACCATTCTGTTTCAAGTTGGTACTGGGTTGAACTTTAACATTGGTCAGATTATTTTCAATAGGCTTATGGAGGAAGCCGAAAAATATGCTTTGTAACGCCCCGATCCCTCACGAGACCGGAGACTCTAATAACCAAGCTATTCTCAACCCAATTCTAACCCAGTCTCAAAATTTTAGAGAAAAACGGACAGAGTCTCTCCTATAACGTGGATATTTTGAAAACCTGTAAGCATTCAATAAGCTATAGAACAATAATAAAGCCATTTCCAAAATAAAGATCTCAACTTTAAGGCCATCCGAGCCTTAAGACATACAAACAGTTTAGATACACACAAGCATGCATTCATAACTTAACTTCTTTACAAAACTGCTTATCATGCCACTCCATGATAGCTTTTAAGCATTCTTAGAAATTGAAAACAACTCGTCATTCACTCCCAAGCATGCAAAGAAGCTAAGAGCATAAATATAAGTTATTATATGCCATAGTTCATATCTCCTACTACAATCAGCTGGCATTCAGCTTACAATCACTCAAACATGTACATAAGCACTTAGGCTACAAAATAGATCATAAGGAAGAGCAAACAAGATCTCCACATAACAGCAAGAACCATAAATCCATCTCACGCAAGTATAACACAGCAACTAAGGCAACTCCTCATCCAATTGCACATCCTGAAATATGTTAACGAGGTATGAGCAACCACAATTGCCCAGTGAGGGATAAAGACTACTCGGGACGTGCAATGCAACAATTATAGCAGTTAAGAAAGAAGGCAAGTAAAGTACATTTGAAACAGTAAATAACCACACATATCAAAGGATACGATACACTTAACCCCAACACTCCAGAATTCTCTTATCTTGATCACGAACCACGATCCATGATCAATATGCCGGCATAACCCCAATCACTCCAGTGGGTGTACTCCGGATGTACCCTGATAATCCTATGACCCAACACCCCCTGGCAATCTCCGGACTAGGCGAGTGAAGGAATAGGGTACGGAGATCGAATATCCACTGGCAAGCTTGCCGCCGCTCAACCGATATTCAATGCAACCGTCCCTGACACTATGGTTGTACAACCACTATGTAATGCACTTATCAATGGCAAGACAATATCAACAATATAAGCAATAACACGTGGGAGGATCAACAAAGTAGGTTGACCTCGAAACAGTTAGAAAAGAAGTAGTTTTATTTAAGCAATTAAGAGATTTACAAAGGGGAATATTCAAGATATACATAGAACTATACCAAAAGCTCCAAAACAACTTGAAACTACATTTAAACACACAAGAAGTCATGCCAAGGTCTTAGAAGCATGAGACAATTGAATTTGCACTTAAACCCCTTTGTTATTCAATCCGTTTTCCTTCCAAACTCATGTTATGGTTCTAGATTAGCAAGCGGCCTATACCATACTTCTATTTAACCCCTTAGGCAACTATAGGACCCTCGAAATCTCGCAAACACCCGCATTTCACCCGAAAGCCCCAAATTCCCTCTTTTGACTTTGTACTACAAGTACCTCACTCGAGACTCAAACGAGGGCTAGCAAAGCATAATTAGGGTCACTTAGCCTAAGAACACCAAAAATGAAGGCCAATTTTACCCGGATTCGCGATAACCCTGAAACCCCTTTCTAAAAGTCGGCTATTTCATTATTTTGCTAGGTTATGAGCAATTAAATGTTATGGGGCTTTTACACTACTTTCATTAATATCTAAAGCACCTATTAGGATCATTGATTCAACCAATAAAGTCTAATTTCACAAAACCCTAACATTTCTGTCACTATTCATGCCAAACATTCAACGAGCAATTTCAACCAATTAAACTACGAAACGATAGCATAAATTAGGTCTCTACTACTTATATATAACATACATAAGCATATTTGAGCATTGCATTATCATTTAAGAGCTAAACAAGAAATTTAAGAAAGTTGTCACATTTTTGAAATGCAAAAATAGGTATGAAATCCCTTACCTATTGCGCGTAGGAGCTCCTAAAAGGCTAGTAAACACCCTAAACCACTTATACCTAGCTTGGCTTGGCTTGGAATGAGGATTTGTTGAACAAAAATCTCTATTTTTCCTCCTATGCTATTTTCGAATTTGCTACAGTATTTTCAGCTTTTCTCTTTTTTTTGTTTTTTTTTTGTTTTATGAGCTTAATATGTGTGTGTGAGTATATATGCTAAGTGGTGTTGAGTTGGGTGAGTGTTAAGTCTATAAAAATGAGTCTAATTAGCTTAAAAACAAGTCTCAATGCGCGTTAATATGTTAGCTAACTAAAACATAGAGACTAAAACATAAAATTTAACTACGTAATACTATTCACTAGTTCAATAAAACATTTTCTAAACGAATACTCTCAACACTAAATGCTCAAATGCACATTTTTATCATTCCTAACATAATTAATGTGATTTAAGAAAAATACTAATTCGAAGAAAATAGATAGTTGAAAAACGTAATGAATAGTAACCAAGGAAAGCAACAAGTAAATGGATAGTGAAAATGCACAAACAGTAGATGAAACAATTAATGAATCATGGCAATGTTCTCGGGTATCACATGCTCCCACTTTGTATCTCCCATTTCTCTCTATCATCTATGGCGTTTTAAGCTTCCAGCATAATATCAAGAGATCTGATAAGGTAGTTGTTAAGCTTCCTCCTCCCTTGCGATTCTCTAAGAAATTTTTGCAGGGAAAATATCAGGCAGGTCTTCAGGGGGAGCATCCTTCTGTTCCAGATTCTGTTATAGCAGATGTTGATGCTCAGGGAGAGTAGAGTGTACCCGCACCTGGTGGCACAGATTTTGTCCCTCGCTCGAGTACTGATCTACAGGCGATGTTACAATAGATTCAACTTGAGTTGCAGCAGCTCCGGACTGCCCACGCTGCTCTTCAGGACACTCAAGCTCAACTTCTTCAAGGACAACAACAGATTCTTACTATCCTTGCTACTCTCCGACCTCCAGCACCTCCAGATGCCTGATTCTTTGTCTTTGTTTGTCAAAAAAGGGGAGATCTTGGTGTGGTATTTGTCTAGATGTTTTTCACTTTTTCTTTATGCTCTGTTTCGTTACGGTTCTTATAGTTTTGGATTTGTCGTTTCATTTGTCATTTCTTCCTTGCTCTGGTACATGTCCTGTGTTAGTCTTTACTCTATTCCATCGTGAGTCATGTTATGTTTCCTGGCTATATCTTATGTGATTAAATGTTGATTGTCTGTTCTCAAGGATGTTGCTTTTGCCAAAACAAAGCCAAAGGGGGAGCTTGTTATGCCTCTTGCTGCAACACGTGCTATGCAGATTGATTGGCTTGTGTTTTACCAAAATTATGCTTTCACTAAATTTAATTACAGGATATGCATATACGTTTGGAGAATTGTATTTGACAGGTTTTCCATATATAAAAGAGTATTGAGAAGGCAAATTGACATCAACATTAAAAGTAATTGAAGTTTCCTTATTCACACAAGGAAGGTTACCTTATTCAAGATTTGTTTGGAGACAAAGTCTTTCCATAACACTCAAGGCCAAAGCACGGATTACCTCGTGGAGATTCAGGAAAAGCATTCAGCATATATACAGAGCCTTACATGATTGAAGGGTGTGAAAAAAGAGAGCTGAAAAAGAAGATTGCTTTAAGTTTTTCGAACTGTCAGGTTTTGCTATAACAGATTGACGATGTGCTGCAACAAAAGTTAGTAACATAGAAAATCTGATAGAGCATGTGTTGCTGCAGCAGACTGTGAAATAGACTGCTTATTTATGCTTCCGCTATGCGTATTGTTTTAATCTTTGATAGGAAGAGTTTTTATTTGTTTTTTGTTCTATTCATTATTCGGGAAAAGAAGGTGTAGTTCTCGGGAGAGAGCTTCGCAAGTCGAGGGGAGCTCACCAGGCCTATGTTCATTAAGGAGTAAGTCATCAAGGTGTCAAAAGTCAAAAATGAGTCTTTACTTGTGTACGTCCATTAATTTTGTATCTTGTGCTTTATTAATGAAACGGGTTTGTTGGACCAGGGGAGTTCCCATGGATGTAGACTGCACGGTTAAACCACGTTAAATTTTAGTGTCTTTACTTTCTACATGCGTTTATTTATTTTGTTTTAACTTCAGTTACAACAAGATACTAACCAGAAACTTACATAGACCCTCCTCATTGCCTTGATAACAAAATCTTAAACTAATAAGCCCTGCACAACACTAGTAATGGAGAAAAAACTTTATATCTGTAAGATTGATGCGCAGCTAGTAATTTACACCTACAAGTCACAGTATACATGATGATTAATTGCAGTTGAACTCCAAGATTTTGTAGGGAAATTTAGAATACTCTTGCTCTAGGAACATGATAGCATTTCCCGGCCAGCTGATAAGGTTCTAACACTGTACACTTTGAGGTGGTGTAATAAAGGTGATACTTCCTCTCTTTCCCATGATATTGATGCTTTTTTGAATGGAAAAGTCCTAAACTCTATTCTTAGCTCCTCAAAATCCAAAGGGAAAGTCCTTAAGTCCAATAATTATTTCCCTCCCCCTCATCCAAGGAGATGGTGAATGAGAAATCCCCTTCTCCTTCTCAATCCAAATCCAAAGAAAATTTCCCTCAATCCAAAACATCGGGATTACTTGCATCCCCTCCCCCTACGGGATAGCCTCTTCCACCTTTCTTTGAAATTTTTTTGACTTTGGTTGTCCCAATTGGCTAAGATAGCCGGTTGGCTAGTGCGGGAATGATCGAATGGCTACCTCATCCAATTGGAACCATCTAGCTAGCCATATGGTCATTGCCCTATCTTAGTTAGGCTAGTTTTCTGATTTTTTTTCACTTTTTCTAAATAGTCTTATGACCCACCTATGTACTTTTCATTTGTTTAATGGAATAAAAACTGCTTAACTAGCAAAAAGAAGAAAAAAACTCTCATTCATGCCTTCCTCGCAATTTATGCTAGTGCTTGTTGGATAGCTCAAAGTTTTTTTTGCTCAATCAGCAAGTATCATATATTTCACAACTCAAAACAAAGGCAAAAAGCCAATTACAAATATGTTCCTTTAGAAAAACAAAAACCTTGAAACCTCAACATATTAGCTCATCTAGATTCCACAAATCACATAGCTCCCTATTATGCCTATTATCTACAAATTTCCCCCTAGCTAGCATCTTTGATCGAACATCCATGGTGATTCTTTGGATAATTTTCTTCTCACTAGCAAATTCCTGTTTGAAGCTTTACCTATTCCTCTAATTCCAAATCCAGTACACAGTTGTGCCAAAGCAAAGCTTTATTAACTTAGCCTACATTGTTTTCTTTCTATCAAGTCGGCAACATCCCATAAGAACTTTTTCCCATTGGATCCCCATAGACTTAATCTTGAGTTTTTACATAATCTCTCTCAAAATCCTTCAGCTAAAATTGCATTCAAAGAACATGTGGTCCCGGGTTTCCATATTCATATGGCACAGGCTACATTGGCAATCCACTTGCATACCCCAACTTGGCATGCGATCCCTAGTTGGGAGACGATTTTAATGGCAAGCCAGGCGCAGGCACTATGCGTAGGAACATAAGCACCTTTCCAGATTAATTTCTACCATTCTACCTTTTCATGAGATGCACGAATATTCTCCCAGGTAGTGGTAGTCACAAACTGACCATTGGCCCCAATTTTCCACCGAATAATGTCAGGTTCTCTAAAGCCAACCAAAGCTTCACTGAAAACCTCTTATAGATGCCTCAAATTCGTAAGCAAATGCTTGATACTATCACGAATGATAGCTCAAAGCTTTTACTTATTATTCCTAAATTTCGCTAAGGCTCTGTTTGGCATAAATTTTTGACGCTCAAAAGTGCTTCCTATGAGTTTAAAAGTTGAGGCAATTTTGTTTGGCCTATTTTTGAAAGTGCTTTTACGTAAAAGCTGAAAAACAAGAAGCTTCAAATTTGAGCTTTTCAAAATACGCTTTTGCGAAACTATTTTTACATAATGCAGGAAGAAGTTTTTTTTTCTCAAATATGCCCCCTTCATATTTTTTAAAATTCAACATTGTCCTCAAATTTATTAAAAGCTCATCATTACCCAACATAGGTCAAACAATCAACGACTTCTATTCTACAATACTTTTAACCAAGTCTCTATAACTCAAAAGCTAAAATTTTACAATTAGGTCAAACAAAGCCTAATTCCAATAGAATAAAGAAAGAGCATTTGAGTAAAATATAATATTTACTTCTAATCCACATGCGCTAGAAACACCAAATGATATAATTGACTCTGTTAAGAGGAAGAACCCCTTGCACTTAAGAAGCACCTCTTGTGAGGGTGAGATTCCTATTTGGGATCCTTACATTTCACCCCCTTAAAATAAGAATCAACGCCATATCGGGATAGTTTATCGATACTGACCCGATGTTAGCCACTTCCTTCTATCAGTTGCACTCATTTACCAGTATTTAGTGTAGCACTTACCACACTTTAATCCAGCCTATAGTCACCTATCGACACTGACTCGGCAGTAGCCCTGTCCTCTTGGCGGCTACACTCGTTTATTAGAATTCATTGTGGCACTTACCACACGTTAATCTAGCCTATAGTCTTCCCTCCATAGAGTCACTCTCAATGAAAGTACTAATGTAACAAAATAAGCTTAAGAACGTAACAACTGAAACCCAAAGGAAAAGCTCATCCCAAAATACTAATATTATTTTACAGTTCTAAACAAGAAAATTCATTCGTAAATATAAATCATCATTAAATTCATTTCATATAATTTATTTATAAATCAAATAAATTTTACAGTACAAGTACTTTCAAATAGTATGATAGTATAAATGGTTTATAAGATAATTTTATTTACTTAAGTATAATATAAGTTAATTATTTAACGTTAGTAAATTTGTGTGGTTGAAGATGACAAGGAATAATTCATCAAGCGGCATGCACGCGTAGACAATAACTCAGAGTGTGAAAGATGGAAGCTTCAAAATTGTACCTCTATGACAACAACAATAAACAGAGACCTTTGATTTGAAAAAAAAAAGAAGGTTCATAAGAACCTGAGTTAAAGGTTCAAAAATTGACGAGAAAAAGTGGTTCAAAAAAGAAGCCTAATTAAACTGAAAAGGTTCATGTAATATGATACTAATGAACCCTTTGAAATATTTCACAATATAATATTATCATGGAATTAACCTTAATGGTTACAGTACATTCAAATTAAATAAACCTAATGCAAAAAGAAAAAGGAAGGACTGAAATTAATTAATTTTTTTTAAAGAATATTTTAAGTCCTTTATTTTTTATTTTTTATTTTTTATTTTTTAACCTTCATCGATTAGATTTTTTAACGACATTTAACAAAATGGCTTGAATAAAATAATCTTAAAAAATTAATGGTTTTCTTAGAACTAAAAATAGTTCGATGGTCAAGATAGGACTAACGAAATAGTTTAGTAACTCAAAAATTATTTACTTTTATACATAACATTTCATTAATTATATAAAAAATACAAACTATAGTTCCTTATTTACAAAAGAATGCAAGCTAGATCAAGAAGAAAAAAAAAGATGAAGAATAGCTTAATTTTAAATACATGTTCTTACTTCAACTAAGATAAATTATATGTACATAACATGTTAGTATTATATGAAAAGTATAGACAATAGTTCCTTATTTAAACAAAAAAAAATTTGCAAGCTAGATCATGAAAAAATGAATAAAAGAAGAGAACAGTTTAATTTTACATACCTATTTTTACTTTAATAGGTACGATTTTCACCAAGAAAAATAAACCACTTATGTAAAATGTAACTTTCTTAATCTATACCCGATTCAATATATAGGGGTATATTCATTTATTAAGATGAATTAATGCATGGGTTAGTGTTAATGAGTAGTAGTCGTATTTCTATTCAAATTTATTATTTTCAGCAGGAATTATAAGTGCAATCTAATCTAAATACAAATATCAATTTATTGTCAAGAAATAATTTACAAGTTATGAAGAATTAATTTTCCCGTTGAATGATATCTATTATACTATAACTAAAACAATTTAAAAATCACATCAGCTTGCTTTGTTAAATGTGCCGCTTCAAAACAATGACATCATGCCATCTTGGACAAAAGTCTTTTATTCTGCAGAAGGGTACTTTGGTCATATGAACATAAAGTGTCAAAGTGCAACTAATAAAAAGCATTTATATAAAAAGTAAAAATACATCACATTTTGTCACGGGTAAACGCCCTTTATTGAGACGGTGGAAAACATCTAGAAGTACTGGACATATTCTAGAATTTTCCGTAACAGGGACCTTTGATTTGGCCAAAAAGTAGGTTCATTGAACCTGAGTTAAAGGTCAAAAATTGACGAGAAAAAGTGATCAAAAAAAGAAGCCTAATTTAAACTGAAAAGGTTCATGTAATATAATATAATATTAATAAACCCTAAGAAATATTACACAATATAATATTATAATGGAATTGACTGTAATAAATTAAACCTAGTGAGAGTTATGTTATACACTTATATAAAGGATGAAAAAACTGAAGCTTGTTATGCCTATTTACCTGTACCTCTAAAATATGGCAGAACAAGAAGAAGAAGTTGAAGTGATTCAATTTGATAATAGTTTACCAAGGCAGCTGTTGTCTCCTCTCAATTATTTAGAATTCGATAACTATTCATGTTGTCCTCCTCTGAGTCCCCAGAAGTATTCTTCTGGTTCCGACTTATCCTTGTGGGATTTTTCAGCTGATTGCATCAATAGACATTCTACAGGAGACACACAATTTCCTAGTATTTCTGTTTGGTGTATGATGTTTTCCTCACTTTTATCTTTGCTTTCACCCATGAGAGCATTTTTCTTTAAATTTTCTATAGGAATCATTCTCCTCAGTAAATGACGTTCACTCCTTGATTTGATTGCAGATGTTTTTTCACTGCTGTTCAGTTTTTTTGGGATGGTGAATAACAAACGAGCTGCTGATTTGTCAGCTACGTATAAGTATAAGATTATTTGTGGTACGCTTAGCCGGGAATGGTTGGTTGGTTAAAGTCCCTATTGCTCTTTGTAATCTTCTTAACGTTATAATTGTAATTTCCTTTTTAAGACGATTTCTTTTGCGTTACAGGTTCGCGATTGATTCTTCTGGGACTTCTAGCCTCGTGTTCCGTGACTCACGGAAGCTCAGCTATGCACCAGGGATTGGTGATGGGATTTGCATGGACTTGTTGGGTTATCTTATTATTTTTCTTAATGTAATTTCCTTTAGAACGATTTCTGTGCGTTACAGCTTCACGATTGATTCAACTGACAAGCTGCCAGAGGGGACTTCTAGCTCTAACTTCCCAATCCATGGATATTACACTCGCGAAGCACTGAAGGTCACTCCTCTCACAACCTTTTCTTTAATTTATAATTTATTTTTGTTCCAGCAAGACCTAAATCGTGTTTCATCTAAAATTTGCAAAATGTTGATATTACATGTTCTTTGGGGGGCGGGGGTCTAAGATCTTTCTGTTATTACTGTGGTCTCTTAATTAGTGTTGTGTGATATTCAATCATTTTTGGGTTCTTGTTTTGTTTGTTCTTTTCTCAAAGCATAAGTAAATCTATATCTGATTCGCTTCTGCAGATTTTCATTTAGATTCTCATATACGGTTTGTCCGCCATTAAATTGGTAGTTATTTCACAGGCTCTTTTCAAACTGAAGATCTCTAAAATTCTATCGACCACATCCACTTGTGTGTTGGGAAAAATTTATTAATTTCTTGTTTAATTCTACAATCAGTTTATATACCTAATTATCTTGTACATCAATGAACTGCAACATTTCGGTTTCAGGTTGGAGATGTCAGTCACAACTTGTCGAAAGAGAAGCGAGTTGTTGGTAAGTCATTTTTTATACTTAACCCATGCTTTTGTCCAGGCATTACCCAATTCTGCAAATCTGAGAACACTTGAGCACATTCTTCTCTTTTTTAGCTTGTCTATTTGTTTCGTGATTCCTTTACATAATCCCACTGTGAAAAACATTCATGTTTTAGAATTGTTTCTGCCTCCTTGACTCAAGGACCTATAAAGCCAACAAGACGTTTTGGATTCCTTACCGGCGATGATGAAGCATTATTTTCAAAGTTTCAGAATTACTTTTGTCAACGAACCTGAAGAAGAAAAATATCTTGAAATCTTAGATTGTTGTGCAGATGATAAACTTGCTTCCAGAATTGAATCTATTCCAACATATCAAACGAACAACGCTACACTTGGACCAGAAGCCTTACAAAATGGAGAAGAGTCGGGGAAGACGTATTCAGTTGAGCAACAAAGAGTGCTGAAATTTGATTCTGGGTATGATAGAAGAAAGATAAGTGACACACGAGGAAAGAATCCGGATCCCATTCTGAAGAAGGCGAGAGACAGAATAACCTTAGAAGACCTTGAGCAACATTTTGAATTGCCTCTTAATGATGCTGCTGAGCGGCTTGGCTGTAAGACATTAGCCTAAAGCTTATATGTTATCCTTAAACTTTTATAGGAAAAAAGCTTTTCAAGAAAAGAAATAAAATCTCTTCTTTGTTCTGTGCAGTCAGTCGATCCACATTAAAACGCTTATGTAGGGAGCATGATATCCCTCGGTGGCCATCTCATAAGAAGAAGAGAATCAACATTGAGCAGAATATTGAGCATGTAAGTAGATCCGTTCAAGAAGCCGAAAGAGCGCTGGCTCACACTTCTCAGTCTTGTGGTCTGCTCGTTGGTTCAGTTGACAAATCAGCTCTTACTCAGAAGTTGGTATCCCAACAGAGAGAGGCGAGTGTTGAAGCCCCACATCCAGTCCCAGAAGCCCCTCAATTCGTGCAACATGAAACTCCAGGGAGAGGAAATACAATTGAGAATATTGACACTGTAAGAAATTTACATGCTCCAAGAGCAAAAGAACGAGTTTTGGAATGGAGTAAGATAATCCCTCCAGATTCTTATCCACCTCAAAATAAAGTAGTGGAAAGTTTTCCTTCAACTAACCCAAGTATGCAAGTTGCTGCAGTGCAAGAAACGAGGAAAATCACTATAAAGGCAAGATACATGGACGTTATTATAAAATTTCCGCTCTCTTCTTCATCAGGAATAGCAGAGCTGCAGAAAGAAGTGATCAAGAGGCTCAAGTTAAGGAAAGGAAAGTTTACTATCAAGTATCTGGACATTGATCAAGATTGGATTTTAATAGCCTGCAATGAGGATTTGCAAGCTTGTCTATCTGCAGGTACTGGTGCAATCCAGATGTTAATTCAAAGCAAGTAATTTTCTTGGCTAAGTATCATTATTCCCCCGGACAACAAATTTCAGCGCCATGGCGACAATTGGATTGAGTTTCTAGGGCCTGATGGTGTTCCTTTGTTCTTTTATTTTTCTGTAATGGTCCTTCTTGAGACACTTTCATTTGGTATTTTGTAATATCCCTAGTCTCCACTTTAGTTTCTTCCGTACTGAACTTTGTGTTTCAATGAATTTACTTGCTTAAATTCTCGGCTAAGTGCATGGCTACGAAAAGTTTGCATTTCAATATGCGTGTTATATCCGGGCCATGGTTAAAATGAACAGCAAAAATTGAAGTATGATATACGAAACACCAAATGAATCTTGAACTTGAAAATTGAAGTATGAAACCTTACCAAACGAAATACGAGCACTAAATGATACTATTCTGGTTCGAAAAGTATTCCATTTCTCATTTATCCATCTATTATCAAAATTGCAAATATTATTATAAAAGTATTTTCTTCTTGGGTCAGTAAAAGAAGTGAAAGTTTTATAGCATAGCAATTTGGTCAGTCAAGGGGTGAGAGTTTTATGAGATAACAAAAACTCTCAAAAAAAACCCTACCATGCCCCTATGCCGACATAGGGTTTATATATAAGCCACAGCTTGTTTGGATTGTACCTTTTAGAGGAAAGAAAAGGTAGGGGAAGGATTAAGAACTGCCTTGCCTTGTTTGAATTGATTTTTTGTTTAACGGAGAGAAAGGGAGGAATATCTTTTACAGACGGTTTGAAAATATTTATTTTGTGGAATTTATTTGATTTATAAATGAATTATATGAGGATTTGTATTTATAAATAAATACTTTTATTTAGAATTTTATTTAGAATTAAAAAAATAGTATTAAGTCAATTTTGTGATTTATAGATATACTAGGATTTGGGCAAAGCATAAAGAAATTAGAATTTGTAAATCTTGAATTTTTAATTTTTTTAAAAGGGTGTTTTCAAACACCAAAAATTGGATTTGCAAATCAATTTCACAAAATTTTATGGAATTCATTTGTTCTAAATATGGAAGATGTTACTTTTACGCTACATGAAATGCTAAATGTAAGGTTGAACTGATAGAGTTAAAAGAAAGAAGCCTGTAAAACGGTTCATGTAATATAATAGGATAAATTATTCCAAGTTCACTAAATTAACTAGTTTTATTTTGATCATGGAATTATTTAATTTTAACTCTAAAACGGTTATTAAATTTTTTTTTTCTATCACATTCCATTAAAAAAAAATCAACATTGAGTGTTTAAAACACAAATAATTCTGATAGAAGTTGTTAAATAAATTTAATTTTTCTTTCTATTAGGGTGAAAAATTACTTGGACCATTAAACTATCTTCTCACAGGGCATCAAACTATTTTGTTTGATTTTAACTATTACACTATCAGGTATTATTTTTGCAATTCCGTCAACTATTCAGTTAAAACAGGCTAACTTTAAGGGTAAAATCAGTTGGACAAATTTTATTTTCTCCCCTACCCTTCAATCACTAAATTATAACACACTTTGAGATAAAAAGCTAACCTTTAAACTTTGTTTTTTCCCTTCCTCCCTCTCCTGAGGAGGAGGAGTTGGCTGCTCCTACGAAAAAAAGGTGCAGCTCAGCACCTCACGAGAAAGGGTTGCTCCTCCTCACGAGGAGGAGCTGAGGTGCAGCCACCGTGAGAAAGACAAGAAGGGAAGGGTTTGGGTAATTTGGTAATTTTCCAAGATAATCTATGTTATATATTTGTAGCAAAATGTCATAATATTTGTTGTAGCTATGGTCTAAATCTTGGTTTTTAACTTTGAGGTTTGGGGTTCAATGTCTCGGTAAAAATCTTTTTCATCACATTTGTAAACTTTGGGGTGGATTTGCAAATAAATTAAATTAGAAAAAAAAAATTGTATATGTTATGAAAAATACGATATTGTAGATATTTATCGTTATGTACTTATCAAGAAAAAGAAGTTCTTTATAGGATTCTTGTGTGAGTGGAAAATTACTACAATTGAATGATCAAAAGATACTTATAGGATTCTTGTATAGTGGAGATTATTATATGTATATGGAATGTGATGTAATAAGTATGTCATCAAGATGGTAGAAAATTTTATAAATAGAGGGAGTTTGTAAGAAGGTTATACACTTGAAGAAATTAACAATCTTACTCTCTCAAATTCTTTATTATTTTAGTATTGCTTTCTTACTATTTGAGTTTTAGTTTATAACACATTATCAGCACAAAACTCTGTCGAAGTAGCAAACAACAAAGTATCCAACCACTTCACTTTTGTAATCATATAATATCAAAAGTACATATAATCCTTCCCTTTTCAATTATATTTTGATTATATGTTATAGATTAGTTAATATATTACAATCATACATTTGGTGAAGTTTAAACAAAAAGTATAAATAACTATACTTTGGACATGAAAATTTGATGATTAACTAAATAAATTTTTGCACGGACTTTCAATTTTTGGACATAAATTCCGTTACTCAAAGCGATGCCGGATTGATCTTTGGACCTAATACCATTGCTCACAAGGTTACTGAAACTGTTATTGGACTTAATTTTTCATTTATCAAAAGAATATAACAATTGCTTCCGATTTAGATATAACTTATTACTAATTTTTTTAACAATCTTAACATTTATTTATATCTAACTTATCACTAATTTTTTTTACAATTCTAACAATTAAATAATTACTAATGACCAACTATTTTGATATTGAGCATTTTATATTGTCATGTGATTCTTATACTTATTCTTTATATTATGTCCTCTTCATTTTTTTAATATAATCTTTCTCTCATTCTTTTGATATTAAAAACTATATACCATTTTTCGGCTAAGTCTATCAGCACGCCTTAAGTCTCTTGTATCCATAGTATTAGCATGAATAAAGTTGACAGTATAAGGTTCACAAAATTGGAGATACAATTATTGTCCATATTATCTTAAGTCAGCACACTAGAACTTGTTGAAATAATGGACAAATTAATTAATGGTCCAGATTCTCACCTGTGGAATGCATTAATGAATTAGATTGAATCATGATTTAAGGAATAACTTTTGTATTCCGTGTCTTAATGGCCTACCGTCTTCATACTTAAAGGTAAAAGAAGACATTTAAAGGACTAAAAGATAGTAAAGGCAAGAGAAAAAGTTGAGGTAATAAAATAATGGAGTGACCTACCAAGGTTCATGTTTTTGGTATATTTGCATCTCTCCCACTTGATACTTGTCATTTATTGACCAAGTCACTAAACTTTAAGTCAAAGTATTAACGTTCTTTTATTTTTGTCAAGATCAACAGACTTCTCGCCAAATTCTTAGTGAAATTTTTTTGCAATTCTTTCAAGTCCAGTATTTTAGAACTTAATGTTACCTATGTTAATGTTATCAACGCAATGCGTTCTATAACTCTTGTTTGGAAAGTTATGAAATTTTAAAGATTTATTCATAACCTGTAATTTTTTTCGAATTTGAAAGGAAAGAGTCGATCAAGTAGTAGTCGTTCCATATTAGAATTGTCCACTAATAATGTGGCATTTGGATTATCGAGAATTATGTGCAGCATGGGCCCAAGTGGTGCTTTAAAAAAAATTCCCTTATGAGCAAAATCTGGACAATTTCATGCGCACTGATTTTTCATACTTAATTTAGGGTAATAAATGTTGTTAAAAAGGTCTGAAATTTTTATAGGAGGTGTAAAACTTATTTTAGAACAAACTTTATGTTTGGAGTTTCTTTAGATTTTGAAGTTCTGATATTTTTAAAAATTCATTCCAGTAGATTATTAATTTTCGCGTAAACTGAACAACTTGGAGTCATGATCTTCTAAGAGGTATAACTTTGCCATTTTAACTCTGAATTCGGATCCATTTGATTCTAGAACTATCTACTTTCAACGAACTACGTCTTTGTGGAAATTCTAAATGATTTTGAGGTCATTTAAAGGGTTAACTGAACTGATAAATTTTTATATGTACTGTACTGAAACTTTCAGCTTATACTTGTAAGTAATTTGTGTTATATTTTTCAAAAAAAAAAAAAAAGCAGCATGGTTGTGAATAACAATAAAATGAAAATGATCTGTTATTAACAAATTAGGAGGATGAGCTTCATAAGTGGAGTCTTCATTTTAATTAATTTAATCAAAAGTTGAGATGAGCATTATTGGTTTTAACCTTAATTTATGAAAGGTTGTCTTCTCTTTTCATTGTTTTGCTCCATGTTTTGAGGGAGAAAGAGAATGATAGTGATCCAGGTATTATATGCATTAAAATGATCACTTATATGGGTGTATTGAAAATGAATGAGAAATTATTGAAAAATTTCAACGAACTCCCGTTAATGAGCAGAAGATATTTGATCTACAGAATTTTATACTTTAACACGAAAAGCTTTATTATATGGTACATCACATTGGACATCTTAGTGCAGTGAAGATAAAAAAAAAATTATTGAAAATCCAAATGGGCACTGATTTAAGAATTAAAGGATTCTATTGTCAAATGAATTTTTATTTATTGATGGTGCCCAACGAAAATTGACCAAAAGGTCATCTCTTACTAAAATTGATATTGAAAATCTTACATTTTTAGAAAGGATTAAAGGGGACATATGTGGAACTATTATTCTATCATGGGTATCATTTTGATATTTTGTGGTATTAATAGATGCAGCAACATGATGGTCACATGTATGTTTACTATCCACCTAATATGTGGTATTTGCAAGAGTTTTTGCATAAATAATCCCATTACGGGCAATTTTTTCAGATTATACAATCAATTCATCTTGATAATGAAAGAGTATTTACATTCCAATCATTAAATAATTATTGTATGCCAATTGGGATTAGTGTTAAGTATTATGTGACTCACACATATACACAAAATTATCTAGCGCAATCCTTCATTAAAATAATTGCAGCTAATTGGGAGACCAATATTATTGAGAACCAAGTTGTCTAGTTCTGCTTGGGGACATACTATATTATATGCTACAAGTTGCCTAGCTCTAATTGGAGACATGTTATATTATGTGCTGCAATATTTATTCAAACAAAGCCAACCGTTTGAGTTTTACAGACTTCCCATTATTTAAAGACCATTTAAAGATGTTTTGCGCAATATATGTTTTTAATTGCTCCCCTAAAAGTGCATAAAAGTGGGTCTTTACAGAAAACTAATAATTTATTATTTAAAACACCATCAAATATTATATATTGAGCAATTGGCGAGAGATGTTTCAATAGCATATTTTGCTAATTAATGAAATGATATTTTCAATATCAGGGGGAGAAAAACGAAAGCTAGAGAAATGAGAAATTTATAAAAAGCATCATCATATTGATCCTCGTATTAATCAATGTGAACTAAAAGTTCAACAAATTATTTATCGATGCAAAGATAGTGACTCAGTCACATGTTATATTATATGCTGCAATATTTCTTCAAACAAAGCCAACCGTTTGAGTTTTATATACTCCCCATTATTTAAAGACCATTTAAAGATGTTTTGCGCAATATATGTTTTTAATTGCTCCCCTAAAAGTGCATAAAGGTGGGTCTTTACAGAAAATTGAGAATTTATCATTTAAAACACCGTCAAATATTATATATTGGGCAATTGACGGGAGATGTTTCAATAGCATATTTTGCTAATTAATTATATGATATTCTCAATATCAGGGCGAGAAAAATGAAAGCTAGAGAAATGAGAAATTTATGAAAAGCATCATCATATTGATCCTCGTATTAATCAATGTGAACTAAAAGTTCAACAAATTATTCATCGATGCAAAGATAGTGACTCAATAACATGTTATATTATATGCTGCAATATTTCTTCAAACAAAGCCAACCGTTTGAGTTTTATATGCTCCCCATTATTTAAAGATGTTTTGCGCAATATATGTTTTTAATTGCTCCCCTAAAAGTGCATAAAGATGGGTCTTTACAGAAAATTGAGAATTTATCATTTAAAACACCGTCAAATATTAAATATTGGGCAATTGACGAGAGATGTTTCAATAGCATATTTCACTAATTAATGAAATAATATTCTCAGTATCAGGGGAAAAAAAAACAAAAGCTGGAGAAATGAAAATTTTATTAAAAGCATCCTCATATTGATCCTCGTATTAATCAATGTGAACTAAAAGTTCAACAAATTATTCATCGATGCAAAGATAGTGACTCAGTCATATATACCAATTTTAAATGCTCTTAATAGAATTGATGTTTTAATTGAGAAACACATAAATAAATATAGTCTACTGCATGCCTGAAGTGTGATAGATATATCGGTTCCAAATATAAAGGAGCAAAATATGCGAGTTGGCATTTTTAAATTGTTTGATATCCTGAAGATGTCAGGATAAGGAGTTAAAAATTAAACTAAGTAATATTACTCCAAAAGAATATCAGGTACCTGAATATGATGTGAATATTAAAAGTATTGAGAATAAAGAGATCTCTCTCAGTTAAATTACTCTTGGAAATGAATGGAATCGAAAAGAAAAATTGATCATGATCAAATTTTAAAAAATATAGTAGATACTGATTTTATGATAGAAATCGAGGATCTTGAATTGAAGTCCACTTACTATTGTCGACAAACGAATAATTGGCCATAAATAATAGAGACGCAATCCAGGTAGAAAATAACTGCACATGAAATATGTTGATGGGATTGAGGGGGAGCACTGTATGATGAAAAGACAATCGCACATCATTGTGAGAAATGAAATTACAAGAAATTAATCATAATAGTTGATTTTCCATTAAATTGTTAAAGACAAACAAGGAATGGGTTAGTACATTGTATGATTACATCTTGACCTATATTCTCCGAGAAAATTATATTGATATTAGCCTGGTAATTTTGAAAAAGGACTTCATATGCGTCTTGCGAATATAGTAATAGTTTACCTATATATAAATCACATGATAATATTATTGAAGTCTCAAAAGGACTCTATATGATTGAAGCATATATTTATGTGATAATGATATTTAAGTCTTGGAATGATTTATATGCCTAAAGCATATATTCACGTGATAATAATATTTATATTGAAGTCCTAGAAGAACTATATATGCTTGAAGCATATTAATGAAAATTTTGAGAAATTTATTTGATTACAAATATCTTTGTATGGAAGATAACATTCTGGAAGAATGTGATAGAATTTTCTTAGAATATGATGATATCATGACTTCTTTGCTTTTGATTATCATATGCATTTGTTATATATGTTGATAAATACTATAATGCCTCACCAAGAGTTATTGGCTCCGAAGTACCATATTTATGTACAATTAATGCAATAATATATCTTGTTGATAATACAATATATTATTTTGTGTTTTGGTTAATTTGTTATTCAGGTATAGTGCAACTCCAATATAAAGTATCGTGCTATATATATAGAATACCACATATGAACTTATCTTATCCAAGAACATGACCATATCTTGGCTCTATAGATGCTAACCATTTATTTGAACCGCACAAAGTAAAATCATTGACAACCCGTGTATTCATTTGTAATGACAAGTATATCGTGGTGATCCATGAAACAAATCATGAATACTTAATTTTGAAATCATGTTGAAAGTATGATAATTCATGTGGCTGGTTGAGAATGTATATAATTGAGATATGTCACTAATGAGTCATGTTTCAATGATGAGGATAAGGTATTTGTGCGTTGTACTCTTTTTCTTTCACCAATGTTTTTTTTTCCATTGGGTTTTTCTTGGTAAGGTTTTAACGAGACATACCAAATACAAGTATGTCACACTAAAATTCTATTTGTCAATAAATTCAAGAGAGAAGTGACCCTAGTTCTCATCAAATTCAATAAAAGTGAAAATGTTGCTGGAGCGTCTACAAAAGCACTGCCCGCAATGAACTAGCTATCAAGATTGACATGTGTTGACTCTGTGATCATTATTGATATGATCGCATGAAGGGGAGTCTTATACGAACTGCCCTCTTTTTCCCTTAGCATAGGTTTTATCATAATAGATTTTCTTAGCAAGGTTTTTAATAAAACAGCTTAAGAAGCGTATACTAAGAATATCGTACTATTTTTCCTTCACTATGATTTTTATCCCACTGGATTTTTCCTAGTAAGGTTTTAATGAGGTATATTTTTAAAGAATGAATATCCAAGGGGGAGTGTTATGAAAAATATGATATTGTGAATATTTATCGTTATGTACTTATCAAGAAAAAAGAAATTCTTTATAGGATTCTTGTGTGAATGGAAAATTACTACAGTTAAATGGTCAAAAGATGCTTATAGGATTCTTATACAGTGAAGATTATTATATGTATATGGAATGTGATGTAATAAGTATGTCATCAAGATAGTAGAAAACTCTATAAATACAGGAAGTTTGTAAGAAGGAAATACACTTGAAAAAATTAACAATCTTACTTTCTCAAATTCTCTCTTGTTTTAGTATTGCTTTCTTACTATTTGAGTTTTAGTTTATAACAGTATAGCTAATTTATGATTTTACCTTTAATATTTAATCTATTTTAACTGGATACTATTTTAAATGAATAGTTGACGAAATGACCGAAATGATACCTTACTAAATGCCCAAAATGAAAGTAAAAAAAAAAATTGATGATTAAAACAGGACCAAGATGGTAGTTTAAAAGAATTTGTTACCGTATTAACGGGATGTAATACAACTTTTCTCAAATTAATTTTATATGATGTGGTACAATAGCGTCACTTTGGTGTTAAATGAGAGATGAGGTATTTGTTCCACAAATATAGCAAAAGAGTAATCTGACAAGATCGAAAACCTTAAAGGGTATTTGTTTCACGGATAGATTTTTTATTTTCGATAATGTGGTTAAAAAATTTTGGTTTGTAAAAAATATTTTGTCAAGTTCCTAGGAATGTTATTTCATTATGTTTAGTTTAGACTCAATATTTATAGGAATGTTGAACAATTTTTTAATAATACTCTTAACTAAAAATATAAAAAAAAGAATATCAAACAAAGTGTACAAATAACGATACATTTTACATACTTCAGCTAATATGATAGTAAAAAAATATTTAACATATTAATACAATGAAAGTACATTTATTTTTATAATTTATAAATTTTAACTTGACACTTCAAAATTAGAAACTTAAATTTATTATTTTTAAAAAAATTCAAAACTAAAATTTAAAAATTATTTATTTTATTTTTAAATTTTTATTTTAAATTATAAAATTTACAATTTAGCACTAAAAATAATTTTAAATATAAAATTCTAGTGTAATTTAGAAAATTAATAATTTTTATTTATTTCATTTTATTTTTTTAATTTTATTGTTATTGTTTTATTTATTCTAAATGTTTTCAATTTATGTAGTTTTATTTTATTTTATTCTTACTAATTTTATTTTTAATTATTTTATTTATTTATTTATTTTCTTTTTTGATTATTTAATTTTTTATAAATATTTTATTGTGTAATTTTATTTTATTTTATTCTTGCTAATTTTATTTTATCTTATTTTATTTTATTTATTTTATTTTCTTATTCTATTTTATCATTTTCTTTTTTTTTATTATGATTTATTTTTTTATTTTTAATTTTATTTATTTATATCTTATTTTATTTACTTTATTTTATTTAATTTCTTATTTTTTATATTATTTTTATTTTATTTTATTTTTAGTATTTTAATATTTTATTTTTTATTATTTTCTTTTATTTTTTCATTATTTTATTATTTTATTTTTTGAATTATTTAATTATATTTATTTAATTTTGTCTTTTCTAAGATGGATATTTGAGTCTTTATTTTTCTCATATTTATTTTCATGACTTGAGAATATGTGATTCCTATCCTCTCAAAGGGAAATAAAAATTGTGTAATCATGAGAATATTACATTTTCAAAAATGTGATATTCATAGAAATATTTTTTTATTACGCGAATCACCAATGGAAATATCATATTTTAAACTTCACATTTCTAATAATCTTATAACATTTCGCCAATCAAACGTCTCCTAATAGTAAGCAAATTGACACAAAGTATGAGTTACATATTAAAAGAATCAAAAACATATGGTTAACAAAACCATATCATTTAGCAAAAAGAAAAAACAAAACCATATCGATACTAACGCAAAGAATCTTACATACTTGAAGATAGATGCCAGAATGCATATCAGAACATACTTTGTGATTCTCTACCACTCTAATAAGCAATATGAATTATTATAATCAATCATCCTACTGCACAAAACTGATTGTGTTTATTGTAGACCCTCCTCACTGCCTTGATAACAAAATCTTAAACTAATAAGCCCTGCACAACACTAGTAATGGAGAAAAAACTTTATATCTGTAAGATTGATGCGCAGCTAGTGATTTACACCTACAAGTCACAATATACAGGATGATTAATTGCAGTTGAACTCCAAGATTTTGTAGGGAAATTTAGAATACTCTTGCTCTAGGAACATGATAGCATTTCCCGGCCAGCTGATAAGGGTCTAACACTGTACACTTTGAGGTGGAGTAATAATGCCTGGTTCTGGTTATCTTGCTTTTGCTTTCATAAGTTGAGAAACAAATTGAATTGCATCAACACAGTTCAGAGAGCTAGAATAGTTATCCTCAATACCAAAATACCTTTCAGAGATCATTTGACTATCGTTATGGAACCCAGAGGAGAATTTTATATAAGAGAATCACCTGATTAACTGCACAAATCCAGCACCAACTTCTATTATAAAGATGGCATCTGATAATCAAGAGTAAGTTTGATATCACCTGAAAGCTGATGAATAGAAACTAAAAGAAATTACTTTCAAAATTACTAAGTATCAATATCATATTTTCCTCAGAATTCTAAGAATCAATATCATAATTTCATACATAAATATAACATTGCAAAAAGGAATCATCCTGTCAATCAACTTACCTTTCAGATCCTTTAAGTACATTTTGGAAAGAAATATAATCAGGTTATACGATTTCAACTTTTGAGATTTCTCAAGCAGTCAAGCCTGCTGCAACTTTTTACAATTCCAGATCCCTTTGGAGAAATTCCAATAAAGATTGATTCCAGCTATTGATTGGTGGGGCAAGTTTTATGCAAGTCAATCAGACCAGTAAGTACTTTAATATGGAGCAACTACTTTAATATTTAGCACGTTCCGAAAGAAATAAAATCAGGTGTTTCTGACTTGAACTTTTGAGACTTCTGAAGCATTAAAGCCTGTGGCACCTTCTATGATCCCAGATGCCTTTGGAGGAATTCCGGTTAAGACTGATTCCAGCCATTGATTGGTGAGGGACATTTTATCTAAGTCAATTAGAGCAATAAGTACTTCATTATGAAATATGCCATAAATTCTAATTCTACACTTGTATGCTTAGCAGCAACCAATGTTTACTTTTGGCTTCTAGCTACAACTTGGAGACCAAGTTTGGGAGGCTACATATATGTTTGCCGTAATACAGAACGGGATAGTAAAATTAATGTTTGAAGGAAGTAATTTCTGAGTGAAGATTACTATCCTGTGTAGTGATGGTTGCAACTAAAGAGTTTCAGTTCATTAGCTCATAGGATTTCAGCCTTTGCTTATAATTATTGATTATTGTCCTTTCTACTACTTGAAAGTTAATTATGGCCTTCTTTTTCATCGAAATTTCAAAATCACTGCAGTTGAAGCCAGATTTCAAAGTTTCACATCCAGAAACCTTGGCAACTTTATTTTTAAGTTCTAAGTTCCATCAGTTTCAAAATAAAGGTAATTCCTTTTTCTCTCCTAATGGCAAAAGGCACTCCAATTTCTTGAAAATTAATGTAAACATTAACACAAATTTCTCCTTTGCATAACTACCACACGTGGAGTGTGTAGGAGAAACCTAATGTATTAGCCAACAGAATCAGCATTGAATTATAAAAATTAATTTGCTTTCTGTTTCTAGCTCTCCCATATCAGTGTCTGGATCAGAAAATTAGTTGTATCCTACCAAATAAAGGATTTCAAGCCTAAATGTTTACGACCAATATGATTTCTAAATTAATTGTATAAAATTGTGAGTTTGCAACACTAATTTAACTATTAGTAATGGCACATCTGATCAGATAACATCTGCACAGAACAGTTCTGATTGTCATAACTGTTGTGATTTCATAACTAAAGTCATACACAGAGTATTACCAGCATTGATACTGATAACACCCTACTTATATGACCAACTGTGAAAGCATGACAGAGAAATACACTCCCATAATTACCAAAGAATTGAATTGTAAAGAAAAGATGGAGTTGTCAGCCTCTTTTTGTACCTCAAGATTCAAGAAGAAAGCAACTGGAAGATGTGAAGCACCTAGAACTAGAAGGATATTTTCTTCCTCTAGCCATCCAGGGAGATAAAAACGCTCGACCTAACCACAAAAAGAGGTTGAGTACTTATACAAACATGAGATCTCATCAAAAGCCAGCCCCCATTCCAGAAGTACAGTAATGACCAGTTATCATACCTCACAATGAAATGAAGACTAAGACATAGTTTTCTCCTTTTGCAAGAGCAGCAAAATAGCAGGTTCCACTCATCAGTTGTTTATACACAAGAAGCTTCAAGAGGCAAGCTGCTTCCTTTCAGCTTTCCACTTACAAGAATGTCGTAAGTTGTGTCATCAGGCACAAGACCTCTATCAAGCATCTCATCATGCAACCTAAAGGCTTCTTGCAAATTCCCCTCCTTGAAGTAGCCAGCTATTAACGCATTGTATATAAGAACATTAGGTGTCATACTCTTTCCCGACATTTCTTCCAAGACTTTGCGTGCATTCTCCAACTGCCCTTTATTACAAAGACCTTGTACCAGTACAGTGTATGTGATGACATCTGGCTTTATACCCTTGGCAAGCATCTCTGCATACATATCTGAAGCAAGAACGATTTCCCCATCTTTAAGCAGCCCATCAATCAATGTCGTGTAGGTCGACAGATCACAGGGAACCCCCTGTTCCAACATCTTCTTGTGGAAAGCAAGGGCTGTTTCCATGTTATTTACATTTCGGAAGCCACTAATCATACTATTGTATACGATTGTGTTGGGAGATAGACCAACTTGAAGGAGTTCCTCGAATAGTTCACGTGCATTTTTCATGTCACACATTTTGCAAAATCCATCAATAAGGGCACTGTATGCTGTGATATCCAATTCAATATTTTTGCTTCTCATCTCATTATGCATCTTCAAAGCAAGGTCAATATTGTTGCTTTTACAAAATCCATCAATCAATGAGGTATAAGTCACAACATTAGGGGAAATTCCACTTTCTGACATCTCTCTGTAAACAGCCAATGCAGAGTTGATGTCACCTTCCTTCACAAAACCATCTATAATGCTATTATAAGTCATGCAACTGGGAATGAGACCTCTGTCTGCCAACTTCTTCAGCATCTCTTTGGCCTTGGAGGATTGGCCAACTTTGCATAAACCATTGACTATTGTATTTGACGTGAAGTCAGTAGGGGCAATCCCTGAAGCCACCATCTGCTCAAACATCTCAAAGGCTTGTTCAGTCTTACCTTTCTTAAAATATCCATCAATCAAAATACTATAAGTGACCACATTTGCTTGTAACTTTTTCTCCAGCATCTCAGAAAATAATTTTAAAGCTACATCCATATTTCCTTGCCTGCAGTAACCAAGGATCAAATTGTTATATGAAACTACCATAGGAACCACTCTCTTATCAACCATCTTATCCCATATATCGCGAGCGTCCTTCACCTTACCCTCTTTACTAAACCAGTGTATCATATTGTTGTAAGTAACAACATTGGCGACACCAGTCTCAACTGCCTCATTGAAATACTTAATTGCTTTTTCCATAGACTGACCTCCCAGAAATCCTCTTATTAATGAATTTGCAATATAAACCGTTGGCTTAATACCTGCAAGTTTCATTTGAGAATATAACTCTTCTGCTTTTTCAATATTTCCACTCCTACAGCAGCCTTCAATCAGAACTGCATAAGTGACCTTGTTTGGACTAAGTCCATCATCGACAATCTTATTGAACAGATCCAGGGCACTGCTTAAATCACCCTGCAAGTAGTATCCCTTCATCAAGCTCGTCGCCACCACCAAATTCATGGAATGTCCATTACTTATCATTTCATCTTTTAGCTTTAATGCCTGAGCCATATTCCTCTGCTTTACACAAGCACAAATCACATTTGTAAACGTACCCTGAGAAGGAACCCAACCCATTTCCTTCATCTCATTCAACAAACCACACGCAGCATCTGAATTTACTTTTGAACAAACAGCATAAACAGCAGTACTGTAAGCTGCTGCATCAAGCTTTAGGCCACTGGCCTTCGCATCCAAAAACAACTTCTCTGCCTCTTCCACCTTCCCTTCTTTCAAACAAGCACTCATCATAACATGCACCGTAATACAATCATACAAAATTCCTCTACAAATCAAATCATCATATAAACTGCACGCTTCGCCAATCATGTTCCTCCTAACTAATGCAGTCAACAACTTATTTATCACAATCACACTAGGCGCAATACTACACTTAAGCATTTCCCTAACACAATCAATAGCATCATTATATCTACAAGCTTTAACATAATTACTCACCAAATCATCAAAAACCCGAGAATTGGACTCAAAACCAAACATTTTCGCGCAATCAACCAAGTGACTAAAAATAACATTAGCAGAAGGACTCGAATCACTCAAGGCATATTTTTGTAGCATATATCTAGCTAAACTATGATGGCCAGGAAAACTAACCAAAATATGAAGCAAAACACACAAAGGATCAGAAATACCACGTAGAAAACCGCGCTGCATCTCTGCCCACTTGAAGTACTGAAAGGCTGCATCAGGGTTATCCCTGAGCTTCAAAAGGTTTTCTATCACATGGGTCTGTGTCAAATCTTGATTCTCTGAAATGGGTTTGTTAGAAATTTGGTTATTATCAGGTAAAGTTGTGATTTTTGTAGAAAAATTGAGGTGGTGTTCGGGATTTTGGGGATCTGAGGAGGGTGTTTTGGGCATTGCTTCTTGTGGGAGAGATGAAGAAGAAGAAGAAGAAGAAGAAGAAGAAGAGGAGGAGGAGGAGGAGCAGAGAGGCTTGCTGAGAGTGAGAAAGCGGAGTGGCCATTGAGGGATTGGTGACGTTGAAGATGGGAGCTTGCTTCTCATTTTCTGAAAACAATGTGAAGAAGAGAGAGCTTTGGTAGTACTAAACCCTACTGGTCATAAACCCCGCCCTGTCCGATATATTCATAAGCAAAATCTGATAGTTGACCTCCCGTTTTTAAAATGGCCAAATTTCATAAATAGTCCCAATTATTTGCTCCTTTTTTTTTTTAATATAGTCCTTAATGTTATAAAAGTATTAGAATTAGTTCTTAATGTTATCAAAATAATGCAATTAGTTCTTACCATTAAATCCACAATAAAAACTAACAAAAATATCAAATTTAAAAGATAATTTGTCTTTTACCTTTACTTTTTTCTTTTCTTCCCCGATCTACACATTTACCTTGCAAACATAACCCCCACCCTTACCCCATCACTCCCTTAACCCCCACATCCCTTAGCCTTAACCTGTCATCCACTACCCCCACCTCATCACCTTTTAGCCTAACCTCGTCACCCCTTAGCGTGATTGTGTGAGCGTAAGTGTATGTTGCGTATGTGCACGTGAATGAGTATGTGCGCGTATAAAGTGGTGATAGGTATGTCCATGTTGGGCAAGTGTGTGATTGTGCATGTGATGGAGGTGAAGAAGGGGGAAGAAGTAGAAGAGGAAAAAACGGAAAAAATTATAAAATGGTATCTTTAGAATTTTGCTTAATTAGTTAGGAACATATTTGTCATTGCAGATGAATAGTACTATTTTTCCCTATCTAACATAAAGGACTATTTGTGCTACACTTTACAAACATTGGGGGATCAATTGGGTCACTTTTGTAACATTGAGACCCTGTGTTTTGCTTGCAATAGTGAAATTTGCGTCTTTCAGACTAAAAAAAAAATTATTATACAAGACCATGTGTTTTGCTTGCAAGGGGAATTTTTCTTTTATAATTATCATCATACCCCTTTAACGTAATTTTTCATATTTTCAAAGGCTCATGATTTATGGTTACTTTCAACTTATTATATACAAACTCTTTAAAACTCAAAAATTATCATGGATTTACAAAGTGTTACTTATACTATTTTACTTTTGATTTTTACCAACAATTCCCTGAAGTTTGAGTGTAACTCTTTAAATATTGTTAATATTCTCCTTATGATATTTTTAATTCAAAATTATGTAAGGATTCTTATTAGTAATGAAGTTTGAAGAATGATTTGTTTTTTAGCTTTATTCAAATTTATGTATTATAATTTTTGTGGACAAAATAGTTTTTGTATGTCACATATTCTAATTACTATCATGGTTTGCTAATGTTTGGATATTCGGAAAAGAAAAAGAAAAAATTCAATAGCAAGAGTGATATGGGTAAATTTATGCCTTGTGTTATACATAGATGACCACATTCACCATATAAAATAATTGATGAAAAGTGCCAAATGGCGTACGTGTTGAGACTTCGTCCGACCATATTGATCCCAAGGGCACCATAGTAAATTCGACCCTCCTTAGGCACCCTTCTTGATGATGTATCTTTTAGGAGATCTTCATTGATATTTGGGACTCACCAAATATCTTAAAAGATTCCCTACCAATTATTATATATAAGACTTAAATAATCACAACAATGTAACTTATTTATTATCATATATAGGCATAGCTAATCTTTAAATTCACATTATGCACTCAAGGTTGGCCCAAGCCCTGGGCTAAGGGGGCCTGTGCCCAAGGCCCTCTTAGTCCAGGGGCCCCAATTTAAAGAAATTGCTTATTTTTTTAAAGATAAAAGTTTATCATAAACTAGTATCATTTAATTGGGGTCAAAAAGGTCTTAGAGTAGCAAAGCTTGCTCATTAAATGAGCAGGTCTTCATCAACAAATTAGTTGGGACTCTAAGGCCCCATTGGCTCTAATTAAAAGAATTTTTAATTTTTTTTTAATGATTGGTTGTAACTCTATCTTTTGTTAACTCGTAATATTATAATTCAAATTTTGGTGTTTTTTTTTTATTTGTAGTGATTATTTTAGTAGAAAATTTAGAGTTTTTTTATTGAGAAAAAAGCCTAATTATTAAGATCCCATTTAGATGATCGCCCAAGGTTCTCAAATTATTTGAAATGACTCTGTACGCACTGTTCGTGCTCAGACACCTCGAGAATAACCACCGGTTGTGCTTTTATTTTGCTGGTCGCGAGCTCAGCTCAGACAACATAATTATACCTTAACAAAGAGTTTTAGAATAACAATGAATTTTAGCAAATAGACAACATTATAAAATATGTTTATTATTAAGTACATATTCTAACGTTTGCAATTATTGTCAAAAGGTCATAAGATCTTTAAATAATAATGAAAGAAATATGAGTTAGTTAGAACCAAAGTAGTAATTAATAAGACCGAATCATAAGACTAATATATATTATAGTAAGACTCGAGAGCGTCCTTTATAATAAAACAAATTATTACTTTTATTTTTATCATTAAGCATACCCTGTCATTTTAAAACGAGACCTTCACATCCCTTAGCCTCTAATTTAAAAAATTGGAATCCCTATTCATCAAAAAGATTTTTCCAATTTTATTTTCAGCAATTGTACTGAAGAAGACGATAATTAGATACTCACAAAAATGTTAATAATTTTCTTTTCTTCTTGAAAGAAATTTGCTTATAACTCTTTATGAAAGGAAGAATGCTTATTATTAAAGCAAGTAACTGAGAGTTGGATAGGAGATTGAATTCACTAGGGTAAAGTTGTCTTTTAACAAGAATTGTATAGGAAAAAGGATGGAACTAATGAAAGTAGTCTAAAGCCAAACTTCTCAAAATATATTATTGTGTCAAGTGCTAATATCTCAAATTGAGGGTTCAAGTTTTCTTAACAATTGAACAAATGCTAGGGACATGACAAAAAGAAAAATTTTGCGATGGACAAAGTAAAAGTAACTCATATAGATTTGTCAAAACCACACATTAAATCTTATACTAGTCTAATAATTTAATACCCTTTACAGACTATTTAAAACAAATGAATTCTGCAAAAGTTTACAAAATTCATTTATAAATCTAATTTTTTATATTTGGAAGCAGGACTTTAAAAAATACAAAATATAGGATTTGCAAATATAGGATTTTCTCAAGGTTTATTCAAATCCTTATTCAAGAAGTAAAATTTATAAATCTACATTTTTAGCTCGTGTTTGATGATAACATCGAGATTTTTTTTGTCATACACATGCTTATAAATTGTAGGGAAGAATTGTTAGATTATTAAATAAATTAGGGTGTCACCTGTAATTTCAACAAAATACAAAAATATTTTGCAGCTTTACCCCCAAGTACTAGTAATCATATTTTTACCCAACAGTTACTCTAAAAAATTAGAAGAAAAAAAAAGAGGGAATTTAGCATCACTTTGTTTTGAGTGAAAAAAATGGAGACAGAAGGTCCAAGGAAGCGTGACCACCGAGAGCCTATTTCATGGCGTGTCCTCGAATTCTATAGTGGTATTGGCGGCATGGTACATATCTATTATCTATCTATACATATTTAGCTGATGATTCATATTTCCTTTTTTTTTTTCTTATTTTTTTTCTTATTTTGCTTCTCATCTTGTGTTTTTGTTATGTTATACACTACGCAGAGATATTCATTGATGGAGGCAGCAGTGAACGCAACAGTTGTGGAAGCATTTGACATAAACGACGTCGCTAATGATGTTTACCAGCATAATTTCGGTCACCGTCCCTATCAAGTAAGCTTTCTTGACCAAAAAAGCAAAGTTAAAAAAGTTAAATTTATTTTTATTTTTTGTTTGAGTAGCTCTATTTGATTTGTTTTTCATTTTTTATGGCTTTTAGTTTCTGTTTTAAGAAAATGGAAAAAAAAGTAAATGGGAAAATTTTAGGATATATATTTTATATCTCTAAAGTTTAGACACATAGAACTATGCATTTGGTGAATATAAGTTATTGCTAATTCAAAAGTAACTCGAATACCAAACCGAACCAAATAAAGACCAAACTAAGTCTTGGTTGGGTCGGTTATATGCATTTGACAATGCCTATACTTGTATGACATGAAATTACAATTTGACGCGTTGCGTGAAATTTGCAATTTAAAACTAGCCTGACCAAGACTTTCAATTCTAGTTTTTCATGAATGGTCTCGTAGTCATATTTATTTGATATGAAGTAATTCTTCTTTGGATTTAATTTTTTTGATGATTCATATTCGGATTTTTCATTTTTGGATGACATTAGGGTAATATTCAGACATTGAGTGCTGCTGATCTTGACAGCTATGGGGCAGATGCTTGGCTTTTGTCCCCTCCTTGCCAGCCGTATACTAGACAAGGTGAGGAATTCATCCAGTTCATCCTGTCTTCCCGCTTCTCTGCATTTCGTGACCAATCTGCTAGCCTGGTAGTTTGATTTCTTTTTACCCTGATTTTGTTATGAATTTAGGCCACCAGAAAGGGTCTACTGATGCAAGGGCATTCTCTTTTCTCAAAATTCTCGAACTTATACCACAAACTTCACGGCCTCCTCTCATGCTGTTTGTCGAAAATGTTGTTGGTTTTGAGGTTTGTTAATCATTGTACATTAAGTTTAGCTTACCATGCTTTATTTTGTCTCGCCATTTCTTTGTCATGTGTTAACGAGGGCTGAATGTACATGCAACTTGATCATATTTTTGCTGCAGGAATCTGATACACATGAGAAGATGATCAAAATTTTGGAAGAAAATCATTTTGTTACACAGGAATTTATTTTGAGCCCATTGCAGTTTGGTGTGCCATATTCTCGGCCTCGTTATTTTTGTCTGGTCTGTCTGTCTCCCTCCCTCCTCTTTCTCTCTCATATATATATATATGTGTGTGTGTGTGTGTGTGTGTGTTCTCGTCTTTCATACTCATAGATATCTGGTACACATTGTATGTTCTCTTCATTTGAAAATAGAAGGATGTGAGATCTCGTCTTAAAAAGTGTGTTTAGGTAATTTGATGAATTAGTTGTTTATGTGTTGTAGAAATTATGTGATGGAGAAGGTTGTTGATGGTGTAGTTTTATAGTTTTGTTTTTTCTGAATGAGGTTGCGGTTGCAAGCATATATACCTTGTATTACTAAGGAATTATCAGGGATTAAATACCAGTAGAAAGTTTCTCCTATGACTTTGGCTTCTTATTAGGTAGTAGTACTATTCTTTTGGTTCCCTATTCTTAACATAAGATATTACAGATCTGATGGCATTTGATTTTAGGTTTTCTACCTTCCAAAAACAATTTAATGCTACCTTGGAATCTCATCCACACTATAAATAGGTTGACTCAAAGACAACCTCGTACATTCAACTGTTAAGTTATAAGACTTCTCCTGGCTCTTCTGATAGAAATATACTTGAGTAAGGACTGCGATACTTAGAGTTCTCATGTATTTCTTAGGACATATTGAAATCATTTTACCGCCTGAAAACAATGTCTCAAAATGTCCCTCTATGCCAAAAGTGTCTCGATGTGGTCCAATTCCCTTGAGCCGTCAAAGCCATTACGTTAAAGAGCCACATGAGAGAATAGTTACACGTATCTATGGAATTGAGATTAGTTTTTCTGAAGTTGTGAATTGTGATGGAAATGGACCCTATGGGGATGCTTTAAGCATTTTAAAAGGGCGATGTGAAATAACCAATTATAAGGGGGGTAAAGTGAGATTCTTAGATTTTTCAAGGAGCAAAGTACATTTCACCATATGTCTTGTCTTAGGCAAGCTAGTTTTTGTATACTAATGAGTAGAATCATGGTTTGTTTGAATTATCGAAATCATAGGTGAAGTAAAGGTTTTCAACTTTCACAATAGTTCTACTTTCTGCTGGAAGATTATAGTTATCACATCTACAGCAATATGTGGATTAGTCTTTTTCTTGATGATTTACAAATTAACTTTCTTGTGTGTATAATTAGAAATTTAATATTACGAGTTTTGCACCAAAATTTCATATTAGTGAATTAGAAAGTAGATGAAAGAAACTAAGACCAATCAATGACATTTGGACTACCTATTTGGCCTATGGCTTTAACTTTTAGATTTAGTCATTTGCCTCAGATTAGGTACTTGGATGATGTTAGTTGAGAAGACACATGGGTTGGAATTTGCCTTATTTCTTAACCCGTTGAAGTCGGTTGACCGGTGAAATTGTTGTTTTAGAGATAATTTGTGTGAGGAGCAAGCACATATCGCTCCATGTACTTGGAGTTGAAGATATCTACTTAGAACTTATTGTGACTACTGACTAGGAAACTGGAAAAGCATCATGTTCCCTTTCTTCCCTGCTTTTCTTACTTCAGTATATCTTTTTCTATTTGATGGTATATGTCAATAAGCAAGTTCCAGTGCCTAGAAATCATGGTGATCTGCTTACAAATTTGTAGCACCTGTCTACTTGTGAAAATTGTTAGTTAAGATTTGCAATTGAAATTCCTGCGGCACTGTATACACTGCAGGCAAAAAGGAAACCATTATCTTTTACAAAGCCATTGTTCAACAACCAACTTCTTCGAACTCCTGGCCCCTTACTTGGGGATGATGGAAATACAATTAGCAATCAAGGTGAAGAGATGGAAGGATATTATGAAAAATTGCTGCAAGCTTGTCAGCCTATTGAAAATTTTCTTGAATTCAAGATCTCTGGAAATGATGAGGATTCAGAAGCTGGCCTTTTCCATTCTAATATCTCTGTCGTAGCAGAGGAAAGTGATCAAAATGTATCTGTGGACGGCTCTTCAAAACAGTTCTTTGTTCCGTCAAGCTTGATAGAGAGATGGGGAAGTGCTATGGGTATCTTTTCTCCTTATCTTCATACCTTTTCTCTGTCTTTTCATATTCCCTTCTATCGGCCACCTTATGATTCAAATTTAGATTGCAGATATTGTTTATCCTGATTCGAAGCGATGTTGTTGCTTTACGAAGAGTTACTATCGCTACGTAAAGGGTACTGGTTCCCTTTTGGCAACAGTTCAGGTAAAATCTAAATCAGGAATTTTTTCCATTTTTGGGCTTTATGAACAGAAAAGCTGCATCAGACTCTTTGGGACTGTCTGGGCATCTCTTTTTTAGTATTATTGAAATGAGGAAACTAGCTGGGTTAGTGTGTTCTTTTTGTTCTTCATTACTGTAATTTCTCTTTCTTTTGTTCCAATCCTCCTCCCACACCAAAAAAGGAAAATTGTATTTTAGAAAACAAGCCTCTTCAATAAATTCTCTCTACCTTTCTGTACTTAAAGCTGCTTACCAGTTTTAACACTGACTATCTGTTTCTTCTTTGTATCCATGAGAAGATCCTTCAAATATTACAAGTACTTGTGCAGAATAGAAATATTCCCTTTTGTTCCTTGTCCTATGTGGTTTTGTACCCAACATCTTGCCAATTGAAGTTATCCCCCAACTCCACCAATTAATTGCAGTCTTTGAGTCTCCTCTACCTCTCTCTATATGTATATTCATACATATATATACTCTGGAATAATAATATTTAGTTCGACTTTGTGTGGATCAAACTTACATTTTACTGGGGCAGTTTTCCATATTGATTCATTTAGTTTCTGGAAGGTTGTTATGAAATTAAGAGATTACATAGGAAATCCTATCATATGGACAGTTTAGGATTCCCAATATATACATATATACATACATACATATATATATACATACATACATATATACATACATACATATATATATATATATATATATATATATATCTAGCTTATATGTAATAATCGTGTACTTGCTTGCAAGTTCTTTCGTCTCTGTTGTGGGCTGATTACTTCTGCTTAATGAAAGTAGTCTTCATTAGAACCCTTAGGGGTAGCTCAATTGGTAAAGAGGTTGCTAGTTTGAGTCCCTCAGGGCCACTAGAGGTTTACTCGGCCGTTAACTTCAGGGCCCCGTGGGATTAGTGGGGCAAAGCTTGGATACCTACGGATTTCAAAAAAAAAAAAGTAGTCTTCATTATAAATGAAATATTCAAAGGCGCAGTAACTAGTAAGTGTGAAATCAACTAGTGTCTGTTTGTTTCAGTTGCTTTATTAATCGAGTTACATCAATTTCTTGTTTCTTCTGATGATCTTGTACTTCTCTATGTTATATGAGTATAAACTGTTATTTGATGGAAGTTCTTATTAGATGTGACATGGGACTATGGCTAACTTGCAGGGAAGTTACAAGGATAAGAAATCGTCACTGGCGGCACTGCGTCTTCGATACTTTACTCCTAGAGAAGTCTGCCTTTTCTTTTATCCAGTTTCTATACTTCTTTCCCAGTAGATATTGGGTTTTGTCAACCATTTTCGAGGAAGCTGTCTAATCTTTTCAATTGTTCTTAGGTTGCTAATTTGCATTCTTTTCCGGAGAGTTTCCAGTTCCCACAGCATATAAGCTTGAGGCAGTGGTAAGTAATATTGAGAAGGATGTCTCAATGAGCTTGACTTCCCTCTTAATATGTGTATGTGACCCGTAAATTCCTTTCTTCCAATTGGGAACTTAAGAAATTGATTGATTTTCTGCAATTGTACCCGGTATCTGCACTATAGCTCAAATGACTAGTATAAATGTGTGTATCTGTGTAGCTCGGAACTTGGAAGAAACAAGACTAGGGACCATGCTCCCCGTTTTCTTCCTGTTGTTACTATTAGAACACAAGCCAAGGAACTCAAAACCACAACACAAACACCACTAAGTATTTTGTAAATGTGTACTATTTTACACAAACATAATGGCGTAATTTATTTATATATCCCTCCAACAGAGGTCTATTATCATCTTAGCTGCTTCTTCTTTATCTGTTTTTCTCTACTGGAAGACATTATCCATGGAAGTCCTACAAGCTTGGTTGTCATTTTGCAGTTATGCAATGCTGGGAAACAGTTTAAGTGTCGCTGTTGTTGCTCCCCTTCTCCGCTATCTATTTTCTCAACCATCATGATACTTGACAGTTAGCTCCATTGATGTGATGGAGAATGCTGTTAACATATCGCACTGTAGCTCAAACCGAGTATAGAAGAAGAGTACGACGACGTTCAGTTTTCGCAGACATATTTGTTGTATCACATGAACGGGGTTTCCACTTTATTGATATGAAATCCTCTGAAGTAGGGAAAAGCAACACTAGGCTGATTGGTTTTAAACAGTTTGCATTGTATGTTTTTTAACTTTTCTGGATCGCTTTGTACAACAATATCTATTCTTTTTCTGCTTGTGGCAAGTTGTTCTTGGAGTTGATATAGAAGAGGTATGAATTATTTGAATGCAAACTCTGGAAAAATCTTACAGAATAGATGATTTTTTCCTCTCATCCCCACCCATTTTTGCTTCTTTCTCATTTTGTTTGGAATGGTGTGTGGGCTTCTAATAATATTGCTTAAAATACTAAACCTTATTAGGTAAGATTAATTACATGGATCTAATGACGTTATTCATTCCTGTTATTAATGTCGTGCACGTGAGATTGTGTGAGAAACGTCTTGGATCGTGGGTCGTCTAGGTCTAACACGTGTGTGTGCACAACTTTCCATTTTCCTACTAAGTGAGGGGATATCATAGTAGAGGCTTTTGTGGTTTTGTTTTCCACCCCATTTTTGGGGATCACAATTTAAGGTTTCCAATTCTAGTTAGTGGTATAACCTCTTTAACTAACATGAACTCTTACTTGATAAGTCACATACGTGGGATACAAAAGTCACCTTCTACACAACATTATCATTTTTGTTCTTTGAAAGAAGCGTCTTGTTATCTTAAAAAATGAATATGATCATCACAAACCACTTAAGCATATATGCTAGATTTAGCCTTATTCATAAATTCTAACGGAATAATTAACTAAAACAGAACTGCAAGCAAACAGTCATTGATTATAACATATGTTGGGAAATATTTTTTGTCAAGTCATTTTGTGCTGATGTTTATTTGATATGAAGCAAATTGTCACTGATTTTAGTGTATTGAAAGGACTGTAAAAAAAATTATACATTGGTCTGCATAAAACTCCATGTTCTTTCAAGAGTGTGGCAGCCCTCTAGATACTAATTTTACCTACTTTTCTTCGGTGAAAGGAAAAGTCATAGCTAATGATAGGCATATCATCACCAATATGGTTAGAAGAATCATCAACAACACTAGGGGTTGTGAAAATTTCAAGCCCAAAGCCAAATGTTTTCCTTATTATTTTCAAGAATGCTATGGATAGAAAGAAAGACTTAGACCTGCCAAAGATCTTCAAATTCAAAAAATTAAACGTGGAAACTGATTCTGGGGTCCTCCTCTCCATGATAAAAAATGCCTTGCTGAGGAACTATCCCCTTGGGCTTGTGATTAAGGAATGCAAAGCTATATTCTTTCCGGCCACAAGGAATATGAGGTAAAGCAAGTGTACTGAGAAGTTAATATGTGTGTTGATTGGCTCGCAAGTGTAAAGGATTATTAAGCGTCATAACCTCATCCGAAAGACCCCGACCTCCTCAGGACACTAGACGACTGAAAAGCAGGGAATAAACCTACTCAGAGGACTCCGACCTCTAGGAATACCTGACCTCCAGGGGCATCCGACCTCTAGGGAATAGCATGACAAGTGACATCTTATCTGTCTTCAAGAATAGTATGAATATAATTGTCCATATCCAAAGGGAGCTAATTGACATTTTGTATATATACTCAGTTTACATACTTAAACTATTTTAGCCCCGACTTTACTAACTTAAGCATCGGAGGGGTCCAAAGGGGGCAACCCCGAGTATCTTGTTTTGCAAGTGATTGGAGCTCGATTTCCAACAAGGACTCAGCATCAAGATCCATATATACCTTAATATTAGGAAATCAGCTGGGTCGCTTCAAGGAGTTTGACTATGGAGTTGGAGATAGCTACAAAAGGTGCCCTTACTTCCTATGTTTGTGATGCCAAGAGCCAAATTCAATCCAATTTGGATCTATTTCTAGTACGAAAAGCTCAGTAGTTTCGGTAGGTCTGAAGACATTGTAGAATGCGCGGCCTTCAGGAGCAGATCGTTTTTTTTCTTCACCAATAATGCATCTTTGGAGGAGTGTCGCCATGCTTATTAGCAACTTAGTCATGCAAATTACTCTTAAATTATGGCTTTTTTGCTTTGGAAATAAAAAGGTATATTATTCGCGTGTTGATATATCGCACCAGCCTCAAGCAGCAGTAGATGATTTAGTTTGGTTAATTAAAATCTCGCCCCTCTCATCCCGTCGGTCGCATGGTATTATTAGATTGAGCCCTATTACCAAAAATAATTATGGTTAAAAGTCTTGTTACTATTGATATGGATAAAAAATGGCCCAAATGTCTTAGATGCCTAAAGCCCATAATGAGGAAAGTAGTTTACATAGCAAGACACTTGTCAAAAAAATAACATGTAAGGATAAATGGGGGCCACTCCAAAAAAAGTAACTATACTACTATAAATAATATAAGGAAAACAAAAGATAATTAATTAACTCTTTACCACTTCTAAAAGTTGTCAATACCAATGTACCTGAGCCAAAGACTAATTCTCTCGCCCGAGAAAAAAAAGCAGAAGATAACCCCCGTTATTTCTTTTCCTTTCCTTGTGCAGGTTCTCAGCTCGGACAAGGGAATTCCGTAAAATGTTCGGCTCGGTAAGTCTCATACTCAACAACTATCATCCCTTTTATGATCATATGTATAACTCAATTCTAATTTACATGTGAGGAGTACATATTGACAATAACAAATGAATTAAATATATACTTTCTAATAACTTAAAGTTTTAAAACTTTTAGAGCAAGCCATCACTTAACACCAATTCTAATATGTTTTCGAGTAGCAAATTAAAAGTTGATGCATCGTGTAGAGTTGCAATTCTGATTAGGAAAACTCTTCAAAAAATCTGATACATGTGTGAGACCCATCACATATAAGTGTTGTTTCAATTCGTCAAACTTTTTAAAAAGTTTCCCAATTGATTAAGCTACTTCAGCTTAAATCGATCAGAATGTCAACACCTTCTCTTACGGAAAAATCAATAATTGAATGTAACAAACAGATTGCCTTGTGAATGTCGTTACATCTATCAGCTTTGCATTACTCGCCACATTTATTAGTATATAACAAAAATTTACACTAAAATAATGGACCTTCTCAACAATGACCAGAAAGATACTACCAGATTACAGCTTATCGTACGAATCAACATCAAATTCCTAAGCTTATATAAGCCCATGTATGATCATGGTATCGATTGCACTAGCAGTCTTAGAATCATCATCTAGATAGTACCTTTGGGCCTAAAAAACAATATAATGAGTCTATTTAGTCCACCTCCTCCACCTCCATTTGCTTTCCCACCTAATTTGATCACTGATGAAGCAAGCCCTGAATGGATGAACAAAGGTGACAATGCATGGCAGCTAACTGCTGCTACACTTGTTGGTCTTCAGAGTGTTCCAGGCCTTATAATCTTATATGGAGGTGCTGTGAAGAAGAAATGGGCTGTGAATTCAGCATTCATGGCTTTATATGCCTTCGCTTGTGTTCTAGTTTGTTGGGTTTGCTGGGGTTATAGACTATCATTTGGTGATAAGCTTATTCCCATCTGGGGTAAGTTGGATGCAGCATTGGAACAAGATTATCTTCTCCAGAAAGCATTTCTGGGGATGTTTCCTAATGCTACCATGGTGTTTTTCCAGTTCGTTTTCGCTGGGATTACTCTGATTTTAATTGCTGGTGCCGTGCTTGGACGAATGAATTTCTATGCTTGGATGTTGTTTGTTCCACTGTGGTTGACTTTTTCTTACACAATTGGAGCTTTTACTATTTGGTCTGTTGATGGTTGGCTATCAAAAGCAGGGATTATTGACTATTCTGGGGGTTATGTGATCCATTTGTCTTCTGGAGTAGCGGGATTTACAGCAGCATATTGGGTATCAAAACACTTTATCCCTTGAGATCTCATTCTCTCTAAAATTATGTGTGTTTTCTCAATGTTAGTATTTACACCGGCGTATTCACTTGAGATTGTCGGAGATGTAGTCTAAATTGACCTTACAAAATGTTTTAACATAGTTTTAAAATTTTTTAATTATTTTTTTTCTAAAAACTATTTAACCCCTACAAACCTACTAGTTCGAGTCTCCAAAACCACTTAGTTTTCCCTTACAAAATATTCTAGATCAGCCTCTCAATGTTTAAAAATTTATGTTATTATTGTCTACTCATTTTTGAATAATTTGAATATTTTAATTCCATGTATCTTAGGAACTAAATAAATCAGCTATTTAAGTTAAGGAAATCAGGACTGAAAGCTAAATATGCCTAATCTCAATCTTGCTATCATAGAAATTAAGATACAAAATGAATAATTTGAAATCACTAGGAGCATAAATTGATTGACGTTAACATCATGACATAGGATAATGTGGAAAGTGATAAGCAAAATTGGAGAAAGATTTTAGTTGGTTGTAAGACTCAAAAACTATCCTTGTGATCAATGCAAGAGAATTCAATGAATTAGCAAATTTTTTCATAAACTGTTTTCTGAAAATTGAATCAATGCACTAAGTCATTTATCGATGGAACAAAACGTTAACTGGCCATGTTTTCTTTCATGCAGGTTGGTCCACGTTTGAACAAGGATAGAGAAAGATTTCCACCAAACAACATACTTCTAATGTTGGCTGGAGCAGGACTTCTATGGATGGGCTGGTCGGGGTTTAATGGTGGAGACCCTTATGTTGCTAGTACTGATGCTTCCTTGGCTGTCTTAAACACTCATGTATGTGCTGCTACTAGCTTGTTGACATGGCTCATACTCGATGTTATATTCTTTGGAAAAGCTTCTGTAATTGGTGCTGTTCAAGGCATGATCACTGGTTTAGTTTGCATCACACCAGCAGCAGGTATTTTCACATACCTTCCTTACATATTATGTTATTCAGGTCACTATCACCATTGTTGCAATGCTGTTAAACATAGAAGACACTTGATGGTTAATTAAAAGGGTAGGCTGGTGTACAAAGCTCCTGTTATATATGTCCATAATTCAAATTAGAGTAGAACTCGTTTTGAGTCTATTGTATGCAATTTTATCTTGCATTTGTAAGAGATTATTTTGACGACCCTAATCATGACTTTCAAGTCATACGAGCATAACTTTATGAATAGAGCGTTGCATTGGTGAATATTGCAATATTATTGTACTTAGAAGAAGTATTAGGTGTACGAAACTCTAGTTATTTTGGAGGTTTAGGAAAGAGTCAAATCTATTTTGAGATTTATTCTATGGCAGTTTTCCCTTTTATTTTGTAAGAAGTTGATTCTACAATTGAAATCATGACCTGATCAACACACGCTGAAAACTTCATAATCAAAAGGTATAATGACTGGAGCGACCAGACTTAACATAAATGTTACAGTTTAGCTAAACTGTAGAAAACCTAAAACAGAAAATAAATATAGGAAACTTGTACAATAATGCTATAACAACGGTACTGCTCTCTTGGTCAATTCAACATAATGCTAATCTCTTTTTTTTTTGTTTTTTTTTTTGTTTCCTGATATAATACACAATGCTATATTCATTGCATGATACAGGAGTTGTTCAAGGATGGGCAGCCATAATCATGGGAATATGCTCAGGCTCTATTCCTTGGTTCACTATGATGGTTGTGCACAAAAAATCTGTGCTCCTTCAGAAAGTTGATGATACAATGGCTGTCTTTCACACACACGCTGTGGCTGGAACCCTAGGAGGAATCCTCACTGGTCTCTTTGCTAATCCTAGGCTATGCTTTTTATTCTATGGCAAACGTGCCCAATACGTTGGTTTGTTCTATGGTTTCCACATGGGAGATTATCACAACGGCTTTAGACAAATTGGACTTCAGATCATTGGTGTGTTCTTTGTGATTGCCGTTAATATTGTGACCACAAGCTTAATATGTCTACTAGTGCAGCGCATAGTTCCTCTAAGGATGAGCGAAGAAGATATGGAGATTGGTGATGAAGCTGCTCATGGAGAAGAAGCATACGCCATTTGGGGCCAAGGTGACAGGCTTGATCATTCAAGAAATATTGGTGACATGGATGTTGAAACTGCAACTACTAGGGCAAAGGGTCAGGTTGAGATGACCTGAATCAGAAGTTCACCGAAGGGAAAATTCTTATATCAGTTTAAATTAATTTATTAGTCTCTTACACGTGTGGACCCACTAATATATAAGAGATTGATATCAATAATTAAAGAGTTTTCCAACTTTAAGTGGAAAGTAATAATTCTCCGAAGTTAATTATAATGATTGCTTTTCGTTTTATATACTGGTTCCAACAAATATATATTCGTGCATGCGTTAAGCAAAATATAAATGTAATATGTTGGAGTCAATTCCATTGCAGGTACGTAGATAATAAATAACCAATTGATGTTTGGAGGTTGCAATGTAAGAATTCATCTTCTTTTCTTCCTTGGACATGTCCAAGCTGTAAAACTAAGAGACAGCTACTTATGAAATAATGTAGGAATACATAATGAATACAGAGTGCATGAGCGTACATTAATTCTTAAAATTATTTACTATTGAAAAGATTCTTGAATTGGAAAACAACTCACAGAAAGTATGTAATGTAAGAATTTTTACTTAGGTCGCACTTATGACCTCATAATATGAATTGGAAGTTGTGATGGTTCAATAATCAAAGTCATCATGAATTAGTATGTAACCTTCTATAAAATGGCATGTTTAGTTGAATCATAAAATATTGATTTGGAGTTGAGTCGCTCAATATGGGTTAACCCGATATGATCCATTTTGTATGGGTTAATAGGCTTGTGCGAAGTTATAGGAAAAGAAAACAAAAAGAAAGGTACATTCAGTTCTTAAGAAATAGAAAACAGAGTGATGTCTTCTTCTCTTTTTCTTTCTCTCTCTCAATCTCTCTCAAATTCACTATGTTTACTATGTGTAGACATTACTAACTAACTCAAACGGGCTTTCAAGTTGTGAAAACATAATTAAAGATCGATATTATATTTTGGACTCTGATTCGCAACTTTTAAACGGTGAAACGCAAAAATAGAAAAAAATTGAGAATTCTTCCGCGTATACTACGAGGTTAGTATTGATTTACAAATTTATGAAAGAATCCATACTTTGTGTTCAAATCTTTCATTGGTATCAGAGCCATATGTTTGTTCTTCGAATTTATTGTGTTGATGCAAGTATTTATGGTGAATGATTTTAGCATTATAATCTTTGGCCAAATACAATGAATTAGATATGCTAAAATCAGTTTAATGGGTTTTTATTCACCATTATGCATAATCTATGTGATTTTTATTGATGAATGCATAAATTGATTGTTTTTGTGCAATAACTATGAAATTTTGCATTTTGTTTTGTTCTTTTTTTTTGTATCTGGAATATGTTAAAATCCAAGTTATTTTAGTATGGGTGGATAGTGCTCATCGAAAGCTTTTCGTAGACATATAGTTTGTTAAATTTGGCCAAGAAACGCGCAAGATATGAATTTTTAAAGATTTTTTATAAATCTGAAATTTTTTTTGACTAATGTGTGTTCTTGGTGTTGTGTGTGCACTTAAAAAAGTGACTGATTGCATCACAAATTGGCTGAACAAGGGCTGAACATATGGGCCACGTGGCCTAATGGTGGGGCACCACGTGGCCATATCCTTTTCAATTTAAAAAAGAAAAGAAAAGAAAAGAAAATTTCAAATTTCAAATTCAAAACAGAAATTTGAAAAGAATAACCCCTCTCTACCGTTGCCACATGGAGGTTGGACAGCCATGGCCGGTGGTGTGGCTGGCAGTGGTCCGGCAATGGCCCTTTTTTCTTAAAAAAATGTGTTTTTTAATTAAGATAATACATATGTTGTATTTATTTTATTTTGGCCTATTATCTTAGTGTAATTGTGTTTTTGACCCCATGTTAACTAAATGAGTCTTTATCTTTGCGATAATCTTATTTGTGACCCTATGTTCTCAATTAGAGTTATTGTCTTTGTGATAATTTTTTTTGGCCCCTATTTCTTGCAAAACGAATACATAACTTAGATTATTTTTAATTAAAGGATGAATTATGAATAATTTCTTTGTATGGCCTAAAATTTTTGTAATTTTATTGTAAATATTATAATTTGGGCATGAAATTTTCTGTAATTTCATTTAGATTCCTAACAATTGTGTAATTAATTTTTACAATCAAGGGGATGAAATTTTTGTAATTTCACTTCAAAGTATGAAATTTATGTACTTTCATTGTCAATGTTGTTGCCTACAACATTAATACATGCTATGTGAATTATCCATTTTTGAAATTAATCTATATATAGTTGTATATTAAAGTTTGTGTATTTACCTCGAAGACTTATGTAGTTATTCTAAGATAGTGAGAGTTGAACAAACTACGAGAAAGATTCCTACTGTTGACCATAAGAACATATATGATTATTGGCCAGGCTGATTATCCCATAGTTCGCCTATTTTTCTATGATTATATGTCATATTAAATGTATGATAGTATATTTTTAAATGAACATATAATAGTCATGCGTGATTTTATGTATAACGTTAGACGTACTCCTCCTAACATTGATGATAGACCTTCTATAAAGATCAAGCTATGTGTCAGCTTAATTCTTCAAGAAGGAATGTGTGCTTAATGAGAGCATACGTTCAATCGTCTTGTTTATGTTTTCTAACATGCATAGAGCCAAAAATGTGTCTTTTGGGTCTCGAAAAATTCAAGACAGTCTCTACGTGCTTAATCGTTATGGTCTACGTGTGTTAAATAATTTGAATTTGTCAAGCCTAATGGACTAGATAAATTATAAAGGAAATGAGAATGTTGAAGAGTAATTAATTTTTGTCTAACGTTATTAGTAGTTAATTTATATGTTAAACTCTTTAATTTTTCATGTCAAAATGAAGCAAATAATTCCTTTTTGTTTTATCATATTTTTTGACGTTGGCAATAGTTGCATTTATTGTAAATATCAATAATTCTCTTCTTAATATCTTTCATTGTAAATATTAATAATTAGTTTATTAATATTTATTTAACTTTTTATTCTTTATCACATTATTACAATTAAATACATGTTCTAATAGAATTAATCAATGTAAATGTGTTAGTACCAGACATTGAAAATATCTATGTGTGGTTACTAATGATAATCGAAAAATATCATTATTGACCTCAATAAAAAGGATAAACTGAATGGTGACGATTGCAATATGTCATATCATAAAGTTCAGTATATCCTTGAGGATCAAATAGGTACTTGAAACATTGAGTTATGTTGAGATGAAACCTGAGGGTGGTAATATCACTCAGCATGAGAAGGGTATAAAGGCCTATCAGGTCTAGATAGATGCTACTGCTTACATTACGTTGTTGAGCGCTAAGCATAATGACCTCATTTGCTGATTATGAAATTTAACCTACTACTGATGGAATGTCAAAATCCTTGAAGGAGAAGTTTAGTGGAATTTCTATTTCGAAGTTAAGTCAACTTATAATCAAGTTCGACACATGAAAAAACTATTACAATGCTCCTAAGAGGCAATATTTGCGAGACGTAGAACATGATTTAAGAATTGAAGGCAATTAGCCACGTTCTCATTGATAACAACAGGTAGAGCTGGCAAATGGGCCAGCCTGGCACGACCCGACCCAATCGTGGGTTATAAAAAAAAGCCTGGCTCAGCATAGATGTTTACTGGGCTGAGCTGGGATGAGCTAATATCTTATAATATAGGACCTAACTTCGCCCACGAGCCCACTACTATGAGTCGCGAGCTAGGTTGGGTTGGGCTGAGCCGGCCCATGAAAAAACTTCAACCTAACCTTTTTTACAAAAAAAATGAATTTAACAATTAAAGAGACATAAGTTTATTGCTAATATTAACATAAATGATAAAATATTACATAACAAACTACAAGAAAAATTATATGTACGAATTATAATTATAAAAATTATTAAAAAGAATTAGATCTTTAGCATAATCCTCTTCAGAAACGACTTTAATCCAAAAACAAATTTTGGTAAATATTAGATCTTCCACATCTATAACTTTTTCCAAATAAACATAGTGGAGTAACCTAATATCTTCATTATACAAATTTGCACATATAAAATAAAATAATTATGAATGAACTAGAAGTTTTACCTAATGCTTATACCTTGACAAGAAATTAAATCTTCAATAACTTCAATCTTCCATCTTTATTTGTCAACATCAATCATTCGACTGGATCATTACTTGAATTGTCTATTAAAGCTTGTCTTTTTTGTTGAATGCCAATATCAAGTTCAATAAGATGTTACGTCTTGTTTTCTACAGACTGGATCACTAGTTGAATTATTTTGTCGAATGTCAATATCAAGTAAGTAAGACGGAGACATTGTTGCTAAATAAAAATCTAATTCATTAATATGTGATGATGAAGAACCAATTTTTATTTTTTTGCAAAGTTGAAGAAACTTTGTATCAGGCTTTTTATTGCTAGTATTACTCATAGTACGACATGAAGAGGAAGTCTCGTTAGAATATTGTTCTATATACATAAATAATGTCAAACTCGAACAAATTTCATTCCAAGTTTGAATGTCATCAATGTCATTATTTTGCATATTTAAATGATATTTTTGTAAAATACTTTGAACAACATGTTTTTTAATCTAGGATCTATAATTGCAGAAAGACAATAAACTATACATACATTTTCAAGATATTTTGAAAGTTTTTCTTTCATGTTATAAGTTATTTGTTGAAAGTTGGTTGAAGACTTTTCTTCAACTAAAACTTACATTCATATATATGTATATATGTATACATATGCATATGTATATATAATATATATATTTGTAATATTCAAAAATAGTTTGTTTATAAAAAATAATAGTTTGTCTAAGAAAAAAAAGTTTGTCTAAAAAAAATAGTTTGTCTTAAAAAGATAGTTTGTATATGTATGGGCCTTATTTGGGCTCGAGTTAGCCTGAGTTGGGCTCGAGCTGGGCCTGTGCTGGGCTTATGGGTTGTGCTGGGCTTGGCCCAGGCTCAAATGGGCTGGGTAAAAAATTATATGACCCAACTCGGCCCACCTATATGAGATGGGCCTGTGTCGGCCCAGTCCAAATGCCACCTCTAACAACAGGTGTAAGCCATTATCATATCCCTTGATTGTCAAAATGACACACAATGAGAATGTTAAAACATTCCAAACATTGAGCATCACCTAAAGTTCATGAATACACCTCTTGGCCATCAGGGCTACTGGTTAAGCTTACATAGCTGAGTCTAGTAAGCAAAGCTCATATGGATCTAAGCATAAAAGGGGCAATATCTTTAATGACAAAAGGGAGGGCAAGCCGACAAAGCGTGACAAATACAATGTAACATTGCAATGGGTATATGCTATAATTGTCACCAAAAAGGTCCCTAAGCTCAGATTTTCTTAAGTCAAAGACCGAGCATTTGGCCTCATAGCTAGAATTGAAGGAGTGTATGTGGAATACCAGTAGATTTTTGTTAAATCCTGGTGAAATTTGTGGGAGATTAATTTGAGAGTTGAAGTCAAAGGCATTAGAACTTGTTAACTACCACTAAGTGATAGTCAAACTCTATTTTTCCATGATGTCCTATATGCTCCGGATTTAAAAAAAAAAGATTGGTTTGTGCATTAAATCCCCTTATGATTAGGTTTTCAACATCATATATTTAGTATCAGACAAATTATTAGGAGCAACTCATTATAGATTTGGCTATATTACGGATGGTTTTTCTTATTCTACGCATTAAACATCAAAATCATTGTTATACTAATATGTGCTATTAACACTTTATTTCTAGTGTATGACATAACAAACTAAGGAATATGAGGCAAAATAGTATGAACATACTCGTTAAAGAGGATCTTTTGCGTCTATTATTAGCATAACTTTATTTGCCCCCATGTGAAAGTTGCCTAGCCAATGACTCCACAATAAAAACATTTGGCAAAGGCTTGCGATTCGGTTTTTCATTGAAATTACTTCATCCCAATATCTATGGTCCAAAGAATGTTAAGGCAAGATGTGAGGCCTCATATTTAATCACATTTATCAAATATTTTACAAGATTTGGTCTTGTCTATTTGTTTTGTCACGTGTTTGAAACTTTTGATTACTTTGGACGTGATTTTAACCTTATTGAGAATCGAACAAATAAAAAGTAAAATCTTTGAGAACTGACTATGGTCATGAATATCTATTAGATTAGTTCAACAATATTGGTGATGAGAAAGGTAGAGTAAGATAGCTAATTATCCATGATACTCCGCAACTATGAGATGTTGTAGAAACAAGGAATAAAACCTTATTAGACGTGGTTAGATATATGATGGCTCATATGAATCTCTCAATTTTGTATTGGGAATATGCATTTCTAACCGCCATATATATATATATATATATACTTAACCGAGTGCCTTCGAAATCAATCATTTTACCTCCTTATGAGTCATGGACAGGTAGGAGACCTGAGCTAAATAACTTCGACCTTTGAGGTCGATTATTCTTGTTCATGATATTTCTCATAAGCATGGGAAACTAGAACCAAAAGGAAATAAGTGTATTGTTATTTGGTACATTGTATACTCTAAAGGGAACGTGTTTATTGTTGAATAAATAGATAGGTCTGTGTCTGAACTCAAAATTCTCGAATACAGACTTTCCTCGCAGGGATAATATAGACAAGGATGTTCAATTATATGACTTGAAAAATCCTAATGGCCCTATTCCCCCAATTTTTCAGATAAAAAAGATGACCTGCCTCCATTCCTTATCCAATTAGAAGAGAAACACCAGTTCTATATGAATCCATTTCACAATCAATATGAATCTATTTCATAACTAGTTTGTGGATCATGTTCACTTGCAGGATCTATATGAATCCATTTCACGATTAATATAAGTCCATTTCATAACCGATTTATAGATCGTGTTGACTTGCAAAACCCTACATGTGAAAGTAATCATGAAAATAAGTTTTTTTTATGATTACTAGTCGAGATGATGAAGAGCCTAAGATAGTGGTTAAAGCTTTCTCATCTTTTATAAGGGAAAGTTAGATGAAAGCAATGGAAGAAAGTTGGATTCCATAAAGAAAAAACCAATTGTGAAAACTGGTTAATCTTCAGCCAAATGGAAAAATGTTTAGGAACAAGTGGGTTCTCAATATCAAAATTAGGCAAATGGATCCACTGTAAGATATAAAGCTCACCTAGTGGTTAAAGGTTGTACATAAGTAGAGGGCATAACTTATGAGGAAACCTTATCTCCGGTGTTTAGGTTTGCCTCAATTTGCCTAATTCTGACCATTGTTGCTCACTTGGACCTCAAATTATATGAGATGGATGTAAGACAACATTTCTTAGTGAAGAAATATATGAATAATTCAGTTTGTATGATTTTGAAATGGTTCAAAAAGACAACTGTGTATATGTCAATCAGTCTGAGGATAGATGTATGATTCTAACTCTCTATATGGATGACATAGTGTTGACCAGAAATGACAAGGAGTACATATTCACTATTAGGAAGTTATTGTCCTCAACTTTTGGGATGAAGGTTATGGGTGAAGTAGCTTATGTGTTTGGAGTCAAGATCTAAAGGGATCAATCTAAGGACTTATTTTTTTGTTGCAAGAGTCATATGCCAAGAAAGTTCTTGATAGCCTCCACGTGTAAGTCTACAAACCTATTGATGCTAGCCATAGGTGAAAGCCTAAACTGAGGGATGTGTCCCTAAATGCTAGAATAGATTGATGAGATAAACGTTTTCCTTACTCAATTACCATGGGAAACCTGATATATACTATAGTGTGTATATGGCTGAATATTTGTTTTTGCCATGAGATTGGTAAGTCGTTACCAATCAAATTTTAGATGAGCTCATTCGAGAGTTGCCAAAAGGATTGTGATGTATTTGAAAGGTTATTTAGATTTTTTCCTACGCCATTAAGGTATTGATCTACATTAAAAGAGATTCACAAATGCTAAATTAGGTGGTGACCTAGATGAACGCAAAGATACCTTTTGGTATGTTTTCTTGCTGATCAATGGCGTTAGTTTGTGAAATAGCAAGAAGCAAACATGCATAGCATTATCAACCATAAAAGCTGAGTTGTGTGGCATGCTCAGAGATATGCAAGAGGTAATATAGCTTGACAGATTCATGATAGACTAAGAGAAGTCAGTTGCTAAGCAAGCAATAACGATCTATTATGTCAACTAATCAACAATCGCTTATACTAGAGATTTTAAATATGGCAAGACGTAGTACATATACATTAACTATGACTTTGTGTCATAGAAAGAAGTGACTATAGAACACTTGCCTACACGTGAGATGATATTTGACCCACTCTATAAGTCTATCTCCAGATATATGTATTTGTTACATGTAAGATCTCTAGGATTGTATATGACTTGATATTGATGTCTTATAAGGTGATGTGTAATCACTGATGTACTCATACTAGTGTATATTTGATGCATGTTCATAGTGAACAAGATTCATTCGTGCATTTGCTTAGTACCTTATCTTTGTGATAAGCGTGGAAGAAATCAAATATGAGTATACTACCACATATTGACATCAAAAAGTATGTCAGCAATTTGTTGAGAATGGCTCTCTCACACAAGCAATCACTTATGACACAGTGGGAGCGTGCAGAGATAAGACGGTATGAGATGGTTAATATTCATCAAGAAATACTATACTTATACAAGAGACGTTACCTTAAGAATTGGTTTGGAATTAGTTTCTATGATAATATTAAGATGAGACCTCTTAATTGTAGATGTTACAATTAAATGACTGATATAAGGTAGATCCCACGGTCCATATAACTTGTTTATAGCCAGATGTAAAACCTCGATTATTGTGCATATTAAGTTCAAGGATTTAGGTTAGTTAATGAGTGATAACTAGACCAAGGTTTGTGCGATATTAGATTTGAATAAAGACATATGCCTTTTTAAAAGAAAGTCCTCTTGTGATTATATAAGGTAGTAGGTGAAAGAAGTCCTAGTTCATTACTGTATGAGACCTTGAAGCAATAAATGCTTCTTTGGGATACCTATAGCGACCAACGCTTGTATTCTAATAAATCAAATTTAATGTTTGCTACTTTGGTGTGCCACTTAAAGATCACGTAAGATTCGATCATATGGGATACAACTGGGAAAATAGTTGACTTGACTTAGAAGGATATTGGAGCGAACGGGAGACTATTCATATCCAACACTACATATGTTCATTGGTTGACTAGTTATGTAATCTTTGTGATTGAACATGACTATGAATACATGATTGAGATTTTAAAGGTCAAATATAGTCTAAGATTGATAAGGTATGTGTTGACTGATGTGAACTTAAATTGGTCTAGGGTACAACAAGATATTTTCTTCCATTGAAGGTCGTAGCTCCCATGTAATCCCTAACAAGTGCATGGTTTAAGCTTCCACTTGTTGTATGCTTGTGGGTCGCACAACTTATTTGCCCGTATGAATTTGATAATAGTTCCTGACAAGGTCGTAGAGAGAGATAGTAGTGGATAAAGGTCTACCCATCTTGTGCAAGTGGGATATGTTGGATTTTTGAGCAGGGTCACCCAATGTGAGTTGACCCGACCTGACCCCGCATAATATTTATAAGATAGAAAAATAATAGTACATTCAGTTATTAAAATATAGAAAACAGAAGATAGAGTGTTGTCTTCTTCTCTTTTTCTTTCTCTCTCTCAATCTCTCCCAAATTCAACATGTTTACTGTGTGTAGACATTAATAACCAAATCAAAGGGGCTTTTAAGTTATGAAAACATAGTTCAAGTTCAATATCGTATTTTGGACTCCGATTCGCGACTTTTAAACGGTGGAACAAACGTGGGCAAATTCCTAACAACTCTTCCACGTATACTATGAGTTTAGTATCGATTTATGATTTATGAAAGAATCCATACTTTGTGTCCAAATCTTTTATGAAAGAATAAGAAGAATATTGAAAAGTCCATGTATCTAACGTTATATTGAATTTATGTTCTTGAAAGGTTTATGTAACCATCTACATGATAATCCTACAATATTGTGATCGTATAGTTAGTGAGATTAGTGGGGTTAATGGGTTGATAGAAAGTCATGTGCAATCAAGTCTATAATGAGTGGAATTGATAATATGAGCACTATATAAAGGACTCTTCGTCTCTCTCTCCACTCAATAAATCATATATATAAGTTAGTTGTTCACATCACTCAACAAATATAAAAGTAGAGAGTTGGGAAAGAGAAGATCAAGTTAGTAAAAAAATGTATATAGTTTAAGTTATACACCATAAAAGTTGTTTATTTGTAAGCTTATATGGTGTATTGTATTTCTCCAAGATGATCCAAAGGTGTATGAAGGTATGTTTTTGTATTTAATTATTTTGTGATGTTAAAGACATAGGCTAAAGATCTTATTTTCTTCTTTTGGACGTACCATTATTTATAGATAAAGTACAAACATATTTCTATTAGTTTGTAAAGTTTGATTTTAGCTCCAATACCAGTTTCAAGGCAATAAATTAAAAGTAAGAAAACATAAACATTGTGCTCATAAAAAAAAAAACTCTTAACTTTTTACCAAAATATATTTCAATGTCGATTAACCATTATGTTCTTTTTGATCCTTTACATTTTAGATAAATGACTTTGTTAGTCCAATCAATGTTTTTAGTAAAAGAATAACATTAATGTATCTTATTTTGTTCTTGCCATTGTTTTTTAAATAAAAAGTGTTGGTTGGACTAAGCCGACTCCCTTGTTAAAATGTGAAGGACAAAAGATACAAAATAAAATATAAGGACCAAAATATCATTCTTTGAAAAATTTGAGTCATTTTTTGTGGTTCTTAACCCAAACACTATATATTCTAATATGTTTTATTATTTTGAAGAATTACTAGCATAATGTATCATGGAAATTTCTTGAGCACTAAATAGTTTTCTTTAACTCTCAAGGATGTTTTAGACTCCTTCTACCTTTTCAATTATTCCCTTTTTATAGAGCTGAATAGGCTTGGACTTGAAATAGTTTAAAACCCTATATTAGAATTATTAAGAATCATGAGATTTCATCATAATATCAATTAGTACTAAGAAGAATAGTCTAGGATCTTAAATTGTGGTCTTAGAGTTTGTGATTTTTTTATGTGAGACAAGTGTATATTATAATATATACTTTCATGTATGACTTGATTTGAATGTGCAGCTCTTTCTGAATGATATAGTGAGTTGCGAGTGATCATAAATCAGAACCAAGATTGAAGATATAGCTATAGTGAGCTACGTGACTAGTAAAGAAATATGTCATACGTGGATTGTGACGCCCGAGAACTTAATCGTACATCTTTTAACTGTTGCATCCACTATTTGTGCATTTCTACTGTGCTTTGCTTATTGCTTTATGTAGTTACTATTCATCACATTTTTTAACTGCTTAATTACTTCGAATTAATATTTTTCTTAAATCATATTAATTATTTTAGGGATGAGAAAATTATGTTTTTGAGCGATTTGCGTTAGGAGCCTTCGTTTGGAAAATGTTTTTAGTGGTTCAATGAATAGTGTTACGTAGTCTATTTTAATAATTGATCTAGCTAACATTTAATTGCACCTTTAGGCTCGTTTTTAAGCTAACTAGACCCATTTTATAGACTTAACATTCACCCAACTTAACACCACTTAAAACTACTCAACATATATACAAAATAAGCTCATATTATAACACACAAAAAAAGCTGAAAAAAGGGCAGAACCCGATAGTAGCAAAAGAGAAGAAGAAAAGGATTTTGGCCATCAAATTTTCAATCCAAGCCCTCCCAAGCTAGGTTCAAGCCATTCCACAAGTGTTCTAGCCTTTTCTTAGCCCCTATGCGCGATTGGTAAGGGATTTCATACTTGTTTTTGCATTGTAAAAATGTTGCTCAATTCTTGAATTTCTAGATTTGCTTGTAAATGGTTATTGTATGCTCAAATATGTTGATGTATGTTGTGTACAAGTAGTAGAGACCACATTTATGCTATTGTTTCATAATTTAAACGGTTGAAATCGATAGTTGATTCGTAAGGGTGAATAGTGACGGGATTTATAGGGTTTGATAAAAATGAACATTTTAGCTTGATTCAATGGTCCAAATAGATGCTCTATGTGCTAATGAAGGTAGTGCAAAGGCCCCGTAAGGTTTAATTGCTTGTAACATAACAAAAACACGAAATATGCGACTTTTTAAAAGGGGTTTCGGGGTTATTGCAAATCTGGGTTAATTTGGCCTTCACTTTTGGTATACCTAGGCTATATAGGTTCTAAATAAACTTTTCTAGCCCTCAATTGAGTCCCGGTTGAGGTACGTGTAGTACAAAGTCATAAGGGAAAAATTGGGACTTTTGTGCTAAACGTGGGTAATTGGATAACTTCGAGGGTCCTAAGGGTTCTTAATGGGTTAATTAGAATCATGGAATAGGCCACTTACTATTCTAGGACAATAGCATGAGTTTGGAAGGAAAATGGTTTGAGTTACAAAGGGGTTAAAGTAGGACTTTGATTGTCTCATGCTTCTAAGACCTTGTAATGACTCCTTGGGTGTTTAAATGTGTTTTTAAGGAAATATTGAGCTTTTGGAATAGTTCTATATGAAATGTGTGAATGCTCATTTGTAACCGTTTAGTTATGATGCTAATGCTTCTATTCTAATTGTTCTGAGGACAACCTACTTTGTTGTTCCTCCTATGTGCTATTGCTTTCATTATTGATATTGCATTATCATTGATAAGTGCATTGCATAGTGGTTGCGCAACCATAGTGTCAGGGGCGGATGAGTTGAATATTAGCTGGGCAGCAGCGGGCTTGCCAATGGATATTTGATCTTCATGCCCTAGTCCCTCACTCGTCTGGTCCGGAGATTGCCAGGGGGTGTTGGGTCGTAGGTTTATTGGGGTACATCCGGAGTACACCCACTGGAATGATTGGGGTTATGTCGGCACATTGATCGTGGTTCGTGGTTCATGATTAAAGATAAAAAGAATTATGAAGTGTTGGGCTTAAGTGTATCGTATCTTTTAATATGTGTGGTCATTTGTCATTTCAATTGTCCTTTACTAGATTTTATTGCTTATGTGCTCTAATTGTTGCATTGCACGCTCCGGGTAGTCTTAATGCCTCACTGGGCAATTGTGGTTGCTCATACCTCGCTAACATGTTTCAGGAGACGCTGAGGTTGAACCCCAGCTTGATTTGGTTGAGGGTGAAGAACAGGAGGTCCAGACTGATTAGTTACCTTAGTTGCAGTGTCTTACTTGCTTGAGGTGGATTGTGGTGCTTGTTGTGCTGTTAAGACTTTACTTGTTGTTTATAATGTTATATTTTGGGAGCCTTTGAGCTCATGTGTATAATGCTTGGTTGTAAGTGAATGTAATGTATGATAAGTACCCATGGCATGTAATAACTAAACTTATTACTTTTGGTTTGTGCATACTTGTGGTCGCAGGGGTTGTAAGGGTTGACTTTAAATTATAAGTATGTTTAAATGTTATCATAGAGTGGTATGATAAGCAGTTTTGCAAAGAAGTTTACATTGTGAATGCATGCTTGTATGTATCTAACTGTTTGTATGGCTTAAGGCTTGGATGGCCTTGAAGCTAGGATTTGAATTAGAAATGGAGTTCTTGTTGTTATGTTGCTTATTTGAATGTTTACAGGTTTTCAGAATGTCCACGGTACAGAGGAGACTCTGTCCGTTTGTCGGGTCCAGACTTAACCTTTAGCGTGGGGTTGGGTTGGGGCATGATATGGATGACTGTGTGGTAGGCAAGATTGGACTAAGGGTCCAGTTATGATATTATGTTAAAGTTGAAGAGAGAAAATAAGAAAGACATTGATTGTATTATAGAGTAAAGTGATGATTGTACAACGTTTACAAAGAGGTGTACCTTATATAGGCTTATAGATACTTGAGACACACAATAGAGATATTACCTATAAGCTTCCTACAAATTCTACCTATGGGTATGCCATATAGACATGACGTATATGGATGTGTAATAACATCTCATCTCAAACTCAAGTATGTGCAAAAGACACTAGCTGGAGTTTGTAAATCAAATCATGAAGACAGCCTTGAAAGGTGAGCTTTACTAAAAAGATTTGCAATCTAGTCAGTTGACAGAGTATATTGAAGCTTTTTAGTACCATGACAACATGCTGACTGATAAAGTGACAATCACACTTGATATGGCGAGTAAACTCATGGAAAATATCATTATGAGCAAATTGGATGGCAATCTAATTGTTGTAATGAAGAATATATCCATGAGGTTGAGGTGTACCACATCTGCAAGAAGCCAACAAAGCTAGATGACCTCTTAAGAGCATGAGTAAGCGCACGATATTCGTAGACCAAGCGTTATCAATTTGCCTCTTACTATCCAGGAAATGAGAGAGTTAACCAAAAGAAAACAATATCCAATTTTGAAATAGTGATCAATTGAATCATTGGCCCAGTCCCCGTTAGAGTAATAAAGCAAAACTAGAGATGAGCTAGTGGATAAGAATAGACCATGAAATAAGATGCCTATAATATATTCAAGAATACGAATAATAACTACATGATGGGTGGAATATAGGGTTGATATAAACCCACTAACCAAGTGAATAACATAAGAAATGTCATGCCTAGTGACAGTAAGTTGAATAATGCTGCCAACTAGCTGACAATATAGAGGAGCATCCTAAAATGTTGTCCCATCTATCAGAGTGAGACGAATATTAGAATCCAGATGAGTTGGTTAATAGGGTTTTGCATGAATCATAACTTAAATGAGATGAAGAAAACCAGACAACATATGCATAGATGGGAAAATTAAAGCACATGCACTTTAATGGCTACAAAACTTCTAGTTTATAGAGTTTTATTTACGATGCTTTCTATTAGACAAATTAAGAATAATGCTTCCAATGACATAATGAATCAATCATATGTTCCCATGATAGAGGATTACCAGAGTCTTTTTTCTAATCATTTCAACTCGCATCTAATTTCAAGTATTGATTGAAGCATCACCGTTGGCATGTCATTTGTTGTCCCAATACTTTTGCCTAACAATACATGGCATATAATATTGCAAGTAATTATCATCAACTGATTGTTGAGTGTTCTTAATATTTATCTTTAATGAGGGCTTGAAGACCTTTTTTCATGATAAATAGATTAGTCCTTCTCAAAATCCATCAACTTTGGTGCAAGACCATTAACATGGAGTTATACCATTTTGAGGTTCTTTTTCTTTTTGTACTTATCAGTTTGAAAATAAATGCTTTGAGCCACTAAATGTCACTTTTCAACACACCTTTGAAAGAAAATGTTATGAAGATGTAATTTTTTTTATTTATCTTTTCCCCTAATCTTTGATTTTAAAATGCATCCACCTCTTGGATTTAGTGCAACTTTTGGCCTAACAGAGTGTTTGGAAGTATTTGTGGTGTGAAATTCATTCAATTTATAAATGAATTAATCTATAAGGATTTATACTTGCAAATGAATTTCATTGATTAGAACTGTAAAATAGACTTAACTCAATTTTGTCATTTGTAAATACATTAGTAGTTATATTTTACTTAAATGCTTATTATTTTGATACCCCATGAATGACTTAGAAAATGATTGCATATTTATGTATGTCTACCTAGTATTTTTTAAACCTATCGAATGGCTTAGAAAATGTAAGTTGATTATTATTACAAACATAGTGGACTTATTGCACTAATATGCTCTATACCTAATTAAAAAATAATATGATATATCTATACCTAACTTGAGAGCCTGCAAATTAGGGAGACTTATAATAGTTCATGTTTTTCTTATACTTTCAGTCACAAAACAAAAGTTAATACTAACAAATTAATGAGCATGAAAACAAAATAAAAGTTAATGAATGGCATACACTAGAGCTTAATCAGCTTGCTATTTTCATCTGTTCTCTTGTGGCCGCAACTTTGGACTTCTAATTTGAAGATAAAAAGAAAAGCTTTGATTGAAAAATATGAAGAACAAATTCACTGGCGAAGAAGCTCACAAGAAGAAGAAGAATTTATGTTGAGGAATGAGAGCGAGAGAGTAACAAAGTGACAAGAGAGAAAGAAAAATAATAATGAAAAAGGAAAAGAAAAACTAGATGATAATTTTCTCATGAAAAAATGAACGAAAGATTTGCAAATCCACCTCTTGAGTAAGAATTTTAGTAAAGTTTAAGAAAATCCAAGATTTATAACTCTTGAATTTTCAATTGTTTAAAAAGGTGCTCACAAACACAAGTAATTGGATTTGTAAATTAATTCCACAAAATTTTATATAAATTCTTTTGTTCCAAATACTATATTAGTTTTTTCCAAAATCATTTTCAAACTTATTCTCAAATAAAAGAAAGGTAAAAAAATGTTGCTCCATACACAATTTCACATACAACTTCATTATTTTCTTCAAACATTGAGTTGCTACTATTGCTAATTGATTTATTAAGTAACCAAAATGGAAGGAGGGGTATCTATCCGTGTGATCTGCCTTGTTACCTAAAAGGCCACCTCAATTCCCATCTTACCTCCGCTTTCTTCCTTTCATCTTTACCCACCCCATCATGAAAGCTGGAGAGATGGGAACAACCCATAAGTTTTTTATGTTTTTAATTTATCAGAAAATTTAAATATAAAATTGATGTAGAACCCATAAATTTTCAAAACATATCAAAATTATAATAAATAAAGAACATAAATACAAAAGTTTAAAAAATTCACAAACACAAATACACATATAGCATCATATATATCTTCAATATATCACTATTAATCTATTTCTTGAAATTAATATTGAGAAGTAGGAAATATATGCACACATCGGTCAACTTATATCATTAATAAATAAGAAAATTCTTCACAAAAATTATGTTAAGAAAGGGTTGTTGGTGCCTTGACATAAAGAAAATCAATATTCCTAATATGGACTATTGTGATTTAGGTTGTTGGTGCCTTGATAATGGTGATTAAATGTTAGTGAATGAAGATAAATAAGATTATTTAAATGATTTTATATATATATATGGGTTGCAAAATATGGGGCGAGTAATGTCAATTCCCACCCCTACACCTACAGTGGGAATAAAAGTCAATAATTACTTCCCTCCCACCCCCTTCCCCCCCCCCCCACCCCACCCCATTCTCTATTTACCACCATTTGGCCCCAAATTTAGGTTGGAGGCATGACGGATATTGGCAAAACTTGCTCTTATTGTCTTGTCATTTTAACATGTTTATCTTCTAATTTAGTGGAGTAGAAGGAGCCTTAGTGTGAGTACATACTTTACTTTAGCCAAACCATGATAAATCTCACATTCTTTATGACTTCCGTGTTAGGTTGCTATTCATGCTTGATATTTATTTTCAATATTTTTCTATGTGAATTAGTTATTGATATTATCTTCTTTTAGTGTGTTAGTGTTTATTATTTATTTATGTAGCTACTCTACATCTCTAAATTAAATCTAGTTAGTTATGAGTCCTATCTTATGTTGTTATATATCTGAAAAAATTGCAAAATCTGTGTGACGTATAGCTGTAAGTTAAACACTACTATTTCCTACATTTGTATTTCATTTAGTTTACTTTTAAATTGTTGGTATCAACCTATTAGGAGTTTAATTTGTCTAAAGATAGAGTCTTTAGCTATAAAATTGGATAATTCGATCAAACTTGCCTTTTGAATTTTCCAATTGAGTTTATTATTAGGACACTTAGGCTCTGTTTGTTTGCCGTAAAATAACTTGTTTGTGGAAAATATTTTCGGAGAAAAATATTTTATTTTGGGCTCCGTTTGTTTGCCATAAAATAACTTGTTGGGGAAAAATATTTTCCTGAAAAATAGAATACTGGAAAATATTTTCTCGTGTTTGAGTTTCGAAAAATATTTTCTTCTCCCAAAGGACATGAAAATATTTTTCAGTTGACCAATATTTAGGTGTTACCAAACACCGAAAAATTGGAAAAAAGTAGCCACAATTTTTGACTGGAAAACATTTTACAGTTGACCAATTTTTCGGTGTTATCAAACACTGAAAAATTGGGAAAATATTTTCTGAAAAAATACTTTACGGCAAACAAACGAAGCCTATATGCAAATGGCCCCCAATGTTTTTAACTTTTCCAAGTTAGTCCCCATTGTTTTAAACGGTTCAAATCAGTCTTCCACTGTTTTCAAAAAGTGGTCAATTTGGTCATTGAAGTTAAAAATGGTGTTAAATTTAATGAACATTAACAGTAACACATAGGTAAAATGGAAAAAGTATTATAATATTTTCATAAAGATTCAATTTAATCCTAAAGTTTACAGATAACTTTAATTTAGTCTTTTTCATCTTTTTCTTCCTTCTTCACCTCCACTAATATACACCTACCACCCTTATACTTCTACACACATAGATATATATGCATATATACAACACACACAAATACATGTACATACATATATACACAACACATTGACAAAAAAATACACATACAACACGCACACCAAGCTCATGTACATGCACACACAGAGACCACTTTGGGGTAGGAGGATTGTGAGGGTCTAGTCGCAGGGGTTGGGGTGAAGGTGAAGGATCGGTAGTAGGGATTGCATACATATTAAGAAATAAACACAGCGGAAAAACTATGAAAAATAATTTTTCAATCATATACAACAATCCCATAACTTGATTCAATGCAATATACATAACTAAAGCAAAACTAGAACAAGAGAAATACATACCTCTTGAAGATTTTAGTTGAGATGAACAAGGTTGAGCTTGGGTATGGCCACCCTCTTCCACAAGTGTAGAAGCCCTAGTTAATCCACCAAGCAAGTGAAAAAGCTTTCTTTCCTCTTGCGAGTTATAGTGCTAGTGAACCCTTTAAGAGAAAGATGAACTTGTTTTATCTCATTTGTGTATCTTAGTGGAAGTTCAAGTTGTGCTGTAATTTTCCACTAAAAAGCAAACTATATGTCTATCCAAGACTATATATATACTTCTATATCTATACAAGTCTTCCATACAATATATAGACAAGTGTCATCTAGTATATACAAGTGTCTATAATACATGACACTTGTTATGCATATCTTGCCAACTATGCAAGAGAGAGAATTAGTGGGATTTTTCATAATTCCACTATCTCTCTTAATATGGCTTTAATCAAGATTAACTCTTTAACCTTGCATGCATGTATATGTATAGGCCAATTAATTTAAGCAAGTAATATTTAGACTAATCAACGTTAGATTAGATTATAGAAATCATATTTTTACTTTGCACTCAAGTCCAAATACATAATCAATAATGACACATAAGCCCCATTAACTTTTAATGATACAATATATTGTTTTAACTCTTTAGCAATTTGAGAGACGAAGACACAAGTTCAATTAAAACTGAACCACTACAATTTAATAAGTATGACCTTCTAGGTTTACTGCCAAATAGTAATAAGAAAATATTAAACGTTTTCAATATTAATCGAACTCTTCGATTTGTTTTGAGAATGACTCCTTTTATTCTGGAAACACCCTTAAAGGTTTTGAGTGACGTCTAACAACATATCAAGACAATTTATAAGGAAATGAAGTCATGAATAGAGTGAACCTATTTAGTTGACAATTACCGTGCAATTCAATCTTTCCATTTATATGTCATAATCAAGTAAGAACCAGGGACCAATTAAGTTTATTGACTCAATACTATGCATAGATCAAATTTGGTGTAATGAGAGATGACAGATGGAAAATACATTTTTCCATTATTCACACTGTTAGGCCAAATTATCCTAAGATGGGGGGTAAATTAGGATAGGGAGATAATACTACTAATTTTTCTGATATGTTTGTAATTAGTTATTTCTTTCAAACAATTTAACAAACACAAGGTATGCAACAAAGTAAAGAGTATAGAGAGAAAAATGAGCTGACAATTTTAGAGTGGTTCTCTATTCTACTCCACCACCAAAGGTATCCTCCCATTTGGATTTTCTACAAACTCTACTAGAGTGCTTCTTCGTAAGTTGGTGAAGCACAAACCAATACATACAAACCACTCTTGAATCCATAAGAGTAACCCAGTCTTGAATCCATAAGAACAACCAAACTTCTTCAAATGTAGGTGAAGCTCAAACCTACTACAATCCATCCTTGAATCCGCAAGAGCAATACAAGATTTTTTTTCCTCTTTGAATCCACAAAGAAACTTACAACCTCTCTCTCTCTAAACTATGAATCCCTCAATGTTTAGCTTTAGAGAGAATACAAGTAAACAATGAGAATAACGTTTGTAAGTACAAATGAATTCTCTTTCTTGAGATAGACGAATACAAATAAAGCTCAGTTGGTAGTTCAAGGATTTCTCAAGTGAAAGCTCAACAAATACTTTTGATAAAAATATGAAAGTGTTTGCACACGCTTTGAAATGCCTCTCAAGAGTTTTCTTCAAATTTTGTTCTCAGGGTTATTTTGTTCAAACAGAGGCCTAGCTTATAAAGGAAACACTCAACAACATTCAAACGACTAGTTGAACGACTATAATTTAAAAGCCGTAAGCTGGATAACTCCTCAACCTGTGGAGTTATCCGGCATAAACTGGAATTCTGGGTGATTAACCGGTTGATGCATTGACTTGATGGTCAACCACTAGCCATTTATGGCAGCCGAATGATAGTTTTCGGTTGATATATCAACTGACTACTCATCCGACAGCCACTATCTTGGTCGGTTGAGCCAAGTTAGTTGAGGAATTAGTCGGCTTTGCTCATCTGGCTAAGCAGGGTTAACTAAATGGTGTTTTTAGCCATATAAATATTTTTCTTGAAAATTTTTAAGCTTAAGAAAAGCTTATGGAAACTTTTGAAAGACTTTTAGAGGTTAAAGAAAGTTTTTTGCAACCACTCTTTTTGAAAACATGCAAACAGTTTTAGCACAAACTCTTGAGAGTGAAGAGAGATTTTGGAAAGCTCAAACATATTTAGAAAACTTAATGCGAGTTTGTCAGCTTTTACAAGATAAACCAAGGAATATCATATCAGAGGCAACTACCCCTTATGTCACCACTTCTCCTTCATTGTGACTCCCTCTTCAAGCTTTGTTCTTCAATCTTCAACTAGAGCAAGATCTTTGTAGGAAAAGGAAAACTTGAATCTTCATAGATCTTGGCATCATCTACTTGAGCTCGATTTGCATTTCAAGGCTTTGATGTGCTTGCTTATCATTTGAACATCCTTCAATCTTTGACTAATCTTTTACATAATGTGTTGGGATTGGATGCCCTAAAGACCACTAACACTAAGATATCTCAGTATATTGGATATTAGTCAATTTATAATTTAGTGCATTCATTATGAGCATGATATATTCTCTTTATTATTTGATATATAATTATATGCAAAAGGTCCTTGATACGAGTGAATCACATAGGTGCGTGGAGATCCACACAGAAGGTCTATGCTATGAGGCTTGCATCAAAACTATAGGTTCATAACCGAATAGTGAAGCCGGACACTTTGCTATGGTAAGATTATAATAAGAGAGTCTCCTATTTGGTAGGATGACTTACCTTTGGTCATTGGAGGGGCTTTCCAGACTTCTCTCATTAATGCATGTGAATGCATTGAACGAGACTACAATAGATGCAATCTCAGTGACATTACTATCATTGTCAGAGAACTAAAAACATCTTAAGCTACTAAGTGACCAATGCTTTATATTATGAGCATAAGTGGATGTATCAATGGATCCTAGGACATATGTTTTAATTCACTATGGGTGAGATCTTATAATAGGGTCAACAGCTCGGTGTTTTGGACATATAGACTAGATCTATTAGGTGGCATGCATATAAGTCATAATTCTATGCTATCTTTAGTGATAATGAGCTATTAGCTTGGAATTATCTATATGATCATCCAAAAACTAAACACTTAGTAATATAGTCAAGCTATATTAAATACTGGACTTGTAGGTCGCTCCCAAGAACAAGGTTATAGTATCTAGGAGATGATTATAGGAAAGATAAAGGTCCAAGGTGTAGATTAATCAAGATAGGATGATAGTTTGAATGCAAGACCTATCCTTGATTGCTGTGGAAACATAGAGGGGTATTTTAGTCATTTTGCTTAGTAGGGCAAAGACAAAACCTTCTTTGGAAGTTTATTAGTTGCCATGGAGTGCAACCCTAACTCTTTAGTGAAATGAGTTAAGGTTAAAATGGTCAAAATACTGCTAGTGTCTAGCAAGGGCATTTTGGTCATTTTGTAGCCACAACAACTATGTCTTCCGATCCCTCTCTTAGCCACTTTCCTTTATGGTAAACTGCTTGTTTCTTATTTTGGCATTTGTGTGTAAATTGAGTATAGTTTCGTATTTGGGAACATGCAACTCAATTTAGAAAGGCCAGGACATCATGATAAGAAACATTTTTAAGACAAGAATGTTTGTCCTTGTGCAAACTGTCCAGATGGCGTGTGCCAGGCATACTCTGACATGTTGATTGCATGTGTAGGCATGTGGGGCTGAGTTAATTACAAGAGGATAAGTTTTGATTATTTGAATTATAAAGATAATGCAATTATCTTTAGATAATTCAACAAGATAATCAAGAAAAACTATCCTACGCAATCTAGGACTCTAGAAACCCTATCCCTTTGGAATTCGGCTATACCTAGCCCATCTACACACACCACATGACACACTCACACATACATACACAACAATACACGACCAAAGCAAGGAAAAACATAGAGAATAAATCTCCCACCGATTTCACACACTATTCGCTAGGATCGTGGAATAGGGGAGAAGACTCAAGGAGTTTTGTTCTTTGGGAGATACTCGAGCCTTGCACGCATTTTCCAGCAAGTTTACAATCCATGGAACTCGTGTGTGCTGAGTTCATATGCCAACACGTGAAGGTATTTCACTATACTATGGACTATGTGCGTTATATCAGTTTCTAGGATGATTTATTGCAGTGATCTATGGACAATTGTTTATGAATGCCTATATATGATTTACTTGTTATGTATTTTTAAAAATATGTCCACCCTAGGTTAGATTTCATAAACCTTCATAATGAACTCATACAAATCATCATTAGTCAATAGATTAAGTGTAGTTAAAATATAATTATCATCAAAATATAGGATAGGCCTTCAGGCTAACACATACCTTGGCCAAAGATTTCTTCATTCAACAATCATAATCAGATCACATAGAACATCGCCTCCTCCAGAGGTAATAGATCTTATCTTGACAACCACATGTCACTCTCTATATTAGTAGAATAAAACTATGAGTGACCATGTCTTACCTGTGAACAGGACAAACATTGTTCAAAAACAAATCTCAACACTAATACATATGACAACATATTATCGCAAGTCAAAGGATCATTTGCACCATCGCAACAACAAATCATTAATCTCAAGCCATGTAATTTGTTATTCACGTCATGTTTAGTGATTATTCAACTAATAATCACCCATATGCTTACTAGTTGCATATTATGCTTTTATGGTATGTGACTCACAATCCTTTATAATTAATATATGATATTAATCAAGGTAGCAAAACAATGTGATAGTCTAAAAAAGCTACCTACTTTTCAGCTTTTAAGCTAAAACTAAAATAATTTTTTACAATTTACCAGCCAAGAATATAACTTTTTCTTGTACAAAGCCACTAAATATGCAAAAATATAAATTTTACAAAAAGGGTTAGCAGTAAAATCCAATCCAAGCCAAACCAAACCAAATCAAACTAAACCAATTCTTTATTCCAATAGGTGGGCACGACTATACGTATCTAATAACACCATACATTCACGCTTAATAATAAAAGGTAAATAAAATTTTCTTCCACATAGCAAACATGAAAAATATTAAAAATAACATGGGAAAATAAATTTAGAAGAAAAATAAAGAAGAATATAAAAGTGAAAATTTTCTAAAAGAAAAAGAAAAAGAAAACAAAGTGAAATTGTGAAGTATCTTTATTACCCCAAAACTCCATAGTCATTTACTCTAAGGGGTTTGATGCTAATCTCATCCACAAGTGAACAATTGTAACCAATATGTTGAAGCAAAAACCAGACGAAAGAGTAGCTAAAACTCATAGAGAAGACGAAAGCATCAAAAGCATTGACATTGACAAACCAATGGCTATAAAATTACTTCATTGTTGCAACATAGAGAACTAGTGTACCTTAAAGAAATTTTCAAATGTTTTCTTGCAGTCCAACACATCCAAAGCGTACGAAATAACAAGCGAATGTGAATAACGCCATGGCTGCGAAACCCAGAGTTTGCATGTGGGAGGAAGATCATCCAGATCAGGTACCAACCCACTTACATCCGGGTTGCCCTGCCAAGATATAGGTCACTTTAATCTAATGCTTGGTTCATTTTGCTCAAAAGAAAAACATCGTCACAGCCATCCCATATACGAGAATATTAGCTTTTTCTCTGTAATTAGTGTGATGCCCGAGACCTCCATCATATTTAAATTAACTGTTGCATATATTATTTGTGCATTTAAATATACATTTTTCTACTTTTAGCAAAAGTTATTATTTATAGCGAAATTCGACTGTCTTATTTATTTGAAATTATATTTTTCTCATGTTACGTGACATGTATGAGGAATATGAAAAATGGCACTTTGTACATTGCTTGTTGGGAAGGTGCATTAGAGAAATATTTTTAGTCCCGAATGAATAGTGAACTTTTATTATATGAATTAACTAGTTAGCTTTTATTGCATTTTTAAGCTTGAGTTTGACTTAGTCTTGTTTACTTTGACCCCCAAATCAGCCACATACACTATAAACACCACACATACATAAACATACACAATTATACTTAGCAAAATAGAAGCAAAATACCCCAAAAGAGGCCTAGGACTCGTCGGCTCCAACAAGAGAAAAATAAGAGAAATTTTCAACCAAGCTTGCCAAGTGATCTTCTAGCTTGAGTCTTGAGGTGATTTTTTGAGCATCTAGAGAAACTACAAGCCTCCTACAACTAGTATATGTGAGGGAAATTCATGTTATTTGCATTTGAATAGTTAGGGTTTTATATGAAATTTTGCTATTATTATAAATGGCTATATCTTTACTTATATATGCTTGAAATACATGTTTTGGAACTTGTAGAACATTCTTTTGAAGCTTGTTAGCCTTTTGAATGGTTAGAAATGAAGAATTGATGTTGTAGAATATGATGAATAGTGCATGTAAATAGTAACCTGCGAATTTTGGGGTTTTTGCATTTCTAGTTGTTCTAATGCTTCTATTAGTTGCTATAATCCTTAAGAATGCTATACGTATCATAAAAATGGTTATAGTTTAGCTATAATTGGAAATATATCTTGATTTAAAAATGGAACTTTAAAACGAAATGTTGAATTTGATCCGTTTGAATATGTAGTTAGTCTTAGAAGTGTTAGGAAGGCCTTAAAATGTAATTATGACATAGTTTTGCTAATCAAATTAGGTAGCTATAGTTCAAATCACCTAAGAGGCATTTTAGAGTTTTTGTGCTAGCATGACTTAAAATGTGATTTCGTGGCATTTAGTTGCATCATAAGGTGGCTATAAATGGTTAGTAAAACTAGATTTAGAATTCATTATCTTGGGAGAGGTTTAGAACCAAAATTGTAAGCATTGGAATAGTGTTTTTGTTGAATTTTTGTAATTTGTTGAGAAGTGTGCTTTGATGCTTCTATTAGGTGCCATAAATGCTAGATAGCTTAAATGTATGCTCAAAACCATTAAAAGTTTGTTAGAAATTGGTTAGAATGACTAGAACTTAAAGGGGGACATTTCGGGCAATTGGTTTGTTCTAGTGTTTTAGGTGTTTGTAAAGCTTGATTGTGATTGGTTAGTGACAATTGAGTGCCAGGAATGCTCATAGCGTCCTCCTGTTGCTTAGAAGGTAGATTTTTAGTTGGAGCTACAAAGGGGCTTCTGGAATAAAGTTAGGTTGTTTGCTAAGTTTTGATTGGACTTGATGAGTTAGGTGGTTATGGGTGATAACCTAAGATATGGCGATATTCGGAAAAGGTTTCATGAACTAAATTGCATAATTACTTTTCTTGGATTGAAGATTCCAAGTGAATTATTGTTTATAGTAAATGTATTGCCATAGTTCTAAGTGTTTTCCTTGAGTTTTATATTGAGTTAATTATAAAAGAAAATAAGTATGGGTTAATGGTTTATTAATTGATAGTACTATTATGGAATTAAATGCCATGGAATATTTACAATTGCTTGATTCTTGAACATGAATGTGAATAATGTGGTTGAGTTATCTTTAAGTTGCATGGTATTGTTGTGTTTAGGTAGTAGTCTTGAATGGTATTTGGAAGGTGTTGATGCTTTGGAGTTAAATTGGAGGGGTTCTTTGCTAGACTTTTACAGGTTTGGTTTATCAAAGGTGAGAGAGTCTTCATCCTTTTTGTGTATCTTAGCTTATTTTATTGCTTTTAGATTATATGATTTAGTTTAACTTATAAAATTTATATGTACTATTTACTTGTCATATCGTGATTGGGGACAACCTACTTTGTTGTCCCTCGTTTATGTGTTGTTGTATTATCTTACTATTTCGTGATATCTTGTGTTTTCTTGTTTTTATTTGATATTATCTCGTGATATCTCGTGAATTCTTGAAGTCGTATTGGGTTGCGCAATCTTTTCGGACATGATAGTGTCGAGAAACTCTAGGTAGCATCGGGCTATCGGTTTAGCTCGACTACCATAGTGCTTATTCCCTTTATTGCTTAGTATACCCAACTATCCCAAAGGCGTAGTTCACCTTGTTGGGGCATATGGACCTACCTCAGGAGAACGGGTCGTAGGATCGGGGTACATCCGGAGTACCACATTGGAGGAATAAGGGGATTTGCTGGCATTTGCTATTGAAGATCATGATTCGTGGTTCGAGATCGAAGACAAAGAAGATGAACCGTATCCTTTTTAAATGTGTTTAATGTTTATTCGATTAACTTGCTATATTGTATTACTTGTGTTATTGTCTTTGTTGCACTGCACAAAATGATTTTTGAAAACACCATAGTTTACTGTATCCCCTCCCTCACTGAGTAACTTTGGTTACTCATTCCTCTTTTCAACATGTTTTAGGAAAAGTTAGAGATTGGATTGCCTCTTGTGTGACCTGCTTGCTCTATCGGTGTGTAGAACATTGAAAACAAAAATGTGATCATAATCTGCTTGTATTCTATTTAAGACTTTATGATCATGTATGTAATTGTGTTATATTAAGGAATGTAATGTTAAAGTTTTAGTCTTGTATGATGGTTAGGTACTAGTGGGTTTGTGATAACTTCTATCGCTTTACTTTATTGCTTAGTAGTTTGCATGCTTGTATGAGTTAATGAAAGTGGGTCGAATGACTTAAAATATAAGAAGGTTAAGTAAATAATATTAGAATGGTATAATAAGTAAAATTATAAACATGAAACTCCAACAGTTAACGAATGCATGTCTGCTACGGATTTCATTGAGTTTCAAGGCTCGGATGGCCTTGAGGAATTTGTTGTATGTGATGATAGAGGAAGTTGGGAATTGCGGAGGATGTTGGACTTTGATTTTGAGGTTATAATTGCTTGTACATGTTTTGGATTATCCTATAAATAGGGGAGACTCCGTCTGTCTTCCCTTATTTTTCATGACCTCGGGTATTGTATCGGGGCTCCGGTCTCGTGAAGAATCGGGGTGTTACAATTAGGCTGAATGAAACTCATGGGAGCAAAAATAGAATTAATGATTCAAATTATTTTGTAATAAACATCGTCGCAGGTATTGTAGAGAGGCCAAAAATAATGAATAAAATCTTTTGAGAATGGTCAAAGGTTGCTAATGGAGCCATGATGGGTGCTAAATTGTAGACCCTCGGAATCTATAATTAAGATTATGCGGTTTTTACCTTTATAGATCTATGATTTAAATCACGTGGTTTCTACCTTCATAACCCCTTTCTGCGTGGGCACTAGCAAACTTGCCCTAATCCAGAAGACTCAAAGGTCATTCCCCACTTTTATTCTCCCTAATACATGTCTATTTATAGAGCATCTTGACTTGGGGCCCAAGTTGGGACCTTGGTTATATGAGTTTGAGCTTGTCCAAATTCAATTATTTACTAACAACTAGACTAGATTTGGGTTGAATCCTGCCACTACATCAACAACGAAGTCTCTCTTTAAAACCTTTTCAAAAAATCACTTATTTTTCTTACTTTAGTGATTCGTACCATAAGTGAAATCTCATTCTAATATAAAGATAATAACGACTCTTAGTTATCTTAAAGAATATTTTGAGAATAATAAATTATTTTCAATTAGATTTTTTTGAATCAAACTTAGACACAAGTCATATAACAAGCATTATTATAAGATTAAATCCACTTGAACTCATACTTTTTGTGCAAAGGAAATTTTGGTTCGAAAATGAAATAATAAAGAAAAAAAAATGGAAATGAGAGGAGAATCGTGTCACTTTAGACCAATCGAGTGGCAAGTGAAACCATTTGGAATCAAACCTGTGGTCAATAACGTAAAATGCTTTCACCAAAAAAAAAAAAATAAATAAAAAGAAAAAAACGTAAAATGCCTTAGCTAGACGTTTTGTTTGGTTAGTATTTGAGAGAGAGGCAGAGAGCGAGTGGAAAGTATCTAGGTTTTTTCCTTTGGCTTTCTTATTTCATTCTCTCTCATTTTCTTTTCCTGTGGAGGAGAGCAGCTCCTTCAGCTGCACCGCTCTACCAGGTAACCAAAACCCTCGAAACTAGGGTTTTATATTTACACGCTCAAGTATATATATATACATCATACATATCTATATTCGTTTCTCTATATTTGACATTCGTTCTGAATTTGCTTAATTTCTTTTTTTTCCACAACTGTTGTACATGTTTTTGAATTATTTTTCTCCAATTTTGACTGAATTTTAGGTAATTTTATTATTAATTTTATTTTTTTGAAATGTGACAGTAGTATTTTATTCGGTTTTAGGGTTTCTAATCAGTCTCTTTATTACATAAATATCCATGTAATATTTTTGCATGTCGAATGGTATATGTTTGTTTGTAATGTATATGTATGCGTTGATGTTAATATATTTATGTATGATATGTTCATATGGCGGTGATAATTATACTGAGAGCCCTTGGCTAATTGAATGTAAGAGTGGATAATGTTGTTTTTGTGATGGGTACAAATGACGAGTGTGCTTTTCGTTGGCTGATCTAGATCTTTGCCACGGCATGAAATGGTTATCGTACTTTCATTTGTTATCCAGTTGTGTATATTGTGGGTTTACGATTTGATTATGGTTTTAGGCTTTTAGTAAACTTATATCTATAGTGAGGATTAGATGGCTGAATGTCTTGTCGTTCTTATTAGCTATCTATATTTATTAGACAATTGTAATAAGGACCTGTAGCATCTGAGGTGGCAAGCCTCATAACGCGATGCAGCTATGCATAATTTATGACCCTTTCTGTTTGATAATTCACAATTTCACTATCTCAATGATTGTTATACTACTACTTAATTTGTTATTATTTATGTTGTCAATGTGGTGTCTTCGCTAATTAGATTATCTTGACCAGATATTGTGTATGCTAGTTTGAGGTTGTGACTTTGGAGTAAGGTAAAGATGAGCAAGAAGAAGCCGCTAGTGTTTTTTGATGTGTCGATTGATGGTGATCCAGTTGAGAGATTGGTTTTTGAGGTATTACAGAAATTTCAACTTATTAAATGATGGAAGCTTTAACATTCTTATTATAAAAATCATTGTGATATTTGGTTTCCTTGTCCTCCATTTTCCTTATCTCCCTCTTTTATTTTCACTTTTTTTATGTGTAAAGACGGATACACGGAACTCTTTCTAGCTCATTCCCCAGCAGTTCCTTCTTAATTTTGCATCTTATTTTGGCATGTTATTTAGTTAGTAGATACAGATTCGTGTCACTAATTTAGGTGCCTTTCTTGCCTGGCAGCTCTTCACTGATGTTGCTCCAAAAACTGCAGAAAATTTTCGAGCACTTTGTACAGGTGATTTTTTGAGTTGATGATTTATGTTGATATTGTACATCTCAGAAATAGTTCTTCAAGTGTCATAGAATTCCTTATTATATACAGTCTATACTTGCCCTATTTTCTGTTGCAAAAGAACCTTGTAGAAGATTCAAATTTTGTTATTCTTTTTCAGCGTCATTCCCCTTCTCTTAAGGATGTTCAGGGGAACTAAAAAAATTTAAGGACTGCATCTTGTATATAATACTTTATAAGAATGTGTCTTACCTGATCTGAAGCTTGTCTACTTGGTGAAACAACACTGTTTGTCTGTTAGGTGTATTTGCTGATTGATTCAACTTTAAAATGATTTATCTATATGTGTTTTTCTTTGCCAGGAGAAAAAGGTGATAGTTCTAAAAGTGGAAGACCCCTACACTACAAAGGCACCTTTTTCCATCGTATTATTAAGGGATCCATGGCTCAGGTATGTTGTCCATTCTTTTTGGTTTGTCATTCGATTTTGTACCCCCCATGTAGTAGGAATGTGATTATTCCCTATTTCGTAGTTTCTGGTTGAGTATGACTTAGAAGTGGTCTTTACCTTTCAGTCAGTTATCCTTGTTTATGCTGTAGGATACAGGGCTGATGGTGACAACTGCTTTTCTTGTGATATAGTTTTAAGGTTGTACTTGCTAAGTTGTCCATCCTTAAGATTTACTGAACTTTAAGCATATACAGCCCGAATTCTAAAACCTTGTCTTTTGAGTGACCAGTTATTAACCACTCTCATGCCATTTTGCAGGGTGGTGATTTGCTTCGACAAGATGGTATGTCTCTCTTGGTTTGCAGTTACTCTTCCAACAATTATGGACTACGTTTACCGGAAAGGATTGTCTCAATTTTATCTATTAATAATTGCTTTTATTTCTCTAAAACTAATCACTCTTGTAAAAACTTAACTCGAAGTGAGCAATTGGAGGATGGTGGCTAAATAAGAAGTAATAAATATACAAGCTATCATAGGGTTCAGCTCAGTGAATGGGAAGTGTTTAAGTTGGAAAATTATTGAGCAAATCAGTCTTAGGGGCCTTTTATTGTTTTTTAACATTGTAACTCTGTTGTAACCATACAAGCCAAAGCTTTTAGTGGCAAAGTTTCAAATTTACTTCTCAAAAAAAAAAAAGTAACCATTACAAGCCAATGAACCTCTACTTTTCAATTTGTTACTAGGTTTGAAACTTGAAAGAGTCTTATGTTACTGTTTGATAAAGACGTTCGATAAATGACCTCTCTTTCTCATATGAAAGTCTTTATGTAACATCAGTCTTTTGTTTAATTAGAAAATTTACAGTTATTTACTGCATTGCAGGGAATTATGGAGAGAACATATATGGGGGAAAGTTTCCAGGTGAGCTCATGTCTTTGCTATTGTTTTCTACTAAATCTTGTGACACTCTGATGATAATTAATGAAGCAATCGGTGCATAAAATACAATTTCTTTAGAAGTGCGAGTACAATTGTTTAGCAATAACTTGATCAAAGTACAATCATATCCATATATTCTTTTACACAAAGAAATTTTGTTGAGAGCAAATGGGTTTCCTTTGCATTGCCTGTGAAGGTGGAGGCTTTGTTCTAATTCTTGCTGCGTGGAAGCTTCGATCCAATGATATTGGACACTTATTTTCTCTCTTATGATGGTAGGGCATATGAATGTTGTGTGCATGTGTTTGTTTCTTTTGTTTTTGAATTTAGAAAGTGCCGATCTTTGTTTTCGGAATAGCTTCTCAATTATCTTATTAACTTGCAGTATCCCTTTGTCCTATGAGAACCAATGTTTCTGTTGTCTCTAATATAATATGTTCTATGCTTTATGGTTTATAAAGTTAAAATATTTTCCAGCTTTCAGTATGTAGGCAGCTTATATATCTGCTTTCTTTCTTAGATACATTATTATGAATGCAGGAAATTTATTCTTCAGAAGGTACCATTTGTTCTCACATTTGTTAAACCTTAAATTCCTTCAAACGCCCATGGATATAATAAATTCTTAGAGTAAACTTATCAAAATTTAGTTTGTGCTTAACCATAATCGGCCTGTTGCCTACTTTAAACGATTCATTGTCTGGTTTGATGTCGCTTCAATGACTTCATTTGCCGACACTCGTCCTCTTTCATATTGACGTTTTGGCATCACTCAGATCTAGGACTATGTATGCTCCAGTTAATTCTGTCTGTTTAAGAATTTCAACTTCGCTCACAATGAATGGGTCCCTCGTCAATCTAAGTTTTTTAGGAGTTAGGTCCGACCCCATCTTCAGTGGCATTAAGCCAATTTTTTCTTCATAAGAAATTTCTATAGAATTCAATGATGAAATGATTTTTATTGTAAGTAATACTTCGTCAATCTAAGTTTTTTAGGAGTTAGGTCCGACCCCATCTTCAGTGGCATTAAGCCAATTTTTTCTTCGTAAGAAATTTCTATAGAATTCAATGATGAAATTATTTTTATTGTAAGTAATACTTCTAATTGATATATGTAGCTTTGTGAATTGATTCTGAGATACTTGTGTAGCTGTACTAATTTTTGGCTAGCCTGAATTAGACCAGCTTCTTAGCCAAAGCCTCGCTCTGATTGCTAGGCGGCACAGCAGCTAATAGACAGCCTATAATGCTATGTTGGTTGCCATTACAATCTTTACCTTTACAGTCAGACATCCACAGTGTGATACTTGCTAGAGTGGGCACAATATCACCCTTACTCTGCATGGCATGCTGGATTGCTGGTTATCTCGTCTGCAAATGTCTAGACCAAATAGCCAAATTTTACACTTTCTTTTACCAAAAGCTCTTCTGTGTCCAAGTGTGTACAGTGTGGACGATCAACGAATGGAATGCTAGCAGTCGATACCTTTTTCCCTTTTTTCTGATATTTTCTTTGCTCCAAGGGTCTTGATTACTATTTTGGCTGTATGAATGTGAAGTTCTTGTATATAACACCCACTGTGCAGGTGGAGAGGGTGAGAAGAATGATTATGAAATTGTCATTTGTATTCTTCCGTACTGCAATATATTTTACTTGAATTGTATGCATTGAGTTATTTGGATAGTGGGCATATGGGTAGATAAACCACTGCATGTATAGTAGTGGCAGTAGTGGTTTCTATGTTTGAAGGATTAATGATAGAGACATCTGATGTATTTCAGACGAGTCTCCGAAGCTGAAGCATGATAGCGCTGGCCTGTTATCAATGGCAATTGCTGATCGTGATGCACGTGGCTCTCTGTTCAACATCACTTTTAAAGCTGATCATCGTCTTGACAGGTTTAATACTCTTTAGTTTTTGCAGCCAGTATTCCATTTTCATAAGTCACTGTTGGAAGATTTAGCCCCACCTAGTGGGACAAGGCTGGGTTATTGTTAGAATTTCTACTATTGAACTTTATCTATAGTTTTGTAACCTAGTAAGGGGCACAGGAGGGTCAAGGCTGAATCTGACCTCTTTTTCGTTTCTAATTTTGAATAATTGTTTACTGCTCAATAGAAAATGCGTTGTTTTTGGAAAACTTGTACATGGCCATGAAGTCTTGAAGAAGATTGAAAATGCGGGTGATGAAGAGGGAAGACCAGCTGTCACTGTGAAGATATGTAATTGTGGCGAATTACATGAAGGTGAGAATCTGAGTGGTCCTATGTTAGAGACTGGCCTTCTTTGTTAGACACCTTAGTTACCGAGCTAAATCTGTGTATACATTTGTACGCTAAGATTGTTATTTATCTTCATCCTCACTCGTGCATGTTCTGCTAGGAATTATGTTTCGCATTTTTTTTGAGTTGCAGTTTTTCCTACTGTCTTAAAATGCAGACCGAAAAAAAGGAAATAAATTGACAATGGGAAAGGATGCTCCTCCTCAGGGGAACAGCCATGATATTCGGCATAAAGGAAAGCACAAGAAATCTTTGAAGGAGAGAAGGAAGAAGAGAAGAAGATACTATACATCTGAATCAGATAGTTCCTCAGATACTGATACAGAATCTTCTGGATCTGATAGTGACTCTGACTCGTATTCAACCTCATCAACTGACATTAGTTCATCAAGTGATGACAAGCGTAGGAAGAGGAAAAGATCTAAGAGAGACAGACATAGGCGTGGAAAAAGGAGGGATAGGAGACGTGAGAAAAGGCGGAAGAGGCGTGACAGGAAATCAAAGCGTAAATCAAAAAGGTTTGCTTTAGCAATCCGTTATATGTTATTTTATTAGCTATATTTAAATTTATATTTCTCAAGTATATCGATGAAACAGGATAAAATTATGTTTTCCCAGTGCATTTCTGTTGGTGTCTTTCTTTCTTTGCTTCTCATCTTCTTTACATGTTAACTTTTTAGAGCTTTCTGCCTGTAAGACACTCACAATTAATCTTACTTTTATGTAATTATCTCACTGTGCATAATTTTCTACCAAATTGCATGTTGTACCCTTTGAGCCTTGTATATCATGTTTATCTAAATGTTGTCCATGTATGTGGAGATATGGAAGAAAGTAACAGAAAACATAGTTTGCCAAATTGTATCTTATGATTCGATTCAATTCGATTCACGATGAAAACAGGAAAACGATACGTGGATCGGAAATGTTCATGAATTGCAACTGAATCTCACCGAATTGTAGCGGATCTTACGTTTCAATATTCAATTCACTTCTATACTACATCTAGGTCAGGTCACATGTTTTCTGTTTTTTAAACAAATCATAATAAAAAAAGGCTAAGGTGAAGACATAGGTAAATTTAACTTTCCAAAAAAAAAGGTGAAGACACAAGTGAAAATGAAAGTGATGAAGACAAAGGGTGGTTGTTGTTGTTGATAGTCTTTTTCTTGGTGATAAAGTTGTTGTGATGGCCTTTTTGTCAGTCCATTTTTAAGGTTTATGAAATACATAATTTTAAATTTAGTTTTAAAATGTGAATGAATCGTTATGATTCGCGATTCTATGCGATTCACGATTCAAAAAATTGATAATTCAGTTTACGATTTGACAACTATGACAAAATTTAATGGTTTTTTGAAAGATGATTATATGACAGTAGTTAAACTCTTTCTGTCAAACCCCTGCCAAAAATTTATTTCTGCTAAATGGTTGACGGGTTATAAGTAGAATTATATGAGGTTTGTCCTCTGGTGGTCAGTTTATTTAGTTTATATGTTAAGTTTTGATGTCTACCTATTCCCAAAAGTTGTATTATAGTTTGCTCTGATATTCTTTGTGTGCTATTACCTCAATTTGTATTATCCATGTCTGACTAGAATTTTGTGTATGCATGGAGAAGAAGAGAGTAAAGTAGGATGATTATTATTATTATTATTATTTTTTTTTTGGGGGCGGGGGGGCATGCTCCTGTTTCCATGGTGTGTGGAAGTGAATGATTTCTTTTTGTAGGCCCTCAGATGATCTTTCAGAGAGTGAAATCGAGAGCAAGAGTGGGAGTAGCTCTGAAGATAATGATGGCAAGGCTCGAGGACTAGATGGAAATCATAACAACTTGGGTAAGCTCACTAATATGCTCAGTTTCCTTGTGTTTTGTGCATTTGCCTGCTTGCTGAATTGCATTTTCTGATTTATTAGGGTTTGAATGAATTGTCTTCCTCTTTGATCGTGCTTTGACAACAATTGCACTATGCATATACTGATATTAGTGTTCTCACTGTTGTGTCTGTCCATGTGGAAAGAATGTGTTTTTGGGTTCCTTTTTGACATTTTCTGGATAACATGATGGAAAATCACTGTTATTCTAAAAATGTTCATGAGGTTTCTGGATGATTGGCTACAGTCTATTAGTAAAACTGGTCCCTTCCTTTCTGGCCATAGGCGAGTAGTAGTAGCATGTAAATGTTGTTCAGAATTAGTACAAGACCACGAGATGTGTCATTTCTTAGCTTTGCTATCTTTGAGTGGGATTTATTTAACTGCTTTCTTTAAAATTTCCAGAAGTGAAGCAAGCTGCTTATATTGAGGAGGTAGAAGCTGCTCCTGTTGATCATAAGAAGGGTGATGGCATAGACATGTTTGAGAGGGAAGAGGGTGAATTTCCAAAGGAAAATGGAGATCGCCAAAGCAACGGTTTTGAAGTGGATAAAAGATCTGTGACAACTGCAGGATCTGACAAGAGTGTGGATAGACAGCCTGATGTTGTGGATGATCACCGTGGGAAATTTAGGTTTACTTTTCATTCTTCTTGCAAAGTTATTCTTTATGCTTATTGATTACAGATCTGGTATTTTATTAAAAGTTAAATGAACAGGAGCCCAAGCATGAGTCCTAAAAGAAGCATGAGTAGGAGCATGAGTATTAGTCCCAGGAGGAGTTTGAGCAGGAGTAGGAGTGTTAGCCCGAAACGAAGTGTGAGCAGGAGTAGGAGTGTTAGCCCGAAACGAAGTGTGAGCAGGAGTCGAAGTATTAGTCGAAGCCCACGACATGTCTCAGATAGAGGCAGGAGTATCAGCCCAATTAGAAGTGGAAGCAGCAGGAGTCCGGTCAGAAGTGTCAGTAGAAGTCCATCAAGGAGCAAGAAGGGAAGAAGTGTAAATATGAGTCCACCAGTGAGAGCCCGCTCTCAGAGAAGTAGCAGCAGAAGTCCAACAGCATCTCCTCCCAAAAGAAGGCTTGCCCAGAGTCCAACAAGAACTTCATCAAGAAAGTCGTCGTATAAATCTGTGAGTCGAACTCCTGTGCGATCTTCCCGAAAAAGTCTGAGTAGAAGTCCTGCTAAACCTTCTCGAAGGAGTGCAAGCAAAAGCCCTGTTAGATCTTCACGAAGAAGTGTAAGTAGGAGCTCTGGTAGAGCTCCTTCTAGGAGAAGTCCTAGCCCTAGTCCACTCAGGGCACCTAGTAGAAGCAACCGTCGTAGCTACTCGAGAAGTCCTGGAAGTGTTGGCCGTAGAGCAAGGTCACCTGTTTATGATCGTGCTAGGAGCTCATCAAGAAGCCGTTCAATTGATGAATCACCCAAGCGCATAAGAAGGGGCCGGGGCTTTAGTGACAGATACTCGTACGTGCGTCGATATAGAAGTCGATCTCTAGAACGCTCTCCTATCAGGTCATATCGTTATGGTGGTCGAAATGACCGTGACAGGTAGCTAGCAACTCTTTACTTAATCAAAATGATACTTGTATTATTCTTATTTCTTATTAGCAAATCGTTAATTGTTTCTCGCATTGTTAGGTATTCAAGTTACAGGAGATCCCCTAGGCGTTACCGGAGCCCACCAAGAGGAAGAACCCCGCCAAGGTCCTTATATTGCTTTCATTTGTTTCCTCCATTTTCTGTTTTGGGTTTATGCTTTCAGCACTGTCATTTACAAGTCTCCTATCACGTTTCTGATAAACTTCTAAATCTTGGCTTGCTTAATCAAGTATTGGTAGGTTCTCAGGAGATATAATGATTTCTAAAACTGTCTGACCCTTTTCGAGAATGTTTAGTTATAGAGTCTAAGCCTTTTGATGCACATGCTCTGATCTATGAACATCAAATTGTTGGTTAATCTCACTATAAGTTCCTAAGAACCTTATTGTTTCATATTCCTCGTCTTGATACTCAATTATACTATATGCTTGATACTAAAGTTCACGAAACATCTTTTAGACCTCATATGTTGCCAACCTGACAGAATTCTAATTTACCGAATTAAATAACTTGAACTTAGTCATTTAGTTGATGAACTTATCTGCAAATTTAACAGTACATCTTGCTGAGTCATATGCACCGAGTTTACCATGATGTCATTATTAAAATCATGGAACCCACTAAATTATATGATTTTGCTAAATTATCTAGTATGTCAATATGTGCATTCTTGCACATTCTGGTGTAGGGCAGCCTCACGTTTTAGCACCAAGAGCTCTTTGCACCTCTAACTCAGATGTGTCCTTTTAATTCTTTTTTGGGGTATTTAGAACTTCGAGAATTGTTTATTTCATCAGTCGTGATTAAAATATTTCTTGAAGACTGACCACAATTGATTTTTATGAAAACCAATCTTAGATGACCGTTTCATTATCTTATGATAAAAAGTTGATTATATGAACCTATTTAGAAGTAGTTATTGAAGGACAGTGGTTTGAACTTGTTTTTGTCGTGTTTGACATGTCCATCTTCTTTTTGTTTTTGAATTAACAGTGAATCATAATTAAATACCAATGTTTATATACCTGTCATTATTAGTCTACATTCCTACACGTGCTTGAGGTTTCTTGAATTTGTCATAGCACCCTTGCTGTTAGCCTAATAATTTCAATAATGACCTACAATTGTACGATTATGTTTGTTCGCTAGTACATGGAAATTAAAAGTGCTTTATCTAACCTACTTCGCCCCAAAAGAAATTTGTTAATCATCCTGATGTAATGAAGTGTTTGGGTTGCATTTACTACAGATACAGGGGCAGAAGGAGCAGGAGCAGCAGTCGTAGTGTGTCTAGAAGCCCTATACGCTACCGCAATCGCCGTCATAGTCCAACCCCTGTTCGCAGCCGTGGATCACCGCGTGCTGAGAGGCGGAGGTCGCCTTCTCGTAGCAGGAGCCCATCGGAATCAAAGTTGTCACGTGGCTCACAATCTCCTAGAGGGGGAAGCAAAGGTGGGTCAAGGTCATCATCGAGGAGTCCTCCAGGTAAGGCGGGGCTGGTATCTTATGGCGATGGGTCTCCTGATTCAGGTCGGAGTTGAGAAATAGTTATGGTGATCTTAGCACCCGTGTCGGTTGTGGTATACAGTATGTTCTGTACTCTTTGGTAGCTTAGCCCATTTCTTGGCAGGCTTTAGTATGGTTTAATCTTCCCCATCTGTTGGGCAGACTTTAGTATGATTTTAATATCTCAGGGACTATCGGATGTTATTTGAGATTTTGGCTTCGTGTTAAATTCACGTGATTTCTGAGATGTATGTTGAATAATTAAATGCATTATTCTGTAGTAATTGCGTTAATTGACGTTCACAAGATATCGATGATGCATTTAAATCTACTGATTAAGAGAGAATTCAAATTCGAGAGAGACGGATCAAGTTCCTCTCCTAGTTGCGGGTGCTTCCGAATGATTAGGAGGTGAAATTATGATCATTCATCTTAAATAAATTGGTATTAATTTTGTATTTTAAAATTTAATTATCTCCTATGTCGTTTATCTCTTTTTGTACTTGCATTTTTCTCTTTTTTCTCTCAATTTCAACCATTCAATATGACGGATAATTAGAATTTACCTCCTAGTTACTTGGAGGCATTAGTGATTTGAAGAGAATTCAAATTTGGAAGGGATAGTTTGTCATTATCGGATCTTTTTTATATTATTATTACGTTATGAGAGGGTCTAATTCTGAGACAAAAGGTTTGGGTCATTTGCATTTTTCTACCTTTTGATTTAGATTTGATTGTTTTCCTATCTTTTATATGGTGGATTGAGAATTTATTGCCTGATCTTTGATTCAGTTTCAGAATGGCAAGGGTGATGTACTCTATGTTCCGACTTCAATTTTACTTTACCTTGGCCTGCTCAATATAGTTTGGTTCTTGCTCTAACCACTAATATTGTGCAATTGAGTTCCTTGATGCCTTAGTATAACCTTCTATTAGGTGTCGTGTACGATACTGTTCAATGGGTGTATTTGTGGTTTACGCGCTCATTTAGTGGCAATTAACCTAATTGCATGGCCATGTAACGGTGGTTTTTCTGTAATGTGATTGTGCGAGGTTCGCAACAGATGGGGAATTCGATCACGACTCTAGAAGCTGCAAGCTCGAAATATGCAGGAAAAGTCAATTTTATTGGTGAAGAGGAACACAATACGCAGGAAAAGTTGATTTTATTGGTGAAGAGGAACACAACTGGGGAAATCTGCTTTCAAATCAAGTGGGTGCAAGCAGTATCTATTGAAAATAGCTTGCACTAGATATGTACGGTTGGAAAGCCCGAAACACAGATCAGTGTTGAATTATGCTTCAACAACTTATCCCAACCAACAAAGAGTTGGTGCTCTGGTGCAACTTATTGGCGCCCAAACACCATTCTTCACTTCGTGCGTCATTTGGGCGCTCAAGGGACATCATCTTGACGTTCGCCTTAACCCTTATGATTAGAGACAGAAAATTTTTTCTCGAGCAATATATTACTTACTTAAATTTTAATGTTATATAATTCCAAAAAATTCGATTAATTATATTAACAATATTCCTAGTTAATACAACATAGGATAAATACTCAATTTGGTCCCTTATTTTTAGGGTTTGTGTCAATTTAGTTTATATTTTTTAAAATGTACTTTTTTAGTCTTGTATCTTTACCATTTGTACCAACTTAGTCCTTATTTTTTAAAATATAACTCTTTTAGTCTTGTATCTTGACCATTTGTCCCAATTTAATCCTTATCTTTTAAAATGATTGAAGACTAACATAGACTATAATGACAAAGATAAATATTAAGTTGGAACAAATAGTAAATATGCAGGGCTAAAAGTTTATATTTTGAAAGATAAGGATTAAATTGAGACAAATGGTAAAAATACAGGACTAAAATGATATATTTTAAAAGATAAAAACTAAAATGACACAAACTTTAAAGATAATGAACTAAATTAAGTACAACAAGTACTTTGAACTAAAATGATATATTAGATAGTGTATATTTAATTAGTTTAATATCTCCAATAAGTACAATGTTGTAATTTTTCAGTTGCTAGATTGGGGATTTGCGGTACCTTTCTTATTTGAGTTCTCTAGTCCCTTTTGTTTTACCCAATCTTTGTAACTTGATATTTGGAGATTAGTAAAATTCTTGCTTAATTTGTTAAAAAAAAAAGAAAAAAAAAGAAAAGCTTTGTCCCAGACTTACGTTTCACAGGGAGTAGTGCAAAACATGTAATAAGCGCTTCTAATTAAAAAAAAAAAAAATTTAATGAAGATTTGGTTCATTTGACCCACTTTTCATTGCCGGAGAAGAACTAGAAAGATATGTTCGTGTCATTTGTAGCATTTTAACGTAAGTAAACGTAATGATCGAACAGTCAATGATCCCTTTGCCGATAGAATAAATTGCAGTTAAACTACTTCTACTTTTGATTGAGAAATTTATGTAGACCCTTAGCTCAAGGGCTTGGTGATTTCATTTCAGTATTAAGATGGATTTACTTGCAGTCATACTCGTGGACCGTTAAACCAAGCTAGAGAATTTAGAAATCTCACTGAGTCGGATACTCGTTAAAATTTATAAAACTGAATTCAAATCCGTTTAAATTATATTTTTTTCAAATCCGTGAAGGATACTTAGACGGGTTTAATTTTTACTTACCAAACCTGAACCCAATAAGTATCTATAAATCTGCAGATACACAATCCGACCCATTAATTATAATGACTCCACATCTTGTCAGTCCAATTGATGTTCAAGGTCTAGTGGAGCCCAATGCAAATGACGATAGCTTAGATATTACGTGCCCAGTTAGTTGTAATTGGAATTGGCTAAGACAATTGACATGTGAGGTGTTGAGTAGCCTATAAAAGGAGAGAAAAGACACAGAACAAACTAAGCAAAAATAACTATCTTCTATTTGTTATATTTTCTGTAATTTTTTTCAGCTTTGCATTTCAATACAATTTTCTATTATGTTCTTTTAAATTTGCTGTTAAATCTATTCTTAAAATCCCAAATCGTTACATTAATATTTATATGTATACTAGCCAAATTTAAAAAAAAAAGAAATTAAAGTAAATATGCATTTAAAATTTAAATTAGAAAAGTAAATTTTAAATATTAAGAAGACCTAAAAAATAAAATGAAAATAATTTAATAAAAATGATGATAAAGTCCAAAATAAATAATATAGTGCAATATTTGTCCATAAATAAATGATCAATTTAAATAAAACTAAAAATAATAAATTAAATTTTTTTTATCCATAAACAAGTTTAAATCAATCTAAACATGATAGTTTTGGGAAAGAGCACAAAAGCAACGGAATAAAAGACTCTTCTATTTGTGTTAACCTACGAGTAATTGAGAAGACAATCTAGCAAATTCCAACTCACACAACAATCCAAGTGAAAGTGCAACAAGATTATCTCAAGTAACACACCACACACACAAAAATGAACACCAAGATTTACATAGAAAACCCTCCAATGTGAAGGAAAAAACCACGGGATCAAAAGACCCACCACAAAACTTCCATTATACTCAAAACTAGGGATGACAATAGGGACGGGTTTTGTGGATACCCGCCCTGTACCCACCCCAGACGGGGTAGGGATTGAAATGGAAAATAGGGAATGGGGCGGGAGGTAGGGATTAACTTTTAATTCCAGCGCGGGGTAGGGCAGGGCACGGGAATAAGCATTTCCCGCCCCACAAAACCCGCCCCGCATACATATGTGGTTATTTTTATATATTTAATTTTACATATATATTAAAATTATAAATATAAAAGTATAAAAAAATGACATTGGATAAAGTATTATAAAAGATAGAGTAGAAAAAATAGAATATTCAAAAGAATTTTATAATTTTTTTTTATCAAGACCACTGCACTAATTGAGACTTGTTATCATTTTACATACATAACTCCATTTTACTATTGATCAAGTGGATTTAAGAAATTTGTTAGTTGTTCCTAGTTGTACATTAAAATAGTTTCAAATAATATAATTAAGGACGATACGGTAATTACTATTATATATGGTATGCGATAACCAAAAATAATTATAATAATCAATACGATCCCATAATACAAAGAAGTATTATTTTTTCACATATAGTTCTCATACACAATGATTTCAGTTAGAATTTATTTTAAATGCTTAAAATTCAATTACTGTAAATTTATTTTTACTATTTAGCTACAAGTATAAGACTCGATATATGATTAATATTTAACCTTTGTTTAAAACATGTATTTATATTTATAGTTACTCTAATTTTAATTTATATTTTGAAGTTACGATTTTTAAATTAAATTTAATATCATAATATTTAAAGAATAATAGAAAAATAAGCAGGTAATCCCCTTTCGCGGGGATTCGGTGACAGGGCAGGGGCGGGGGATGGGGGCATACAATGCGGGGGAGGGGCAGGTGTTGGGGGGGACTTTTTAAGTGGCGGGGCGGGACATGGGGATAGGTCCCCCCTATCCCAAATTCGCCCCATTGCCATTCTTACTCAAAACAAGGATTACACATATTTGAAAATCAAGAACAACAAGTCTTGATACTACCCACACCAAATAACCCTCACAAATAAGTGGAATTAAAACAAGAGATAAGATAGCTATCACCAAAACATAACATAAACTTTAGAAGCTCATCAAACTGGTCTCTAGGCCTAAAAAATGCGATCTGACCGTAGGATTTGAAGAACTAGATGTCAGGAATAGACACTCAAAATTTACGTTCAAATTGAGCTAAAATTTTGAGGGTCTGTTCCTGACATTTGGTTCTTCAAATCCTACGGTCAGATCAAGTTTTTGAGGCCTAGTGACTAGTTTGACGAGCTCCTAAAATTTTTGTTCTGTTTTGGTGATATTTTTCTTATCTCTTGTTTTAATTCCTCTTATTTGTGAGAGTTATTTGGTGTGGATAGTATCAAGGCTTGTTGTTGTTGATTTTCAGACCTTTGTAATCCTTGTTTAGTATAGTAGAAGTTTTGTGGTGGGTCTTTTGATCCCATGGTTTTTTCCCTCACATTGGAGGGTTTTTCACGTAAATCTTGGTATTCTTTTTTGTGTGTGTGGTGGGTTGCTTGGGATAATCTTGTTGCACTTTTACTTGGATTGTTGTGTGAGTTGAAATTTGCTAAGTTACTTTCTCAAGTACTCGTAGGCTAATACAAGTAGAAAAAGTCTTTTATGCCGTTACGTTTGTGCTCTTTCCCAATAAGTGGTATCAATAACTTTGTTTGTTTGGTAATTTAGCTTGTGTGTAGCAATGGAGGTTAATACTAGCAGAATGACTAGTTTGAATGGTAGTAACTATCAAGTATGGAAGGGAAAAATTATGGACCTTCTTTATTGCAAAGATTATCAGTTACCAGTTCTTACTGAAACTAAACCTGCTGATAAAACGGATGATGAATGAAAGTCTTTTAATAGACAAGTATGCGGGCACATACGACAATGGGTTGATGATAATGTTTATAATCACGTTAGTGATGAAATTAATGTACACACACTTTGGAAAACACTAGAGGATTTGTATGCGAAAAAGGCCAGTGGAAATAAGCTATATTTGTACAAAAAATTAATGGGTTTAAAATATAAAGATCGTATTCCTATGGCTAATCATTTGAATGAGTTATAGGGTATTATGAATCAGTTGGCATCCATGAAGATCACTTTGGACGATGAGTTGCAGGCCTTAGTTTTACTTTTTTCTTTACCAAGTAGTTGGGAGATGTTATGAAACGCCCCGATCCCTCACTGAATCAGGGGTAATTTAAAGCAACCCGTCCCAATCCCAAGGAACAAAAAATAAGAAAAAATGGACGGAGTTTCTCTTGTACCTAGGTCAAACCAAAACCTGCAAGCAGAAGATTTCCACAACAACATTACATACAATATCCCAAGACCTTAGATAGGTTCCATTTCAAATTCATAAAATAGTTCTAACTTCTTTTGCCAAGACAAATGATATTCAAGCATCCTAATCTAACATCTACTAACTAAAGTAATTATATAAACTTATTACATGCCACTTATTAGTTAATTAACTTTAATTACACGCCTCTACAACTATGAATTATATACAAAACTACTTAACATCAAAATGAATACTAGATCATATTAACAATAAAGGTTTCACTTCATAATATTTCGAATCATATAACACAAATTTCTAACTCAATCAATTAAGCAATGCCTCAACTTCTTCTTCCTTTACAACAATTGAAGGCACAATCTCTGCATCCTGAAACATGTTAGATAAAAAGGGTGAACATAATACTATGCTCAGTGAGGGAGGGGAGAATTAATTCGGGGATTTTTGAAAATATTTTCGTGCAATGCAAATAGATAAGCCATACAAACGATAACAATGTAAAGCAATCAATTAAGACAATAACTAGATCACACATTTAAAAGGATACGGTATGATAACCCTTATCACTTCATTTTACTGCCGATCACGATCTCGATCTCGATCTCGATCTCAATCACGAACACGATCCGATAACGATATGCCGACATCCCTTTACACTAATGGGTACTCCGGATGTACCCAAAACCTACGACCCAACACCCCTTGGCGATCTCCAGACTAGATGGGTGAAGGAATAGGGCGCGGAGCTAGAGCAACCAACCCTAGCAATTCCGATGCCGCCTAGAGAGGCTCATCACATTCGTCCCAATGATAAGGTTGCGCAACCATCGATTCAATAACACGATATATCATTTAGCACGTAAACCGATAAGCACACAATGAGGACAACAAAAGAGGTTGTCCTTGCACATAAACATTAACAATTACGATAAACAATAAAACATATTCAATTCCGATTCATTGCTCAAATAACCAAATATGTAATGATCTTTAGTAAACTATTCAATAGCACTTCATATAAGCAATATACATACTCTAATTCAATACATAGCTTTAGTGATCAAGCTTTATGACTATTCTTTGTTACTTCACTCATTCACATTCAAATCCTAGCTAAGTGATCATGCAATGTAACCATTCTCTACTCCTTCGATTAATCACACACAAGTAGCGTTCAACTCTCTTTAGCAATTAGACAATCCGATTACCACTCAAACTACTTAAATAACACTTTACAACACAACAATTCCCTCTAATATATAAGGCAGTTCAACTAAACATTATCAAATATTTAACAAGCTTTCAACTAATATTAACATCACTATACAATCATGCTACATTCATATGACTATTCATTTCAAGATAACAAATCTCTTAGCATCCTCTAACTTAGCAAATAACCTAAATGATCAAGCAATATAACTATTCTTAGCTACTTTAACTAAACTATTTACATAGTAATCGACTTACTTAACAATTTATCACTTCGATTTCCACTCAAACCACTTATCTAGCCCATTAAACACAATTAGACCTCAATTAAGCCCAATTAACTCAAGTAACCACTTAGCATTTCATAAAACATACTTGGCATACCTTTGCAAATAACACTTGACTATGCTTGAACCAATACAAAATACACAAAATAGCATCACACATGCACACACGGCAATTACACCAACTCACACGACCCTTTATTACACACACACACATACACTAAGTTCTAATCTTACACTAGCTATTTTAAACATTATTCTAGCTATAACAACACTTATGACACATCTTTTGAGCATTGAAACAAACATTTAACAATAAATCATTGAACTTTGTAGAAAAATACTATTCATCATCTTCTTCAACAAGTCAACATACGAGCTATAGTTATCAAGGTGCAAATACGTTAAAAGTCTACACTACAAGCTAGGAAAACATCATTGTATGCTAGAACAAGCTTTAAATCAAACATTTACACAATAATAATTCATAATCCATCAAAGCTAATAACTTTAAATGCACAATAAGATGATCCCTCACCAAAATGAAGATGAAAATGCTTGGAAATTGCTTAGAATGGCCTTTGATCTCCTCTACCAAGCTTGGATTGGCAAAACCCTAGAAACTTTCCCCCTTTTTCCTTCTTCTCCTCTTGGCCAATACTAGGCTTTTTTTTTTTTTTTGATTTTGCTCATTTATTTGGTAATATATTGTGTTATATTGGCTATTGTGGGCTTAGGCTATAAGTTGGGCTTGGTTGGGATTTAGAAAAAATGAGTTCAATTGCTTGGTTGGCCCAAAAACAATGCTAGACTTCAATTGGCCCAAAAATACTTACATGCTCTACTATTTATGCGGTTGACTAATCTTTTTATATATCTTATTCCTGATATGCTACGCACATAATTTTGATGAACGAATACTTAAAATATGTTAAGTATTGAGGAAAAAATATAAAATTAAAAAAATAAAATAGTTAAAAATTCACTCTGGGCTCGGAGCTCATATTTTAAAAAATGAAAACCAAACTATTGGATGCAAGAAAATAAATTCAAATATTACAAATAATAATATAGTCAATATTCATTTTATATAAATTAATTAAATATTATTTTCTCATTTGAAGAAATATGAAAATTAAAGCTACTAAGTAAATGCAAAAGTTAAAGTAAACACATAAATTCACACAATCACTTAAAATAAACACATAGGCATGTGCAAATAGGTACGATTCACTACTTGCTAGGTCCGGGGTGTCATACGTTAAGAGTCTCATTAATCAATTCAGCCCCTGATGGAGTCTTTTCCTTTGCCTCAGCGAAATCTGGAGCATTGAATGAGGAGTTGAGAAGGAAGACTACAGAGTCCTCATCTTCTCATTTTGAGGTTCTTGTTACAAAAAATAGGGGGAGAAGCAAGAGTAAGGGTTCGTATAACCGTGGCAATTTAGAAGCAAGTCTCGATCTGGAAAAGATCTTGAGTATTTCCATTGTGGTAAAAAGGGACATATTAAGAGACATTGCTGGAAATTGAAGAAAGGATCAAAGGGAAAGGGGACTGATAATGGCAATAAAGAAAAAGATGATACAACTGTTGCCATTGCTGAAGATTTTTTGGTTATTTCTAATGAGTGTTTTGTCAATTGTGTATTGAAGGAAACAAGTTGGGTGATTGATAGTGGAGCTTTATTCCGTTGTACCTCAAGGGATGATTTTTTCTCATCTTATACACCTGGCGATTTTGCTATTGTGAAGATGGGTAATGAGGGTTCGTCAAGAATTGTTGGTATTGGTAATATCTGCTTGGAAACCAATAATGATAGCCGTTTGATCCTTTGGAAAGTGAGACATGTGTCTAATGTTCGACTTAACTTGATGTCTACTGGAAAGCTTGATGATAAAGGGTATACTAACACCCTTGCAAGTGGTCAATGGAAGCTCACAAAAGGATCTATGGTTTTAGCTCGTGGAAAGAAATGTTCCACACTTTATTTGATGCAGGCTAAGATTTGTAACAACTTGGTAAATGCAGTTGTTAAAGAAGATGTAATCAGGTTGTGGCATAAGAGGCTCGGTCACATAAGTCAAAAGGGTATCGATTGTTTAGTCAAGAAGATTATTCTCCCTGAGATAAAAGGTGCAGCTTTGAATGGTTGTGTAGATTGTTTGGTAGGTAAACAAAATTGAGTATCATTTAAAAGCTCTACTCCTTCTAGAAAGTCGAATGTTTTGGATTTGGTGCATTCGGATGTATGTGGTCCTTTTAGTACTCGATCTCTTGGTGGTGCACGTTATTTTGTTACTTTTATTGATGATCACTCCAAGAAAATTTGGGCTTACAATATAAAATTAAAGATAAAGTTTTAGATGTGTTTAAGCAGTTTCAAGCAAGTGATGAGTAGGAGATAGGAAAGAAGATCAAGTGTATTCGTTCAGATAACGAAGGTGAATATAGGGGGTCATTTGATGAATATTGTAGAAGTCAGGGTATTCAGCATCAAACACCTCCTCCAAAGACCCCTTAGCTTAATGGCCTGGCAAAAAGAATGAATAGGACTCTTGTTGAGGGAGTCAGATGCATGCTATCTCCTGTGAAATTGCCGAAGACTTTTTGGGGTGAGGCTTTGAGTACTGTTGTTCACATTCTTAATGTTACACCCTGTGTTTCTTTGTAGCTAGATGTGCCACAGAGAATTTGGAGCAGCAAAGATGTGTCATATGAACATCTAAAGATGTTTGTATGTAGAACGTTTGTTCATATTCCCAAAGATGAGAGGTCGAAGCTTGATGCTAAGTCTAAAGAGTGTGTCTTTATGGGATATAGTTTTGATGACTTTGGGTACAGGTTATATGATCCTGCTGCGAAGAAAATTATTAGAAGTCGATATGTTGTTTTCTTCGAGGATCAGACCATTGAAGAAATTGGCAAAGCCGTTGAGAAGCCTAAGTTGTAGGACAATGACTTGGGTGACCTTGATCCTATTCCTCCATCAGTTGATGATGATTCTAGAGGTGATTCAGATGTTGATCATGGTGATACGTGTGATGGAGATGTTTCTATGGGTGATATAATGCTAATTCGGATAATACTGAAGATGTGCCAGAGAATGTTCCTTTGAGGAGAGGAATAAGACAACGTCAACCTTCTCTCAAATATCCTTCAACTGAGTATGTCCTGTTGACTGATAAGGGAGAGCCTGAATGTTATCAAGAGGCTATTGAATGTGAGCATAGGGTAGAGTGGTTGGAAGCTATGCAGGATGAGATGAAGTCCTTGCAAGAGAATGATACTTATGAGTTGGCAAAATTGCCAAAAGAGAAGAAAGCCTTGAAGAATAAGTGGGTTTTCAAGGTGAAAACACAAGAGCATACTTCACGCCCTAAATACAAAGCGAGATTCATTGTGAAAGACTTTGGTCAAAAAAAAGGAATTGATTTTGAGGAAATATTTTCTCTAGTTGTGAAGATGTCAGCCATAAAAGTAGTCTTGAGTGTGGCAGTTACTTTAGATCTTGAGATCGAGCAAATGGATGTGAAGACAACTTTTTTCATTGTGACTTGTTAGAAGAAATTTACATGGAGCAGCCTGAAGGCTTCTAGGTCAAGGGAAAGTAGAACCTGGTTTGTAAGTAGAAGAAAAGTTTATATGGCTTGAAGCAGGCACCGAGACAATGGTACAAGAAGTTTGAATCATTTATGGGGTAGCATGGCTATGAGAAAATTTCTTCAGACCATTGTATTTTCGTGAAGAGATTTTTAGGTGATGATTTTCTTATTCTTTTGTTATATGTTGATGATATGCTGATTGTTGGCAGGGATAAGTCTAAGATTTTCAAGTTAAAGAATGCAATGAGCAGATCTTTTTCTATGAAAGATTTGGGGCCAGCAAAGCAAATCCTTGGAATGAGAATTACAAGTGATAGGAAATGGAAGAAGCTATGGTTATCTCAAGAGAAGTATGTGGATAAAGTTCTCGAAAGATTCAACATGAAATATGCAAAAGCGGTTAGTTCTCCCTTAGCTAACCATTTTAAGCTAAGTTCAGCACAGTGTCCTTCAGAGAAAGAGAATGATGAGATGAAGAATGTTCCATATGCTTCTATCATGGGAAGTTTGATGTATGCCATGGTGTATACAAGACCAGATATAGCTCATGCAGTTGGAGTTGTTACCAGATTCCTTTCTAATCCAAGTAAAGAGTACTAGAACGCAGTTAAATAGATTATGCGATATCTGCGAGGTACTTCCAAGTTATGCCTTTGTTTTGGAAATGGGAAGCCAGAGTTGATGGGTTTCACAAATGTAGATTGGGCCGGAGATGGTAACTCGAGGAAGTCTACATCAGGCTATTTGATCAACTTTGCAGGGGGAACTGTGTCATGGCAGTCGAAGTTGCAGAAATATGTGGCTCTTTCTACAACTGAAGCTGAGTTTATTGCAGCTACTGAAGCATGCAATGAGATGTTGTGGATGAAAAAGTTCTTGCTAGAGCTTGGTTTTAAGCAGCCTTGTTTTCAGTTGCATTGTGACAGTTAGAGGGCTATTCACATGAGTAAGAATTCAACTTTTCACTACAAGTCAAAGCACATTGATGTGAGGTATCATTGGATACAAGATGTGCTTGAGAAGAAATTGTTAGAGCTTGTGAAAGTTCACACTGATGACAATGGCGCTGACATGATGACTAAGATATTTCCTAGAGGGAAGCTTGAAGCTTGTTGTCAAGTGGCAAGTGTTGTGGATCCCTCCGTATAATTCGGGAGGGGAGATTTGTTGGGTTGGTCCCTCATTAGTGGATGACTAAATAGTTCTTTCAACTATTTGTTTAAGAAAGCCCAACAGATAGAAGCATTCAACAAAATCTTTCTATTGAGAAGTCATCAGACTTCCATAAAACAATATGAAATAATATTATATTTGATGAGGGATAAAATACTGACCCAAGGTAATATACTTGACTTGAGGTAAAATATTGACCACTCGATTTGAGGAAAAATACCGCCCTGAGGTAAAATACCCAACCTAAGGTAAGATACCGACCTAACCTTTGAAGAACTTATGGGACTTACGTCATATTGGCCTATAGGTCAACTATGCCAAACCCTAGGTGGCCAATGTTCGATCACTAGTTGCCCAACTAGATCCTAGACCTCAAAAAAACGGTTAGACAGAATTTGACACAATTCCGCAAAATCAGAAAAAATATTTCGTAAAATAGTATAAATATCTCATTTGCCTACAGAAAAAGGGAACTCATTTTCCCTCTAAACACTTTTTGTTTAGAAACAATTATAAAGTAAGATCAAATTACAAATTTGAGTATCGAAGTGCTCACACGGGAAGAACCCGCAGTTTGTTCATTATTTGCATATAACTTCCAGTGTAGTGCCCGAGTAGATACTATTACTTTCAAACAGAATTCAATTAAAGAAATACAAAAAAGGGAAATCAAAAATCAAAGAAAGATAGTAGAACTAACTTTTTTGTTCTGACTATCCGGATCTCCTATGGGAATGATTTGGAAGATTCAGGAGCTTGGTCAAGAAGTCGAAGTCTTCCAGATCCATTTTTTCCCCTTAACAATATAATATGTGTATATATGTGTATAAATATATAAATAATTTTATTAATTTATCTCTTACTAAAATTAATATTCGGGTTTTTGGGTTTCGGATTTTTTTAATTGTTATTGTCAAATCTTATTGGACTATTCGTTGGTAACCACTTATAAAAACTAAACCCAGATAGGTATCTCATCAGTTTTATAAACGAGTTTATAATCAGGTCAGATACTTGTCTGATTTAGATTTAAACCTTACCCATTATCATCCCTAAGAGAATCATCTTCAAATTGGAGAGAATTGGAGTTTTACCTTTTTCTAAGAAGAATATTCCTGTCATCAAGTATGCACACTCAACGAACGCAAACTCCTCTCCTCGTAGAACTTGATAAGAACTATGAGGTTCCAACCTAAAACTAATTAATATTTGATGGAGTAGTCCACGAACATATATATTGGTCTTTAAATTGATAAATTATTCATGTCTGACAATTGGGTTCTCCAACAGTAGTTAAAGCTATTTATAGAGCCATCAAATACGCTAGCTGTCTTTATGCAAGTTTTAATATTTTTTATGTTTATATATTTCAAAAAGAGAAAAGCAAGATGCCATTCTATTTTCATTATCTATTTTTTTACCTTTTATATGAATGCTTAGTTAGAATGTTAAAAGAAAAGAGAGAAATAAAAAAAAATTGCTATTTTAACATTTTATAGGTTCACAAACCAGAAATATCAACTCATCTTGATCGTACTCAGATAATTATTTGGGGCAGCAGGATATGAAATAAAATCCTGTTTTACAGAATCGATAAAGAGAACAAATATATAATCTTCCAAGTGCACGTCTTAGAAAAACATCCATTGTAAAATCCCGTTAAGACTCTGACATTTGGTATGTTTCCGTTTAGTCATCTTTTCTCGTTGTGCTATCAGCTTGTACTTCTTGTAGCATTGTCTGCGAGTTTTAGAAATTGATGGACTAGGCTCGTCTATTGTTGAACACAATAAATAAATACGTTAAATTCTTTTTTAATAAATTAAACTTTTAGATGGAGTAATCAGTTATGGTATAAGTGTTTAGGTATCAAAAGCTAGTAAATTCAAAATTCACTGTTACCCATTTGTAAAATTATATTTTTGTACAGAAACTATATCTAGCGCAAATGTGAAGGGATTGAACAGAATATCTATATAATTTTTATAAGACTTTGTTATATCAGTAGGGGTTGCAGCCATCTGTTACACTCAATTCTATTCGACAAAGGTTATCCCAAAAAGAAAAGAAAAAAGAAAAAGAAAAAGCATGTAGAGAGGCCAGATGAAAACTGGTGTCTATTCTTCAAAAGTGACCACCGCAATCCACATATAACTAGTTTTTGACATTCAACAATAAGTCCCAGGAAATTTATCCATAGAACCAGTGTGGTATATTGATGTGGTAGAACAAATGGACGAATAGTTATTGTTTAAATTTACAATACTAGTCGCACTTACGGACCTAGGGTTTGAGGCCCAAGGTACTATAAGTTTATTTATTTCATTTTCCTGATTTCCAGAGAATGATAAATGTAACATACGGTTAAACATTCTTGAATCTTTTTTACTGTTTGCTACTCAAGTTTTATATTCAGCAAAGAATTCATTTATAAAGTTTAGATCATAGTACATATGTTTCTTAATTGCTTACTGAACCCATGGACTGCAATTTGTTGGGATAGTTGTCCGCAAACAACAATGACTCAACCAAAAACAGAAGTAAGGATAGCGCGAATTGCTTCGTGGTCAATTAATTAAAGAACTATTAGCACTTAGACAAACATATTGGAAAATAAAAGAAAGAACATTAGGGATAGCAATAAGGATGAGTTTTGTGGGTAGATGCCCTAACTATCCTCAAACCTGTAGTAAAATATGGGCTAAAGAAAGAGAGCAATATACCAATGAGTAGCAAATTAGTTTTTCAAAGAGTAGATGTTTGCGAAGATTCTTTTAGATGTTAGAGAAAATATTAATTCACAAAATAAATATACTAATTCTCTTGAAAATAGATTCTTATATAGTGATTAGTACGTTGAGCACTTTTATATTGAATATCAAGGGAAAAAAATGACTAAATTTGAACGGAGGCAGGAATTCTCACACTAAAAAAACTGGTAAATGCTAATCATTTTTCATGTAGAATGAAATCCAAAACAAATGCATTGCATAATTGAAGTAGAAAATACCATTCGACATCTCATATCCATAAGCAATAGAAAAGCAACAAGCCATAACCCACTAACCAAAATAGACCTAAATGAAGTCAACAAAATAGTAGAACTACGAGTAGAATAATATTGAAACTTAAAAAGATAGCTAAAGATAACACATTAAACCATCCTCCTGATCAAGACCAGCCACAAATCCATGCAATATTCAGTAATATGGCATTATATCTCGCTTGTTGTTCTGAGCTATCTTCATATTCGAAATCTCTTCAAATTTAACTTTTTGCTCCTCTGTCAAACTCTTGGGAAAATCGATCTCAATGTTGATGAACAGGATGCCCTTTATCCTTCTATCGCATAGGTGAGGCATCCCTTCATGCCAAACCTGTATACCAACTTCTGGTCGGTTGAAATCTATGTTTGGGATTGTGATCGACCGGTTGTCTAGGGTTTTTACCGTGACGCAATCTTTAGCGAGAGCTTCGGGCAACGAGAGCTTTATTGTGGTAAATAGATGAGCACCTTTCCTTGTGAACAAGGGATGGGGCTGCTCACGGAGTATGATGATAAGGTCTCCAGGAATGTGATTAGGTCTTATGTCCCTCTTGCGTGGAAATACAATTACGTGGCCATCACTTGAACCAGGAAGGATTTTTATTTGCAAGGTCTCCACAAAAGTTGAAATCTTGTTGCTACAGTCAATCCAACAAATTAAAAAATATATATATATAAAGTTTCATATGTATTCTCATTCTTCTTTCTTTTCTTATGTATCTTTTACAATTTTACAAGTATAATTAATTAAATATATTGTGTTTCTTAAGTAATTAAATAATACATTAACAATTACACTGCATTGATAACGAGATTTTTTTTTCTTTTTTCGGATAAATTATATTGGTATGCAAATCAAAGCACTCAAATATGTGAACTAGTTATGCTTTATGCTTTGGATTTCAAAATATTTTGCACGAATATACAAAGATAAAATTAAATTAATACTGGATATAAGGACACATCCTATCCCTGAAATTAAACATCATAACAGCGGATCTGAAAATTTATATCTTTTGGGTACATATTATGTCAATGAACAAACTCATTTGCAAAACAAAGTATGCGTCGATCTACAAATAATATAACACAAAAAATCATGTTTCACTATGCTAAAACGTATGTATATTTTGAAACTGCCTTCATCTATCAATGATATAGACGTATTTCATTACGTAGCTATCACGGGATGTATTTATGAAAAATACATCCGGCTTGATGCACTAGTTTGTCATGCTTCAGATTTTATATCAACACAAATATGTTAGAGTGAAAAGTGAAGCTCAGGAATTAATATTAGACTTAAACATACATAAAGACGTAGAGAGGATCAATCTAGAGCAAACTATATCAAATCAACTGTTATCTCATTAGGTGGGGTTGGCTAAAAGAAATGAAAAGATCTACGGGAAAAAAAAAGAAAAAGAAAATCGTTAGCCAAGAATGTCATACCGATGTTTGAAGATCCTGCATTGCTTCACGCCCCCAGTGTAAAGCTCTTCAAGAGTGCACGGCAACTGTACATAATAAGGGTCGTTAGCCACTCTTGCTCTACTGTTACTTATGCCGCAACCCATGTTTCCTCCCACTCTTGCTCTCTCTTTTCACAACTCACAGTATGCACAAGTTTGATGATTGAATATAACCAGTTTTTATATTAATTCGAATTATATTTAATTAGGAAATAATCAAATTATTAATTAGCAAAAAAAAAAAGAATCAAATTATTTCCAAAGAAATCAAGATTTGATTGTGTACCAGCTGTGGGTGAAATCTTGTACAATAATACACTCGGACCCAAAAGGAATGCTTAGATGTCAAGATTTGATTATTTCTGTTTTTTTTGGTCGAGCTTTGATTATTTCTTAACATGCCCTATATTGACTGTAATTTACTATATTTGGCATATCATATAACAAAATTTTCGGGGCGTAATTAAATGCTTAGATGCCATAATATTTTTCTTTCTTTTGGATATGGTAAAATTAACCACAATGACACAGCTGTAGCCTCTGCGTGGCTGCTCGCTGTCGTTGCAAAATTCTCTCGAGGCTTGACCCAGTAACTAACCTACCCAAGGTTCGTTTGTGATTTTCTTTTCTTAACCTAAATATTGTTGAGGAAGAGTTAAGTACTTTGATATGGTTAGGGTTCACATGGAAATCCGGCGAGCATTTGGCCTGATGATAAATATTCCGACTTCAAAAATGATAGGGCTACCACTAGGGCTTTGGTCTAGTGGTACGTAATTCACTGCGTATGTAAGAGGTTACGAGTTCGAGTCTCACTAGTTACATTATACGACCTTATGCCTTCCATGAATAAAAAAAAAAGATAAGGACGTAGTCACGTATTTTTAAATAATTTCGATAGATAATTTAATAGGATTTGATAATAAATCATGAAAAAAAATTGAAATTTGAACCTTATTATTAATTTCTCATATATATATATATATTATTAATTTCTTATCTCTCTCTGTATATATATTATAACATATACATACATAAGATAAGATTTAAATTTACAAAAACAATAACTATCTTTATGCAACTTTAGCAGAAAACATAAATTATACTACTATGAGCCAATGTTTGCATTATACTGTATTTCCAAATAAAAAAAATTGTAGCAATTAATGAGACATTTCTCGTCATGGCCCGATAAATCGTATAACTAAATTTCTAATTGGTTATTTGTATAGTAGATATATATTTTCGAGTTATGCACCACAGTCAAGCCTTCATGGTTCGCTCACTTCATCCTAATCATAAGGCAGTGATTGGTATGTGTGAATGAGTTAATAATGAAATGACATTTCCAGTTCTATTTTAATTCCCATGTTTGGTATGAGGGAATGAATTTGAGAACTTCATTTCCAAGGAAATCTCATTCCCACATATATGAGAATAGTCATTCCAAATCAAATACACGGGAATAGTCCATTCCTATGTGTTTGAGAATAACCTTGACTATTATACCCTTAATAATTATTATAAAAAAATAATAATTATTATAATGAAAATAATAATAATAATAATAATAATAATAATAATAGTGATTAAAAAATAATAATAATAATAATTAAAAATATAATAATATTATTATAAAAAAAATAATCATAAAAATAATAAATAAAATAATAATACTAATAAATAAAATAATAAAAACAAAAATAAAAAATAATAATAGTGATTAAAATAATAATAATAAAAAATACACATAATAATAATAATAAAGTAAAATAATAATGATAAAAATAAAAACGAAAATAAAAATAATTATAATACCAATTTAATAATGATAATAATAATAATAATAATAATAATTGTTGTAGTTATTATTATTGTCATTATTATTATTATTTTGTTATTAATAATAATAATAATTTTTTATTTTTTTTTTTATTATTTTTTTTATTTATTGTTTTTGTTGTTGTTATTATTATTATTTATTATTGTTATTTTGTTATTATTATTGTTGTTGTTGTTGTTGTCATATTATATAAGTCATTCACTTTACTATTTTTTAATATCTAGAATATATCAAACATGTCATTCTCATTCCAAAGTTCATTCAATTCTCAATTTCATTCAATTCCTTAGTTCATACCATTCCTACCCAAATCTATTCCAGTGTACCAATCGCTATCTAAGATCTCTAATACAAGTTCTCCATCTCGATTCCACAACTTCAATCCTAACCATAAGGATAACAAAGATTAACAACTATCACCATTTAATTTGTCAATTGTGTAGCTTCACAACAACAACGCTGGAACCATTCTACAACAATTTATCCATCATGCAGTTCAACGACAAGCACTACAAAAAAAACTGAATTCTGCGAGAGACGGTTCCCCTCACCGTGCCGTCGCCAATGTGGAATTTGCGACGGCACCGTGAAGGGAATTGTCCGTCAGATAGGAGATTGTCGTCAAAAAAGTTCCTGTCACCGTGCCGTCGCCAATGTGGCGACAGCTAAGAATGCTCTCCATCCCGTCTCCAAATCTGCCCTCACCAACCCCTCACCATCAGTTCCAATCTCTAAGCCGTCACTGTTAGTCCGCCCTCACCAAACCCTCACCATCATTTTCCGTCTCCAGGCCGTCACCAAACGTTCCTGTCACTATCCCCTCATCAATTAGAGCGTCTCACAACTGTCACTGTATATCCCATAGACAAGCCCTCGCCAACATTTCCCCTCACTCGTCCGTCACCATTATTTCCCCTCACTCGGCCGTCACCATTATTTGCTATCACTGAACACTCGCCAACTGATCCCCTCACCAAACTGTCACAAAATTGTCGTCGCCAAGCCTTTACCAATATTTTCCCTCACCAAACCGTCAATAACTATTCCCTTCACATAGCCCTTGCCAACTTAACCATTCCATCTAATTAACGTACTCATAATTCCTTGAAAAATTCATGAAATTTTGTTCCCAAATTGAACCTATTTCACATATGAAATACAATTCCAATAATGACGCAAATACGATATTATCTACATATATTTAATATACAAACTGTTATGTTAAACTGTAATCAAAAGGAAATGTATTGTACATGCCAGTGTATTAAACATCAAACTACAAAGATAACATTCTCACAAACTACTCTCTATCTTCACCACTATGTGAAGATGAAGATTCTCCGTCTTCAGATTGACCATCCACTTTCGCGTATAAAACTTCCAACATTTTGTTCTGCTTCGTTATTTGTTGCTGAAGTTGAATGATTAAGTTGTCCTGACTCTCGATCCGCTGGCAATGACTTTGTACAGTTTCATTCAAATTCTCTATGGCACGTGTAACGGCGGTAGCCAGTTGTTCTTCTGTCATGACACGTCAAGGATGGGATGTGGTATTCGACACGGACTCAACGGATACCTGAGAACCTACCTCGTACAGCTGACCTTTTCGTGGTGGTCCAACAGCCTGCAAAAATACTGTGTTCTCATCCACAAGCGTTGGATTCGAGTCTGATTCAGATGCATTCCTTGCTGTATGGAGCATTTCGTCGTAACGAGCCTACAAAGACATTAGTAACAAGTTATTGTTAAAGAACCGATGTGAGTTAAAATGCAATGATAACAAGATACATTTACTTAATTTTGCAACACACAATATTAAATTACTACATTTGTCTTTAATGCATTTACTTGTCAAAAAATAAACGGAGTTTCAACCAAATGTTTATATGCTACACATACTTAATATTGAAACACACAATATTAATATTACTACATTTGTCTTTAATGCATTTTTGATATGCATAAAAAAAAAGGGACAGAGTCTCCTCTGTATTTTGAACTTTTCCCAATTACCTGTTTGTGAATAACGCCAACTTGCTACATAGTATCAAAGCTCATACAGTACCGTCGTTTAACCTCAACATATTAATCATGTTTTACTACAACGCTAACGAGACATTTTTAATTATATTAGATAACACAACAAGTTAGTGTTAAATAACCGAATTCAACATGCAAATATTTATAATCCCACACATACTTAATATTGAAACACACAATATTAAGATACCACCTCTTTCTTTTATCAATATTTACTAAAAAAAAAAAAAAAAAAAAACCGGACATAGTCTCCTCTGTATTCAGGACTTTTTCCAATTACCTATTTGTGAATAAAGCCGACCTACTACATAGTATCCAACCTCATACATTACCACCATTCACCTCAACATATTAATAATGTACTACTACAACCATAATGAGTCATTTCTAAATACTTTATAAAACACAACAAGTAACTGTTACATAATCGATGTGAGTTACCACCAAATTTTGTTAAGTTACACATACTTAATATACCAACACACATTATTAAGTTACCACATCTGTGATATATCAATATTTACTCATAAAAATAAAATACAACGGACAGAGTCTCCTCTGTATTTAGGACTTTTCCCAATTACCTGTTACTAAATCAAGCCAACCTACTATGTACTATCCATTGGAGACGGGAAAAGCCGTCTCCATTGTGGAGACTGGCAACCCGTCTCCAGCCCGTCTCCAATGTTGGAAGTCACGTGAAGATGGCACCAATAATTTGGGGAAAGACCCCTCACCGTGCCGTCGCCAAATTTTCAGTCATTTGAGTTCTATATAAAGAGTTAACCATCCCGCATGGTCAAGACATCCATATTTACAGCCATCTTTATTCATCGATACTTAAATATCAAACTAAACGATGAGTAAGAAAGTTCAAGGTGAATGGGTCACCGTGAAAAAAGAGAAAACGACAAAGAAATGTGATTTATCGAAGGCAAGCAGTAGCAGAGTTGAAGGTAGATTTGATCTAAACGAACCACCAAAAGAAGATGGTTACATTTCGATGGCTCAACACCATCAAAGGAATGTGGAGCAAATGTATCGGATCCTTCTACCGAAGTTGTTCGAGTGAAAAACATAGTAAAAACGTAGTAAGTAATGAAGGTTCACAAAATATATGTGTGTAACTTGTTTGGACTTTTGTATGGTTTCCATCTAATTAAGTTAACCGTCTGTTAATGTAATCCCTAATTATCGAATGGTATGCAATAAAATGTTGTTCATTGTAAATTATGTTATGAAATTTCTATAATATTGTAGTAAAAACTATGTAGACAAATTTAATGGTGGCATTTACAAATTGTGTTTAAATAATGACTACTTATATACTCGAAGTTAAGAATACATGAGTAATTGGTATTGTGACTGAAACACTGAGTAACTGATATTGTTACTCAGTGTTTAAAGACGTTATTCGTTAAAAGAAATATGGCAAATTGCGAGGCAAACTATTTGGTGAAGGCATGGTGACGGACTGTCACCGTACCGTCACCAAACCGTTTCTATATATCGGAAAGGGAGAAACTTGTCACTGAGCCGTCACCAAATTAGTGACGGTCGTATCTGGGCCGTCACCGAATGAGTGACGGCTCGGTGACAGTATTTGTTGCCCATAACTGTACCGTCACTTTTCCGTCACAAAATTTGTGTCAAAATTTTCCTTTATTGTACCGTCGCCATATTGGTAACGGATTGACGACGGTTCGTCGCAAACTCCAGTTTTTTTTGTAGTGAATGACAACACAAATCGTGGGTACATCACTTCAAATATGCATAGCGTTGCTCCTAATTAAGGGTTGAGTTGAGTGGTTAGTAATTTATAGTGACCAATGTTAATGGTCCCAAATTTGAATCTATACCGTCTCATAACAAATATTGTTTGGTCCTTGACTAACTTGAATGATCATGTTTTGGGGCGTAATTGTACTACCACAAAATTTATAATATTAGAGTAAATCTTATGTGATATTGCCTAAAGTGAATTCCACGACATAAGAAAAGAAAAAATATGCATAGCATTGTATTAATCATTTTGGATACGGTGACAACTATAAGTACTCATGTAGACGAATTCCTTTGAGCATCATACCCTCAAGTATGATTAAATTACTCTTAATAATAATCCTGACAAATTACTTTTGTCATCAATTTTTGACATTTCAAGCTTTTCGTGGCTGGTGTGCGATAATGGGAGAGTAAAACTCATGCTTTATAGTGTTGGGATTAGTTAGCAAGTTTTTGGTGTACAATAGAGAATATAATAATAATAGGGAAAATGACATTTAGATCTCTGTCTTTTTCCGCTTTTCTCACATAAATCCTTAAGTACTTGAAAATAACTTTTCAAATCCTCCAATTTTGATACCTTTATTAGATTTGCATGGAAACGTTGCTTTTGATACGAAAGGACCAATTTGTCCTTGATTTTTTTTTCTTTTGGTCCTTTTACAATTAAAGAAAAAAATATTAAAAAAACCCAACCCAACTGATACCTGAAAAAACAAATCCCCCCCCACAGTACGCACAACCCCCTTCCTGTACCACTTACCCACCCCCTCATTACCTCCCCCAGAATAACACCCCCTGGCTACCTTATGTTACCCCACCACTCGCCACCCTATACCCACTGGTCAACACCATCCCACAACCTCTCATCTTTCCTGGTACACCCCCACATCCAACCCAATAGTCCTTGCACTACACATTCTATAGACACTCTGTGAGTGTGTAATCTATGGTGCATGCTTATGTGTGTGATTTGAGGTATGTACGTCTATGTGTGATCTAAAGGGTGTGTAAATGCGTAATAAACTTCTAGGAGAAACATAATTAACTACGTTGATTTCGGTAGCTATGTGACCCTATAAGACGTGCTTTTTCCATCTGTTTAATAACCCTAAAATTCTTTGGAATTTTGAATAGTATTCAAAATCCCCTGTTTCGATTATCATGCAAATCAACTTTTCCCATAGGTTATTTCCTTAGATTTTGTTGTAGCCCCTCAAAATAATGTTTTGTGTGTTATGTGTTATTTAAGGTGTGTCTGTGTATGGGTATATGTATGAGCTAAAGGTTGTGCGTGTGTGTGATTTGAGAGATGTACATGTGTGTGATTTGAAGGAGGTGTATATGCATGTGATCTGAAAGAAATGTGTGTTTATGTATGATCTAAAGGGTGTATGTATAGTGTGCGTATATAAATGAGGTAATGTGTATGTTCACAGAAATCGAGAGAATAAGCAATAAAGAGTAATGGAAGAGAGAAAACGAGAAGGGGTTACATATTATTTAGGTTTGTTAAGAGTCAGTTTTGCCTTTCTACCCTAAAATCTACTAATGGTGTTAAAATTGGAGGAATTAAGAAGCTATTTTCAAAAATTGAGGGACCTATGTAGAACTGATAAATGGGCCAGTCCGACACGGCCCGATCGAATCATGGGTTAAGAAAAATGAGCCCAACTCGACACATATATTTAGTGGGCTGAGTTGGGTTAGGCTCAATTCTTAGAAAAATAAGACTCAGCTCGGCCTACGAGCCTGCTACCACGAGTCACGAGCTGGGCTAGGCCAGCCCATCTGTTTTTTTTTTTTGTTGTGATTAGTGTGTTCTGAATTTTGATAGTTGGATTAATAATGAAAAAAACTTAACCTTAACATTTTTTTACGAAAAAGTTAATTTAACAATTAACAAGACATAAGTTGATTGATAATATTAATATAAATGATAAAATATTACTTAATAAACTATAAGTTCACGAGACACAGATACGTTACTAATAAACATAAAAAAGAACATTACATAAATGTTTGAAGAAAGCTGGTGGAAAAGTGCTCCTTGTGCGGGTGTTCGGTCTGCATATCTGGTGGTAGTGGTGGCGGTGGTTGAGGATTGAAATAATTTTGAACATTTGAGTGTTGAGATACAAGATGTCTTACAAGCGTTCCAGTTCCAAATTGACGACATAATATATATTTACGTTTACAATAGTTACAAATTATATACCCATGTTCTTCAAAGTAAGCAAAATGATTCCAAACATCTGAGCTTATGGGCTGAGCTAGGCTCGAGCTGGGCCTGTGCTGGGTTCGAGTTGGGTTGGGCTGAGTTTATGGGCTGGGCTTGGGCATAAATGGGTTGGGTCAAAAAATATATGACCCAACTCGGCTCACTTATATGTGGTGGGTTGGGCCGAGTCGAATCCACTTTCAATCGAGCTGAGTTATGCTCGAATTTTAGTGTGGTGGGCTGAACTGGACTTGTGTCGGCCCAGCCCAAATGCCACCTCTAGACCTATGTGAGAAAAGGCGAAAAAGACAAGGACCTAAATGTTCTTTTACCTATAACAATATATTGGCTTCTAAAAGGAAAGTATTTAAATTGGCAAAATACTAAAGAGCCTTATCTTAGGACATTTTTTTGAATTTAAATTAATTTTTAAATATTTTTATCATTGGGTGTGGATTCAAATACATGTCATGAGTTTTCTAAAATTTAAAAGGGTTCGGGTTTGGTAAGAAAAGTTAAAACCCGTTAGGTTTTAATTAAGTTCAGATTTGGTAAAGAAATGTGTAATCGGGTTTGGATTTACGTTTGAGGATTTTGATGAATACCTGACCCGTTTTCACTCCCCGTAACATATTATTCTTTTTTATGTTCAATTAAGTGAACCCTTACCCTTGCAAGTGTCAAAATTTTCTCTTCCCAATGAATTAAACCCACAATATATAGCATGAAAAGTTGCCCTTTTTACCACTTGAGTTGGAATTTACCCCTGATGTATAACATGTGATATTTTCAACTATGTAAATACATTGTTGATTAGTCTATTAAAAGGAAAATTGCACAAATAGTGCCTATTCTTTTTCTAAAATTAATTTTAGAAATGAGATGAAATGTGCCGGAGACGAAAATGAGATAAAATGTGCCAGAGATGGAAATGAGAGGAAATGTGAGGGAGACAGAAATGTGACGAAATATGAGGGAGACAGAAATGTGACGAAATATTTTTTCGTCTCCATTTGAGACGAAACGGAGACGAAACTCAAAATTAGAGACGGTGCGATAGGTGATGCTCGAGTTTCGTCTCCGTTCTGTCTCCTTTTCAGATTGGATATGGAAAGGAGACGAGAATGTGTTGTCTCAATTTCTGAAATTTCTTGTAGTGATTTTAAATTCATCCATATTATTTAAAATTAGTAAATTTAGTTCTTATTATTTTAATAAAAAAATTAAATTCGTCCATCTTATTCAAAATTAGCCAATTTAGTCCTATTATTTCTCAAAAAATAAATTTAGTCCTTATTGTACTCAAGAAATTATAATTTAGCCAATTTAGATAGGGACCAAATTGAATTTTTTTGAAAAATAATAGGAACTAAAATGGCTAATTTAAACAATATGAACAAATTTAGTTTGCTATACTACAAATCTCGAAGATGCTACATTAATAACACATATTTTTACAGCAATAGTTTTGATGTACAATACGTAGAACAAGAAAATACCTTCCACAATATAGCCAGATCTATAATTAGTTGCTCCTAACAATCCGACAGAGTATTAAATATACAAAGTTGAGAACCTAAGTGTAAAAGGATTCAATCCATAGACTAAGTTTTTCTAGAATCCATAGTGTAAAGGAAACCATGGAAAAAATGAGTTTAGCTATTACATAGTGGTAGTTAACAAGTGCCGATGCCCTTGACTTCAAACTCTCAAATTATTTTCTATAAATATTTACCATAATTCGGCTAAGATCTAACGGTATTTCACAATGCTTATTCATTTCTAGTTATTAGGTTAGACGTTTGGTTCGGCTCAAGTCAATCCGAGCTTAGTGACCTTTCTTGTGACAATTGTAGTACATAGCTATCACAATGTTGAATCGCACTTGTCACAATACGTCTAGCCTTCATGGTCTTCTTCGTCAACTCACCTTCTTCTTTATCATTGGAGGTATTGCCCAATTGTGCTTGGATCTATATGACCTTTGCTTTTTGGACTCGGCTACATAAGCTTGACTAGTGACCTTTGTGGCTAAGAGGCATTCTGCATAAACTCTAGTTGACGCTCAACATTTGGAATGTCTTAACATTCCTATTGTGCGTCATATTAAAAATCATGCGCACCCAGCTTAGATGGAAAGGATATGATAACAACTTGCACTTGTTGTTCATCAGTGAGAATGTGACAAACTGCCTTCAATTATCAAATTATGTTTGACATCTCGGAAATACTACCTCTCAGTAGCATTGAGATGCTTCTATAATGTGTCGAACTTGATTATAAGCTAACTTAGCTTAGAAATAGAAAATCCACTGAACTTCTCTTTAAAGCTTTCCATATCCCTCAATAGTAGGATAAATTTCATATTCCGCAAATTAGGTACCACCTGATTGGAATCTACTTCTTATGCTGATAGTGTTACCAACATGAGGGTTTACCACAAAATAACTCAATGTTTCAAGCACTTATTTGCTCCTCAAAGATATTCTGAACTTTATGATGCCACATTTTGCAATCATCACTGTTCATTTTTTATTTGTTGAGACATTTGTGATGTTTGGTACTAGCACAATTATGATGATTAATTCTACTTGAACAAATATTTAATTGTAATGAAGTGACATAAGATATAATATCAACAGATTGTAGCACAACCCGCCAAATTCTATCTGTCAAATTTTATAAGTCATTCTATTCGAGCAGAAACATTAATTCTGAATATAAATTACTTAAATTCACATGTTTGGAAACTAATAGTTCAATCTAGATTAGAATCACATAAATTACCAGTCATAAAACTCCCACTTAGATAATCAACATTGGTCTCGTCAAGGATCCAGATCCTCTTTTAGTCACTATTGTCTCTTAGTGACTAAGACGTAGATTGTTGAGCATTGAATTGAAATAGAAGTATCTAAGCTGTTATTCTTGAAAATATATTTAGTAATTTTAAAATGAAGATTACTTGCCTTTTTAATTTTTTCCTTTGTTTCCTTTTCAATCAAAAATAATTAAAGTAAAAACTTTTTCTCGTTTTTGTATAATTAATTAAATTAATTAAAGATTGAAGTAAGTATTGTTTTTGTATACACCATTAATAATCTACACCAACCCTTAGCTATTGTTGAGTTACTTTTTTGTCACGGACATGCATGCCTTGGGAAATTGATGTTTTTTGTTTTTTTGTTTTTAATCATTTTGAATGTTAATCCATCTGATTGGTAGTTATCTGCAGCTAGTCAAATAACATGGTTGAAGAGGCATTTGATAAGGCAATTTGAACGTTAAAACTTGTAATTCAGAAAATTAAAAACCAAGATTAGTATAGAAGAATTGGTCGTTTAATAATTGTGCATGCATGTTCCATCCATCTGCATGATAATCTATATTTAGGCAATCTATAACTCAAAGAATAATCAGCATCACGCTCTTTATATCGTTTTTAATCAAGCAAACTCTCAAAGTGAGTAAATAATTGAGAAAAACCATAGTCTGACTGTAAATATCCTTTCAAGGAAGCGTTATTACTCTCACTCAATTGTGTACTTCGCATCGCAGTTGACCAATATCTTTTCACATATGGCTATGCCTATTTTTCCCTCAATTCAAATATCATTTTCAAATCACGCTCTTTATATCGTTTTTAATCAAGCAAACTCTCAAAGTAAGTAAAAAATTGAGAAAAACCATAGTCTGACTGTAAATATCCTTTCAAGGAAGCGTTATTACTCTCACTCAATTGTGTACTTCGCATCGCAGTTGACCAATATCTTTTCACATATGGCTATGCCTATTTTTCCCTCAATTCAAATATCATTTTCAACCATGTATTATCCTTAAAATCATATTCATTTAACATAGCATTCCTTGCAGCAAGCCAATCATCTTCCTTATCTGGTTCATCAAAGAATTGCCCAAACACTTTTTTAATTGCACCTTCACCCATGAAATAAGAACGAAGATGTTTTGTTGCATTTTCCATTATGTGACACTTACATAGGCGGTGGAATGTGTTAGGAATAACCTCTTTCAAAACTTTTGTCATTGCAGTATCTTGATCAGCCAAAATTGTTATAGGGTGCTTGTTCGACATGGCATGTAGAAACGTCTCAAACAACCAAAAAAAGATTCAATTGTTTCATCGTACATTAGTGCAGCTCCAAAAATTGATATCTCACAGTGATGATTAAATCCCCAAAAAAACCAAATGGTCTACAATCCTTATTTGTCTTGTGAGTGGTGTCAAAGGAAACTACATTACCAAAATGCCCGTAATCTATTATCATTTGAGCATCAACCCAAAAAATATTAGTGATTTTTTCCTTAGTATCTAGTTGAAAAGCATCATAAAAGGATTCATTTTCAGCAGTTTTGTCTTGAAAATATTTCAATATGCACCCCAACTCACCGTATACCAAATCCTTTTGTCTCTTAGTTTGAAGATAGTTTTTCTGATCTAACTTTAAAAACCCAACACAATCCCTCCCACCAATCTCCCTTCCTATTAGCTCATAGGACTAGAGTAGAGTAATACCAAAATCATATGCTAACTCTATCTGTTTACTTTGCGTGATAGATAGGAAGCATATGTGAAAGGTCTGGCCTTACAACCTCATGGTTATGTTCAACGATAAATCTATAAACTACATATTTCCCTGTAGAATTATTTAGTTTTACCCCCATTAGTGTGTCACACCCAGTCCTTGTCTCAACCCTTGAATTTTTTGTAAGATGATCCCATTTGTCAAATTTTCGGCTACCCTCTTTTGAACAAACAAATAACTTACTTGTTAACATCCTCTCTTTATTTATTTTGCTGTAAGCCTGAATCCTTATACTAAATCCAACCTTTTCACCATAATTGTTATAACTCACATACGCCTCTTCTAAATTATCAAAAACCATACCTATGAAGGGAACACGGTTGTTGTTGTCATTACTTTCGTCATGTATGTTGGATGACTCGAACGCATTGGCCATGCTCTCAATTATGAAATACAAATAAGCAAAACGTAAGTTACAAAATAGATAGAATATACATAGAATATAGGTGGATCACAATACTAAGTCTAAAATATGAAATCTTGGAATTCTACAATATAGCCGTAAAAGGTGTAAAAAATAAGAGTACAGATTGCTTATTTGTATATATATGCCATAAGTGAGAAGATTTATCTTGCATACCAATCTTGCTAATATTGATCTATGCCAAAAAACAAGATTGGTATTAAGCATAGGTTTCTTCATCAGGTTGACGGGAAATAATGTTAGCAACAATAGTTGAAAACTTATAATCTAAGCCCATGTCTTGACTAATGAAATAACGTTAGCATTTCATTATTTTGCATTTCATACACAACATTGTCCTATTTTTCCAATTAGACGTGCGTATTGTGAGATCAACCACATTGTATCCAACATGTGAAAATCATACTTAGTTTTTCAGTAGAACACATATATAAGCACTATAATACAAAAAAAAATATTTGTTTCAACGATATATAATCTCTATGGTTGAAACTCCATTGATATATATACTTTATATAAGAACATGATCTTCACTATATTTAATTTTTGCTAATTAATTTAAGCTTTTATTCATCAGTAGAACACATATATAAGCATTTTACAACACCAAGAAAAAAAACTGAAAAATTCATCCATGTCATAAGCGGGAAAATTTTGCTACGTACTTGTATAGCTTCGTCGAGTTCGGGTTGAGAAGAGTTTCAACAATGGAATTTTAACATTCTGTTGGGTTTATGTGTGTGAGAAAGAGAGAGAGGAAACATTATGCTGAAGATTACTTACTTTAATCTTTAATTAATTTAATTAATTATACAAAAACGAGAAAATTTTTACTTTAATTAATTTTGATTGAAAAGGAAACAAAGAAAAAGATAGAAAAGGCAAACAATTTTCATTTTAAAATTACTACATATATTTTTAAGAAGAACGGTTTAGATACTTCAATTTTAATCCAGTGCTCAATAATCCACCTCTTAGTTACTAAGAGACAATAGTGACTAGGAGAGGATCCAAATCCGCAAGGGCAAAACCATAGTCAGTGAAGGTAGCAATTTTATAGTCTTAACGTCCGTTGGGATGTGTTAAACAACTAGAATCATATTATCTTTTTTTAAAGTAATAATAAAAATTGAGAAAAACTCTTCTACCATCAAATTTTCTCACTGATATTTGGCCAACTTTTAAAGAGCAAAATCAATAATTAAACTATGATCCTTAACCATTACGATCCACATCCAAAATTCCAAGTTTGTAAGGCGAGATTGATGTCTTAAACTCAGAAAGAATTATAATTTATTTATTTCTTAAATCCACTAAATCAAAAGCAGTTGTTGACTTAATAAGCAAGCTCTTATCACCCATTTATAAAGTAACCAATTATCTCATAATTATCCAACATGATACAAAGGAATATTATATTAAACGATATGAATTATAAAGTAAATAAAACTTCAAAAACAAAAAAGAAAGAAGCCTTGCTGGACTTTGAGAGAATATAATGAGAAATGCGCATCTTTTTCATACAACTGAATCACAACATCTAGGAGAAAAGCAACACCATCACTTAGGTAAAAGTACCACCATTATGTAAAGCTTTTTTCCACTTCAAGACTACTAAAAACTCCTCCAAATGTCTAGATGGACGTTCGAACATGACTTGTGAACTCCATCCCATGTTAAAGCCTGATATCCGTAAGGACGTTTGGAAGAGTTTTCCCAATACTACAACATCTGACTACTCATAATGATCTTATGGCTCTCCTCCTCATCCTTCTGCCACTTCTAATACCAACCCATTTCAGTTCTCTAGATGAGAGAAGAAGAGAGCCAGTGATGAAGCCTATCAGTATTCCACATCCATATCCCATCAATGCAGCCTCCCAGTCAAATCTACTTGGATGCTCTGAATTGTCATTTTCCTGTGGGGATGTTGGCAGCTCTCGAACTTCATCATTTTCACACATCTTTGTCATGGGAATTCCACATAATTCAGAGTTTCCTATGTATGAATCATTATCAAATGTAGAAAACTGTGCACCATGAGGTATGGCTCCAGCCAATTGATTATAAGAAAGGTTAAAGACTGCAAGGAATGTGAGCTTGATCAACTGACTTGGAATTTTCCCAACCAACTGATTTGAAGAAATGTCTAATGATTCAAGAACGCTCAAATCTCCCAACGAGGACGGGATATAGCCAGTAAGGTTGTTGTGAGACAAGTTAAGAAACCGAAGGGAATAAAGCTTACCAACTGAACTTGGAATCTCACCTTGGAAGTTGTTACTGGATAAATCAATTGTTGTGAAGACTTTCAGAATGCGCTTATAATTAACCTCAAGACCTTTCACCACTAGTGTTACAGAAACATCATAGTATAAGCTGTCCGAAGTTGTCATGTTCGATGCTTGTTCACTAACATTGATCATAGCTTCAAAATGTTCCAAATAAACAGTAGGCAAAAGGCCAATCAACAAATTGTTGGAGATATCAAATATATGCAGCTTAGGGAATGAAGAAAAAGTCTTCGAAGTGTTTATCGAACCGTATAGTCGGTTGGATCTCAAAACAAGGACTTTCAGCTCTGGAAGAGTTTCCATCCAATAAGCTGGAAATGAATCATTTATGTTATTATTTCCGAGGTCTAGAACTTCCAACTCTTTGCAATTAACCAATGTTTGTGGCAGTGGCCCTTCTAATTGATTGCCATTCAAGATAAGAGTCTGCAAAAGATTTCCTTTCATAAATGTACCTGGAATGGAGCCATGAAACCGATTCTTGCCGAGATTTAGTACGGAAAGGATACTGCTGAAGTTTCCCAAACATTGTGGAATTTTGCCATCCAATTTGTTGTCATGAATATCAAGAATTTCCAGGGAACTTGCATTACAAATCGACAATGGGAGTGCTCCTTCAAACATGTTAGAATGGAGAATAAGAGTCTGTAGGGCCTTTGAATTGATTACTCCTGTTAACTCTCCACTTAATTGATTTGATCTGAGATCAAGAGTGTCAAGTGCTGTTAAATTTCCAATCTGTAACGGAAGACTTCCAGTTAGATTGTTGAAGGACAGTACTAGGACTTTGAGAGATGATAATTTTCCAATCTCTGGTGGAATTGTTCCACTAAGATTGTTGGAAGAAAGTTGTAAAATGGAGAGATTCTTAAGATTTTCAATTGTTGGAGGTATTGAACCTTGCAGCTGGTTTATTGAGAGGTCTAGACTCAATAGATTTTGCAGGTTTCCGATCTCTAGAGGGATGGAGCCTGAAAGATGATTGTTGAACACATAAAAATAATTGAGGTCTTTCAGCATGCCGATTTCAGATGGAATTCTCCCAGTGAACAGATTATTGTGGAGGTGCAGCAGTCTCATATTAGTCCAATTAGAGATCAAATAAGGTGAGATCTCACCTGAAAGCTGATTTTCAGATAGATCCAATGCTAATAACTTTGTCAGATGAGAGAGCGTCACGGGCAAAGTCCTAGTAATTGAATTTTCTCCCAGAGCCAAGTAGGCGAGGTTCTTGCACTGGCCAAGCTCAGGAGGAATCGAAGAGTTTAGGCTATTAATCCGAACACCTAAGTGCTGAAGATTCATGAGTTGGCCGATAGAAGATGGAATTTTTCCTTCAAGTGAATTTGCATCCAAATCAACCAGTTGAAGATCAGATATCAAACCAATAGAATCAGGAATAGAGCCAGAGAAATTGTTATCGGTGAGGTGAAGATCTTTCAGCTTAAAAAGCTTGCTTATATTCCATGATATTGGCCCTTGAAATGAATTGTCACTAAGATTTAGGTATTCTAGGTGGCCTAGATTAGTATACACTGACTCAGGAATTTGGCCAGTGAAGTAATTTCTTGACAGATCAAGGTATGCCACTTTGTTGCATCTAGATATGAAATCTGGAAAGTCTGAGTTGAGTTCATTACGACCAAAGCTTAGGTGTGTCAACATAGGCATGCTTGAAAATTTTGACCATTCAGAAGCCTCCAAGAAATTTGATCCAAGATCTAAGTACCTTAACTTTTGAAGATTGCCTATTTGATATGGAACAGTACCATTTAGATAATTGCCAGAAAAGCTCAAGTATCGCAGCTCTGTCAATTTTCTAATTTCTGGAGGTATGGAACTATGCAAAGAATTATAGCTGAGGTCCAAGAAAGTGAGCTTGGAGAGATTGCCAATGGTAGAAGGTATCGGTCCACTGAAGAAGTTGTTTCTTAGGTTGAAACGAATGAGATTCGGAAGCGAAGTAAAATTCAGTTCGGTAATTGTACCTGTGAGGTTTGCATCAGATAGATTTATCTCATAAACAGTTCCTGCAGAGTTGCAGACAATACCTGTCCAATTGCATAGGTTACTGACATTGGCGAGAGACCACGAATTAAGAGTCGAGGATATTAAACTATTCTTCCATCTCACAAGAGCTTCTGCTTCTGTTCTTGCTGATGATGTGATCTTCCAGGGAAGTATGGAGAGCAAAAGTACATGTAGAAGAAGAAGAAGAATACAAGTCCTATTTGATGTTTTCATTTCTAACTTTGTTGAGAAGATGGTAATCCATTTCCCCCCTGTATTGTCTTAAATAGTAGCAGAATTACTCTTCGGAAACATGATGATTTTGACTATTGAAGTGTGCAAAAGTGCAGACAAGAGAAAAATCCAAGCCCATTTGGATTCATGTTATATAATATAAACATAAACAATTAATGTTGTTTTCTTAAATTGATTTAGTGATATTCAAGCCCATCCTGGTTGGCTTTGATAACATTGGTCTGAACATGTTTCCTAAGACTTAATTTGGTCAACAAGTCAAATTCTTGTCAGGCTTCTTGACAGAAGAAAACTATCAGGGAAGGAGCTTGCAGCTTAGTTTAATTCAACATGGAAAATTTTTGAGGTTCAGTAATAGTAAGAATTGAGAGACTGAAGGGCTCTTTCTTGATTCTATGGGTGGTGCATAGTGTATGGTTGTTCTTTGTTGGTGTAGTGATTTGTCTAGTTAATTTCTTTAATGAACGAGGCCTCAACCTGCTAATTAACTATACACAGTTATCCTCCGCACCTAGCTTCTTTAAAGGACTAATTAAGAACTTTTAGATCGCATAATTTTTATTTCTCATTAAAAATTGGGTCAATTATTTCAAGAATCATTAAGTTAATTGTTTTTAATTCCAAATTGACTGATGAACGATATTTTGGTTCAAGTAAAACGTGAAACACTCAAAATAGTAATCACAAAGCATTTAGTCTAGTGATATAATTATTATTTTAAATGTGAGAGATTTTGAGATAAATTCTTGATGTCAACATTTTGAGTGATATAATATTAGCTTATAAGTCTCTCATAAATAAATAAATAAATAAATAAATAAAATATTATGCCGTGTCATTACAGCGATGGGTCAATTTGAATTTTAAAATCCCAAGTGACCTTTTCCTCCTTGCTAGTCAATGATTAACAACAAATTAACGACCAGCCATATCTGTCCTTTCTCCTATCGTTCAAATAACATCTTGATTCGTGCTTTTAATAAGTCAATGCGAAGAAGCCATAGGAAAGAAGGAAAGGGAAAGAGAAATCGAAAAGTCGCTCAATTATAAACATTATGGGCAAAAATCATTTTAGTCCCTGAGGTTTGGTATAAGTTCAAACTAATCCTTGAGATTTGTAAAAAAATTAAATAGGTCCCTCCAATTATTTATGACTTAATAGTCAAATATTTGACTAAATGAAAAGACTTAAATACCCTTACTTTAGTGGTTAGAGATTTGGAGGGAAGGAAAAAAAAATAAAAATTAGAACCATGCAACAAGCACAACTATTTAAGCACCCAAGCCATTTTTTTCGTCATTTGAAAACAAAAAAGAAAAAATAATAATAGATGAAAAAAATACAAATATTAAATGTGAAAAAATAATTTACATGTAACAAATTCCTCGTCTATTATTATTTTTTCTTTTTTGTTTTCAAATGACGAGGAATTCATTACATGTGAATTATAGTGAATTTATTACAAGGTTATACATTTTATTGTCTAATATTGCACCTCAATATATTTTTCAAGTTAGTTAAAAGTCAGACAACATTTATAGTTAGAGGACATATATCCAAAATTTAAGACTTTAAAAGTCACAATTAGTGGCTACCCGATACTAAATTCAACATTTATTGTCGTTGTTCTTTTTTTTTTTTTTTTGGGTGAGAAAGAGCATGAATTGAAAGTGAGAAAAGAAAAAAAAATAGCTTGAGTGCTTAAATAGTTGTGCTAACTGCATGGTCCCAATCTTTTTTTTTTCTTTCCCTCCAAATCTCTAACCACTAAAGCAAGGGCATTTAAGTCTTTTTATTTAGTCAAATCTTTGATTATTAAGTCATAGATAATGGGAGGGATCTATTTGGTCTTTTTGCAAACCTTAGGGACTAATTTAGGCTTTATACCAAACCTCAGGAACTAAAATAGTTTTTACCCTAAACATTATCAAGTAATTTTGAATTCTTTATGTTTTTTTTTGTAAACGTAAAGAAGAATTGGCATCACTATTACCTGAAAATCGATGATGGAGATGGTGTTAGGAATTATAGGGTTCTATCCTATTGGTGTTAAGTGGAGTAGGTTAGGATCTTATAAGGTGGTTTAGAAATTTACAATTTTTCAATGTGGGACAAGTGTATATTCTAAGAGGTAGAAACACTGTTGTAAGTCGAGTTTGAAAATTAAGTTTCAAAGTGATAATAACAACTGAACACTCCCTCCCCCAATGTGGTTCGATTAATTTTAAAAACACGGGGAAGGAGGTAACTTTAATTTTCTCTAAACCACAAAGGGTAATATAAATTTTGTAATACCCCATAATTTTTTCTTAAGAAAAATGAGAGAGTTGAAAAATCTGTAACTTAACTTATCAAAAGTTGGAGTCCGTGAATTTTAGCATAAAAGAAACCATTAAGTTAAGGAATGAATATGACATGTGTCTTATACCTGCTATTAGAATTCTAAATTAACACAAAACGTATCAGATTTTGAGTGGAAAAATAATGGGTAATTCTTGTCCTCTTACTAAGCAAGGAAACTTTAACTATAATTCTCTCATTGGCAAGAATAATTGGAATATAAAAGATCATTTAAATGGTGAGAGAGTTATGGGATTTGGCAGTAATCATTAGCAACAGACCCTTAGCCCTGCATTTGTCCTTTTGGCATGGTAATTGTGTCATGATATATAAGAACTTCTGATAAAGGACTTCTATTTTTCAATATAAATCCTAAAATGTATGTAAATTATTTATTTAAATTATAATAAGTTTTTGGAAGAACGACTATTTTTTTTTCCCAAGAAACTAATTCAATATATACTTGACGAGGGGTTCTCGAGTTGGGATGAGTTACCTACACTAAGTTGAGACGGGCTAATCAGAGTCGAGCCCAGCGCATTCAGCTACATGCCCAACCTGGATGCTGACCCGACCCCGAAAAACCCCGACCTCAGTGCCAGTTGTTCCGATGGGACATAAAGCACTGATGAGACATAAAGCTGCACCGCATTAAATGCTGTCAGACCCAAATTTAGTATAAATAGAGCTCAACCCCCTTCATTTCGGAGGTAACTCGTCATTTAATGCTCTCAGCTACTTTGTCAGCTCGGACATACTAATCATTCGCACGCCCGAGGAAAAAATTCAAGTCATCACCCCGTATTTTCCTTCCTTTTCCTTGTGTAGATTCAGTTGCCGACCCGAAAGTTCAGCTCGGAGGCCAACCTAAAAATTCAGCTTGGCAAAACGTAGCCGTACAACCTCAGCTGCGAGGATTTCCGACCTTGACAGTTTGGCGTCGTCTGTAGGAAGCGAGTTCTTTCTATCACTCTTCTCACCACTCATTGAGGAACCATCATGGTACAAACTAGAAGCCACAGCGCACCGGTAGAGGACTCACCTAACCCGGACGAGGGCCTCGAAACCACACAGGTACCTAACCAAGATCAAACCTAAGCCGACGTTGGAACGAGCCAACGTATATACTTAGCCTAAAAAACCAACCCCTACACAGATGGAGACCTCAACTTCAGCCTGATGCCGGAGATGAGGATGATGCTTAAGATGTTCCAAGAGCTAAAGGAGCAGGTAGCCCGGCTAGCTGCGGAACCCCCAGTTCCACAAGAAACTACACCGTGGACCATGCGCCCACAGTTTCGCAATCCGGCCCCGGGGTAAATCTGAACACAAGACGGAGAAGGATTCCTAGAGCCGGAGGCGAGACTCGTGGAAGCGAGAGGAAAGAGGGCGGCCCACGCCGACCCCGAGCAGGCCAAGACTGCTGCTGCCATAGCCAAGGTCATTAACCAGCTCGGCGTAAGCTTACTCTCCCCCGAAGTACTGGCAACACCATTGCCCACCGGCAACTGGATGCCCAACCTGGCAATCTATAATGGGGACGGAGACCCAGCCAGCCACCTACTGAACTTCGGCCACCATATGACTCTGCATGATATGACCGACCTCATGAAGACGAAAACATTCACAACCACCCTGGTTGGCAATGCCTTGGACTGGTTCTAAAAACTTTGTCCCGTCTCTATTGCAAATTTTCATCAGCTGGCTGAGGCTTTTTTTGTCCCGCTTCGCTGGAAGCCGACGTGCAATGCGTCACACCTCATCATTGTTGTCGGTGAAACAGCACAAAGGAGAGAGTTTGAGGGCTTACACCGCCCGATTCAATGAAGAAACCCTCAGGATCCCCAACCTGGAGGATTCCATGGCACTAATGGCTTACCAAAGTGGGCTCAGGTCGGGACCCCTTACCTCTTCCTTGGCCATCGACCCCGTGGATACCGTAGCCGAGCTGATGGTATGGGCAGAAGGGTATATACACTCGGAGGAAATCCATCAAGCCAAGAGGGATAATGACAAGGAGAAGGAAGCTGGAAAAAAAAAGGAGAAATCTCCCGAGCTCAACCTGGGAGTAAGATCCAAAACGACCGAGGAAAGTAGCCTCAGCAGCCTAAGCAAAACCCCGGGTTCACTATGTTCACTCCACTTAACACCTCAAGGGAGCAGATCTTAATGGAGATCCAGCACCAGAACTACCTACCTCCAGCACCGAGAATGAAAGGCCCACCTGAAAAGCCAATAGAACCAAGTATTGCCGCTACCACATGGATTACGGTCATACCACCAAGGAGTGCAAAGACTTGAAACAAAAGATCGAGGCGCTGATAGCCCGAGATCACCTCCGGAGGTATGTAGATAATCAGCCGACCCGGAGCCAAGATCAGAGGGACAGGGAGAGAAGTCCACCGAGACGCCAAGCCGGGGGCGGACGTCTAGCTGTGATCGAGACCATCGCCGGAGGAATGGCGTCGGGTGGAAAGACCTCGACTGGGAAGAAGGGTTATGTTTGAGCCGGAAGAGAGTATGGGCCGGCGCGGGGTCCTGTCCCGGAGTTAGAGGAGCTCATTTTTTCCTCAGAAGATTTGGAAGGTATGATATTGCCCCATGATGACCCACTGGTGATCAGCGCCGAAATAGCTAACTTCACTGTGAAGAGGTTGATGGTAGACACCGGGAGCTCGGTAGAAGTCCTATTCTTGAAGGCGTTTGAGCAAATGGGATTGGACAGAAGTCGGTTTAGACCATTGAGGGGCACTTTAGCTGGTTTCACCGGGAAAGCACACCGAGCTGAGGGAGTCATTAACCTTGCGCTGAAGCTGGAAAACGGAGATAAGCTGGTTTCAATGCAAGCCAACTTCATTGTGATGGATTGTAACTCCACCTACAACGGAATTTTAAGTCGGGTGGCACTCAACCATTTCAGGACCGTCCCCTCCACCTACCACCAGGCCCTAAAATTCCCGACCCCGGCCGGCACAGCCACCATTCGCGGAGCCCAACTCTCAGCCCGGGAGTGTTATGAAAACTCTCTCCGTCCCAAATATCAGGTTGGCTGGGGACCAGATTTGCCCGAGGAAAAAAGGGATGCTAAGAGAGGCAGCCCGGCTGAAGACCTTCAGGAGGTAGAATTCTCCGATGAAACAAAGAGAACAAAAATCGGAAGTGAACTCTCTCCCGACCTCAAGAAAGGTATAAGCCAATTTCTCCTGAAAAATGAACACATATTTGCATGGTCTGCCTCTGACATGACAGGTATTGACCCAGGAGTGATTGAGCATCACCTGAATACCGACCCGAATCACTATCCGGTGAAGCAAAAGCGCAGGCACTTCCATTATGATAAGCAACAAATCATAGCAAAAGAGGTAGACAAATTGGTAGATGCCGGTCACATAAAGAAAATCTAGTACCCAACCTGGTTATCCAACGTGGCGCTGGTGACCAAGTCTTCAGGAGGTTGAAGATTGTGTATTGATTTTACCGACCTCAATAAAGCCTGCCCTAAGGACTGCTTTCCCCTACCTCGGATTGATCAAATGGTGAATGCCACCTCTGGGTTCGAGCTACTCTCCTTCAAGGATGCCTTCAAAGGTTACAACCAAATCAAGATAGCTCTCGAAGACAAAGAGAAGACTGCCTTCACCACCGATAAAGGTCTCTACTACTATGAGGTCATGCTTTTTGGCCTCAAGAATGCTGGAGCTACCTACACTCGGATGGTGAACAAGGTTTTCAAAAATCAGATTGGCCGAAATATGGAGATCTATGTAGATGACATGCTGGTCAAGAGTAGAAGGGCGGAAGACCATGAAGCCAACCTGGCTGAAGCCTTCACTGTAATGGAGCACTTTGGGATAAAGCTGAACCCGAAAAAATGCGCATTTGGCATCAAGGAAGGAAAGTTTATGGGCTTCATGGTCACAACCCGTGGGATAGAAGCCAACCCGGAGAAGGTTCAGGCGATACTCGACCTGGCACCACCTGCGTAAAAGACATCCAAGTGTTAGCAGGCAAGGTCGCGGCGCTAAGCAGATTTATGTCTAGGTCGGCGGATAAGTGTGCACCCTTGTTCAAGATATTGAGGAATCCTAAGAACTTTGAATGGACTAGAGAATGCCAGAACACCTTCCAAGAGCTGAAAAAGTATTTAGCTTCGCTACCCCTGCTATCCCGACCCGAGGTGGGGGAGGTACTGGTACTATACCTAGTATGCTCGGGGACAACAGTGGCAGCGGCACTAGTCCGAGAAGAAGGGAAGGAACAGAAGCCGATCTACTATGTCAGCAAAACCTTGTAAGGGGCCGAGGTGAGGTACTTCTCCTTGGAAAAGCTCGCCCTCGCGCTCATCACAACGGCAAGAAAGTTGAAGCCATACTTTGACGCTCATCCGATTAAGGTCATGACGGACGCCCCACTGAAGTCCATCATGCATAAGCCGGAGGCGTCGGGCAGGCTGCTGAAATGGGCAGTTGAGCTGAGTCAATTTGACATTACCTACCAGCCCAGAACAGCCATCAAAGCCCAAGCTATCGCGGACTTTGTGGTGGAATGCATTAGCCGAGCCAAGCATGACCCGGAGGATGTGTGGAAGGTCCATATAGATGGGGCCTCAAGGAAGTCTAGTAGCGGAGCTGGGGTGGTTATCCTCAACCCGACCCGGCATAAGCACCAGTACTCCCTCAAGTTTACCTTTTCGGCATCCAACAATGAAGCGGAGTATGGGGCGGTGATTGCGGGGCTGAAAATCGCAGCTCAGCTCGAGGCACAGACAGTCGACCTGAGCACCGACTCTCAATTGGTTTCTAGTTAGATATCGGGAGAGTTCGAAACCAAGGACAGTACTATGCTGGCCTACCTCAACAGAGTCAAGGATTTGACCTCAGGGCTCAAAAGGTTCACGATACAGCAAATTCCAAAGGAAAAGAATATAAAGGCTGATGCCCTGTCTAGGTTGGCCTTGGGCGAGAGCCGACCTACCTTGGTTCATGTGGAAGAAGTATCCGAACCGAGCATTCAGTTGGGGGTGCAAGCCGTAGCCGAGCTCAATCTAAGTCCAGATTGGACCAAACCAATCATGGACTACTTGGAGGGGGGTATGACCCCAGAAGATGAAAAAGTAGCTCGAAAACTCATGAAACAGGCCTCAAGGTTTGTCATAATTGTCGGGCAACTCTATAAGAGAGCCTACACTTGGCCTCTTTTAAAATGTGTTGGACCCGAGGAGGGAAACTATGTACTCTGTGAGATCCATGAAGGGGTATATGAAAACTACTTGGGAGGCAAAGCTCTGGCTCGAAAGGCATTAAAGCAAGGCTATTTTTGGCCAACCTTGGAACAAGATGCCAAAGAGTATGTAAAAAAGTGCAACACCTGCCAAAGGTTCGCCAATGTACAGAGGAAGCCTGCGGTAGACCTCGCAGTGTTGATAAGCCCATGGCCTTTTTTTTCAGTGGGATCTAGATATCATCGGCCCACTGCTAACCAGTGTTGGCCAAAAGAAGCACGCCTTTGTAGCAGTAGACTACTTCACCAAATGGCCTGAGGCTGAAGGTGTTGCTAGAATAACAGAAAAGGAAGCTTGAGATTTTGTGTGGAAAAACATCATTTGCCGGTTCGGGGTGCCAAAGGTCATCATTACTGACCACGGTAAGCAATTCGAAAGTGCATACTTTCGAGGCAAATGTGCTGAGATTGGGATCGACCTTAGATTCTCGTCTATTGCTCATCCTCAAAGTAATAGTCAAGTGGAAAGGACCAACCAAATCATTTTGTAGGGCCTGAAAACCAAGCTGGAGGATGCAGAGGGACAGTGGGCATCGATTCTTCCCAAGGTGTTGTGGGCTCAGCGAACCACCACTAGCTCGGCAACAGGAGAATCGCCCTTCGAGCTGACATTCGATACTCAAGCAGTCCTGCCAGTGGAGATCGGGTCCCCGACCAGTAGAACCCTCTACCATGATCTAGAAATAAATGGAGCACGGATCCGTGAAGAGCTCGACCTCGCCGAAGAGCTCTAAGCTAAAGCTCAAATCAGAATGCTGGCCAGCAAAGCTGCCATGAAAAGAGCCTTTGCCAAACAGGTCAAGCCTAAGCCTATTAAAGTTGGCGACCTCGTACTCAGAAAGGCCATCTTTTTGCTGTGTTCGGGTAACAAGCTCTCCCTAACCTGGGAGGGACTGTATGAAGTCGTGAAAGAAGTCCGACCTGGGACCTTCTACGTCTGCGACAAGAACGGGAAACTATTAAAGAAAGCATGGCACTCAGAACACCTGAAGCGGGATTTTTTCTAAATGGCCTCGAGCCGAAATCTCTTGTTACGGCCCCGAGCCGAAATATTTTGTAACAGCCCCCGAGTTGAAATCTTTTATTAAGGCCCCGAGCCAAAACATTACTTGTAATTGGCCCCCGAGCCTAAGTACAAATTCAATACAATGCATTTTTGTAAATTAGTGCAATTCCCGACCTGGGCTCAAGTGCCTCAGCTACAAAGTTACTACCAACTCAGATTAACGCGGTGGCCACGCTTAATCATGAGCTAAGAATCAAGTAAACCAACTCGCACTATGTTCTAGCTCGGGAATAATCAACAACAATTTGATTAGCTTTGCCAGTTGGGATTAAGGTCCAACTCGGTGTAATCCGGCTTTGGTCGATATATTAGTTTGGGTCTAAACTCGAACTCAACATTTGTTAGTTTGACCAATTTTAAATCGGACTGACGAGTCTAGGTTGGTGACGATTATAAAGTTGCCCGGTGAACCAGTTCAGATTAGGATGATAATTTATTAATCGCATCCAGCTCGGTTCCTTTTACTTAAGTTCGAATGGTCCATTACATTGGCCAAACCCTACTTACTTAAGAAAAATTTGCGAAAGAAAAAGTACACAAGTACGAACTCGAATAAAACGCAAAATAATAATTCCATTAGAATTAAAAACAAAACAATTACAATGAGCCCAACCTGGGCAAAATTACAAAGCCCTCCCTGGGCTTATTTACAAAAATCTATTTTGGAGGAGCGGCGTTGGTTGCATCAGCTTCGTCCCCGACCTGGCCCATACCTTCTTGGACAAATTTCATCACCTCTTTAGCTTGGGACGTCAGGTCGGCCGGAAGTTTAGGAATCTCCCAGAACTTCGGCGGCGGAGCCTCCAAGATTTCAATATAGTCATTCTTGGTGGCAGGAAAAAAGGTCTTCGCTCTCTCCCGAGCTGCGATTTGACCCCGAAAGTAGAATTCTATCTCGGCATACTTGGCCATGGCCTTGCCTTCCGTGGCCAACCAGTCCACGGCCGCATCACTAGACTTGAAGGCTTCCACTGCTTTCTCTCCTTCGGTACCGACCCGGTCCACCAGATCCCGGAGCTTCATTTTGGCCTCACGCTTCTCCAGCTTGTAGCGCTCGACGTCCTTGGCAGCGGCTTCGCGCCGGGACTTTTCCGCATCAAGCTCCTTCTTTAGACGGTCGATCTCCGTCGAGTCCGCCTTGCGCCTCTGGGTGGCCTCCTCCCTCAGTGTCTCGAGCTCAGCCCGGGCATCCATATATCGTTGCTCGAGCTCGATGCAATGAGTCTGGGCCTTGACAAGAAAGCTGGGAGCCGAAAGGATATGGGACTCGGCCTGTTTAGAAGAAAGCAAAACGATCAGCCGAGCTAAAAAACAACCTTACCAGAAGTTGGATAAGACTCACCATGACTATAGTCGTCCTCAAGTCGAGTGAGAGTTGCTCTGCCGGGACCGTTGCCAGCTTGGGGTCGCAGGCCACCTTGGTCGCATCCATGAAGTCCTTGCTGGGAGGGCTCACCTCCGCTGCCTTAGCTTTCCCTGAGTATTCGGCCCGAGGCCATTTTCTACTCTCAGGTCGGGATGCAGAGCGCTCCGGGATCGCAACTCCCGAACTCGATCTCTTGGGCAAGGGGGACCCCGAAGCCCCCTTGGAGGAGACCTCGGAGCCGACCTCCCGTACTTGGCCGTTAGGCTGCTGCCTCTGACCCTAAGCAGCACTTCCCAATCCAGACCGAGCTGAAGCCTCGCCGCTGGCTTCATTCTTCTTTCTCACCTGGGCATACGTGAGTTTTCTCATATCCGCCATGCTTGCAAAAGGTAGAGGAAAGAAATGAAAAAGAGCCGAAAGCGTCTAAAGAGATTAACAGACATGACAATTGGGAGGTCGGGCGTCGATCCTGCAAACTGACCCTCATCTAAGCTAGACCCCGCGTCTCATTCGGCCCTGGGAAGCAGGATGGGATGATCCCTCGAGAGGTCGGGTTCCCTACCAAACCACTTGGAATCCCAGATCCGCTCTCATCTGACCACGCTGTCAATATCTATCAGCATCCCGGGCGCGGGCCTGAGCATTGCAACTTCCTCAAGTTCTTTCGCTGAGAGCTTGGGATCATCATTGACGGTCTTCCTCAAACTTGGAATCCAGTCCAACCTACACCCAGAGTTCACAACCGGCTCTAGCCAATAATAGTCATTATGCCAGCCCTTGTTAGAAGAGTGCCACTTGGTGAATATGGAGTTGCCGACCTGAGCTGTGAAGTGGAACCACCCTGGCTGCTTCGGGTTGGGTTTGCACACAAAAAAATGTCTGAACCTGCGCAAAGTCGGCTCCACTTTCTTCTCAAGGCAGAACACATAGAAGGCCACCATCACGGCCCAACCATTCAGCGACATCTAACCTGGGCTGAGCTCGAAATAGTTCAAGATGTCGATAACAAAACCGGGGAGGGGGAGCTGGATAATGTCGAATGCAAGATCATATATGGTGAAGTGGTCGGCCAAAGGGTAGCAAGCCGATTTGTGTCGACTTGGAACCTTCAGCTTGTGGTGACGATCCACTGACTAGTTCCTCAGCCTGGTGTTGGCCATTTGCACCGTGGAATGGCACTCACGCTTGCAACAGGCAAATAACTACTCAATCCTCTTCCCCCGAGTTGAAGAAGTGCTGGCTGTGGCCGAGCTCCGAGGTCGAACAGCATTAACCGGGACTGCTTCGATCAGCTCGGCAGTAGAAACTCCAACTAAGAACTCTTGTGGCATCTTGATGCCCTCCAGTTGATTTAGCGGCTCCTTATTTTCCCTATCCTCCAAGTTCCTCAGGTCGGCCAAAAGATCAGCCTCAGCTTCCTCTTGCGCCAGTCTGACCCCAATAACTTGGCAATCATCATCGCTCTCCCCGGGCCCAGATTTTCGACCTGATCCTTGAGATGCACTGGTGCTCTCTCTACCTTGGTCTCTATTTGAGGTGGACTCCGAGCTCGACGGACTCTCATCCCCACCATAGGACCTCACCTCCATTGCCTGGGAATCTTCCGACTCTAACCTCCCCATCTTGTCTACAGACTAAATATAAATGTACATGAATGACTAAAGGGAGTCGGGATGTACCTACTACTCTTGGCTGCGGAATATGACCCGACCTAACTGGCTCCGAGCTGAAAATCCCGGGAAGATTCTTTCCGAGCTGAATGCGTCCGACCACTCTGGTATCCGACCTAAAACTCTTGAAAGTTGATAGCGAAGTGTGAAATGAATCTCGGATGTCAAGGCCCTATTTATAGGTACTTCTGAAAATCGCCTCGGGGAGCCCAAACGTCGCGTCTTGTCAGAACCGCCAGGTGACGTGTCAGCCATCAGAAGGGCGTGCACCGCTGACGAGGCCATCCCTACTCTGTCAGAGTCGGACACCTCCAGCTTGGGAGAAATTCCCAATTCTAGATCTCGCCCCCTCGATCTCGACTTGGGGGGGGGGGGGGATTGACGAGGGGCTCCCGAGCTGGGGTGAGTTACCCACACTGAGCTGAGACGAGCTAATCAGAGTCGAGCCTAGCGCATTCAGTTAAATGCCCAACCTGGATGCTGACCCGACCCCGAAAAACCCTGACCTCAGTGCCAGCTGTTCCAATGGGACATAAAACACTGATGGGATATAAAGCTGCACCGTATTAAATGCTGTCATACCCGAATTTAGTATAAATAGAGCTTCACCCCCTTCATTTCAGAGGTAACTCCTCATTAAATGCTCTCAACTACCTTGCCAGCTCGGACATACTAATCATTCGCACGCCTGAGGGGAAAATCCGGGTCATCACCCCACTTTTTGCTTCATTTTCCTTGTGCAGATTCAATTGCCGACCCAAAAGTTCAGCTCGGAGGCCAACCTAAAAATTCAGCTTGGCAAAACGTAGCCGTACAACCTCAGCTGCGAGGATTTCCGACCTCGACAATACTGACTATTTAATTCAAGTTATGAATAAAGAAGGCATAATCCTCCCATACTTCTCTAAAAACAAAACTTTGAAGAGTACTACATATTTTTGACATGTCGTTACATCTAATAATATCAATGCCTGAAACTTCCCAAAAGATATCCTTCTAGAACTATATTGAAACTCAAGATGTAAAGTATATGATCATTCCTACTTTTTTTTTTCCTCAGCAAAAGTCAAATTAGAGTAAGATTACGGGCCTCCTATTTGCAAAAACTAGAGGGAAAAAAAATAGTCTTTCTTAAGCACTGGGTATCGTAATAATATTTTAGAAGTGAGTAATTCCTTTATCATTGGATAATCATTGGTGAAGATCTAGTAGGGAACAACTTCCCTTATATAAACTGTGAAGATATATTTTGTGCTAGCATTTCATCTTGAACAACTTCCCTTATATAGGGAATAACTACGTTCCAAGGCTAGTTTATGGGCCAGTCCAAAAGCATGAATTTGGAATGATGAACTTGTTGGATTAAAATTCCAACAAGGGCTAGTCCTTAAATCTAATTAAATATTGGATAGTTCAATATTTAATTTATTTCTCTAACTAGTTATTTTTTATACTTTTTTTTGTCTGTGATCTCTCGAGTTCATTAATTAATTAGCTGCAGAAACTATTAATCTAATTAATATTTAATTATACTTATTCTAATTAATTTTCAACAGTCTTAGTGATACCTAACAGTATATCATGAATACTCAATTAATTATGAAGTGGAATTGCACGAACCCTTAATATATAATTTATGTATAATATATTCCCTTCATCTTATATGTCCTAATTAAGCAAGAGTTATGGATCGGGACATCAAACTCTTTTACTTAATCAAATGAGCTAATCTGATTAATTTAGTAAGTCGTAAATAAATAATAGAACACCATCTATTATTTAACCTCGACCAAGGATTTCTGCTACTTAATTAATAGATCGCATAAGATTCCTAATTGACAGATTCTATGTTGCACACACACATATCCTCATGTAGGAATAGATCATGACCACCGAGCATGTGAACCAGTCCATGGCTAGAATTAGGTTATTGTACTAAGCTAATTATGACACTCGATACACAGGATAACCGTATTGTTTCAAATCTAAGGATAAATTATACAATTATATGTTATATGACAAATTATTGACTGTCTATCTAATTTGTCATGTCATTGATCATGTCGAGTCACTCGTTCTTAACAAGTACTTATACGTTTACTAATGCAATATTAGACTCATTGCCTTGATTAATAACTCATATTTCAGATAGTAAACTGTAAGTCAATCTATCCAAATGAATTAATGCCCAATTAATTTATCCTATGATCTTGGACATATTTTAGAATATATTATCACCAACTATGGATCATGTCACTCATATTCTTTACCTCCTCGTATTCTTTACCTCCTAAAGAATAAGATCCAGAGATATATTTCTAAGGACTTTTACTCGAATATAATTAATAATTTAACATATATTAAATAAACTACTAAATAATAAATAATACAAAATATTATGTCCTAAAAATTACAACAAATTGACTTTTAGGCATATAATCCAACAACTCTCCTACATGACTAATAATTTAGGTTGGGTGTACACGCTCGAGCTTGAGCTCGTGACTCCTAGACCTAGGGCTTGGCACGTTTGGCCCGCTTCACATGTCAATATGGAAATTTGATGTCCCCAGAAGAAGGAACCACCCGGGAAAAGGTCTACAATGCAATAAGTTTTATTTAAGAAAAAAACAAATCATTGGCACGCAAGTCACGAATTATAAAGTTATTTAGTTTGGGAAAATAGTGCAATCGTTCTATATAAATAACCATCCATTAACGGTGAAAGTTAATTCATTTTAGCCTATGTACTCTTTCTCTCTCTTTGCTTTTAAACATAATCCTTTTTTAGTCAATAGATTACTGACTTGGGAGTTAGAACTATCCCCTAGAATTAAGTCCACATTGTTCCTTTTGCAAGTTTTCAATCAGCGGATCTTAAGAGACAATTCACCAAGTTTTTACCTTAACAAGAACTAATTATTTTTTGAACCAAAGATACATATATAATTTAAATTATTTTGTAGAGTTAGTGTCCCAACATGAATCCGCCCATGACCTCGATGGTACATGCATTTTACTTTAAAAAGGTTTTCACAGGGCCGACCCAAGCTAAGGGTGCTTGGGCCTCTGCCCAAGGCCCCCTTAGTCCAGAGGTTTCAATTTAAAGAAATTACTTTTTTTTTAAAAGATAAAAGTCTATCCTATATTAGTGTTCTTTAATTGGGCCAAGAGGGTCTTAGAGTTCCAAGGTTTGCTCATTAAACGAGCAGACATTCATCAATAAAATGGTTGGGACTCTAAGGCCCCATTGGCCCCAATTAAAAGAATTTTTAATTTTTTTTAATGATTGATTGAGTTTCTATTTTTTTGTTAACTTGTAATATTATGCTATTTTATAATTCTAATTTTGGTTTTTATTTATTTATAGTGATTATTTTAGTAAAAAATTTTAAATTTTTTTATTAAGAAAAAACCTAATTATTAAGATTTTTATTTAAATAATTATTCAAGATCCCCAAATTATTTGGGAGACTTCTGGGTCCTCAATCCCTAAGTTTATACAAAACTCACATATGATTTTGTACAAGGGTATCAAAACGATGTCTCTTTATATTTGAACTTAGCAACAAGTTTCCGATCCATATGGGTCGAAGTTTGTACACTAACTCCTATGTGCATAGCAGTATAAGTTAGTACCAAACAAGAAACGAATAATAGCTGTATAGGGAAACTCCTTATCATACATAGACATGGCTTATGTAAGAGTAGCTGATAAAGTGACTCTATGGCTTAATTTGGCCTAATTGTGAAATTTTAAAATTTGATTTATAGAGTTTTTAATGGTAGAGTTTTCGTCAGAAGTGCTGTTGAAAAAAGGTCGTAGACTGTTTGACCTATATTGGACAATGTTAGGCTTTTAAAATTTTGAGGATAATATTAGAATTTTAAAAATATCAAGAGATATATTTGTGAATATATATATAAAAAAAAAGCTTTCCATATTATGAAAAACAATTTTCCAAAAGGCTTTATGAAAAATTCCAATTTGAATCTTTTTATTTTAGTTTTTTTCAGCATCAGTTTTTACCTAAAAATTCTTTCAAAAATAAGTTAAATAGGTTAATTTTAACTTCTAAACTTATAAAAAATATTTTTAAGCAACTAAAAGTTAGACCAAATAGAACCTGAAGAGCTAAAGATGGTTAGTTCACCTATTCTACTCGCATGTGAGAATGTTGTTAAAAGTTGAAAGAAAAACTTTGACAATGCACCTTGCTATGACATTAGATGATAAATTAATGCGTGATGTAGGATCGCCCAAAGAGCAAAAGACAAACCATGTTGAAATCTTCAAAGAAATATCAATGGTTAATTTTTCTTCTTTTTTTGAACAATGCAACTTCAATCAACTTTTAGAATTTTTATGGAGAGAGTTCTACTGTTTATTTACATGACAAAGTGGGCCGATAACCTTCTTCATTGTTGTAGATCCCATTGGCGGATCCAAGTAAAGAGTAGTAAGGATTAAAAAGAAAATTAAAAATCTATGTTCTTTTTCAAAAAAAAAAAAAAAATATCTATGTATTTTTAGTAAAACAATTAGTTAGCCGGTGGTCCGATATGTTAAAACATCTATGGGCGGTGAACAGGACCCGACTGATCTAGATATTAGCTATTATGGTCCGATATCGGATCGACCCACCACCAAGACAAGTAATTTTTTCTTTTCCCAAGTTTTTATACATTTTGGCCATCCAACAGCCAAAGTGTAGGAAAAGGACAAAAATATCACCCCTATAGCTATATAAAAATTATTAGTTTGTCAGGGTATTTTAAGAAAATTAAAAAATCAACGTCTATAAATATCACAAAATCGTTTCTATTTTCACCACACAACTTCTCTTAGTTTCTCAAAAATTTTAACTTTGAACACTGTCTTGTATCACTACAAAGAAAGTTTTGGTTACTTGTTCTTTTTTGCGAGCAAATGTGAAAAATTGCCAAACATATAAGGTCGTGCATTATGTCTAGTAGCCGTAGATACCAATGGAGTAGTAGATGTATGATGAATGCAAAGATGAAACAATTAGTGTAAAACTATAACACACAAGTATAACTATAGAAATAACAAAAAGAAAAAAAATAGAATTTAATAACTATAATGTGATTACACATAACAAATTAGGAAGTGGCTCACAATTTAAAAAGAGTACTTGAAGCCTTGTTACTCTAACCTTAAAAATAATTTATATTTTTGAATATTGAAATAGGCAAATAAAAATTGTTCACGCATTCATTTTAGTTTCTAAAAGTACTTTCAAATGAAGAAAAAAAAATAATTGAGTGAGACGAGGAGTCGGCTAGTAGGGAGTAGGGATAGAATTAATGATTGATCTTATGAGTACCTATCTAGCCAGATCTCACCCCAAATAAGGGGAGGAGACTATTTTTGGTGGGGGAATTGAGGAATGGGGGTAAGTATAGGGATTGATTTTTAGTAAGGATAGGCATTTTGCATCTCGCATATTTAGTTGAGAACTTTCATGCTCTTCCTTTAATAATCAAATGATCTTTCTTTTTATTTGCACATATAGTTCTCATCTATACTTAATAGTTTTTTTTTTTTTTTGCTCGGTATCTATACTTAATAGTTGTAGGTGAAAATTGTTTTAGATGCTTGAAAATCATGTTTTATAATGATATTTTTGCTTTCTAGCTAATGGAAAACATACATCGCAATTTGTAATTTGTATTTAATAGGGAGAAGAGCCAAGAATGGGGCGAAATATTAGAGTGGACTTTTAAGTGGTGAGGCAAAGGGAGAGGATAGGTCTCCCCACAATATTGGCAATCCTAGTGGTGAGGTCGATGTTTAAGGTTATTATTTGTTTTGAAATTGTTTATCTAATTAGTCAATTACTAATGTTCATAATTTCATTTTTCCGTTTTACAAATTAAAGTAATAAAAAAATGAAGTATTTATTTCTTTTCAATTCTTGTAATTCTCTTTTTAATTTCATTGTTGCAAACATATGTTCAAATATTTAAAGTAATAAAAGTTCTGGTTTTGTAATATATAATTCTTAAGTTTGCAATTTATTTTTTCTTTTTATAATAATAATAACAATAATAATAATAAAAGTCGTAGAGCCCATCCTCATACAACGGGATGAAGGCGGACTAAACTAACAAATTATTCAAAATGTCCACAATACATGACCAAAAAAAATTCTATATGTCCACAAGAACGAGTATTCTCTTTAGGGCAAGCTCAATGGAGGGCTCTAAAATGTAAACCAATTTGCTGAACATTTTGGAGCCCGGATCACTATTTTGGCATCTTTTAACCCAAAAGTGGTGGACCCTACGTCCTTTTTCTATAAATAGTACTACTTTTTAGAATATGGGGCTCTAAAAAAGTATAAAAATACCAAAAAATAGAAATGTTTACATTTTAGAGCCTCTCATTGAAGATAGCCTTATGGTATACATTCCAAACTTGTGCCCCGTCCTTTTTTTCTTTTTTTTTCCCATTTTTTCCGTTTGTTATTGTTTGTTCGTTCGAGAGAAGCATTTCGTTGATGAAACCAAGCATCAACCGATTCCATATAGCGACTCTTTCGTCACGTACATCTATAAAACAGCCTCTTCATCCCTTGGACTGTTGCTATTCACAACTATGTAATGTAAGACATTGTTAATTTATAATTCTATTGAACTTTGTTATTATCGAAGAAACTCCATAATTGCCTGGCAATAGGGAAGAGACATCAAATAGAAGTAGACCTAACGAGCGTCGGCAGCATCTTATACGGGTGAATAATTCAAGGATCTGAATTGGTCTACTATAATAATTACTATTGTCTAAGCTTGTTTGAAGCCTGATATCGACCTAAAACATCACAATTAGGGAGCAAATGGCGACCACGGTTTCGTTGCATCATGACACCATCATTGAGTATCTTACTGAAGCTCAATCTGAATCTGAAGTAAACCAAAAGAAAGCATTGCAAACTTTGATTACAATAACAAAGGTCAGCCCACAAAACAGAAACTTGCTTGCACAAACAGATGATGCCATCCCTGCTCTTTTCACTCTAATCACCAAGTCATCCTCTCCAACAGTTCAAATTCTTTCACTCTCTGTACTCTTTAATCTGTCTCTAAATCCGAACCTGAAGCAGCCAATGGCAACGATGGAGAACATCTTGTACGTAAACACTATCATTCTCTCTCCAGTTTCTGCTGAGTCCAGCAAATTGGCTGCTTCTTTACTTTGCAGCTTGGCTATGTTAGATAAGAACAAAGCGAAATTCGGGGTTGCTGGTAGTATCCAGGCTTTGGTAAAAGCCATTTCGGTGCAGCGAGGTGTAGCTGCACATCACCTACTCAGTTCCCTGGCTGAACTAGTTCAGTTTCACGGGAACTGCACGTTGGCCGTCCTTTCAAGAGCTGTGCCTGTGTTACTCCAAGTAGTGGAGAGCACTGATGCTGAAGATCTCGCCGGGACTTCATTGGCAATCTTATGTTTACTCGCTAGGTTCGAAGAGGGATTGATTGCTTTGAGTAAAATAGACAATATTGTTTACTTAATGATTGACGTTTTGAAGGGGAGGTGCATGTTCAGCAAGGAGGGAGCAGCTGCAATACTTATCACCCTGTTTGATGCAAGTGAGGAATGTTTAAGCGACGCTTTGAATCATCCTGAATTCTTATCTGTGGTAGCTGATCTTTCCATTAGAGGTTCAGGGAGAGCTCGGGAGAAGGCTGGTTTGCTGATGAAAAAGATGATGGAAGCTAGCACTGATGCTTATGTTAATAATATTGACCCCATGGTTTTCTCATTCTAGAGTTGGCTATGGCTGCTGATGATAGCTTACAAGGATTTTATCAGCCAATCTAATCTCCACAGAGACATTGTTATTCAATTAGCATTTATGGAGTGTTGTTAGATCTTTGTCTCTGGTTGTCATTGGAAATTTTCTGGACAGATAATATTGCTTGAAACAGCTTTGTACTTAACTCCTACAAGCCTATTTAAATTTCTCTTTGAAAACGCTATGTTCTTGACATTGGAATCAAAATAAAGTTAATTTCAATTAAAAATTCCATTATATTGAATACTTTTACCGTACAAGTGTACCTCCTGATTTCTCTTATTGTACGACTGTACTTTATCATTAGATTCTTGATTCTGCCACTACAAATAATTATTCACTCAAAATTATAAATTAGTTCCCAGCGTTCAACTAGTCATATACTTAGTGTCAATATTCCACAAAAATCATAAAAAAGGTCCCCTATATCTTTTCATTAGATGTGGATGCAAAAGTTTAAAATTAAACTTTATATGCCCTCGTAAAATTTACACCGTTTTTCAATTTAGTTTCTAACTTGTCAAAAGTGGTGTAAGTGATCCTCTTGCTTCAAAAGTGGCATAAGTACTCTTCTTTTTTCTTTTCCATTTCCCTCATTTTCTTTTATTTTTCTCCTTCCCCCTTAACCTCCATGGATCTCTTACAGACCCACCATATAATCACACATACGACGCACAAGCTCACCACATACACACCGGGCACACAACCCACATGGTATACATCACAATCACCAACTCCCTCCTATCACTAATGGCAGACTACTTCATGATAATGTATTTTTTATTTGAAAAATCAATTTAGCGCTCACTAAAATTCATATATGAATATTAAATTGTATATTTTAGCCTTCACTAAGCAAGAACGCTAAATTCAGCCATGCCTATCACATTATATAGACGCGTTCATATATGCATTTGAGTTTGGTTGCATAAGTGATGGAGAATGAAGAAGGGGAGCAAAAGGAAAAAAAAAAAGATTTTGTGTGATTGTGTAGTGATTGCGTGTGTGTCTGCCATGAGTGTAATTGTGTAATGCTGCGTCTGTGAGAGATTAATGAAGGTGAAGAATGGGATGATGAAGAATAAGGAGAAGCTTTTAGCATAGACTGTTGCCAAAACCATAACCAAAACCCAACTAAGTTTCAAAATTACTTATCAAAACTGTTATCGAAACCCAACAGGTCTGAAGATTGCTTACCAAAACTGAAACCTCTAAGTATTTAAAAAATCATGGTTAAGTACCCGTAATCGTTCACTTCGAAAAAAAAAAAAAAAAATTGTTCAAATAGAAATCAACCTAAAAAATGTAAACATATTTAATTTAAAAGCCAAAAAGCCCAATAAGATAATAAAATTTAAAATAAATTACATAATCATTTCAATATTAAATATTCAAATCCAATAGAACTAAAAACAATAAATATTTTTCCATATACAATAAGATAATAAAGTTCATAATGAAAGCAACCAATTCACTATGTAGGGGCACATCGAAAGAGAGTTAAGAGCATAAGTTAGAAGGACTTGACTTGATCACACTGCGGGTTTATTATTATGGAATGGTTCATGACTACAGCAATGATTCACTCTTATTAGCTTGGACTGTAGGCGTAGAAGTGTAATTTTATTTATTAATTTATTGGGCTAATATAAGAATTTATCTTTTATTTTTTGTCAAAATATACATAGGCATATAGACACACAGATATATCTATATCTATATATGTACACATATATATACACACACATATTATATCTATAAATTAATAATTAGTTTTTGGAATTTTTTAATGTTTAATTCAAAAATCTATTGAATTATCAGTTGGTTATCCATCCATTATAAAAATCAAACTCCAACGGATATCCCACTGATTTTGCTGTCGGTTTGTTATGGGCTTGAGTATTTGTTAGTTTTCAATTTAAACCCTCATTACAAGAAAAACTAAGTGTCATCATCACTGTGACGACCCGATTTCAATTTTTGTGCTAATTACGTGTTTATTTACTTTTTATGTGCCAAAATTATATGTTTATTTAATTTACTACTTAATATATGCCATTATATGTTTTACATATGTTTTGTAGGCTAAAAATGCATTTGAAATTCGATTTAACTGCTAATTGTTGTCTTTTGTCTTCTTTGACTATGTAGGGGTTAAATTACATATCCTAGCTAAATTAAGCTTAGATTAGTCTAATGTCACCTTAGACATTTATTAGAATATTAGAATTGAATTTCGAAGCGAGTTAGAGGGTTAACTTAGTCTTTTTGAACCATTTGACTAGTATTGACCATCCATTGACCAAGTTGACTTCTACTTAAACTAAAAATTGCACGAAATAGCTCAAAAGGCTTTCTTCTTCTCCCTTGGTCAGCCGACAACCCAAGCAAGCTTGAATAGTAAAACCTAGGTGTTTTTAGCTAAAATTGGGAGCTAGGAGTGAAACCAAGAGCCAAACCAAGCATGTTTGAACTCGTCTCGATGTCTCCTACCTTTCTACCGATTCCTTTTTCATTTATTTTGCAAAAAAGGTGAGAGAATTTTTCTAACTAAGTTTTCAAAGTTCATTGTTTATGCTATATATTGATAATACTACACTTAATTCTTGCTAATTAAGTCTTAGAGAATATATTCCTTGAGTATTAGTTTGTGTAGAATATTTTTGTTATAGTTGTATTGTTTGAATTTATTTGTTGAATAGTATGACTATATTTGGATGTAATAGTGATTCCTAGCACATATATGATGTTCATACACATTTATATATCATCATAGCATAGTGTAGTTGCACGAAAATGTGAATTAGAGCAAAAATTAGGGGTGTATGAGGGCTGATTTTTCTAGCGTTGGACAGCCACTGTCCAACACTAGACAACCATGGTTTGGGGGGTTTCTGGGTTGCCTCGTGGTGTCCTAATTGTGTGCTATGTTGGTTTTAGGTTAGGTGATGTTCGGGGGGTAAATGTGATTGCATTTTTGCATTGAATATGGCTAGTTTTGAGCTAGAATGTTGCTAGTAATTAAGTGGTATGTTGTATTAGTTTCTTTAGTTGTTAAATGTGTTGTCAAGTGTTGCTTTGATGTCAATGTGATTAGCTTAAATGAAGAAGTCGTGATAATGCTAAATGTGGCTTAGATGCTTAGCTACTTGGTTGATGCCTTATGAAATGATTATGAAATGCATAAGTATTCAGGGAAATAACCTACTTTGTGGTTTTCCCTTATTTGTCGTGAAGCGTGAATGTGTTATGTGTGAATGCATAAATGCGAAGGGTTACAACCTTTAAACAGACACGGTAGCGTTCATGTTGCACTGGGCGGCATAGGGCTTGCCAAGCGATGACATGACTACCAGGGTTTTAATCCCTATCCTCTTGTGAATGGATAATTCACAGTGTCTGAGTCGTAGGTATTTGATGTACATCTGCGTGGTGTATAGAGGATTAGTTCGTGTGGCGTATAGGGGATCGACATCAATAGAACGAGCATATCCTTCTTATGTGATTAATTACATTCTTGCACATTTATAACTGTTACATGTTCTTGTTCATGTCATGTTTTTTGAAATGAGTTTTCAAAACCCAAAAATGCTTTCAAAACCATCCTTATTCCTCCCTCACTAAGTTCATGGAAACTCACCTCTTTTGCTAACATTTCAGGTTAGCTTGAGGTGGTCAAGTATGTGGAGTATGTGACTGTTGAGCTCATAGTTGATATTGTGGTTGAGCCAGAGGCTTAGTTGGCTTGCTTGTTGATGTTTGTGTTTATAAAACTTGTTGTATTTACTATTTTAGAGTTTGTTAGCTTGATGTATTAATGTTAAAGTCAAGATGTTTACTTTCATTTTGATAGGCTTGTAATGAATTCCATAACTTTTTTTTGTATTGTATAGGTGGATAAGCTTATGTATTTCATTATGAGGCCTGTATATGTATGATCATGTAGTATTGTGACGAAAGGCTTATGTTGAGGTTGAATGTTGGTTGTTGTGGATATATGAAGTGTTTTGTGTAGGTTTATTTATTTGGTAGTCTATATTTCAGCCGTTATAATATCGAAATTTTGTCGCTTCACGACTTGGTTTTAGGTGTGGTCGAGTTGGGGCGTAACAGTCACTAATTCATTGACAAAGGGCGACGAATTGGCGATTATGACAAAAAAACTAGCAACGACGTTGCAACGTAATAGCAGCGACCAATGAAAATATTACGGAAAATATAGTGTTCGTCGCTAATTTGTTGTCAATTTGCGATAAATTAGCTAGGAAACTTCGAATTAGGCACTAATTAATGACAAATTGGTGACTACTCCTAATTTTTTCTGAGGATCGTCGCTAATTTGTTGCTAACTGGTGACAAATTAGCGACGACTACACCTTGGCGACTTCCTATTTGTCGCCAATTTATTGCTAATTAGTGACGACATTTAGAAAAATTAGGTGTAGTCGTATACTAGGGTTTTGCGACAAACCGGCTTGTCGTAAAACCCGAAATATTTAAAGAGGGTAGTCTCTTTCATTTTGTCTTTTAAACCCAAATTTTCCTCCCATACACGATTCCCCCTTCCCCCAAACCCAACCTCAACCCCAACCCCTTAAAACCCTTCTCTTTCACCCTAAACCACTCTCTCACCCCAAACCATCTTACTTTCTTGCATACTCAACGTAAAACTTTAATTTTGTGTTTAAAGTATATGTATTATGTATATGTATATGTGTATATATATATGTGTGTGTGTGTGTGTGTATATAGTAAATATATGTGTAAATATACATATATAGGCTATATATGTGTTTACATATATATATTTGTTATTTTTTTAAAATTTTAGTTTATTAATTTTTTTTTGTATTGTATATATATAGTATGTTTGTATAAATTGTTGTACGTGATAAATGTATATGTGTATGTATATTTTTTGTTTTTTTTTAATGTATTTTTGTTTTTTTTTTTCGGTTATTTATTTTCTTATTTTTTACTTCTTTTTTTTTAATTTTTTTTTTTTTTTTTATTTTTTTTTTATTTTTTTTGTATTTTTTTTTTATACAAATATAGTTTAGATTTTGTTGTTTAATTTTATGTATTTTTTTGTTTTCATTTTCGAATTTATTTATTTATTTTTGGATTTTTTAATTTTTTATTTAAATTTTTTTTGTTTTTTATTTTTCATTTTTTAATATTTTATGTATTTTTGGGTTTTTTTTTATTTTTATGCATTTTTTAGTTTTTTATGTATTTTTTTTCATTTTTATGTATTTTTTGTTTTTTTTATTTTTCTATTTTTTTATATTTAGGTATTTTAGTAATAATTCTATTTTTCTTAATTTTTGGATTTTGAAATAATTTTTTTGAAGGATTCGGGTTTTTTTTTTTGCAATAGGACAAATTATTACGGCTTAGGTTAGTCTTCTAATTAAGTATCTTTTATATTTATTTAATCATCCGTTCTTATTTAGTCTTCGGATAAGTGTGAAAGAGTATGGATCTTAAGGTTACTAAACATTTAATTACAGTTTATATTGAGTTCATAAACAATAAATGGTAACCAATAATCCGCAAGCGGAAGAATTCACGAAATCATGTTAAAAACAACATCGAAATTGCTATCTTGTGCTGGAAATTAATTGTATATGATTTTACCTCTGTGTTGGCGTCAATCCACAACACACACACGCTTAGAAGAATGTGGAATTGCTGGAAAAAATTCTCCCAAGGCTGTGTATCACCTCTACACACAAGGAACCCTAAATCCTTCTCCCTTATTCCACTTCTTTGATCAATGGTTTAGAAAAAAATGGGTTTTCTTTCTACCTATTTTTCACCTCTTGGCAGTGTATATGTGTATGTATAGGTGTATGTGTCTCTGCAACGTGTAATAGTGTGGAATAGAATGATAATATGGCCGAAATTCTTAAGGGATTTGGGAGAAGGAGATGTCTAATTGCATTAAGAGTCTATACCTTGATTATCTCTTAAATTATCTTGACGATAATTACCATTATCTTCTTAATTTAAATTCAAGATATTATATTCTCCTAAAACCTCTTTCCCACACGCCCTATACAATTATCCACACGCAGAGCACATGCCATCTGGACATTAAATGCTAGGACAAACATTCTTGTCCTGATGTCCTGGCCTTTTTAAATCGAGTTGCATGTTTCCAAATATGAAATCATACTCAATTTACACACAAATGCTAAATAAGAAAATAGACAACTAACCATTAAGGAAAGTGGCTAGGATAGCGACTTTAAGACATAATTGTTTTGAATTGTTTTGACTATAAAATAACCAAAATGCCCCTGCTAGCCACTCGCAGTATTTTGACCATTTTAAGCTTAACCCATTCCACTAAAGAGTTAGGGTTATACTCCAATACAACTAATAAACTTCCAGTGGAGGTTTCATCTTTGTCCTACTAAGTAAAATGACCAAAATACCCCTCTGTGTCCTATCTTGATTACAACTACACTTGGACATTTATCATTCCTATAATCATCACCCCGATACTATTCCTTTTTATTGGGAGCGACCCATAAGTCTAGTATTTAATATAGACAGAGTTATATTACTAAGATCTTAGATTTTGATAACTATATAGAGATAACTCCAAGTGAGTAGCTCTATCACTTAACATAACATAGAATCATGACTCATATGCACGTCACCTAATGGATCTAGTCCATGTGCTCAAAACATAGAGATGTTGACCCTATTATAAGATCTCACCCATAGTGAATCAAAACACATGTCCTAGGTTCCACTAGCACATCCACATATGATCATGATGCAGAGCATTAGCCACTTAGTAGCATAGGATACTTCTAGTTCTCTGACAATGATAGTAATGTCACTGAGACTGCATCTATTGTAGTCTCGTACAATGCATACACATGTATTAATGAGAGAAGTCTAGAAAGCCCCTCCAATGACCCAAGGTAAGTCATCCTACCAATTAGGAGACACTCTCATTATAACCTTACCATAGTAAGGTGCCTAGCTTCACTATTTGGTTATGAACCAATAGTTTTGATCCAAGCCTCATAGCATAGACCTTTTGTGCGAATCACCTCGCACATATGCCATTCACTTGTATGAAGGAACCTCTTTACATACACATATATGAAATAAGAGAGAGAGAGAGAGAGAGGATAACATGCTCTGATTTGTTAACTGATTAATAACCATTATACTGAGTTGTCTTAGTGCTAGTGGTCTTTAGGGCATACAAAACCCAACATATTCCCACTTGCACTAAAGAGCATTATCATTATCATGATCTAACACTTATAGCTCCTACAAGAGTATTAAATATTTTCTCAGTAAGTTAGGGTCCGCTGAACCATTAGCTGAAGCATTCCCCTACCATTTTATTATCCTATTGGATAATTCCCCGAATCACTTGGTACTTATTCTCACTTCGTGTTTCCCAATCTAATGATTCTCTGGTTCTTCTCATTCTGCCATTATTCCACCATTATTGCAGTACACTCTAAGAGTATCAGTACTTCTATCATGTACTCCAATTCCATTAGGAATTTCTTGAGCCATATAGCTCTCACTAGCCATGGGCTTCAATACCACCCAGAATTTCCTGAGCTACACAGTTTCTTATGTCGTTTCTTGTGCTGCGTCATGCCCTGTCCATATGACAGAGTAAACAATCCAGGATTGTTTTCTACTCATCCATATTACAGCGCCTCCGACATACTAATGACATTTCCAAAAGTCAAGCTTTTGAAATTTCTGTCTTGATTGAAAATTTGAATCTTGTGTTCCTCATAGGTATAAGACTTTTAGATTAGTAAATTGACATATGTTCCCTCGTTCTCTCAAAGATACTTGAGTATATGCTCAACTGCTATTCTAGGTTTGGCTATTATCTATTTATCTCGCTCAATGCAAAATAGATATTCATCGTAGTACAAAACACGACATACAAAAAGGTTTTCATCTATTGATTCATATAGAAACTTTTTATGACTTCTATCTCTCATATGTCTTTGAACATTGATTCTGAGATAGAGAGACTCCATACCTGAGAGACTACAATCCTCTCTTGGAATCTTGTATGCCAAACCTTACAAGTATCTTCTCAATTTATGAAACTCGAGAAAAAGTTAGTGTCATAATTTTGCGATCACGCAGAAGCTTCATGACTAGGACATAACTTCCTTCTCTCAAGTCTTTCATCTAGAATTGAGAATACATCCAAACTTAAATGGACGACAACATCTTTGCACCATTTCCAATGAGTACAATGTCATCCACATATGAGACCAAGAATGCTGCAACATTCCCCTTTAGCTTACCATACATACAGGGCTCACCAAGACCTTGATCAAGAAGTTTGATCTAATGTTGCATGCCTTGGATGTTTGCTTAAGTCTATCAATGGACTTCTTAAGCCTGTAGACTTCACAAGTTTGACCTTAAGCAATACACACATCTGGTCGCATCATATCAATGCACTTGTCAAGACTTCTATTAAGGAAAGTTGTCTTGACAATCGTTCTGCCATATCTCATAATCAATCAATGGCTTCGAGTGGCTTGATGGATTCTAGTGTAGCTGATAGGACAAAAGTTTCCTCATAGTGGAACCCTTTCTTTCTGAGTATACCTTTCCGCCTCAAGCTTTCGCTTTGAAGGTTCACTTTTTTATCCATCACTATTTTCTTTTTGTATACCTATCTATACCTCATGAGCTTAATTTCTTTGGGTGAGGGCACAAGATACCAAAATCTGATAAGAGAACTTGACTCAATTTCAGATTCTATTGCTAGGTGACATTTGTCTGCAATCACATCGGATGTCATATTTCTTGAGATCTACTACCTAATCATCAGATTTTGTTTGGTAGAACTCTCTAAAGTACTTATCAGGTGGCGTGGATATCCTCCCACTATGATATGGCTTCGTTTGTGAGCTAGAGTCACGTTGTTGTACTTTCCCAGCGTTGTTGTGGGACCTGGTGATATTGAGGATCCTGGTATGACTTCCTCTAATGCGATCTCTGAGTCTAGTCATGAATAATTTATATACCATTTTCCTAGGTATTTGACCCCTAGAGGTTTTAAGCTTATCCATCCTTGTACCTTTTGAATATAAAATAACATATATCCAATCTAGGTTTCAACTGTCATTTAGTTCATAAGTTGGACAACCCTATTCGTGGATACATTTATATATCCACAAACCTAGGGATATCCAATGGACTGATATAGACAGAACTAGATTTAGTATGTCTGTGACTATTTAATAGTATATTCCCAAAAAGATATTGGTAACTTGATTCATCACGAATCTTATCATATATCCAAGAGAAAACAAATTCTCCTTACCAATGCACTATTCCGGTAGGAATCTTGGTGTGCAAAAATGAAACACAATTTAATATGTGACAACTATTTGTTAAACCAGGACTTCACACAATTGTGCGTACCTAGTCTATGTTGGGATTGGTATGCCCAAAAGACCACTAGCACTTAGTCATTAGAACATCTGGATAGTTTGCAATAAGTTAATTAGTGTCATCATATTCATATAGGTATATTTCTTTCATTATGTGGATTGACATATATATATATATATATGTGTGTGTGTGTGTGTGTGTATGAATATAAGGTCCTTGCTTCAAGGAATGACTTAGGTGCGGGCTGGTTATGCACAAAAGGTCTAAGTCATGGTCACTTGAATAAGAAAAGTAACTTTGTCCATGACTAAGTAGTAAAGTTGGGCGTTTTACTATGGTAGAAGTCATAGTGGAGTAAGTTCCCTTTGGAGAAGGGTGATCTACCTTGATCATAGATTTGTTCCAGATGTATTATACTTATGCATGTGTGTGCATTGGACGGACCCCATAGGTGTGAGTTCTGAATACATACTATCAAAAAAAGAGTTTACATAAACCTACAAGCTTCTAAGTAGACCTTACCTCTTAATCTTGAGCATATGTGGATAAACATACGAATTTGACTGCTTGCACTTTGATCCATTATGGGTGTGGTCTTAATAGTTAGATCACCTACTATGTGGTTTGGGTGTATAAGACTTGATTAGAAGGGACATACATATGCAATAAAGAGTCTATACATTAATCACTATCTTATAATGATCCAAGGTAGATTATCATGAATATGTGGTCGTAGTAACACTTGAGGTGTTGAATGTTACACTTAAGGGTAGCTCCCTTAGATAAGTGGATAATTTCTAGAGGATGGTTGGATTGTAGATCAGAGGTTCTAAGGAGACAAGATGTAGTCAAAGATGTGATAGTACATCTTTGAAAACTTGTCTTTGGCTATGAGTGAGTATAGAGGGGCATTATGGTCAACATAATACTTAGTTGGTCAAAAGATAGAGCGTCATGTATAGATTGACTAACTCCTGTACTTACAGTAATTATCTTTTAGTACAATCAATGTCTTTTAGTGGAATAAACTTGGTTGAGATGGTAAAGTATTACTAGGGGACTAGCGAGAATATTTTATTTATTTCTAGAAGAAAGGTTAATTATGTCTTTGGTCCCTCTTCTATCTATCTACCTTGTTAAATATCTAAACTTAGTTAATATAAATTATTTTGAGAGAGGATGTAATCCTTTGACGGTTAGAATCAAAGTAGACTTTTCATTTTGGGAAGGAGTTTCTATTTTGAGAATTGTCAAGTTCTTTGATTGTGTAATTAATTTATTAATTAAAGTCTAGAAGACTGCCGAGATATTTAAGAAATTTTTTTCACTGTTGGAAAAATAGATTATTCTTAAATAGTAGTTTGGATTTAGCCTTTTAGAATTGATCATGGAGTATTTAATTTATTGGCAATTAGATATTTAAAAATAGACTTTCTATTTTATGGAAATGAATTTTTATTTATTGTTAGGATTAAATTAAATTGGAACAAGCTGGCTGAACTAGGACCATGGCTCACAAGCCAAGGCTGGACGCAGGAGGTAGGACCCACCTACCTTAGGAAAATCGACCAAGGGAGGAAAAGAAATGAGAAGGAAAAAAAATAGAAAATTACTTGTGGAAGAGATTTGGACTTTTCTCTCGCCAAATCCCACATTGGAATTTCATGAATTTTTCTCTAGATCTTCTGCCCATAAATAGACCTATTCTCTAACTCTGAAAAATGCTCCACACACCATCTGTTTTGAGATTTCTCTTTTCTCTCTTTAGAGTAAGCTTCGCCTTTGTGAAAAAACTCAATTCTAGTCTATATCTTTTGGTTTAACAAAATCTAGTCTCACATCTAGATTATACTTTAGAAAGGTGTTGGTCATAGATGAGAAGATCAAAGTAGAGGAGTGAAAGCAATATCTCCCAGGCTTGTAGATCAAGGTAGTTGGTGTTCTTGTATTGTTCTTCGCGAGAGCGATGCCTAAATCCTTGTTTTAATTGGGAATTAAATTATAAACTATTTTTGGTTTTACTATTACATGTTTAATCGTAGTAAGATCTTACATGATTGTTTCTTCCATGTTCATAGAAATTTTTGAATATGAATCATGTAATCTAACCCCGTTTTCCTTCAGTGGTATCAGAGCCACTGCGAATTAAACATGGAAATAGTTTAGAACAGTTAAGAACAATTTGATTCTTGGATGATAGAAACTTAAAAATTACATGAATACTAGAAAAAATTCAATTAAGAACAATTTGATTCTTGGATGAAAGAATTTTTGTGTTGTAATTTGTTTCTACATAATTTAGAATTATTTTGTAATTAATTCTATATTTGATTTTATGGTATTGATTGTATTAATTAAATTACTTGTTAGGTAGAGTAATTTAATAGGATTACAATTAATAGAAAATCACATTTAAATATGAAATTTTAATGAAACAGGTTTACCTGAAGTTTTATGGTAAGATTCCTAGAATTTAGTTTTTCATATTTATTACAAACTGATTTTGGAAGAGGATTGGAAACTTACCCAAAATAAGTTAATCCTCATTAAACCAAATAACACAATAATAATAATAATAATAGAGAGGGGGTCCGTGTGCGTGGGGATCCGCGCATAGGCCATGTTGTGTGAATTCTAACGCAAGTGCACGTATCGCAACAAGTAATAAAGTGATAAGTAAAGATCGTTCCCACGAGGACTGTGATTACTAACTACCGAAATTAATTTAGTTTTAACTTTATTCGGACAATCAAGAATTGAAAATTTGTAACTAATGACTAAATAAATTATAGACTTAACAAAATAGAAAAATAACACAATTACAAAATTAACAAAAGATGGTAATTTAATAATAAAAAGGCTCTAGGAATTCCGATTTCACTAAGATTAATCCTATTTGAACTAGTGATTTAAATCAATTGACGCATATTCCTTACGTTGCCAGCAATTTCGCTAAGATAGATATTAATCTTTCTCAAGCATCAATAACCTATCACAATAAGCAAGCTAACTACATCTCTGTGATAACTGTGAACTTATGGAACGCATTAAGCCCTAGAAATTGAAGTGCTGCACTAGATCTCATAACTATATCTAGCTTATGACAATTTAATGATATTTTATACGTGGTCTAATTTAGTTATCACTTCTCAGTCTCAAACTAAATCACAACTCATGTAATTGTTGATCAGGCAACCACAAGCATTAAACTCAATATAAAATACTCAACGCAAATATGAAATAGTTCATCAATTAATTTAAAACCAAAAACATCAAATATTCATAATCTGGCTACATCGTAGCCCTAGAAAAATAGCTTAAAACATAATTATGAAAATAAATAAAATTCTAATTGTAACGTAAAACATGATAAAAGAGATAGAGAAAACTAGGATTTGGAGAAGAATTGGGGCAGAAGTCCGTCTCCGGATTGTTCCTCCGTCTTCAACTCGCGAATTCTCACTTTTTCCCCCTTTGGAACGTTGCTTTTCTCTCCTAAAACCAGCTGCCTCCAAAAGCTCTCTTAAACGTTTATTTCCTTCTCTTTTAACATAGGGTTTCTTCTTTTCGCGCATTTTTACAAAATTACCCTTAAAAATCCTGCGATACTCCGCAGTTGCGCTATGACTGCGCTACTTTAATTTTCAGCAATTTATCCACAAGTTGCATAAAAGCCAATCCTTTGCAATTTCTCTTCAATCTTTGCCTCAAAACTCAGTTTCTCTCTTGGAAATTACCTACAATGCAAATCAAAGACAAAACCAATCAAATTGCTCATGAATTATTCAAAAACTAACAAAGTTTAAGTGAAAAGGTATTGAAATCATAAATCAATAATACACACACCAAACACCCCCAAACTTAAGCTTTGTTTGCCCTTAAGCAAAAGACACAACTAAAGAAATAAACAAACTAAAACTAAAGACTCAACACAAAATAACTCATGAAAGCAATGCTGTAGGATAATAAATTTTTCACGGCCTCAGTAGTTTTTTCCCAACTCAAGAGGTAACTTTCAATCATAAGCATGAGAAATAATAACTTCACATAAGTTGCATTTTACTTCAAATCCCCCAAGTGAGTGTGTGAATAGCCTATATCCTAATCAATTGTACCCAGATGAGTTTATGCAAGTTAAGTGAATCATCAATATAGATATTTTATTTTCAATCACTTAGGACCTCATAGGCTTACTTTTCATGCCACTCTCCACTAATGTAGGTTAATCATAGCATTAGAGATCAATAGGACTTTACATTTGGTTGCAACGTGTGGCAAGGGTCAAGGTAGGATAATGGATATAATATAAGGCTAAACTACCTGCAAGCATACAACTATTCGAGGATGTTCAATGGATCACATGCCAATTCTACTTCTTACCACCAAAACTATTCAACATATCTCTTTTCTTTCATTTCACTTCTTCAACAGTCATTCAAAACATTTTAAAAAACACAGAGTCCACACTCCCCCAAACTTGCATTTTGATATTAACTACAAGGAATGTGGTTGTTCTCTTTTCTTTTTATTTTTTTCTTTTGTTTTTCTCAATATTTCTTTTTTTTTTTTTTGAAACAAAACAACACATCACCAAATCATCAAACCTCCCATCATTCAATACAAAATATGGCTCCATATAATCATCCTAGAACAATCATATGTTACAGGTAGGAGGGTTATAATATGAGGAAATCAACTTGACAAGTTAAGGAAGATATTGTAAGTTGCATAAGAAAGAAAAGGCTAATTAAGCTCAAAAGGGTGGACTAGGGATATTCAATTATTACAATGGTTGGCTTGAAAGGCTCAAACGATCCAAAGATGGCCTAAATCATTTCTCTAATGCTATGCAACCTAGGATTTCGCCTCGAGTGACAATCAAACAAGTTCTAAAGTCCTATACTCTTTTTTTCTGTTCACTTAAACTCACATAAACCTTCTCTAAGTATCAACATAACTAGGCGAGGCTAAGTGCGCAATATGTGGGGATTTTCCATAAAACAAAACTATGCTTCAGTCAACTATCCTCATCACTATCGTGTCATTCATACGCTACTCATCATCGGCTTATTTCTTATCTTTTCAACATCACTTTCAAATTTTTTTCAATTTTTCAAATTTTTTCAATTTTTTTTAGCACTAAATGAAACAAATAATAAAAATAATAATAAAACTGATGAAAAGAAAACACATAAAACAAGAAAACACTTAAAACAAATATGAAAAGAAAAAGTACGCAAACAAACAAGTAAACACCACCCCCAAACTGAGAAAGAAACATTGTCCTCAATGTGAAAACATGAAATTAAAGCAACCAGAGGACTTCCCTGAGTAGTATCGTCGTCGATGTGAGCCCGAGGTGGTACTGCATCTTTGGCGGCATGGTGATTCCTTTTTTCTTTTTCTTTTTCGTTTTTTTTTTTCACGTCACTGTAGACGCCAACGTAGCTGCGCCATTTTTTAGTGCAACAACGCTATTTCAAAAACATAACTTCAAACAGTGCTAGCGTAGCGGCGCTTCTTTTAGCGCAACAGCACTACTGCTTGTTTTTTTTTTTTCGAACGTCAATACAAAGGACGCCAGCGCAGTAGCGCCATTTTTTAGTGCAATAGCGCTATTGCAAAAACGTAACTTTTAAGGACGCCAGCGTAGCTGCGCTAGAATTTAGCGCAACAGCGCTACTGCACAATATTATTTCTTCTTGTTTTCCTCTTTCATGCACGCAACCTCTTCACTTTAAACACGAATTTCTCCCAATTTTCTCCTCTAAATAACTTGGTAGAACCTCTCATTGCCTTAGCTTCCCCCAAACTAAGTCTTCAACCTATCATGACAATAAAAATCAACAATTAACTTCAACAACTATAATTTAAAAAATAACTAAAAACAACTAACTATTGAATCAAGAAAAAGTCAGAAACGTTGGGTTGCCTCCCGAAAAGTGCTTGTTTTAACATCGATAGCCCGACGGAGCAATTTTTTCATGATGAGTTGAGGTGGACAACGGTCTTGTGTTTATCAAACTCATCATCTCAATAAATCTTCAACTGTTGTCCGTTAACCTTGAATGTTCATTTCTCTGAATAGTTTACTTCAACAGCTCCATAGGGAAACACATTTGTTACAACAAAAGGGCCAGACCATCTTTATTTTCGTTTTCCAGGAATCCTTGGTTTATGAAAAAGTACTTGTTGCCTAGGAAAGAAATTTTTTCCCGAAATGGGTTTGTCGTGCCACTCTTTTGTCATCTCCTTGTAACTTCTTGCTTTCTCATTCACTTTATCACCTAATTCTTCTAGCTCATTCAATTGCAACAATTCTTTCTCACCCGTTGCTTGCACACCCATGTTTAGTTGTTTAATAGACCAATATTCCTTGTGCTCCAATCCCCCCGAAACAAAAGAATTATCTTTTAACAAGCTCACCTCCAAGGGATCCAATTGACCCCCATGGTTACACCCTATAGCTTTTACGGCATCAATGCGCAAACAACTGTCGCTAGCTTCTGGGTACTTGTACGCTTTGAACACATTAAAGGTTACCTCTTCATCTTGTACTCGTAACCTAAGTTCACCATTTCGAACATCAATAAGTGCTCCTCCAGTTGCAAGGAAAGGTCTTCCAATAATGATAGGAATTTCCTTGTCTTCCTCCATATCAAGAACTATGAAATCTACAGGAAAAATGAATTTATCAACTTTGACGAGCATATCTTCAATTACTCCTCTAGGGTGCTTTAGCGAACGATCAACTAACTGTAGTGTTACAGTTGTAGATCTTGCCTCTCCTAAACCAAGCTTTCTGAAAATAGACAAAGGCATTAAATTAATACTAGCACCTAAATCACACAAAGCTCGCTCAAAAACAACATTGTCAATTTCACATGGAATAGTAAAACTCCCGGATCCTTGAGCTTTTGTGGTAGCTTCTTCTGTAGGATTGCGCTGCACTCTTCAGTAAGTGCAACTGTCTTATAATATCCAAGCTTTCTCTTATTTGAAAGGATGTCCTTCATGAACTTCACATAACTAGGCATCTGTTCAAGTGCAACCGCGAATGGAATATTGATGTGAAGTTTCTTGAAGACTTCAAGAAATTTAGCAAATTGCTTATCAAGCTTATTTTTCTGCAATCGTTGAGGGAATGGCACAACTACATGTGGCTCATTCATAGGTTGTGGATGAGCTTCTACTTTCTCTTTATCTTTTGCCTTATTCTTTGCTTAACTTTTTTCAACCTTTTTAGTTTTCACTGGCTCCTCTAACTCCTTGCCGCTTCTCAAAGTAATCGTTTTGCAATGCTCCATGCTATATTTTCTAGGATTCACCTCTGAAGTGCTAGGTAAACTTCCTTGTTGCCTTTCAGAGAACATTGTAGCCATTTCGCTCAACTGAGCCTCTAAATTTCTGATTTGTGCAGACTGGTTCTGAAAGTTTGTCCTTGTTTCATTCATGAATTGACTCTGCGAAGTCGCCAAATGAGCCAATGCATCCTCCAACTTCACCTTCTTCTCTGTTGGTGGGTTGTTTTGCTTAGGCTGCAACACATTCTGATTATTTATCCAGGAGAAATTTGGATGATTACGCTATGCTGGATTATATCTGTTAGAGTACGGATTGTGCTGCTGCCCATTAAAATTCCCCACATACTATGCTTGTTCTGATGTGCCTTGCGCAAATGGATTTCCAACTTGACATTCTGTACTATGATGTGAAGCACAACAAAACTCACACACCACTGTCGCCTGAACAACATTAGCAGTCATTTGATTATTTTGCAACTGTTTCGCGAGATTGTCAATTTTCGCTGTCAAGGCGGTTATGGCATCAATCTCATGAATTCCAACTGTCTTTTTTGGTGCGACTCTCTTGCTTGACCACTGCTTGTGGTTCAAAACAATATCCTCTAGCAACGCATAAGCTTCATCTGCTGTCTTGTTCATTAAAGCTCCTCCTACTGATGCATCTATCAAAGTTCTTGTGGAGTTAATTAACCCATTGTAAAAATTATGAACTTGCATCCACCTTAGTACACCATGATTAGGATACTTTCTCAACAACGCCTTATACCTCTCCCATGCTTCACATAGAGTTTCTCCTTCATGTCGCGCAAAATTATTGATTTCTATGCGCAGCTTCGCTGTCTTTCCAGGTAGGAAAAATCTTGACAAAAACTTGTGCACCAAATCCTCCCAAGGAGTGATTGAATTTCAAGGCAGCGAGTTCAACCAGTCCCTAGGTTGATCCCTTAAAGACAAAGGAAACAAGCGAAGTCGCAGAGCTTCATCAGTGACTCGATTGTACTTAACTGTTCCACAGACTTCTAAAAAATTCACTATGTGCTGGTCAGGATCTTCAGAAGGCAGTCCATGGAATGGAATATTCTGAATCAACTGCAGCGTCACTGTCTTCAAGTCAAAATTATTCGCCTGAATCGCTGGCCTTCTAATCACAGGTTGAATTCCAGTGGGTAGCAAAGCATACTCTCGCAGTGTTCTAGGCGGATTTTCCTGATTATTTCCTTCTTGTGCTACCACGATGTCAGCCATATTTCCTTGCAAATGATGGGTAGTTATAGTAGCTCTTTTCTCCTTTTTGTTCTTCCGACAGGTTCGTTCTATCTCAGGATCGAAAGACAACAAATTGCTATCTCCCAACTTTCGTATACACCTAAAGGAATATGTTCCTGAAACACACGTAACGAAAATAAGAGAACAAAACAAAATAAAATAAAATCCAAAGTAAAATCAAAGTTATTTCACTCTGGAAGTAGACTTATAAGTGATGTCTTGGGCGGATGCTATTGGAAGACAATCTTGTTACTTAGAGATTTGTTTCAAAGATAATCTTATCATGTTCTAGACTATTTATAGTTTTAAATTTTGATAATTGTTTTAAAGTACTGTTTTGATAACTTTCAAGTATTTTATTCATTTAATGGAAGTTTTATTCAAAGTCTGGAAGTGTGCATGGTTTTTGTCTTATCTCTATTTCCGATATGCAGTTATTCTGAAATTTTCTAATCTCTTTTATATAGATTTTGTTCACTATAAACCAGTACTTGTGAGACTTATGATTAAGGTTATATGAACCTAGATAGGTTCAGAGTCTGGATTGAGGATGAGCCCGTAGGCTTATTAGATCTCAAACCACAGGCTCAAGATGAATCTAGTTTGAAAGGAAATATGTCCGAAAGGTCATATTCTTCATAAGGCATAGGACAAGGAAGGTTTGGATTAGTGCACATTGGTGTATATGGTGGATCCATGAGTACACCATATCAAGAAGGAATAGTCCTTTTGGGTGAGTTCGGTTGGTAATCATGTACAACAGAGATTGTGTCTTAGTAGGTTACACCAGTCATTCCTCAAAGGAATAAGTGTATCTAAGAAACAAAATCGCACTCATAAGATATGAGAATATCCATGTTAGGTTGCAAAACTCCACTCATATCAGGATTGAGTATTATTAAAATAGCCACACGGATCTTGACAACAAGTACCTTCAAGATCAGTACTCAAGATCCCTTAAAACATGTGATTATGCTGGAAAGCCCAGTATAAGGCATATTTACATGTGGGGCGTCTGGCTTGAGTGTTGAACTGCTTAGTTTCCAGGTTGAGGTTATAAGTTCGAGATGTATAGTTTCAATGAATCATTCTAGAAGAACAAAAATAGAATTTCCATCATTCTAATAAGCAAGGGGTACTAATAAGTATTTTGTTAAGAAACTTGGAGAATGATGGTATGATCCATTTATGAGGGATTATGTTCAGAAGTTATAAAAGTTGTAGTTTTTTGGAACTTCTACCTTACCTTCATCAGTGTGTAAAATAGAAATTTTCTTAAAGTACCATAGAGCCTCATTGTAGTGGGAAACTAAGGAAACAATCAGACTAACTTGGAAGTCTCTCAAGATAGTTTCCATGCAAGATTGTCTTATCCACTAAGAATGATGAAATAATGACTCAGTTATTGTTATTGAATTTCTTTTGTCTAGAATCTTGTAGTTATACTTAGACAAGGGTAGGACCCTTAGTGTAACAAGAATACAACAAAGGGATTAATGGACAAGGACAGTAAGAGTAGTGATGAAAATGGTACACTCTTATGAGAGTATTAGTCATGTGGAGACTTTCACACTAGTAGCCCTACTATAGTTCATAAGAAGATCTCTTAGCCATTGCTAAATGCAGAAACTTGGCTGATAGATGTCAAGGTCATATTCCTTAACCGAAATCTTGACAACATTTCGAACTAGACGAAATCCATTACAAAAGGCAAAAACATCTTTAAAGGAACAGTCGAAGTCGTTGACTTTGAGCGAGGTTTTGGTGGATGTTATACTTTGGAAAAGGAAATAGCTAAACTATTTAGATATACATCTTTAGAAGTTTGACTGACTTCTTAAAGATTTTATGTAATAGACCTGCTATATGTTAGCTATGTTCTAGGGGTTAATCTCCTTTGAGATTACTAGAATGAGATACTAGTATAGGCCTAAGGTACATATATTAAGAAGGAACATATGGCTAATTTTTAGTCAAATTCAGGACAATCTCACTTGGTAGTAGGAAAGCATACATTCTAGTATCTTTGGGGAACAAAAGCTTGTATGTTATTCTACCAAGATAAATAATACAATAAAGTACTTAAGTAGAGATCGTGGAAAGGCAGGGTTCACTGAGAGAAGTTTTATTATTCCAGGAATTCTTTTATAGAAGGGTTTTAATGATGGAATTGTCTTTGCGACATCTCTTAGCTAATCCTCTTACAACGACTTTTTCGAAGAAAGGTATTTTCTATAGACATTGAGTCAGTGAGGGTTAGACTGTGCTATTTGGTGCAAGTGGGAGTCTATTGGGATTGGTATGCCTAAAAGACTGATGCATTCGAGGTCGGCAATATAAAAGTGTGCAAATTTGACCAAGTTTTAATAACCCGCAAGTGCACAGATCACGTAGTGTAGTGTGCTCTAAGTGCGAAATCGTATCCACAAGGAAACTCGTAAATTAGTTAGTGAAATAGTGTGTGAAGTGTTAAAGTAGAACAGTAACAATTTGTGAAAATGAGTTCGAGTATCGTGCGAAAAATGTAAACTAAGTTAAACTAACTAAGGTTTTGGAAGAATACGAGGGAAATGAATCTAGGGGGCCGGATAAGTAATAAGGCAGTTAATCTAGGCTCGATATTCAAGATTTTCTAATTCTATGCAATGGATAGGTCTATGAGTTTAAACCCTAACTAATTTCCTTAGTCTAATTAAAGTTCCAATTACTACATTTGTTATAGGTGTCATTCCATCTACAAGTCCGTTATATAGTCGTAGTATGGATTTGTCCTTATAACCTAGTGTAATCGATCTGTTTCAAGTAAGTAATTAATAACTCCTCAAATTGAGACTAAGGTATAACCTATAGTCTTATGGAATCTATGGTCCAACCTATAGATTCACTATTTAAAACATGAGTATATATGGCACGAAAGTAAAAAAATCATAACGTCTACTTAAAAGCATTACGTATGAAAGACAATGTTGAATTAATACAAGCTATATATTGCATACAAATTAAATTAACCGAATCCAAAACCATAGATTAAAAGATTGTCATTTACAATATCCTCCCCTAGATAAAAGCTCTACTCAGACATAATAATAAATACAAGTTGTACAAATAAGAGAGTCAATAAAGGCTCCTCGATATGACGACTTTGTATTTCTGATTTCAGAAATTTGAGTAGAGGTTTGTCGCAAAATACCTATTCAGGGGGAATTTTTTCCGAATAAGAGCTACTTGGACAGATTTTCCCCCGAGTAAGAGCTTTACTAAAAAGCTACTCGGACAGAATTTTTCCCATGTTCTATAAATACTACTAAATTAAACTAACTAAATAATTAAACTAATATTTAAAACTAAATTAAATTCTAAAAATAATATTTAAAATAAAATAAATTACAAATTCTTCATCCGGTGAGAGCTTATTTATAGCCAAATTTTCAGAGGCACGCTCGAGCGCCCTTTTGAGTGCGCCTATTTTCCTTTGTTGGATGTGCGACACGTGGCTTTCTAGAACCTGGTAGAATTTTTTGGATTGGGCACTCGAGCGTGTTTCTGGTGGTCAAATCATATTGCATCATTTGTCATCCACATGGACCAATCAGAGAACTTGGGTGGTGGAGAGAGGGGCGCTAACTCTTCTGGGGGCTTGAGCGCCCTTTGCTGACTTTTTTTGTTCTAATTTTGACTTTGACCAAGGTGTTGACCGAGACGTTTTAGGGTATTTATTAGCATTTTGAGTCTAATTACGCGCTAGTTTCAGCCAGATTTATTCTCTACGGGCTCCATTCATCCAACAATTCTCATGTCTTCTCGCTCTCAGCTTCTTGACTTGCGATTTGAATTGTTTCGGGTCTGATTTGTCACTTTTCGGTATCATCCTACATTGCATCAAAAGTCTATAAGTGTTTGCATTTATTCCTAAGTGATAATGCAAATGTAGTACAAATACAGTGGTTTGAGTGCTGCAAATACAGTCACATCAATATTCCCAAACCTAAACATTGCTTGTCCTCAAACAAGACTATTTCCAAAACATATTGAAAGTGAAACTTCTTTTACAAGTCAAAACAAATGAAAACAATCTATCTTATCATTTAGTCAAATTTTTTCCAACATGAAACATGAAAAGTATAATTCACTATCTTTAACCAATTCATCAGTTAATGATAAACATGATAACAGAACCATTACATAGTTTTCACAAATAGATATTTTTTTTGGAAATGAACTAATGATTGCTTCGGAGTATATATTTTGAAGTAAACTAAGCAAATTAAGTTCAATCAAATCTCCAACTTTCAAGTCATGCAAACAGATCAGACTTTGATATTCTTGCCTTATTTGTAATCAAACTATTGATCATGTCTTAACCCTTCTTGCATTTGTCAGAAAAATATAAAAGTACAACTTTATTACTATCTCTTTCTAGTGCTCAGCTTCATTTGCTTTCTGGATATCCCATGTAGCGTGCTTTAAGGCCAACAATCCGCAGCCAATTGACCGAGGTTGCCAGGTTTTAAAGGGACCCCTACATGCTTTAATCACCCGAGATATCTAGGCTTGAAACCTTACACTATAGCACATATCCCAAATTACAATATCTAGGATAGCGGTGTTTAAGATATTTATAACATATTTACAAGATAATTCTATCAAAAGTAAAGGTATGTACATATATTTTTTTTTATTTATCTATTCCATATACATATAAACATGATAGTGCAACAGACATAATGTACAAACATGACATAAGGGTTCAGGTTTCAATCACAAGAAGTTCTCATAACAAACGGTAATCATATCTCAATCCTTTTGATTTAGCAAACCCATCAATTTGAAGAAAAGAAGAACATATAGGTTTACTCATGAATACAGTAACCCAAAGTTTTTCTTTCAGAGTTTCCTCATAGTTTTTCACAGTACATAGCTAACAACACAGGTTCTCAAATCATCTAAATCATCTTCCTTTAAACAAGTAATGTAGCAAAATACTCTTTCTCATGAACAAAAATGGTGTATTTCTTGCATGTTTTGAAAAATACTATCATGAAATATACGCACCTCGACACCGAAACTTTGCTTGTCTGAAAGCAAATAGCAATATAAAACAGTGAGAGTGTGATATGCAAGTAATAACACAATGACAAATACAACATCCCCAAAACTATGGTTTGCTTACTATACAGCGCATATTGATCAGGTTCAAAAAGGGAAATGTAGCAAGGAAAGATATCACCTGATATGAAACATTTCTATACTGATGTCACAAATGTGTCTACTATCTTTGTCAAAAGATGAATCATTCTATATTTCATTGAAGATTAGTAGACAAAGTATTTACATATTATCATCAATACAACAAAAAAATAGTTAGTTAATCTATACAAAATTGTATAAGAGGGAGATCAAAAAGAATTATGGGCAAGGAAAAGAACTACAATACTAAAACAAATAAGTAAAAAAGGACTAGCTTTTCCAGAGGTTTCTGTGCTCACGACATCTAGTACTTTCCTTTGGGACACTAAAGCCAAAGCCAGTTTCACAGGGTCAAGGGTACTACAGTGGGGTTTTACGTCACAGACGTTACGTTTGGTGTATGATCACACTCCTAACTACCTTATCAAGTAATACCCAATAAATCCAAACTACAGTAAGTTGGTGGAACATATAGTGACCATTAGAAGAATAACAACTGTACCTATATAAATGTTCCTCAAGATTACAACCCAAACTACCTAAGGATGAAGAAAGATTCACAAGGTAAACGATAGAAATTAACAAACATTAAAGAATTGAAAAGAACTCTAGGTTGCCTCCTAGTAGCGCTAAGTTTAATGTCTTCAACAAGACAATTGTGCTGAGTTTAATGCCATCAGCTTAGCAGAATCCCTTTTTATGGAAGATAGTCAGGGTCTCGAAGTTCTACAGATTCAACTTCATGAGGGACCGTATTTGGACTGAATGCATGTTTCAGTTGTTGACCATTGACTGTGAGGACTCGCCTATCTGTGAGGTGCTTAATCTTGATAGCTTCAAGCAACTAATAGTGTCCATCCCACCTTGTTCTTAATTTACCCTGGAAGAACTTTAGTTTGGAGTTAAACAACCAAAACTTATCAAAAGGAGATTAAGTTTTTCTTAGAATAAACTTATCATGAAGTTTCTTCATTATATCTTTGTAGAGTTTGACATTATCATAAGCTTTGAAGCAAAGTTCTTCCAATTCATTTAATGCTAATCTTCTACCCTCACCTGCCTGGTGCATATCAAAGTTTAGGGCCTTAGTCGCCCAATAAGCTTTATGCTCAAGTTCAACAGGGAGGTAGCAAACTTTTCCATATACCAACCTGTACGGGGACATGCTGATGGGATTCTTAAAAGCAGTATGGTAGGCCCACAATGCGTCATGTAGAAGAATTGACCAATCTTTGCGATCGAGCCTAACTGTTTTCTGAAGAATTGACTTGATCTCCAAGTTTGACACTTCCACTTGTCCACTTATTTGTGGGTAGTAAAGCGTCGCAATCTTATGACAGACATAATATTTTTCAATAAGGCTTTCAGTGTCCTGTGACGGAAATGCTATCCACCGTCACTAAGTAGTACTCGTGGTACCCCAAAACGAGAAAAAAATGTTCTCTTTTATGAATTTGACCATGACTTTGTAGTCATTGGCTCGAGTTGCCACTACTTCTACCCATTTAGACACATAATAAATGCCTACAAGAATATAGGTATACCCTGAGCAATGAGGAAAAGGTCCCATGAAATCTATACCCCGACAACAAATATTTCATATACGAGAATGGGTGATATAGGCATCACGTCTCTTCTTGTGATAGACCCAGTTTGTTGACATCGAGAACAACTCTTACAAATTTGCTGGGCAGCTGTGAAAATAGTGGGCCAAAAAAACCCACATTGTAGGACTTTGGCAGTAGTTTTCTTGCCTTTAAAATGGCCACCACATGTTTCAGAGTGATAGAATTGGAGCATTCTGTCAAACTCGTTCTTAGGTATAGATCTCCTAATGACTTGATCGACATAAATTTTGAAAAGATAAGGGTATTCCCAAATGAAATACTTCACTTGTGCCATAAAACGTTCATTTTCCTTTTTACCCTAGTGAGTTGAAAACTCTTGGGCAGTTAAATAATTGACAAAGTGGGCATACCAACAGGTCTGATGTGAGATAGCAAAAAGTTGCTCATTAGGAATCGTATCTTTGAAAGACAGATAGTCAATAGGATAATCATGAACAAGACGTGATAAGTGGTCGGTAACAGAATTCTCACTTCTTTTTTTGTCCTTGATCTCGAGATCAAACTCTTGAAGTAGTAATAACCAACAGATTAAATGGGGCTTTGTATCCTGTTTTGTCAGTAAATACTTCAAAGTTGCATGTCTGTGTAAATTATTACATTCGATCCAAGGATATATGATCTGAATTTGTCAGAGGAGAAGACTACAACCAACAATTCCTTTTCAGTGGTTGAGTATTTCTTTTGAGCTTCATCTAAAGTTTTGCTAGCGTAATAGATCACATTTGGCATCTTATCCCGACGCTATCCTAAAATAGTTCCCACTCTATAGTCAGATGCATCAAACATTATCTCAAAAGGGATGCTATAATCAAGAGGCTAGATGATTGGGGCAAAAGAAAGCAAGGATTTTAGTTTCTCAAAAGCTTCAAAGCACTTGTCATCAAAATTGAATTAAGTATCATGTGCTAAAAGATTTGAGGGCGGTTGAACAATATGGCTAAAATCTTTGATGAAACGCCGATAAAAACTGACATGGCCAAGGAATGAATAAATGTGACGCACCGTCTTTGGTGCGAGTAGCTTTTCTAATATCTCGACTTTAGTTGGGTCTACATGGATACCATCCTGTGAGACAACATGGCCTAGTACTATTCATTGTCTAACCATAAAGTGACTCTTCTATTAACTTAGAACCAGATTCATTTCAACATATCGATCTAATACTCATGAAAGGTCTGTGAGGCATTCTTCTAGGAACTTTTCGATCATATCAAAGAAAAGGGTCATCACACATCTTTGAAACGTCGCAGGTGCGTTGTAAAGATCTAAAGGCATACACCAAAATGCAAAGGTCCCATAGGGACAAGTGAAAGTAGTCTTCTCCTAATCCTCAGGGAATATTGGGATTTGATTATATCCTGAATACCTGTCCAAGAAGCAGTAGTAACCTTGTCTGGCTACTCTATCTAAGAGTTGGTTGAGGAAGGGTAAAGGGAAGTGGTCTTTCCTAGTCTTGGAGTTAAGCTTTTTGTAATCAGATGCATCAATTGTGGGACAATCAGAGGCTTCAGGGAAAAGTGTTGTTACTTGATCGATCTTATTTGGATCAACAACAAAAGAAGTGGAGGCGACCAATCCTTGTGAACTGTCGCATTCAAACAAGAGTCGTTCAAGTTCTGCTATTTATTCATCAAGGGTTAAAAGTGATTGGGCAAATTCATCTATGCATGAATCAATGGCATCTAAGTGAAAGCATTTTTCTTCCTTATCTTGGTTCAACTTATTGGCTGCATCGACAACCCTCAGTTTTGTTCTCATGTTCCTAAAGGTCAATTATGTCATTCCCGTCCTACAGTAAATAATAACGTCTGTTGTTGCTAGGAATGGTTTGCTTAGTAGAACGGGAATTGTATTCTTGTTATCAGGGCCTAAGTCCATGTCTAACACAATAAAGTCAACAGGGAACAGAAAGTCTCCAACTCTAACAATAACATCCTCTACAATGCCTCAAGGTATTCTCTCAGATCTATCTGATAGTTGGAGAGTCATATTAGTTGGTGTCAACTCCCCAAGACCTAGCCTTTGATAGACTATATGGGTGATGAGGTTAACATTTGACCCTAAGTCTAACAAGGCTCTTTCTACATGTTGGTCTTTAATGAAACATGGTATTGTGAAAGCTCCTGGGTCATTGCACTTCTGAGGCAGTCTTCTAGTGCATATATTGCTAACATTCTCAGTGAGTCAGACCTTCTTCGGTATATAGGTGGTTCGCCTCTTCTTGACACATAGATCCTTCAAAAATTTTGCATAGGCTGGGATCTGTTGAATTACCTCAACTAAGGGAAGATTGATCTTTATATCCTTTAAATGGTCTAAGACGTTAAGCTGTTTAGGATCATCAATAGGTTTCGAATGGGATAGAGCTATTGGGAAAGGTGCTTGAGAGGATGGTTCAACTATTGGCTCTACCATTGGGTTTTCATTCCTACGGGAGTCATCGACATCGATGCTTAAATCCTCGATCTCAAGTTCCTCTACTTCCTCAGGAACATCCCTATTCTTTTCTTTAACCTCCTTATCTATTATTTTCCCACTCCTAAGGGTAGTCACGACCTTAGCCTGTTTTTGGATGGTCTCAGTTTGGACATTACTACATTGTCCTCGTGGATTTTTCACGGTCTGAGACGGGAGTTTACCCTTATCTCTCCTACTTATATTTTGGGCCAACTGCCCGATTTGGTCCTCATGTTTAGCAATAGACTGTTGCTGAACTTGGACTACTTGTAAGAGTTTGTCAAACTTGTCATCAAATGATGACTATGCAAGAGGAATAGCGGGGAAATTGTTCTGTTGTGCTCTAAACGGATCTTTCTAAACTTGGTAAAAACTAGGAGGGCTAAAACTTTGTGGCTTTTGATATGTCTATTGAGAGAACCGAGGCTCAAAGTTTCCTTGTTGTTTCTGATATTGTTGTTGAGGAAACTAAGGCTCTTGATTCTGTTATCTCCATGAAAATGCGGGATTGTCTCACTAGCCAGGATTATACGTGTTGGAGTAAAGATCATAATTTCTCGTATATCCTTGAGTAGCATAGACTTGTTCTTGCATGAACTCGGGAAATTGTGAACTAATTGGGCAATCCAGAGTAGAGTGATCTATTGCAAAGCATACGACACATACTTCCGAGATTTGAGGAGCTTAAGAAGAAGTAGACCCTAAAGAGATGAATTTTTCTACTTGGTGAACTAGGGCGTTGGGGGAAAGTTTTTAAGTTAAACTGTGGGCGTGTAACTAGTTTGTCTGCCAGGAAGAACCGATTCCTGGTAGGATAGTGGCCCTCCGATAGTGGCACCTCTGGAGGGTACTTTACTGTCTTGCGTTCGTGCCCAATACTAATTGGTCACTTCACTTTAGATTGAACCTTACACCTCTTTCAGTAACAGAAGGACCCCCTAAAGGGCTTTTGATATAAAAGGCCCAAGGCGAGAAAGCAGAGCTAGACCGTTCCTTCCTTCTCCCAGAAGGAAGTCTCTGAGGCTTGAGAGAAATTGTAGCTTTCTAAGCTGAAGGCGAGGAAATGAAGTAGCTCTTTCTAAGGCCGTAAGTTGGTTCGCTTTCTAGTGAGTTCATCCGTTCGTTCCTTCCCCCCAAAGGAACTCTTCTTATTCAACAAAGATCTAGCTAACAATATGTCGATTACACACTGAAGGTTGGTAAGAACTAAAGGACAATGTCCCCTAACCTAAGTGGGCTACCAGCGAAGCAACAAGTACTTGATCCGGCGGGGGTGGTTTGGTTTCATGCAAGGCCCTCGCAGCAGAAAGAGGCAGTTGTCATTTGAAAGGAGAGGCGCTTTGTATAGGGTTCCAAACTTGCCCACCCTGATGAAAAAGCCCTTTCTATTCTATCTTATTAGTAAAGCCTAAACGTCCTTATTGAAAACTAAAGCGCTAACGAGTAATTAGAAGCTACACATGTTTCTTCCTCTATTCTATCAATTCAATTTCTTTTTTATGTCCATATGTCTGCTTTAAAAAGGAAGTCAGGTAAGACACTATTCTCCTGTTTGAGAATAAACTGCTATTGAATCCACAACTAGTAAGCGCTTTTTTCAATATCTGGTGTGCTCGGAGTGAAAGCCACTTGACTGGTTGGAGAGGAGCGAAAGAAGCTCTTTACCAGCCTTAGCTTAGCTAACTTAGCATCTACTTTGTTTGTTAAATTAGAGTTGGAGTTAACCTCGAACAATGCCCTCTTTCGGGGACTGGTGGTACTCTTACTCTCTCTATCTATAGTTGTATTATGGAAAGAGTCTTCAGTTATGTTATCTATTGTACTCCAAGCTTCGTCTGTTGTGAGATTATAGAAACCTCTATTGCTCATTTTATTAACCATAATTTTATGCTGAGGTGTAAGACCTTTAAAGAAATAATGCAAGAGTTCAGGACGTTCAAAACCATGGTGAGGACACTGATTCCTAAGGTCATTAAACCTTTCCTATGATTCATCAAAGGGCTCTAATTCTGACTGAGCAAACGTCATGATGTCTGTTCACAAATTGGTAGTCTTGGCCATTGGAAATAACCTATGTAAGAATTTCTGAATAAGTTCTTCCTATGATGTGATAACTCCTGCGTCTAAATGATTTAGCCACTGTTTGGCTTTATCTTTTGATGAAAATGGGATCGGACATAATTGAATACTCTCACGACTTACATTAGGAATGCATTGAACATGCTTCCAAGAATTGTATGATGTCAGTGTGAGGGCTTTCGTTGTTTTTTTTGTAAAAGGAATGAATCATCAAAATAATCCCTGTCTTGAGCTCAAAATTGACATTGCCAAGAGCTGGTGGGGCTAAGGAAAACTCGGGATTGTAATCGCCCAGAGAGAAATATTGACGAAGAGTCATTGGTGGATTCATAGGACGATTAACAGGTTGAGCTACCAGAAGAGGTTGAAGGTTTTGAACATTTCCTTCTTGCTCTGCCATCGGGAATTGGATTCTCCTTTGTAGAGTTTTCTGGGGTTCAGGATCAAACTGGGCAAGTTTCGGATTCAAGGAACGACGCCCGTGTATACTAAATATTATATAAGTAAGTGTGGTATGAAACTACAGAAAATATGCTAAGTATATTTACAAGCTATTTTATCAAAGCATAATATAAATAGTATATTTAACAAGTATATTACAGACAATAAATAAATCACTTAAACAAGTTCACAGATACTTTAAAAACTAAACAATACCGTGCTTTCCCGGCAACGAGACCAAAAACTTGATGCGTTCGAGGTCGGCAATATAAAAGTGTGCAAATTTGACCAAGTTTTAATAACTCGTAAGTGCACTGATCTTGTAGTGTAGTTTGCTTTGAGTGCAAAATCGTATCCACAGGGAAGCTCGTAAGTTAGTTAATGAAGTAATATGTGAAGTGTTAAAGTAGAACAATGATAGTTTGTGAAAGTGAGTACGAGTATCATGCAAAAAATATAAACTAAGTTAAACTAACTAAGGTTTTGGAAGAATACGAGGAAAAGGAATCTAAGGGGCCAGATAAATAATGAGGCAGTTAATCTAGGCTCGATATCTAAGATTCTCTAATTCTATGCAATGGTTAGGTTTAAGAGTTTAAACCTTAGCTAATTTCCTTAGCCTAATTAAAGTCCCAATTACTACATTTGTTATAGGTGTCGTTCCATCTACGAGTCCGTTATATAGCCGTAATATGGATCTGTCCTTGTAACCTAGTGTAACCGATCTGTTTCAACTAAGTAATTAACATCTCCTCAAATAGAGACTAAGGTATAACCTATAGTCTTATGAAATCTATGGTGCAATCTATAGATTCATTATTTAAAACACGAGTATATATGACATGAAAGTAAAACAATAATAACGTCTACTTAAAAGCATTACGTATGAAAGACAATACTAAATTAATACAAGCCATATATTGCATATCAATCAAATTAACCAAATCTGAGACCATAGATTAAAACACAGTCATTTACAATATCCTACCCTATATAAAAGCTCTACTAAAACATAATAATAAATACAAGTTGTACAAATAAGAGAGTCAAGAAAGGCTCTCCCGATATGACGACTTTGTATTTCTAATTCCAGAAATTTGAGCAAAGGTTCGTCACAAAATAGCTAATCGGGCGGAATTTTCCCCGAATAAGAGCTACTTAGGCAGAACTTCCCAAGAGTAAGAGCTTTACTAAAAAACTACTCGAGCATAACTTCCCCCATATTCTATAATTACTACTAAATTAAACTAACTAAATAATTAAACTAATATTAAAACTAAAATTAAATTCTAAAAATAATATTTAAAATAAAATAAATTACAAATTCTTCATCCGGTGAGGGGCTATTTATAGCCAATTTTTCAAAGAGTGTGCCTTTTTTCCTTCGTTGGATGCGCGATACGTGGCTTTTTGGAACATGGTGGAATTTTCTGGATTGGGCGCTTGAGCTCCAAGAGAGGCACGCTCGAGCGCGGTTCTGGTGGTCCAATCATATTGCGCCATTTGTTATCCACATGGACCAATCAGACAACTTGGGCGGTCGAGAGAGGGGCCCTAGAGCGCCCAATAGGGCACGCTCGAGTGCCCTTTGCTGACATTTTTAGTTCTAATTTTGACATTGACCGGTGCATTAACCGAGGCATTTTTGGGTAATTTTCAGCGTTTTGAGTCTGATTATACGATAGTTTCGGCCAAATTATTTTTCTATGGGCTCCATTCATCCACCAGTTCTCAAGTCTTCTAGCTCTCAACTTCTTGACTCAATTTGGATCGTTTCAGGTCTGATTGTCACTTTCCGGCATCATTCTACATTGCATCAAAAGTCTATAAGTGTTTGCATTTATTCCTAAGTTATGATGCAAATATAGTACAAATATAGTGGTTTGAGTGCTGCAAATACAAGCACATCAAAGACCACTAGCACTTAGTCATTAGAACATCTGGATGGTTTGCAATAAGTTAATTAGTGTTATTATATTCATATGGGCATATTTATCTCTTTATGTGGATTGACATATATATATATGTGTGTGTGTGTGTGTGTGTGTGTATGAATATAAGGTCCTTGCTTCAAGGTGTGACTTAGGTGTGGGATGGTTACACCCAGAAGGTCTAAGTCATGGTCACTTGAATAAGCAAAGTAACTTTGTCCATGACTAAGTAGTAAAGTTGGGTGCTTTACTATGATAGAAGTCATAATGGAGTAAGTTTCCTTTGGACAAAGGTGATCTGCCTTGATCGTGGATTTGTTCAAGACTTATTACACTTATGCATGTGTATACATTGAACGGACCCCGTAAGTGTGAGCTCTGATTATATACTATCTAAAAAAGAGTTCACATAAACCTACAAGCTTCTAAGTAGACCATAGCTCTTAATCTTGAGCATATATGGATGAACCGACGAAGTTGAGTGTATACACTTTGATCCATTATGGGTGTGGTCTTAATAGTTAGATCATCTACTCTGTGGTTTAGGTATATAGGACTTGATTAGAAGGGACATGCATATGCAATAAGAAGTCTATACATTAATCACTCTCTTAGAATGATCCAAGCTAGATCATCATGAATCTGTGGCCGTAGTAACACTTGAGGTGTTGAATGTTACACTTAAGGGTAGCTCCCTTAGATAAGTGGATAACTTCAAGAGGATGGTTGGATTGTGGATCAGAGGTTCTAAGGAGACAAGATGTAGTCAAAGAGGTGATAGTACACTTCGGGAACATGTCTTTGGCTATGAGTGAGTACGAAGGGGCATTATGGTCAGTATAATACTTAGTTGGTCAAAAGACAAAGTGTCGTGTATAGATTGACTAACTCATGTACTTACAGTAATTATCCTTGAGTGCAGCCAATGTCTTTTAGTAGAATAGACTTGGTTGAGATGGTAAAATATTGTTAGGAGACTAGCGAGAATAGTTTATTCATTTCCAGAAGAAATGTTAATTATGTATTTGGTCTCTCTTCTAGCCATCTACCTTGTCAAGTATCTTAACTTAGTTAAGATATATTATTTTGAGAGATGATGTAATCCTTTAACGGTTAGAATCAAAGTAGACTTTCCATTTTGGGAAGAAGTTTATATTTTGAGAATTGTCAAGATATTGGATTATGTAATTAATTGGTTAATTAAAGTATAGAAGACTGCTGAGATATTTAAGATAAATTTTCCACTGTTGAAAAATTAGATTATTCTTAAATAGCAATTTGGATTTAGACTTTTAGAATTGATCAAGGAGTATTTAATTTATTGGCAATTAGATATTTAAAAATAGACTTTCTATTTTATGGAAATGAATGTTTATTTATTGTCAGGATTAAATGAAATTGGAGCAATTTGCTGAACCAAGACCATGGCTTATAAGCCAAGGCTGGACGCAAGAGGTAGAACCCACCTACCTTAGGAAAATCGGCCAAGGGATGAAAAGAAGGGAGAAGGAGAAAAAATAGGAAATTACTTGTGGAAGAGATTTGGACTTTTCTATGACCAAATCCCACATCGGAATTTCAGAATTTTTTCTCTAGATCTTCTGCCTATAAATAGACATTTTCTCTAACTCTGAAAAATGCTCTACACACCATCTCTTCTAAGAGTTCTCTTCTATCTCTCTAAAGTAAGCTTTGCCCTTGTGAAATAACTCAATTCTAGTTTATATGTTTTGGTTTAGCAAAATCTAGTCCCACAACTAAATTATACTTTAGAAAGGTGTTAGTCATAGATGAGAAGATCAAAGTAGAGGAGTGGAAGAAATATCTCCCAGACTTGTAGATTAAGTTGGTTGGTGTTCTTGCATCATTTTTCGTGAGAGGTATGCCTAGATCCTTGTTTCAATTGGGAATTAAATTGTAAAATATTTTTGGTTTTACCATTACATGTTTAATCGCAGTAAGATCCTACATGATTGTTTTTGCCATGTTTATAGAAATTTTTGAATATGAATCATATAACCTAACCACGTTTTCCTTTATTCTACTTTTACCTTTTGTACTTTAGAAGCGTGATCAATGGCTTAAGATCCAATAGATCCAGGGACCTATTCTAAACAATTCTCTAAAGTTTGTTTAGATTAACCTAAACACAAATGGCACAAAATAGATAGGAGAAAAACTTCTCTTTTTATGTACTTGACTATATTAACTCAGTGTTATGCAGTGATATTATTAGAAATAATCGAAGAATTTTACTATTTGCATATTTTCCAAAAACATGGATCCATTCAAAAGAAATATGAATATCCAAATTAACTATTACGATACTGAAAACAAAGTTCATTGCAAATCAGGAAAAACTTACAAAACATTATTCAAATATTATCTATTTTTGAAAACAAAAAATAACATTTCCCATTGTATATGCCCATATGTTGGTCGTTATGCCTCCTTGCAGTTCAAAATCTAATCTAAACCATCTTCTTGGTGCCTTGAAACCTCTACGAAGAATTGCATTCAACATTAGTGATGCCTAAGTCTACTATTCACGAAGAAGTAGAATCTACCACTGAAAGAGTTTCAACTAGAAAGAAAATAGAGGTACATGTCTCCTCCTTGGCTAGGTACATAAGGTCTAATCTTCTTCTAGTGCCTTACACAGAGTCACACTTGAAGCAGTTTCATCGGGGCATATTACCATCATTCTTTTACTATTTATAATCTACATAGTTGTAGGATTTCAGAGTGCCCTCTACTACCTGAAGTTTCTCCATCACATGTGATAGGCAGATATCTATTTTGCCCTCATAATAGCAGTACTTTAAATGAGCAAAGGATTCGAGTAGAGTTTCCAGTATCATTTCCACTTGGCTCAGGTCATCAAATTCTGCACCAAGGACTCTGGTTGCATCCAAGTATTATGCCATTTTGAGTACATGCTCTATGACGAATGCCTATTCATCCATTTTAGTGCTCATGATAGCTCTCATAGCAGCTTGCCAAGTTGGACTGCTATTTTCAGCAAATGTACCTTCCAAGTAGTTCATGATATCTTTAGTAGTTTTCATCCCTTCAATTTGGACCTGGAGAACTTTTGACATGGAAGATATCATGTAGAACCTAGCCATATTATTGGCTCTCTTCTATTGTCTTCCAAAAGTCCACTCTTTCAAAGTTGACTCAGGGGTGATGATAGGGCATAGTTGAAATAAAATATGGTCATAACCTCTGGCAGTGAGTATCATAATCAAATTTCTTTTCCAATCATAATAATTTGAGCCAATCAATTTATTCTTAAGCAAAATACTGATAGGTGGGACAGAAGAATCAACTGACATATCTGGATATTTACAAACAGTTTAATTAGTCTAATGAGTTATTTGATATGCATGCAAATAAATAATTATTAAAGGAAAGTAAACATTCATACTTTTGACATCTACTTCAGTTGAAAACTCACTCTAATATAATCTTGCTAAGTCTTAGTAAAGAGACTACGCTTTAAAGAGAACGACCCACACGTAGGTAAGCTCAAAATAGCTCCTACTATTAGCATAGACCAAAATGGAAAGTCTTAGGATTATTTCCTAAATCCTTCTCCCACTTGATATTTTGATATGTAAGGGTTTTATAAACTATAACTATGTCTTTTTAATTTGATCCTTAGTTTTAATCCAAGCAAACCTAGCCCAAAGACCTTTGCTTATATAAACAGTTTTAAATTACAATAGATATACACCTTTTAATTATAACTATGTCTTGCAATTTGACTTTAGTTTTAATCTAAGCAAGCTCAGTCCAAAGACCCTTGCTTTAAAACACCTTTACATTTGAATAGTTATAACTTGATTCGAGTTTAGGTGAGGCCACTTAGGATAGTCTAGGCTAACTAAATCACTTAGGTTTATACTAGGCATTTAATCCTAAGTTAATTCACAATCTCTAGTTCTAATTGAACTAGTTCTAGATTATGATATAATTAGTCTTACCTAAGTTGAATTAATTGGATTTAGCTCTTTTAAAATCCTAGTGGTTGGCCATGTTACTATATGATATGCAGTCATATGATATATTTAATAAAATAAGAATATAAACATCTATGACAAAAATAGTAACTTCTAAAAGCAAACACTTTCCACTTTTGATGGCTTCCTGTTTGCGACTTTTCCACAATCATACATTTGACCCCAAATGTATGTGGAAATATCTCGTGCCTCCACATGGACTTTGAAATTTGTCTTTTGCACCCCATCAATCTTTCAAATTGCACATGGCACCCAAAACTTTGTCTTGATTGCAATCTGACCCCAATCGAACCATCTAGTACAAAATTGATTTGGAATTTGGACTACCATGGCTCACCATCACCCATGACTCCTAGGGTGAATAGCCATGATCCAAAAACACCAAATACAAGCCAAAAAACCCTGGAATAGGATCAATGCCAGCCACCATTCCTAACATTTTCTTTATTGACTATTCTAACAATTCTGCGAATCGATTGCAACATCTAGCAAACTAATACTGTTACAATCATTCTTATACTCCATATGGAGTTTACAATCATAATTCTAAGAAATAATCTAACTATTACAATAGTTGGATAAACCACCAACTCAAATAATTAGATTACAACCATGTTGAAAAATTTAAACATCCACACGATTTCATGAAATCGAGCCATCAAAACTGGATTTCTTTATACTGCAACACATATATTAGTTCTTCATACAACACACATTAAAGCCACACAAAAATCATGTACAAACAGACCTTAATCAGCCCTAGGCAGCCCGCCAACCAAGGGCTTTTTCTAACACGTGATTTCTATCGATTCTATCTTTTAAAGCATAATTTTCTTGACCTGCTCTGATACCACATGAAGGAGTGTGGATCCTAAGGCTATTAAACATTTAATTACAGTTTATATTGAGTTCATAAACAATAAATGGCAGCCAATAATCCACAAGAGGAAGAATACACGAAATCATGTTAAAAACAACATCGAAATCGCTATCTTGTGCTATAAATTAATTGTATATGATTTTACCTCTATGTTGGAGTCAATCCACAACACTCACACATTTAGAGGACTATGGAATTACTGGAAAAAATTCTCCCAAGGCCGTGTATCACCACCACGCACAAGGAACCCCAAAGCCTTATCCCCTATTCCACTTCCTTGATCAATGGTTAAAAAAAAATGGGTTTTCTTTCTGCTTATTTTTCTCCTCTTGGCCATGTATCTGTGTGTATGTATGGGTGTGTGTCTCTGTAGCTTTTGATAGTGTGGAATAGAATGATGATATAGATGAAATTCCTAAGGGGTTTAAGAGATAGAGAGGTCTAATTGCATTAGGAGTCCATACCTTGAATATCTCTTAAATTATCTTAAAGATAATTACCATTATCTTCTTAATTTAAATTCAAGATATTATCTTCTCCTAAAAACTCTCTCCCACACGCCCTACACCTTTATCCACACGCAAAGCACATGTCATTTGGACATTAGATGCTAGGACAAACATTCTTGTCTTAAAAATGTTTCTTGTCCTGATATCCTGTCCTTTCTAAATCGAGCTACATGTTTCCAAATATGAAATCATACTCAATTTACACACAAATGCTAAATAAGGAAATAGGCCGCTAACCATTAAGGAAAGTGGTTAGGAGAGGGACTTTAAGACATAGTTGCTTTGACTATAAAATGATCAAAATGCCCGTACTAGCCACTAGAAGTATTTTGACCATTTTAACCTTAACTCATTTCACTAAAGAGTTAAGGTTGTCCAATACAATTAATAAACTTCTAGTGGAGGTTTCGTCTTTTTCCTACTAAGTAAAATGTCCCTTTGTGTTTTATCCACAATCAAGAGTAGGTCATATATTCGTACTATCATCCTATCTTAATTACAACTACACATTGGACCTTTATCATTCCTATAATTATCACCCAAATACTATTCCCTTATATTGGGAGCGACCTACTAGTCTTGTCTCCAATATAGCCAGAGCTATATTACTAAGATCTTAGATTTTTATGACTATATAAAGATAACTCCAAGCGAGTAGCTCTATCACTGAGATAGCATAGAATCATGACTCATATGCACACTACCTAACAGATATAGTCTATGTGCCCAAAACACAGAGCTGTTAACCCTATTATAAGATCTCACCCATAGTGAATCAAAATATATGTCCTAGGCTCTACTGACATATCCACATATGATCATGATGCAAATCATTGGGCATTTAGTAGCGTAAGATGCTTCTATTTCTCTGACAATGATACACATGTATTAATGAGAGAAGTCCGGAAAGCCCCTCTAATGACCAAAGGTAAGTCATCCTACAAAATAGAAGACCTTCTCATTATAATCTTATCATAGTGAAGTGTCTAGCTTCATTATTCGGTTATGAACCAATAGTTTTGATCCAAACCTCATAGCATAGACCTTATGTGCGGATCACCTTATACCTATGTCATTCACTTGTATGAAGGAACCTCTTTGCATACATATATATCAAATAAGAGAGAGAAAGGGAGAGAAAGGGAGAGTATAACATACTCATAATGAATGCTCTGATGTGTTAACTAATTAATAACTATTATACTGAGATGTCTTAGTGCTAATGGTCTTTAGGGCATACAAAACCCAACAAGGTGCACAGTAATTTTATGAGAAATAATCCTATATCTTATATTTGAATGCTAATGTTTTCCTTAGGACTATCAATTGCTCTTAAACTAGAAGAATTTTGATATAGTATACTGATTCAATTTATATGTTAATGGTATGAAGAAATAATGAGAGCATTATATGAAAGTGTAATTGTTTTAGTTAATTATCTTTCGTGTTAACATTGGTTAACATATCTGATAGTATAGTTTATGTTAAATGTTATGAGGAAATAATGGTTTATGTCGAATTATTGCTTATAGTATAATTTTTATTTATATGGTGGAATGTCTTGTGTGTAGGAGTACAATGCATGAAGTTTTTTGTAATCTCTTAGTTGCTTAATTAATTTTGTCTGTTATGTGTTCACCACACTTAGCTTTGGTGTCGAGATGTTCCAATGTGAGTTTAGATGCTTGTTGTGGGGATTTTTTTAGATTTAGATGTAGTCATATTATCATGTTTGCATTTTCATTTCGATGAACTTTTCTATTAGTAAACATATATATGTAAATTAATGTTTTCTATTTATATTTAAATGGTCTGACTTTGTTTATATCTGAAATCCTTTTCAATTGTCAACATTTTTATAGCAAACAATTAATGATGATAAAAAGCTTTGTACTTTCCTAATAACATTGTAGTCTTTATAATTTGGTGCACTTGCTAAAGGATTGTGAAATGAAGTCGTAGAGAAATCATTTTGATGGAAAGACTGAATAAAATTAATTACTTGAGAAGTTATTACATTGTTATTACGTAATGAGAAAGATTCAATGTTGATAATTTGAAAAATTAAATAAGATAATTAAATATTAATTGAATCAATTCATCAATGAAAATGAAAGAACAGTCATGTCATTAGGTAAAAATGGAGATCGAGGGCGTTCAGCTAGTGGGCTTCTACCCAATACATCTACAAGAAGATATCCATCGGCTGACTGTGGTTCCATAGAAGGATAGATACCGGGGCAGGGAATACTTCACGTTCCATTAGGTCCTATCCTGTATCACGAGGTTATGAGAAGATTGGTATGTATTGAAGTTAAAATTAATGCATTAAATTATATTATAATTTTTTCACTATTTACATATAATAATTTACGAATGTTTGGTGAATGTCTATTGCAGGCAAAACAACGTGGGGAACTTGTGACAGTTAACGATGTGTTTGAGGTGAACGAACAGTTCCATCCACTTCAAGAATAGATCGTGTTGCTCACCCAAAAGTTCCTGCTTTCGCTTCAACAACAACCTTCGCCTCCGCCTCCATCTCCGTTTGGTGATAGGACTAAAGATCAATCAAGCTATTGATTTTTTTTTTAAGATATTAAAATATTTTATAATTTTAAATTCATGTTTTATGACTATTTAATTTAATTTTAAATTGTAAATATTTTAATTTATATAAATTACAATTGAATTTAAATTTTTTAAACAATTTTGAGATTTTTAAGAATTTATAACTTTTTTATTTAAATTTTTTAAATTAAAAAAAAAATATTTAGCAATGATTTGGAGATGAACAAGTTTTGCGACGATTTGGAGACAAACTACTTTTACGACGATTTAGAGACGAACTGTTTTGGAGACGAACACATTTTGTGACGATTTGGGGATGAGCAACTTTGGAGACGAAAACTTTTTTGCAAAGATTTGGAGACGGAGACAATTCAGAGACCTACAGATTTGGTGTCGTTTGGAGACGAACATGTTTGGAGATGAAATGACTTTGCAACCACTTGTGGCAACGACTTTGAGACTAGATATTTTCATCGCCAATAGCGACGACTGGCGACAAACCGTAAATTTTGCGATGATAATTTTAGCGACGACCAAATTTCCTCTCTTGGTCGTCACTATTTTCGTTAGATGATGAAAAGGCGACGATTTTTGACCATCGCCTTTTCCCAGACTTCTTGTAGTGCCTATCTGCTAACACCCTTAAGTAGAATGCTACAAAATTCAAAAGTCCACCCTAATGAAATATTACAAGTTTCAACAACTAAGCTACTATTTATAAAAGTTTACATAGCTTCATGGTTAAAATGCTCAATTTTTAGATATTCACTAACTATAGCAGCAAACATTTAATATAAATCAACAAGTAGTGTGGCATTCAATTACTAAAATAGGCAATAGACTGCTATTTCTTTTGAGCATTTTTTGTTAACTTGACAATGTTTTGCTCGGTTGGCTCATCTTCAACATTATATGGCTCATACTCAATGATGTGTTGGTGATTTTATGATTCATTGCACGTATTTTTAGAAGTGTTTATACTTAATTGATAGCATGTATAAGTCATTTTTAGCATTTTTTGACTTTATCATTTTTCATGCTCAGATGACTTATTAATGTAAATCTTTCATGTAGGTAGTGTTCATGAAGGAAAGTGTGACTTAAAAAGAAAAGAGAAAAGAGAAAAGAGAAGAAAAAGAAGTGGTGAAAGAATTCAGGAATGAAAGGGTTTGAAATAGTTTAAATTTAAATAAGATATATATATATATATATATATATATATATATATATATATATATATAAGGTACACATTTTGAAACACATTACTTTGGTCATGTGATCAAATGTATACTTTACATATTTATATAATATATAGTAGATGTATATATATATTATCATTTTATTATATTAAGTTCATTCAATTTTGCAATTCATTACATCAGCATTTTGCAAGACACCAACACAGCATATTACGACACAGCCAAGCAAGCATTGACATCACACCAAGCTATTGGCCAAGTAACACACATGGCATTGAAGAAAAAAAAAAGATCAGTACCAAACAACCACAAAAACCTATCATTTCTTTATCTCATTGAACCACACACAAGCCAGCACCTCACGGTCCACACAACCATGACCCCAATTCACACTCATAGCAAAACCGAACCAGCAGACTAAATTCATAGCAGCAGCACACAAAAAAACTCTAATCATATGCATTCACACTTCACATATATCTACACTTTACCATACACACTAACACACAATCATGCACACTTTTACATTCTCTTACTTCACACACATTTACACTTCTATTTTCACACACTACTCACCCCCATGTCAATTCAACCTAGATTTAGGAATTCAAATGAGATTTGGAGCTAGATTCGAGGTACCCATTACGTGTGGACAAGGATTTTGCAATGATTTTAGCCAAAAATCATGTTGAAGTCTTCTTTTATTTCCTTTGTATTTTTCTTTCTAGATTGTATGACAATGAGTGAGTAGTTACATGTTAGGGCTTGGGATTGATATGTAATGGTTCTAGAATCATAGGCTTGACTTGGATTTGACTTTTGTGGTATTTGTATATGAGTTGGTTCTTAAATTGCTTAAATTCCTATGAAGTTGATATGCTTGTACCTACATCTTTATGGATTTGTTATATATCTTATATATACATTTGTTTTGATTATTTATGCATTTTGTTTGAGAAGTGTCACCATCCTTTAGCTATGATTAAAGTAATTTGTGGTTGTACCCAAATAGCTATGCCTCAATTGGTTGTACCATTGTTGTAGTTTAGACTCGATTATCTATTTAGTCAATTAAACTATTAGTTTTAGATTAAGTGGACAAAACTACCCTCGAGCTATGACCAACGCTTAGAGATAGGATTACACCTTTAATCGAACAACTAATAGAACCTAGTGACTAGATTAATTGGACAAAGCTACTCTCGGGCTAGATTGAGGCTTATAGATAGATTTGCACCTTTAATTACACATCTAAACTAGGTAATTGACTAAAATAGGTTAATTGAGACTGTATTGGTTGACAAGATTAGCTTACATTAGGTTTCGCCTAATTCACATCACACTAGTCATTCTTACGGGTAAGCCCAGCTTCTAAACCTTGCATACAATCTCGACCCTAACCCTCTTTTAAGTGTTTGACCCCTAGAACCTTAACCTTTACCTATTTTTAGTTTCCATTGCTTTTAGTTTAAATTGTAGTTTAATTTACAGTTTCCTTTAATCCATCATTAATCAATCAATTTTTCTTTTATTCACATTTTTAGATTACTTTTCACACGAGCACACTTTAGACTTCACTTAGGAGCTTCCTTGAGGTTATGATGCCGACACTTCCCCACTTTCTTCCATGACCCATGCACTTGCGGGGTTTAATTTGTTTTTTTTGTACTTAATTTTCTATACACCAAGAAACCGATCAAGTTTTTGGTGTCGTTGCCGATGAGGCATAGTGAATCTTAGTATGTTTTTGTGTTTAGTAGTTTATTTTCGTGATTTTAGCTTTTGTTAATCAGTTAATTTTTGTAGTTTTGTTTCTCTAATTTCTTTATTTGTTTACTAAATTTACATGCTTTTTAATTACTTTTATCTTTTTACATATTTCATTACTTTAAATAGTAGTTTGTAAGTGTTTTATTTTAGTTTTTAGGATTGTGGTAGGTAGTTGGCTTCTTTTTTTGCTCTTTTTTTTGAGGTTTTTGTTGCATACTAGGGTATTACGCATTCCGTAAGGGTTTTCATTTCTTGATTGTGTTGATTGTTGATAATTCTTTCTATTGTAGCTATGTATCAACCTAACCAGTGGGCTTATTGTAGTAGTTCCCCCTCTCTTATCCCTACCCCACATGAGGAATGTGCTTTGTGTTGGCGTTATGACCACACCACTATTGATTCGCTTTGCACCACAATTCTTGAAATTTTTACGTGACGTCATGGCTGATAGAGATATGTTTAGATTGTCTGATCTTAGTAGTTTAGACCCCTCTACTCATAATTCTTCGGGTAGTCCGGTGCAAGTAGGATTTGACTTTATGAGATTCTAGTTGGTCATTGACACATTAGAGAACACACGCACACATTTGACACCGGGATGGGAGTTCTCACCTCTTAAAGATGAGATTGAGATAGATCACTTCATGTCCCGTATAAAGTAAACATTATGGAATGATCCTCTCATACTCTATTATGAAATCATTCTTCGGCTATTTGTGTCGAGAAACTTTAAGGCTATTTTGCTCTAACATTAGCACTGGGTTGAGGGCGTAAAACTCAGCGTTGCTAGAAGGCACCCTAGAATTGTATATACATTATTTATTTGTTTTTCTTACATTTTGGCCAATTTCATTTTCTTTTGCTAGTTTTATTTTTAGGTAGTTCTTTTGTTTTGCGAGCTTCATCTATATTGATCGTCCATTTATTTGTTCATTTCCCTTGCATTGTTATTGCGCTTTATTGTTACATTCACTCATTTCTTCTATGTCTTTTTAGGTTCTCCTGCAGTTCATTAAGAAGAAGTTTGGGGATGCCCATGATAGCATGATCCATTTCATAGCCACCAGGACCAAGGTGATATCTTTCCTTACTTTTTTCCCTCCCTAGTGCCTCTTTACATTTTTTTTAGATATTTGTTTGTTGTATTTGATGCTATTTGCTTGAGGACAAACAAACTTTAGGTTTAGGGATGTTGGTACTTATTATGCTGATTACTATTTTAGGAGAACTTGTGGCCTTTTATTTGAAAATTGTGTTACCTTTTTCAATTTTTAAGTGTTTGTTATGGTTTCCTAGTGGATTTCCTTGTGATTAAGGAGTTGTGATAATGTGTTGATTAGCTTTTATGAGATGATTAAAGAAGAATGAAAAGTTTTGATTTTGTGAAGTAGTCGTAAATTGAACTTTTAGGGTTGATTTTGATAAATTCAATGTGTGGGGACTTGAGACTGTACTTAGCTGTTGCTACATGGCAAGGTAGGGAGATGATAAGATACTATGTGGATGTGATATGAGTGTCCTCACTTGAGTAGTTTTCTTGATATGCCTTAGCCTTTATAGTAGTTGTCAAATGCAAAAAAAAAAAAAAATGCAAAAAAAAAGAAGAAAAAAAAAAGTAACAAAAAAAAAGAAAAAAGAGTTCAGCACTTCGAGCAAGTAGAGTACGCACTAGGCCTTTCACAGCCTATCAACCTAAGCCTTAAGTGGTTGGGATTGATAACCTCGAAAGCTCAGTACACAGGGTGTTGAGCTGAGCGTTTGAGACCAAACATTGAATAAAGAGAGGAAGTATGTACGGTGCTTCAGTGTTCAGCACTTCGAGCAGGGTACGCATAAGGCCTTTCAAAGCCTATCAACCTATGCCTTAAGTGGCTGGGATTGAAGTTATGCCTTGAACCCAACCCTGCGTAGGACTAAGTCCAAGTGCAACAGTTGATTCGGTTATTGTTTCATACTTATTCAAATTTTTAGCCTATTAATAGTTTCCTCGAAAATCAGCCAGCATAACGACTGTAATTTAGACCTAACAGTTTTTTTTTCAACCTGCAAATAGAAAAGCCAAAAATCTACATCTTCAAATCCTTCACTACAGCATCACAACTCCCAACCAACAATACAGTTCTCAACATACAATCCACAACCAAAAATTTCAAAATAACTCAACATGCATTTACAGAATCTAAAACTTACCATTTAACCTTGCACATTTAATATACATCCAAAACTCGCATAAACGAGGAGCTTACCTACAACCATAGTACAGCCTGCCCTGACGACACATAGACATATACCCAAAAACAAAATCGGCTACATGCAGTAAATGTATAAGTACTAATTATATCATCAGAATAGACTTCTAACAAACCACGAGCCATGACTAGGCTAGTTTCTTATACAAGTATACAAAAATATAATCCTACGTACAAGTACCAAAATAATTTATACATATTCATTGTCTTCAGTCATATCATCATTCACACAGTCAAATGAAACAGGTATCAAGCGGCGAGCGCTTTCTGTTCGCCACAATTAGGATTATTTTCAAAATATGGATCATGTTCTTCTTTATTGCCTAAAAGGGGAAATAAAAGATGATGAGCTTATCCGGTACCAAAGCTCAGTGAGAGAAGAATCTGAAAAGGGTTTTTGAATACATTTTTCCTGTTTATAAACCATTTGGAAACCTTTGAATGCAATGCATGCATTATCTGCAATCAAGAAATAATTTGAGTATCCATATACGCATCATATATCACATATTAAGTAAGAAATAACTTACTTTCGCATCGCATCATTTTCATTTGGTGGCCAGCCGTCATACTCACATTCACTTATCTCTCCCGGATAGGGTATTCCGGATAATACCCAAACCTATGACCTAACTCTCTGAAGGTAGCAATGTGCCCAAGCAAGAGAAAGCTCTCCGAGGGTAGCATTGTGCCCAAGCAAAAGAAAGCTCTCCGAGGGTAACATTGTGCCCAAGCAAGAGGGGAATTCGGACCATGATAGACATACGATCAATGGCAACCTAATGCCACCCGACGTAGTATGCATACTACCATACCAAGGCCAGGTGGTTGCAACCCCTCATATACCATTTCACATTCATATTCCATTCAAATACAAGTACAATAATAATTCACTTGTTATCAAATTCACATTTTCATATACTTGCACATTTATAGCATTTTTAACGAGTTAATGAATAACTATTAACATATTTCATGTTATCGATTCAACAAGTATGTTTACACATTTAGAAGTTATTTAATAACAACACAATAATGAGAACTTGCAATTTGGCCATTTAAACAACAACAATTGACAATAGTAAATAACTAGCTAACTTAGGGTAACTTCAACATTTCTACAATAGCCAAATTTTGACATTTCATTTACCTACACTCTTGCAATCCAAATAATTGGATTTTTGTATAAAATTAAAGCTCTTTGAGTGTAGATAATTCTAGAATCAAACATAGCTCAATTTTGATCTAAATTGACTGAGGTAGAACCAAATTAGTGCAACTATGTTAAACATTCCAGATTACATATTATTCTTGAGTCATTTTGGAAATGGCAAGTTCAGAGAGTTTAAACGTTGGAATCAGCATTTGTGCAAAACACAAAGTTTCTTCCAAATTGCCTAATCAAGCTACTGTAAACGTTTTGTTCGATTTTGAGTTCATGTACTATGTTTGAAACACAATAGAAGTCAATGCTAACACTCTGTCCAGAAATTACTTTTCTTGAGTCATTTAAAAAATGACAAGTTCAGAGAGTCCAAACGATGGAACTAGCTTTTGCTCAAAACACAAAACTTGCTCTAAACTAACTCATCTAACTATTATAAAAATTTTGTTAGATTCCAAGTTCGTTTACTATGTCTAAAATGCTATGGAAGTAGATGGTAACAATCTGTCCAAAAATTCCTGCACCATTATTTTGCAAGTTTAACTTCTATTTCAACAATTCTAGCTTCTACTACTCCTACAACCTTCACAAGCATCATCTACACACAAATATATGACTATCAAACATTTCTTATTCTTCAAAAAGTTTCAAACACCAACAACAATGGCAACTTATGATTCTTCCATCTACAATCATGTTAATAGCACTTTTATTCCATAGTTTTGCAAGCATATCATTATACAAGCTATATAAACCATCAATATGCATTTATAACTCAAAAACAACAAGTTTAAAATTCCCTCACCTTGAATTTTTTTGGAAGAAATAGCTATAAAAACCTTACAAATAGCTTGGAGATAACTTGTATGGCTTGCAAATACTTCACCTAAGCTTTGCTCTTCACAATTTTATGCAAGAAAATGGCTTCAATTTTTTTTTCTTCCTTGGTGAGCCATCGGGTTTGGAGATGACAAGGAGAAGATATTATTATATTGTCTTGAAGACTAAGTTAAGTTTTTGGCTAATTATATTTTGACCCAAACATTTTTCTACTTTGCAAACTAACCCTTTTTTCCTTCTTCCTAGAGTCGAGGGGTCCTAGGGTAATTTTAGGAAGTTAGTTTCTAGTTGTAGGTGTTTTCTTGTTGACCAAGTTCTATTTTTAATATTTACAATTTCACCCCAAAAGTTTATAAGTTTTACTATTTGACCCCAAGTGTTTTCTCTAGCTTTACAAAACTTCCTCTTTTCTTTCCTTCTTGTAGCTGTGTGTCCTAAGTGTAATTCAACCAAATAAATCCTAATTCTAAGTGGTTTACTTGGTGTCCAAAATAAAGTTTAAATAATTGCACTTTGGCCCCAAAGTTTTTTAATGTTTGCAAAGTTACCCCGAAAGTTATTCTATCTTATTCCTATGATTCTAACTTAATTTCAAAGTTATTTCTATCTTATTCCTATCTTTTTTCTATTACACATAATAAATAATCATAAAGCATCGAAATATATTTAATTACACATAATAAAATAGAAATGCATATGTTTTTGGAACCGGGCCTCACATCCTTCCCCCCTTAAAAGAATTTCATCCTCGAAATTTTAGTTACTTGTCAAATAACTCTAGATACTGTTGTTCCATCTGATCTTGTTGTTCCCATGTTGCTTCTTCTACGCCATAATGGTTCCATAAAACCTTTACCATTAGAATCTTCTTTGTCCTCAACTCCCGCTCCTGCTCATCCAAAATCTGAATCGGTTTCTCATCATACGACAAGTTCTCTCGAATTTGCAATGACTCAGGCTCTATGACATGAGATGGGGGATGATATTTCCTCAATGTCGATACATGAAAAGCATTATGCACATATGGGAGATTCGAAGGTAACTCCAACCGGTACGCCAATCTACCAACTCTTTCAATAACCTTAAATGGTCCCACGTACCTTGGGTCAAGTTTCCCACCTTTACCATGACGGATCAACCCTCTTCGAGATGATACTTTCAAGAATGGGTCACCTACCTCAAACTCCAGATCCCATCTTCGTTTATCCATATAACTTTTTTGTCAGCTCTGGGTGGTGAGCATTTTCTTTAAGATCAGATGTACATTCTCAATTTTCTCCACTAATTCAGGCAACAAGGTGCGATCAATTGCTTTCATTTCTCCAACTTCATCCCAATATAGTGGAGATCTACATTTACACCCATACAAAGCTTCGTTGGGAGCCATCCCTATTGTTCACTGATAATTGTTGTTGTATGCAAACTTGCCAAAGAAATATATTTTTCCCATCCTTTACCAAAGTCTAGCACATAAGCCCTCAATATATCATCCCGTATTTGTATGGTCCTTTCTGACTGTCCGTTTGTCTAGGGGTGATATGTCGTACTAAAACTCAATTTTATTCACAAGGCTTTATAAAAAAGCGGCCAGAACCGAGATGTAAAACGAGGATCTCTATCCGATACAATGCTTATTGGTACACCATGTAATCTTATAATATTCGCCACATACAACTTAGCCAGCTTATCAATATTATCCAGCTTATTCATTGGAATAAAGTGAGCTGTCTTGGTTAGTCTGTTAACTACAACCCAAATAGCATCACAACCTTTCGGTGACCTTGGCAACTCCATTACAAAGTCTATTGTTACATGTTCCCACTTCTACTAGGGAATTTCCAACGGTTGTAATAACCCTGCTGGCCTTTGATGTTCTGTTTTCACTTTCTGATAAGTCAAACATCGAGCCACAAATTGTACAATCTTTCCCTTCATATTATTCCACTAGTAATGTTGCTTCAAGTCCCGCTACATCTTTGTTCCCTCGGGATGAATGGTGTACTTAGAATTATATGTTCCCCCAATTCAATTTAGAGTCCTTCGGAACACAAACTCGGCCTCAAAACTGTAATATTCCATCATTATGCACCTGGAAATCAAGTTTTTCCTAGTGATTTCCTGAAGTCGTTTGTATTGTTGTTGAGCTTTCTTAATTTGTGACAACATCGTGGGTCGAACTTGTAGATAAGCAAACAAAAATCTATTCCTTGTTAACTCAGGTTTCTAGCAACCTACTTCCTCTAGCATTTTCAATTTCTTTATCTTCAATCTCGCCAACCCGGCCTTCTGGATCAAAGCGTTGGCCATAATATTTGTTTTCCCTGTTCATAGTTGATCGAGCAATTGTAGTAATCTAATAACTTCATCCACCTTCTTTGCCTCATGTTTAACTCTTTCTGTGAAAACAAGTACTTAAGGCTTTTGTGGTCCGTGAATATCTCGAACCTGCTACCCCACATGTGATGTCTGAGATTTAGCCATGCATTCAATTACTGTTGCATCCTTTATTTGCGCACCTCTTTCTATGCCTTATTAATTGTCTTCTTAAATTACTATTCACTCCATTTTTAAACTGCATTCTATTAGTTAATTAGTATTTTTATTAAATCATATTAATTGTTAAAGTAGTGGGAAAAATGTGCAATTGAGCTAGAGGCGATAGGAGAGCTCGTTTAGAAAATAATTTTTCTAGTTGAATGAATAGTGTTACGTAACATAACTTAAGGAATGAATTAGCTAGCATTCATTTTACTATCTAGGCTCGTTTTAAGCTAACTAAACGCATTTAGTGAACCATTTAAGCAAACAACTTAGCCCCATTTAATATATAACTCACACAACACACACATTAGCTCATAACTTAGCAAAACAAAAAACAAAAAAAAAAAAGAGCATCTTGAAAACACTCTAGAAAATCCGAGAATTGCATAGGAGAAGAAATAGAGTTTTTTTGCTCAACAAATCCTCATTCCAAGCCAAGCCAAGCTAGGTGCAAGTGGTTTAGGGTGTCTACTAGCCTCCTAGGAGCTCCTACGCGCATTGGTGAGGGATTTCACGGCTTATTTTCGCATTTTAAAATAGTTGCTATTTTCTTGATTTGTTGAAAATGTGTTCAAATGCTATTGTATTGATTATCTATGCTATTATACCTTGTATATGAGTGCTAGAGAACATATTTGAGCCACCGCTTCGCAAGATAAAAGGTAAGAATCGTTAGTTTGATTTTTAGGGTGAATAGTGACGTTTTTCTAGGGTTTTGCGTAATTGTTCGAATTAGCTTGATTAAAGGCTTCTAATAGATGCCTTAGGTGCTAGTGAAGGTAATCTAATAGGCCCGTGCACTTGCTTTGTCCTTAAATCGCTAAAAATGTAAAATAGTCGACTTTAATTTGGGGCTTTCGGGGTTAATGCGAATCCGGGTGAATTCAGGCTTCAATTCTAGTATCCTTAGGCTACCTAGGTGCTATAAAAGCCTTGATATCCTTTGTTTGAAGCCCGGACATTGTATGTGTAGTTTAAAGCCATAAGAGGGAATTTGGGGCTTTCGGGGTAAACGCAGCCATTTGAATGAGTTAGAGGGTTGAGAGGGTACCTTGAGGGTTAGTTAGAAGGTTGGGAGAGTTTCCTTTGAAAATAGAATCATTAACCATGGTTTAGAAGAGAAATAGTTTGAAAAACAAAGGGGTTTAGGTGCAATTTCGGTTGACTCACACTTCTAAACCCATGGCATGACTCCTTAAGTGTTTATATGTGGTTTTAAGTCGATTTGGAGCTTTTGGTATGATTCTATGCTTATTTTGTATATGTTCCTTTGTAAACTGCTTATTAGCTTCTATAATTGCTTCTATGCTAATTGCCTCGAGGTCAACCTACTTTGTTGATCCTCATATGTGTTAATGCTTATATTATTGCTATTAACTTGCCATCGTTAAGTGCATTGCATCGTGGTTGCGCAACCATAGTGTCAGGGGCGGATGTGTTGAATATCGGCTGGGCGGCAGAGGGCTTGCCGGTGGATATTCAAACTCCATACCCTAGTCCCTCATTCGCCTGGTCCGGAGATTGCCAGGGGATGTTGGGTCGTAGGATTATCGGGGTACATCCGGAGTACACCCACTGGAGTGTTTGGGGCTGTGCCGGCTTCTCGTGATCGTGCTCGTGGATCGTGAATGAAGACCAGTGAAGATTGGTGTATAGGGGATTGTGTGAAATATATCCTTTTAAATGTGTGGTTACTTATGTTATCATTGCTTCTTAAATTGTCTAAGTGATATTGTTGTATAACTGTATTATCTGTTGCATTGCACGCCCCGGGACTATATCCCTCACTGGGCAACAGTGGTTGCTCATACCTCGCTAACATGTTTCAGGTGGCACAGTTGGTGGAGTTGCCTTAGCTGCTGTGTGATATTTGTCTGAGGTGGATGTGCTTTCTGGTTGCTATGTGAAGAATTTGTTGTCCTATGTATAATCTATTTTGGGGCCTTAAAGCTCATGTATGTATTTAAGTAATATGTAAGCTAGAAGTCTGATAATGTAGTAGCAGTGGTAATTCTATGGCTTGTAATAACTTATATTTCTATTTCTAGTTGCTTTGCATGCTTGGGAGTGAATGGCTTAGTGTAGAATGTTTTATCTCTAAGTATGTTTTAATGTTATCCTAGAATGGCATGGTTATTAGACTATATTATAAACAAGTTACTTGCATGCTTGTGTGGTTTTGGAACTGTTGTTTGCTTCAAGGCTCGGATGGCCGTGAATCTTTAAATATTTAGCCATGAAAAGTTTGTTTACCTTGTAGTTACCTTATTTGAGAATTTACAGGTTTTCAGAATGTCCATAGTACAGGGGAAACTCTGTCCGTTTTTCCCCTAAAATTTTGTGACCAGGTTTGGTATTGGGTTGAGAATAGCATGGTTATTAGAGCCTCCGGTCTCGTGAGGGATCGGGGCGTTACAGGTGGTATCAGAGCTTAGTTAGCTCTAAGCCGGGACAGGGTCCTCGGCCTGTCGGGTAGTAACCCTTGCGTGTGTGCTTGATTAAGTGTGTGTCTTAAAAGTGTATGCTTGCATGTTTGATTGTGTGTCTGGTATTGAATGTGTGCACCTATGTGATATAATTATGTGTTACGTGCTAAATGTGTGCAAGGTGAAGCAAAGTGGCTAGTTATGCATCAAATTGACTTCGTGAATTATTAAATGCTTGAACTGTTACTTGTAATGTGTGTATTTGAATGTCTTTGATTGAGTTGTGTTATGCTTGACTTGATTATCGTGCTTGAATGACTTTGATGATTACACTGTTTCACAAACTCTTTCATTAACATGTTTGCGTAATAGTTTAAAGAATGATTATACATATGCAATTGTTTGGCATGCATACATAGCCGTCGAATGGTAAGAAAAACTCTTTCCTCCCCTGAAGAGAGGTAATTAGTGGCAGGCCTTCCAAATTATGTTGATTAGCAAAAATGAGAGGCAATTAATCAGCCTTTATTTGGGAATTGGTGGATATAGTTGGAGCTCAGTTATTGGGATTCTTCTAAGGCCTTCTTCAGTGCTTAGCGATCATAAATGAGTAGCTTCTTTTGGGGTTTCTATATGACAGTTCTCTGGAGTATATTCTTGGTATTTTCTTATCAGCTATTCATTTGGTATTCTTTTGTCGGCATCTCTCAGAAGAATTGGTATATGGGATTCTTTTTAGCCTTATTATCTGGTATTATTTACAATACTCCTGCTCGGAACTTTTATTGGTATTTTCTCTCCGCTCTTAGTTGGGATTCTATTCTTCTATGGTATTCGTACCAGCGGGACTCTTATTTGGATTTCGAAGTAGCGTCTCTATTGGAGCCTTTATTTGGCCTTATTAAGTGAGGTTCGCAGACAATACTACTGGGATTTCTTAATGAGCTTCCATGAGAATTCGTATATGGTATTCTTGCTTAGCAACTGATGACGAATAATCAGAGTTGGTTTTCAGTTGATGCAGATGTTCTCTTGTGAAGAAGAATTGCGTGGACGCAATTAGTTTAAGGGGGAGAGGATGTGATGTCCGAGATTTAGCCATGCATTCAATTACTGTTGCATCCTTTATTTGCGCACCTCTTTCTATGCCTTATTAATTGTCTTCTTAAATTACTATTCACTCCATTTTTAAACTGCATTCTATTAGTTAATTAGTATTTTTATTAAATCATATTAATTGTTAAAGTAGTGGGAAAAATGTGCAATTGAGCTAGAAGCGATAGGAGAGCTCGTTTAGAAAATAATTTTTGTAGTTGAATGAATAGTATTACGTAACATAACTTAGGGAATGAATTAGCTAGCATTCATTTTACTATCTAGGCTCGTTTTAAGCTAACTAAGCGCATTTAGTGAACCATTTAAGCAAGCAACTTAGCCCCATTTAATATATAACTCACACAACACACACATTAGCTCATAACTTAGCAAAACAAAAAACAAAAAAAAAGAGAGCATGCTGAAAACACTGTAGCAAATTCGAGAATTGCATAGGAGAAGAAATAGAGTTTTTTTGCTCAACAAATCCTCATTCCAAGCCAAGCCAAGCTAGGTGCAAGTGGTTTAGGGTGTCTTTTAGCCTCCTAGGAGCTCCTACGCGCATTGGTGAGGGATTTCACGGCTTATTTTCGCATTTTAAAATAGTTGCTATTTTCTTGATTTGTTGAAAATGTGTTCAAATGCTATTGTATTGATTATCTATGCTATTATACCTTGTATATGAGTGCTAGAGAACATATTTGAGCCATCGTTTCGCAATTTAAACGGTTAGAATCGTTAGTTTGATTTTTAGGGTGAATAGTGACGTTTTTCTAGGGTTTTGCGTAATTGCTCGAATTAGCTTGATTAAGGGCTTCTAATAGATGCCTTAGGTGCTAGTGAAGGTAATCTAATAGTCCCGTGCACTTGCATTGTCCTTAAATCGCTAAAAATGTAAAATAGTCGACTTTAATTTGGGGCTTTTGGGGTTAATGCGAATCCGGGTGAATTCGGGCTTCAATTCTAGTATCCTTAGGCTACCTAGGTGCTATAGAAGCCTTGATATCCTTTGTTTGAAGCCCGGACATTGTATGTGTAGTTTAAAGCCATAAGAGGGAATTTGGGGCTTTCGGGGTAATCGCAGCCATTTGAATGAGTTAGAGGGTTGAGAGGGTACCTTGAGGGTTAGTTAGAAGGTTGGGAGAGTTTCCTTTGAAAATAGAATCATTAACCATGGTTTAGAAGAGAAATAGTTTGAAAAACAAAGGGGTTTAGGTGCAATTTCGGTTGACTCACACTTCTAAACCCATGGCATGACTCCTTAAGTGTTTATATGTGGTTTTAAGTCGATTTGGAGCTTTTGGTATGATTCTATGCTTATTTTGTATATGTTCCTTTGTAAACTGCTTATTAGCTTCTATAATTGCTTCTATGCTAATTGCCTCGAGGTCAACCTACTTTGTTGATCCTCATATGTGTTAATGCTTATATTATTGCTATTAACTTGCCATCGTTAAGTGCATTGCATCGTGGTTGCGCAACCATAGTGTCAGGGGCGGATGTGTTGAATATCGGCTGGGCAGCAGAGGGCTTGCCGGTGGATATTCAAACTCCGTACCCTAGTCCCTCATTCGCCTGGTCCGGAGATTGCCAGGGGATGTTGGGTCGTAGGATTATCGAGGTACATCCGGAGTACACCCACTGGAGTGTTTGGGGTTATGCCGGCTTATCGTGATCGTGCTCGTGGTTCGTGGATCGTGAATGAAGACCAGTGAAGATTGGTGTATAGGGGATTGTGTGAAATGTATCCTTTTAAATGTGTGGTTACTTATGTTATCATTGCTTCTTAAATTGTCTAAGTGATATTGTTGTATAACTGTATTATCTGTTGCATTGCACGCCCCGGGACTATATCTCTCACTGGGCAACAGTGGTTGCTCATACCTCGCTAACATGTTTCAGGTGGCACAGTTGGTGGAGTTGCCTTAGCTGCTGTGTGATATTTGTCTGAGGTGGATGTGCTTTCTGGTTGCTATGTGAAGAATTTGTTGTCCTATGTATAATCTATTTTGGGGCCTTAAAGCTCATGTATGTATTTGAGTAATATGTAAGCTGGAAGTCTGATAATGTAGTAGCAGTGGTAATTCTATGGCTTGTAATAACTTATATTTTTATTTCTAGTTGCTTTGCATGCTTGGGAGTGAATGGCTTAGTGTAGAATGTTTTATCTCTAAGTATGTTTTAATGTTATCCTAGAATGGCATGGTTATTAGACTATATTATAAACAAGTTACTTGCATGCTTGTGTGGTTTTGGAACTGTTGTTTGTTTCAAGGCTCGGATGGCCGTGAATCTTTAAATATTTAGCCATGAAAAGTTTGTTTACCTTGTAGTTACCTTATTTGAGAATTTACAGGTTTTCAGAATGTCCATAGTACATGGGAAACTCTGTCCGTTTTTCCCCTAAAATTTTGTGACCAGGTTTGGTATTGGGTTGAGAATAGCATGGTTATTAGAGCCTCCGGTCTCGTGAGGGATCAGGGCGTTACACCACAGGTAGTATCGCCACTTCTTTAAGGCAAATACAATTGCTGCCAGTTCTAAATCATGTGTGGGATAATTGAATTCATAAGTTTTTAGCTTTCGAGATGCATAAGAAATTACCTTATCATTTTGCATCAACACACACCCTAAACCTTCTTTCGAGGCATCACTGTAGATGACGAAATTCTCGATCCTCTCTGGTAATGCTAGAATAGGTGTTGTGGTTAGTCTTTTCTTTAGCTCTTGAAAACTATTCTTGCATTTATCATCCCAAATAAAACTTATCTTATTCTGGGTTAACTTAGTAAGTGGCCCAGCAATTTTTGAGAAGTCCTTAACAAACTTTTGATAGTAACCAGCCAATCCAAGGAAACTTCAAACTTCTGTCACTGTTTCCGGTCTCTTCCATGACTGTACGCCTTCAATCTTTGTCGGATATACTGATACTCCCTCTTGGGATATAATGTGCCCCAAAAAGGCCACTTGATGCAACCAAAATTCACATTTACTAAATTTGGCATATAGTTTGCGCTCTTGAAATGTCTGTAATACCAAACACAAATGTTGTTCATGCTCCGCCTCAGATTTAAAGTAAACCAAACTGTCATCTATAAAAATTACCACGAATTGGTCCAAATATGGTCGAAATACTCTATGCATCAAATCCATGAACAAAACAGGGGCATTAGTCAGTCCAAACGACATAACCACAAACTCATAATGTTTGTATCTTGTCCTAAAGGCTGACTTAGGTACATCCTTTTTCTTAATCCGAAGTTGATAATAACCCTGCCTCATATCGAATTTTGAGTATACCTTTGCTCCTTGGAGTTGATCAAATAACTCATCGATTAATGGCAACGGATATTTGTTCTTGATAGTTGTCTGGTTCGATCCCCGATAATCTATGCACAATTTTAACATCCCATCTTTTGTTTTCATGAACAACAGCAGTGCACTCCACGGAGATGAACTCGGTTGAATAAACCTTTTCTCCAATAACTCTTGTAACTGGACCTTTAATTCTTGTAACTCTGTGGGAGCCATTCGATACGGAGCTCTTGATATTGGTTGAGTGCCTGGCAACACCTCGATCACGAACTCTATTTCTTGGTCTGGTGGCAAACCCAATAACTACATTAGCATTTTGCAAGACACCAACACAGCATATTATCACACAATCAAGCAAGCATTGACATCAAACCAAGCCATTGACCAAGCAACACACACAGCATTAAAGAAAATAAAAAAAGATCAATACCAAACAAACACAAAAACCTCTCATTTCTTCATCTCATCGAACCACACACAAGCCAGTTCCTCACGGCCCACACAACCATGACCCTACTTCATACTCATAGCACAACCGAACCAACAGCTTATATTCATAGCAGCAGCATACACAAAAACTCTAATCTTATCCATTCACACTTCACATACTAGCACACACTTTTACATTCTCTTACTTCACACTTTTACGCTTCCATTTTCACACACTACTCATACCCATTTCAATCCAACCTAAATTTAGGAATTCAAAGGAGATTTTGAGTTAGATTTGAGCTACCCATTACGCGCGGACAAGGATTTTGCAATGATTTGAGCCAAAAATCATGGGGAAGTCTTCTTTTATTTCCATTCTATTTTTCATTCTAAATTGTATGACAATGAGTGAATAGTTACATGTTAGGGCTTGGGATTGATACGTAATGGTTCTAGAATCATGGGCTTGACTTGGATTTGACTTTTGTGGTGTTTATATATGAGTTTGTTCTTAAATTGCTTAAATTTCTATGAAGTTGATATGTTTGTAGCTACATCTCTATGGATTTACTATATATCTCATATATACATTTGTTTTGATTATTTTATGCATTTCATTTGAGAATTGTTATCATCATTTAGCTTTGATTGAAGTAATTTGTGGTTGTGCCCAAATAGCTATGCATCAATTGGCTGTATCGTTGTTGTACTATAGACTTGATTATCTCTTTAGTCAATTAAACTATTAGTTTTAGATTAAGTTGACAAAACTACCCTTGGGCTATGGCCAAAGCTTAAAGATAGGATTGCACCTTTAATCGAACAACTAATAGAACCTAGTGACTAGATTAAGTGGACAAAGTTACCCTCGGGCTAGATTGAGGCTTAGAGATAGATTTGCACCTTTAATTACACGTCTAAACTAGGTAATTGACTAAAGTAGGTTAATTGAGACTGGATTGGTTAACAAGATTAGCTCACATTAGGTTTCACCTAATTCATACTACACTAGTCATTCCTAAGGGAAAGCCCAACTTCTAAACCTTGCATACAATCTTGACCCTAACCCTCTTTTGAGTGTTTGACCCCTAAAACCTTAACCCTTACCTATTTTTAGTGTCCATTTCTTTTAGTTTAAATTGTAGTTTAATTTAGAGTTTCGTTCAATCCATCATTAATCAATCAAATTTTCATTTATTCATAATTTTAGATTACTTTTCATACGAACACACTTTAGACTTCACTTAGGAGCCTCCTTGAAGATACGATACCAGCACTTGCCCACTTTTTACCGTGACCCGTGCACTTGCGGGGTTTGACTTGGTTTGTTTTGTACTTAATTTTCTATCAACTAAGAAATTGATCACTGAACAATTATCCATAATATGTAGTCCACATATTGAATATATGCTTGCATATTATTCCTCCAACACATAAAATTTGTACCCGTGAAAAGTGGAGGTCTATCAAATTAATATCCTTCGATAAAAGAAGACATAGTAGTATTTGTCATGATCTTTCTCTATTAGATGTTAGACTATATGTAGAGTCCTTACTCTTAGTACCAATTGTTAGTCCAACTAAGCCTAGAGGGGTTGAATTAGGCTAAAATAGGCAAAACTACCATTTTTTATATTAAGCTTGCAACTATGGTTTTCTCTTAGGCAATCTATCAAACGCTTTGTGAGCAACACATATAATGGTGTGAGTTGGGAAATATATCAAACATAAGATATGCAATATATATGATAGTGTAAAAAGAGTAAAGAAAGAGAGATGAAATGTCAAATTTTTAGGTGGTTCGCTACTCTACATCCACCACTCAAGGTCTTTTCTCCTTGGGATTTCTACAAGCTCCACTGAGATGCTTCTTCAAATATTGGTGAAGCACAAACCAACTACAAGGTTCTTGAGTCTACAAGAGTAGTACACTAACTTCTTCAAGCGTAGGTGAACCTCAACCTACTATCTATTTTCCTTTGAGTCGACAAAGAGTTTACAACACTCTCTTCTTTTCTATGATTCTCACAATCTAAGATCTACAGAGCAATACAAGTAAGATTATGTTTATATGAAAGATACAAAGCTTTAACTCCTTTATGAGTTGGATAATACAAATAAAACTCTTGAATGCTCAAAGATTTGTAAGTGTTAACTCAAGATTTGTAGTAATAAATGAGTAATAAAGGCTTTTGAAATCTTGGTATTCAATGCTTGAAATTGGAAGAGATAGCTTTCAAAGTGGGTAAGGCTATGGCTTTAATGAATGGCTCCAACGAATATAAAAATGGCTATAATTTTCAAAACAACAAAATTCGAAAGAGTGGATTCGGTCGAGTCACTTGACTGGATAGTCTCTGCCATAGATCTGAAAAAGTGGATCTGGTCGAGTCACTCAACCGGATCAAGTTTTGCAAACACTGTCATAGATTCGAAAGAGTGGATCCGGCCGAGTCACTCGACCAAGTCAATATTTTTCATTGAAATTCTTGCATAAACTAATCTGAGCCGATTTTTCCGAAAAGTCTTTTGAAGATGTGCAAAAACCTTTTTGTTTGAAAAAATCTTTTTGACCTACTTCGAGCATTTTCAAAGAGAATATGATGTTTTGAAAAACATGATTTGAAAACATTAAAAAATTTAAAGATGTCAAGAGCTAACACAAGAAATACTTAGACAAACGACAATTATAAACAAGTACCCCTTATGACGCCATTTTTTCATCCTTATATCACCACACCATCTTTGAGTCTTTAAAGATATCCTTCAATGATATATCTCTTCTTCAATATCTTGAACTTGATCTTCAATCGAGCTTTTAAGCATTCTTCAAGACTTCGTTGATTCATGCTTGTGGTGACTTTGATTATTGCACTTTTCTCAATGGCTAGCACAATTTACATTTTCTTAATCTTGCATCTTTTCTTTAATCAATCACATTATTTTCTTTCCAAGATTTCTTCCTCTTTCAACACCAAGCATCACAACATATTTTGACTCACAATATCATTAGTACAAGATAATCCACATAAGGCAAAACAATTAAATACAATTTGGTTTAAAAGATATATACATTTAATGTACAAAAGCCAATAAGTGTGTATTTAATAATATCGACATATTTGATTTCACACACTTGATAAGTTCAATTATTCATCCTTGCATTTCATTTGATCAATACTATTCTCTTCTCTATGCAAGTTATTCACTTAATTCCAATATCTAGCTCAACTTGATATGCATATTGTAATCTCATGAGCCGTAAGTATGAGTTTAATCATATAAACATATAAATGCAATCACACTTGATAAATTCAATAATCAAGATTTGTTACCATCAAAATCATGTATTTAGATATAAGGCTAACACTAAATTTCAATACATTTATAAAACTAAAGATATAAAAATAATTATACATGTATGTGGGACGAGTTTTGTGGGGGAAGAGAATGCTTTTTTTCGCACCTCGTACCACCCCCACGCGGAGATTAATTAAAAGTTTATCCCCACTCCCTGCCCTATTTTCCATTTTTCACTCCAATCCCGGATTTGAATTATTAAAGGAAATGAAATGATGATAAGGGAATAAGGAATCCCTCCTCTTATTTGGATTGAAATTTTAAAGGGTAGAAAGATTATGGAGGGGATATCCCCTCCATTTCCTTTAATTATATGGATTTTACAATCCATCCAATTTGGAGTTTTTAGAGAGAAATAAAAGGTTAAAGACAAAAAGTTTTTATTGTCCCTAAGTGTTTTTATTTTTATTTTCACAATTACCTTTATTACATTGTCTCAAAAGACACTCAAGTAACTTTTCATTTAAAATTGTCATTTCTTTTCCTTTCCTCCTCCAATCCAAACAAAGAATTATAAAATTTTTTCACTTCTTTTTCATTATTATTTTATTATAATCCAAACAAGGGAATCTTTTTCCTTTCCTTTTCTTTATTTTTTCTTCCTCTAATTTTCTTTTCTTTCCATTCCTTTGTGCAATCCAAACATTATGTTAGGGTTGAAGCGGAACAAATACCCGTAAAACTCGCTCCTATTGTCATCCCTAAATAACACCTATCCCTTTCACGGATCACAGGTTGCGGGTCCTAAGGTTCTTCGATCGTGGAGCAGAGTTGGACCTTTGGGTTCCTTCCTTTCCATATGGGACTGTCCAGCTTCGTTGGTTTTAAGCTTTGATAGATTTTGGCCCCTACATCATTTTTGTTTTCTGCTTTTTCCATCAAAACGAAAAAAGAAAAAAGAAAAAAGAAAGTCATTGTCTCTTCTGTCTCACAGGTGTATCAACTATACGAGAATCGTTCATAAAACAGTAATTGACCCCTATTGCTTCTTCTATCTTTTTTTTTTTAAAAAAAAAAATTTATGGAAACTAAATTCGTAGTTCAAAGTTGTTGCTTTTCTATCTTTTGGTTTGCTGCTATGCTAAGTTCTTACCATATCTGAGATTAGCTCGCATTTAAGAAAAAAAATTTGCATCATTCCAAATTAATGAATTAATTTTTTATATTAACATATAAAAAATTAATTCGAAGAGTTTCTCCAATTTACGAAATGGGAACATTTTGCTTATGTCACATGAACCTAAGAGCAACTTTTTCCAAGGACACTGCTAATTGATAGTACATGATAATAACTGGCATATTCAGACATAATGATGATTCATAGTATAAATCTCATTAATTATATGAAAAATTAATTAAAAAAGTTTCTGTAATTTGCGAAATGGGAACATTTTGCTTATGTCACATGAACCCCAGTGCAACTTTTTCCAAGGACACTGCTAATTGTTAGTACATGATAATAACTGGCATATCCAGACATAATGATGATTCATAGTATAAATTTGGGAAAAATGCAGCAGTAGTCCCCATTATTTACTCAAAAATTAATTTAATCCCCATTGTTTTAAAATGCTCAAAAAGGTCCCCAATGTTTGTAAACATGCTCATTGTGGTCCCTACCATTAAAATTTTAACAGAAAATTTATAAAATAACTAAACTACCCTTACTTAAAAATAAAATACCCAAAATATCCCCATCTTCTTCTTCCTCTTCCAAACCCTCAACCCACCACCACCAAGCACCACCAAGCACCACCACCACCCACCACCCACTCCCCTGCGGCACAGTGCCTCCCCCCACCCCCCCCTGGCGCGACAGCGCCCCCCCACCCCCCCCCCCTGCGCGCGACAGCGCCCCCCCCACCCCCCCCCCCTGCGCGCAACAGCGCCCCCCCCACCCCCCCCTGCCGCGACAGCGCCTCCCCCCACCCCCCCCCCTGCGCGCGACAGCGCCCCCCCCACCCCCCCCTGCGCGCGACAGCGCCCCCCCCCCCCCCCCCCCCCCCGCGCGCGAACAGCGCCCCCCCACCCCCCTGCGCGAACAGCGCCACCCACCCCCCCCCCCCCCGCTGCGCGAACAGCCCCACCCCCCTCCTTGTGTATTAGTGTGTGTTTTGGTGTTAGTGTGTGTTTATGAGTGTGTATTAGTGTGTATTTTTTGGTGTTAGTGTGTGTTTTTTGATGTTAGTGTGTGTTTGTGGGTGTGTTAATGTGTGTGTATTAGTGTATTTTTTTGTGTTTCTGTGAGTGTGTGTGTTTGTGGGTGTGTTAGTGTGTGTTTTTTGATGAGTGCGTGTGTTTGTAGGTGTGTTAGTGTATGTTTTTTGGTATTTTTGTGTGAAATTTTGTGTTTTTTGTGATTTTTCAAATTTACCCTTGAAATACTATTCACATCTGTTAAAACTAACCAAAATTTTAACGGTAGGGACCACAATGAGCATGTTTACAAACATTGGGGACCTTTTTGAGCATTTTGAAACAATGGGGATTAAATTGACTTTTGAGTAAACAATGGGGACTACTGCTGCTTTTTACCCTAGAATATTTTATTAATTATATAAAAAAATGATTAGAAAAGTTTCTCTAATTTACGAAATGGGAACATTTTGCTTATGTCACATGAACCTCAGTGCAACTTTTTCCAAGGACACTGCTAATTGTTAGTACATGATAATAACTGGCATATCCAGACATAATGATGATTCATAGGAATTTAAAGTGTTTGAAATATTACTCGAAATATGTCTCCACTTGGTCACAGATATCATTTAGAATCTCGAAAGATACCCGACAAAATGCCATAAAGACCTTTGGAGTAATCTCCACTATGGCCGATTCTTTAATCAATCAATTACGGGTCAAAACACAATTAGTTAGGGTTACAAATTAACTTTAAAATATGATAAAATCGGTTTGTAATTATATTTTTATAATGATAAGAGAATCAATTACGGATCAAAACACCATTAGCTAGGGTTACAAATTAATTTTAAAATGTAATACAATCGGTTCAAAGGATGTAATCATATTTTTATAATAATGAGAGAATTTAAATATAGATCAAGAGTTAGTCTTTTATGAGACTATTTCTTACTCATAAAAATGTAAATCTCACATGAACACATGTAAAATTCACTTTTTTATTATACGGTCTCATCTACTGTATCCTCATAGAAGAAATTTCTATAATTTCAAGATCACACTGAGCAAAATATTTTCGAATTCTTATAATTATTACATAGTGAAGGGAGGTGTTAATTTTGTATTTAATAATCAATAGTACGATTACTAGGAGTACTTAATGGCTGTGATTCAGCACTATTTTAGAGATACAAAATTGGACAAGATTCAAGCTGTGCTGCATGGTTCCTTGCATGTTATAGTTTGCTTAGGCTCCGTTTGTTTGCCGTAAAATAACTTGCTTGTGTAAAATATTTTTCGTGGAAAGTATTTTCCTGGAAAATAAAATATTTTACATGACTCCATTTGTTTGCCGTAAAATAACTTATTGATGAAAAATATTTTACTGGAAAATAAAATACTGAAAAATATTTTCTAGTGTTTGGATGTACGGTAAATTCGGTAAAATATTTTCTTATCCCAAAGGACATGAAAACATTTTACATAATTTTGTACTAGCCGCAATTGTTGACAGGAAAATATTTTACGGTTGACCAATTTTCCGGTGTTACCAAACACCATAAAATTAAAAAAAAGCAGCCGCAATTTTTAACTGGAAAACATTTTACGGTTGATCAATTTTTCAGTGTTACCAAACACCGTAAAATCCGGAAAATATTTTCCGGTAAAATATTTTACAGCAAACAAACGGAGCCTTAGTTTATGTTATTTTGCTTAGCTCTAAGGCTAGGTTTTCTCTCGGAGTCTGTAAAGTTTTTCCGATAATTCCTATTTAATTTGACCAGCGATACATAATTAACCCGAGTGGTTTCAAATCTTTAAATCCTATATATAAAAATAATAGGATTTTTCTTTTTAAATTCTTTTAATACTAACTTTATTCGTTTGTTTGACCTCATGAAGTGATTATAAAACACTTTTGTGGAGAATAATTGTATATACATTTGTAGAGTAAATGATCAAAATGGTCCTTTATTTTTGAAATTTTTGACATTTTTGTCTCTTATCTTTAAATCTGTGAAGCCGTTAGTCATTTTAACAAATTTTGTTAAGTTTTTAACGTAGGTTACATGCATCTAGCACGTGATTAATTAGTCTCTTACCCCTCCAAAATCTTAATTAAGTTGATCGCGTGTCGGACACATGCAATTCGCGTTAAAAAAATTGATAAAATTTGTTAAAAAAGCTAACTGCGTCACAAATTTAAAGATAAGGGACCAATTTATCACAATTAATAAATAAAATACAAAAATATCACAAAACCTAAAGATAAAGAAACATTTTGATCATTTACCCTATATTTATTTATATATGTACAGACTACATACTTCTCTGCCACATAATAGCTTTGTAGGTTGAGCACACACAAAGGGAGAGAATTCACTAAACAAAACCAGCTAAGTGAGAGGAGAAAACACGCATGCATTACGTAGCCCAAATGAAGAATTTAAAATGGGAAATATTCAAATGCAGTCTTGATTTTCGTTTTAAATCAAGAAAAAAATGCTACACTTAATTCCATATTTCATTAATCGTTGAAAAAACCTCAACCAACCAAGAAAAAAGAGAGTAAGCATCAACAAAACCCATCTTTTCGTTCATAATATTCCTTATTCTTACATGCCTCGTTCTCGACCAATATTTCGGATCCTTATAAAGCTGGAAGATGTTATAATGATGCCAAGAAAACTCGCCATATTGTTGTCACCTATAATTTAAAAAGTGTTGTCATTGGAGATAGGGGCGGAGTTAAAATTTTAAAATTGAGGGTCAAAATTCAAATAAGAACATTCATGACAAGAAAAAAAAATAAAGAAGAGGGGAATATTAACTTATTTTTAACAATACTATATAAATTTTTTTAAAAATAATAATTATTTTTTAACGATATTATATAGACTTTATTAAAAATATATATATATTAAGAGGGACAGGGGCCTGCCGGCCCGGCCTAGCTCCACCTCTGGTTGAGGAGCATTAAATTCATAACGAAACAGCTGATGCGAAGGAGGATCGGAATATGGAAATTAAATTTATGAATAGGAAAGTACTACTTTTGAGTTGTGAAGCATGAGAATAGGCACCATATATTCTTGATGGTTACTAGTAGAATCTTAAGATGACCACGTGCAACAAAAATAGCGATCACATTAAAATGTCAACCCTAGTCAAAATGTAATGACATAGGCACATTGTTATAGAATGTGGAAGAGAATATTGAACTAAGATTTCAACTTTGTATGTCATATACGTTACGAGAATTAGGGTTAAATTGGATGAAATCTGAAGCTTAAGAAGAAACTTTGTCATAATAATAAATATGCATGTTAAGTACTGGCCATATATAGTCATTTTCTTCTAAATATGGTTGAGAATCAAAATAATAATTAGAGTATCGTATCTAAAACCATCAAATGAGTTAGATTAGCCCCAAACTCTCTCGCTTGGCTTGTATTTCTAAGGCCAAGCCTTAGAAGAGCTAGGACATATAATATTTTAGACAAATTCTTAATGAGAGTCAATATTGAGTTGTCCTACACTCAAGTCGATTTAAGTTCAAACTAATCAAGTTAATGTAATATTATTATTATTATTATATGCAAATGCTAGTCATCACATATGTAATCATTCAAATTAAATTATATGTCCTGACTTGATCGATACGGAGATTAAATTAAAAGTTGAAAAGAAAATTGTATATTAGATTAAGCAACGTATAACAATGGGGCCAAAGCTTGCCTTTTAGTTTCTTAGACATTTAAAAGTAGAGTAAAGGTCTAATTTAGTTCATTATGTTTGATGTAAATGACATTTTCATCTATTATCTTTCAAAATGAACATTTTAGTCCATTATCTTTGGTGTAAATGACACTTTCATCAGTAATCTTTTGAAATGAGTCTTTTAGTCCAATATGTTTCACTTCAATGATGCCATTAGTCCAATATATTTCCTCCAATATGTTTTGAAGTTGGACTAACGACGTTATTTATGTGAAATATATTAAACTAAAAGGTTCATTTCGAAAGATAATAGATAAAAGTGTAATTTACACCAAAGATAATGGACTAAAAGGTTCATTTTAAAAAATAATAGATGAAAGTGTCATTTACACTAAAAATAATGGACTAAACTAGACATTTACCCTTAAAAGTATTTAGGAAAAAATATCATTGATGTTCGACAAATTTATCCAATTGTAATTGTGTGAAAATGCCAAAAACAAAAAGGCTTTTATTGTCATCCATTGCTTTAAAGCATTTCATTTCACATTATTTACAAGAAGTTAGTCAGAAACACTACTTATAAACTACACAACTTAGCAGAGTCGTATGCCAAAGACTGCTTTTATCCTATTAACAATCAAGACTTTATTCTAAAATTGAGGGATCTTATTGTCTGTTTGGTTTAGTTGTTGGAAATTATTTCTTATCCTTTTTTTTATTGTTCTTAAGTTGTTTTCTAAGAATTGTTTCCAACCAAAAAACTTAGCTTCAGCAATGATTTTTTTTTTATGTCTTGCTTTTGGTTTTCTAGTCACAAATAAGTCAGTGATGGAAAATAATGGATTTCTATCGTTTATGTTGATTTCAAACGCTTTTTACATAGCAATAGCTCTAAAAAAAACTCTCCAATTGTAACTATATGGTTCTAATCTTTTTTCAAGTATTAATCTAGAAAATGCTAGAATAAATGTTTGGTTTGAATTATGGTATCTTGTAAACATTTTAACTACATGAGTTTTTTCTTTGAAAAAAGGAAATTACGAAAAAGGACAGAGAAAAGTTAAATGAAAAGGAATTTTATGTTTCTTTCATTTCCTAAATAAATGGCAAATGCAAGTTTTTTAGTTATGGAGTTGGAGGTTAGGGGAAATTAACTTTGGGACCCATTGGCGGACCTACACTATGTTCTCAACTTGGGAAAAAAAAATGTTTTTTCTTTTTAGTTTTTTTTTATTCAAAAAACTATTATATTGGACCGTCATTCTTATTTTATAAGTATCATTAGGGTTTTGCAACTTGTAATATATATGAACCACTTAATTCACCAAATACTCTTTGAGAAAAGAGAACCGAAGGGACCGCAAGATGATTTTCTATTTTTACTACACAAAAAATGAGAGTAATAATAGAAAATGGTGAGACTTTAATAGATTATACTTTTTATCTATTTGAGAAAGAGTTATAAAGACAATAGAAACTCCAACTTTATATTTTTTACTTTATGCTAAATATCAATACTTGATTAGTTCTTTACAATAGTTCTCTAATTTTCAATGTACACTTTATATAAAAGAATTTCTCTATGTTTCAAAAGGATTGATTTCCAAAAATTAAATGGACTCTAGAAAAAAGAAAAAAATAAATAAATAAAAACAATGTGAACAAGTTTGAACTTTCTAAGCTTTAGTAGTGTACATAGCACCCCATATATGAACATATATATGGTAAAGAGAGAAGCACTCTTGAAAGAGAGAGAGGAAAGTGAAAAAGAAAGAAGGCACTATTCGTATATTGTCAGGCAGAGGAGAGAGGTTAAAGAGAAAAAGTCTCTTAACTTTTGAACCTCAACTCCAGGTTGGTGCTAAAAGCTTAAAAACCCCACCTTTGAATTCAATATTATTTCCACTAATATTATCAAATCTTTACTATATCTTGCTGGTTCATATTGCACATTATTTTCTTGCTTTATCAAATGACTCCTTTTGAACTTCTAGACTTTTCAAATGACCCTTTGAGCTTCTAGACTTTTTGCTTAATGGCTATGAAACAATTCAAGAAATGAAAAGAAAAGTAAGTATTATACTTTTGTGTGTGAAACACTAATGTGCACATTTTGGATGGAACAATAGGGTATTTTGTGTTCTTAGTTGTTATTCTTTTTCTTGAAATATTCTTGGGGTTGTTTTAGTGCTTCTTTTGACCATTTGGCCACAAAGCATTGATTCCCTGAAAAGAACTGTGACAATCTTTTGTTGGTTGTGTTGGGTTGGGTTGGGTTGGCTCATGGGGTCATATTTGTGCATTGATGTTCTTTTGATCTGTGTGGATTCTGTGCTCATAAAGGCTATTCCTTTTCTTGTCTTTTACACAAATGCTTCCTTTTATTGCGGTGCCTCTCTCTTTCATATTAGCTTTTTAGCAGGTTTTATGCAGTGTTACATTTGATTTGTGTGAAGACTGGTTAACGCGGATTCGCGGGTTGTATTCCATTTTCACTCTTCAGGATTAGTATAAATAGAGATGATGAATTTTGATTTTACTCATTGTAGAAGCTCTTTGTATATTTTTCCAACAGGGGTTCTGCACTTGTGCAGTTTTTTCTAGTGAAAAGATGAGCTTCAATAGATCAAACATTGGCTCGGGTTAGTTTCTCTTTCTGTAGAATAATGTTGTGTATATTTAGAAAATGTGATCAATATTTTGTCATAGGATATATGATTCAAGTCTCTCATGAAACTTTCTTGTGTAATCTTATAGGTAGCCAAACAACTAGGACAGTTGAATTTGGAAGGACTCATGTGGTCAGGCCAAGAGGGAAACATCAAGCAACTATAGTTTGGCTACATGGACTGGGTGATAAGGGTTCAAGGTAATATTGTTATTAGCTAATTCCTGTGGAATCATTCTTTTTTTGATAACATTGTATGTGAAGCTACTGATGCTGATTTGAGCAATTGAGTCATTGCATGGAAATCATTGTCTTTAGTTTGTCAATATGTCTACATGGACCACATAAGCATTTGTGTAATATGCACATATATATTGCTTTGATAGATGCTAGATAGGTGATATATATGAGTTCTTACAAGAATTCTGCTTGTTCCAAATGCTTCTTAAGGCTTGTCCAAGAATGGTGAATGAAATTCTATTTTCCTTTTTTTTTTTTTTTTCTCATCATAGAGAAGAAGATAGGTGAGAGAATGTCAATCTTTTGACTTATCTGTATATATTGGTTATTGAGCTCTAGGCGTTTCTAGAATCTTAAGGGATGGAATCATACACAAAATCAGGGATGCGACTTGTCATTCTTGGATATTCAAGATACATCAAAGGGGACCACTGATCCACTCTCTTACTATGTCCTTTGAATTTAAAGAGAATTGTGCCATTTAATTAATTATTGTAACTTGCCTTACATTCCAATTTTCATTTTTCTGAAACTTGTGATGTACATAGACTATTGTGCTTCATGCTATGTATATTTTATGATTTGTGCTATAATTATTCATGTTCTTCACCAGTTTGGTGGTGGTCCCAAAGCTATAGATTGACTTAGTGGCTGATGCGTAGTTTACATAAAGTCTGCTTACCAATTACTTAGTGCAACTGGCTTGTCAGATGCTGTTATTTCCATGCCTATATGCATTTTTAAACCATAGCCCATACGGTTGATGTTGATTAATTACCTTCTATTTTGCAGCTGGTCCCAGCTCTTGGAAAGCCTTCCTCTTCCAAATGTAAGGATAAATTTTGAATTTCGGTCATATAGAAAGCTTCTGTATGTATTTTCATGCAACATAGAACACACACCATGCAAAGCTAGTTTCTTTTCTTCAATGACAAGAAGCATCCTATAACGTATGCAATGACCTTGGGACCTCATTCTCTACTAAACTGCAATGCAGATTAAGTGGATTTGTCCAACTGCTCCTACTCGGCCTGTAGCTGCATATGGTGGATTTCCTTGCACTGCCTGTAAGATTCTTTGGTGAAAAAAGCTGCATTACTTTCGTTGTTCATTCATTACCAATTCGAGATTCTAGATTGAGGCAACATTTAGTCCTTAATAGTGCTTCACCTCATACATAGGATAAGTCCTTTTTAATTGTGGTAATCTTCCTTTTATTGTTGCTTGTTATATTAGCACTCACAAACGTGAATACCATCAGGGTTTGATGTAGGAGACATTTCAGAGGATGCTCCTGATGATTTGGAGGGACTGGATGCTTCAGCTGCACATGTTGCTAATCTCTTGTCTACTGAGCCTGCTGATAGTATGATCTCTTCCTGAGCATTTTCACTAAATATATAAAATGATATATGTTGGAACTGCATCTAATGTAACATCAAACTGAAAACCGTGCTTCAGAAATTAGGAAACTGTATCGAACGTGACATCAATCTGAAACAGTGCTTCAGAAGATAGGATAATGAACCAACCTGCTCTTGAACTTCTGCAGAATGTCTCCTCTTTTTTCTTTTGTCCTTTTTGTTATCTTAATTCCCTCTTCAACCTTTTCAATGACACTATGAGACGGTAATATATTTCCTGTCTTAATCTATCCTCCCAGCATTTTTACATCAAATAAAAAACTTCATTTGATTTATGCCCATCCACAAGTCAGATAAATTAGTTGAGTAGTACAACGTTATCAGCTGGAAAATTTTGTGTTCATAAAAGTGACAGAGGCGATACTTTGACCATCATCTCTTTGAAATAGGAAAATTCCTCCCATACTTTAGCCATTATCTCTTGGAAATAGGAAATTCCTCCCCTTAAATGAGCGTTATTTCTAAAGGTCACTGACCTTATCAATCAATGTTATATATGATCCTGGGTCTCATATTTACCTCTTATCTCCCTAGTTCAGCTGTAATCATACTTGAGCTGACAAGGACAGGAAACTCCTCAGAAATATACATTCTAACATTAATATATGACTGTACCTGTCGATTATCATATTAGATTTATTTGATAATGGAAGCCTTTTATTTAGATGGTCAAGATTGCTCTGGATTATAATTTTTTCATTACATAAACTATTTTTGTTTTATATTGTTGGACAGTTAAACTAGGTGTTGGAGGGTTCAGTATGGGGGCTGCTGTTGCTCTCTACTCTGCCACATGCCATGTTCTAGGACAACATGGGAATGGCAATCCGTATCCAGTTAACCTGAGGGCAGTTGTTGGTCTTAGTGGCTGGCTTCCATGTTCAAGGTATGTTTTCAATTCTATGCATGCTTATACACAGACTTGTCAGCAAACCAAATGTGCTTGGTGATTATAAATTTCATTCTGCTCAGCGCGTACTGTTTTGTAGGACACTGAGGAACCGAATGGAAGGATCACCAGAGGCGGCAAGGCGTGCAGCTTCGTTGCCAACCTTGCTCTGTCATGGCTCAGGTACTTAATATCTCAAAGTCTTGATAATATGAAGTATTTCCTTTGAAATTTAAAAGTTGTTTTAACTCGTTTATAAGATCCTGGATATCCAAGATCTTACCACTTAAAAGAAATTTTGAGCATACCAGAAGATATATGTGTATGGTTTCCTTCATTACAATGATGCACAACCTGCAGTAGCTTGAGTGGTATCTTCATATACAAAGGGGGACTGAGTGAGACGTCAATGATGCTTTTCTCTACTTACTCTCCCCTATGAAAGTTGGAAAAAGAAATAGTTAACCTAGCAGCTTCTTTTTGGCATTCTTATATTGGTTTGATAAGATTTCTGACATTTCCCTACCGTAGTTTTCAGCAACACTTGCTTCAAAATTAGCCAATAAATCCCTGGGGCTTTCGCCAACCTCAGTCAGTTATCATTGTGAATCTGGATTAATATGTGAACATGAAAATTCAGATGCAGGTTCTCCCTACCTTGAAGTATAGGAGAAAGGCAAAAGATCAATCCTCAGAAATCCTGTCCGAGTTACCCCTCGTATCTGATAGCAGATCATTGCAAGAATACTTATATTTTGCTGATCACCTTTCATATTTCGGATTGTTATTAGCCTGTGATATATATATATATATATATATATATAGAAGTATATATCCTCCCAATGGAAAGCAATCTATCTTCTAGGATGTTTTGTCCTACTTCAGCTGCATTAACTTTCAACCAGTCGTGACCCTCACTTGGCATTGCTTGATCCTAGGCTTTTGTTCTAGTCTTTATTTTCCATTTTGATTAGGTGTATTCATGTGGGCTTAATACAATTTGATGAATAATTGATCATGCTTGATGTCTGAATCAGTAACACTCTTTAGAGACGTCCATGTTATAGAAATCAAAGGTGCAAATACTCTTGAGTTCATACTATTCAAATATTAGTACAACATTTAGTGGTCAAAAGAGTAGATTTTAAAATGCATATTAGTAAGTCTTTTTGTTCTCAGACCATTGTGTCTGGAACTTCCATTTATGGGAGCAGCCTTGGCTTCTGGAGTAGACTTCTGCAAAATGTGAATTCATTTTTTCACAAGCAATGGTAATTAACGAAGCTTAAAGAGGCTTTTGACTGGAACCTAGGCTAGTCTGCTTTCTTGTATTTTTAGCGGGAGAAAGTTCTAACATTCTACTTCAACGAGAGTGATTATTTACGTCTTTGACCAGAAAGAAGACAAACTGTAAGATCATTGGTATGAATATTTTGTATAAGAAAGGATCTTATGCCATACAGCCTTAATTTTGAAGTATAATATCACTACTGGTATTTTTACAGCTGCCAGAACACAAAGGCAAAAGCATATCCTTGTGCACTTATTTCTAATAGAGTCATCTTCTGGTGAAAAACCGAGGGTGGTGGTTATTTTAGAGTATGTTTAAGATTATATGATATACCTGCTGAATTGAGTCAAGGGACTGAGAAAGAGTGAATAAATGTTGCCTTCTATTGGTATCTCTCAACTGTCATTAACTACTACATGTCTCCATCATTAAAGAGGACTTGCATTTCAGTGTGATATGCCCATCGAATAACCACAAGATTAAGCTTACTGGATCTGTAAGTTACATAATGAACAAGTTACTTTGTATGTTGATTATGAATAGCTTCTTGTTTCAGGGGATGATGTGGTGACATTCAAACATGGAGAGAAATCAGCATGGGTTTTAAATTCAGCTGGCTTTCAGAGTCTGACATTTAGAGCATATAACGGGTACGCACTAGGCTTTAATACCTCCAGTACTTGATTACCGTAGTCAAATCTTGTTCAAAGCTTTATTTTTCTCCACACAGGCTCGGTCACTACACAATTCCCGAAGAGACAGATGAAGTTTGTCGCTGGCTTACTGCAACGTTGGGGCTTGAGGGTTCACAATTTTGAAAAGTTTGCAAAGAAAACATCGCTAGAGATCAGAAACGGAGAGATAAATGTAACAGCTTTAGGGAGTAGAGGAGCAGCTTAGATAGATGGAATATGGTATACTTGCAAGTGGTGTTGTCTCCAAGTTGTCTCTTTAATAATAAAAGATTTTTCACTTTTCTTCTCCTTTATATGCAGAAAATAAGTTTTGCCTTCTGCGTGTTCCTTTGTTTCTTTTTCTGTTTTCACAGTCAGATGTATATCATGATATCTTCATTTGTAAGCTTAGCAATTGCACCCAAAAGAACAATAAGAAATTTGTAAGGACGCTGATAAATATTCTATCTTAGCTGTGCATTTCTGAAGTGTCTATAGTCTCAGTAGACTCGAGTGATTGTGTCCATCAGTCAAGAGAACCTGTAACAATCAAAACAACATAATGGGGGAAATGTGTAGATGGATCGAATCCAAGGCAACGTCAATCAATCCATATCGTCTATTTAGTCGCTATGATGCACACCTTCAAGCCATTAATCCACTTAATTGACAGCCTTTGTTGTCATCTTAATTATTAGTATTGGAATTTGCTACATCACACATTGCCCTGTTATAACTGAGGGTAGCTTCATTTTTTTTTCCTTCCCTTTTTTGTGATGATAAGATCACGTTGAATTTACCCTAGTGGAAATCTTGTGGTGCAGCAGCACGTTTTTGCTCATCCAATTATGAGTTTGGTCACAATTAATCACTACTTAATTACTCTACCCAACCTTGGGGTGCAACTGGGCAACTAAGGGTCACCATTGCTTTTGTCCCTCAACTAGTAGTAAAAGACATGAAATTCTCTAGCAATTCTCTAGCTCGATTCAGTAACCCAATCCAGCACAATTCATCAAACTAGCTCAACTCGATTCGGTAAACTAGTCCAATTCAATTTAGCTATTTTTTAAGAAAAACAATTATTTTCTTCTTTTTTTTGAAGTGAAGTCAAATCGTGCATGACCATATTTTGTTTATAGTGAAGTTAGATCATAGTCATGACCATAATGTAAGAAGTAGTGAAGTCAAATCGTGTGTGACCATATTTTGTTTATAGTGAAGTTAGATCATAGAGTATATATATATATATATATATTTTGAAGTCAGATTATACAGTCATGACCACGATGGAAGTCATATCGTGCATGAGTCATCTCGAAAATCAATTGTAGGAAGAACAATATTAGTTGAAGGAAGAAAGAAATTGAAACATTAATTTATAATAGTTTTATTTATTTTACAACTAAAAATAATTAGTTTGAATATGATTTTTTTTGTTTTGATTTTTGTATTATTTGTCATATCAATTTTCAATTTTTGTAAACTCAAATGTTTTAGTTCAGTAACATTTTGAGTTATTTTTAAAATTTCATTGATATATATTGTTTCTTTTTTTACTAAAAAAATGGGCTGGCCTGAATCCAGTCCAATTAACACATTTAACTCATGTAAAATTAATGAATCGAGCTGAATTTGTCTTTTTTGAATCTCAACCCAGCCCAACTTAGCGTAGATAATAACGGTTTGAGCTAACTCATCTCATTTATTAACCGGGCTAAATGAGTTCATGGGTTGGGCTGACCCAGCTCGACTCAAATAACATGTTGACGTATAATTAGTAATCTCAAATTTTTAAAATACTACCTTTAAGGTATTTTTTACCTAGACTCATTCCTCTTTTATATATATGCGACTCTAACCCCTTATTTCTTTAAAAATGAGATAGAAGATATCTCAAGTTTTCTGTTAAGTTCATGTTAAATGTCATTTTTTCCTTTACCAACCCCTTCACTCTTACCTCCATCCCCGTACCTGCAATGCAACCCTCCCATCTCGTAGCCATTTCCCAAGATTATATGTAGTTGTCTTTCATTTTATGTCAATATCTGGAGGTACCATATCTAAATACATACATACATACAAGCACAACACACACTCACACAAACACATGTGCATGTGTTTGGGTCATTAACCTTGTTGAGGTACTATCTTTATCTCCTGCTTAAGTTATTAAAATATTCTTTTGTAAAATTCAGCTCAAATAAATAATACCACTCATCATAAAATAAACCCAATAAAAATATCAAATTTGATATGTTCTTATGCCTCTTTATTCTTTTTCATGACCAATTCTCTCATCACAAAGGCTTGATCTTTGCATCCTCAAGCCTTGATCTTTCTTTGAAGCTACAGAAGAACAACCCTTTTGATATTTTATCAAAGAGCATTGCTATATCTCACTTCAATTTTCACACTCAAATACCACTTCTTACGTGGATGCTTAGTTGGCATGCTAAAATAACTAACTTTTTGATTTCTCTCTCTTCTTTTAATATGCCAACTAAGCATACATATAGGAAGTGGTATTTGAGTGTGAAAATTAAAGTGGTATATAGCATTTCTCTTTTATCAAATTTGTAGTATTGGTTTGATCAAATTGTTATCTTTATATGTGTAGAGGATCAAGAAGAGAATTTCATTTGCTAAAGAGCACACCATTTTTGTAGCTTATTGAATTTTGAGATGTTTTTATTTATGACAAAGTTTTGATCTTGTGTATATAAAAATCAAGAAGAGAATTTTATACATTTGTGTACATTAATGGATAATTATAATTCTCAATCTTTATACCCATATGGGAATTCTTATCATGTTCCACCACTTGTAAATCAGCCATACCCACCACCTGTTAATCAGCCATATCCCCTACCAGCAGATTCGGGTGCATACCACCATACTTTTTTTTGGTCAACCAATCGTGTTGGTTCTATATTCAACTTGTGCAAAAAAAATTTAAAAGGCAAAAACTTTTGAATTACAGACTATATTCAAGATTATTTAATTACACTCGTATGTTTATTGAACTCTTGGTCTGATCGAGAGAAGATAACTGGGGTGGCTGGGGGGGTATGTGGGTTCTAGCAAGGGTGAAGGGTGGATAGGCTGATTTTGGTGAATAGTAAGGGTGAGGATAAGGGTACAAATGGTATTTACCATTAACTTAACATAAATTTTAATATATAGTTGACAGAAGGGGTCTTAGTCTCATTTTCAAAGAAGTGATAGGTCTGAGTCACACATATATAAAAAAGGTATAGGTCAAAAATACCCCTACCTTTAATTATATCATTTGAAACTATTTTCAAGCACGGTTAGAAACCACTAACAATTCTCTTAAAACTGTTGTGATCAACAATATATGGAGGTATTCATGTAACATGATTGCAAAGGCCAATTAAGCATGTAGAACCTCTAGAGAGTTCTCCACCCATTTCAAGGAGCCTACCTTGGGTTTCCTTCAACCCTTTCAGAAACCCATTGGTTTCCACCCCGTTTAGTATAACTAAATCAGTTACACATCCTTGTGTTGGCCATGGCCTTTCCCTGCTCTTTGTTCCTTTTTCTTCCTAACTCAAATGACGATAAAGACTTATGCTTTGTTATAGATCTGTCCATTTCCAATCTAAAAAATGTGTGCTCTCTTGTTCTTGAGAAGAGATCTAATGCTTTTGCGGTTAGATTTGCAAAGAAAAGATATATTCTCATTTGTTTCCATCCACCATTTTTGTCGACCCATCTATCCGATTCTTTGACCAACATATATGGTGTTTTCTTTTGGAAAGTTTCCAGTGGCTTTGCTCACCACCCTCGTTGGCTTGGGGCCCTACTTCGCCTTTTGATCGTTGTTTACGACGGGATTTGTAGGTGTTGGACCTCCCTAGCCTGGGTTATCACAAGGGCTAATGCATCCCTTTTTATGCATTTTTCAGTTTGTTGGATGCAAGTTTCTTGCATTTTTCCTCATGTTAACAGGTGTAGGTGGCGTCGCCGTCATTCTGGTGCCTTTGGTGATATTTGTGTAGTCTCTCCATTGGAAGATCCGTGTGTTATTGGTCTTTTTTCTACCTCTTATTTGATGGAAAACTTTGGTCTTGGTGTCTATTGACGCCCATGCTGGAGAAGCAACAGATCTATCAAAAACTACGTCGATTACTATATTGGCCTAGGGTTTTCTCGTGTTTGCCTTTTGGTTTGGGCTTTAGCCCATTATGTTATTTTTGTATTCTCTGTATGTTGTCTTGGGCTATGGCCCAGTTTCCCTGTTTGGCTACTTTTTGGGTTTAGACTTATTTATATTGTGCCTTTATTAATGAAATATTTTCTTTGGACCAAAAAAAAAATAAAAATATTAAGCATGTAGTATTTTGATCAAGAGAATGATATTATGAGTGATCATTTTTTCCCTTTATTGTAAGGGTAAATGGCACGTGACCCCTCTGTGATTTTACTGATGTGCACGTTTTTTCCTATACCTTATAAAGTTGTTATTACACTGTCGTGGTTTTAAAGAGTGTGCACACATCCCCATCCATCTATTAGACGTTAGTTTCTTTAACGGTTTTGGTTATTTACCAATTATTCCCTTTCATAAAGGTGAATAAAAAATCAAAATTAAATAAAAAAAAATGCCTCATAAGTCTTTGAGTAGAAAAATAATTATAATAATAATTAAATTTTTTTAAAAAAATAAAAATAAAAAACTGTCTGTACCACCACCCCGATCCCCACCTTAAACAGCACAACCGCTGGTACCAACACCACCACCTCCACCTCTACCACCCTCACCCCCAAAAGCACCCCCTCAAAGCATCGCCCAACACCACCCCCAAATAAATACCCCAGCAGCAGCATCAACCTCAACCATCACCCTTCACCAGTGCCACCACCCCTACCCCCACCCCCCCTATGCCAACTACTCGCCATCACCACCACCACGTCACCATCACTTATTGATGCAATCGCTCCTGCCGTATCCAATAGCGTGATCTCCGCATTCAATAAAGTTTTCTATTGGCTTTCATCTCACACAAATCTGATTACTTCATATATAATTTCCGAACAAAGCATGCATCATTCTACTACTGTTATTATAAAGGTGAGTTTTTTTTAGCTTAAAAAGTGTTAGTTGTTGTTCTTCGATCAACATGTGATTGAATTGGAAGAGTTCTAAGACTTCTTATATGGTTTCTTTTTTTTCTTTTCTTTGTTTCCATTTTGAATAAAAAAAAATTACCAAAACGTTGCTAAATATATACAAAATTTTAAATCATTCATTCACACATATATATTTATATATCCAACCTTGTTGGAATACTATTATACAGCAGGTAGGGGGTAGGGGTGGGGGTAGGTGGGTTGTAGGTGGTGGACACTACAAGAAAAACTATAAAAAACGACGGGCCATCTCCTTTCTGTTGCCAAAAAAGCGCCGAATTTTTATACATGAATAGTAGAAATTTGGAGATGGTTTTATAAGTCGTCTCCCAATAGTCGTCAACAAGAGACGGTTTGGAGACGATTTATTTATGTCATCTCCAAAAACATCTCCTATTGGCGACTATTTGGAGACGACATATCACAAATTGTCTCCAAACTGTCTCCAATTGACAACTACTTGAAAACGACATACAAAAGTCATCTTCAAATCGTCTCTAGTTGGTGACAATTTAGAGACAACTTACATATATCATCTCTAAACCATCTCCAAAATCCATAGTTAATAACTTGGCAAAATATTTTAGTAAAATATAAAAAAATATAATTACACATAAATAATATTTTTTATAACACATTAGTAAAAAACTATTCAACCTATTTTGTTAAAACAAAACAAAATTATTAAAAAAAATCAAATATTACATTGAAAAAAAAATTAAAACAAATATTTATTTATTTTTGAAAACAAAATTGGAGACGGACCCTCAAAAATTCAAAAATTGGAGATGGGCCTTTGGGTCCGTCTAAAAAATTGGAGACGAAACTTTAGGTCCAAAATGGGAGATGGACCAAACAACATATGATTCAAGTGGCTGGAAATTCTAGCCACTTGAACCTCTTTTTTCATTCCCCCAAAAATCTTTTGGGGGGAAATTCAAAAACAATAAAATTGAACATAACCCTCCCCTTCCCCCATTTTTCTTACCTCATACTACCAAGAGTTCACTCACTTTTGACCTCATTTTAAGGTAATTCCTTTTTTTACTTTTATTTAAATTTTAGAATTTGTTTTGGTTTATTTCATTATACTCATGTTTGTATATAATGCCAAATATATGTATACATAATGATTTTAAGCTTTTTTCTTTTTAATTTCAGTCTTTTTGTTGATTATATATATATATATATATATATATATATATATGTATATATGTCACATTATAGATATAGACAAATATATGTATATATTATTCTTTTATTATGATTTTAGATTTTTTTTATACTACCACGTTTTTTTGGATTATATATGTATTATGTATATATGTCATATATATGTATGTATAAATAATAGATTTAGATAAATATATATATAGTTTTGGTAGTTTTTTTTCATGATTTTAAGGTTTTTTTTTTAAAAAAATTCAGCTTCATTATATATATATATATATGTGTGTGTGTGTGTGTGTAAGTGATAGATTTAGGTAAATATATAATTTTTGGTAGTTTTATCATGAGTTTAGGGTTTTTTTTTAAAAAGATTTATTTTTGTTTTTCTTTCAGCTTTATTATTATTTTTTCTCCTTTCATATATGTAAATATATTGTGTGTGTGTGTGTGTGTATATATATATATATATATATATATATATATATATGTACATACGTATGTATAAGTGATAGATTTAGGTAAATATATGATTTTCTATAGTTTTATCATGAGTTAGGATTTTTTTTTTAAAATCAGATTTATTTTTGTTTTTCTTTCATATTTTTATATTCATGATTTTAAGTTTTTTAAAAATCTTTCAGCTTTATTTATTTATGTTTTTTGTCTTTTAATAAATGTAAATATATTGTGTGTGTGTGTGTATATATATATATATATAAGTGATAGATTAAGGTAAATATATGATTTTTGTAGTTTCATAATGATTTGAAGGTTTTTTTTTTTAATTTCAGATTTTGGCGACGATTTAGAGACGACATGGGAAGGGAGACGAAACGGAGACGGCTTGGAAAAAGCGACGAATTGGAGACGACTTGGAAAGGGAGACGGTTTGGCAACGACAGAAAGAGAAAAATGAATCGGAGATGAACAACATTTGCGACGAAAGTGAGACAAAATATCGTTCTTCACCTTTTGAGACGAAATGGAGACGAAATTCAATTTTTTCGACGAATCTAAGTGCGACAACTGAATTTTGTTTCCTTTTTGTCTCCTTTCCATATTGGAGACGAAAATGTGTCATCTCTCTTTCCGAAATTTCTTGTAGTGGGAGGTGGGTTAGGTTATAAGAGGGCTGAACGGGAGGGGAGACGATAGAGGAACATCAATTTTTTTTAAATACCTGATGATAGATAGAATAAAAAGAAAAAGTAAATGACTATTATTCTACCAAATAAGGGTATTTTGGTCTACTAAAATAATTTTTTTAAGTAAATAACTTGTAAATTTGAATTAGCGCGTGTGTATTACAAATATTGTTAAATTGGACGGATTTTTTAATAGAATGGGTATTGCGCACTATTTTATCAAATCACAGGGGGCAAATGTTCACTTTATGAACCACAGGGGGAAAACGTGCACTTCGCGTAAACCATAAGAGGGTCTCGTGCCTTTTACCCTTATTGTAATAATAGTTTGTCCAATGTTATTTTTCTATCTTTTTATATTTATTACCTTAAAATTTTAACACATATGTAAGAAGTAAAAATATAAGAACTACTCTATTTGTATGTGAGGCGAGTTATGTGGGACATAGAATGCTTATCCCTAAGCCTTGCCCCACGCTTTCCTCATTTCCCTCCCTGGAGCGAGGAACAAAAGTTAATCTTCATCCCTCTGTCTCGTTTTTCTTTTTCCATCTTGACACCCTTTTAATTTGAGGGTGGGTTTTCGGGACCAATCCACTCTCCATCATCTTTTTGGAGAACATCTCCACAACTAACAACTCACTAGTTTTTTTTAGCACAACCGTCAGTTGTAAGACTTTTCAACTCAATTCTTTATTGGCTCGATTGTACCTTATACGAGATTCGTCTATTAATATAGTATTCCACATTGGTGGGGGATAGCGTATATGATGGTTTATAAGTGGGTATTATGGGTATAAGGAATAACTTAGATTAATCATTGTGGGTTAGTTGATTTAAGGGCCCAAGTAGTTATTTCTTATACTTATTATACTAGTCCCGCTTACGGCCTAAGGTTCTAGGCTCAGAGCCTGACAGAATAGTATCAGAGCAGGTCATTGTGAGACCCAAGCATGTCATAATGTGCATTTATCTATCTTATTTGCTATTTAAACTAATATGAGCATTTAACTACTTATTCAATCAATTAAATCTTCTTGTGCATTTCAAATTGCATTTAAATTGGATTTGAATTGTATTTAATCTATTCTTGCCTAGGAGGGTTAACTTGTAATTTATGCATGAATTGAGGGGTAATGTGGTCTTTGCACTAATGAATATCTTGTAGCTTGGTATAATTGCAATTAAAACAAGGTACCAAGGGCAACGTAGTTCTTTTAGCTTGTAGGATATTTTGACTCAACTTTGACCTAGCAATTGACCTTTTTGATTCATTTATAAACAAAATTTAGCAATTTCAAGAGGGAGAGGGGAGATAGGTGTCCAAGAAGGGAAAAGAAGAAGAGATATTTTGTTATTTTGAGGGCTAAATTAGTATTTTGTAGCATCTAGTGTTGGTTTTTGGCAAAGCTTCTTTCTAGCTTTCTTGTTCATTGCAACTTCTAGCATCTTTAAACATCTAAGGTGAAGGAGTTCTTATATTCAATGTGAAGATCATGAAGTATATGCTTAAAAACACTTGTTTGTATGGTTTGAGGCTATTCGTGATGCAAGAATATTATTCTAGTGCTTGTATTAATGGTTTATATGGAGTGAAATGTATATGTACTATGTGAATGTTTAGAGAATATTTCTATGGAGTTATGTCTTGTATTGATAGCTAAATATGTTCTTTTACAAGTGTTCATATGTGTTAGCATGGAGAATAAGAGCCCAAAAACATGTATTTAGCCTTGAAATCAAAATGCAAGTGTTGTAGGAAGATGTTACGGGCGGAAGTGTTACTGGTCTTATTCAACACGACTGAGTACACGACCGTATTTTTATAGTGCTCTCTGACGATTGTGTTACCGGTCTTGTTCAACACGAACGTATACATAACTGCCAGAATGTGGTTTTTTTTACGGAAGTATTATCGGTCTTGTTCATCAAGACCAGGTACACAACTGCGGTAGTGAACAAGACCGAGTACAAGACCGCCAGAAAAGGTTTTTGATGTTCCTGTTGCGTGGTTTTGATCGGATGTTCGTGAGAGTTCCTATACGCATGCCATGAGTTGTTTAATTGTTCATTTCAATGCTAAATGTGTTCAATTGTTGTTGGTTATTGATATGTCGCTCTAATTACTATTAAAGTGTTTGTTTAAGATTAGATAACCTATAATTATTGATCTCTCTATATGTTAAGAATATGTGATTATGTTTTCGAGTAATGAATGTGTTGATGAGTGATGAATATGTTATGCGATGTGATGTGAAGTGTCAGGTTGCAACCCTAGTCAGTCATGTAGCATCGTGTCGTGTTGGGCAGCAGAGGGCTTGCCGGTAATTGCATGACTACCATGTACAAGTCCACTCTCTCGTGTGGTCGGTGAAGGCCATGGTGACATTGGTTGTAGAATCGTGTACATCATGAGTACACACGCGGGCGAGAGAAGTTTAGAGTTCGTGGCGGTGTTATAAGGTGTCGGTTTCAACGAATGTTTAAAGCGGTAACTTCTTGATGTGTTGTTTAGCGTGAATGTTTCAAAGTTGTTAAGCGTATGTGATTATGTGGTTGTTATGTTATATGTTGTTTCCAATGTGTTCAAAAGGTTTTCGAATTAAAGCTTTCAAACTTTCTTTTATCCCTTCCTCACTGAGTCTGTTTAGCTCACACCTCTTTAATGCATGTTACATGAGTATACGACATGGATCACGTGCGTGAGGAAGGCAATAATAAGCTAGATCATATTTATCATGAGTAATTATTATTTGTAACTTTGAAAACTATGTTTTAGTGGCTTTAGTAGTTTTTGAGTTATGTACCAAACACTTGTTAGTTAACTTTCTTTAAGTCTAGTTGTATTGATTGTACTTATATGGTTGGTCACGTTGGATTGTAATCACAACTAGCTAGTTTATACTTAACGTATGTTTACATTTCAAGAATGCTAAAGTAATACAATTGTTGTCTATCTTTTACCAAACGAATATATGGGTATTTAATGTATTTCTGCAAATGAATGACGAATTGTTGTATATGCATGATGCGAATTGAGAGATTTTATGTTGGGTTTTAGGGTGTTTGTGGAATATCTGTGTTCTGGCATTATTCTATCCGTGTCTCGTCGCATCTTGAGCCTTGGTACCCTATGGACCGGGTTTGGGTCGTGACATTCGTGGTATCAGAGCTTAGCTTGTCTAAGTGTAAGCCAGGATAGGACCTTCGGTCTGTATGTTATGTGATCCAAAGTGAAATGTTATGGCATGGTTATATGTTTATGAGTTATATGTCTATGTGTTTACGTGCATAAAAACATGTTCAAGATGTGAGTAAGTGGAATGAAATGAAGTGAGTGTTAATGATATGTCCAGTTTATACTAATTGATACTAACTTTCTTATGATCTAAACTGTTTATATGTGTTATAACTGTTCATAACCTTTTATGTCCCATAATGGCACCAAGAGGTAGACCTCGCCGTGAGCCCCCCAGAGAGGCCAAGCCAGTTCCACTAGTTTCGACAGTTCCGACCGGGGATCAATGTTTGGGGTAGTTAGCTTAGATTTTGAACAAGGTTGTAGCCGCTTTAGAGAGGCAAGAAACAGAACAGAAAATTAGTATAATGACCATCAACACCATAACAACAATCGTGGCAGTGTTGGGAGTAGTGGAGGTATCACGCCCTGACCCCGACCCATCGCAAGGTTAAGGCCAAAACATGACGTGTCAATGCTTAAACCTTGCAAGATTTGAAAGTAGAAACCTGAACAGTTATAGTATTCCACAAGAAATTCCAAAAACATCGGCCTTAAAGGTTTACAACACTCTGTTACATGTTACAATACCTGAGTCCACCTACCAACATTCCAAATCTAGGTCTACTAAGAAGAGTAATCAACTTATCTAGGTATCTAGTTGACCAAAAGAATATTACAATAGATTAAATAGTTCAATTATACAAAATCATGCTTATTACAACAAGGAGTACATCTTCACAGGCAAGCATGTAAATCACATAAGCAGGAATCCAACATCATTACATCAATGAAGCTTACAACAACATGGGAGCTTGCTCGGGCTAATCTTCACCTGAAATTGTTAAAAGATGGATGAACTAATCCTGCATATAGCTCAATGAGGATGGAAGAGGAAAGGTTTTCACAAAGGTTTTATCATTTTGTAAACTTTTTTATAAAATCGTGCTATGTACAGATACATATATTCTACAAGTAACAATACCTAATCATGTATATATTCAACATGAACATCTGGTAAACATGAATTGAGACAACAATTATAACCTGTTAACAGTATCCAACTCTACTCTTCGAGGACCTCGAGGGACCAAGCGAGAGTTGGAAAAACACATATCGAAGTATATGTGCCGGGTGTAATCAAGAGATTGATACAAAATAAGGAAGGTGACTTATATGGATTCAAGAGGTATCTCCCACTATCACAGTCGTGTGCACCAAAAAGTGTCTCCCACTATCACTGCCGTGTGTACTTTGCTCTGTATAATTCATTATTCCTTAACCATAACCATAAAGGAGTTATAGGGTAGGGAGGTGTCTGCCACTATCACAGCCGTGTGCACCAAAAGGTGTATCCCATTATCACTATCGTGTGCACCTTTGATCCCGTCCCTTAACAAATGAGAGTTCGCAACCAAGTCATGCCCATACAATTCATATATATGTAGCATTCACAATATTGCGATGCAAGAGTTTAGATTGACAAGTATAAAGTAAACTTAAGACTTAGAAGCATGACTTTCGTATGCACATTTAATGTGTACAAGTTTGAGGCAAAGAATCAAGTTCCTAGTAGTTCGATGTAATTGATTGGTTCATGTTCAATTATAATCTTCCATGCCATACAATCATACACCTTCATTTACCTCAATCATGCCACAATTAACCTCCTTTTATGTCCATGAAACAAGTTGGTACCAATGCCCCAAAGGTACATCAAGAAATCAAACAACTTCAATGCTCCAGCATTAACCAAACTTAAATAGTTAATTTTTCTATTCTATGGAACTCCAAATAACCTGATTTTGGTATATAATCGAAGCTTATTGAATTTAGATGGTTCTAGAATCACACGGATCTTAATTCGGAGTTGAAAGGAATGAGATATGGTCTTCGAAAAATCACTGCACAAATCTGTCAACTAATAGTCAGGCAATCCGGTCGTGATACCCGGTCGTGTTGATCATGACCGGACATCACGTCCAGATGAATGACCAAACCGCTGCCTATTAGTCCAGTCATGTAGTCCGGTCGTGATGATCATGATCGATCATCACGTCCGGACAGACCCGAAAACTGATCCTTTGTGCTTCTCAACAAGTTTTCTTGCTTCTAATCACAAACAAACACTTGATGTACTTAACAAACATTGCTAACACAACATTTTCAAGCTTATGAATTATGTTATAACTTCCATATAGACTCAATTCCATTCAATACTCATTAGGCACAAAACTAGCAACTACAAAACATCAACAACAATCAAGGCTCAAGACTTGTCCTACAAATGATCTTCTCAATCATCCAACTTTACTTCGAGAGTAATACCCATAATTAAACATCATTCAAGAACAAATATAAGCAATACTCATACATTACCCAAGTCATAAAACCCTAACCCGTCAAGTAAAACTCATGTGTACAATTTAAACCCATATACATCTTAATCATGCTCAACAAACAAGATGAACATGTAACCATGAATCATATGGCTTTAGAAAAGCTTTTGAAAACAACCCTCACCTTAGATCTCAAAATGGAAAGCAAGATAAGCAAGAGATTGGTTGAAACTAGCTAGAAAATGCAAGAAATGGCTTAGGAAATGGTTGAAAGCCTCTTTTATTCCCTCTTTTTCTTCTTCTTCTTTTCTCTCCCTAAGCTCTGTTGTGTATGTGTGTGGTGTGTGTTGATTGTGTGTATGTGTGTATTGTATGTGTTTTATGTGTATTTGTTAGGTAGGAAAATATCTTGGTGAAAAACTGACTAAAGGGCCCTCATAACTTAATGCTTATTCACAAGCTGGCTATTTAGTTCAAATGTAATTGTTTTAGTTAGCTATTGTGATGTGTCATAATTTAACTAGTGCCTACGATATTAAAAACAAGTAACTAGACGTAAGTGAACATGAATGCATGTTAAACGAGACATATACACGTAAAATGAGGTAAAAGCACAGTAATTGTTATAAATGCATATTAACTAATACAAAAATATTTAAAATACTATAAAATGCCCATGGGCTCTATACTGGCTCGGTACGGGGTCTCACAGGAGGTCACGGTGGTAATGAGAACCATGGTGGCTATGCTAAGGATGGTGTTGGAAGTAGTGGAGGTCACGCTGGTAATAGGGATCTTGGTGGTTATGCTAAAGGAGGTGTTGGAGGACACAGTGGTAATAGACAACACGGTGGCTATGCTGGATGTAGTATAGGTACTTTGGAAGGGTTTATTCGTTTTGGAATACTAAGGTTCATTGGGGAACCAGATGATAAGGTGTTAGAGTACTGGCTAGATTGGGTTCAAAGTACATTCGATGTTTTGAATTATACTAATAAGAAAAAGATAGCGCTTGCTATGTTCCTGTTTGACAGTGATGCCAAACAGTGGTGGAGGATGACAAAGGCTTTATGGGAGCAACAACACATTCCTTTGTGGGAGAACTTTGGGATAACCTTTAAGGCAAATTATATTTCTGCACTTGCACGACAGAGGAAGGAGGAGAAGCTTCTAAGCTTGAGACAGGGTGATCGGTCGGTGGCTCAGTATGAGGCAAGGTTCAATAAGTTGTCTCAGTATGCGCCAAAAATGGTATACTCTACAGAGAGGCGGATTATGAGATTTATTTAGGGGTTGAGGCCCAAGATTCAAGACTTTTTGGCTCCGCTTGAGTTTACACAATTCAGTAAGGACTTTTAAAGTGAAGAAGATGAAGAGAAAGTATATACTTGAGGCAGGTTAATAGTTTAAATGGCCATTTCAGCCGCAGTGCCAGTTGAGGTCATTTCAGACTCAGGGCCAGAAGTTGTTTCAGACTCAAGGCCAGCAGAGGCCAGCTCAGTCATAGAGCCAATAGTGGCCATTTCAATCCCAAGGGCCCAGTCAGAGTCTGATCAGGCTGGCGATTACTAGACCTCAACAGAGTAGTCCAAGTGTGTTTTCAGCTCAGAGATCTTCAGGTGGAGGTACTTCTAGTTAAGCTCAGATGTGTTTCTTCTGCAACCGTAAGGGGCACATTGGGAGTGCTTGCTAGAGGAAGTCTGGTAAATGTACAGGTTGCGAAAGTGATCAGCATAGGGCAAAGGATTGCCCAAAGTTCATAAATGTGTAGAGTCAATACGTAGGTCAAGGCCAGAGTGAAAATCAGCGTGCCTAATCTCGGGTATACATATTGGACAAGAAGGAGGTACTTGAGGCAGCCGTCGTAATAAAAGGTACCTTCATAATCCTTAATCAGGTTGTTAAAGTGTTAATTGATTATAGTGCTACCTGTTCATTTATTGTTATTCCTTGTGTGCAACGTATTAAACTGCTAGTTGAGAAACTCCATATCAATTAGAATTTTTCACACATTTGGGTAGTAAGTTCATTACCGAGTCAGTTTGTAAAGACTGTAAGATTCGGATTAGGGATCAGGAGTTTCCAACTGATCTAGTCTTGTTATTAATACAAGGCTACAAGGTTATTTTAGGAATGGATTGGTTAGCTAAGTATAGAGTTCAAGTGAATTGTCAGACCAAAGTTTGTAAGTTCCAGAAACCGGGTTGTCCAGTGGTAAAAGTAGCGGGGAACCTTGACTCTTCGAGGAATCTTCTGATTTCTTCAATAAAAGCTATCAAACTTGTAAGAAAGGGTTGTGATGGATTTCTTGCTTATTTGATTAACAAACCTTCTGATAAGTTGAAGTTAGAGGAAGTTTTAATTATTATAGAGTATCCTTGTGTCTTTCCCGAGTAATTACCCAGTGTACCACCAGAGTGAGATGTGGAGTTTGTGATCGATGTGCTACCGGGGACTCAACTAGTATCTAAAGCACCTTATCGGATGGCTCCTATCGAGCTCTTAGAGTTGAAGGTTCAGCTATAAGAGTTGTTGAACAAATGGTTCATTCAATCAAGTACGTCATCGTAGGAAGCACCTATGTTGTTTGTGAAAAAGAAAGATGTCACTTTGCGACTTTGTATTGATTACCGAGGTTTGAATCAAGTGACTATAAAAAATAAGTATCAATTGCCACTTATTGATAAACTATTTGATCAGTTGCAAGGGGCAAAGATCTATTCCAAGTTTGATTTGAGGCAAAGTTACTATCAACTTCACATTAGTAAGAATGATATGTCGAAGTCTACTTGCCGAACACGGTATGGTCATTATGAGTTTGTGGTTATGCCTTTCGGTTTAACTAATGCATCTGCAGCTTTTGTGGATCTTATGCATTGAGTGTTTCAACCGTACTTAGATCAGTTTATGGTGATCTTCATCGATGATATCTTGGTGTATTCAAAGTTTGAGGCCGAGTATGAACAATACCTTTATCTGGTTCTGCAAAAGCTTCAAGAACATCAATTGTATGCCAAATTCAGTAAGTGTGAGTTTTGGCTTCAACGAGTGTCTTTTCTAGGTCATCCTTTCTCAACAGGGTATCATGGTAGATCCTGCTAAGGTTGAGGTTGTTTCATCCTGGAAGAGGCCGAAGAACCTGATTGAGATTCGTAGTTTTCTCGATTTGGCGAGTTACAATCGCATGTTCATGAAAGACTTTTCAAAGGTTGTAGGATCTCTCACGAAGCTAACCCAAAAGAGTACTAGTTTCGAGTGGAATGGAAATTATGAGGACAACTTCTAGGGATTGAAGAAGAGTTTGACTTCAGCCCCAATTCTTACATTGCCAGAAGGGAGTCAGAATTTTGTTATCTACAGTGACGCTTCTTAAGAAGGTTTGGGTTGTATTTTGCTGCAGAATGGTCGGGTGATTGCTTATGCCTCTCGGAAGTTAAAGCAATACGAGGGCAATTATTCAACTCATGATCTAGAGTTGGCAGCCATTATTTTTGCATTGACAAAGTGGCGCCATTATCTTTGAGGAAGCAGGTTCGAAATCTTTACGGACCACAAGAGTTTAAAATACTTGTTTTCCCAAAAAGAATTGAACATGAGGCAAAGACGGTGGATGAAAATACTTGATGATTATAATTGTTCAATCAGCTATGTGTCAGGAAAGGCAAATGTAGTAGCAGACACTCTTAGCCAAAAGGTTAATATTGCTTGTTTAATGGTCAAGGAATGGGAGTTACTAGAGAAGGCTAGTATGTAGAAACTAGAGTTGACTCAAGTGAGTATTTTGTTTGTAAACTTGTATATTCAACAGTTATTGTTGTCACGAATTCGAAAAGCTAAACAGTTAAATCAGCGGCTTCAGAAGATCTCTGAGGGTAAGCTTGATTTCAAGTTACACATGGATGGTGTGTTACGGTTTTATGGCTGAGTTAATGTTTCGGATGAATCGAATTTGAAGAGAAAAGTTTTAGAAGAAGCTCAAAACTCTAAGTACACTATCCATCCAGGCGGAAACAAGATGTACCGAGACTTGAAACAACATTATTGGTGGAGCAACATGAGAAGGGATGTAGCAGAGTTTGTATCTCGGTATTTGACTTGCCAAAGGGTTAAAGCAGAGCATCAACGACTGACGGGATTGCTTCAGTCGTTGATGATTCCTCAGAGGAAGTGGGAACATGTAAATATGGACTTTGTCACAGACTTGCCGAGATCACCAAGGGGTTGTGATGCAGTTTGGGTTGTGGTTGATCAGTTAACTAAGACTACTCACTTTATTGCAATGAATAAGCAAGATAGTCTTGAGAAGTTGGCAGATTTGTATATTGCTAACAACGTAAGACTTCACTGGTTTCCAATCAGCATTGTATCAGATAGGGATCCACGGTATACTTCCAAATTCTGGCAACGTCTTTAGGAAGCATTCAGTACTAATTTGAGATTTAACACAGCTTATCATCATTAGTCAGATGGGCAGTCAGAGAGAACAATTCAAATTTTTGAAGATATGTTGAGGGCTTGTGTTATGGACTTCGGAAAGAGTTGGTAGAAAGACTTGCCATTGGTGGAGTTTGTTTATAACAATAGTTATCAATCGACTATTGGGATGGCTCCGTACAAGGCATTATATGGTCGTAAGTGTAGGTCTCCGCTATATTGGGATGAAGTTGGGGAGATGAAGGTTATTAATCCAGCCTTAATTCCAGAGCTTGTGAATACTATTAAGAATGTTCGTCTTATTCGTCAGAGAATACTTACGACTCAGAGTAGGCAGAAGAGTTATGCAGATAAGAGAAGACGGGATTTGGAGTTTGAGGTCGGTGATCGGGTTTTCTTGAAGATCTCTCCTCGCAAGGGTATTTTTTGGTATGGTAGAGGTGGAAAGCTGAGTCCAAGGTACGTAGGGTCGTTTGAGATCGTTTGCAGGGTTGGCAAGTTGGCTTATCGGCTAGCTTTACTGCCGAGTTTGTCCAAGGTGCATGATGTCTTTCATGTGTCTATGCTACGGAAGTATAATCCAAATCCTTCACATGTTCTTGAGGTATAGCCGTTGTAGCTTAGTGGGGATATGACTCTAAGGAGCGGCCTCTTCATATTCTGGATCACTCAATTCGAGAACAGAGCTCAAAAGTGATTATGATGGTTAAAGTCTTGTGGCTTCATCATAGGATTGAGGAGGCTACTTTGGAAATGCAGGATCAGATTGAGCAGCAGTATCCAGACTTGTTCAGCTGAGAATGTAAGGATTTCGGGGTCAAAGTTGTCTTAAGGGAGGGATGTAAGACTCAAGCATGTTATAATGTGCATTTATCTATCTTAATTGCTATTTAAACTAATATGTGCATTTAACTATCTATTCTATCAATTAAATCTTCTTGTGCATTTCAAATTGCATTTAAATTGGATTTGAATTGCATTTCATCTATTCTTGCCTAGGAGGGTTAATTTGTAATTTATGCATGAATTGAGGGGTAATGTGGTCTTTGCACTAATGAATATCTCCTAACTTGGTATAATTACAATTAAAATAAGGTAACAAGGGCAACTTAGTCTTTTTAACTTCTAGGATATTTTGACTCAACTTTGACATAGCAATTGAGCCTTTTGATTCATTTATAAGCAAAATTTAGCAATTTCAAGAGGGAGAGAAGAGATAAGCGGCCAAGAAGGGAGAGGAAGAAGAGATATTTTGTTATTTTGAGGGCTAAATTAGCATTTTGGAGCATCTAGTGTTGGTTTTTGGCAAAGCTTCTTTCTAGCTTTCTTGTTTCTTGCAACTTCTAGTATCTTTAAACATCTAAGGTAAGGGAGTTCTTGTATTCTATATGAAGATCATGAAGTATATACTTAAAAACACTTGTTTGTATGGTTTGAGGTTATTCGTGATGCAAGAATGTTATTCTAGTGCTTGTATTAATGGTTTATATAGAGTGAAATGTATATGTACTATGTGAATGTTTAGAGAGTATTTCTATGGAGTTATTTCTTGTATTGATAACTAAATATGGTCTTTTACAAGTATTTATATGTGTTAGCATAAAGAATAAGAGCCCAAAAGCATGTATCTAGCCTTGAAATCAAAGTGCATATGTGTTGTAAGAAGATGTTACGGGTAGAAGTGTTACCGGTCGTGTCCAACACGACCGGGTACACGAACGTATTTTTGTAGTGCTCTCTGACGGTTGTGTTACCGGTCTTGTTTAACACGACTATATACACGATCGTCAGAATGTGGTATTTTTTATGGAACTGTTACTGGTTTTGTTCATCAAGACCGGGTACACAATTGTAGTAGTGTTATACAAGGTCGGGTACAAGACCACCAAAAAGGGTTTTTGATGTTCCTGTTGCGTGGTTTCGATCGGATGTTAGTAAGAGTTCCTATACGCATGCTATGAGTTGTTTAATTGTTCATTTCAATGCTAAATGTGTTCAATTGTTGTTGGTTATTGATATGTCGCTCTAATTATTGTTAAAGTTTTGTTTAAGATTAGATAACCTATGATTGTTGATCTCTCTATATGTTGCGAATACGTGATTATGTGTTCGAGTAATCAATGTGTTGATGAGTGATGAATATGTTATGTGATGTGATGTGAAGTATCGGGTTACAACCCTAGTCAGTCATGGTAGCGTCGTGTCGTGTTGAGCGGTAGAGGGCTTGCCAATAATTGCATGACTACCATGTACTAGTCCACTCTCTCGTGTGGTCGGTGAAGGCCATGGTGAGATTGGTCGTAGAATTGTGTACATAGTACACACGCGGGCGAGAAAAGTTTAGAGTTCGTGGCAGTGTTATAAGGTATTGGCTTCAACGAATGTTTAAAGCGGTAACTTTTTGATGTGTTGTTTAGTGGGAATGTTTCAAGGTTGTTAAACGTATGTGATATGTTATTTCCAATGTGTTCAAAAGGTTTTTGAGCTAAAGCTTTCAAACTTCTTTTTATCCCTCCTTACTGAGCCTGTTTAACTCATACCTTTTTAATGCATGTTACAAGAGTACACAACGTGGATTACGTGCGTGAGGAAGGCAATAATAAGCTAGATCATGTTTATCATGAGTAATTGTTATTTGTAACTTTGAAAACTATGTTTTAGTGGCTTTATTAGTTTTTGAGTTATGTACCAAACACTTGTTAGTTAATTTTCTTTAAGTCTAGTTGTATTGATTGTACTTATATGGTTGGTCACGTTGGATTGTGATCACAACTAGCTAGCTTATACTTAATGTATGTTTACATTTCAAGAATGCTAAAGTAATGAAATTGTTGTCTTCTTTTGCCAAACGAATGTATGGGTATTTAATGTATTTCCGCAAATGAATGACGAATTGTTGTATATGCATGATGCGAATTGAGAGATTGTATGTTGGGTTTTGGGGTGTTCGTGGAATATCTGTGTTCTGGCGTTATTATGTCCGTGTTTTGTCGTGTCTTGAGCTTGGTACCCTATGGACTGGGTTTGGGTCGTGACATTTGGTTTGTGTCTCATCATGTCTTGAGCTTCGTTCCCTATGGACCGGGTTTGGGTCATGACAGTCACTAGTTGGTTCAAGAAATAAGTGTTATACAGGACAAAGTGTTATACCAAGGCAAGTAGGAGCCACCTCTTGAACTTATAGGAGCTACCTCTAGAATCATGCATCATTTGGTTGGTCTTGGATAGATGTGCCCATGTCCTTAACAAGGTATTGTGGGTATACGAGATACCTTGGGTTAACTATTCTGGTTCAGTTGATTTGAGAGTCCAAGTAGTTATTTTTTTATACTTACAACATCAGTTTTGCTTGTCAGCTTGGGGTTCTAGGCTCGAGGAGTGACAGAATGGTATTAGAGATGATCACTAACTTGTATCGGAACTAAGTACTATATGGGACAAAGTGCTACACCAAGGTAGGTGGGAGCCATCTCTTGAACCTGTAGGAGTCAACTCTAGAATCCTGCATCACCTGGTTGGTCTTGGGTATATATGCCCCTAACAAATACGTCATGTCCTTAACGAGGATGTCAGGTCCTTAACAGGGGTATAAATATCCCGCATAGGTGGGAGATAGTATATTTGAGTCGTTTATAAGTGGGTGTTGTGATAATAAGGAATAACTTGGATTAATCATTTGGACCACTAGAAAAAAAGTCCAAGTAGTTATTTCTTATACTTACAATATTAATCTTGCTCACGGGCTTCGAGTTCTAGGCTCAGTGCGTAACACAATGGTATTTAGAGTCGGTCACTAACCAGTACGAGAACTAAGTGTTATGCGGAGTAAAATGTTATACCAAGAAGGCAGTGGGAGCTACCTCTTTAAGCTATAGAAGTCACCTTTAGAATCTTGCACCACCTAATTGGTCCTGAGTGTGTATCCCCCTGATGAGGATATCGGGTTTTTAACGAGGTGTATATAACATCCTACATCGGAAGAAGTCAGGTCCTTAACAGGGAGTGTTTGTAAATATCTCACATAGGTAGAAGATAGTGTATTTGAATAATTTATAAGTGGGTATTGTGTTATAAAGAATAACTTGGATTAATTATTTTGAGCTAGTAGAAAAGAAGCCAATATAATTATTTCTTATACTTACAACACTAGTCTCGCTCGTGACCCTAAAATTATGAGCTTGGGACGTGACAGTTAAGCTAACAAATCAAGTTTGAATAAAATTCTTTTATATGCTTGATAAGAAATATACCAAACTTTAACAACCTAATGTTTCACTCATCTTGGCTCGTTGACAACCTTGATACCACTAAGCAGTTGTAATTAAGATATATACGTTGCCAATTAGTCAGATTTTGATAAGCCAATTCGAATCTAATTAGGATAAACTAAAACATGAGCTGGAAACTTAATTAGGCTACAAGTTGTTGATTTTAAACATTTCGATTAGATCATATAACGATTATATACTTGTTTTTTTTTTTATCAACTAAAATATATTAATGACAACAAAGTACAACTTAGCCATTGCCAAGGACAAGAACATCAGTTAACAAAAGATCAAACAAAAGTGGATGGAAATTAGATATCCAGTCCATAGGTAGCAAAGATATACGAGCTAATTGAGAAGCTACATGATTTGCTTGTCTATTTACAAAATGAAACTTTACATTGAAGAGGTTAGCCACTATCTGTTGATGTTGGCTTCTGAATTGCTTGAAAGACATCCTTGGCATCACATTACTATAAACCATTTGACCTTGATGATCACAGAAGACAAATGCAATGGCTGCATCATTATAGTAAGTGACGAGAATGATGTATCAGAGTTGCACTTAAGTGTACCTGGAAGAAGAGGCATCCAACCATGGTGAGGTTGGTCCTCAATACTACTTGAATCGAAAGGAACATATATTAATGACATCAGAAGTACATACAAGTTAGCCCACTGTCCCAAATAGGAACATCAGCTAATGAAAGATAGGGATATTAAAGATCCAATACAAAGGTAACAAAGACATATGAGCTCATTGTTAGCTTTTGTGAAGCAAGGAATGAAATATATTAGTGCAAACAAAAAACTGAATTGGAAATTAATATAGAAACAATAGCACAATAAACTATAGTTCACTGGATTACTTACAACAATAAGAAGAAATAAACAAAAACCAAAAAGATAATAGAAATGCAAATCGAGGTTTGAGATTGCTCAATATCCTTAAAGTTTAATCGCCTTGTTTGAAAGACGACATCCTTGCCATCACCTTAAAAAATGAAGCTTTTTAGCAAACATGCAAACCTGTTATTTGTTGCCACAATCTTTTCCGCATTACCATAAACCGTTTGACCTTGATGATGCAATGGGCTGCATCATTAGTAAGTTATGAGAATGATGCACATAGTTCATAGTTGCACTTGAAAGAAGAGGCATTTAACCTTGGTGAGGTGAAGTTGGTCCTTAATTAATACTAGCTAAATCAGAAAGAGCTGACTATAAGACTTGTGTAGGACACATTGATGAGTTACTAAAAATACAGCCATTTAATTTGTTGTTTCTATATGAACCAACAAATTGCAAATATGAGAGAAACCAAAAAACTAACAAAGATATAAAAATAATCAAGGTTTTCAACTTGCCGTAGGTAATACGGGCCCAAACAGTTGAGTTAAAACATAGAAGGGTTGTTTAAAGATCATCACTAGGAACTGGGCTCGGACTTTGATCAAATCACATGGGTTCAAGCCCAAGCCAGAATTTGGCTATTACAATTTAAAATTGAAGACCGGATATTATGAGTTTAAAGCTCCATAGTTCCTTTTTTGGGTAGGCACCAACAAAATCCATTGTGTTCAGAAATTACAGGAACAAGTACGTACAAAGGTGAATGAGATTATAAACAGGAAGACCAGACCAGAGTCAGAGAGCTAAGAAGATAAGATCAATTTTTTTTTTACATCTCTCTAGAAGGGTTAGGAATATTTTAGCTCAGCCAGTTCGATGTCGAAAAAACTGATAAATTTGAATACCAAAGATAAGTGAGGTAAATAGTAGAATACCAAAAGTAAGTGAGAGGTATTGTTCACCAACTCCATCGGCAACCAAAAAAAACAAAAAAAAAAAAAGTAATCCACCAATCGTTGTGCACTCGATGGATGGATTCAACACTTTAATTTACAACCCTGAAAATCACACTCAATTCAAAGATAAGTGAGGTAAATAGTAGTATACGCCAACTATGTTTTATTTTATCCTTCTAACGCTATAATTCAACTATTCATTTCACTAGAAATATTTAACGTTTCAATTTTTCCTCTCAATTTTTGTAATTTAAAATTAAAAATACAATGTTAAAACGTTATAATAAAGAGACTAATTAAAAGAAGACCAATTGGTTTTTCCCACCTGCAAAATTTTGTTCACAATGTATGCAATGTTTGTTCAAATGCACACAATGCCAACTTGGCCCACCCTATTCCCTATTCCCTATTCAGACTGAATAAAGCATCTGAAAATAAAAAGAAAAAGGAAAATAGATAGTAATTTATTTAAATCAAAGACAAAATATATAGGTAGCAACTACAGGGCTCCGATCAATGTGTATCCATGTGGAGTACATTGCCTGCAATAACATTTACATTGTCACTAGAGCAAAGAATGGGATAACAGCAATGATAATAGCCCAGAGGCTCAAAGTATCTGAAAATTGTTACAGTATGAATGAACTCTTCTTAACATCAGTTTTTTGGTTTTAAAAAGGAGAAAAACAGACGCCCTCATCGATAAGATCAATCTTCTTCAATGTAATGTATGTCACGGCATCTAACCAATATGTAGGACTCGAGAAAAGGTAGTGAATAGAGAATGTGTAGAGGTGACAGAGAGGGAAAGAGAATGTTGCAGCAGTATGGCAGCTTTCCTTCATCTTTATACATCATGCCTCCAAATAAATTTGTGATCACAGTTCCTAGCTAAAATCAAATACATCGTATGATTATAGAGCCTACAAATGAAGTAAATACAGTTTTTATCATCGCACGCACCTGGCCAATCTCGAGGCAGATCGCAAAAAGGTCACAGTTTTTCTCAAATGCCGATATGTGTCTGGTGTCGGTGATCTAAACAACATTAAACCTAAGAAAAAATAATTAGAAAACCATGATAAATATTTAAGTCTTAATCTCGCTATTACAAATAGAACATTAAATGACGCACCTGTTACAAGTCATTTGCTGCTAGTACCATCTTGAGAATCATTTGTGCTCTCGTTTGCATCACTTTTGGACTCAATGCATGGGGTTAGAGGTGGGAAAGAAGGAACAGCTTGCAATATGAATTTGCGGGAGGTTCTCAAGCCTGCTGATGAGCTAGAACCAACCCCTTGTGTATGGGCATGAGGAGGAGAAACTCGCTTCTTATTTGGGGAGCTTACTTTCACAGCATTAGATGGTGTTATATTTTCCTTCAGGATCTCAGGTGTGTCATCTTCCAAAGTCTTATATAACCCACTATCGTAGTCCATTGTATCAAGGAATTTATTCCCCTCAAAATAACTCATTGGAGAGATTGGTGACCTACGCCAATGGAGGGAACTCCCTGGTGAAAAATGGCTATTTTCATAGATTAGTCGGGGTTGTGAACTAGTAGCCCAATCCTGCGAATTTGGGAGTGAATGTGGATGAACTATGCCACCAGGTCCATGATATCTTGGTGAGAATTCATTTACAGTAACTGCATTGCCATAATCCAATTCCTGATTAAAAGAGACCAGATCCAAGATCTCTTTGCTAGAGTCCTGGATCATGTCACGATCATCACATTTTTGGGAAGATCCTGGGGATATTCCATAAGGATCCATAAAGGTTGCAGAGTCGGATGATGGGAGAAATCGTCCAGAGGGAAACAAAAATTTGGATCCATCCTTGCCATGGCTACATAGAATTGGAGAAGAGAGTAATAAGCAGTAAATGCAATTAGAAAATTTAGTGAACAAACTGAAACATCATCTTGAAAGAAAACATACTCTGAATATTCAAATGATGGAGTTAAGGGTGTCAAGTTGTGAGGATTGCAGAGCTCAGTTTGCAATAAACCATTTCTAGATGCTACCATTTCCAGCTTCTCATCAAAGGAGACACCACATGCTTCACCATCGTCTAGTTTGGTCACCAAATGCTTTCTTTTGCCATATTCTGAAACAGCAATACATATCCTTAGGAAACATATAGAGAACTGAATAAAGTCTACTTTAAAAGTAGAGCAATGTCATGAAAACTGTACTCATAAATTACACTAATTTCCCTCCGCTTTACCTTTATTACGAGGGCATCCTTCTGTTTTTTCAAATTACTGTAACCTTGTCTTTTACTATGTTATTGCACAAAACCCCCCTTCAGTTAGTCAAAGGTTTAATTGTCATCTCTAAATTGCTTCTTTTACCATATTCTGAAATGGAAATACATATAACAGCAGAGAGCTGAGTAAAATTTAATAAAAAAACTAGTAAAATCATGAAAATTTTACACGCAAGTTACACTAATTTCCCTCTGTTTGACCTTTATTACTAGGACCTCCCCACTGTTTTTCACAATTTCAGTAACTTCGTCTTTTACTACATCATTGCAAAAAATCACTTTGGTTAGTCAACAGTTTGATTGAGCGTTTCTATATTGTTAAAATGCCAATGGTACTCTTATCACCAACATTCTTACTTTTTCACGTTTCTGTAGTTGCTCATTTTCCAATCACCAGGGATTGAAAAGAATGCAGAACAACTAGCAAAATTAGTCAGTCACCTTCTAAATTCAAGGATAAAATACTTTGTAAAGTACACAATTCAAAAATTCTAAAGGCAAGAACATAAGAGTGTCTAGAGGCAAGAACATAAGAGAAGAAAAGGGTGTTTTCCATTTCCCACTTCTGTAAACATAAAACTAAATAACATTGCCAATTGTCTCCATTTCCGAGTGTCTAAAAACTAGTAGTGAAATCAGTTCCCTTGTCCAGCCAGTAAATAAGGAATATTCCTACCTTAGAAAAGGATTGAAGAGCAGAGACAGTCGAAGAACAACTAGTTTGGGTATTATTTAGAATGTCTGGAACAAACCAATATTACTCAAGGGCTTAGTAAAAGCTCAGAAGAATTTCAAGACTTGGTCAACACGAGAGCAAGTCTATGAAGCCTCTAGAGCAATGTACCTCTGTTAGGTTATGATCACATTGTAATATGTGCTTGAGATATAGAATGCATTGCAGGACAGAGCTAGCGAGGAATATAAACTACTAATATAAGAACACATATTCAATCAACATAATGTAAGCTGTGCTCTAAAAGAACACAGTGAATGAGCGTTCTATGTTTGATGTTGACTGATGTAATCTAATGTTAGAGATTGATTTTCTCATTGACTTTAATACAAAATATTATGCAATGCAATAAATCATTTGTTATAGCTATGAAACTGGAAAATGGTGTTATCCAAGGTTTCGCACCTGCCATTTTATACGAACATTAAGAGAAAAGGCTCCTAAGAAATTTCCAAAACAGTAATTGAAACAAGATAAATATATTTCTGCAATTCTCCAAGGATATCCATTAAAGTTCACCATTGCCCTCTTTTCTATGAGTAGTTTGAGTTCAATCTTTTCATCCAATATTTCAATAATTTTCTTCTTGTCTCTTCTTAGAGCACCTTTCATTTATCAATTATCAATACAATTTCGACTTTACAGCTAAAACTCCAGCATTCTCTGATCCAGCTAATAGGCATATCTAACTTTCTAACTTTAACAATACATGCCCTAATTAATGTATTATTAGCAGAGAGGCCATCTGGTTGTGAATGTTCTTCATTGGAGATCTCCAGTCACATGCAACCATAGCAGTTCTACACCTTTCTCAATTTGATATACTCTTAGAAACATGAAAATATTGCATCTTTCTGGTGGATTATCAACTTTGTCAGGCTTGTGGCTAACATCAGGTCTAGTATTTGTAGTAATATTTATAAATTTTTTCCTTCAGTTAGTACCTATTGTTATGAATAGATTATTGGGCATTATCAACTTTCTCAGCCTTATGGATAAAATCAAGTCTTAGTATCTCATAACCATTATAATTTTTTTCCTTCCAATTAGTATCCATTGCTAATGAGTAGATTACTGGGCATTATGATGAAATGTTAACTAAAGACATTGAAACATAAAGAAGGGCATGCACTTGCAATGCAAAGGTTTCTTATCCTAGCTCAGTCAACATGCCTGAATTAGACAGATTTACCTGTTGTTATCAACAGACTTTCAGCAATATGATAACAAGTTTAACATATCTAAAGACAGTGGAACTAAGAAAAGAGTGTGTACTTGCAATGCAAACGTTTCAGTAGTGCACTGTACATAATCCAACTACCAAATCTGTACAGCAAGCAAGAAATGACATAGTTTTCCTGTGATCAAATCACTAGCATCCAACTAGCTTTTGGGCAAATCACTGCACACAAGTAAAAAGATTTTAACATCAAGCATACCTTCCTTCCGACCATAGACATTTTTACATCCGTCACATCGGCATCCATCAGAACAGCCAACATTAGCCTAAAAAGCAAAAATATTCAACAAGAATTAATCGATGTGCAGGGAATAATAAGCCAGATGTGGATTCAAGAGCTTCTCAAATGAACTTATAGCAGCAAAAGACTAACACCTGGTAACACTCGCAGTACTTTTTTAAGCACATAGACTTCTTGCAATTGCACCCTCTTTTATGCCTAGCAGATGATGGTGTGAAGCGAGTTCCATCCTCCTGCACAACAGTTAAAGTTGATCTTTGAACTTCCAAAAAAGTGAACTCATTACATCTAAAAGTTCTAAAGGGTAAGCTTACCCCAATGCTATTCGCAATAGGCTCAGTCACATTCTGTATAACCTTAGGAGCAAATGCAAGTGGGTTTCGAGATTCAATCTGTTGCCTTGTCTCAAGAACTGTATCTTCATATTCAGGTCTATTAAAGCATCCTTGGCAAGCACAAGGCTCAGCACAATAGATTCCAGCAGCAAAGCAATCACAATAACTGCAAGGAAAAAAGATTACAATGACAGAGAACGGAAGTGCACGTCCAACAAGGCAAAAGCTTAAATCAACTTACAGCTTCAAGCATTTAGTTTTCTTACAGTTGCAGCGTTTGCAACCATCACCATCATTAGCATCTGGCATTTTCTTCCTGGATCACAAAAATACATTTATTCTAGTAAAGCCATGGGCACACACTAAAATCGTTAATGACGAGATATCACATGTATGCTTGCCTTTTCTTTTTTGGACTTGACTGGCTAGACTCCTCAACTATATTATTATTAACAGTACCATACTTCCTCTTTTCACAAGTTGTTGATTGCTGCTCAATAGACTCCAAAGACATAGAATTATTTAAAGGTTTCACACCATAAGGAGATAATGCAGTGGCCAAATTTTCTGCAATTGGCTCATCTCTCTTATGCCTATCATTTTCATTGTTGACAGAAACATGCTCCGCTTCACTGGATGAAAGTGACTGGCTCTTGGATTTCTCAAATGAAGGACAGCTGAGTAGAGATATTGACTTCTTCCCACGTAGACTAAAGCTACCGGTCTCCATTGATTTCATGCTTACAGTTGCACCACGTTGTATAGAATTAACGATGCTATTTAAGTGTAAGCCAATGCCTGATGACTTGGGGCCTTTCAAAATAGAAGTTCCACTAGTTTGAGGAAAAAGCTTAGGTTGAACTGATTTAGCTACTTGCCCATTTACTGGAGTTGCAGGCATATCAAGTGAAGATGAATTGAAAATCCCTGACTCCACCAGGGACCTTGAATAATTAACATCAACTGAAGCATTACTAAAATCAGGTCCTTTGCCTGATGTTTTCTGCTGACCATCTTCAAAATGAAGACAACGCCTACGCATGCCACGTTGGTCTTGACCAGCCTGCATCATATGTTGCAAGATTCCAGTGAAAGCCATATTGCAGAAACATTTGATAGACAGGAAACCAGAAAAAAGCACAGCATACATGCATATAGAAAGATGCATAATTAGTAAAACAAGACAAAACTAAATTATGAGGAAACAAACTGATGAACTGTATAAAACAGTGCCTCTAGGAGGTAGAATTCATCTAAAACTGTTTATGCACCACAAAAAGAGACCAATACATGCACTGGCAGATGTCAAGGATATAACAACTACCAGTAATAGGAGGAAGAGAGGAAGACCAATTTCAATGTTGGTGAGCCAATGAAATGTAAAATCTGAATTACTCTTTGACATAGAGATTAAAAATTAGCATTTAGATAAGAGGATAAAAATGATTATTTGAGAAACCAAGACTTAGATAACCCATTCCGAATTGTGGAATTAGGTGAATTTGACCAGAGTAAAAAGAAAATTGAATGTTTTTCTTACATCAGTAAAGGAAATTTTATTGGCTGACCCCACCTAATAGGAAAGACTTAATTTACTTTTAAAGGTAATTTTACTAATGAAAGGGAAAACCCCCGACTATGCACTCTACAATGTACAAAATCTTAACCCATGTCTTATATGAATCGAATGTATCATAATCGTCTGACCTGGAAATAAACTACAGATTAAACTTAATTTGAACACAGGACATTGGCCCATCCTTCAAATGTGAGATTGTTAAAAATAAGGTTTTACGAAGATAAAATTATTCACCTATGAACAGTGACATGTTACCTGGCTAATGTGATATAATGTGAAATACTTGAGACTTATATTTTAAAAATCACCTCTAGATGAAATAAAGCAGATATCTAGGTAGTCTCTTTCTTCACTTCAGAAGCCATTAAAGCAACATATAGAACCACAAGAATATACACTTAGTTTTTTATTTAACACATTCCTGCAATCATTCTTACCATATAAAGATTAAAAGAAAAATCCTTCAGCACATTTCTTCAATCATCCTTGCAGTTAAGATAGGCTCAAACAAATAAAATAAGAATCTTATCCAAAAGAAGATTGTAGCAACAACATAAAGCATTTTTTTGGATGTATAATCACAAGACTAAACTCTCAACCTGTCCCTCATGAACCCCATGCCAAGCAACACTTAACCACTTCTGCAACAAATGGTTTATAAGTACTTTGCTTTTCAGATTTCCTAAAATAACTATACCAGCATTGAGTACATGAACAAACAATGCCATATAACATGTCACACGTCTACAAAAGAATGTTTGGTTTACAAGGAGACAGCAAGAAGTAAATCCACCTGTAGTGTTACTAAAACTTCTATTTGAAACACTTCTTACTGAAACATGGTTACACTTCAAGCAAAGGCATGTAGGTGATCTTTTAACACTACTTAATTGTTCTGAGGGGTGGTGATGGAAAAACTAGCAGAAAAACAAAAGTAAAAACAGAATTTGAAGTCAAAACACATATTTCTACCTGGGTTTGGTAATAAGTGAGGATCTTAAGGAAAACAAATAAGCACTGGAAACATCATGCAGCAGTGATCTTCTTAAATAATTACATGACCATCAGAGAAAGATCAATCTGAAATTGAAATGCATAAACTTTTACCGAACAAGAAGGTAAAGCAGATAAGCCTTGCCTTCATAAAAGTCACATTGTTATATTACTTGTCTTAACAAATCAAATGACTTTAAAGGTCTAGCTTATTATATTCAAATAGCCAAGACCAGTCAGCCTTGCACTATCTTGGTAAGTTGTCTACTCTATTCATGTTATAATGATAGTTAACTACCATATATAACATGGTTAGCTCAATCAAGAATCAACATGCAGAAATTCCACGTGTTTCTTTTGCAAACAACAATGTCCATTATTTTCAGGAAGCTACATGCGAAGAATAGAAGTCTGGGAGGACAATAATTGTTAAAAGTTTACCATTCAAGAAGACGGAACAATCAGCAGAAGAGGACAATTCAGTAAAAGTTATAAATAAATCATTAAAAAGGCTGACCCTCTGTAAATTTGATTATACAAAAATGCTTTAACATCAGCATTCATGCTGCCTTCATGCTTGAGAATTGAGAATAACAATGACCTAGCCACTAACTCGGTGATTAATCAATCAACAACATTGACATGCAGGAGAAATTGACTTTCCATTACCTTAAATTTGGGATCATGCAGCTTATTCTTTGGTTCACTTGAGAGTGATTTAGCGTTCATGGTAGAACTTTCAATCAGCATATGTTTAGCACTTGAATTCTGCATTTCAAAAGTTTACAGTATAAACGGATCATAGAGGCAATGCACCTTTCTTATCCCAATCAGAAACTCAGATAAACTTTTCATAGCGCTTACGTCAGTCATGGAATAATCTTCTTGGTGTTGATTGCCCAGTGCAGGATCTGCAGATGAATCCAGCTCTGCTTTTGGGTATTGATCAGATGGAAAATCTCCACTTCTTTGTTTCACTTCAGCTTCAACATGCTTCAGATCAGATGATAACTTCAGTTCATTGTTCACTTGAGCTTGCTCTGGCACTGCAGAATGCACACCAGTTGCTATAAAATCTATAAACGCAGATTCCTTTTCATCTGTTTTAGTAGTCACTGGCTGAGGGATATCATCAGCCTGCTCTGAACTTAAACTAGCTGAATTCACAGAATCAGTTGAGTTCATGTTCACAATCTCTGCCAAGAATTCCTCGGCAGATGCAGAGGGACTAGCAGCTTGATCATGTACAGAGCTTTTGTTATCACATACTTTATCAGCACAAGGAGTCAGCCCACTGCTTGTTTGGATATCCAATACTCTAGATCCATCGGCAACTACTCTGCAAATCTCATGTGTTCCAGATATTTCTGCACTGAACGATTGTAAGAATGGGGGCCTGAGAAACACAAATCATCATCAGACAATCAGTCCTGAATGGTGACAACTTACAAGTCTATATTCTTGAACATACTAACAACAATAGTTTGAAGTCAACATTATACATATCAAACCTTTTAAAGAAACTTGGTTTGTTCCGTGGGTTTGTTCGAGGGGATGTGAATACAAAGGGAGGAGAATGAAGTCCTGGAAAATCTTGTGCAACTGGTGCAGGCTTCACTGGCTGGATGGGAGAAAGATTGCTAATGTAACTAAAGACGGGGGATTCCTGACATCAAAGACTCTCATCAATAAGTAAAAATGGCATAATAACAATAAACAACAAATTAAACTTTCTGCCTCTCAATGCAACAAGAGGAATATAATACATATCTTCACAAGAAATCAATTTACTTACTTTCTCTGAAATAAGAAGTTTGTTAACATTAAGCAATCATATACTGGAAAGCACACAGTAACTATTCAAAACAGTTAAAAATAGCATGGATTTACTTAAGTTAAGGAGGAAAACAAAAAAAACCAGGACCATTTAACCATCTCTTCCATCACAAAACAAAACCAAAAATTAGCAAGTGGAATCAAGTCATCCCAAATTGGAAACTACAAGACTGAGATCATCAACGTTTACACAGTTTTTAGTTGTAAAAGGATGCCAATGCCCTCAGCGCCGTGAGGATAAGCTCGCTCTTGTGCACGAAACAACAAAATTGAGTCGACAAAGTGTATAAGGGACGTTAGCCTACTTAATTCTTCAAATCTAACCATGTTCTCAGACAAAACCAGTGCAACTTTCCCTCAATTGCTTTACTAGCTAATCACCTACATAACAAAATCTAAAATCCAATTGCACTATCACCTACAAGCACTGTCACTAAGTTACAATAACCAAAAGGACAGCCTGGTGCACGGGTCCGTTGAAGGGTCAGACCCCTTTGAATGACATCCTAATTTTCATAATCCAATAGAAATAACCAAAGCCCATTAGCAAAACACCAAAAAAATGTCATCAAATTGAGCCTATTTATACATTAATTAAGAACAATTTTACAAAATTTCTAAAACCCTAACCCTAAATTCAACCTATATTGCTATAATAACTCATACACTAGTCAATTTAACCAAAACCCATTGTCAAAAACACCACAAAATTCTCATCCACATGATAATAAATTCACATAAGATCTGCACAAAGACTAAGTCAACAATTATAATCAGATAACAAAACAGTAACACATATGCATACATGTCTTAGCCAAAATAACATATGCATACGTTTATACATATATCTATATAATGTGTGTATGTGGATGTGTCTTGAGCATACTTCTACAGCATCAACAGCATCAGAAGGGTGAGAAATGGTGGATGGGGTTTTGGAAGGCTGAGGAGAATCAGCCATTGTAACAAACCCTACAGCACAGAAAATAATAATAAAATTCTCTCATCTGCATTCTTTTTCTTATTTATTTAATTATTTATTTATCTACATGAATTTCAGTTGTATAGTGCGTTCGTGTTTGTGTGTGTCTGTGTGTGAAAATGATGTGAGAATGAGAAGATTGTGAGCTTTTTTCACTTGTTTTGTTTGTTTTGTTTGTTTTGTTAATATTATGGAGGTGTGTGTATAGAGAGTGTAAAGGTAGGTACGGTAAATAAAATGTGAGGATAACACGTTTCTTTTCTTTTTTTTTCAAATTGAGGGCGGCTTGGGCGGGAAATGTCAAATGTTTTCGTTTCTTCTTTTGGGTTTTCGAGGGGTAGGCTAAAGGTTGGGTTGGGTCATTTACCAACCATTTGGGCTCCAAGAAGACAGAGATTGGGTATGGGAATTTTCTCTATTTGGGCTTTCTCTTTTCTTTACATGAAACACATGAATTTTAAAAATACAATACGCAGTGTAACATATTAAAATGATATTTTATGCTAACTCCAATGGCTCTTTTTTTTTTTTTTCTCCATTTAAGAGATTTGGAGCATTTTTTTACATTTACAGATCTCTTATTTTAATTTTATTCTACTGGCTTCCCTACTTCAATCTTTTATTTTTGGGTGAGAGGAACTTTACTCCAACAATGTCTTTAAAACACTCTTTATTTTTATTTTACTCTAATATCTCCTTTTTTTAATTAAATATATTATTTTAATATTTTTATTTATATTTGTTCATTGTTATGGCGATAAAATGCAAGGATAACACGTTTCACATGCTTTTTAAGATCGCTACATAAATTTTTTGACAACTTCACCTGATACCAATTGATTATAGAATGGAACTATATGTTTTCTATCATGATGTTAGAGTTGGCATTGGTCCGAAGTTATCCCTTCACATTCAATCATTCTTATTTTGGACATTAACTCTAGTATGTATCGTTTCTAAATTTGTTGTTCCTTTTAATGTTATGGCGTTTCAACAATCTATTATTGGCCACATGTGAAGGGTGATTGGAGAATCCAATTGTCCCATATGGATAAATCATACATTCAAGATTACTCAACTTAACACTAATTAATTTTAGGATAGAGCTCTATGTTTCTTATCATTTACTTTGCAATCTTTTATTTTGAGTAATGTATTCGCTTGTATATTTGTATTACATGAGGTCTTTCATTACAATACCAAATCTCAATCAGTCTAAAAAGTTGGATTTTTGAAGGTGCTTGGTCTGGTTCAGAAATCAAGTGGGTTTATCTTGGTAGATGATTCAAGCTATTGAAATGGACAACTACAATCACCATTCGTGGAAGAAAGTTGTGATCCATATTGGAATGATGATCCAACATAAAAAAGAATTAGACTAAAAGTTTGGTGTTAAAGCCTGTAAAGTGGATACAGGAAAGGGCCCAAATTGGTATAAAAATTGCGAGTATCTCTCACTATTCTCTTTACTTTATCGTGCATACTTAATTTTACTTATCTTTTAACAAAAAAAAAAAAAATTACTTATCTTGCTCTTGATTAAAGTAGTTGTAGAATCATAACGGAGAACCGAACATGTGATATGTAACTGGTTGGAATTTCTCACCATGAAAAAAATGAGTATTCTAATTTTCATTGTGCAGACAGGGGTGAGGGTTTTATTTTCCAAAATTGGAAGGCACGATTAGAAGAGTTGTGTGAAATAAATGAATTTATTAAGTTAAGGCATAACGTTTTTATTTTGCCACCGAAGTGAGAATGATAGCTCCTCTAGCTAATCTACGATCACGTGTCATTTGAAATCAAATAACCAAATCTTTTTCCACGCTTATCTCACTAAATTAGTGACAAAGTGTTCCAAAGTAGGTGACGGTCTCAAAATAAAAGTTTTTCGTCTTTAAGATAGTGCAGAAGGTATAGGACCACAAGTTACAAAATATATTGATATTATATAATAAAAGTATCAATATGAAAATATATATATTTTTATTTGCTTTTCTAAAAGATGAGGAAGAAATTAGATTAAGAATTCTTCGATTTACTTATAAAATTCAGTATTATACTTCTCCTAAGATGCCAAAATTCAACCTTTTCTAAATAAATTAGATTTTAAGCAAACCATTAATCAGGGAAAATTCTTCCAAGAGCCATGGCTGTTGGTCAACCCAAAAAGATATGAATAAAATTATGACACTTCATCATCGTGGGGCTAGCATTTAGAGAGCTTCAATAGCTGAGATGATTGTCATCTCAGCCAAAATCATCTCAATGGCTAAGATGATTTTAGTTAATCATCAGCCATGACTGATAGAAGAAGCTCTCATTAATCAGGACTCTTGAATGTGAAGCTCAAGAAATTATCACAAATTGCAAGGATGAATAAGTTAGATATAAACAGATTACTCTTGGAATCAAGCAACTAGAACACAATTCGAATATATTAAGTCAAGTTCTTTTTCCTTTTTTGGTCAATAGTAAGTCAAGTTCAAAAGATTACAAGTTACATGACAAACACAATGTCTCAACTGCCTTATACAATTGCAGTAAGCTAATTAATTGGATTAAATAAATACAAACTAAGAAATCATAACTAATTAATCAGCTGGCTGGATTAAATAAATACAAACTAAGAAATCATAACTAATTAATCAGCTGGTTGGATAGCCATTTCCTCATTTCAGATCATGTAAATAAACCACTTGCAAACTTTGGTAGAGTGAGTATGTAAGGTGAACTATATAGGACCTCTTGTGCTTTTTTTAAATCTGCACAAGATTTTTTTGTGATTCAAAAACTATCAAATACCTTTTTTGTAGTTTTTAAAACGCATCACATGTGTCCCCCTCCCTACTTTTTCATCAAAGTAGTTAACAAAATTTATAAAAAAAAACGTAAATGCCCTAAATTCTTGGCCAGAGCGCCAAATTTGGTGATTATAATGAGGAGTGCGATTATGCAACATGGTCACTGCTAATGATCAGTAACTCCTTTCTAAAAAAGAATCAAATTTTCTGTAGAAATTGCAGCCTTCCAAATAGGAACTAGCCAATTCGTGAGAATACCATGAAGTTACAAATGTTGTACCTATGAACCAACCCCTTAGAATCTAATTTTGATACAACAAAAAACAAATTCAAAAATGAAATAGAAAAGATACAAAATCTTTTCTCTCTTTTTTCCTTTGTCCTTTTGTTTATTTATCGATAGATACATATACATATATATATATATACGAAGAATTTAAACACAAAACGAATTCTTCATAAAACCGTAAATTGATACTAACCTCGTAGTAGATGCGGAAGAAATCTCAGGAATTAGCCCTCGTTCTTTCCACCGTTTAAAGCCGCGAATCAGAGTCCTAAATACAAGATTTAGAACTAGGGTTATTAATACAAATGGTCCTTTATCTTTGCTGCGTGTGCCAACTAACTCCCTTATCTTTCAAGTGTGACATTTTGGTCCATGATCTAATACTAAAATGACGCTGTTAGTCCTAATGTATGAAATCCGTCAAAAAACTGACGGAAATGACATGTTTTGCTCACTACTGACTTATACGATGGCAAAATAGTCCATTACAAGTCAAATACTCATTTTTATCGATTTAATGACACAAATGGTCCTTTATCTTTGCCTTGAGTACCAACTAACTCCCTTATCTTTCATTTGTGACGAATTGGTCTCTGATCTTGAACTACAGTGACAATGTTAGTCCTTGCATGTGAAATCCATAAAAAATAAGACGGAAGTGGCACGTTGACTGCATGTGCTCACACTTTGTGTGAAAAACGTAAGAAAATAGATATTATTAGCACTTGGATATAAAGGAAGCCTTTGTAATTCAACAAACAATGTGAGAACGTAATGCAAGTAGGGTCGCGGTACCGAGCTGGCAACGCTTGTGGATGGATCAGAAGAAAAAGTAATGAGAAAACGATCATAAAGAAACGTGAAGAGAAGTGTGGATGAGCAAAGCTTGTTGCCCAAACTGAAAGACGAAGAGTGAGCCAAAAAGGAGTAAGAAGGATGGTAGAGTACAAGTAGCTTGCCAAAGTTGGCTCATCCTCCATTTTTTCACGCAAAGTGTGAGCATATACGGTCGACGTGCAACTTCCGTCTTATTTTTGATGGATTTCGCACGCAAGGACTAATGTTGTCACAGTAGTTCAAGATCATGGACCAATTCATCACAAATAAAAAATAAAGGAGTTAATTGGCACTCAAGGCAAAGATAAAGGACCATTTGTGTTATTAACCCAATGAAAATGAGTATCTGACTTGTAATAGACTATTTTGCCCTTGCTTAGGTCAGCACGTGAGTGAAGCATGTCATTTTCGTTATTTTTTTGACGAATTTCACACATTAGGACTAACAACGTCACTTTAGTATTAGATTAGGAACCACAATGTCACACTTGAAAGATAAGGAAGTTAGTTGGCACACGCGACAAAGATAAATGGCCATTTGTGTTAATAACCCTTAGAACTATGTTTTCACAACTTAAATGCCCCTTTGATTTGATTGCTTATGCATAGTAAACATGGTGAGAGAGGACATAAGGGATGAGAGAAAAAGTATGGAAGAAGACTCACTGTCTTCTCTTTTTGCTAGAACTGATACATTCAGTTCTTTACTATTTCTAATTTTTCTAATTAGAAATAGGCTATGAAGTTATTTCTATAATTTCCCATGACCCATACAAAAATAGGTCAGGCCGGGTCAACCCATATTGGATGACCCAGTCCCAAAATCCAACATCTCCCACTCGCACAAGATGGGTAGACTTTTATCTACCACTATCTCTCTCTAAGATCTTGTCAGGAACTATCACCAAATTCATACGGGCAAATAAGTCGTGTGACCCGCTAGCACACAACAAGTGGAAGCTCAGACCATGCACTTGTTAGGGATAACATAGGAGCTGCGATCTTCAATGGAAGAAAAAGTCTCGCTGTACCCTACACCAATTTAAGTTCACATCAGTCAACATATACCTTATCTCTCGTAAGCTATGTTTGACCTTTAAATCTCAAACATGTATTCATAGTTATGTTTAATCACAAAGATTGTATAACTGATCGACCAATGAACACATGTAGGCCCAGATGCAAACAGTCTTCCCTTCGCTCTAATATCCTTCTAAGCCAAGTCAACCGTTTTCCTGGACATATCCCATATGACCGAATCTAACGTGATCTTTAGGCAACACACCACAGGAGCTAACATTGAACTTGACCTATCAAAATATAAGTGTAGGTCACTAAGGGTATCCTAAAGAAGCATCTATTGCTTCAAGGACTCACACAGTGGTGAAGCAGGGATCCATTCACCCACTTCTTTATACGGTCGCAAAGCACACACGGTATGAAACACGTGTTACGGTGTGACTTCCCTTAAAAGGGGCGTATGTCTTTACCTAAATTAAGCACTGTACAGATCTTGCTCTAGTTGTCACTCAGAAACTAACCTGAATCCTCGAACTTAATATACTTAGTAATCAAGGTTTTAAATCTAGCTACAAATAGGTTATATGAACTATGGGAATCCATATCGACCTCATGTCAGTCTTTAATTGTAACATATACAATTAAGAGGTCTCATCTTAATATTGTCACAGAAACCAATTCCAAACCAATACTTAAGGTGACGTATCTTATATGAGTATAGTATTTCCTGACAAATACTAACCAACTCATATCGTCTCATCTCTGCACACTCCCACTGCGCTAAAGGCGATTGCTCATGTGAGAAAGCCAATCTCATCCACCTGTCGACATACTTTTCGATGCCAATATGTGCTAGCATACTCATACTCGATTTCTTCCAAACTTATCACAAAGATAAGATACTGAGTAAACACATGAAGAAATCTCATTTACTATGAACTAACATTAAATATTCACCAGTATAAGTACATTACTAATTACACAATACTTTACAGAACATCAATATCAAGTTCTACGCAATCCTAGAGATTCTATTGCAACAAATACATATATCTGGATATGGGTTTATAGAGTGGGTCACCACCATCTCATACGTAGGTGAGTGTTCCACAGTCATTTCTTTTTATGATACAAGGCCATAATGTCTATGTACTAGGTTTCGCCATGACATTTAGGATCCTTAGCATAAGCGATGACTAATTAGTGGACACAATAGATTATCATTGCTCATCTAGCAATTGACTCATCTCAAGTCCATCATAATCTCTCGAGCCATACTACCATTTGCATAGCTATTGCGCATGCCACACAACTCAATTTCCACAATTGTCAATGCTATGCATATTTGCTTCTTGCTATTCCATAAAGTAGTGCCATTGACCAGCAAGTAAGCATACCAATAGGTAACTTTACAGTTATATGGGTCACCACCCAAATCAGTATTTGTAGATCTCTACTAATAGAGATCAATACTTTAATGGCATTGGCAAAATCTAAATTGTCTTTCAAATACCTCATGATCCTTATGACGACAATGCAATGAACTTATCAAAGATTTGATTGGTAACAACTTACCAATCTCACGGTAAAAACAAATATCTAGCCATGTATACACCACAGTATATACTAGGCTACCCATGGTGCTTGAATAAGGAACATTTTTATCTCGTCAATCTATTCTGGCATTAGGGGACACATCCCTTGGCTTATGTGACACCCCGAACCTAGCACTTCATTAATTGTATTCATTAAATGGTTAACTTAGATGTAATTTAGCTTATTACTTCATTTTTTTTATATTTTCATAAATTCAAATGTTTCTTTTCATGCATTTTATATTTTTATAAAATACTACATATTTTTAGAGGACTACAGCCCCTGACCGTGCGTGCATTGCATATCGAGATCAACGGAAAAAAATTCGTGAAATGTCTGATGAATAGTACCAGCGGGATTTTTTTTTCCAGATTTTTTTTTTCAGATTTTTGGCATTTGTTTTGCTGAAATTTGATCACCCAAATGACCCTTTTTCCCTTACTAAAATGCCTTAATTATTTGACCTACCATTTGACCTTCTCATGAAAATAATATAAGCCAAGAACAAAAAAAAAAAGAGTCAAAAAATGGCCAAAAAAATAGTTACGGGAATAGTAACTTTTTCTTGCAAAATTGCTATAGTTGGTCATTTCCATCCATTCCAAGCTTGAATCTTGAGTTTTTGAACATATTTATACCTTCTTCAAGTTTCTCTAGCCTTGTGTGGTAAGAATTTTATCTTATTTTTGTATTTGAAAATTTTGCACCTAAACTTTTTTTTTTTTTTTTGATTTGTTGAGATATTACTTGGTTATGCTTGTTTATGCTTAAATTACTCTTATTAATGATCATAGAGCATACTTTTGTAGTTAGATAGCATTTTGAATGGTTGAAAATGGAGTTGGAGCTTTGAGGAAGATGATAAATAGTGAAATTTCTAGGGTTTCGAAAATTTGTGCAATTTAATTTGATTCAATGCTTCTAGTAGTTGCTAATTAGGTCCTTGAGCGTGGAAAAAATGTTAGTTGCACTTGCCATGTACAAAATTTGAATAATTTGATCAAATTAAGCTACTTTAATAAGGGGTTTCGGGGTTAACTCAAATTTGAGCACGTTTCGAGGGTATGGCTAGTCTTTATTAAGTATTGAAGCTTTAGAAGTGCCTTCGTTTCGCTTGTTTGGATTTCGAAATTAGTACTTGTAGTGTAAACGCACAAAGAGAAAATCGGGGATTTAATGGTAAATGAGGTTTAACGGGTGAGCTCGAGAGTCCTTGGGGTGCCATAAGGTGTGGTTTGAAGGATAGGATAACTCGTTTGGGAATCTTGAACCTTGCCTTTGGATTTGAAGCTTAATAGCAAAGATTGACAAAGGGAATTTCGGGTTGAAAGTGAATCCGGGTGCGTTTGGGCATTAGGGCTAGTGTCTAGTAAGTGATGAGGTGCTAGAAATATATTCGCTTCGCTTAGTTGAGCTCTAATTAGAGTACTTGTAATGTAATGCATAAATAGGCAAATTCGGACTTTTCGGGTAATTGTACTTTAAAGTGAGATTTCAAGGGTTTAAGTGGTGCCATTAAGTGTCATTAGAGATTTAGTATAGTTAGATTTGAGGTTCGTTATCTTGTGTGAAGTTTAGAGCTTATTTTGTTAGCATTTAGAATGAGATTTGTTAGATTTCTTGTGAATTACTTGAATTAGTTGCATTAGTAGTTATTATATTGTTATGTTTGCTCTAATTGATCATGATAGAGTTATATGTTATATAAGTGTGAAGTTTATGACCTAAATACCAAGCATGTGAAAAGTGTCTAAATGAAGCTTATGTGTTTTAGTTAAGATTATTGCATAAGTAACTATTTGTATTGTTATCTTTGTTATAATTACTATTTTTGTCTATTGATTGAGTTATAAAATGTAAATTGGGAAAAATGAGTATGATAACTTGAATTATCTTGTAATTAGCTAGGGTTGAGTTTAGACAAATGGTTAGCTTGTTGAACATGTAAGTTGAAATGGGAGGTGATTGGCTGCCATTTAGCTAACTAAATGGAATTAGGGCCTTGTGCATGTTAATGCTAAAAAGCAAAGAATGCTTCTTGTCATATCCTCTAAGTTAGTTAAGATAATGCATGTCTAGAGATTTTAGAGTTTGATATTGTGACATGAACTTGTAGAACTAGCTAATTAATTGCATGATTAGCATTCATAACTCATGTTATTTGTGTATGGTCAATCGGATGAATGTAGAATGATTTCATTGCATAACTGCCTAATTAGGAATTGAAGGGAATTGATGCCATAGGAGAAGGTTCAAATGGGAGTTTGGCTAAGTTTTGTATGTTTGGCTTCCTAAAGGTGAGAGACCTGCATCTTTATGTGCATTATAGTTTATTTTCTTGCTAAAAGAGTATATTGTTTAGTATAATTGCGTAATTGATATATGCTTATTGTTGCTAAATTGTAACTTGGTGCAAGGACAACCTAATTTTTGTCCTTAAATGTGTTTACTGATTATATTGTCATTGTTATCATTCTTGCATTGCATCGTGGTTGCGCAACCTCATTGTCGCGGCGGATGCGATGGCCTCGCTGGGCGGCATCGAGCTTGCCAGTGTTGGTTGCCTTAGCTCCGTTTGCTATTCCCTCACTCGCCTAGTTCGGAGATTGCCAAGGGGTGTTGGGTCGTAGGATCGGGTACATTTGGAGTACCCATTGGTGTAAGGAATGCCGGCATATCGAGATTGAGATCGTGGTTCGTGGATCGGGGATCGAAGATTTGGAGTAATAAGGGTTATCGATTGTATCCTTTTAAAATGTGGTATTAAAATTGTTATTCATTGTTTATCTATTGTATTAATTTTGTTAAGTTGCTGCATTGCACGTCCCCGGTAGACCTTATCCCTCACTGAGCAATTGTGATTGCTCATACCTCGCTAAACATGTTTCAGGTGGTGCAGTTGGAGGAGTTGCCTTGGTTGCTGTGTACTATTACTTGAGATTGGAGTGATTGCTTGCTAAACTGTAGAAGACCTTGCTTGTCTACTTTATGTTCTATTTTGGAGCCTAAGGGCTTATGTATATATATTTGAGTGGTTGCAATTTGAAAGCTAAGTGGATGTAGTAAGTGTTATGGAATTGTGGCATGTAATAACTTATGCTTCTGCTTCTAGCTACGTTGCATGCTTGTATGTGTTTATATTGTCTTGTGTTGCTTAAGGCTCGGATGGCCTTGAAGTTGGGATTTCAATTAGAAATGTTGTTCCTTTGCTTCGTGTTTTATTTGAATGCTTACAGGTTTTCAGAATGTCCACGGTACAGGGAAAACTTTGTCCGTTTTTCCTAAAATCTGTGCCCGGGTTGGGATGCGATTGAGAATAGCATGGTTACTAGAGCCTCCGGTCTCGTGAGGAATCGGGGCATTACAGCTTAGGTATTTTCCCTTGGTTACAGGAGCATCTATAGGTTTGTAGACTTACGCGTTGAGTCATTCAAGAACTTGTTTGACATATGACTCTTGCAACAAAATAAGAATCTTAGATTGACCCCTCTGGATCTTGACTCTTAACACACAAGTTATTCTACCAATGTCCTTCATCCCACAAAGTTGAGGACAACCAACCATTTTTTAATAGTGATTATATATTCCTTGTCATTTCTGATCAACATTATGTAATCCATCTAGAGAGATAGAATCACATATCCACTCTCAGATCAATTGACATATACACAGATACCTTATTGAACCATTTGAATATCATACAAAATGAATTCTTCTTGTATTTCTCCACTAAAAAACATCACATTTATATCCACCTGATGTTATTTGAGGTTCAATTAGGTGACATAATCAGAAATAGGTGAATTGAGGCAAACCTAACAATGAAAGAAGGTTTGCTTGCAAATTATACCCTTAATTTGGATACAACTTTTTTAGCCATTGGCGACCTTAATATCTAATAGTGAATACAATTGTTTTTTCATTGCTTTTATTCGACTTTCCTTTATAAAAAGATGAGAGAACTTCAGCCATTATCTAAGGTTCATCATCATCTTAACTAGTAATCATATGAAAAACTTATTTTCATAATCACCTAGTAGTGAAACGAACTCACATTAATCACGAAACATATTCGAGTTGATGAAACTGATATTACTATTGTAAGTGAACATGATCCATAAATCGACTAATGAAACGAATTCACTTTGATCGCAAAACGGATTCAAGTTGACCAAAACCAAACCGGTGTTTATCTCCCACTTGGATTAGTGAACGAAAGCAAGTCCTCATTTTCACTGAAAAATTGTGAGGGATAGGACCATTAGAAGTATTCAATTAAGATTACTGAATCTCCTAGTCAAAGTGACCCCTATTTAGTAAATCTATATCCAAGAATGTTGAGTTCAGACACATTCCCACTATTTTTTCATCAATAAACATTCATTTGGAGAGTTCAATGTACCAAATGGAAATACATTTATTTCATTTCAGTGTCAATTTCTCATGCTCATGAGAAGTGCCATGAACATAAATAGCTAACTCCTAGGGTCATAAGTAATTGTAGACCGGTTCACTACCTGTCCATGACTCATAAGGAGTTGAAGTGACTGATTTAAACGACACTCGGTTAAGTGTATATATATGGTAATTGCCAATTCTCAACATAAAATTGAGAAATTTGTATGAGCCATCATATACTTAACCACGTCCGATAAGGTTTTATTCTTTTTTCTACAACTTCTCATAATTGCGAAGTTCAATGAATAATTAGCTCTCTTACTATACCTCTTTCATCACAAGTCTTTTGAACTAATCAAATAGGTATACCTAACCACATTCGGTTACCAAAAGTTTTATTTCATGTCTGTTCAATTCTCAACAAGTTTAAAATTACATCCAAAGTAATTAAAAACTTTGGACTTGTGAGAAAACAAAAAGACAAGCCCACAACTTATGAAATTGTAAGTGATGAAACACCAGGCCTCTTGCCATGCCTTAACATTCTTTGGACCATAAATTTCCCAATGACTTAATTGCAATGGAAAACTAACTCGCAAGCCTTTCCCAAATATATTTATCGTGATGTCATTGTCTAAGCAACTTTTACATAAGGGTAGATAGAATTGTGTTAATTACAAGCTCAAAAGACCTTTTCTCGTGAGTCTGGTCATTCTACTTTTCCATATATGCCTAGTTTGCTATGCTACATATCTCAATGATGTAGTGTTAATAACACATTTAGATAGTAATGATTTTGATGTTCAACTCGTAGAACAAGAAAATACTAACCACAATATAGTCAAATCTATAATGAGTATTTGATTGAGTACTAAATATACGAAGTTAAGAACCTAATCGTAAAGGGATTTAATGCATAGACCAAGCTTTTTTAAAATCCAGAGCATACTGGACATCATGGAAAATAGAATTTGACCATCACTAAGTGGTAGTTAACAAGTGCCAATGCCCTTGACTTCAACTCTCGAGGTATTTTCCATAGATATCTACCATGATTCAGAGAAAATCTAATGGTATTACACAAATGCTCCTTTATTTCTAGTTATAGTAAAAGAGTCTCTTATGAAATAACCATTTGGGATATGAACATTATCTAGTTGTGAAATTAGCAGAAGCAAAAACATGAAACTCAAAAATTTCTAGAAGATAAAACTCATGCAATATCCCAATCTTGATATCATGTAATTAACATATCCAAAAAAAATATAATAAGTATATTTATATACAAGAGGTAGACAAAGAAGATTCCTCTTAAAGCCTAGTCATGAAGCTCAAAATTAACACTTGATGAAGACACCATCTCTCATACATGCAAGAGTCCTAGTAGGTCTACACAAGCATAAAATGAGTTTCCTTCCAACTCCAAAGTTTTAGTGCTAGCTTGCTTGGGTGTTGGATTGAGCATGCAAGAAGAATTTTGAAGAGAAAAATTATTCTCTTCTTTTCTTTCAACATGGCCGAACCAAAGCTAGAAAAGGAAGAAGATGAATTCAATCTTCTTTTTGGGTTGTATTATGTGTTATATAAATATTGTATAGAGGTTTCCTAGGCAATTCCATTAATTAAGTTAGTGGAGAAATATATTTCTTAGGAAATTCCACTAGCCCTTTAATATACATACATCATATACATATATATTGGCATAACTATTATCCATCATATATTAGATAGTACTTTCAATTAGTGGGATTTTTTTTATACAAGCTAGGGGGTGTATAGTCTTATATAGTCACAAGGTCATTGGAGTAAAAAACCATCAACTTGTCAGGCACGAACCTAGCCAAGCATTTTGAAGTTAATGGAAAAAGATGATGTGCACATTCTCCACCAAGTTTAGTGCCTTTCATCTTTTCAAGACATATATATATATATGTGTGGGGGGGGGGGGGGGGAGGGGGGGTGGTGGGTTTGTATATCTCATATATGCATAATATATTAATCTTCCACCTGTGCAAATAATTAATTTAATCTAATCACTATTAATTAAATTATGGAAACAACTTTTTTATATTTGCACATTGACCTCAAAAATTTTGATAATTACACTTCTAACCCTATTAACCATTAATGGTCAAATACAATATTGTTAACACCTTAATGTCTAAAATGCAAGCGCAACAAAAACCTATTCATAAGTGCTCTTTTTGTGTGTGACTTTCTAGATTCATCGCCGTATAACAATAAGGGAATACTAAAACCTTTTTAATTTATTTCGAGAACATCTTCGGCATTATCGAAATATCCTTACAGTCTAGAGTGACGTCTAGCAATATATCAAGACACTTTATACGGTAATGAAGTCCAATCTCAAGTGAATCAATTTATAGTTGCCGATTAACGTGCAATCTAATCTTTCCATTAATATGTCCCGATTGAATGAGGACCATGATATGTTTAGGTCTACAAATTTGATTATATGCTTAGAGATGACAACCATGGAAAAAATCCCTTTGCATCATTCATGCGTTGACTAAGGATTTTCTCATTCTACAACTGAAATTAAATTGCATAGGATATCGCCTCACGCCGGAGGTTAATGGATCCTCTCTTGACAATTACCTGTCAGTCCCTATACTAAAAGAATAATCTGTACAAGGCCGTAACCTATCTTTATTGATAAAGACAGGTATTGTCCAAGTGCAAGTATTAAACCTTAATACATATGACAATCGTAATTTCTTAAGTCAAAGGATTACATATACACAATCGCAACGAATAATAAATTATTAATCTGAAGTCATGTAATTTATTATTCATGTCACATTCAATGATTTATTCCATTAATAATCATCCACACGTTTGTTAATCGCATTCTATGTTGTTATGGCATATGATTCACCATCTTTTACATTAATATGAAATATTAATCAATGGTAACAACACATGTTATAGTACATAATTGATTATCTTAGTAAGGACTATGAATATATTTGAATATTTATCATGTTAAAGAGACATGCCAAGACATTTTAAATATTTTCAGAATATATTTCTTCTATAAAAAATATTAGGGACACATTCATATGAAAAAGACGGAGAATATGAATATCATTAGAATGTGAATATGTTATAGAAACACATAGACAATATTGCCTTAAAGTACAAGTTAATGTCAAAATATCCCAAATTATGTCATCCAAATATGTAGCATTAGGGCATATCTCTAAGTTCAGTAATTGTAGGGTGATTTTCCTTGATCATTGGAGGGTTTTCCGGACTAGTCTCAGTTGTGCATATGTCATGCATTGGACGAGACCACCAAACGTGTGATCTCTAGAATAGTACTATCAAAGGAAATAGATCATATATACCTATAAGCTACTAAGTGGACCAATGCTCTTAATCTTGAGTATATGTGGATGAATTCACGATATCGAGTTCTTACACTTTGAGTTACCATGGGTAAGATTTTGTATGGGTCAACAATTCCATGATTTAGGTGTAAAAATTTGATTAGAAGGGGCATGCATATGTAATAAGGAATCCATACATTAATTACTCCCTTAGAATTGTCCAGGTTGATCATCTTAAATCTGTGCATAGTCATATAGTTTGCTATATTGTTTGTTACACTTGACTTGTAGGTTACTTCTTATGGCAAGTAAATAACATCTAGAGGGTAGTTAGATTAAGGATTAGAGGTTCTAAAGAGAAGATGTAGTTAGAAAGGTAATAGTATAATCATTAGACCTACTCTAGCCATGAGTAAGTATAGAGGGGCATTTTGGTTATTTCAATTAGTGGATCTAACACAAAGTGTTATACTCAGTATGACATACTTCTGTGAATACGTAATTGTCCTAGAATGCAACTATGCTCTTTTAGTAGAATAAATTAGGTTAAAATGACAAAATGGTGCTATTGACTAACATAGGCCATTTTGGTCATTTTCAGTGACATGATAATTATGTCTTTTGGTCCCTCATCTAGCCACTTTCCTACTTAGTATGGTTTTTATATTTGGTGTTGCTAAATGTGGCATGAGGTTGAAAACTGAAGAGTCTTAATGCAACTAGAAGTCTTAAGTACACTTTCCATTCTTGGAAGGACTTTTTAGTTTTGGTAGTTGAGCTCATTATAGAACTTTGTTGCATTTTTAGCAAGATAGAGAGTATGGTATTAGGTTCTAGGAAGAGGGGAGTAGGCATGTAGTGTGAATACAATTAGGATAAGATAGAATCCTAGATTGTAGGGGATTTAGATTATGTCATAATTCTCCGAGCCCTAATTCTCTGATTCCTTTTTCCATGCAAATTAATTCGAATTAAACTAGCTCTCCAGACTTCTCTATATAAAGCCATGCACCCCAAGCCTTTTCTTTATACCTCTCATGCGTAAAAGGCTCTCTCTCACCCTCATGTGTTCTTTCTCATGCCACAACACATACACACATACATACAATAAATTAGCAATTCAAGATCAATTCTCACTAGTTGATCATATGCTATAGCTTGGAATGTGGTTGTAGGAGGGATGATCAAAAGGTTTTTCACTTTGATCGTGTGCTAGCTATATGGTGAGCATCTTCTCTGCAATTTTGTGATTTTCTATGTTGATTATATCACTCATAACTAGGTAAATAAAAAATTATGCACTTATGATCAATAATATGTTATTATTGTTGACTAAATATGTGTTTATTGATTTTAAAAGTTCCTTGCATGATTATTCTGCCTAATACGGTCCATAACTAGCCTAGGATATGTTAGAATCATGCATTATAATGTTTTCCTTCACAGTGGTCATGCGAAACCACATTGGTGTTGAGAATATGCCCTTTAAGCCAATCATTCGGTGTAGGATGAAAGGGATATTTGTCTAACAAAACAATCTTTATTAAGAAGTTTTTATCAAATAAAAGTACCATATGGCCTTTTGTCTTTATCTATTATACATTCAAATATCATCTAGTTGCATATTATGTGTAACTGATAAAGCCCTTGGATATGTCGGTATAGGGTCGAACCATAAGAGCTTATAGTTGATGAGAATTGACACCCAAGACATACCTAAAACCTATCATAGGTCGTAGGATTCATCAAGACTGGGCATTAATGAATCCGACAAGACTAACATGTAGTTAGCTCCATCAAGGTTGATCTTATCAACCAAGTGGCATGAGATGTCAAGGCTAATGCATGGGTGCGTATAGAGATATGTACACTGGACACGATCCATAGAAAGCACTCAATGGAGGCTTCATCCGCCTTAATCAATGAGAAGGTTCTTAGGTGATAGTTGTGTAAAGTACTCATCTGACTCGAGGGCACCATAGTGGCTTGCAAGCAACTCACTGTACTTTGGCCCTAGACAAAATGGAGAAAGATAATACGTGCTTGAATAGGGATTTAGGTACAATCAAGTAATTGCGAAGCTAGTGAGTGTCGCTACGAAGATCCACTACCTTAGATGAATGAGAGTGTGCCCTATGTTGTGTCATAGAGATGTTGACAAAAATTAATGGCCATAGTGGTATGATGGATCATACAGGGAAAGTCTACAGAACATAGAAGTGAGCCTATTAGGGTGTGACTAACATGAAATTAACCATACCTTAAGACAAACTCGGGGTATCTAGTGGAAGGAATGGACTATATGTTAACTAGTCGCCAAAAGGTTCTAGAATAAGAAAACTTGGATTTAGCATTCGAGCCATCTAGTCGTCGAGGGAGTGTTGCTAGGCGCCAACCTCGATTAGTAATAACTAGAAGGAGTTTTAGTGGAGATGGGTTAATTGGTACTTTTCCTAGTTACTACCAGCTTGGCACTTGAATCTACAAGATTGCACACAAGTTGAAGGGTTAGAATTATGAGAGATAGAATGGAGAAGTCACACTAGCACGAGGACCTTCTCGTATTCTATCTAGAAGCGATTACATAATGGATTGTATATAGTTAGAATGGGTTTAGGGAAACCATTCGAGTATGCAAGTGAGAGGGAATGTTTGATAGTCAAATGTTTGACTTAGAGTCAAGTGCAATTTGGGAAATTGGCTTTTGTATAAGTTGAATTGATAATTAATTGAGTGTCAATTAATTGTGGGCTTATGTCTAATTAACTTATAGTTGATTAGAAAAAGTTATAAATTGAATTTAGAGAACCCCATAAGATCTGGGGTCAAGGTGCAAATATTGAAAAATCATAGCACCTTATAAATACTACTTAAAGAGAAAACCTAAAAGAACAGAATAAAAATCAGTTTCTCTCTCTATCTCAAATTCGGCCGCATCTCCCTCTCTCTTCCTTGGGATTCGTGTTTCCATTGAAGCTTGTGCAAGAGCTCGCTTCGCCTCGTTCTAGCCTAGACGTAGTGTGTGTGAGATCGTAGAGGACTGCTGTGTTGTGGTCTCCACTCCAAGCAATCGGATTCGACTTCTTCTTCAAGAGGTAAACAAATTTCAGATTTGCCTTCAGCTTGGTTATCATGTTTTCGAGTTTATGTGCATGTTTGGATGATCTTATTCATAGTTCTCTGAGTTTTTATAGCATTATTCTTTATGTTGTTGTTGCACTATATGTGTTTTTCATGCAAGAGAACTTTCAATTGGTATCAAAGCCACCCAAACATGTATTGAAAACATGAATTCGTTTTCTGCACACTGAGATTATATTGTTTGCTTGTCATATTAAAACTAGTTTTTTGTGCCTAATTTTTGAGTATGTTATTCTAAACTTGTAGTAGAACAAATTAGGCTTATATATGCTTCGTTAATTCATGATTTAGTAAGTGAAAAATTGCATGAATAGTACGTGTTTTGTAGAGGCAGCTTTCTGGACAGACTGCGCAGTGTCTGTTCTACGAGGTATAACTCAGTCAAAACAAATCCAAATCGAGTTCCATTTTATTGTAGTATCATCTACACTTAAAGGGATATCTATTTGTGGAATTTCAGAATTTTTGAAATTGTGTAGATATGTTAAACAAGTCAATTACAGTTAGGTCAGTGCAATAGGTCTGTTATGACAGATCTTGGAAAAATTCATTTTTGGCACTTGTGAAGGTTGTTTCGCTACTCCAAAATGGTGGAATGAATTTCTATTAGCCTAGGATAATCTTTTTAGTATCAAGGTCAATAGGTTGGTCAAACCTTAGTCTACTTTCCATATTTGGTAGCGGATTTGGTCTCGGTATGATTTTGAAAAGACGAAATTAAGGAGTTGATGTTGTAATCCAATTTTCTTTAAGATTTAGATCCTAATCAAATTAATTAATTGGGTCGGTCATGTATTTCACGTTTTATATGAGTTGACCAATTTTTGACTTGACAATTTAATTTGTTGACTTAGTCAAAATTAATAGGATTGAAAATCTAGAGTTAATTTTGATAGTGGGTCACGAATTAAAATTGCATGTTTAACTAATTAGGTTTTGGTAAAGCCCAATTGGGCCTAAAACCCATGGGCTTAATGTTATATGGGTTTTCTTGGAGAAAATTAAATTAAGTCTAGGAATTCTAGTTGGACCATGAAGTAGGCTTAGGATAAGTATTGGGCCTTGCACAACAAGTCATCTTAGGGATGTAAGTTAGGCCTAATTAATTCCTTAGATCGTTATGAAGGATAAGACAATGAGCCGGTATATGTAAGCTAATATAATCCAAGGGAGATGCGAGAAAATGAAAAGAGGCTATGTTTTATGAATTGTCAATTTTAATATTGTATTTCATAAATATCTATGCATGGGATGGTTATGGAGCTTAGAGCCATACATGAATGTATGATTTGTATCTTTCATGTAAATGGATATAATTTTGAAAATGGGGCGTGCGTGTCTTGCCTTCTCTTTATTTCTGGTTGTAATTTCTTTTATTTCCCTCCTATGTAACTCCTCCCTACATAGGGGTTTCTATTTTTTGAAAGCAATATAATGTAGTATGATAGGATTAGTATAGGAGTAGAGATAGATGGAGATCAAGATGAAGACTGAAGATGGTGGGCCAACATAGAAGAATGATAGTTTCCATATTGGGAAGAAGTTTCCAATTATGGATAATTGTATTGTTTCCTTAATTGTCATTTGCATTCATTCTAGGGATCTTCTCTAGGTTTCACTAAGTAGCTTGGCAAAACTTAGAAAAGATAAAGCTCAATAACCTATCTGGTAGTGTAGTATAGATTATATATAATATATAGAGATATATTATCGCATTGAAAGCATGATAATCTATACGTATGGCCTATGCACTATTCATGTATAATGCATGAATGTTAAAATGATGAGACCAAACTAAATAACATTAATAATTCCCTCCAGTTAATATTAAGTCAATAAACGATTAATCAACACTAGGTGTGTAATCGTAGCCTTTCCATCATAGTAGATGGGCGATCATTTAACTATGAGGTGAACGAGTTGACCCTGCCTCACAGGGGGTTCTAACTTCATGGTTACTTGGTGATTCCTACTCAAGGTGGTATGTGCGGAGGGGTGTAGATGTATGTCTCTTGACCCTGCCTCCTAGGGGGTGGCATGTGACATACGCTCACCAATCATATGCACTGTTGATGGTTGACTTATACTCAAATGGTAGATGGTCCCTACCTCCTAGGGGTCTACACGGGTTGAGGGGCTAAGATGACCTACCATTCTGGTATGCATGCCTGGTCCCTACCTCCTAGAAGGGTATGTGTAAGCGAGAATGGGTCTTAACCCCACCTTGAGACCTAGAGAGGCTCACAGATACACCATGAGGGTGGTGTGAGTTCTGAAAAACAGTGGGAGGCCAATAGGTCAAAGTCTAGACTTTTTGGAGATTAAAACTAACAAGATGCTGAATTTACTTTGTTTATCTTGTACATTTCAAATCACTATATCAAATGGCATGCACTTTGTCACTACGAAGTATCTTGGATACTGACAAGTTGACTAAATGAGCCAACTATGAGGATTGGCGCTGGAAACTCATGCTGGTCTTGTCAACAAAAAAGTTGGCATACATATTAGGCAACACATGGTTTGCACCTCCACATCCCATAAAGGAATCATCAGCTGAAGATAGGGAGCTGTACGAGAAATGTTAGAATGATACTACTCAAGTCAAATGCCTTAGCTTGCAGTGATAAGTTTGGAGTTCCAGAGGCAATATGAGAACCTCATACCTCAAGAGATGGATGCCCATCTGAAAGACATGTTCAGCACCAATTCCAGGGCAAGGTGATATGAGATATCCAAGGCCCTATTCCGGTCAATAATGATTGAAGTGACGTTGATTAAGGATCATGTGGTAAAAATGATCGGTCAGATTGATGAGATTTCATCCCTTGGAATGGTCATGGACAACAAGTTGTATCAATACCTAATCCTACAGTCTCTTCCGGAGTCCTTTAGTCACAGAGATGCTTAACATGCTAAGGACATTCGAGCAACAGAAGAAGGACAAGTCCCCAGTTATGCTGATGGGTAGATCTTCTACTCCCAAATGGAAGGCCAAAGGTAAGGGTAAAACCAGCAAAGCCAAGAAAAAGAAGGACTAGCTCAAGCAGCAGGGCGGTAGTGTGAAGAAAAAGATTCCAGCTCAAAAGGCCCAGGACAAGGCAGTGTGCTTCCACTATAAGAAAGAAGGTCATTGGAAAAATAATTGCAGAGAATACCTTGCCACCTTAGCATAGTAAAAACATGGTGATGCTTCAGGTTCAGGTATATTTATGATAAACCCAAACATGACTATTTGTGATACATCTACTTGGGTATTGGATACCGAAAGTCCTCACCATATTTGTAATTCTCTACAGGGTCTGGACGTCAGTAGATGGTTTGGAGATGTTGAGAGGAACTTGCATGTAGCAAATGGGGCTGGAGTTTCTTCATTAACTATTGGTTCTGTTTCTCTTAGTTTACCATTTGATAGAACATTATTTTTGAAACATTGTTATTATGTTCCCAGCCTTGCTAGAAATGTAATTTCGGTATCAATGTTGGTGCAGGATGAATTTGTTTTTAAGATTACAGACAATATTTGTTCTGCCTTTCTTAATGGTCATTTCTTTATGCATGGTGACCTTCCAAATGGTGTTTGTATTCTCCCGCAAATAGAAATTGTTTTATTGATTGATCGGAAGAGACCAAGAGATACTACAGTGAATAAATCATATCTTTGGCACTGTAGACTCGGCCATATCAACGAGAAATGCCTCGAACGGTTGGCCAATGAGGGATTCCTTGGGGACTATAGTCCTGAGTCCTATCCAACTTGCGAGTCGTGTCTCAAAGGTAAAATGACCAAGGCATCTTTCTGAAGAAAAGGTGACGAGCTAAAAAACTATTAGAGTTGGTACATACGGACATATGTGGACCACTTCAAGTATAGGCTAGAGGAGGTTTCACCTATTTCATCACCTTTACAGTTGACTTATCAAGGTATACGTATGTGTTCCTATTGAAGCACAAGTTGGAAGCCTTCGAAGCATTCAAATGCTTCAGGAATGAAGTAGAGAAACAATAGGCAAGAGTATTAAGACACTTTGATCAGATCGAGGTGGTGAATACTTGAGTGATGAGTTTCTTAACTATCTCAAAGAGAATGGAATTCTCTCTTAATGGATCGCTCCTGGAACACCCCAACACAATGGTATGTCCGAGAAAGAGAATAAGACTATGTTAGACATGGTCAGGTCAATGATGGGTTTCATCAATTTGCCTCTTTTGTTATGGGGTTATGCTCTGGATATTGTTGTCTGCATTTTAAATAAAGTTCCTTCCATATCAGTTTCGAGAATATCATATGAGATATGGAAGGGTCGCAAACCAAGTCTTGAGTACCTCAGAATTTGGGGGTACTATGCCTATGTCAAGAAACAAGAAGCTAAAAAGTTGGATGCAAGATCTGACAAGTGCAGATTTGTGGGATATCCCAAGAAGACTAGGGGATATTACTTTTTCCATTCTTTTGACTAGAAAGTGTTCGTTGTCAGAAATGCCCAGTTCTTGGAAGAAGAGTTCCTCCTCGAAGGGCATAGTGGGAGAAAGACTGATCTTGACGAGATCGAAGATAACCCGCAAGTTAGTCAGGTCAAGGAACCTATGACCAACACTGACCGTGTTATACAACCACTGAGAAGATTTTCTTGGTATTTTACTCGTGGTTCTTATATGGACTTCTCATTGGAATTCTCGTATGATATTTATATCTGGAGTTATATGGAAGCTCTTATTGGGTATTCTCTCAGAATTCTTGTTTGGTGCTCAGGTATTCTACTTAATATTAGCCAATCTTTATCGGCATTATCTTCAGTAATTTCACTTGGGATTCTCGATTGGATTTTTATTTTGGTGATCATATTGGGAATTATTTTATGGTACGCATATTCCAAGGGATTTCTATACGAGCGTCTGAGTTGGTATTTTTAATAGGAGCCTTTATTTGGCTTCCTTACTCTGGATTTCTTATGTGGAATTCTCCTTGGTATTCTTATTGGATTTCACGGTGGTATTCTTATAAGGATTCTTGAAGGTATTCTTATTCGGCATTGATATTTGGTAGTCTTCTTTGGGATTCTATGTAGGAATTCTTATTTGGAGTACTCCTCTAGTATTTTTCCTTGGAATTTTCAATGGTATTCGTATTCGAGGTTTTTATCCAGAGTTATTCAGAATGCCTATGTAGGGTTTTCTTATTAATATTCATGTGTGGTACTTCTACTCGGCAGTCAGCAGTGGATAAACGAGGTTTAGTACTCGGTGCTTCGTGTGGTATACTCAGGCTAGAATTGTGGTAGGTCGAAGTGGAACTCTTTTGTGAAGATGAAGAATTACGAGGACGCAATTGTTGTATGAGGGAGAGAGTGTGACACCCCGGACCGAGCATGTAGATATTTTATTAATTTGCATATGTCTATATGTTTATTTTAAGTGGTAGTGCATAATTATGTGATTATTTTAACTATTAGCATCCATTTCTTAACATGATTTTCGTATTTCATGGGAAACGTGCCATCGGTATTTAATTAATTTATATGAAATAATTATTTTAGTATTATATTTATTTGAATTAATTTTCTTGCATTTACTTGCTTAGTTTTCATTATTTGAATATGGAGCTCCGAGCATGGAGACAAATTCATTTTATTTT